>CM038043.1:153095262-154332137 GCA_021397845.1 Areca catechu
AAATTTTGAATCATGATTGTCAAAGCGTCAACCCGATTCAGAAGAGCCTTGAACTGCTATTGTCCCACCACAAGTGTGGGAGGTGGAACATTGTTCTCCACCAGGGAGTCGTTTCTTTAAGAAGGAGGACGGCCCCTGTTTCTCGAAGCATTTTGAGTTTTTTCTTTCGCCATCTGGGTTTCTTCATACTCTCCTTTCTCAAGGAGGGGAGCTACCAGTGGGTGGTAAGTCTGAGATATTGCAAACTGTCAACTCCCGCTTGCCTGCACCTCCCTCTTCCTGGCGTGCCAATCTATTGACGTGGAACCTTTGTCGACCGGGCGGAGCCGCTGGATTGCTGGTTCGCTCCCCTGGATACCTGCAAAACAAGTCTCTGACCGGATTTTCTCCGGTGGGGGACACTCCGAACCTAAGTTAAAGAGGGAGGTTCCAGCGACAAAATGGAGAGGCTTTGAAGAGGAAAATAGGGAAAGTATTCTCTTTTCCAGGCTTGCGTGGCATACCTTGGGTGTCCCCTCTTACCAGTATTTATAGTTGTCATGCCAAAGTGTGGCTAGGCTCACCTATCTACGGTTAGGACGGGGTTAATTTGCTTTACCCCGTATATAACCATAGGTGGTTGCCAACTAGTTCTGGCAAGTCTGGAGTCGTTGAAGCTGAAGTTAGTCGCCACATGGCCACCTCGATATGGTTATGATTGGAGGTAATGGCCATGCGGTTGATCATAACAACCGTATCCACGTTCAAAGATTTGGGATCAACCGGAGATTCACTTCTGAGCTTCTTCTACAGGAAGAGCTGACGTTGAATTGGCAAGACATCTTCGTGCTTATCTCTCACAGAACAAGCCGAAGACATCTCTATCATTTGCATCGATGTTCCTCCCCTCGGAGTGGGTTGTAAAACGAAGTTGATGTTGTCTTCGGATCAATCTTCTTCAAACCGACCTTCTTTGGCTGATATACAGAAGATTGGTCGAGAGTTGGTTGTAGTAGTCTTCGGGACTAACGCCTTCGGCTAAACCGAAGGCTGACCCCATGTGACTCCCTCCAGGTGTTCTGGTTTAGATGCCCGGTTCAGAAGGAGTTTGGTAAGCGGTTGAACCGATAATTAGTCCGTGTTGCATTGACATATCATAACAACAACAACAACAACAATAATAATAATAATAATAATAATAATAATAATAATAATAATAAATAATAATAATAATTTTTTATAATAAGAGATATCTTACCTCCCTTTTATATAAGAAAAAGATATTTATGTAATGAAATATGACAGTCATATTAATGACTACTGTTAGGTATTTTCATTGTTGATCTAAATAAAATATTATTAGATAATTGAACCAAAATATCTAAATTAGATGAAATAAAAATTTATCATGCAAACAACGAGTTGGGAAAATAATATCAGCATTGTACCAAATAAGGTAACAGTGACCATTATTTGACTCATTAACCAATTATAGTTTTTGTTGAAAATAAAACAAATAAAAAAATTCAGTGGAAAATAATATAAGGTGAAGAAAACTTTAGCGGTATTTGACTTGAGCAAATGATGCCATCATATTTCTTTTTATTTAAATTATTTTCGGATCATAACAACTATTATCTTATTTTTTAATGCTATGACCAAAGGCTCTTATTTAGGATATAGTTGGAAGAAAACATTTTTATTTTATGTCCTAATTTAAGATTCTGGTGCTGTCGAAACTTAATACCTGAATTGGCTAGGCTGGGTCAGGTAGGTTGTTCTGGATATAAAATTGGTTTAAAATATGCACTCAATTTTTTTATTTAAAAAGCTCATATTCTAGTGCAGTCCAAAGATAACTTTAGATTTAGACATATTTCGACGAGAAAGTTCAAAAATAAAATAAAAAATAAAAAAATAATTTAAAAATTAAATTTAAAAAAAAAATTAATAAAATAATTCTGGAGTTTCTGTTGGTTGGTGGTAGTGAGAAAATTAGGGATATATATAATAAATCACGTTCACTCAACCGACGCAGTGGTAGTCAGGTTGATGTACTCATCTTCGGATGGAGAACGGCTGCGAAAAAATTAATATACGCCATGCATCGAATATTTTCTGGTTGGGGTTGGGAGACCGTCTGGGAGTGGCCACACCCGGAGTCTAACTTTTTTTTTTTTGTTCATTAAAAAAAAAAAAAAAATCTTTAGGTGGGTTTGAGGTTGCTAAGATATTAATATCCAACCCAAAATTGCGACCAGGGAATGATTAACTACTAGTCCCGTCTTATATTTTACGTGGTAGGCAAAATTAATCAAAATTTACTAGCACGTCCATTCTTTCTCTTTTCCTTAAAAATATAACACATTGCTTCTCTCTTCGTAATTTTATTTACCTCCATGCCCTTATTTTTTTTTTTTTTTTTTGGTTGAGGGGGGGGGGGGGGGGAGAGGAGTTAGACCCCGAGCATGGTCCCTCCCAGACGATTCCACGGTCCCCCAATCCCAGCCAATGACTGTTCGATACACGGTGCATATTAATTTTTCCGCAGTCGTTCCCCATCCGAAGATGAGTACGTCAATCTGAATACCACTGGTGTCAGCCGAGTGAACGGGATTTATTATATATATCCCTAAAGGAGCCGTATGAGATGAAAATTTCATGTACGGTTCTGGAACAGAGATTCTTTGAATAGAATGAACGACCGTAACGGATGTTGGCTCAATCCAAAGGAAATTATGTGGAAGCTTTACAGAATTACGAAGACAAAGGCTTTGGAATATTATTTTCAGGTACTAGAACGAAACCCATTTTTATCACAAATGCAGTCATTCCCCATCCGAAGGTAAGTACGTCAACCTGACTATCACTGGTGTCAGCTGAGTGAACGGGATTTATTATATATATCCCTAACTTTTTCAGTACCACCAGCCAACAGGAGCTCCAAGATTATTTTATTAATTTTTTTTCTTTTTTTTATTTTATTTTTGAATAATTTTTCTATTTTTTATTTTATTCCCGGACTTTTTTGTCAAAATATGTCCAAACCAAGACTCCAAACTAAGACTCGACTTCCTGCCAGCTGGTTGTGAGAAAAGTCTCACAACCAACTGCACCACTCACCCGTGGTGTGCCCATCTTTTACCACAATATTTTTGATTCAACTCACCATTTTATCGAAATATATATTTGACTAATATATTATATTTATAAAAATATAGCATAATTTATCTTTTCTTCCTTATATTTTTTTAAAAAAATATGTAATATCTCTTTCACTACTAAAAAAGTATATTTTTATTATTAATTATTATTAATTGGTTTAATTACTAATAATGATTGCTTGATTATAATTACTTTTTATTATATTTTCAAATAAACTAAATCAAGATCTCTATAATTTTTTTTAATAAAAAGTATTTACTATTTTAATGATAACATAAATTAAGACGCCCTCAGCTTGCCCGCTCGAAGAAGTTTATGGAAGTGGATCTTGCCCTTAGATGCCCGATTGTCCTTTGCACCAAAGAAGATTCACCTTCCTAAGGCCTTGATCGGGAGAGTAGAGTGGAAGGGAAAAGAAAGGAGTACGAGAGAAAGTATTTATTTATTTTTAATTAGAAATTTTTTGATGAAAAAGAAAGAGAAGGAAAGAGATGGATAGAATAGGAATTCAGATTTTTTTAAAATTAATATTATCAAAATAATACCATTTCAAACAATATTATCAATCTACTGTAGTTTTTGCCACGGTTCACTTTTATTATTTTTGTTGCCACTTGGAGAAGACACAAGTGAGACTTGCATTTTTTCAGAGAAGACGTAGGTTGAACCTGCGCCTTCTAAAAAAATACAAAAAAAAGGATTTACAATTAAAGACATAGATAGAACCTGCACCTTCCAAAAAATTTTAATAAAAAGCATGAAGCATCTGCATCTTCGTCGGCTACCAATTAGAGTTTAAAAAAAATACTTGTCATATGATTGTAAATTAAAAAAAATATCTAAATGAACCAATTATTATTAAAAAATAAAATTTGCTTAAAGATTAGTAGTCGGTCACCTGACTAATGGTAGGACCGGCGGGTGGATGGGTGACCAGACTGCTAACGGATCGGTGGCCGGTCCCTTGGTCGGGCCTGTGGCTAGACCCTGGTGGCCGTACCGGCGGTCGGACCAGTGGCAGAACCAGTGGCCAGATCGGTGCTAGGACCGGTGGTAGGACCAATTTGATTGTCAATATGGTTGCCGATTCGATAGCCAATCTAGTCATCGATTTGATTGCTTGTTTGGCCTCTAGGTCAGTGCCAGTCTGATTGCTAGGTTGGTGCCAGTTCGAGTTGGATTGGTGGCCGGACCCTCGAGCAAGCCGGTGGTTGGTCACCGGACCAATGGTAGGACCGACGGCTGGACCGATGAGCAGACTACTAGCCAGACTGATAGCCTAACAACAGTTGCCAGACCTTGGCAGTCGGACCGATGGCCAGACTGATTTGATTGTTAATTCGACTGTCGATTCGATAGCCAATCTAGTCATTGATTTGATTGCCTGTTTGGCCGCCAAGTTTGTGCCAAGTCGACTACAAGGTTGGTGGCAGTCCGAATTAGACTGGTGGTTGAACCCTCGAGCAGATCGTGGCAGGATCGATGACCGGACTGCTAGCCGGACTGGTGGCCGATCCCTTGATCGGGTCAGTGGCCAGATGATAGTGGCCAGACCTTGATGGCCGGACCAGCGGTCGGACCAGACTGGTTTCAACCTGATGACCGGACTAGTGGCCAAACCCACGAGCAGACCGGTGGTCAATTACCAGACTGGTGGTCACTAGACCAGACTGGTTTAACTAACATTTATAGCCCAAAATATTTTATAATTTATAATTTTTTTATATTTTATTATGTAAAATTATGAAATATTTTATATTATTTATAAATAATAATAATGTAATGTAGTATATGAATATTTACTTGTGTGTACCTGAGTATATGCCCAAAAATTTAAAAAAACCTATTAAAATAAAACTTCATTATATGCTAGATCTCTAAAATAATATGGTCCATACTTAAATGTAATACATAAATAAAAGTAAATAAATATATCCTAAGTCCCACAAGATGGCCGTCCTCTCCTATGTGGAGGTTGCCTCCGACGATATAAAGATTCTGGTTCACTCGATCCCTGATATCCCTTCGGAAGCTCTACCTCAGTGTGAACTGGCTCCTATATAGCACCTTCATGTATCGATCCGTCACCCATAAGTTCTTCCCCATGAGCTGAGTATGCCTGATGCATCATATACTCCGGTGCAATAGTATAATCAAACTGCACTACAGCATCTTCCATGGATGTGAACTGTCTGACATCCTCGTATAGATAACTACTCTCAGGTAAGTAGGGAGTGAACTCAGGCATCAAAAATGAAGAGGTACTGCATCGATGAGTACATCGCATATGCCGAGGTACAGGAGATGCTCCTGATGATGATGCGCAAGAGAAATGTGCAAGCGTCTCATCATCTCTATCATCGTCATGAGCAAATCCTCGTAACTGGATACAAGCCTGCTCATGGACAGTGTGAACGATGGTATCACATATATCTGTGATGGATTGGGATGACATGGATATAGAACCTGGCTGAGCAAGCTATCGAATCATGACGATACCATCACTCTGAAATATACATGTAATTAGAATATTATTTTTAAAAAATCAACTATGAAGTATGTTTAATAAAATAATTTAATTATTTACCAAGTAATTATGCATCGCACCAGTACGATTGATGAACCGCCTAGTGATACGACAGTATCACTACATGTATGGATCATAATAATCCATGATGCCATCAACAGGAGAGCTTTCTAAAATATGATCTCGACGGCTCTCCTAAAGCTGTATAAAATGTTGATGAGTAAAGGACCAGTCCTACTCATGTCATCCTCTAAGATTGATATGGTGCATTGCAATATCTGTATCACACCGATCTGGTATGGATTGGTAGATCCCAAACTATCGTAATACTCTATTAGCAAAGTGCCACCTTATGATGTAAAAATAAATTAGTGGTACTCGGGTATACCATACATCCTGACCGTGTAAACAATAATCGAGTAGATGGGCAAGAATGTCAGGAGTATATGGCTGCCATATCACATATTAATCATAATTTAAAATAATAAGATGTCAAAGAAAATAATGTTCAAAAAATTTAATTTTTACTTATTACATGCTCTGGTCTCAGGTGATCAAGATATAGTCTGTATGAAGATGCCACATGTGTTGGCACCTTTTTAATCAAAAATTAATCTCTCCACTTATAGATAATAAACATTACATGGTTAATATAATAAATTAATTTCAAAAATAAATTAATAAAAAATTTTCGATACTTACATGATCCCCAAGGGATCTTGTGGTAATTAAGCTCCACCATCATCTAAGTTAATCATAAGGTTTGCATTCGGCCGGAATAATCTATGTGGTGCAATACTTGGGAATCTATCCCATGCCCAAAACTGTAGTAATATCAATGGTCCAGTAATATCATGGGCATCTCTCCAGCTAGCCTTGTACATATGTCTGTACAACCATGCTAAGCTTGCACCACCCTAACTGTAATGTCCAGTCGTCTCAAAATCATGTAGTATGGGTAAAAACATGAGATGTATCCCCTTCACTGATGTATCCATAAATAAATATCCACTCATAAACTGTAATATATAAGCTCTAACATGGCACTGTATCGCTATCTCATCTGCATCAAGAGGTAGCTCGTGAAATTGCTTAGCTAGCCATACTAGACTCAAACATGATCTGTGAAGTCGACCCTGATATGGAATGACTCCTAAGAACTGGTGGCAAAGCTGATGCCAATCGACTAGTGATGGGTAATCCATCAATAGGTAAATCCAACTGGATGGCAATGTCCTATAATGTGATGGCGCACTCTTCATATGGCAGATGGAATGTATGAGTCTCTGGATGCCACCACTCTATCAGTGCTGTAATCAAGTACCAATCCAACTGTATATAACCTATGCATGCCAGTCCATAAAATTTGGCTTACTATAGGTACAATACTATACATCTATCAAGTAGTGTCGACCTACGTATAACAAGCTCCCTACATCAACACTAAAAAAAATCTATCTCTTGTCCATCTCATATCAATCCAGAATGATGGGTGTCCTGATCATACAACACTGAACGGTCTACTGGCCCTGGAATCATATCTATAAAAAAACTGCACATATATACAAAGGTTTGCTTTAACTATAATTAAAAAAATTTATTTAACAATCAACAATACCTTTGCAAAATAAAGTGCATAACACTAACATGTAACAAACAACTACATGAATACGGAACTAGATTGAATTATATCATCATTTAGTCAATTAATAAAATACAGAATGTGGATAACAACAACAATCCAAGTACAACTAGCAATAATACAGGTAATTATATAAAATAATAAATACATCCTAAATTATATAGATAACCGGTCTCAGGAATAATGAAGTATGATGGCCCTCATACAGAAATAATATAATTTCAGTAACAAGGAACAATGGAATCTGATTACCAGTCCTGGACACAACAAAATCCAATCTTGGCAGATCAAATGATGTTCAATATTAAAAACATAACATGAAAGATTTAATAATTATTAATATATAATAATTATATTATATTAAAAAATAGTTTTGGATGAACTATATAATTACCTTTCAATGATAGCACTAACCTACATTTCTAGTCGGACATGACCTTCTATCATATCCTTCCTCTCGACATATCATGCATCTTGTATGTTTCTATTTTTCTTCAAATCCATATCATTCCTAATTCTGGTAAAGCATGGCCTACCTTTGTATCGTAACCTTATTTTATCAGGTATAACAGTAATATCTGCAGCAAGCTGCGCCCCGTACACTTGGTGAGGAATGGGTTGAAATTGAGGTGCATACGATTGATGATAATTATTTAAACTATAGCATCGATCAATATATCTATAAAAATCAATTGAAATATATGCATAGTCATGACATGTGAACATGATAAATGATAGCACTGCCATTTTTAACATGTATATATGATGTGAACTTAAGTTGTAACTGCAAGCGCACGGTGTGCAGAGTAGCATGTCCAGCGAGTACGGGTTGATCACATGAAAAATTTGTGTTCGAACTGTGTTCAAACCCTCACTTAAAATAGCTGACAAAAAAGAGCAAAAGTAATTTAAATCACTGAAATAAATAATTTAAAGATGTAGGGCTTTTGAATCCACTAGACCAATGATTTCGAAAATTTTTCTAAGGATCTCTTTTATAAAACCTTTCAACTTCCTCATTTATAATAACCAAGTATGAATTATGAAGAGATTTAACTCAACTATAACCCATCAAGATTTTACAAGAAAAGGAAGAAATGAAAAATAAATTATTGAGCTATCTATCTTTTGTCCTTCTTGCATCAAATTAAGTATGAACTATGAAGGGATTGAAATCCAACTATAGCTCATCAAGTCTCTTGGCAAGAAGTTTAAAAAAGGAAAATAAACTTTTAAAAATTTAAGTCCGAAAAGAAATTCAAAGAAGGGCTTCTAATCATGGTCTAGCTTCATCGCCAACTCTAGAGGGTATGCTTAGTCAGATATGATTAAAATAAAACTTTGATAATTATTAAAAAAATTAAAATCAATTAGCTACTTGCTGAAATTTAAATGCAAAAATAAAAACTACCATAATTGCAGGAATTTAAATGGCATAAAACAAATTGCAAGATTGTAAAAATAAAACAATTTTAATTACAGGTATATAAATTGCATAAAATAAATTAAAAGAAATTAATCTAATCTACTGCTTTAAAAATAAGAACAATTCAAATAAAAATAAATAATTTTTTTTTTTTTCATAGAAAGTAAACTAATAACAGAATGTTTAACTCCTAAGCTATTAACAGAGCTTGGAGTTAAAATAAAAATAAAAATAAAAAAACTAAAGCTCTATGGAAAGAAGGGATGGGAAGGAGAAAAGGAAAAAGAATGACGAGCTCTGGCTTTTGCTCTTTCTCTTGCTCCTGTTGATCCATTATAGGTGCTGGACGATGGGCGTTTATTTATAGTGGAGCCAAACGTGTGACCCAAGGGTGGACCACCGGGGGGAGGGGCAAGGGAGCCTTGGCCCCCCTATTTTTTTTTTAACTTTTTTTATAAGTTAAATTTTTTTATAAATTTTTAAATACGTACAAGGATGAACCACCGGAAGGGCAAGGGGCCCCTTGGCCCTCCCTAATTTTTTTTTTATAAATTAAGATTTTATATAAACTTTTAAATATAAATATATATTTATATATTTGGCCCTTCTAAACTTGGGGATATTATATATAATTTGAAGAATCTTAGAAAAAAAATTTAAAATGAAACAAATATTACAAATCAACTTTGTCTACTTGAAAGTTGGATCACTACCGATTTTGTTTTTTATTTTCATTAAGTTTTTTCATATTTTTTTAGAAGAAGACAGAATTTTTCTTTTATTACTTGACCAGCGCCCGTCTCTAGAATTCACTGTGATCGAAGTCACTGCACGTAGTCAGGACCATCCCATTCATCACACCGATAGATAAAATGATGGTCGTACTTGTCATATGATGCGATCGACAATAACGCTTCCATGATGAGACTAGGCGGTTGTACATACACATGACTGGATATCACCGACACATTGGTTTATGACTGCCATCTCGGTGGCCTTCGTCAACCTCGACGTACTGATAAACCCTGTGTGCGGTAAAGCCGCGCACCATCTTAACGACCGGATCCAATGCATAGCATAATCGGATCTTGGAGGGCACGGGCGGGTGGGCGCCTATCATGCCTCCGGCAAACCAATATTACTGCACTCACATCCTATCATTTTTGGCACCGTCGCTCGATAAATATTATATATTTCGTTGTGCAGAGCCAAATATTAATAAATTTAATATTATAAAACAAGATACGTATAATTTAAATAATATTTATAAAAAATATTTAAATTAATTTTAATTATTTATTAATATTTTTATATTTATATATATATATATATATTTTTGGTCCTCTTTGCAAAGGTTGGTGCGGTCCGCCCCTGGTGTTACCCCGTGGGAAACCAGCATCCATCTTCTTCCGGTCTCTGTCTTCGTTCCGTGACCAATACAACCCACCGCATATCCACTCAAAAATTAAACTCTTCGATGTTATCCCGAATAGAGTCCATGGTTATCCTTCGATCATCCAAGCTCCCAACTCTCGACAACAGGACGCAGTGACGGGGAGGCAACGTCACCGTGGAGAAGACCAGACTGATAACGGCTTGTGTTGATCGCGGTGAGCACGACAAAGGAGGGGGCAGCACGTTGAAGGCGACCGGAACAGGGACGGACATGGACACGCAAACAGGAAGAGCGGCAAGCGGTGCTGGGCGAATTGGGAGCTTCTCCGGCATGGTGGCGCAGCTGAGATTTTCCGGCCATGAAGTCTTCTCTTGGCATGCGGCGGCGGCAGCAATAGGGAGGTGATGACCAGTGCTTTAGAAGCTTGAACGGAGGACGGGCGGTGACCGGGAAGAGGTAGGCGATAGCAGCTTGGAGGACGGTGACTCCGACTGATGGGCAAACTACAGGGACAGACGATGGTGGAGACCGGTTGTTGGGAAGCTTGAACGGCCATGGGAGAAGAAGACGACCGAAACGGTGATTTTTGGGATTTTTCCGGTCATCAACGGCCTCTCCGGCAAGCGTGAAGGGTCCCGGCGACAAGAGAGGGAGTTCCGGCGTCTTCTCCGGCGAGTTCGTGGCTTGGTTTGACCTGTGATCCACGGTTCTGTTCCGTGGACCGGGAGCAATGGAGGATATGGACCGTCTGGGGCTTCCGTGGACCAACTGATTGGTTCAACGTGGACCATTGCTTTAAAAATCGTGCTATTCCTGGTATTAATCCTTCAAAATTTAATTTCCAGCTCAATTGAAGTCCGATTTGCATGCCATTTGTACCGTTGAACTCCTAAAATCATGCTCTTTACGTTGGTGGAGTTCTTTCATTAAAAAACTGCATAAAAATATTAATTTTAATAAAATAAAATCAGTTTATTCAATAAATTAATGTACTTATTACTAATTTTTATACACTTATCATTCCCCCAACTTGAATCTTACTCGTCCTCAAGTAAAATAAATGATTAAGGATACTACCAAAACTCTTAATACCTTACATAAATTTACTTAGACTCAAAGGTTGTTCCCATACCCTTTTTATAAGTAAAAGATTTCCTATTAGACAGTAGATGAAATGAGTCATTGGAATATTAATAGCTTCAAGTAAATTGGTTAAGTACAAACTCTTTATTTTTTCAAATAATTTTTAACCAACTCCTACTATTATTTCTAAATCCTCCACTCCCATGGAGTGGTGAGATATCATTTTAGTGCAAGAATGTTTTTCTTATTGCGACACTTTTTACTTTTCTTTTTAATACAGATCGTGCAATGTCTTAATCTCTTAAGCTTTCTATCTGATCCTTGTAACAAGTTTTCGACCAATGTCTCCCAAATCAGTTAGCCTTACACTACAGGGAGAATGGGAATTGGCAACTGTTTCATCCCGACGCTTCTGGGAAGCGTTGGGAGCCCCCTTATACCCGCCGACGCTTATGGTAAGCGTCGCCGGAGAAGTAAAGTTTAACGACGCTTATAAGCGTCGTCGGACATTGAAATTTAACGACGCTTATAAGCATCGCCGCCTGCAAACCCGCCGACGCTTTTAAAAAGCGTCGGCATCTTCCGACGCTTATAAGCGTCGTCGGAAAAAGCGTCGCTAAGCTTTCTTCCCCCCCCCCCACCGAGCCCTAACTTCATTTTGCTTCAGCCGCCGCCGCCTGATAGCCCCCTTTCTTCCTCCTCCCTCTCCCTGATCCTTCATCTCCGGCATTTCTTTCGGTCCCTCGCCGCCGAAGCTCGATCTCCGGCGCCTTCATCTTCATCGCATTGCTCCGAAGCTCGATTTGTAAGTTTTTTTTTTTTCTTGCTCTGTAATTTTCCTCACCAGTGCATCGAGTCATGTTCTTTTGAAATCGTAATATGCCGGTTTGTGCCGAGAACCTCCTGTCTCTTTCCATGCTTTCCAATGTGATTTTTATTTCCATATCCCAGATCATGTCGTGCATTATCACAGTCTTTTCTGCAGAGAGCTTGAGCTTTGTAAGAAATCTGGATTTTTAATTTATACAAAATGCTTAATCTAGGTAGTTCTTTCTCCTCATCCTTTTTTGCTTGATGTATATGATTTGTATTTTCCTTCTTCTATACGATGATTATTATGATTTATATGGATCCTATGGTGTTGCAAGTATCAGTGACCAGGATAAGGTTTCAGCAATTTTTGGACTTCACGTTGTATCTTAGAGAAACCACACAGCTTATTCCAAAATCTGATGCTTACTATTTGTCCTATTCAAGCTTAGCTAAATTTTGATCATTCTTTGTCAAATGGTTTTTATGTTGTGGTGTGTACATGCTTAGACCCTGTATGCATTTAATATGCATTTTCTTTCAGTTGGCTAGATTATTTTAATATAGGTCTAAAGTGTTAATGCTTGAGTGTTCAGGAAATTTCTAATTTGCTTCTGAAATCCATGAATTGCAATCCTTTGTCAGCTTGAACTATGATATCTGAATAAAGGTAATGTAGTTATTAAAATATGTATATAAATGCAAACCTACTTGATGCATTAGATGACTCAAGAATCCCAAGTCAGTTGCTAGTGGCAGCATGAGAGAAGGCTAAATTAGTAGTGGAAAGACTGTGCAGGAAGTTTTTGGTAGGATTAAGAAGAGCAAGACCGCTTCTTTTTTCCTTCTTTCTTTTTTTTTTAAAAATTTTTTTTTCTGCAGCGATAAGTGAGGTAGTATTATTTGTACTGCAGTGGCAGTATAATGTAACAAAATACTCAACATAGGTGAGCCACCTGAGCTCCCACACAAGCATTTACTACACGATATCCCCGGACACGATAGGGAGTGTAGTCCAGTTTGGATGAGTTGATTTGCCCGAAAGGAATGTACTTCTAATGGGTCACAAATGAAACAAGATTTCTGTGGGTTTTGCGAATCCACGTCAAGGAAATAAGATGTTTGATTAGAGAGCTGCATGACATTATGGCAGATGGAACATGGTCGTCATGAGGGAACTCAACAAAAAAAGGGGAAGAAGAAAGCTTGGAAAATGGAGGCAAAGCAAAGCGACGGGACTGGAGAAACTTATGTTGGCTGCCAATATAGTTTGGTTGGAAAGAAAGGGGATGCCGTCCATGGGTGCAGGCAGGACCCGGAAAATGTCGGAGATAGCTGGAGCGGAAGGGTGCAGGCAGGCCATGAAAATATGTAGGTGGATGGAAATGGAAGAAGAAAGAGGACTCGATGCGAAAAACTTGATATAGAAATAGATATCTTGGATTTCAATCAGCCTCCTTTCTTGAGAATGCTCATCCCTGCTCTGAAAACTGCCCAGAAATTGTAGATTTGTCCAATTCTGTTTTAAATTGAGTGAATAGCGGGCCTTCGAGCATTGTTTCCAGCAACACAGCCTGGAGCATCACACTCAGAAAAGGTACTTAGAGAGGTGCTGAACACGCTTTAATTTTCCTCTTGAAACAGTTTTTTCTTTTTCTTCCCGTACACTGATAGTGCATCTTCATGCAGTACCAGTGTCCGGTCTAGTCTAGCACATAGGCATAGGAATAAGCCTCTTATCATTTTAAAAATAAAAATTCTTTATGTTCTTCGGCGGGTGTTTAAATGAGCGCATCTTGTGTTTTTTTTTATTGGACTGCTAGGGTTAAAATTATCTTAGCCTTGAAAATTACAGCACCCTCCTTTTTATTGCACCAGAGTTGGGGCGCACGTACGTAGTAGTTCTCTGTTGAAAGAATTATGCCTTTCAATATTTTAACCTGCATGCCAATGTTTATCAAACTTGTGCCTTAAATATTTATGGTGGTGTTTGCACTCATGGATAGGGCTACTGATTAAAAATGTATACGAGAAATTCTTTCATTCTAATAAGTTGCTTGAAAGAATTGTAATTATTTCTTTTGATTGGAAGAATCATATTTTTGAAACATAAATAAGGAAAGGGAAGTACAGCCATGACATCCTGCAATACTTCATTTTTGCCAAATGGATTCAAGATATGATAAACATAGAAGATTTGTGCTGCATGATGGCTTCCTGGCCTTTTATATTTTCCTTTAAGTTTATGAGGAACGGATGTTGCAAAGGCTAGCCATGCACATATATTTGAAGACTTCATGACCATTCCTTGGGATACATTAATATCAGTTTTTGCTTATAGATGGCTAAGGGCTTCTTCTCATTCTTGAGATTGCTCCTTCCTTGATCCAGAGCAGCCATCTAAGAATTTTTTTCATAGAAGAAGAAGAAGAAGAAGGAATTAAATATTCTGTATGAAAAAAGCCTAAAAAAAAAAAAAAAAAATCCAAGGGCAGGGTTCAAATCCAAGTCTGCAGTATCGTCACCCCAAGTATTTACCAATCACTGTTACATGTTTTAGTCTTGCGTGATGAAGAAACTTAAATTAGGATAAAGGAAATAAATTTTAGACCGTGACATAAAATGGCTACATTCTGATTCTCATCAATTATTCCTGTATCACATAATCCACCTCTCTAAAAGCATCCCAGACCCCTATCTAAATCTCACAACCATGCTCCATATATTTGAATTGTATAACACAAGCTTGAATACTTCTCTCACAGACAAGATCACTATAGTTATAAAATGGCCATGATATAGGTGAAACTTGGAGTGGAAAAATGACATTTAAGATTATGTTTCGATTTGTACCAAAAGACAAAAAAAAGGGTTGCGTTTGATGATTTTTTTTTTTTTTTTTTTTGTTTCTAGATCACAGTTCTTCGGTTATGTTTGGATTCAAAACTTTTGAACCATAAATTTTGAGATATTGTTTTTCCAGTTTTGTTTGTTAGAAGAAGAAAATTTGCTACAAATACGGTGGAGGAAAAGAAAACACATAAGATTATAAATTTTCTAGGTTTCTGCATAACATCCGAAGGCACTCTTCATTCTTCATAACAAAATAAAGGATCTGATCAATAATAATTTCACCATTTTCTCCCTTTACCGTTATTAAAAAAAAAAAAAATCCTATCTAGTGATAAAGAAATCCGAAGGCACTCTTCGTTCTTTGCTCTTCCTGCTACTACTTTTAGCCCATAAACCACACTTCCCTTCTTCAAAGGATCCCACACCCCACTTTTCATCTTCTCACCTTTTGTCCATTACATGCGAACCAATTTCCATTTACACATCATTCTACAATAAATATGAAGGCTCTGATAGATATTAAAGTGAAAATTTGGAGTACCGAAACTTAACAATATATACAATGAAAGAAGCCAAAAAAAAAAAAGAGGAAAGAAGAAGAAGAGGAAGTTTTTTTTTTTTTTGTAGAATAATTACTTGCTAATAATTTCCTCCTTCCTTTTTCACATTACCAACAGAAGGAGGTTACTTACAAAGACTGCAAGGGAAAGAAAGAAACCAAGAAGAACCACCCTCGCCCTCACCCTCCCATCAACCTCATCTCCTTCTCCAACCCATCAAGCAAGCTGGCAAGCGCTCTCATCACATTCACCTGCCCCTGGAGAGCCTCGATGAGGTTACCATATGTAGTTTTGTTACGATCAATTATGATTTTTTATATATTTTTTTAAAAACTTGCATTGCATTGAAACATAGACCCGTCAATTGATTAAAGTACATATTCTACACGATCCGTACAATTATTTAATTTTTGTACGGATGGCAGAAATATGTACAGTGGTCAATTGAATGTCCAGTTTGGACAGTTTGAGAATTGCAAATAATTTTATAGGTGCTTACATTAATCAAACGGTATGGATAGAGTTCCAGATATATTTCGGATATCATTTCCTTTTAGTTCTCCTCATACATATTTATTTGTATGGGGAGAACTAAGGGGAAATGCTGCCGAAATTTTTTTTCATTAATGATTATATTATATTTTAAATTGCAATTCATTTTCGTTATAATTTGATTATAATGTTGACTAACTTATTTTTAAATAATGCAGGTTAGGTACACCATGCCTCGAAGGAAGCGATTAGCAGATGTACAGTTTCAGTTTTCCCAGTCTGAGGTTGGTACTTCATCACAGCATCCCGAGGGCAGTCGATCAGTTTCACATCGGTCTGATGGCAGTCCCTCTATTTCTGCACATCAGGCCGATGCTACTACCTCTACACCTCAGGACGACGTTATTCCCTCCGAGTCCGCACATCACGATCCTTCTATGGATCATCCTGATGACGAGCCTATCGTCGATGATATACAGATACAGGGTACATAATTCAATAATTCTATCTCATTTCAATTCATGCATATGCAATAGTTTTGATATACAATGTTCTGTAAATTTTTTTTGTAGATGGATCCGGGAGAATCAGGCGTAGGCGAGGAGCCACATTAGTCCGTGATGTGTGGCAGTTACCTGAGGGTGAGAGGATAGTGATAGAGTGCAACAAGCTAGGGCAGCCTATTAAGAAAGCTGCTAGCTTGTTGACTAGCTTTCTGGGGACAGTAGCACGCCGTGGTCAGCTATGTCCCCTGAATTATTCGAAGTGGAACAACATGCTTCCTGCATATAAAATAGAAATGCTACGAGTTGTGCAGGTAAAAAACTTAATATATTATTTTATATATTATATTTTTAATAATTGAATTGCTTATTTCATTTAATATTTATTTTATTGTTTAATTAAATTGTAGAGCAAGTTCGTTCTTCCTTCAGATTCATCTGATTTTGTTCTTAAGTCTCTCAATCACAAGTGGAAAGAATATAGGGCGAAGTTGAAGAGAGACTACAAGCTAGAGGGTAGGACAGAGGAGCAGGTTGTAGCTACCTGTCCTCCTGATGTTCACCCTCATCAGTGGATGGAGCTGGTGCACTATTGGTTCTCCGAGAGGGCACAGGTTGTGTAGCATCATCAAACACTTCGAAATTTATTAATTTTCACTTGTTATATTTATATTTATACAATATATAATATTGTTTTAATTTTATTTTGCAGACGTATTCTGATATTGGTAGAGCTGCACGAGCTGCTCAGTCTGTTCCTCACACAGCGGGGTCCAAGAGTTATGCACGGCTCAGGCATGAGTTTGTATATTTCTCATCCTATAATACTTTTAGTACACTTTTACTTTTAACATCATGTATCATTATGTTTCATGCATGTGCCATGTATCATGGTACGGGGATATAAGATGTGTTATTTTGGATTTTTTTGTAATATTTATTCTTTACATAGGCTGATCAGCAGGGGAGGGAGCCTGGTGAGGTGGAGTTCTATAGGATGACTCACGTTCACCAGGATGGCAGTTTTGTTCGGGACGAGTCCAGAGATATATATGTATTTTTTATTTATGTTATATTATGATTTATATTTTTATTTTTATTAAATATTGATATATTTGTTTTTATAAAATATAGAATAGGGCTACCTCTATGATCTCCGAGCGTGCTGGCGAGGGTTCATCATCTACACAGAGCAGTCGCATCGAGGCCGAGGTATTCTCGGAGTTGATGGGACCAGAGCATCCTGGACGAGTCAGGAGTTATGGGATTGGAGTTACCCCTACTCAGTTATCTGAGGTGCGTAGATATAATCGGGATACTAGAGAGAGTCATGATCAGTTACATGTTCGTCAGCTCCAGGAGGAGATAGCAGAGCTCCGACAGACACGTGATGCAGACAGAGCAGAGATGCAGACCATTAGGTCTCAGTTAGAGCATGTTACATCTGTGCTGCATATGTTCATGTCATCTCAGGTAAGTAATTATTTATTAATTTTGTATGTATCTAATAATTTAGAATATATATAATGTATGTATTATAATTCCTGATGTATATCTTGCAGGTTCCTGGTACATCTGCGAGTCGCAGACCTGACGACGACCAGCCTCCCACGGATCAGTGATGCCAGATGATTTTTTTATTATTTATGTATGTCTCTTTGTTTATTTGAACTTGGATTGATACGTTTATATATATATATAAAACTTTTTATATTTGCTTTGTATTTGTATTTGTGTATGTTGGATGTGATATGTGATACAGGTTTGAATATTTTCATTTATTTGTGTATGTTAAATGTGATACAATTTTGAATGTTTCATTTTCATAATGTATACAGGTTATGGATTTGTATATATGATTATTTATTTTTTTTTAAAAAAAAAATCTACCGACGCTTTAAAGCGTCGCTAAACCTGCAACTGGCGACGCTTTAAAGCGTCGCTAGGGTTTGAGTCTAGCGACGCTTTAAAGCGTCGCTAGGGTTTCAGCCTAGCGATGCCGACGCTTTAAAGCGTCGCTAGGTTTTCAGCCTAGCGACGCTTTAAAGCGTCGCTAGGGTTTCAATCTAGCGACGCTTTAAAGCGTCGCTAAATGCCGACGCTTTAAAGCGTCGCTATATTTAAAACTAGCGATGCTTTAAAGCGTCGGTAAATAAAAACTTAGCGACGCTTTTTTCAGGCGTCGGCAGGTTGCATCCCAACGCTCACATAGACGACGCTTTAGCGACGCTTTATAAAACGTCGGGAGATTATTTAGCGACGCTTAAAAGCATCGGGAAAGGTCAAAAAAAGCATCGCTAAAGTCCAGATTCACTGTAGTGTTAAGACACTAGGTGTAGAACACCCCTCGAGCTTACTGGCTTAAGTCAGAAAGACTACAGATCAAAACTGGCTGTATAGCAAAATTTTTTTATATCTTCACTTTTTGATACGAGACTCAACCGTTTACTTAGGCGAAGAGGTCCGGTTACTCGATGGAACAATATTTAGAACTTGCTTTTATTATCTCTTTTTTTCTCTTTTTTTACTAATAAAGGAACTTTGCATTTAACAACAGCCACACACATCCAAGAGGTAGATTCTTCTTCGATGCGAATAGGAGGGTTAGAATTATCTAAAAATTTGATTTCATTCTTACTTACCATTTTTACTTGAGTCTATTAATATTTTATCCCTCAATATTTCAAAAATTATCTAGACTGTTCAATCAATTACTTATAAAAAGTGTGTGATTTATCCTAAGTCCAAGATCAACAAGTGTAAGAATACTAAGGTAAAGATAGCTCCAGATATTTACTCATTCTTCTTATTATTCT
The DNA here is from genome assembly GCA_021397845.1 of Areca catechu. NCBI lineage: Eukaryota > Viridiplantae > Streptophyta > Magnoliopsida > Arecales > Arecaceae > Areca > Areca catechu. The sequence continues at coordinate 153,114,515 of CM038043.1, forward strand.
CCCATAAATAAAAATTGATTCTAAATGTATGCATGCTATAGTATAAAAGGAAACGAAGACACCTAAGGAATTTTCTTGAGCTCTCCCCCCAACTTAGCCAATGGAGCCTATTTGAGTCAGGATCTGCTAAACCTAAACATGCTAAAAAAAATTATTAGAAAGAAAGAAGTTGGGTTGCCTCCTAGGAGCGCTAAGTTTAAAGTCTTCAGCCAGACCAAGTAAATTATTTAGATTATGTCGGTTGATACATCCACTGAATTATCAAATATACCTAGCTATGGTGGATGGTTGGACGAAGTCCAATCAGTAATGTTTCACACAATATCTCTATTATATGTATCTATAAGATGTATCATACCCAACGATGGCTAGGTTGATGGTTTATCCATAAGTGTTTCAGTAGGAGGCTCCCATCTCTGGCTATTTTTATCATCTCCAAGTAATTTATCAATGTCTTCATACTCATGTGTTGGCCAGAAACTAGACTCAAGATCGATTTCTTTATCGCTAATATCTATGGATTCATAAATTTCATCTTGGATTACATTCACATTAGTATGATTGATGGATTCCTATTCCAAATTGAATATATTCAGCTCAATAGTCGTGTTCCCAAAAGATAGTTTCATAAGTCCATTCCAATAATTAATTTCAGTATTAGTAGTAGCTAAGAATGGTCTTCCTAAAATAACTGGGATATGACCTTTAGGATTCAATATTGGTTTAGTCTCCAAAATGATAAAATCTATAGGAAAGATAAAATTTCCAACCTTGATCAAAACATCTTCTACCATTCCTTTAGGGATTCTAAAAAATTGGTCTACTAATTATAATGTGATCCCTGTTGGTTGAAACTTTTCCAATCCCAATTGCTCATAAACTGAATATGGACGAATATTTACACTAGCCCCTAAATCAAGTAATGCCTTCTCAATGTGGGTTTCTCCTATAACACATGAAACTGTTGGAGATCTTGGATCCTTGTATTTTATAGGCATGTGACTCAATAAGTATGAACTCACACTTGCTGCTAAGAAAGCTCTCTTTGATACATTAGTAGTCATTTTCTTGGTACAAAGGTCTTTTAAGAATTTGGCATAAGTCAAAACCTATTGGATCATGTCTAGTAGAGGGATGTTTACTTGAACTTGCTTAAACATCTCTAACATTTTGTCTAAATGTTCTGATTGTTTATTAGACCTTAATCGATTTGGAAAAAGAACCCTAGAAATTTCAGGTACCTGGTTTGGTGGACTATTAGTTTTAGAATTTCGAGTTTGTAAGGTAGGTTGTCCATTAGATGGCTCAGCTGACTCAGTAGTTAAGTTTTCTCTAATGTCAAATGTATCTACCTTATTATCCACTTGCTTTCTTGATCTTAAAGTGTGAATAGCATTTACTTGATTGACTTGATTTTCTTGGGATGGATGACCATTTTGGTTCCTTGGATTGGGCTCAGGTTGGCTAGGTAGCCTACCTCGTTCATGTTCACTGATGGTAGATGCTAGTTGACCCACCTGCATTTCCAAGCAGGCTATAGCCTGGGAGTTTGAATTTAGAAGTTGGCCCGTGATTTGCATAAAATTATTCAATGTGGCACTGGTATCAGCATTGGATTTGGCTAAGGCTTCCAGGCTTTTCTTTAAAGAACTCAGTTTCTTTTCATTAATATTAAAGCCTAGTGGTGATAGATTGTTCATCACAAGATTAGGCCTTGGGTTTTATTGATTGAAGCTAGGACCACCTATATTTGGGTTCTGTGATCATGAGAAATTTGGATGATTCCTCCATCCTGGGTTATATGTGAGTGCATAGGGATTGTTCAATGGTCTCTAATAGGTAGCATTTACCTGTGCACATCCATTCTTTATTGGGTTCATCAGGAGTGGACATTCCTCAAGGACATGGTCTAGTGCATTGCACCTATTACACATTGGTGCAGACACTTGTTCAAACTGGCTGGTCTTTGAAGTTCTAAGGCCTCTAAATTACGTGTTAAGATTGCAATTTTAACTTCTGTAGCTAAGGAAGTCTGCATTTGGTGCATTCCATCCCTTGAAGGTGTGGTTCTTTCTGGTTTCCTAGTTATTTTCCATTGTAGATTCTTTTCAGCTAGGTCTTCTAAGAATTGCCATGCTTCATTAGGTTCTTTATACATAAATTGGCCTTAGCACATGGACTCTAGCATGGTTCTTGAATTGGAATTTAACCCCTCATACATGATTTGGCATAGTCTCCAAATTTCTATTCCATGATGTGGACATTGGGTTAAGAGGTTCTTAAAATGGTCAAAGTACTTCCAAAATGACTCACCAGCTAATTGATAAAATTGATTTATTTCATTTCTAATTTTAGCTATTTTATGATGAGAAAAATATTTCTTTAAGAACACTCTTACAAAGCCCTCCCAAGTCATGATAGATTGATTTGGAAGACTATAAAGCCACTTTTTAGCATCATCCTTAAGGGCAAAGTTGATTAGTCTCAGCTTGATTTCATCCTCTGACAATTGTTGTAGCCTCATGGTTGCACAAACCTCTTCAAATTTTCTAATAAATATATATATTCCTCTATTCCTGTGAACTTTGGAAGCATATTAATCATTTGAGGTTTGATTTCAAAATTATTAGCAGTGGGTTGAGGCAGCCTAATGCAAGAATGTTGGACGGAACTAACTGGATAACATAAATCCTTAAGGGTTTGGGTTTGATTAGTTAAATCCATTATAGTAGAGGTCGTAGGATCTGAAACAGGAATCAAATCGGTTCTAACAAGTCGACCTGATATCCTTCTCCACACGGGAGTAAGAAAATTCACTAAATTTATTATGTCTTCTATTTTTTGAATTTTGTATATATATATTTTTAGTTTTTTTATTTAGAAGCTTTCTTTAAAAAAATTTAAAATTAATTCAACCTTTTCATACCTTAGGACAACCATACAATATAACTTCCAATTATGCCAGGGCAACCTTATGTTAGGGTAGTCAAGATTGACAACACCTAAAATAATTTAATTAATTTTTTTAAATTTTTTTTAAAATTTTCAGACAAGTTCCATATAAAATTAATCCTACTTAGGGGTAACCTAAAACTAAACAGCTCCTAACTGTTCTAAGTCGACCTTTCAAGCACTTCAAGTTCAACCAATTTACTAAATTGGCCAAGTAAGTGTAAGATTGGCGGGAATCCTCCCGTTGCTTTCCTCAGACACCAATTGGATTTGCCAGGTCAGCAAACGGAACCAATTAAGTAACCATCTTTCTTCGGGACTTAATTCCTGAACCACTTTCCTAGATACCAATTCAATGATTGAATCTAGCTTGGTATAACCCTTAGGTCTCCTTGTCCTAATGAGCTCTGATATCCCTAGGGTCAGCATCTAATTAATTTATTTAAAGGCTTGGGTTGATGTAAATGAAGGAGTCTTGTTTGTGGGCTAATGAAGGGTGATAAAATCTCCACCTTATCTTAGTTAGGTTCGTGCCCTTAAAATGATTTAAAAATGCTATGCATAAATAAAAAGATATCAAACAAATTTAAATGAAAACTAAACAAAACTAAAGTCAAGATAATATGCTGAAATGAACTAGAATAATTTAAATTGCGTACCTGACTTCCAGCACTCACCAACTTAAAAATAAGCAATAGACATATCAAATTAAAGCAAGAATTTAAAACATAATTTAAAACAAACCAGATTCCCCAGCAACGGCACCAAAAACTTGATGTGAACTTAAGTTGTAACCGCAAGTACACGGTGTGCAGAGTAGCACGTCCAGCGAGTACGGGTCGATCCCATAAGGAATTTGTGTTCAAACTGTGTTCAAACCCTCACTTAAAATAGCTGACAAGAAATAGCAAAAGTAATTTAAATGGCTGAAATAAATAATTTAAAAATATAGGGCTTTTGAATCCACTGGACCAATGATTTCGAAAACTTTTTTAAAAATCTCTTTTATAAAACCTTTCAACTTCTTCATTTGTAATAACCAAAACTAAGTATGGATTATGAAGAAATTTAACTCAACTATAACCCATCAAGATTTTACAAGGAAAGAAAGAAACGAAAAATAAATTATTGAGCTATCTATCTTTCATCCTTCTTGCATCGAATCAAGCATGAACTATAAATGGATTGAAACCCAACTATAGCTCATCAAGTCTTTTAGCAAGAAGTTTAAAAAAGGAAGATAAACTCTTAAAAATTTAAGCCCGAAAAGAAAACTAAAAAAGGGCTTCTAATCATGGTCTAGCTTCATCGCCAACCCAAAGGGTATGCTTAACCAGACATATTAAAAAAAGGGTATGCTTAACCAGACATGATTAAAATAAAACTTTGAAAATTATTATAAAAAAATTTAAATCAATTAGCTACTTGTTGAAATTTAAATGCAAAAATAAAAACTATCCTAATTGTAGGAATTTAAATGGTATAAAATAAATTGCAGGATTATAAAAATAAAACTATTTTAATTGCAGGTATGTAAATTGCATAAAATAAATTAAAAGAAATTAATCTAATCTATTGCTCTAAAAATAAGAATAAATCAAATAAAAAAATAAAATTTTTTTATTGTATAGAAAGTAAACTAATAACTACATAATGTTTAGCTCCTAAGCCATTAACAGGACTTGGAGTTAAAATAAAAATAAAAAGAAAATTAAAGCTTTATGTAAAGGAAAAAAAAAAAAAAACATGACGGGCTCGCTTCTGCTCCTGCTGATCTATTCCAGGTGCTGGACGATGGGCGTTTATTTATAGCGGAGCCAAACGTGTGACCCTGTGGGAAACCAGCATCCGTCTTCTTGCGGTCTGTCTTCATTCCGTGACCAACACAACTACCGCGTATCCACTCAAAAATTAAACTCTTCGATGTTATCCCGAATAGAATCCGTGGTTATCCTTCGATCATCCAAGCTCCCATCTCCCGACAATAGGATGCAACGACGGGGAGGCAACATCACCATGGAGAAGATCGGACTGATAACGGCTTGTGTTGATCGCGGTGAGCTCGACAATGGAGGGGGAAGCATGATGACTGATAATTTTTCTTTCGTCCTTCCTTTTGTTAAGCATTGTCTTGGAGTTATCTTATTTGAATGGTAGGAATTATTGAATGATGAAAGATAGATTGTCTTTGGGTAAGGTCTTTTCTTTAAATAAACATTTTGGCATTTTGGCTCTATGCTGCAATGTTCATGTTACTTCGACCTCACAACCATCTCGAATGGTAGCAGAAAAGCAGCTGCATTAAGTCCATACAAATTTCATGGACACTGTTGATGTTGCTGGCAGGTGCAATGGTCCCGGGAGTTAAAATTGGGTACAAAAGAGGGGGATTCAATCAGCGAAAAAACCTTGCATCAATGGCTCGATTGAGCACAAGTAAAAATATTGGATTGCTTTTTATTATTTTGCCAATGAATGAGTGTCATTTGTCCTGGGAAGCTTTTATTTGCCAGTGATTTCTGCTCTTCAGAAAGTAGTTTCACATTCCTTTGATTGAATGGCAACAGCAGTTGCTGTTAGATTTTTTATGTCGGGGAAAATGTTAGGAGGCATCTAAAGTGTTAAAAGGCATTGTCCATCGTCAAGATGATAGCCTGATTGGTAGAGGGGCAAGGTCTTACTATCAATAGGTTGCGAGTTCGAAGCATGATGTAGTGGATGACTTGATTAAATTAAAATTTTTTGAGAGGATGAGGTTGACCTATTTATTCTTGATTATCATGAACTTAAATCCTATATTTTTTTTTTTTTCTGGTTTTGGTTTTTCAAGGTTCCCAATACAAATTCCTCTGTACCTGTCCCTTTGTTAGGTGGTGTTGGGTTTGCATGGCTTATAGAAAGAGAAGATAAACCAAGTCTTCTGCTTATACTGCTCAGAAATTAGCTGAACGTACTTTTCAACAAACAACGTTTGTGCAAGACAAACTACAAAAGGAAAAAAAAAAAAAAAAGCAATCAAGGAAATGTTGTATTTGTGGAGTCCTTAGCTTGCTCACCTTGCAGGACACTGACTGATTAAGATAACATTCTTTGATAGATAAATATTATCAGCATTGCAGCATACAGACGAAGGGACGCTAGTCGTTGCACAAATATTTTTCTCTCGTCATATCAGTTAATTTTATCAGATTTGGATCAGATCACGAAATAATAATTTAAGCCTAGTCCAAATATAAAATAATCAGGCCTGTGATGTCTATTTATTTTCTCAAAAATCCAGAAACCGACCCGACAACTAAAATAAATAAATAAATTTAAAATAAAAATAATCCTCCGAATTTCCTATTCTGTGAATCAAATGAGATGTTCATACTAAACTAGCTATTGCAATAACTTGAACCATCCTGCTGGTCCATTTCGAATAATTTAACTTGATCCATTCGTTATCCAAAATGATAACCTTTTCTTGTAATGACCTAATCTTTTATAATTTAAAAGATGAAGACATAAAGTAGGCTTAAAAAGTTATAGAAAATTTTAATTAAATAAAAGAATGAGAACCAGAACGGTCATCATAGCTAGGTAGACTCGAAAAATTATCACATTTCAACAACAGTTAACATATTTTTCTATTTTTTTATAAATTTGCAATGTATATTATGTTTAAAGATATAACAGCTAAAAAAGTTATAATATTTTTTTTTTTGGAACTTTTAATAAAAAGAAAAAAAATATTTTTTTCTTTTCTTTTCCCACTAACATTTTTTTTGAATTTCTTTTTTCCTTCCAAACTTCTAACCAAGGCATGAATACTGTTCGGATCATCAACCGCATGGCTCTCAAAGCACTCCAAAGTCCAAACTCATCAGCGTGACTCTCAAAGTAACGAGCACCAGGATATCATACATTATCTAGAGTAGGACATTTTATATAAATAGAAAATAGTTCAAAGAGTAACACAACAAAGACTACGGAGATCAAAACCTTACAAAGGTCCTTCTATAAAAAAAAAAAAAAAAAAAAAAAAATGCCGAGACATTGAGACCTGATTCAAAATTATCAATATATATATATATATATATATATTTGCGCCATCCAGTGGCAAAACACCCACATGCGGTTGTTTCGCACCCGACTGCAACGCACCAGTACAAAAGCATGCATGCTGGAGCCCCAACTTTTTGTGAGGACGAGGCACATCCTCTTTCTCCAGCATGGGGCCCCTTCCCTTTAAACGGAACAAACAGCCAGCTCTTTCTAGTGGGGCCGGATTAAATGTCAAGGAGGTGCGCTCTTTCCAGACTGGGAATCTGATGGATTTATTTATTTATTTATTTATTTATAAATAAATAATTATATAAATTTTATATAATTATAATTTAAATAATTAAAATATAAAATATCTGGCAAGATCCAAAAATGAAAATTATTTTGCTGCTAGTTTCAATTTTAAAAATAATTAACAAATCATCGAGACGGTAATCCAGATGGTTGGAATCTCGTTTCATAATTAAGAATACGAGACATGTTTCTGTAAAAAAACTTGATTATATTTAAAAATTATATCAGATTCGTCGCCCTATCCTTTTGTTAAAAAAATTTTAAGAATAAAGGTTAGCAATAAAAACAAGATAACCCAAAAAGAGCCTAATGGCTTCCGAGGATGGGCAAGGCCGAGTCCAATTGAAAGGTAATACCGTGCCATGAGAGCCGCTTGAATTTGGATGGAGGAGGACAATGACCGTGGGGCAGTGGATTAACAAAATTAATTTCAACTGATATAAACCTTATATCTCTTCTTAATCAAGGATATCCGGCAAACCGAGAGAATTCTTCGTGCTTTTAACGCCACACAGATTTAGAGAGGGCAACCAAGGTGCAAGATTGATTGGCCAGCAGAGGTTTCAGGTACAAATAAGAAAAGTATGATTTTATTATATTTAAGATATACCTTTTTTTAAGGATCGTTGGCATTGTGCAATGGAAAAAGATTTGAGCGGGCAAACAATAACAACATGAGTTCCAAATAGGATCTTCATTCAATCTTTCACCAAGAAAAAGAAGCACATGACCATTCTTTATAAATCAATTGAAAACTTATATATTTGCAAATCAGATATCTTATACTTGAAATTTCTCATAAGACCCAAGTTAATTACCTTAACATCAAATATAATATAATATTTACTATATATATATATATATATTGTTACATGACTCGTTATAAGTAAAAAAAAGTATTCGACCAAGAACCGATCACTTATTCAGCCAGCCATTTATTCATAGTATAGGGTGCCAAACAGTTAAGAATCGATCACTTATTTAGCTGATCACTTATTTACAACATAGAATGCTAGACGGTCAGAAGTCGGTCACTTATTCATTGCATAGGATATCAAATAGCCAAGAGTCGATCACTTATTCATCGTATAAGGTATCAGACAGTTAAGAGCCGATCACTTATTCAGTCTATCACTTATTTATAACATAAGGTGCTAGACGACTAAGAGCTGATCACTTATTCTTCAAGGTACAAGATTACAGGTGGCCAGGAATCAATTACTTTATCTAAAATATGGATTATTCAACTACTCATCAAACAGATATAAACCACATACCTAACTATCGGATAGACACCAACAATATACCAAACTCATTGGATAAGTTCCAACCACTTACGTAAGCCAAGTATAAAGTTTCATAGTTTTATGATGCATATACTTAAATTTGTTAGAGCCGTTACGACAAGATTGATAAAGTGGTTACTGTTGCCGTCAAGATTGCCGTGGCCCGTAGCTGCCGGCGCTGGAGTGCGCTCCCTTCGCTGGCTGGCGGTCCTTTGGTCCTGGGCCTGCAAAATAGGGGTTAGTGACCTGGGTCGGGGTTTCTAGCGGGGGCACTCCGACGATCAAATCAGTGACGATCCAGAGGAACAGATCCTCCTGGTCGAGCCCCTCTGATGGACTCCACACGAGGAGGAGTGTGTTGTGTGAAAGTGGGTCGCAAGTGTGTCGGGAGAAGTGCGGCCGGTTAAAGGGAGTCTCTGTGTGGCCCTTCTTCCCGACCTTGCTCTAGAATGCTGATGGTGCCATGCCCCCCTTCCTGGTGGGGCTTGCATTCTTTCTTTTTTTCTGTTGTTCTCCTCTTTTTTCTTTGTGTGTTGGTATTGTTGTGTTACCTCTAAGTTTGTTGCAAATTAGGTTACCATCGGGTGTCCGTCTCGGGATCTCTATCGGGCTGTCAGGCGTGTGCGGCAGTGTCTCGAGGAGCCTTTCTCGATTTGTGATAAGGGGAGCTGTCATGCGCTCCGACACCCCTCTCGGTCGCCTTATTCTGAAAAACCTGGCAGTACCTCGAACGGCGGGCTGCTGCCCCCAGGATTCGAATCTCCCGATTGGTCTCCTCTCTTGGATGATCCAGGTGGTTGGTGAGGAGTGTGGCATCTCGATCAGTGTGCTTCTCCCCTTTCTAGTGTAACCGCGGCTGCAGGCGGTCAGTACGGTTTGGGAGGTGCTCCAGTATAGTCCTCAGGTGGTTCGTCAGTGTTCTGGGCTGGCGAGGGGCTGAGCTGGAATGGTAGCGGTCGCTCCGATCTAGACGCCCCGAGCTTGCGGGGTCATCTTGGTGGAGGGCAGAATGCAGGTCCGGTTCAGAGGGCTCGTGCTCGGAGAGGCTCCACGTGGCGGAGGAGTGCTGAGCTCGACTCCGATCATAGGGCTCAATCCTCTGAGGGTCTCGCTCTGGAGGGCGAGTGCAGACCCGGTCCAGAGGGCTCGCGCTTGGAGAGGTTCCACGTGGTGGAGGAGTGCTGAGCTCGACTCCGATCACAGGGCTCAAACCTCCGAGGGTCACGCTCTGAAGGGTGGAGTGCGGGCCCGGTCCAGAGGGCTCGCGCTCAGAGAGGCTCCACGTGGCGGAGGAGTGCTGAGCTCGACTCCGACCATAGGGCTCAAACCTCCGAGGGTCTCGCTCTGGAGGACGGAGTGCGGGCCCGGTCCAAAGGGCTCGTGCTCGGAGAGGCTCCACATGGCGGAGGAGTGCTGAGGTCGACTCCAACCACAGGGCTCAAACCTCCGAGGGTCTCACTATGGAGGGCGGAGTGCGGGCCCGATCAAGAGGGCTCGCGCTCGGAGAGGCTCCACGTGGTGGAGGAGTGCTGAGCTCGACTCCGACCACAGGGCTCAAACCTCCGAGGGTCTCACTCTAGAGGGCGGAGTGTGGGCCCGGTCTAGAGGGCTCGCGCTCGGAGAGGCTCCATGTGGCGGAGGAGTGTTGAGCTCGACTCCGATCACAGGGCTCAAACCTTCGAGGGTCTCACTCTGGAGGACGGAGTGCGGGCCCGGTCCAGAGGGCTCGCGCTCGGAGAGGCTCCACGTGGTGGAGGAGTGCTGAGCTTGACTCCGACCACAGGGCTTAAACCTTCGAGGGTCTTGCTCTGAAGGGCAGAGTGCGGGCTCGGTCCAGAGGGCTCGCGCTCGGAGAGGCTCCACGTGGCGGAGGAGTGCTGAGCTCGACTCCGACCACAGGACTCAAACCTTCGAGGGTCTCGTTCTGGAGGGTGGAGTGCAGCTCCGACCTAGACATCCCGAGCTCGCGGGCCCGACCTGGCGGAGGACATAGCTCGGCTCGCTATCTCGAGGGAGCTCAGCTCAGCTCGGCAGTGGAGTCCGAGCAGGAGGATTGATGTGGCATACGACGATGTGTCTTCCCTTGACATGGCGCCTGTCGATTCTCCCACGTCAGCGGTTCTGCCACATCATTTGCGTCCCACTCCCGAGGCTCGTTAGTGCGCGGTACTCAGGCTGAAGGGAGTAATTATGGTGCTGACGTGGAAAGGCAGAAATCTGGCACGATGATGGCCATGATTGCCGGCGCTTCGAGAGATAGCCCTGAGGGCCAGTGTGGGGGTGCCACGTGGCCATGTTTGAGGAGCAGTTAATGTTGGTGCAGAATTCAGAGCAGTCGGGATGCCATTTTCGTTGATGGGCAGCACGTGGCATGGATCCATTGGTGGAGGGGTCGGATCGGTAGGAATCCATGAGTCATTTCGAAATGAAAGGAGGTCCTTATCCTAAACATCCATTCTTTTGAATTCTTCGCACCTGCTACTGCTGTCCAAGCTTCCTTCTTCCTCACAGTTGCCTCAGATTTTCTAAGGAACCAGGTTAGTCTCTTCTTCCTTCTCCCCCTGCTAGAGTAGGGTTCTTTCTCCGGGGCTGGGGTCTTCTTCGAGTTGAGTCCGCTCTTCCGTCCCTCACTTCGAGTCCTTCATTCCCCTTGTTCTTGAGGATGTCTCGTTTTGGCCCGGGCTTCCGCCCTCCACTGATCAGGGCGAGGCTGGTCCTTCCGAGCGGAGGCCGGTGTCTTCTTCTTCTTCTGGCGGGGAGGAGGACGCATCTCGTTTCGAGTTCAGTAGGAGGCATCCCCCGGTCCTGTGCTCATCAAGGAGCCAGGGTCCGGTCCTTCTCTCCCTCCTTCTTCTGGGTCTGCCCGGTCCACGGGTCCTGGCGGGGTCACCTCGACGATCACCGTCGAGGAACTGGGGACCGTTCGGGATGTCTATGGCATCCCACCTTCTGTTTGGCTCATGATCCCTCGCCCAGGGGAACGGGTCACTTCCAATGGCCCGGGCCGCCTTGCCTTTTATGAGGAGACCTTTTCCGGGGGTTTCCGATTTTCTTTTCACCCCTTCTTCCTGTCCGTCTTGGACAACTACCGTTTGGTCCCTGCACGTTAGTGCCAAACGCCATTAGGGTCATCTTCTCTTTCATTGTGCTCTGCCACCTCCACGGGTTCGTTGCCCGGTTTTCTTTGTTCAGGGCCTTCTTCGCCCTGAAGCACCACCCAACGGAGGATGGGTGGTGGTCCTTGTCCTCCCGCCCGAGGGGCATTAGGTTCGAGCTCCCCTCTTCCGTCAGGGGATGGAAGAGTAAATTTTTCTTTGTTGAGGTCGAGGGGGTCGACTGGGTCTGGAGCAATCCGGACAAGTCCTCCAACCAAAATTCTATGGTCGATTCAGCTGACCGGGATGACTACGAGCAGCTCCGCACTGCCCAGATCCCTCCTCTCGAGGTGCTGTTATCTGAGTAGAACCTCACCTACTCCGAGATCGACCCAACGAATGGGTTGGGTGAGTTCGACCTGAACTTCCCTTTTTCCTTCCTTGCATTTCTTGCGCTACTTCCCATGGATTCTGACTGTTGTGTGACTTGCATGCAGGGATGATTTTCACCAAGAGCGATCTACTGGTGATCACTCGAAAAAGGCCACCAACCGGCTGGCTAGGGAGCCTCCATCGAGGCGGTCAAGGGCGAGAGTGCTCCTGTGGCTGCCCTTGCCGCAGTGGCTGATCCGAGCTCGGCTGCTCCAGTTGGTTAGAGCTCAGAGGTGACTCGAGCTGCTCCTGCACCAGTGGAGAGGGTGGCATTTGCAGCGCCGAGGCCGCGCCAGCAGGAGGCCCGGGAGGCTCCCGAGCAACATGGTCATCAAGGGGCGGCCCCCGCTATGGAGCCTGGGGTAGTGACTCGGGCAAGGGCCGCAGCTGCTGCCGCCGCGTCTATAGTCTTCCAAGCCCACTTCCGATCGAGATCAGTGATGAGGAGGTCCGGGGTGCGGCCAGGGCCATGACCGAGGTGCCGCTTGCACAGGTGTCAGCTCCCTAGTCGGCCTCTCAGGGCCCTGCAGCTAGCAGGGCAAGGCCGCCCACCTCCGGAGAGGGTAGGAGGGAGGAGGCGCGGCACCGTCTCCCCTTCATGATGGGCCGGAAAGCTCATTCCTCTGGAGCCCCAACTGGCCAAGCGCATGATGGACTTCTCGATCCAGACATGCGACCGAAAGGGTATGACTGGGATGCGGCTGGGCGACGTCATCAACGCCATCTTCCCTCAGCTCTACTCGACGAGATGTCCCTTCCTTCTTTCTCTCTCTTTCTCTTTTTCTTTCTTTTTTTTCGAGATGACCTCTTTTTCATGGTGCAGATCGGTGCCAAGGCCCTCTTCATCAAGGGATATTATCAGAACTGGGAGCGTCTCGAGCGGTAATAGGTGATCGAGACCGAATTCCTGAAAGCCGACCTGAAGGAGAAGGCGGGGCGAGTGGGGCACTTGAACAGAAGGTCAAGGACCTGGAGAGGCAGCTCGCCGATGCAGAGATGGAGCAAAGAGGCTCTTGGAGCCCCGCGATCTGAAGCGGAGTCGTGCGAAGAAGGCCATCGATGATCTCTCCACTACCGTCGAAAAAAGTTAAACTGGTACAGTGCCGAGGCTGATCGGCACAAGAAGGCTTCCCGGGCTACCTAGGCGGAGCTGGCAGCAGGGAAGGAGAAGTTGGCCATGGCTGAGAAGGCAACGGAGATGGCGGCCAAGTCGGGAGGCTGCCAGGATGGAGGCCTCCGAGGCAAGGAAGGGTGTCGCCGAGGCCAAGAAGGGTGCTGAGGAGGCTGTTGCCAGATTCAAGGCCTTGGAGGAGTTCATCGTCGAGATCCATCAGATGGCGTCAGACTCCTTCTACAAAGGCTTCATGTTCTGCATGGCCGAATCGAGGAACTTGTCCCCGAGAAGAACCGTGATCGTCTCAGATATCCTTCGACCTCGGATGTGGAGCCCGATGAGGAGGTTGCTGAGGAAGCTACGACCTCAGAGCCTCCAACGCCAGCTGCGATTGAGCCATCCGAGACTAGAGCCGACCAGCCGGAGGTTCCTAAGGGAGGGAACTCCCAGCCTCAGGGCTCAGTAGGGGGGCCGGCCAGCGCGGAGTAGCCCTTTTCTTTTTTTTTTTTGCTTGTGGTTTTGCTTCTATACTTGGTTAGGGTTGCTCGGCATGTCGGGGGCCCACAAAATGCTTGTAATAGGCACTTAATTAAATAAAATCTGAATTCCTTTGCAACCTGTCTTTCGATCGGCCGTTCCCTCCTTTTCCTCTTTCTTTCACTCCCCTTCTTCTTCTTTTTCTTTCTTTTTCTTTCTTTCTTTTTTATTTTTTGAGACTGGGGAGATCAAGGAAGGGGGCCTCACCTTGCCTGGGGTTAAGTTATTGGACTTCAACGATGGTAAGTCGGGCGCAGGGCTATGGCATGGCTGCTGGTCTCGGTGGTGTTGTTGACTGAGAGCTGTGTGGCTCGAAAGTCCCTTGGCTAGAGATCTGAGCTCCGGTCTTGGGCTGGCATCCTGGAGCTAGGCTCGGGGATATTGATGACTGAGAGCTACGTGGCTCGAAGGTCCCTTGGTTGGAGATCTGAGCTCCAGTCTTGGGCTGGCATCCTGGAGCTGGGCTCGGGGACATTGATGACTGAGAGCTGCATGGCTCGAAGGTCCCTTGGCCGAGATCTGAGCTCCGGTCTTGGGCTGGCATCCTGGAGCTGGGCTCGGGAACGTTGATGACTGAGAGCTGCGTGGCTCGAAGGTCCCTTGGCCAGAGATTTGAGCTCCGATCTTGGGCTGGCATCCTGGAGCTGGGCTCGGGGATGTTGATGACTAAGAGCTGCGTGGCTCGAAGGTCCCTTGGCCAGAGATCTGAGTTCCGGTCTTGGGCTGGCATCCTGGAGTTGGGCTCGGGGACGTTGATGACTGAGAAATGATAGTTTATTACTGTGTTTCCCTCTCATTCTCTTTCTTTCCTTCAACCTCTTTCTTTTTTTTTTTTATGAGTGGGGAGATCAGAGAAGAGGGTCACAAGATTTGGTTGCCTTGGATCTAGGCACGAGGCCTTCCTGGCCGGAGATCTGGGCTCCGGTCCAAGGGTTGCCTGAGGGCTTGGCTCAAGTCTTTGTCGTCTTGGAGCTAGGCTCGAGGCATTAATAGGAGCTGCTTGGCTCCATGATCCCTTGGCATCTCGAAGCTGGGCTCGGAGATGTTTGAGATAGAGAGCGACTTGGCTTGGGGGTCCCTTGGCCGGAGATCTGAGCTTCGATCTTGAGCTGGCATCCTAGAGCTGGGCTCGGGGACATTGATGACTGAGAGCTGCGTGGCTCGAAGGTCCCTTGGCCGGAGATCTGAGCTCCGGTCTTGAGCTGGCATCCTGGAGCTGGGCTGGGGGACGTTGATGACTGAGAGCTACGTGGCTTGAAGGTCCCTTGGCCGGAGATTTGAGCTCCGGTCTTGGACTGGTATCCTGGAGCTGGGCTCGAGGACATTGATGACTGAGAAATGATAATTTTATTACCGTGTTTGCTTCTCGTTCTCTTTCTTTCTTCCCCTCTCTCTTTTTTTTTTTATGAGTGGGGAGATCAGAGAAGAGGGTCATAGGATTTGGTTGCCTTGGAGCTAGGCTCGAGGCCTTCCTGGCCGGAGAGCTGGGCTCCAGTCTAAGGGTTGTTTGAGGGCTTGGCTCAAGTCTTTGTCGCCTTGGAGCTAGGCTTGAGGCGTTAATAGGAGCTACTTGGCTCCATGATCCCTTGGCATCTCGTAGCTGGGCTCGGGGATGCTTGAGATTGAGAATGGCATGGCTCGAAGATCCCTTGACATCCTGGAGCTGGGCTCGGGGATGCTGAGATTGAGGGCAGCATGGCTCGAAGATCCCTTGACATCCTGGAGCTAGGCTCGGGGATGCTTGAGATTGAGGGCGGCATGGCTTGAAGATCCCTTGACGTCCTGGAGCTAGGCTCGGGCTTGAGATTGAGGGCGGCATGGCTCGAAGATCCCTTGACGTCCTGGAGCTAGGCTCGGGGATGCTTGAGATTGAGGGCGGCATGGCTCGAAGATCTCTTGACGTCCTGGAGCTAGGCTCGGGATGTTGGAGATTGAGGGCGGCATGGCTCGAATATCCCTTGATGTCTGGAGCTAGGCTCGGGGACTGAGAGTTGAGAGCGGCATGGCTCGAAGATCCCTTGATATGGAGCTAGGCTCGGGGCGGGGATGCTTGAGATTGAGAGCGGCATGGCTCGAAGATCCCTTGACATCCTGGAGCTGGGCTCGGGGATGCTTGAGATGAGGGTGGCATGGCTTGAAGATCCCTTGATGTCTTGGAGCTGGGCTCGGGGATGCTATCGATTTTTCCCTGCAAGACATATAGATACTTGTGCAAGGGAAAAGTCGTATCATTATTATTGATAAGAGACCTTACATCATCGGTGGAGTCGTTCGCAGACCGCGGGCATTCCATGTTCGGGGGTGCCTAACACCGTCAAGATCTTCGAGATGACAGACCCCCTGCGATGGGGCTTCGGTCGCCTTGTAGGGACTTTCCCAGTCTGGTGGGAGTTTGTCGCATTCTCAGGACCGATGTTGCCTCTGCGCCGCACAGTGCCAAATTTCCCGGCCCAAAGGTTCTGGCCACAAGCGCTGTTAGTGCCGTGCTGCTCATTGCCAGCGAGTTTTGTTGAAGGTGAAGTGGGTCGAGCAGGCAGGCCTGAATCAACCTCAAGACGATGTTGCGGGCTGTAGGATGCCCGTCGACCGCAAAAGTCATCATAGTGGTGCTCTTGGAGGGGGGCGTCATAAGGAAGCAAGAATGAGGAGTTTCTGTTTTCAGCCATGATGCATTTTTTTTTTTAGGGTGGTTCACTATCATAGGTCCCCTGCCTCCCCCCGGGTCCTTGGACGCGCACGCAGCTCCCTGAGAGATCACGCCCACCGGCTTCTCGGTAGGACGGTTGTCGATGGTGGAGCTGGCGGGGGAGCGACGAGCATATGGGGCTCTACTTGAGGTCTGCCCCCCCGCAAACCTTTTAAGGTGGCTTATCTTGATGAGTTTCTCAATTTCCCAATTGAGGTTATGATATCCTCAGTGTCGTGGCCTTGATCGTGATAAAAGTGACAGTACTTTGTCTTGTCATAGCCGGTGAAGGACTTCAACGGTGACGGGCATTGTAGTCCGCTGGCTCGCTAGTCGAGCCTTGCATACTGGCGAACCGGTGGGAGAACTCCGCTGGCTTGCGCTCATGTTCCTCCAGGTGCCTTCCCGCTGCGTGCCTGATGACTTCGTCAGTGAGCCTTCTGCCGAAGGAGACGGAGAAGATGACATGGGTGCCTGGCACCCATGTTGGGGGTCTTGCCCATTCTGCCCCGGTGGGGTCTGGGCACCGCCCGCCCGAGACTTGGTTAGGTGCTCTCCCTGCCAGCAGAGCCAGCTCATTGCCTACTCAGCTGGAGGTGGTTGGACTGTCAGAACGGGTGGCCCCGCCTCGAGGTGACGTGGGCTCCCTTAGGAGCCTCTCGTGCTTGTGTCGTCATCATTCTTTCGTGGAGTATCAATCTGCAAAGAGATGGAGGGTTTGATCCCCCCTACCTGGCATGCCAATTTGTTGCCGCCAAGATCGCCGGGCCCATAGCTACCGGGCCGGAGTGCGCTCCCTTCACTGGCTGGCGGTCCTCTGGTCTTGGATCTCAAAATAGGGATTAGTGACTCGGGCCGGGGTTTCCGGTGGGGGCACTCCGACGATCAAGTCAATGACGATCCAGGGGAAAGATCCTCCTGGTCGAGCCCCTCTTGATGGACTCCATACGAGGAGGAGTGTGTTGTGTGAAAGTGGGTGGTAGTCAAAGTGTGCGGGGGAAGTGCGGCCTGGTTAGAGGGAGTCTCTGTGTGGCCATTCTTCCCGATCTTGCTCTGGAATGCTGATGGTGCCATGCTCCCCTTCCTGACGGGGCTTGCATTCTTTCTTTTTTCTATTGTTCTCCTCTTTTTTTGTGTGTGTTGGTATTGTTGTGTTACCTCCAAGTTTTTTGCAAACCAGGTTTCCGTTGGGCGTCCGCCTTGGGATCTCCACCGGGCTGTCAGGCACGTGCGTCGGTGTCCCGAGGAGCCTTTCTCGATTCGTGATAAGGAGAGCTGTCATGCGCTCTGACACTCCTCTCGGTCGCCTCATTCTGGAAAACTGGCAGTACCTCGAACGGTGGGCCACGCCCCTGGATTCGAATCTCCTGGTGGCCTCCTCTTCCTGAGTTTTGGATGCTCATGTTGTTCTGTTGAGGCACCATGCAGTTAGGATCCACATGTTCTCCCCTTTTCAGTGTATAACTGGCGGCTGCAGATGGTCAGTAATGGTCGGGAGGCACTCCAGTACAGGGTCCTCGGGTCGAGCGGTTGTCGTCGGTTGGTGCTGGCGGGGGTTATGTCCAGGTTCTTCATTGGCTGTCCGAGGGGTGAAGCGGGGGAATGGCAGTGGTTCGCCTCGCTCCAATCTAGCACCCCGAGCTTGCGGGTGTCGTTTGGTGGAGGGCATAATGCAAGCCTAGTCTAGAGGCTCGTGCTCGGAGAGGCTCCATGTGGTGGAGGGTGCTGAGCTCGACTCTGACCACAGGGCTCTCATCCTCCAAGGGTCTCGGCTCTGGAAAGCCCGATTGAGGCGGATCTCCAACCATAGGGCCTTTGGTCGACGAGCATCGCAGAGCCTGCAGGTGTCTGAGGAGGAGGAGCGTCGCTCGTCTCGAGGGAGCTCAGCTCAGCTCGGTAGTGGAGTCCGAGAAGGAGGATTGATGCGACGTCCAACGCAGTGTCTCCCCTTGACGTGGTGCCTGTCGACTCCCCCACGTCAGCGGTTTCGCCACATCAATTACTAAGAAGTATACACGACCACTTAACAAATCACTTTATAAACCGACCTCTTAACGACCTAACAAATTTAATCACTTTCTTAATAGTATAACCACCTTATAAATGGTTATAACTACCTAACTAACTCAATCTTCTACTTCTATAATAAGGAATCAAAAAGATCTTCTCCGGAGTAACTTTTAAATACTCAATTTCTCTCTACTTTTTCTTACTGTTCTCACTCTCAAAGCGATTTAAGCATCAAATATCTCTTGTTGGAGAGAAATACTATCAATTTCTCTAATATGAAGACTTCTTTTATAGATCAGAAGTCTATCGGACATATTTCCAAAGTCATCGGGCCAACTCCCTGAGAAGTATTGGCAAGTATCTTGAAGACCATCAAGAGCCCAAATTGGCTCCAGCATAACTTGCTTCACTAGCTTGAAGAAGTATAGCATAGATTGGCACCAGAGGATATGCCCTATGCCTAAATCTTTCTAGAAATGCTAGGGAGACCCCACTTAATCATTCTACTGAACCGTGATCCACTCGAAAACACACATAGTGCAACGAAAGTTGAGATAAAGAATCCTTAACCATTTTTGTAATGACCCAAGAATGGATGCTCTAATTGAGCAGGTCTAATTGCCGATGCGTGCTGTTCATCACCTCCAATAACTCGCTATCCATCCTCCTGCTTTGCTAGCTGAATCATCACAGTAACCTTCTCATTGGGAGAAAACCCAGCGATCAATTCCTCCTTAAAAAGAAAGAAATTACTATGATCATTGGAAGATTCCTAGATGGATACGACTATGATACCTCCTCCAAATCATCACTCCCAGTCAAGGGATGATCTTGGAAAGAAGGTTAGGGAGCTGGAGGCCAAGCTTGGAGAGATCTAAATGGGAGATCGTCACTGGAGCAATACCCATGACTTCCATACCCAATCTCCTTTCTCTAAAGAAATCATGAATAAACCAATCCCCCATCAGTTCAAGATGCGATCACTCAAATCCTATGATGACTCCACTAATCTATCGACCACCTGGAGGGATACAAAGTCCTCATGCAACTCCAGGGTACATCCGATGCCTTACTTTGTTTGTCTTTTCCTGCAACCTTGAAGAAAGCCACCAAAATGTAGTTTTCAAGCCTGCTATCTAGATCCATCCCCTCTTTCAATAGATGGGCCATCAGATAGTGATCCACTTTGGCAACCATCGACCACCTGCTAAGAACAATGAGAATCTTTTCTCCCTCAAGCAGAAGAAGGAGAGATGCTTTGAAGTTATGTGGCACACTTCAATACAGCCACACTGGAGGTCAGAGACCTCAACAAGTCCATCGCGATGTCAGTCCTGAAGCGAGGACTCCAAAATGGTTGCCTGAATTTCTTCTTGGACAAGAGTTTTTCAAAGAATTATTTGAGCTCTTTGAGCATGTAGGAAAGTACATTCAAGTTGAGGAAGGATTGTTCCTCCACTAGAAGGAGAAAGGAAAGAAAGAAAATGGAAAGAAGTAGCCTCATATAGAAAGACATACGCTTGGCCAGGGGGGCTAGCTAGACTAGCGAAAGAATTTAAAGCTAAAATCCTCCTCCATCAGTTTGATAGCTACACCCCCTTGACTACCTCTCGATCTTAGATATTGATGAAGATCGAGAATAAGGATTTCCTTCACCGACCACTACCTATGAGAGGCCCGCCGAAAAAGAAAGACAAGAATAAGTATTACCGCTATCAGGAAGATTATGGGCATGATTTAGAGGATTACTGGCAATTTGCAAGAAGAAATTGAGAACCCGATCGACAAGGTCTACCTCAACAATACATCAGTCTAGAAGAAAAAGGAAGTCCCTCCAACACATCCCGAGCACAGAGCTGAGTTGGACAACTTGCTAATTAAAGGGATAATCGGTATGATCTTAGAACTTTCTCATTACTAGGGGACAAGAAGTGTAGGATGAGGAGCCACCAAGCAAAAGGCATCAAGCAGAGAGTCGACCATTTCTCAAATAT
Organism: Areca catechu; assembly: GCA_021397845.1. NCBI lineage: Eukaryota > Viridiplantae > Streptophyta > Magnoliopsida > Arecales > Arecaceae > Areca > Areca catechu. The sequence continues at coordinate 153,134,962 of CM038043.1, forward strand.
TATTACTTTTTCTAATGAGAATGTAAAATGGGTCTAGACCCTATATAATGATACAGTTGTTGTCTCTATAATAGTGACGTGCATGATGTAAAGAGAATTATAGTGATAATAAAAGCTTTGTCAATATTTATTCTATGATACCTTCCAGAAAAATAAAATTACTGCTTGATAGGCTAAAAATATGCACTCCACTTACCGTCTATAGGAAATCAGTTATCATAAAAGGAGAAATTCCTCCACTGATAATTGTAGGCCGACCACCTAGACAAGCAATAGTCTAATTAAATTTTTGATGGTCCGAATATCATCAGCTTATAATGCCATCCGGATAACCAGGGTTGAATGAACTAAAGCACAGTAGTCTTTACCTATCACCTACTATTCGCTTCCTGACTAGATATAGAGATGGAGAAGTCAGGGGAGATCAGATGCTAGCTAGGTAGTGCTTCCTCAAGACTGTCAAGACACTAAAATAGATCGAAACCCCACCAGTCGACAAGTTGGATGTCTGCGAAGATGCGGCCACGAGTAGGGGAAAGCTATACCATGCAATTGATAAGTATTCTTCTAGGAAATGACCCAGATAAGATGGTACATATCAGCTCTTTTTTGGCTCTTGAAGTTAAAAAATGATTGATCCTCTTCCTTCGAGCCAATATCGATATCTTTGCACAAACCACTATTGATATGCTAGGATTCTTGCTGATGTTATTATTATAAATTGAGAGTAGATCCTCATTATCTCAAGGTTAAGCAAAAGAAGAGAAGCTTTTTTCCTAAAAGAAAAAGGCCATTGAAAATGTAGGTAGACAAGCTTTTGAAAGCAAGCTTCATTAAAAAAAACTCATTATCTAGACTGGATAGCCAATGTTATGGTGGGGTCAAAAAGGTAATGGTAAATGAAAAATCTATATTGACTATATAAATTTTAATAAAGCTTATCAAAAGGATAGCTATCCCTACCAAAATTGACCAATTGGTGGATACCACATCTAGGTATAAATTACTTAGCTTTATGAATACTTTCTCATGATACAACCAAATCGGATGGCAAAACAAGGTTAAAGAAAATATAGCTTTTATCACGAAAGAGGGCTTTACTGCTACAAAATGATGCCCTTTAAGCTGAAGAATACTAGAGCCACCGACCAATGCCTAGTCAACAAAATTTTCAAGAATTAAATCAGAAAAAAATATGGAAGTCTATATAGATTACATGCTTTTAAGAGTACAGAAGTCTATCACCACATAATCGATCTGGAAGAGGTCTTTAATGAATTGAGGCACCATCAGATGAAGCTCAATCCAAACAAGTACACATTCAGTGTCACATCGAAAAAGTATTAGGCTTCATGATAACTGTTATGGCGACTTCTCTTGGGCCGGGTCAGGTAGGCTATGCTGGAGTTCTCCTCACTCGGTAGACCTGCAACAAAGAGTTCCAAGGGCACCGGTGGTGTTCTGGCGGGGGACCCTTCGATGTCTAAGTTAGCAGAGCTTGAAGGCAATAAAATGGAGGAATCAAAGAGATATCATAAGGAGAGAGAAGAGAGTCCTTAGATCAAAATGAGGTCCCCTGGGCACCTTATATAGGCATGGAACAGTCCAAAATTTGTTAGGGGGGAGTCCAAAAAAGATCGATCTGTCTCTAGGAGAATCTGGCGAGTGACCACGTGGCATCCGGATAAGGTGGTATCATGGGGATAGTGGAGAGCAGTACTGCTGAGGTGACAGGAGTCCGTTGTAATAGAAAGGGATTTCTGGAACCCTCTGGGTCCTGAAGCATGCCTGTCAGACGTCGAGCGGGAAGGCCAGTCTGATGGGTCGGGACTTTCAAAGGAGGGCATGTGGACTGGACTCAACAGGAGTGGACCGTCGGACCTCTACTCCAATGGGTGGGACTTCCAAGGGAGAGTAGTAGGGTGGGACCTAGCAGGAGCAGGCCGTCGGACCTCTACTCCGGTGGGTCGGACCGCCGAGGGAGAGCAGTAGGCCAGACCTCAGCAAGAAGCGGGCCGTCGGACTTCTACTCCGGTGGGTCGGACCTCTACTCCGTTGGGTCGGACCTCCGAGGGAGAGCAGTAGCCGGGCCTCAGCAGGAGCGAGATGTCGGACCTCTACTCCGGTGGGTCGGACCTCCGAGGGAGAACAGTAGGCCGGACCTTAGTAGGAGCAGGCCGTCGGACCTCTACTCCGGTGGGTCGGACCTTCGAGGGAGAGCAGTAGGCCGGACCTCAGCAAGAGCAGACCGTCAGACCTCTAATGGGGTGTCCGTTGGCGCTTTAGAAGAGTAGCTTGTCAGGGCTGCACAAAGGGATCGTTTCAGTTTGACAGTGAGCTGTTAGGATATAACAGTTGTCCTCCGTGCCCTTGGCCTTCGGGTGAGCCTACAGGCTTGAAGAACGAGGGCATTACTTGATAATTAATGCACCAGTCCTCAAATAATGGGATCTGATTCGGCGGGTTGCGCGTACGGCCATCTTCTGCTCTGATTTTTGTTCTTGGACAGGTGCCAGTATTAGATTGGTGGTGGCGGGAGAGGCAGTTATTACTGGTATGGTGAATGATGAGGGGTGTCAGATCGGAAATGCATGCCCGCTGAGTCCCCAATGCGACGTGGGCCATGTGGCCTCATCTGAGCGATCGGTGTGGCATCTGAAGTGATCCATCCACCGTTGCTTTGGCAGTCATGCGGATCTTGCCTGGATACCATGTGACGCATCCCATAGGATTCTCGCTAAACTCGAGAGACGTGCCGTTTGGCGTCGGGTTACGGTACATATGGGGGGCATTGGGAAACTGGCCCCCGGCGCCTATAAAAGGGAGGAACTAGGATTCACGGGGAGCTTTCCATCATACCCGGGCTTTAAGAGAAAGCTTCCTCCTCCCGCTACTCTAGCTCCTTTAGGAAGTCGAAAGTCCAGGTTAGTTCCGCATCCGCCTTCCTCCTTTTCTGCAACTCCATTAGGATGGCCTCTGGGAGTTGGAGTTCGGCTCGTGGAAATAGAAAACTCGGTCCGTATGATATCAACCATGACCCAGGAGAGGGTAGAGGGTCTTAGGGTTGTGTATAGCATCCCCTCTACCTTACATTTGACCATCCCTAGCCGCGAAGGGTAGGGTGAATGCCCCCCTAAATTTAGGGCCCTTCCTATGTATGAGGACCACCTGAAAGCCGGCCTTCAAATTTTCGATCCATAATTTCTTCATCTAGATTTTTAACCTATTTAGGGTTACACCTTCCTAGCTGACCCCGAGCAGCATTCGGGTACTCTACGATTTTGTGGTCCTTTATCGGGAGGCTGACGTTGAGCCGAACATAGAGGGACGAGGCTGAACGCCTGAATGGGAGGAAGGTGTGAGGGCCGATGAGGTTGACTTCCCAAGTTGAACGATGAGGACCCGAAGTATCGGCTTCATGCTCCATGAAGGGAGCCTCCATCAGGCTGGACTCTGCAGCCGAATGCTGGGAGGACGGAGGCCATTGAGAGGGGCCTATCCTTCCTTCCTTGTCGGTTTGTGTTATGACTGATTTGGTCTTGTTTGCTGGCGGTGGCAAAATGAAGCCGGATCGGGCAACTCTTTCAGTGCGGTCGGCACAGAGAGGGCCATTCGCATTTCTGAGCGGCTCCTCAAGAGCCGAAGAGGCGAGGGCGGTAGAGCCGGTGCCCAAGAGGCCGAAGAAATGATGGACGGAGGAGCCGTCAGCCACGGTAGTGTTGGTGGAGTCGGAAGACGACATGCCGTTGGTGGATCGCCGAAGGGTGATGGCATCGGAGCGGTCTTCTTTGGTTGGGCGGTCAGCCGCCTGGGCAGAGGAGGAATGTCCGGTGCTGACAGGAGTAGAGGCGACTCCATCCTCCCCGCCGTTGGATTTGATGGAGGGGGCTTCTTTGATGGCCCGGGGAGACCAAGCGGCTGAAGGGCTGACAGCCCCCCAGGGAATGACCGAAGACGTCGACAATGACGAAGAGCACTGGAGGTAGCGCACCATTCGTGATGCCGAAGGGGTCAGAGAACAGCTCGAGAGGGTTGTTACTGGTGTCGACGATCGGTCTGTGAACGAGGCCATCCGAGGTACTCTTCACCGACTGGCGACGGATGCGGTCTTTGACGACGAGGTCTAACACTCCGGAGTACTCTTCACCACTTGTTGGGGGTGAGTTTCGAGCTTAAACTTCCAGTCATTACTTTACTGTTATGATTTCTAACTGTGTATTTGTTGGCAGCTCATTTGGGAATCGCTGCTGGTGGACGATGGCCTGGGTGAGTTACTCCATCTGAAGGAGCACCTGACCAAAAGGGCTGAGGCGGCAAAGATAGCAAGGGACACTGCCTGGATGGCGCTGATAGCCTCCAGGGTGGAGGTGACTAGTCTTCGGCCATCGAGGCAGAAGTGTCTGACCTGTGGGCCGAGTTGGAGGCCCAAAGGAAGCAGATCGAGGACTCGCTGGCCCAGGAGGCTGACCGGAAGGCGAAACTGAAGGACAAGAGGTAGAAGGTCAAAGCCCTGACCCACCGGCTGGCAGAAGAGGAGGGGCGCCTGGCCGAAGCCGAGGTATGCTCGAGGGGCCACCAGGCGGTGGCGAAGCAATACAAGGGTCTACTGAAGACAACCCAAGAATTGCTGAAGACGGCTTCCGAAGAGCCGTTAGAGAATACAAAGTCTCCGAAGACTTTGTTGAAGAGATGAACGAGGCCGGGACAGTAATCTTTGGTTTTGGGTACGAGGAGTGTCTAGAGAAGGTTGGCACCACCTTCCCAGACCTCGACCTCTCTTTCCTTCAGCCGTCGAAGCCGGTGGAAGAAGAGGGCGTGGAGGCGATGGATCCGACTGCCACACTGCTGAGGCCCCGGTGGAGGCTGTTGAAGCAGGGGCTGGATCGAATGCCCAGATCAAAGTTGACGCGGGGATAGCGGCTACTTCCGTCAGAGCTTTAGAAGGCATCAAGAAAACTGAAGTCAGCGTCCCACCTGTACCTTCCGAGGGTCAGACCTAGATGTTTGTAAAGGTCTGACCTTCTCTTTTTGTAGAACCGTTTAATTTAATAGAAAATCTTCTTCTTTACAAATCTCTTCTGAAAAGATTTTCTAAGTGTTCGCCCATCGGCTAGTTTGTGCGGACGGCCAGATCCCCGAAGTAGATGTCGAATAGTAGCTCAGGCTGGACCAAGCTACTTTAGGATTTTTACCCCAAGTGTTGATCCGTTGGCTCATTCAAAGTCAAAGGTAGTTGAGACTGCCGTTGGACTGTGACTTAGGTCAGACCAGTTCGCTTAGGACTTTCTTCTTGAGTATTGGTCCGTCAGCTTGTCCGAACTCAAAGAGAGTGTAGGTGGGTGAAGGACTGTAGCTTAGGCCGAACCAATTCACTTAGGATTTTTCCAAGCATCGGTCCGTCGACTGGTCCAAACCCATAGAGAGTGTCACCGACGGGAGTCGGACTTTCGGAAGTGAGCTGCCCTAGAGCCTTTGCTGGTCGGAGCTGGACTTTCGGAAGTGGGCTGCCCTAGAGCCTTTGCCGACCATAGCCGGACTTTCGAAGTGGGCTGTCCTAGAGCCTTTGTCGACCGGAGTCGAACTTTCGGAAGTGGGCTGCCCTAGAGCCTTTGCTGATCGGAGTCGAACTTTCGGAAGTGGGCTACCTTAGAGCCTTTGCCGGTTGTAGCCGGACTTTCGGAAGTGGGCTGCCCTAAAGCCTTTGCCGACCAGAGTCGGACTTTTAGAAGTGGGCTTCCCTAGAGCCTTGCCGACCGGAGTTGGACTTTCGGAAGTGGGCTGTCCTAGAGCCTTTGCCGACCGGAGTCGGACTTTCGGAAGTGGGCTGTCCTAGAGCCTTTGTTGATCGGAGTCGAACTTTCGAAAGTGGACTGCCCTAGAGTATTTGCTGATCGGAGTCGGACTTTCGGAAGTGGGCTGCCTTAGAGCCTTTGCCGACAGGAGCTGGACTTTCAGAAGTGCTTCATAAAGAAGAGTTATGGACTTTTATTGATAATACTTGCGAAGGTTGTCTACATTCCACGGGCGCGCTATCTGCCATCCGTCCAAATGCTTGAGTCGGTAGGTTCCGGCCTGGATCACTTCAATGACTCGATAAGGTCCTTCCTAATTTGGAAAAAGTTTTCCTTGCTTGGTCGGTCTTGAAATCTCCGTCCTCCACAAGACTAGATCTCCGACCTGGAAAACTCGTGGCTTGACATGCGAGTTGTAATATTTTGCCATCTTCTGACGGTAGGTCACCACGTTCAAACTCGTTCGGAGTCTAGTTTCTTCAAGTAGGTCCAGGTTAGCCCTGCTCAGAGTTAGCCGGTTCGATACAGTGGTCAATTCGTAGGGATTGTAGAGAGATCTCCATGGGAATGATGGCTTCACTTTCGTAAGTATGGTTGAATGGAGTCTCCCGAGTCGCTGTTCGGGCGGTCGTCCGATACGTCCTCAGTACTGAGTGGAGTTCTTCTGCCTAAAGCCCTTTGGCCTCGTTAAGACGAGTCTTCCCCGTGAAGGATCGTCCGATTGGTGACCTCAGCTTCTCCATTGGACTGAGGGTGACCGACCGAAGTAAGCCGATGGGAGATGTGATATTACTGACAGAAATCCAGAAACTTAGAGTTGTTGAATTATCTTTCATTATCAGTAATGATTGTCTATGGAATGCTGAATCGGAAGATAATGCTATTCCAGACGAAGTTCTCCACCTTGGTCTCTGTGATTTGTGCCAGTAGTTCAGCCTCTACCCATTTGGTGAAGTAGTCATGGCTACAAGTAGAAACTTTCGTTGCCCGGACGCTGGGAAAAGGGGCCCCAAGATATTCATCCTCAATTATGCGAACGGCCATGGTGCGGTAATCGAAGTCAGCTGGCTGGCAGGTCTCCTTTGGATAATGGAGTATCTTTGACATGCGACGCCCCTTCGGATGAAGTCTGACGTGTCTTTCTGGATGGTAGGCCAATAGTACCCCTGTCGGATAATCTTGTAGACCAGGGATCTTCCTCCAAGGTGGTCACTGCAGATGCCTTCATGGACTTCTCTAAGTGCATAATTTGCATCGGTTGGCCCCAAACACTTCACAATAGCTGTGAGAATGACCGCTTGTACAGGAGTCATCAAGGACAATGTACTTGGAGGCCATCCAGCGCACTCGCTTGGCCTCAGTTGGATCTTTCGGAAGAGTCCCCTTGATCAGGAAAGCGAGAATTGGATCCATCCAAGAAGCTTCTTGTTCCACTTGGTGGACCTCGATCGACTCTTCCACAACACTCAGGCACTGCAGATGCTCCACGAAGGTTCGGTCAGAGGTATTGGTGGTGGCCGTAGCCAATCGTGACAGAGCGTTCGCCCGAGAGTTTTGCAGCCAGGGTATATGGAGGATTTCGAAGAATTTGAGCCGAGAGATGAAGTTTTGTACCTTGTTTAAGTATTTGTCCAGGGTCGGGTCCCTCGCTTCAAATTCATCCTTCACTTGATTGACCACCAGCTGGGAGTTAGAGAAGGCTCTCACCCGGCTGATGCCTAGTTCGTGGGCAATTCGTAACCCGCAAGGAGGGCTTCATACTCTGCTTGATTATTTGACACCTGAAATGAAAAATGCAATGCATACTCCAGGCTTTCTCCATTTGGATTGGCTAAGATCAGGCCAGTCCCGCAGCCTGCAAGGTTGGATGCTCCATCCACATGGAGGGTCCAGGCTGGTTCGGATTCGTAGACAGCGCCAGCTTCAGATACTTCGGTCATTTGAGGGGGCGCCTCTTGCTTCTATGTGCACTCTGCAATGAAGTCAGCAATTACCTGGGCCTTCAAAGCAGACCGTGACTGAAAGGAGACATCGAACTCGCCAAGTTTGATGGCCCACTTGGCAAGCCGACCGGATATGTCCGGACTCCGAAGGATTGCTCTAAGAGGTTGGTCAGTCATCACCACAATCGGATGTGCCTGGAAGTATGGCTAGAGCTGCTTGGCAGATATGATCAAAGAATATCCATCCTGAATGTCCTCGCTGTTACTCCAAGTAGCAACCATCACCTTCTTTTTCTTTTCTTGAAGGTTTTCTTTAGTAGAGGACATTCAGGATGGATGTGCCCAGGTTTCTTTCATTCATAGCAAATAGGCATTTGGTCATTTTCTTTTTCCTTTCATTTGTCCTTTTCCTTGCTATATTCCCTTTCTTATAAAATTTTCTATAATACCTTCTTTTCTTCTTTTCATAAATCTTCTAAATCTCCTCACGACCATTGCAATATCTTCGTCTTCTAAGTCATCTTCGGAGGAGCTACAGTCATCTTCCGATTCCTCATCTTATTTTTTTGAATCCAATGCAGCTTTAAAGGCAATTGTTTTATTCTTCTTTTGATCATCATTAGTCCTATGCCATGGCTAGTTCATTTGTGATGAGAGAACCCATCAGTTCATCCAGAGATAAAGTATTTAGATCTTTGGCTTCCTGGATGGCAGTCACTTTGGGTCCCACTTGTCCGAAAGTGATCTAAGGATCTTCTGTACTAAGTCAGCATTTGAATATATCCTGCCAAGACTTTTCAAACCATTAATAATATCTATAATGCGAGAAAACATGGCAGAGATAGATTCATTTTGTTTCATTTTAAATAACTCATAATTATGTACTAGAAGATTAATTTCGAAGTCTTCACTTGGAAAGTTTCTTCGTGGGTCACTTCGAGTTTATCCCAAATTTCTTTGCAAAAGAGCAAGTGAAAATTCGATTGAACTCGTCAGCATCCAAAGCATAGTATAATAAGTTCATGGCTTTGGCATCTAATTCTTCTATTTTCATGTCATGTTCATCCCAATTGTCTTCAGGCTTGGGACAACCACGCCATCAATTTTTATCATGGGTACATGTGGACCCTTGAGAATGACCTTCCATAATTAAAAATTGATAGCTTGAATGTATATTTCATTATAGCTTTCCAATATGAATAATTCGTGCCAGTGAACAGTGAAGGTCTATTAGTAGATTGGCCTTCGGCCAAGGAAGTACTCATGGGATGAGCCATCAATCTTTGCTTCAATTGTATTTAGAGACACCGCTCTGATACCAATTGTTGCCTGGGTGGCTTTTCCAAGAGAGGGTGAATTGAAAATTTGAAAAATTTAACAGATATGTGCTATTTAAAAACTTTTTTGAAGTGTTAGGTGCTGTGATTTAGATAATTAAAGCAGAAGCAGAAATAAGGAAAAAAATCACAATGCAAACATAGCAGGTTTATAGTGGTTCGGAGCACCCCAGCTCCTACGTCCACTATCCAAGATACCACTTGAAATTTTTACTATATTTTAACAAGAATACAGTAGGATTGTTTTATCGGGATGTCAATCCAAACCCAACACCCTTTGATTTTTAAACCGAGCTCACCAAAGAAATCCAACACCTTTGGTTTTTAAACCGGGCTCACCAAAGAAACCAACATTTGATTTTAGCAGGATCACCAAGAACCCAATACTTGGTTTTACACAAGCTAACCAAGAACCTATTTAGTTTTTAAACTGGGCTTACCAATAACCCAATAATTTAAAAAGATTTGAAAAGAACAAGCAACAAAATGACAAACATATGTTGTCTGATGGTTGCCGATATAGCTCGAAAGAAGCCCTCTTAATTGCACTTCAATGTACTTCAATGGCTTCTTCAACTTCTTCAATATATGCTTCAAGCTTCAGATGGAAGTTGGTGAAGACTTGAAGACTGACTTGAATGCTCTATTTGGTGCTCTCTTGCTCACAAGCTCAATAAATGTTCAACTAAGCATTGACCATTCAAAAGTTGTCTCAATCCCTCATTTATAGAGTCTTGTACTCTTCTCAAGTGATTTAGTTGTTGTAGACCATTGGGATGTGATATTTGGTCGTTGAAGCACTTTTCAAGTTCAAAAATGGTGTTCTGGAACTAGCAGTTACTTGCCTGGAATCAACCTTCAAGTCGGTTGAGATCCTCAGAGAAGTTCTGGTCGAGTCACCTCATTTCATTCGGGTCGGCTCGATTACATAGTGTTGTAATTTCTTACTTTGGAAGAGTCGGCTCGCCTTAGTTTGAGTTGGCTCAGATTCATAGGTCTTCAAAAATGCACTCTAGAAGAGTCGGCTCTTCTCATTAGAGTCGGCTTGCTTGGCTATTCTCTTGGAACTATTTTCTCTGGACTCTGGAGGAGTCAGCTCAAACTTCTAAAGAGTCGTCTTGCTTGGCTATTCTCTTAGAATATTCTTTCTGGACTCTGGAGGAGTCAGCTTAAACTTCTAAAGAGTCGACTTGGATGTCTGGCGGAATGATAGAGTCGACTCAGACTTCCTTCGGGTCGGCTCGTTTGTCTGATTTAGAAAATGGTACTCTAGACGAGTCGGCTCGGGTTCCTCTGAGTGGGATCGGATATCTACGTGCTAGAAACCTTCATGCATGCCATGAACAAGAGTTGGCTCCCTCTACTCGAGTCGGCTCGGATGAGTTTTACATTGAATTCTCAGTTCTTCTCCAGAAATCATCCAACAAGACTTCAAACATTCAAGAGACTCTCCAACTCTTCTAACAATAATTTCTAAGAAATTTAAGCTTGAAACACACTTAGAAGTAACCATTTTCATGATTTTTACTTTACTTTTTTTTTGGGCTCTTCTTTACATGACATACTTACAACACAACCCATGACAAAACTCAGATTGTAGGATTTGCAATTGAGCAATGAAATCATCCTACAAAAACTTGTAAAGCATTTGGAGAGTTGTTAGTAAAACAAATGCATGCTAAAATATTTTGTTATCATCAAAATTATTCAAGGGGTCAACAATTCTTCATTAAGATCAATGGTCAGAAAGTTCTGGAATTACTCTAAAAAATGTTTTTCTAAACCCTATTGTTTATTAAGTTTACTTAATAGTTTATCCCTCGATCTCTAGAATTATCGTGACTACGAATCAATCATTGATTAAAGTGCCTATGTAACTCTAATTGAGACAATAATCTGGTACAAAAATATAATTATTTCTAACCATACTCGAGGACTTAAGTAAGTTATTTTTCTCCTCACCAATTTAATTAACATTATCCTCAATGAAGTATGAAAATAAAATAAGTAAATAAAAGAAAAGGAGATAATGCACCTGAGGTAAGTGTGCTTATGAGTTAAAGATGTCTTTATGGATTAGTGGGTTCTTAGTCCTTCCTCCTTGGTTCCTATAATTGCATTAAAATAAAGTTAAAGAAGAAATAAATTATTGAGTTACCTCCAATAAGCGCTAAAATTACTATCTTCAGCCAAATGCTATGAAGGAGTGTTACTAATATTGAACTTGAGTACGTCCCTCAAGATTTTAAAAGACAGGACCAATCAGGAGGCTTATTATCATAGTAAAAAAATATTCATAGTGTTTTACAGCAATTAACCCAGATCAATAGAGTGCACAAGATAAGTGTGTTAGACCAGATTTGAAAATATTATAGTTTAAATGAAGAATGAAAAAAGGATTATGTGTGTTGGGCCAAGAGTGGGGGTGGTAGTTTGGAAATTTTCTAACTCTAGCTAAATCTACAAATCCCTTTCTCGAGTATAATGTATATTGACATCATCCCTTCTCGATAGCACTTATTCAAGTTAACCTTAAATTTGTCTCCATACATCATTTTAGGATGGTAGATAGATGTTAGAGGCAATGCTTGAAAATAGTCCCAAATATGAAAAAATTAGTTATAAAATTTTTAAGATCGTTATCTCTTATTTTAGAGATATCCCATCTAATAGTTTTTTATGCATCTTTAGAACACCAACAATTTCATCATCCTGGTTGGGGATCATCGGTAGGGTATCAGTGGATGTGACAGGAAGCAGCTTCAATTTTAGATCAAGAGGTGATTCTAACAAGGAAGCTATGGGGGCTAGGTGCTGGCTCATATTGTTCAATCCAAAGTGGAGTGATTTTGAAGTAGGGTATTAAGTAGGTATTCACCCATGTGATATACCCATTTACATTAAGGTTATCCATCCTAAAATGAGCCAGATAGGGATCTAATGACTTCTAAGAACGAATTGGAGGTAGAGATCTCTCCTTATTACTTATTCTACTATGATTTTGGAAAGCCTCAATTAATTCCATCATGTTATCTATCTATTTGTTTCCTTTCTATAAAAAGGAGTGGTTGATTCTAAGATACTTGGAAAAGGGGCCATAGATGAGGAGGATAATAATAGAAGTGGTTCGTCCAAATAGTTTGATTTTCTCTATATATTTTTACCTTAGTCAAATATTTTATTGATCTTTATGATGATGCAGGGTTGCTCTATAAATAATTTATTCTTGAGAGTTATAGTCGATTATTCAAAGAAAATTAAAGGGTCATTAAAATCTTCAGCTTGGTAGTATTCCTTTAAGTTACTCTTGGATTGACTAGGTAGCTCTCCTTCCTCCTTTCTATTAAGGTTAATTAATAATTGATTAGTTTGATTCATAACTCATCGATAAATTGCTGTTGAGATATAATTAGCTACTGAAATTAAGCAAACCTATCGACATGTAAGTTGGTCTATTGGGAAGGTGGGTTTTGATCAATTTGTTCTATCTAATTTATTATTTGTAGAACCTTCTCTTCAAATAATAGGCTATGAGTAGAAGTTGTTAATGTGAATAAGGCTAATCGTAATAAGGTACATCTACGAACGGAGATTTTTGTATTTCAAGATAACCACTAGATGTGGTTGCTATGAAAAATTGGTTGAGCCCCCCAACATGGGTTGTAAGCATTAAAGTATAGGTTCTCTCCTGGTCTATAGGCCATGTGGATTTGATCTTGATAACTGGTCATACTTAGACTCAAGAAATTGTACGTGGCTAGGCATTCACTAACAAAGTCAGTTGGACTCGAATATATAGAGATTTGTTGTGTAGGAAGAAAGAAAGGAGTGGAAGAGTGTTTGATAGCTAGTAGATGATCTAATTTATGGAACAAAGCATCCAGTCTACTGTCTAATATATGGGATAACTTATCCACTTGCTATTGAATCCATGTTTCTAGCACTGCTCTAATTTATCAGATTATTTTGATGGTTTTGGATATTTAATCAAAGATCCTTGATTAAAGCAATCCTCTTCTATTTTTTTTAATTATTTAAAGAGAAGAGGGAAAAGAAGAAATAAGGAAGTAAGAGAAGAATTCTAAAAGGAGGGTCTAAGGAATTTTAGAGCTAAGAGAGAGAGAGAAGAATTAATTAAGGTTTGAGATTACTTTCAATCAAGTTAGCAAACACTGGACTCTATCTTAGGGTTCCCTAACTCTAGATAGCTCCTAACTATTTCAAGGTTACCTTTGAGCTTTCCAAGTTAGAAACTAACTAACCAACTAGCCAGGTAAGGATAAAATCGGTGGGGATCCCCCATTGCTTTCCTTAATATCAAATAAATTAGCCAGGTCAGATAATGAAATCAATTAAAGAACCCATTTCTTAGAGTTATATCATCCTTAAACCCTTTTCCTAGACACCAGTTAACCAGCTAATTCTAGCCCGGTCTAACTCTTAGGATCCTTTGTCTAGTGAGCTTGAAAATCCTTAGGAACTAACATCTAATTGATTTTAGATTAAACACTTTGGATCTAATAAGTAAGGAGATGGTTTGTGAACCAAGAAAGGGTGATCAAATCCCCACTTTAGTTATTTAGGATTTAGTGCCCTTAAAATATTTCATAAAATATGCAATGCAGAGAAAGAAGATGTCAAATATAAGTAATAAGTTTTTAAGACTTAATTGTTTTTTTTTTAATTAAGTATTATGAGGTGTCCTTGTTTTCTTTTATGTTATATTATTTTTAGGTAAGTTTTTAATTTAATTAATTATGTGTGAGAGAAAGCTAAATTAAATTAAAATATAAAGGCAACTAAGTATTTTACTAGAAATAAAATACTATTTAACCATGCAAATAAAAAAAATTATTAGAGGGCAATAAAGCAATTATATATGAAAAAGCAATAAGAGCAATAAATATGAACTAAATTGAGAGCAATAAATTTTTTTATATATATTTTATCTTTTTATTTTTAAAAAAAAATCATATCTATGCTTGGGACCCAGCAATGGTGTCAAAATTTTTACTATCGTGTGCGGTCAAGAATAATTCACTAACTCAATTTCTATAGCTAGGGTGAGTTGAGATCGTATCCTCAGGAACAAAAGGACTAAGTTGTGATTATAAAAGAAAAGAGAATATTTATTATTGAATAAAAAAAAATTAATAAAAAATAAATTATCTTAATGGTTGATCCCATAAAAAATATCTCGGAGGTATGAGTTAATCTTGAACTAAGTATAATTGTATTTCTTTTATAATTATATTTAAAAGAATACTTATCTTTCGTCTGCATGCTTTATACCCTTACTAGATCATGACATGTCTCCAAAAAGTATAAAGTATATCTCTTTTATAAAATAATTACAATTAATCTTAGAAAAATATCTATCTTATCTCGACATATCCCATATCCATAGATCACGACACTTTTGAGAAGCAAAACTTGTTCCGAAACTTAATTTAGCATTAGAGCATAATAGAAAGTAAATAAAAGAAAATAAATAAAAAAAATTATAACTAAAAGCATAATCTTTTATTACATATAAAAATAAAAGAAATATAAAAAAGTTATAGAATAAAAGAATCACTTTACTTTGTTACAAGATCTCCTCTCCCCTTCCAAGATTTCTGCACTAGTCGCTCATGGGTTGATCTCTTCTTCTCCCCCTATACAAAGGCTCTAGAAGGATTCTAGGAAGTGAAGCTTTGTTCTAAGGTAAAGGTATAGGAGCCTTTCTATAGGTGTTAGGAAGGGACAAACTTTTATGATTTTTTAATATGAGACTAAAGGAGAAGAATCATGAATGGTTAGGATTTATTTTTATGATAGATTAATGGTTGGATGGGGTGTGAATAGACTCGATCCCAATTGAAGTTGGTCTTAAAATCCTTCTTCAATTGATATTAGACCCATTGAAGACTAATAGTTGTCGGATGTTGATCAAATGCCCATGCCAGTGAATCTGCAGAGCCTTCTCTTAGACGACTACTCCCAGGCCATTGAAACTAGCCCAAAGTCTACTTCTAGCCATCCATCAGTTATAACAGTACCAACTAGTAGCGAAGGGTGATGGTAATAGTGAGAGGCCGCGATGATGGTAGCCAAGAGGGTGATGGTGATGATGGGGGGATTGGGCCAGCGAAGAGGTGGCAATGTCGGGCTGAGAACGTGATGGCATAATGGCAGGCATGGGCATCTCAGGCCGGACCAAGAAGATGGGCAAGCGACAATGCTGGTAATGGCAAGTCATGGTGGTAGCACCGTGGCTCGTGGTAGCCACTCGGCATCAAGGAGGAGCAACTACGATGGTGACAAGTAGTGGTGGAGAGGGTGACGCGTGGAGAAGATGATGATGATAAGCAAAGGATGGCTGATGGCTCGGGAAAGATAGAGATGGGGATGGCCCTATGATTTCTCGTTGTTCATGCTCTTCTTTGACTACCAGTGGTACGGGAGGGGACGATGGTACGGGAGGGCAGTGATGAGGTTGGAAAGTGATGGCAAGACTGATGGGCGATGGCTAGCGACGGTGATGGGAAGAAGGGGGTGGCAGCAATGGTAGCTTGGGATAAAGGCATCGACAGCAATTAAAGAGGGATGGTGGTGGCTCGAAATGAATGGCAACGGGAGAAGCCTTCACCACCAACACCATCGAACTCCTTCTTAAGTGTTTGTTATGGCCATGGACCTCCCATCATCTTCATCGCCAGAACCAGCCTCACTGTCAACCACCACATGCTGCCTTGTCACTCATCGTTGTGTCACCATTAATCACTGCTCGCCGGCCACCATCTTGGCTAGTGATTGGCCCAAATCTCCTAGGATCCATGATGCCCAACTGTAGACCAATGAGAATGGATGTATGGATCATTCGGTCATTCTATAAACCAAGTAACTAGTCCACTATAGACTGGCTGCTTTAAAATTCATGCAGGCCCAAATTAAATAAAATCTTTGAACCTCAATTCTGGATTCATTTTAAGTTTGATTTGCTTCAAATTTCTTTTATTTGAATTCACAAATCGAGCTCTTTGCATTAGCAATCCTCTATCCTGTAAAAGATATATACAAGTATCAATTTTAAATAAATAAAGATAAATTAATTTATAAATTAATATTTATATATAATGTAATTATCAAGTTGCCGATCAGTCTTCAAGAACTTAAGAAGTATTTTGGTTCTGCAACATTATTATCAAGGATAAAAATTGGTGAGCAACTTTATTTTACTTTTTTTTTCTTCTAATGCCATTAGCTTTGTTTTGGTGAGAGAAGATGCAGGTGTACAATAACCTATTTAGTATACAATAAAATCTTAAGAGATTCTAAAACAAGATATTTCAAGGCAAAGAAAATGATCTATACTCTTCTCATTATATTTAAAAGGCTTCGGCCATATTTATAGTGACATACTATAGTTGTTTTAACAAATCAATCTTTGAAATCTATACTTTAGAGGCCAAATACATCAGGATGAATAGCTAAGTAGGCCATTGAATTGAGGGAGCTTAAAAGTGAATACAAGCCTTGTCCTAGCATAAAAGCTTAAGTCCTCGCTGATTGCATCATCGAATGTACAATACCCGATAAAGAAAGGGAGGAAAAAAGATTAGAAGAAGAACCAACCACTCCATCCTGGGTTCTACATGTTGATGGTGCTTCGAATGCCCAGGGAAGTAGAGCTTGATTAATCCTCACAAATCTCGATGGGATGGTGGTGGAATATGCTTAAGATTCGATTTCACACCATCAACAACGGGGTAGAATATGAGGTTCTAATCACTAGTCTAAACATAGTCAAAGAGATTGGCATCGATCAAATTAAAGTCCTCTCTGACTCACAATTAGTCATCACACAAGTATGAGGGGAATACGAAGATAAAAAGCCCACCATGATTAAGCATCATCAAAAGATCAAGAGTTATTTTCAAATTTTAGAATTCTAGAATTCAATAGATCCCCAGATCCGAGAATGCCCAAGTAGATACTTTGTTATATCTTTCCACCTTAGACTACTTAAATCTTTCAAAAGGTTATGGGTTCATAGGCTATGGGTTTAAGGTTATGGGTTCAAATCTAGGGGTATCAATCCTATAGGGTTCAGGTCGACTGAGGGATAGTGGGTTACTACTGGATTCATATCTAGAGACTATGGGTCCTGGGGTTCAGCTCTATGGGTCTTACCTAGGGTTCCTACTTGGTTGAATCTATGGTTTCTTTGGTTATGGGATTGGGTCAATTGGGTTAACTGGTCATTGGTTTGGTTAAGCTTATTATTAATTGGGTATTGGATTGGTCAAACCTGTGGTCCATTCGGGCAAGCTAGGCCAGGATGGCCTCCAAAGTGGAATCCATGGCTAAATTGGGTTGAGGTTTGGACTTTTGATATTGGATCCCTAATCTAGTGGTCATGCAACAAATCAATCAAGCAAAGTGAAATAATGCAACCAAGCATGCAAAAGAGAAAGAAAAGGCTAGTATAATCTAGGGTTTCCTAGACCTAGAGCTAAAAATTGGATGGGTCAGCTCAACTTACACCTAACCTAATAGCTAATCCTTCCACTGGCCAGGTAGGGGATGGGAGTATGGGAAGCCCCCCTGCTTTCGCAGGGATCCAATTAAAAACCACAACACCACTTAGGTCGTTTGACTCTAGACCCCCAGCCTTAGATACCAGCTTTCAGTAATAGCTAAAAGGTTAAATGCACTAGTTGGCCCACACAGCTCGGACCCGACCTGTTGATATCTCCTAGCCCACTAGGGCAAATTAGGTCTAATTGATTTTAATTAGGCTTGGGTTAGTATGATGATGGTGGTTTTGGGTCCAGGACAGGTGATGAAATCCTGCCCTGATTCGAGATTTTGAGTTGCCCTTAAGATTATGTTAAAATGATGGCAATCAATGACCCTAATGCAATCTAAAACAATCAGAAAATAAAATATTTTTTTTAATGATTTATGATGTGTCAAGTTAGGTTTAAGTTAACTAGGGTTATAAAACAAAGTTTGGCTTAGGATTGGGGGTTTGGTAGTTGATTAGGTTAGGTGACTCAAGATGCAGAATGTAGCAGAAATCAGTGAATTAGGGTTTCAGTGGTTGCTGAGTCTGGCACAGATCCCGATGCAAAAAAAAATCAAAAAAAATCTGGAACAGAGGATGGATGGTATTGATGATGCCTATCAAATTTCATGCTGAAAAAAAAATCATATGACAATGCAAACCTAGGGTTGTTTTGACTATTACAGAATTATCAAAATTCTGTTAGGGTTTTTATTATGCCAAATTTTAGAGATTTAGAGTTTCAATTAAATTAATTAAAAATTCTAATAATTACTAGGACTGAACAGAGGACATGTAGTGCAAATTTCACAGAAAAAAAAATGTTATGATGCCAAAATCAGATGGAAACTAGACACCTAATGCAGTGGATAGAATGTAGAATTAGGATTTGTGAGTGCAAAGCAAATAAAAAACTATCCTAAACCCACTCTGATACCAAACTGATGCAGGATGACTCTAGAACTACTAAACATGCATGAAAATAGAAATATAATCTTTTTTGTAATTTTTATAGTTTTATTTTTAGGCTAGATTTTCAAAATAAAGTAAGAACTAGCGGAAAGACTAGCAGTGCAAAGAATCAACGGGTCGCAGGCATACCCATACAAACCAATGAAATATCCAAGACTCGAGAGTTGAGAAACTTCCAGTTTAGGATAGTTTATCTTCATCAAATCAAAAAATAAGAGTTAAAAAAGTTTCTTACTAGTCAGAGATTAAAATTCAGCAACAGAAGGGATCACTCGCACTCTGATTGGAGCTTGGAAGAAGAAGCCTTGTTTCCCTTGAATCTGATGGTGGATCTGGGCGGTCCGGGTAGCAAAGAAGGCCTCCTCAGGGGAGGGGAAGCACCTCGGGAGTCTTTCAAGCATCAAAGGTTAATCAAAGAAGCAAATAAAATTAGAAAAGCAACTAGGGTTTGAAGGAAATCAGGGTTAGGGCTAAAAGTTGGCAGCCGGGGAAGGAGAAGCTCTTGGACTTGGACGACAGCAAGGGCTTCAATTCCTTGGGTGTGGCTGATCTCTAGGGATGCCAAGGGGTGCTAGGGCAGTAGGGTTTCGATCCAGTAACACAAGGAGAGCACTCAAAGAGAAACCAAACCTCAAACACAAGGCAATTCAATCAAATTTCAGCAAAGGTTTATTCATAAGAAAAAGATGCTTACAAGAGGGGGAGGGGTGGGGTATTTATAGAGTTCCCATGACCTTACTAACCATGGTTACACTTGGGTTACAAATTCTCTTCCAAATTGGAATACAAGTCCTCTCCTAACTAGGTTAGAATTACAAAGTTTAAAAGGATTAGAAATCCCACTATGTTAGGAAAAGGCTTGGTCTTCTCCCACTTTTCTTCAACCTGGACCTAGTCAAACCTCTTTGGACGCCCCTCCTTTGGATGTGTGATCTTTAGGGCAGCAAGGGGGAGGTTGGCCATGGGCTTGGAGAGCTTGGGCTTGGGCCCCCTGGAAGCTGGGGCGCCTGGTTCCCTGGGCTGGCATATTCCTGGCATCAAAAGGGAATCTTGGTTCTCCTTGCCTAGACTTGCTTCCTGGGCTTGAATTTGGAGGCCTGAAGTGCTGGGATAGCTTGGTAAACATGGGCTCCTGGCATATGGAATATTTTGGAAGCATCTGGAGGGAATCTAGCATCTGAAATGGCACCCGGAAAAAATCAGGGCACCTGGGTGTCGATTGAGCTCCCCTAAGCTGGTGTAACTGCTTCTGGCTTCTGAATGAGGTCTGGTGGAACTCCATAGCATAGCCTGCTCTCTTGTATAAGAAGTGAACTCATACTAGACTCATACTGGTATATAGGATTCAATGTACTGGACTAGGTTGAGGGTTGAGACAAATCAACTAACCTCAACTTATTAAAGGACTCATTTCTAGTTGATTACAAAACTTTGACATATGGCTAGGTAAACCAAATATGGCATAGTAATCTGTGACTAATCCTGGTGCCCCCACCACATGCTAGATCAACCCACTCATCAAGTTCAATGATAAAGAAGATCTCCTAGTCAACGAAAGATAAGCCCGAGGAATCAGATGGCAAGCTCTATGGTATGTCCTCTTAAACGAATAGCTTTACAAAAGATCCTTCATAATGCCTCTACTCCAATATCTGCATCCTTCAGAAGCTAAATATGCTCTCCAAGAAGTTTACGAAGGCATCTATGGCAGTCTTATCAAAGGAAGAGCATTAGCCTTCAAAGTTCCTGAATAAGGATTTTATTGGCCTACCATCATAGAATATGCCATGGATTTGTTTGAAATATGATCGGTGCTAGAAGTTTGCTAATATTCAAAGGAAATGATCTTTGCTTATCACTAAGATTATAATCCCATGGCCAGTTGATATATAGGGAATCGATATCCATGGACCTTATCCAATGGTAACTGGGCAAAGAAAATTCTTGTCAGTGATAATCAACTACTTCACTAAGTAAGTCGAAGCTGATCCTTGATCTATATACTGAAAAGAAAGTTCAAGACTTCATTTGAAAATCTATTATCTGTCGATTTGGATTGCCCATGTACATCATATTCGATAATGGAAGGCAATTTGATAACTAGAGATTTTGACAGCTTCACTCGAATTTGCACATCGAACAAATGTTCATATCAGTAGGACACCCACAATCAAAAGGGAAGATGAAGTAACTAATCAAACCAACTTTTAAGGCTTAAAGTCTAGACTTGATCAGGCAAAAGGTTTTTGAGCCTATGACTTAGACATTATTTTTTGGTCCGGTCAAACAACTCCTCGTATCTTAATGGGTAAAATACCATTCAAGTTAACCAACAGGATAAAAGCAGTCATCCCTATAGAGATCAGTTTGGTTTTCAATCGAGTAAAAGGGTATGATGATACTACAAATCAAGAAAGTTATAAGCAGGTCTCGACTTCCTAAAGAAGCTTGGGAGAAAGCTTATATTAGAATGGCAGCTTATTAGTAGAGGGTTACCTAATACTATAACTTCTAATGAAAACCAAAGTCTTCCAAAAGAAGATCTTATCCGTCGACGAGCCGAGATCTTAAAGTTATTGGAACAAGAAAAACTTTCACCTAACTGGGAAGGCCCTACAAAATCTCAAAGGTCATTAGGCCTAGAGATTATAACTTAAAAAATCTGGATAGAACTTTGATTTCAAGATCATAGAATTATGATAATTTGAAAAAATATTATCAATATTTTTTCTTGTAAGCAAATATCTCTATATTATTTCTACCAAAATGATTAGATAGAGTAGTACACATTTTCCTATAACTATCGATCAGTTATTCTTTACTAAAGCAATCAGGTAGAGCGGCATAAGTTTGTCCATAACTTCTGATCATTACTACTCTCTACTAAAGTATCAGATAGAGTAGCACAGGTTTATCCATAACTTCTATCAGTTACTCTCTACTAAAGGAATCGGATAGAGTGGTACAGGTTTGTCCATAACTAATGATCAGTTACTCTCTATTAAAATAATCGGGTAGAGTGGTATGGTTTGCCTATAAATTTTGATTAGTTATTCTTTACTAAAGTGATCGGGTAGCATGGTACACATTTACCCATAACTTTTGATCAATTACTTTCTACTAAAGTAATCAATAGAGTAGCACAGGTTTGCTAATAACTTCCAATCAATTACTCTTTACTAAGAGATTGGGTAAAGTGGCACAGATTTATTCATAACTTTTAATCAGTTACTCTCTACTAAAGCGATCCAGTGGCATAGGTTTGCTGATAACTTCTGATGAGTTACTCTTTACTAAAGCAATCGGGTAAAGTAGCACAATTTTGTCAATAATTTTTAATCAGTCACTCTCTACTAAAATAATCAAATAAGCACAGGTTTATGAAACTTTTGATCAAGTATTTTGATATTCTTTAATCAAAATGCTTGGATAGGCACATATTTGCCTAAACTTCTGATCAAGTATTTTGGTATTCTCTCTTTAGAGTGATCAGACATGCATAGGTTTGCCTGAATTTTCGATCAAGTATCCTGGTATTCTTTATTCAAAGTGATATGATATAATCTTTCCAAAGTGATCCGCTATTCTCCACCCTAAGTGATTGGATATTCTTTATTGAATGTGATTGAATATTCATTATCCAAAGTGATCATAAATTCTCTCTCAGAGTGATCAGATATTCATTATTCGAATTGATCGAATGTTCTCATATGATTAGATAAACAGCATAGGTCTACCTCAACCTCATAAAACTTTAGATCAGATACTCTTTATCAGATATTCTCTATCAATTTATTTTTATTAGACATCTCAGTTAAATGTCTTTGAGCTCAGGAAGCAACATACGCTTTTCATATTCATAGAGATAGTGAAAACAATAAAGCGAAGGAATAAAATCTTTCTATTGATCTCAAAAACTTCTCTTATAAAGTGAATCAAAAGGATTCTCTCATCCTTATGGGTTACATCAATCAAGAAAAGAAAAAGAAGAGAGAAAGAAATGTATATCTACTTCTTTTTCTTCTTTGATATTGGAGCTTTCAGAGGTTTAGCGATGAGGGGCTGGGACCTTGAACCATCTCACTACTTGGTAGTGGATCATCTTTGGATGGAGGGCTAGAAGTTGCTATCTCTAATCTCTTATTTAAAGTGGCAGTTATCATTACCATAAAGGAATATGGATCCCCTCTTATCACCTCTTTGATCAGTGACTAAGCATCCAAGTCAGTTAGAGTTAAGATTAGTCGATATTTGAAAAAAAAACTCTTTTACTTTTGGATGCATCTATTAAAACCCAGCTCGAATGCAAAAAAGAAGACCGCTAAATTCTCAACAATGGCAATAAATCTTATGGCATTGACTTTTGTCCGCATCTCTTTTGAAGTCCTCGAAAGGTCTCTGACCTCTTTCTCAAGTACTTCTATCAAATCGATTACAGGCTACAAGTATTTAACACATTAGAAAAAAGAAAAAGATTGACTAAGAAATAAGGTTTTCATTACTTCAAACATCCTTTACAAAATAGAAAGTTTTAAACTCCCAGTGGAAAAGATATAAGTTGAAAAATAAAAGAAAAAGTATATGCAATAAGATAAGTCTTTATATTTCTACTGCCTAGTTGGTTGTAGCTTTTGGCTAGGGTCCACTAGTAGTTCTGACACCTCAGCTATAGTGGCAACTTTGGAAGTGGTCAGAAAAGGATCATCAACAAGTGCTCCAATGTCTTGAATCATCGTAGCTTCCTTAGCAGTGTCCTCGCTACTGTTATTTGGATGCCAATACTTGGGATGAGGAGAGTAGCATCAAAATCTAGAATGAGTTCTTTCACCCATTTCCTACAGTCCTAGAATCCCACATGGAAGACTCCCAGCGATTCATTGGAGAGATATTCCAAGAACTGATCGGATGACTTATACTCTTTAATGGCCTTTTCCTTGGACTCTGCAAGCTCCTTCTCAAGTTTTTCTTTTTCTCCCTGAACCTTCCGAATAGAGATCCCCTTACCTTGACCTTCTTATTTGTATTAGAGAGATCATCCTTCAATTTATTTATTTCTATAGAGGTGGTGACCTCTAGTTCAGTATTTTTAGCCTTAGCTATCTTCTCCTAGACCTTGGCAGCATCCTTCTGGGCTTCCATAACCTTTGCCTGATTATTAGCCACTTCTACCTCATTGGTCGACCTCTTTGCAACTTCCTGGGTATCCAATAACTTTTTATCTAGTTTTTTTAATTTCATCATATGTGATGATGAAATGTTTGAGGTGTTAATGTTAGAAAAAAGCTAAAACAAACAAAGAAATGGAGAATTAATATAAGGAAGGTAAAAAAAGAAAATAAAATATAAAGAAATTTCTTAATAAATTTCAAGGTAGCTATCGCGACCACTTGAGAAAATAGATGTGTTCACTGTTCCTTATCACTATGAAGTTTGATCATCTCCAAAAGCCCCTAAGCAAGCTTTGGATCATCGTGAGCAGAATCAATTACCTTCAACCCCTTCTGAAAGATGATGTATTCCCCTGAGTACCTAGGAAAATGTCCAGGGTGATCGGGCAATCTTCGATGACATTGCTGGACTAGTTGGCAAAACTAACCGAACAGCTTCCAATGACATGGTCAGAATAGTCATTAGAGGAGTAAGTGCACGTGCAGAAGTTTCCACCGACGCCATAGGAGATTGGTTGCTTCCTACTGTGGGAGTCCTCTCAGAGATATTACTAAGGAAGCTTCTCCAAGCCTCTTCTTCTTTGCTTCCAAGGCATTGTCCATCCCCTTTCTCTTTGTTGCTTGCTGAAGTCTCTTGTAGTCGATCTTGCTGATCTTTGCAGATATGATAATATAAGTAATAGTCAAGAGATCGACATAATCCGATGACTTGGTTAAAAAAAGAAAGAAGAAGAAGAAACATAAGTAATTAGACGTAATGCTGGGGACTACTGAGCTAATGCCTCCATATAGGGCTTGATTAGTTAAGAGAAACTTAAACTCCAGAACTTTGACAATAAGCAACTTATTGGAATGCTCCAAATCTTCTTTTGAAAGAATTTTATTAAGATTGGGTTCAGTTCGAACTCTATCCCAAGAAGATTTAACACGTAATGGTGGATTAGAAGAAAAGAAAAATACCTATTCTTCTATCCATGAATGGTAGAAGAAATACCCTCTATAACCTTGCAAGACTAGTAGTACTATCATAGGGATGGGACTTTAGTATAAAAATAGCTCTAAACAAAGAAAGCCTTGGTTCTATTCTACGTAAATCATAAATAAGTATAAAGCTTATGATGACCTTAAAGCTATTCGAAAAAAAATAGGTTGGGATCACTATGAAAAAAATCTAAAATGTTGGTGATGAAAGGATGGAGAGGAAATCATATATCAGCTTTGAATGCAACTTCGTAAAAGGCCACACATCCAGGAGGAAGAAACATGACCCAATTATCGAGTCTGGCGACAATCATTCTAAAGTTATCTGGAATAGAATATATGCTCCTAAGTCTACCAAGGTCTACTTCATAGATCACAAACCTCTCTAACTCGAGACCCAGAAGGTCCTCCTATGTGCCTAATAGGGACTTTACAAGAAGCAAGGCATCCTTCCTCAATCAGAGCCGGATTCGTCATGGTCTCAATGGAATCTATCCTATGTGCCTTCACCTTCCAACATCCTTCTTCTTTCTAGGGGCTATGGATACTAAGCAAGAAACTAGGAAAAAAAGAGGGGAGGACTAACCTAAGTTTCCTAGAGCAGGCAGGCCAAAGCTTGGAGAAAAGTCACAGGACTATCCTCTGGGAGACTAAGGCAAAAAGCCAGAAAGCCAAAGATCAAAATCGAAAGACAAAACTGCTATTATTATAGCACTCTATAGTTCGGATTGGATCAATCTCACTGCCAATGACATCCACATCGCATAATCTCTAGCTTGAGTAATGTGCTAGTCTCTCCTGTGTGTGGATCTTCTTTATTAGCTAGGGATAGGCCCCGTGGATCAAAAAGTCACTATCATTTTGAAAAACCACCCATCATAAAGCTTAATAATGGCTTCTATAAAAAGTTCGCACCTCATTTAATGCCGTACAATGATACATCATATACAAAGATATCGTTTATCTCTTCCTCCATAAAAAAGTCTAAAGAGTCTTTCAGTATACTTCCAAGTTGAGTTGAATAAATCAACCTCAAACTTGAAAATGGGAGGCAATTGTTACAGGATGGATGACCTGTTATAAGTAGAAAAGTATTCGATCGAGAGCTGATTATTATTCATGGCACAGGATGCCAGACGGTCAAGAGCCAATCACTTATTCAATCGATCACTTATTCATAGCATAGGGTACCTGACAACTAGGAGCCAATTACTTATCATGGCATAGGGTGTCAGACAACCAAGAGCCGATCACTTATTTATAACACAAGGTACTAGATGGCTAGGAGCCATTATTTTATTCATGGTATAGGATACCGGACGATCACGTACCATCACTTATTCAAGCATAGGGTACTAGATGGCTAGGAGTTGAATTACTTTATCTGAAACATAGATTGTTCCACTACTTATCAATAGGTACCGACTACCTACCTAACTCATCGCACAGGTACCGATTATTTGCCAAACTCATCAAACAAGTTCCAACCACTTGTCTAAGTTAGGTACAAAATTTCATAACTTCATGAAGTATATACCTAAAGTCGTTAGAGTCATTACGACAAGATTGGTAAAGTGGTTATCAAGAAGTGTAACAGACTACTTAACAAATCACTTTATGAATCGACTCTCAACGACCTAACCGACTCAACCATTTTCTTAATAATATAATCACCTCATAAATGGTTATAATCGTTTAACTAACTTGACCCTTTACTTCTATAAATAGGGGATCGAGGAGATCTCCAAGAGGTAACTTTTTAACAGTCAAACTCTCTTCATTTTTTTTTACTGTTCTCACTCTCAAAGCTAACTTAAGTATTAGAGTATATCATATTGAAGAAATTCTATCAAATTCTCCAATATTGAGGACTTCTCTTGTAGATGAAGGAGTCTATCAGACCTATTTCCAAAGTCGTTGGCCAACTTCTTGAGAAGTCATCGACTAGCTTCTTAAAGACCACACACATATATATCCATTTTCCCCTCGTGTTTGTGTTTGGAACTAGCTAATGGGCTACTCATGCTTCTCAACATTGTTATCACTAACCTTTAATGCTAAAAATAAGATTTAGATCCTACCTTAAATTCCAAAATAATAGTACCAGTGAGTTGGATAGTTTACTATTAAAAACACAATATAAATATAAGAAACTAAAGTTTTCATAAAAAAATATAAGGAATAATTTGTGATATTAAAGATGATTCGTATATAAAATCTCATTCTATTAATATGCAAAAGAATGATTTTTCTCAACTAATCTATAATGAACGGGGTGATATGCACAAAAAATCCCTCCCCCCCCCCCCCCCCCCCCCCAACAAAAAAAAAAAATCTTGATGTGATTATTTTATAATAAACTTATATGCAAGAGAATTCAATTTTCTATTAGCCAAATTTCTTGTTGGCCAAGGTTTGCTCCAACCAACTCTAGCCACCAAACTCCCAAGCAAACCATAGCACCAAAATGAATCTTGCTGCATATTGCTCAACCCACTTCGAGAAAGCAGAAGGCATCACTCACTACAGTAAAAGGCAAAAAAGGCAACCCTTTTCTCTCGATACTTTGGGTAAGCATCAGGAGATACCGCAAACTCACCGACGCTTTTAGAAAGCGTCGCTATCCTCTGACTCTTATAAGCATCGCTAAGCTTACATGTTTCCTGATACTTTTAAGCATCGCCGGTTTTTAAGCGGGCATTGGAGCCAGCTTTTAATGATGATTATAAGCATCAGAAAATTTCTCCTCTTATACCCAGCCCCGAGCCCTACTTTTTTATTTGATTGATCTGTCACCCCCATTCTCTCTGTTTCATCCTTGATCCCTCTCCCTCCTTCTTCATCTCTGACAGGTTTCTTCGGGTCCCTTCATTGCCGTCGAAGCTCTCCGGCCGGCGCCTTCATCTCCTTCATCTCCATCGCATTGCCTCTCTTCCATACCGACCCACCGACTGAAGCCCTGCCCTGCCACCCGCTGCGCCCCCTCTCTCACTGTAAGCACCTGCCTCTCACTATTTCTCAGCCAGTAAGGTTTATTTTAAGACTGTTATAAGAAAGAGTTGTGAGAGGATGCATGGAAGTGGAGGGATTACATAATTATCAAGGTTAATCCTGGCTTGAAACTTTAGGATTGGTTGCATAAAACTAGCCAAAACCTTTTCCATTATATATTATTATAGATTAGTAGATGTTGTTTTGATCTAAATTATCATGTTGGACTTTTAATTTCTGCATGTCTTCGTGAGCTCTTGTTTTGGTGTGGATTCGGTTTCGTCTCTTCTTGCACTCCATCTTTTTGATTCCTTATATATGTACTTGTTTATATTTTTTTTCATTTATGAAACTTAGCTATTTATCTGCTATTTTTCAAAAGGAGCAGTAAAAGTTATATAGCTTCTATCCAGGCTTATTCGGTTGATATCAAGCTATAAGTGGTTTTGACTGCTGCTTCTGCCTTCTTCATTGACTTGTTTATTTATTTATTTTAAGATCACTTCTTTTGGTATTACAATATGGTTCTAAATCTTAGATCCAGTGAGTGATGCAACTTGGTATAAAGTTGAAATTGTTTGATCTTTCAATGAAAGGGAATACGAATGATGAAGTTCATGATAAGATAAGTTGAAAATGTAGAGAAAAAAAAAATTATGTAAAATTGATATTAATATAGGATGTTTAATTTTGTTCTATTTAATCCAAGATTTATAACTCTTAAAGGGTAAGTATTTTGAATTAAAATTTTATCTAAGAGTACTTGTCTTATTATTCGATCTGTCTCCAAGTCTAGGAATTTTTGTGTATCATTTGATAAGCTAAATAAATTATAAAAGATGACTCTTGTGTAACAAAGGGAGTTAAACTGAAATTATGATTTTATAGTTTTAAAGAATTATATAGGTTATTACAAAGCTATATGATAATAATATTTTAAATTATATATAATTTTGAATTAGTAGATCCAAAAGAAATCGAGAAGCTTGGGTAACAAATCATAGAAATAGATTGTTGTGCAGGAAAGGGAACACATAGCCATAAGTTAGATTTTAAAGTTTTCAAGGAATTCTATAGATTATTATAAGATAATGACATGATATTGATTTTAGATTGTGCCTATTTTAGGATTATTAGGTTTAAAAGAGTGGGTCATTGCAAGGTGTTCTATGTATGCGCAAGCTGAATTGGCACATTTGGGTACATTTTGTTACTATTAAAGGTAAGGATTTCTAATCACAATCACCTACATGAGTAAGCATATTTAATATCATATATTAGAAATTGTGGGTATTATATGCTTATATACATTACAAGTTTTAATTCTCTATGATCCTCAATTATGCCCAATTACATAAGAATTGAACAAACAAATAATTCATTAAATACTAATAAGAATGAAATAAAATATTTTTAATGATTTAAAAATTTGAGCATATGGACTGGTCATGATATTGAGTATGGCCTAATCACGAGCAGGAACATGGTATATATATATTGAGGATGGCCTGGCCATGAGCGGCAATGTAGTATATATATATTGAGGATGGCCTGGCCATGGATGGGAACGTGGGATATATTTTGATGATGGCTTAGCCATTTACAGAAACATAGTATATATATATTGATGATGGCCTAGCCATGGGAGGAACGTCGTATATATGTATAATACAAGAGATATATACCATTAATATGGATATTGATTAAACGACCAGTTTTACTGGTTCTATTCTACCGATCGTATATATGTTAGGTTGGTTTTGCCTCGTTGGTACTAATGGTGATGACTCTGGAACAATTGATACCTCTAGTGACATTTCTATCATTTTCTCTGGTGGTGATCCTGGAACAGTTGATTTCACGTTCATGATTTTTTATCATTTTTAATAGTTTTACAGGACTATCAATCCATTGGAAGTGGTCACAAGATCCTTGACCCTATGAAACGAGCACCGATCCTAATTTTCTTATCAACTTCAGAAAGAGTGAAGTAGAAGATGAAGGAAAAAGAATATATCTTAGGCATAATAAATTCACAATGATCAGAGAAGAGAGTGTACCATAAAAATTAATAGTTAAATCAGTACACATCACTTTAAAAAAGAACCTGAAATTGCATATCTTAATATACACTTTACAATAGATAACCTAGCCCTATTTAGAACTAACTTGAAACATAGTCTTGAATGTGACAAATAAATTCAGTAAACTAATCTTTCATTTTGGGTTCTAAGTTAACCTTATCTACGATTCATGATCTTGTTGTTGTTGGTAGTTTTTATGGCATGTAGAACTACCTGTTTTGTTGCCATTTTTTTAGCAGGTGTTTGACTGCTTGGAGAGTAAAGAAGCTCTGTAAACTATTTTAAATTGGTTTAAGATTTATATGGAGGCTATGATGATTATGTGATGTATGTTTGATTGATTCAACTATTTCTAATGGCAACAATCTTGGATGGCCTTCTTTTGTAGGCAACCGATTGTAGTCATTTTTATTTAGTTACAGATTAAATAGTATAACTGAGTCTCCTCTTTATTTTTCATTATTTATTATTCTTCTTTTTAGTAGATTATTTTTGTTTCTTTATAAATTTCTTGTTATATACCTGCATCTTACTGACATGTTATGCTTTAAGTGGAGATTTCAATGGAGGATAAGTAGCAACTGGACTACCTGAGGGTCCTATATTTACTGAATCTATTCATAATAGGAAGCCGATACCCCCAACTAATGTTGGAATAGCTGGGCTACCTGGGGGTCCTATATTCATTTCCGTTATAATTTGATTATAATGTTGACTGACTTGGTTTTTAATAATGCATGTTAGGTACACCATGTCTCGAAGGAAGTGCCTATCAGATGTATAGTTTCAATTTTCTCAGACCGAGGCTGGTACTTCGTCACAGCAATCCAAGGGTAGTCCATCCATTTCACGATGGTCTGATGCCAGTCCCTCCTTTCATGCACATCCGCCGAGGCCAGTACCTCTCCTTCATATTAGGCCGAGGGCATTCCCTCCGAATCAGCACATCACGATCCTCCTACGGATCATTCAAATGATGAGCCTATCATCGATGATATACATATACAGGGTAATTTAATAATTTCATCTCATTTCAATTCATACATATAATTTTCTGTATTTTTTTTGTAGATGGATCCGGGAGACTTAGGAGGAGGCGAGGACCCATACTAGTTCATGATGTGTGGCAGTTACCTGAGGGTGAGAGGATCGTCATTGAGTGCAACAAGCTTGGCCAACCTATTAAGAAATTGGCTATCGTGTTGACCAGCTTTTTGGGGACAGTAGCACGCCGGGTCAGCTATGTCCCCTAAATTATTCAAAATGGAATGATATGCTTCATTCCTATAAAGTAGAGATGCTACGACTTGTACAGATAAAAAATTGATATATTTATTTTATATCTTAAATTTTTAACAATTTCATTGCTTATTTCATTTAATATTTATTTTATTATTTATTTACATTGTAGAGCAAGTTTATACTCCCTCCAAATTGTAATGATTTTGTGCTTAAATCTCTCAATCGCAAGTAGAAAGAGTATAGTGCAAAGTTGAAGGGAGACTATAAGATAGAGGGTAAGACAGAGGAGCAGTTGCAGCTACCTGTCCTCCTTATGTACACCCTCATCAGTGGAGGGAGCTGGTGCACTATTGGTTCTCCGATATGTCACAGGTTGTGTAGCATCATCAAATTATAAACTTATTAATTTTTAATGTAAATTATATTTATACAATATATAACATAGTTTTAATTTTATTGTGTAGACATATTCTGCTATTGGTAGAGCTGTAGTTTTAATTTTATTGTATAGACTTATTCTGCTATTGGTAGAGCTGCACGAGCAGTTCATTCTGTTCCTCACATAGTGGGATCCAAGAGTTATGCACGGCTCAGGCATGAGTTTGTATGTTCTCATCCTATAATATTTTAGTACATTTTTAGTTTTAACATCATATATCATCATGTATCATGCATGTGCCATGTATCATGGTACGAGGGTATAAGATGTGTCATTTTGAGTTTTTTTGTAACATTTATTCTTTTATAGGTTGATCAGCAGGGGAGGGAGCCTGGTGAGGTGGAGTTCTATCGGATGACTCACGTTCATTAGGATGGCAGTTTTGTTCGGAGGAGTCCAGAGATATATTTATATTTTTTTATTTATATTATATCATGATTTATAATTTTATTTTTATTAAGTATTAATATATGATTTTTTTTATAAAACATAGGACAGGGCTATCTCTATGATCACTGAGCGTGGTGGCGATACTACATCATCTACGCAGAGCAGTTGCATCGAGGCCGAAGTATTCTCAGAGTTGATGGGACCAGAGCGTCATGGACGAGTGAGGGTTATGGGATTAGAGTTACCCCTACTCAGTTATCTGAGGTGAGTAGATTTACTTGGGATGCTAGAGATAGTCATGATCATTCACGTGTTCATCGACTCGAGGATGAGATAGCAGAGCTCAGACAGACACGTGATGCAAACAGAGCAGAGATGCAGATTATGAGGACTCAGCTTGAGCATGTTACATCTGTGCTGCATATGTTCATGTCATCTCAGGTAAGTAATTATTTATAACTATATATATATATATTTTGTATGTATGTAATAATTTAGAATATATATATGTATATACCGTAACTATATATATGTATATCTTGTAGGTTCCTGATGCATCTGCCAGTCGCAGATAAGACGACGACCAGCCTCCCGCAGACCGTTGATGCCATTGATGCCAGTTGATTTTTTTTATTATTCTTGTATGTCTTTTTATGTATTTGAACTTGGATCGAGTTTGAGTGTCTGTTGATACTTTTTATATATATAAAACACTTTTTATATTGACTTCATGTATATTTGGTGTTTGGAGTATGAATGTTGTGTTTGTGTGATACAATTTTCAATTAAATGATGTTTGATTCCATTTTGTATGTCTTTGGCTATGTGTGATACATGTTTGAATGAAATGATATTTGATTTTGGTGATAATGTATACAGGTTTGTTGGTGTATGTATTTGATGTATACAAGTTTGTGTTGATACAGGTATATTTTTTTTAAAAAAAAATTGCCGACGCTTTAAAACGTTGATATCATAACAAATACCGATGCTTTAAGCATCGCTATATTTAAACTTATCGATGCTTTAAAATGTTGCTAGGTTTTAAACTTAGTGACGCTTTTTAAAAGTGTCGGCCTAGCGATGCTTTAAAGTATCGGTAAGTTTAAATATAGTGACGTTTTAAAAAACGTCGGCAGGTTACGTCCCAACGCTTACATATCCAATATTTTTATGATGCTTTAAAAAGTATCGAGAATTTTCTTGCCAACGTTCCAAAGCATCGATAAATATCTTTAAAGCATCGACAAATTTTTTTTTTTTTTTTAGTGCAGTGACTAATAAAACTTTTTTGATCGGTACTTCCTTGAAAATAATATAATGGTTGTGGGAACCTGATCAGCAGTACCAAAGCTGTGAGGTTGGGTGTCATGCGTCACAGCCACCAACCAACACAAGAAAACTTATTATTTAAGGAAAGAAAAGGTCATATCTAACCCTTGTTTAGGCCAATGGAATCCACATGCATGAAGTTGGCATGCGAGAGGAGAAGGTTCGGCTGCTTATTTATTTGCCAAAAGTCTACAACCATATAGATTCACTGCATTCCAATGGAAATTTAATTGCCAGAAATCGCCAACTAACAAAGCCATGTGATGGCTTGCATACATAATGCCAACTAGAGCAAGGACCAGCATCCTAGGATTAAGAAAATTGTGGGACAGGGCTACTTTCACATGATCTGCAATTAGAAGAATTGAATGATGAAATCGGACACAAGATCGATAAGATATCTTATGCGGAAGCGATCATTTGGCAAATACGAATCTCTAATTAGGTCTGCCATGCATCCCATTATTTATGTTTGCATCTACTCGAGCTGATGATAACGATGATAGCAATACATGTCTGATCAACAGAGATAACGGACCGTTCTAACGACAACCTAAGCTTCATGTTCCAATCAAATTTGGACACCCATTTGAGCACTACTGGCCATCAGAAGCCAAACTAATCAGAGTCCTACATTATCAAGATCCACCGGTGCAAGTGCAACAGTAGATTTGACCTAAGTCGCTGTATCTAATCAAAGGCCAATGGTTATTGTAGAGCAAAGCTTAGAGCCACTGTCCTCGATCTGCTACATATATATATACGTTGCTAAGATAAATCTGTTCTAAATTAAATCATGAAGATATATTTGGGGATTTGAAAAGTTCTGTAAGTTTTCAAATTATGCAACAAATTATATGTAAAAATCAAAGACATTGGAAGTATAGAAGAAAAAATTTGAAGTTCCACTTAGTACATTTCTTCATAGACATGAAATTGGGGTGTTTTTTATTGTTGTTCGGAGCAGAAATATAAGTCAATTCATCAAATATAATTTCACCATATGCTGAGAGTAATTGTAGCCATTGATTTCTGAATTTATTTAGAAAAATTTCTTCAAATATCTTTTTATGACTGGACTTGACCATGCTCAAGCGTAGACCTAAGAGGTCAAGCACTTCCATTAGCAAAGAATGGATACGGCAAGAAGAAAGGAAACGGTATATATACATGATTGGTTTCCCATCCAACAAGGATGGATGTGCAACAATAGGCCAATTAGGACTTGAAAGAAGTTGTTTCTCTGTGTCATAGAAAGATCCTAGACAAATTTCTTTATTATTGATAATATATATATATATATATATATATATTATATATATATATATGCTCATAAAAAAAACTCACTTTATGTGACCGTAATTTCAAAAGGTTTTTTGGACAAGAAAACCACTCTTGTGAAGAGAAGTGGCTGCATGCAGCTATGTATTTTTAAAGTCAAATATGACAGAGAAAAGAAATGAGGATAGGAAAAGGCATCGGACCCAAATCGAATCCTATGTCAGATCTATCACCTTGGATTCAAATTGGATCCTAAGATGTAGATCTATATATCAATGAGTTCATATATGACAAGCCCTTGGCATTCAATTATGCATATAAAAGCAATAATGGACAGACAAGAAAACTATCATTTTTCTATCAAGAGTGTTTCATATGCCTTACAATTATAGAATGCTTCGAGGGTCAATAAAATATATTGAAGGATGACAATTGAATGCTCCGCTTTATCAAAAAAAAAAAAAAAAAAATGATGACAATACCTATTGGAAACCGAAGGCCATTAAGAATTTTCATCGTGGATAGGTCAAGATGGAAAGAAATTTAACCAAATTACATTGATGCTCGAAAGTTCATACAATTACAAGATGTGGATGTCTCTTTAGCAGGTGAAAGATGGATATATTTCTTTACCGGGAGAAAGAAGGTAGTAGCAACTACATTTGATTTTAAATAGATCAGGATTTTAATTAGACCACTCAAAGTCATAGATCTAATCAAGGACAAAAGTAGAGCATAAGAAGAAGGATGTATATCAATCAATGACTGTTTTCAAGGAGTTCAAATCAAACCAATAATATTGGAAAAGAGTAAAAAGTGGTTGGATGTTTTCATTTTCTTCTACCGTTTATATATGCTCCACTGCAAATTCTACGGTGATTCATTTTTCAAATTTTAGCTATCTTTTGATCGGACCAGAAAGAAAGAAAAAATCTTCAACTTACTCGAATCTTTTTTTTAAAAAAAATAAACAATAGTAAAAACAGTGAAAGTAAGATCTAGATTCTATTTTCTTTCATTAATAAAAAATAAAACCGAATTACAAGCCTTGATTTGTATTAGTGATCGGTGATAGAAGGGTTATGCTTGAAGGCAGCCTAGCTTGGCCTCATGTTGGTATTGACAATAAAAAGGAGGCCATCCTGCTTAGAAAATAGCAAGCTTCTTCTTCTCCATAGCATACCCGTGCAAACATGCCACTGCCTCAAAGGCAAAGATAGGATCAGTATACTTAACAAAACCATATCATTTGCTTATCAACATTGTGGTTTTGTCCTTCATCACAATGCTCCAGTGAATACATCCGAAAGGTAGAAAAATCTCAGAAAGCTTGTCCAACATTCAAAGACTAGGGAAGATAAGAAAGTAGTTAATAGCTTCATCAATCTCTTTTAAAGGCTTGCTTGCCATCACATGCTGATATAGCGTGCAATGCTGGGTTCACCATCCAGAGAGTAACAATGTAAGCAGGGGTTAGTGGACCACTAAAAAGACAAAGTTCATTGCCTCCGAGATTTATGAGAAAGTGAATGTGAGGACTATCTACACTGGCCTAGGGTCGATGCCATTGAAGGACAAGGAGCAGTGAGATGGCTCACAATTACCATAGCTTGCATGGTGTGTTGGTTTTGAATGTCATCATTCAACCTCTACTTGAATTTTCCGCTCTAAGCTTTCCAATTCGACGAGCTCTCTTCCATGCTTGCACAATTATCTTGTATTTAATTGGAATCATAAGAGGAAGGATGAATAAAGTTGGAAAGGTGGATGTCCTCCATCATTTAGCTCGCAAGGTTTTTAGGAAGGACAGATAAAAGTGAAGGATTTTCTATCCATCCAGGCTCATCATTTCGTATCCTCCAAACGGATGAATATGTAAAAGGTGGATTTTTATATTGACAAAATTATGTATCATTATTTCTTTTAATAAATGTATAAAACTTTTTCATTTTTATTGTTATATATATATATATATATATATATATATATATATATATCTATTTTTTAATCCTTTACTATTAATTTTTATTACTAATTATTTTAATTTTAGCAGATAATTTTCATAATTATAATTAAATAATTAGAATTATCTTCTATTTTTAAATTTATATCTACTATTTTTAATAAACTATTTGAATAAAATTAATTAACTATTTAAATTAAGTTATTAATTAATTAATTAGATAATTAATATATAAGAATAATTAATTCATTAATAATTAATTTATAAATCTATTTATTTAGTTAAATTTAATTTAAATTAAATATTTATATAAATTTTTATATAATTATAAATTATAAGGGTTATAAATTTGCTTACTTTTTTAATATAACTAAGTATTATAAATTGATAATAATAATAATATTTTTTATTAAATGATAATTTAGTAAAATATCATGTAAATGTTATCTATCCTTTCTTTCATTCTTTTTATACTAAATAAAAGAGAAAATTATTTACATTCATCATTTCATATTTCACCAAATACATGATAGGATGGATAAAAGATCTATCCATTCTCTTCCTCATCCATCATTTTTCTTTTTACCCATCCTTCCTCCAATGCATCCTTCATACCAAATATTAGAGTCAGTTTTTTTATTTTAATTAGATACAACTTTTTTAAATAGCTATAACTAGTCCAAGTAATTAACCATAAAAAAAAAAATATTGCTGAAGGTAGATATCTTCTACCTCCTCTAAAAGAAATGAAATATTTTGGATTAAGAAAAAAATTTGAGAAACTAACATGATGATAATATTTTGCATGTGTGATGCATGTACGAGAATAAAAGTTTTATTAAAATATATTTTTATGTAAAAAATGATTTGTATCTATTTATATTTTTAATCCATATATTTTTTGATCGTAGAATCTTGGTTCTAATAAAAAAGGTTTTGGATAAATTAAATTTCTAATTAAAGAAAGAAAATTAGAAACCTATTTTTCTTTTATGATAGGATTAGGAAAAAAAGTAGGGGTGGATATAATATGGATAATATTCAACTATACCTATTTTTATATCCTAATCTATCTGTAATCTAATATAATTTTATATAATGCACGTTAACTTTTAAGAAAAATATATAATTATGTTAACATGCTATTACTTGATTTATTATCCATTTAGCAATATCTTGAATTTTGTAGTCATAAGGTTAAATTATCATATTTATATCCATATTTACATTCATACTTTTAATATCTGATTTGTATTTATATTTGTTTAAAATAATTATGGATATGAATTTTTAGATCCAAATAATATATATATCAATATTATATTCGTTAGACAAAATAAATATAGATTTGGATATACTGATATCTGATTCGTATCGAATCCAATTTCAATCCCAAAGAAAAGTCCATTTACTTTTAGGATTCATTCGGTAGGTATATGTCAGATTAATTACAAATAATTTGATAATTTCTAGAAATCATTTACCCAAAAAATGATTGTAAAAGAAACTAACTTTATTATATTTGGTTGGTGAAAAAGCTTTTCCAAAAAATAACATCGAAAAAGACTGCTATGTTTAGTTAGAAATAATCTTATATATATAGGAATATGATCAAATTTATAAATATGCCCATCAATATAAAATATTTTTTTAATATCAATATAACATTTCCATTTTCAATCAATTTTTATATAATGATTATAATCATATAATCTTTTGCATAATACCATATGTATTTTAATTATTTTGCAAAAGATCTTTAATGAATGAATTTTAAAAAATATATAAATAAATTTAATGATTATATATATTTAAAAATATTTTTGTCAAGTATAAATTATCATCACTCAAAAATTTATCAAATATCCTGGCTGTTGAACATGATCTTAAAATTAGCCTTGCACATCGATGGACGAGGGTCTTGTAAGTTAGCCCTCGCTATTGAATGAGCTCTTAAAGTTAACCTCGCAGCAAGGATGGATGGATGGATGAGAGTCAACCTTCGTCGTTGTTGAGCCGAGGGTCCTATTGGTTAGCCCCCAATACTGTATCAGGTGAGGATCCTATAGGTTAGCCCTCATCAATGAACGATGTCTTAAAGTTAGCCTTGCACAGTGATGGGTGAGGGTCTTGTAAGTTAACCTTTGCCATTGAACGAGGTCTTGAAATTAGCCTTGCATAGCGATGAGCGACGGTCTTGTAAGTTAGCCCTTGTCGTTGAACGAGGTTTAAAGTTAGCCTCGTGCAAAACATGGAAAAGGGATCTACTGAGTGCTGAGCATGGGGACCTTTGATCCATTAAATTTACAAGGGCACATAGTAATTGTAAATCTTTTAGTTAAATAAGAAAAAATACATTACTAGTAGTACATTCAAAGGTTTTCAGAATTTCATGGATGAGGCAAAAGCATTCCATCCAGTTGCATCAAGTGATTTATCCTCAGTCAGATGACTTCCTCCACTTGGTACAATCCCTGCCAGTTTGGGAAGAGCTTTCCTTGGCTGGTTGGCTAGAATAATTTGGTCTATCACAATACCAGATATCTAGCCTTGAAGTATTTGCTGCAAATAGTGCATTATAGTAATGAGCAACCTTCTATCGATAAGTTGCCATTCTCATAGCAACACGTTCATGAACCTCTTCCAATAGTGTTGCCCAGAAATGGAGCCCAAAAGGAGGGGTGAATTGGATCTTTAAAAAAAATTAAATAATTATGTGCTGGTCTTGAAGTATTTGTGAAACAAAGTGATTTAGCGGATAACAGCAAATTAAATGCAAGGAATAAAAAGCAAGCAATAGAGTGAGCAATCACATACAAACAAAAAGTTTTATAGTGGTTCGGTACAATCCAAGTACTTACATTCACTTCCCAAGCCTTCCTTGAAAATTTCATTACAATCTCTTCAAGATTATAGCCGACTTATTTTCTAAGGCTCACAAGTTAAAACCTAAGTTGGTTTTGTCACCTAGGCTCACCAACAACCTTTACAACTTGTTTTGTCTTTGGGCTCACAAGTCAAATCCTAGTTGGTTTTGTCACTTTGGCTCACCAACAACCTTAACAATCTAGTTTCAAAAATCTTGAAAGCTAGGTCAACAAAGAACAAAGTCAAAGATACAAGAATAAAAGTACAATCAACTCTCCTATAGAGTAGAATATGGAAGCTTTGAGGCTCTTGATGATTGCTTGACTTGTTTTCTCTTTGGAATCACTTCAAAGATACTTTTGGAATGCTGAAATGAAAGGCTTGTAGGCTTTTTCAGTGGAACTTCTCTTTTTCTCTCTTTTAGCTTTAGAAATAAAGTTCTTAGGAAATGTTTGTCTCTTGTATGTTCAATGCTTCATGAATGAGTTTGGTGAAGCTTAAATACTTCAAAATTTTTAAAAAATGGTTTAAAAGACTATTTGAGAAGCAAAACTAGCGTTGGGAGCTTGTAGAGATCAAATCTGTCTCTTAGAAAATATAGCCGTTATTACTGTCAGAACCCGTGAGTCGATACTTGACTTTTGTGAGTCGACACTTGAGTCATCATGAGTCGACACTTGGGTTACATGAGTCAACACTAGGTATAAACACTTGAAAAATCAGGTTTTGTCCTTTTTCTGTTCTCAGGCTATGAGTCGATACTTGAACCATGTGAGTCGACACTTGAATCTCCTGAATCAACACCTGCATTTTCTAAGTTGACACTTGACATAAAAACCTCCAAAAGGCATAGTTCTGTATCTTGAAAAATCTCAGGCCTTGAGTCCATACTTGATTTCTGTGAATCGACACTTAGCATGCCAAAAGAAATTTTGCATGCCAGTTTTTGAAGTGTCGACACTTAGGTGCCATGAGTCGATACTTGACTCTGCAACTTGACAGAAACATGTG
This sequence comes from Areca catechu, assembly GCA_021397845.1. Classification (NCBI taxonomy): domain Eukaryota; kingdom Viridiplantae; phylum Streptophyta; class Magnoliopsida; order Arecales; family Arecaceae; genus Areca; species Areca catechu. Next base: position 153,175,307 of record CM038043.1, read on the forward strand.
CCAACCTTCAAAATTCAAAATGCTCTTCAATAAAACTTTAATACACTTTTTGTAAAGCTCCGATTGATCTATTTTAAGGCCTTTTTCGGATGAAAAGACTTCTTAAATCATGAAAATTACTCATTTTTCAATGAGTACCATGATATTTTTATATTAAGAATTTGATGTGCATGTATCTGAAACTCATAACTATAATTGAAATATTAGTATAAAATATGTACTCAACGTTTTGTTAGTCATCAAAATCAAGGGCTAAAGCCAACAAATAGGTCCAAATTCATCGATCTTAAGTTGTTCAAAGTTGCTATTTTAATCGAAGCTTTTGACTTAAAGGGACGGAAGTCCTACTTCCAAGGGGATCACGATCTTGGTTGTGAAGGTGAGATTTAAAGGTATTTTGTCCATCAAAGTTCTTTGTGTAGTTCGGTAGGCCCACAGGATATGATATAATTCGTCCATCCACCATCCTTTTACTCAATCGAGGTGCATCTTCAATCCCTATAAAAGAATTTATTAGCAACTTCGGCCTCCCCATTAACTTAGAGGTGGTTGATGGAAGTGAAGTAGTGGGTGATGCCCAGGCCTTTGCAGAATTCAGCTAGCTTGAAGCCACTAAATTGTCAACCATTATCGATGATGATAGTTTTGGGAAGGTCAAAGTGGCAAATAATAGATTTCTAGATAAAATCGTTACCTTGACCTCCATTATCTTGGTCAGCAATTCAACTTCTATCTACTTTGTAAAGTAATCAATAGCCATAAGTAAGAACTTTCACTATCCAATGGCTAGGAAAAAGGGTCTCAATATGTCCAAGTCCCTGAGCAAAGGCCTACGACATGCTTATAGGAGTAAGCAACGTGGCTAGTAATCACTACACATTTGAATGAAGCTGGCATCGATCACACTTCATTACCATGTTAATGGCATTCTGTTGCATGGTGGGCCAATAATACTCTTTTCATAGGATTTTATGATACAAGGCCCTTTTTCCTAAGTGGTTGCCATAGATTTTTCATGGACTTCTTGCAAAGCATACTTACCATTAAGGGGCGTAGGTACTTCTACAGTGGTTAAGAAAATCTCCTTTTGTAATGCTTATCTTCATGAAGGATGAATCTAGAAGCTTGGTGCTATACCTTACAAGCTCTTCCCTATCAATGGGAAGGGTCTCATCATGAAGATATTGGATGTTGGCTTCAAGGATTGATTTTGATGAATAACAAAATATTTAAGTATATAAATTACTAATGAATTATATGAGTTAATATTTTAGAAAAAATTAAGGGTAACAACCATTTTTTGAAACATAAACTTTTGAAGGCCAAAAGATGTTGAAAAGTCAATGAATTTCATGAGAAAATAGTGTGTTGGGACTAGAAGTTAAAATTCTTTTAGAAAATCAAAATTTTAGCCCATATCGAAAGAGTTTCATCTTAGCTCTACCAAATTTCAGCCAGCACGCTACTGAGCTGACTCAGATGAAATTTAAGTCAATTTGACAAGGAGAGTCAATTATATAAAAATCCAAATTTTGGAGGTTGACTGATGAGCAGACTCGAATATCAATCGAGTCGACTCAGATTCATCCGAGTCAACCTTATAGATTCGAGTCAACTCAGTAATGAAAAATAGAAAGTCATTTTTTAAAGAAAGAAGATCGAGTCTGCTTAATAGAGGATTGAGCTAGCTCGAATGTAATTCGAGTCGACTCGATAGTGATTCAAATTGACTCAAGAACTGCTAACAGGCATAATGACTAGTTCTGCAAAAAGTTTAGATTAATCCAATTTTGATCCTAATGGCTATATTTATTCTTCAGCAACTAGAAACAACTAGTTTGACATTGGAAGCATACTTTAAGGCCACCAAACTCATTGAAGATACTAACAACCATCAATCAAACTTAGAATATTTCAAGTGCTATCAAGAATAACAAAAAAAAGCTAGAGTCATGATTTGAGAGCTCTAACTTCCAACAACCTGATATTATTCCTTCAATCCTTGGCTTCTTAATAAGAAGACAAGCATTGAAGCTTTCAGAGATTCCTTAGAGTCTCTTCTTTTATGCATAAAAGTTTATTCTTGCTCTTTTTTAAGAGCTTTTGTACATTATTATCTTAGAGAAGGCAACAAATCCAAACTCATGGGTACCCAACCTAGCCCGACCCGATTAGTTTGGATAGTCAATGCTTTGATTGGATTTGGGCCACGTATGGGTAAAATCTGAATGTTTAAATTTGGATTTGGACTAGAATTGGACATATATGCACCCAACCCGAACCCAATCCAAACTATTTTAATATTTATATATATTAGTATATTAAACATATTATATCAATTATCATCTACTAGTATTAAATCTCAAAATACATTAAATCCCTATATATTTATATTAGATTTATTTTATTTACTTCAAAAGTATTGAACTAAGTGTTGTTGAATTTGATTTGCATAAGATAATTTAAGTTTTATTTGATTGAATATGGAATTAAATATTGTTGAACTAAAAATTTAATAGAATTTTATTATTTAAGATATGTATGATTTATGGAATGGTAGTATGACTTTAGAGTTGATAGAAATTATAAAAAAATGCTCAATGTGACTCAATTAGATTCGGATCTGGTAAACCTAAATTACCCGATACCGATTGATATAGATTTGGATAAAAAAAATCCAGTCTCGATAGTATTGGATTGGGTTTAGATAGTTTGCTAAGTATTAGGTTTGGATTTGGATAGTTAGAAACCTATCTCGAACGCAGCCCGATGCTATCCTTATATTATCTTGTTCCTTTGTTTCATTGTTGCCTTCTTCCATTAGGACTGAAGTTAGGTTGTTAAGTTAGAGATCGGCTTGTAGGGTTTTGGATTGTAAGCTTTAGAAAATAATCTACGAAGGATTTAGTTTGTAGGCCCAGAAAAAAAAAAATAGATGTAATCTTTGAAGAAGATTATAATAAAAATTTTCAAGAAGTGGATATAGGTGCTGGAAAAATCGAACTACTATAAAATTTGGCTATGTTTGTGATTATCTTCTTGCTTATTAGCTTTACTTTCAGCATTTTATTTTTGTACATAATTTGCTCACTTCTTCTCTACAAGCAGCACATACCTGAATTTTAATTTTTAAAAAATCCAATTCACCCCTTCTTGGATTATCTAGTTAGACAACACTGGATTAGCGAGTCCATCCAATAGGGCTCAATATCTATCTGCAACATGGGTGCCGGCTTGCTAATACTGGATTCTTCCATGACTTCAAAAGATCCGGGCACATAAATCACACGGTGCAGATGCTACAAGCTTAGACATAACATTGGCTCGAGTATTGTCTTTCCTGGTGTTGCCGACCTTACCGCGGTGGCTTGTAGCTCGTGAGCTGGCACCGGTCTCGGACTCTCTCACCTTGAGAGAGGTGGACCCCTCCTGGGTGGACACCTGGCGGAGTGGCAGAGAGGTGCTCGACTTCGACCGAGGTGGATGCGTAATGTGGGGCCACCTAGCGAAGGAGCAGAAGGCCTGGCTCGACCTTGACAGAGGTGGACCCATCATGGGGCACCACCTGGCAAGGGAGCAGGAGGCCGCCAGCATAGCCAAGGTGGACCCCTCCTGGGTGGACACCTGGCGGAGCGGCAGAGAGGTGCTCGACTTCGGCCGAAGTGGACCCGTCATGGGATGCTACCTGGTGAGGAGGTAGGAGGGCCTGGCTCGACCTCGGTAGAGGTGGACTCGTCATGGGGCAACTGGCGAGGAAGCAGGAGGCCGCCAGCATCGGTCGAGGTGGACCCCTCCTAGGTGGACACCTGGTGGAGTGGTAGAGAGGTGCTCGACTTCGACCAAGGTGGACCCATCATGGGATGCCACCTGGCAAAGGAGCAGGAGGGCCTGGCTCGACCTCGGCAGAGGTGGACCCGTCATGGGGCGCCACCTGGCGAGGGAGCAGGAGGTCGCCAGCATTGGCTGAGGTGGACCCCTCTTGGGTGGACACTTGGCAGAGCGGCATAGAGGTGCTCGACTTCGATCGAGGTGGACCCATCATGGGGTGCCACCTAGCGAAGGAGTAGGAGGGCCTGGCTCGACCTCGGCAGAGGTGGGCCCGTCATGGGATGCCACGTGGCGAGGGAGCAGGTGGCCGCCAACATAGGACGAGGTGGACCCTCCTGGGTGGACACTGGCAGAGCGGCAGAGAGGTGCTCGACTTCGACCGAGATGGAACCATCATTGGGGGCCACCTGGCGAAGGAGCAAGAGGGCCTGGCTCGACCTTGGCAGAGGTGGACCCGTCATGGGGCGCCACCTGGCGAGGGATGAGGAGGGCCGCCAGCATAGGCCGAGGTGGATCCCTCATGGGTGGACACCTGGCGGAGCGGTAGAGAAGTGCTCGACTTCGACCGAGGTGGAACCATCATAGGGGGCCACCTGGCGAAGGGGCAGTGGAGCTGGCTCGACCTCGGCAGAGGTGGACCCGTCATGGGGCACCACCTGGCGAGGGAGCAGGAGGGCCACCAACATCGACCGAGGTGGACCCCTCCTGGGTGGACACCTAGCGGAGCGTCAGAGAGGTGCTCGACTTCGACTGAGGTGGACTCGTCATGGGGTGCCACCCGGCGAAGGAGCAGGAGGTTTGAAAAAAAAAATCCACGTGGCACCTGCAGCTTCCAGCTGGGTCTGACACACGGTCCACGTCAGCGATGTTGCCATATCAGTTGCCCCCATCCTCAAGTCCCATCGAGGCGTCGTGGCCTGGGGACGTGGGATTTAATGCGGAGATGACATGGAGAAGGCAAAAATCTCGTGCCATATTGCCATGATCGCTGCCGCCGCTCCTGTCACGCCCGAGGCCCTGTGAGGGGTCGCCACGTGCGCACGTCTAACGAGCCATTAATGCTTCATTTCGAAATCGAGGTAGTTTCTATCGAACCGAAGCATCGATGTCGGGCGTGCCTCCACGAGGCAGTCATCTGATGGCCCGGACGGAAAGAAGCATACGGCTGCTGTCGACTGAATTGAAAATGAGGGGGACTTTTCGGAAACGAGGTCTCTCTGCTTTCTCACACCTCCCGGCGGTTGTAGTGGTCTCTCTTCATCTTCCAGGGGTCGCCATTCCTTTGGTTCAAAACATCCGGTGAGTGTGCATCTCCTTTTCTTTTTCTCTCTCCTCCTAATCCTTGCTAGTCTTTTCTGCTTCTTCTTCCATGGCGCGCCATCGTTATGTTTCCTCCAACCCGGACGAGGCCGGTCCTTCCCAGCTAAGGACTCCATTGCTTTCTTCCTCGGAGGGGGAAGAGATCCCAGACGAGGTCCGTAGGCGGCTCCAGCCTGGGGCTGTGACCATAGGTGTCCCTAGGGATCCTAGGTCTCCCCCCATAGTTTCCGCTCGTCCCATTTATTCTCTTCCTCCTCCAGTGGCCTATCCCTCTGGCCCCTCCGGTCATGCCTCGACGATGACGAGGACGATCTTTCTCTGCTCCGGGACACCTATGGAATCCCGGATTCGACCCATCTTTCCCTCCCACGGCCTGGAGATCGAGTAACCTCGAGTGGCCCGGGAGAGTCGCCTTCTACGAGGACTTCCTCCTTGGGGTCTTCAATTTTCCTTCATCCCTTTTTTCTCTTTTCTTAGCCATTACCCATCGTCCGGCATAGTTGGCTCCTAATGCCATCTGGGTCATCTTTGCCTTCATAGTTTTCTGCCACTTCCAGGGGTTCGTTTCCGTTTCTCCCTCTTCAGGGCTCTCTTCACCCTGAAGCGCTACTTCACCGATGATAGCTGGTGGTACATCTCACCCCGGCCTAGGTGCCTCAGGTTCGACCTCCTTTCGTCGATCAAGGGATGGAAGAAACGCTTCTTTTTTGCCTCGGTCGAAGATGTTGATTGGGCCTGGAGCGAGCCGAACCGGTCTCCGAACCGGAACTCTCAGGTCGAGCTAGCAGACCAAGAGGTCTTCTCACAGCCGCTGAGTGACGCGGTCCTAGCTCTCGATGTTCTACTCTCAGAGCAGAACTTATTCGAGGCAGGGATCAGTCCAATCTGGGAGCTGGGTGAGGCCCGGATCTCCCTCCTTTGATTTCATTTTCTGCCCCGCACTTCCTTTCTTTTAAACTGGCCTAACTGACCTCTTTTTTTCTCAGGTATGAAGTTCTCCATGAAAAATCTGATGGAGGGCATCGTGGAGAGGGATGCTGCCGAAGGAACTGACCCCCGGCGAAGAGGGCTCGCACTGGGCGAGTCGGGTGATTGCGCCCACCTCCACCATTATTGGCCCTAGGGCGGCGGCTCCTACCCCCAGGCCGCCTCGGGCTAGGGCATCCGATGTCCTCGTTATCGACCTCGACAGGGCCGGGGAAGAGAGGGGGCCGGAACCTCCTCGGGCGACGCCTGCTCCAGTCGCTGCACCGGCCACTTCCGTGGTGGCCACCAGGATGGTGGCAGCTCCATCGACGGCCGCACCGCTTGGCGAAGGGACGACCGCCCAGCCTGCTGCCGACACGCCCATCCACCCCCAAGTCTCACCAACCGCTGCTCCGTGATCCATGACCAGGGTCTCGCGGAGAGAGTCATGGAGTTTGCCAGCACCTCCCGGGACCGCCGTCTGAGGGGTAGCCAGGACTACACCGAGGCACTGCTCGAGATCCTCCCGCAGCTTTTTACGGTAACTTTCAAGCTCTGACTCCTTAAAGTTCCAGTTGGATCTTACTAACACCGTGTCTCTTTTGATGCAGATCGGGATGGACATGCTGTTGCTGAGAAACTTCCTTATCGGCTATGCCAAAAGGACACCGAGAAGGAGGAGAAGCTCAGCAAACTCACAGTCGATGTCAAGGACCTCATGGAGAAGGAGGTCGAGCTGCATGGGAATAACCAGGCTCTCCGAGCCAACCTGGTCCGCATCGAGAGGCGCATCAAGGAGCTCGAGACCTCTCTGTCGGAGGAGAGGATCTTGAACCAGCACTGCAACGAGGAGGACGCGGTGGAGAAGACTAGCCTCAGGGCTCAGTCCCGATCGTTGGAGCGCCGGGTAGAAGAGGTCCTCAAGGAGTTGAGCGCAGCCATGGAGAAAAACTCCTACGTCAACGGGCTGCTGGAGGCGTCCAAGAGGGAGGCGCAGGAGGTCGTGCCAAAGTTTGGGACCTCCGAGGAGTACGTCGCTGAGGTGCGCGAGGCGACCATGGACTCCTTCTTGAAGGGATTACAGGTATGTCGAGAGAAGGTGAGCTCCTTCTACCCGAGCTCGACCTTAGCGGGGTCGTACTGGGTGGTAGGAGGCAGGAGCCCACCGGAGGAGCTCCGACGGTGGCTGGTGACGAGGTGGCGATTTTCGAGCAGCCGCCAGTCGACGGCTCCGGCAGAGAGGGTGCCCTCTAGCCCGAGGAGGATGCTGCTGCGCCGAAGTAGCTCCGCGACTTTATCTTATTTCTGTATTTTCTTTCTTTGGGGGTCTCTCGGCCTGTCGGGACCCCTTTTGTGTAAGGAATTTTTGCTTGCAATGAAAATATTTTTCCATTAACTCGTTCCCTCTGTCTCTCTCTTTTTTTTTTTTTTTTTTTGGTGCATCTTCTGGACTGAACCCCGTCGCTAGCCAACGGGACTAGGTCCTGTGGGCGTTCTGAGCTGAACTCTGGGATTGCGTGGGGGAACTTGGTTCTGCCCCACCTTCTAGACTGAAGTCCGGGACTTCTGGACTGAACCCCGGGGCCGCAAGCTGGATCTGAGCCTTGCACGGCTTGCCGAACTATTCTCCGGGACTTTGTAAGACCGGGACCTAAGTCCCCGGGACTTCTTACGACTAAACTCTGGGATTGCATGGGCGAACTTGGTTCTGCCCCACCTTCCAGACCGAAGTCCGGGACTTCCGGACTGAACCCCAGGGTCGCAGGCTGGATCTGAGCCTTGCACGGCTTGTCGAGATGTTCTCCAAGATTGCGTGGGTGAACTTGGTTCTACCCCACCTTCCAGATCGAAGTTCGGGACTTTCGGACTAAACCCCAGGGCCGTAGGCTGGATCTGAGCCTTGCGCGGCTTGCCGAGCTGTTCTCCGGGACTTTGTAAGATCGGGACCTAAGTCCCCGGGACTTTTCTGGACTGAACTCTGGGATTGCATTGGCAAACTTGGTTCTGCCCCACTTTCCAAACCGAAGTCCGGGACTTCCGGACTGAACCCGGGGCTGCAGGCTGGATCCAAACCTTCCGCAGCTTGTCGAGCTATTCTCCGAGACTTTGTCAGAGGAGAGTCCGCGCCTTCGTGGATCTTTCGGCATGTCCATGATCGTCGAACCTAGAGCTGGATAGCTTTTGTCCTACGAGATGAGAGCAAGCATTTGATGAAAAAGATTTCATTGCCAAAGTTTAAGGAGCCTTACACTATTGGTAGTACATCCTCAAGTTCGAGGCATTCCAAGTCTGAGGGAACCAGGATCCACCTAGCTCCTCTAGGAAGTACGCCCCGTGGGGAAGTGCCTCTGCCACCCTATAAGGGCCTTCCCAGTTTGGGGGAGAGCTTTCCGCACTCCCGTGGTTGGGAAGCTTCAGCGCGGCGGAGCACCAAGTCTCCCTGGTGAAAGGACTTCGGTCGCACTCTGAAGTTGTAGTATCTGGCCACTCATTGTCAGTAAGCAGCCATCCAAACTCGAGCCCTGTCCCTCGTTTCTTCAAGGAGGTCCAGGTTTAGCAGCATCCTGGCAGGGTTCTCCATCTTGTCATACTGCTCCACGCGCAGGGTCGGTAGGCTGAGCTCAACTGGGATAACCACTTTTGCTCCGAAGACAAGGTTGAACGGGTCTCATTCATAGCTGTCCTTGGGGTAGTGTGATACGTCCAAAGGATGCTCGGGAGCTCTTCTACCCACCTACCCTTGGCCTGGTCCAGTCTTGTCGGAGGCTTGCAAGATGGTCCTATTTGTTACCTTCAGCTTCTCCATTCGTCTGAGGATGCGCCAACGAAGTGAAACGATGGTGGATGTCGAGGTCGCTGCAAAACTCCTCGAACTCCCGATAATCGAACTGACGTCCATTGTCAGAATAATATGTGTGCGGTAGGTTGAAGCGGCAAATTATCGACTTCCAGAGGAACTTGGTGACATTTGCCTCCATGATCCGGGCCAAGGGTTCGGCCTCGATCCACTTCATGAAGTAGTCGATGGCCACGATCAAGAATTTCCGTTGCTCGGATGCCAGGGAAAAAGGTCCTAGGAGATCCATGCCCCATTGAGCGAACGGCCATGGGGCGGAGAGCTAGGAGAGTGGAGCAGCGGGCTGATGTTGCACCACGGCGTGCCGTTGACACCGGTCGCACCTCTTCACGAAGTCAGCTACGTCTTCTTTCATTGTTTCCCAGAAATAACCTTGACGGAGGGCCTTGTACGCTAGTGTCCTGCCCCCTACGTGGTTCCCACAGATGCCCTCGTGGATTTCTTGGAGCACAGTGCGGCTTCTGCGGGTCTCAGACACTTGAGGAGTGGATAGGAGTAGGACCTCTGATACAGTAGCCCATCCATTAAGAGGAACCGTGCGGCCTTCCTCTTAATGAGGCCAGCCGCCATGCGGTCCACGGCAAGGTACCATTGGTGATGTACTCAATGTACTTGTCCATCCAGCTAGGCTCTTGGTTGATCTGCTGGACCTCCATGGGTGTCTCGTAGCTCGGGGCCTTGAGGTGCTCGATGTAAGCACGGCCCAATGATGAGTCTGGCAGGGTTGCAAGGCGAGAGAGTGTGTCCGCACGAGCATTTTCCCAGTGAGGTATATGGGAGATGCTGAAAAACCGAAATCCTGCCGCGCTCGTTTGTACAAGCTCCAGGTACTTTGCCATTTGGAGGTCGCGTGCCTCGTACTCCCCCGAGATCTGCCCAGCTACCAGCTGCGAGTCGGTGAAGACCCAGAGGTTGGCCATGCCCAGCTCATGGGACACTCTTAGCCCTGCGAGGAGTGCTTCATACTCTGCTTGATTATTAGTGGCGGCGAACTGGAAACAGAGCGCACATTCGGCGACAACTCCTTTGCGGTTGGCGAGGATGAGTCCAGCTCTACTCCCGCCGGAGTTCGAGGCCGTCTACATGAAGGGTCCAGATTCTTCCTCTGGTCCTGGCTCCGGCTGCCGGTCTTGGGGGCTTTCTTTCGCCCCCTCGCCCAGGCCTGTACACTCGACCAAGAAATCAGCGAGTACCTGTGCCTTCATGGCCGACCTCGGCCTGTAGGTGATGTCGAACTCGCTAAGCTTGAGCGCCAACTTAGCCAAGCGCCCAGACATGTCAGGTCGGCTGAGCATCACCTTCAGTGGCTGATCCATCAGGACTGCAATGGGGTGTGCTTGGAAATAAGGCCTGAGATGCTGAAGGATACAATTAGCGCAAAAATCAGTTTCTCAGACCAAGAATACCTAAGCTTCGCATCACGGAGGAGTTTGATTATATAATACACCGGCCTTTGCACTCCCTTGTCGTCGGTCCAAACTAGGACCAAACTGACGGCCTCCGGGGTGACCACCAGGTATAGGAGGAGCTCCTCTCCTTCCTCTGGCCTGGAAAGCAGTGGCAGGGATGCCAATGCCTTCTTTAGCTCCTTAAAAGCTTCCTGGCATTCCTCCGTCCAGGAGAAGTCGTTCATCTTCCTCAGTTTCTTGAAGAAGGACTGGCAGCGATCAGCGGACCTTGAGATAAATCGACTCAAAGTGGCTATCCGGCCAGTGAGTCACTGTACTTGCTTCTTGGAGGTGGGCTACTCCATGTACAGGATCGCCTGGACCTTCTCTGGGTTGGCCTCTACCCCTCTCTGGGTCACCATGAACCCCAGGAACTTCCCTGCGGACACGCCGAACGCGCACTTCGTCAGGTTCAACTTCATCTGGTGAATCCGTAAGTTACCGAAGGTCTCTGCCAGGTCGCCGACGTGGTCCGAAGTGGGCTTGCTCATCACCAATATGTCGTCCATGTACACCTGCATGTTGCGGCCAATCTGGTCTTTGAAGACCTTGTTGACCAGCCGTTGGTACGTGGCCCCGACATTCTTGAGGCCGAATGGCATCATCTTATAATAGTAGGTTCCGCGGTCGGTGATGAAAGCAGTGTGCTCCTCGTCCTCTGGGTGCATTCGGATCTGGTTCTACCCGGAGAAGGCATCCATGAAAGAAAGGAGGCGATGCCCTGAAGTAGTGTCCATGAGCTGATCGATCTTTGGAAGAGGGAAACTGTCCTTTGGGCAAGCTCGGTTGAGGTCGGTGTAGTCCACACAGATCCTCCACTTGCCGTTGCTCTTCTTCACCATGACCACGTTCACCAGCCAACTGGGATACTGTACCTCCCGTACAAAACGACGGTGAGGAGCTTCTCTACTTCATTGATGGCTTTCTGCCTCTCCGCAACAAAACTCCTCTTCTTCTGGCAGACAGGGTGGCACCTTGGATCAATGTTCAACCGGTGGGTGATAACTTCGAGGGGATACCTGGCATGTCAGCAGGGGACCAGGCGAACACATCAGCGTTCGCCCGGAGGAAGTCTAGCAAACGAGCCCGCTCTTCTTCCGGGAGCTGGGCTCCTAACTGCACTGTCTTCTGAGGGTCTGAGCCGAGGGGGTATGTCAGCAAGCGCTCCACGGGCCCTCTCGTGGGGTCTTGCTCTCTTAGGTCGAGGTCGTCGACATCGAAGCCGAGCTCAGCGCTCTGGGCCCCCGGGATCATCTGCAGACAATGCTGGACGGGCTGGGCCATCCCTCTCATTACTCCTGTCCCAGAGGCGGTAGGAAACTGCACCAGCAACCTCTTAGTGGAAATAATAGCGTCCAGCTGGTTGAGCCATGGACGGTCGAGGATGGCATTATAAGGTGATGGGAGCTTGACGACGGTAAACGTCATCATGACCATACTCTGCCAAGGTGGGGATCCGGCAGTGACAGGGAGAGTGATCTCTCCCTCGACCCCACTGAATCTCCGGTGAAGCCTACGAAAGGGGTGTGCACTGGCTTTAATTGATCATGAGACAAATTCATTCAGGAGAAAGTATCGTAAAAAGCACATCAGTAGAGCTCCCACTATCCACCATTATGCGATGTACAGGATGCTTTGCGATGGTCATCTCAACCACCACTACATCATTGTTTACATTTTCATTTTTATTCCCCTTTTTAGGGGAGTACACTTTCTAGGTCTCCTGCCTCCCGGGCTCTCTTTGTTGCATGCCCTATCCCCCAAGAGATCATGCCCACCGGCTTCTCCGTTAGACGGTTGTCAATTGTAGGGATAGGGGGAAGGGCTGCGAGTGGCTGACCCTCCACCGGGGCATCGTTCCTCATGAACTTCCTGAGGTAGCCCCTCTTGATCAGCTCCTCAATCTCCCGCTTCAGATTGCGGCACTCCTCCATATCGTGGCCGTGCTCGCGGTGAAATTGATAATATTTTATCTTGTCATGGATGTTCCTTGGGTTCTGAGGAGGAGGTTGGCGGAGGTAGTGCTCACCCTCAATCTCGATGAGGATCTTCGTTCTGGGAGCGAGGAGAGGGGTAAACATTCTCTCCAGGGCAGCACCGTTCTTCGGCTTCGGGCTTGGACGAAAATCTGCAGGTGGTCCAAGCCTCCGGGTCCCGGAGATATCCCTTGGGGCAGGTTTCTTTGAAGGCTTCCCATCCAGCTCTCGCCTGGTGCAATCGGCCTCCTCCGCTCGGATGTACTTATGGACACGGAGGAGGAGCTCAGAGTACGTTTTGGGGGGCTTCTTATCCAGGGAATACATCAAACGGGAAGTTTGAGCCCATGCTTCAACGCCAGCATGGCAATGGGCTCGTCCAGACTATAGATTTCCAGGGCGACGATCTTGAAGTGGGTGATGTAGTCCCACAGCAGCTCCTGGTCCTGCTGGCGGATAGAGAAGAGGCTATCTATCTACTTTTCTTGGCACCTTTCGGCAAGCGTCGAAGTGCGCCATAATTTTCCTTCCAGCTGGTGGAAGGAGCTGATGGATTCAGGCTCGAGACTGGTGAACCAAACTCGAGCAGCCTTCCGAAGAGTTGCTGGGAAGGCAATGCATAGAAGGGTGTCCGTCGCCCCTAGACCCTCATAAGAGCCTTATAGCTCTCTAGGTGGTCCAAGGGGTCGGTGGTCCCATCGTAGGGATCCACTTGAGGCATATGGAACCGATTCAGGATCGGTTCATCTTGGATTTCCTGGGAGAAGGGTGGCTGGGCGTTGTAGCCCGCTGGATTGGTGGGGGAGCTCTGCAAGTCAGAAAAGTGGTGGGAGAACTCTGCCAGCTTCTGCTCGTGCTCCTCCAGGCGCCTCTCGACCTGGCGCCTGATGGCCTCATCGATGGAATCTTCCACTGAGGCCGCCGGAGAATGGGGTGCCGATCGGTCTCGGTGGGGGGCCTTGCCCCGATGGCGCCTGCTGCGCCGCACTGCTTCGGCATCGTTGGCCAGGGATCGACTCTCATGATCCGCCGAACCAGAGTGGTTCCTCTTTGCGGGAGTCTGGTGGCTCCCGCGGGGGTTGGAAACTGCCCGTGGATGGGAGGGCCTGCTTGGATGGAGAGCTAGCTTCCACGGGGACCCGTGGCTTGGGCCGCGGGGGTCCCTGATGGGGTTGAGTGGCCAGGGAGCGTTGCTGGTGCTGCAGTTGCCGCACAGCAGTAGTCAAAGTTTGCAACTGCTGGACGACAGCTGCGAAAGGAACGTCCACCGAGGATGGTTGAGGAGGAGGAGGAGCAGGAAGTTCCCTCTCCGGGCTACGCGGCTCTTGGAGAGAAGGAACCACTCCTGCCCGGCTGGTGGACGCTTCGTGTCCATGCGTCACCACCATGGTCGGAGCACGCTTTCACCCATGGAGAGCTTGCTCGCACAAGGGTACTGTTCTGCCCGCCCCCCATTCCTGGCGCGCCAATCTGTTGCCGACCTTACCGCGGTGGCCTGTAGCTCGTGAGCTGGCACCAGTCTCGGACACTCTCACCTTGAGATCTCCAAGCTTCCTGACCTGCAAAACAAAGTCAGAGACCCGGGCCGGGGATTTCGGCGGGGGCACTCCGATGGTCAAGTTAGAGAGCGGCAAGATGGAACAGATCCCCTAAGACGGGTTCCGAAAGGATTCCCGTGCTTAAAGGAGATATAGACGAAAGAAGGGTGTGGAAGAGAGGGGTTGAATCCGGCTTCCCGTGCTGGGTTCGCCGAGCTCACGCCTGAGGACTTATTGAGGCCTCCCAGGATCGTTCTCTTGGTATTTTTCTTCCCTTTTCGACCTACCTTTCTATCCACTTTCTCTATCTTTTTATACCTCCAGATCGCCTTTAGCCCATGCTCCCTCCTGGGGGGGCTCCTCGAGATCTCTAGTCCTTCCCCTGCTCCTTCTCCTTCAAGTCTGGGAGTTAAGTGGCCAGCACACCTCGCCCGCCATGTGTCACGAATGGGGGAAGACTGGCGAGATCTTGGGCCGAGCGCGGGAGCTCTCCTTTTGGGGAGTTGACGGTGGGCTTCCAGCCATTTCAGGCTCCTGCCCGCTAGGATTTCATTCCTCGGTTGCGGGGCCTTGATTAACTGATATAAACGAGATTTGCATATCACTAAAGGTCGTACCGGCGCCTTGTACGGAGTGCGGCCCATGCCAGCTCTAGTAGCGACCTCGTGACTAGTGTCTCTACCTCCCTGAGGCTTTGTAGAGTAGGGCTGACTTCGGCCAAGGTGGACCCCTCCTGAGTGGACACCTGGCGGAGCGAAGATAGGTGCTCGACTTCGGTCGAGGTGGACCCGTCATGGGGTGCCACCTGGCAAAGGAGCAGGAGGGCCTGGCTCAACCTCGGCAGAGGTGGACCCGTCATGGGGCGCCACCTAGCGAGGGAGCAGGAGGCCGCCAGCATCAGCCGAGGTGGATCCCTCCTAGGTGGACACCTGGCAAAGCGGTATAGAGGTGCTTGACTTCGACCGAGGTGGACCCGTCATGGGGTGCCACCTGGTGAAGGAGCAGGAGGGCCTAGCTCGACCTCAATAGAGGTGGACTCATCATGGGGTGCCACCTGGCGAGGGGAGCAGGAGGTCGCCAGCATCGGCCGAGGTGGACCCCTCCTGGGTGGACACCTGGCGGAGCGGCAGAGAGGTGCTCAACTTCGATCGAGATGGACCCATCATGGGAGGCTACTTGGCGAAGGAGCAGAAGGGCCTGGCTCGACCTCGACAGAGGTGGACCCGTCATGGGGCGCCACCTGGCGAGGGAGCAGGAGGCCGCCAGCATAAACCGAGATGGACCCCTCCTGGGTGGACACTAGTAGAGCGGCAAAAAGGTGCTTGTCTTCGGTCGAGGTGGACCCGTCATGGGATGCCACCTGGCGAATAGCAAGAGGGCTTGGCTCGACCTCGGCAGAGGTAGACCCGTCATGGGGCACCACCTGGCGAGGGAGCAGGAGGCCGCCAGCATCGATCGAGGTGGACCCCTCATGGGTGGACACCTAGCAGAGCGGCAGAGAGGTACTCGACTTCGACCGAGATAGACCCGTCATGGGGTGCTACCTAGCGAAGGTGCAGGAGGGCCTGGCTCGACCTCGGTAGAGGTGGACCCGTCATGGGGCGCCACCTGGCGAGGGAGCAGGAGGCCGCCAGCATCGGTCGAGGTGAACCCCTCCTGGGTGACACCTAGCGGAGCAGCAAAGAGGTGCTCGACTTCGACCGAGGTGGACCCGTCATGGGACGCCACCTGGCGAGGGAGCAGGAGGGCCTGGCTCGACCTCGGCAGAGGTGGACCC
This sequence comes from Areca catechu, assembly GCA_021397845.1. Taxonomy (NCBI): domain Eukaryota; kingdom Viridiplantae; phylum Streptophyta; class Magnoliopsida; order Arecales; family Arecaceae; genus Areca; species Areca catechu. The sequence continues at coordinate 153,191,017 of CM038043.1, forward strand.
ATCATGGGGCGCCACCTGGAGAGGGAGCAGGAGGCTGCTAGCATAGGCCGAGGTGGACCCCTCCTGGGTGGACACCTGGCGGAGCGGTAGAGAGGTGCTCGACTTCGACCGAGGTGGAACCGTCATGGGAGGCCTCCTGACGAAGGAGCAGGAGGGCCTTGCTCGACCTCGGTAGAGATGGACCCGTCATGGGGCGCCACCTGGCGAGGGATCAGGAGGGCCGCCAGCATAGGCCGAGGTGGACCCCTCCTGGGTGGACAGTTGGCGGAGTGGCAGAGAGGTGCTCGACTTCGACCGAGGTGGAACCGTCATGGGGGGCCACCTGGCGAAGGAGCAGGAGGGCCTGGCTCGACCTCTGCATAGGTGGACCCATCCTGGGGCACCACCTGGCGAGGGAACAGGAGGGTCGCCAGCATCGACCGAGGTGGACCCCTCCTGGGTGGACACCTGGCGGAGCGGCAGAGAGGTGCTTGACTTCGGCCGAGGTGGACCCGTCATGGGGTGCCACTCGACGAAGGAGCAGGAGATTTGAAAGAAAAAATCCACGTGGCACTTGCGGCTTCCAGCTGGGTCTGACACACGGTCCATGTCAGCGATGTTGCCATATCACCTGGAAACTTACTGAATGTTAAAACTAAAAAAGCCAAGATTAAATCCTTTACTTTTTGGAGATACTTCTTCATACTTTCTTCCTTTGTTTCATATTCATCCAACACATGGTCAACAACAAGTTGCAAGTCATTGTAGGCCTTTAAATGTTGCACTCCCAGCTCCTTGGCTATTGTAAGCCAAGCGATCAGAACCTCATACTTAGTTTCATTATTGATGGAAGGGAACCCGAAGCGGAGGGCATATTGGATAACCTCCCTTTCAGGGTTAGTGAGGATAAGCCCGGCTCCTGAGCTATTGGCATTTAAGACTTTATCCACATACACCATCCATTGACTCTCCAAGTCTTCAAGCATCGAATCACCTCCCTTAGATCCTTCCTCAAGAATGGTAAATTCAGTCATAAAGTCAGCTAATACCTATGCTTTTTATAGAGGACCTAGGATGAAACACCAGGTCGAACTCGAAAAGTTCAAGGGCCTACTTGGCCACTCTACTCAAGGTATCCGTTCAATGTAGAGCCATCCAGAGAGGTTGATCTGTTAGGATCACCACTATATGGGCTTGAAAGTATAGACAAAACTTCTTGGCTGAGATTACAAGAGCAAAAATGAGCTTCTCTAATAGAGTATACTTTGTTTCAGCATTTTATAAGACTCAGCTAACATAGTACACTGGCTTTTGTGTCTGATCTTTCTCTCAGACAAGGATGGAGCTAATAGCTGAAGGAGAGACTGTCAAGTATAAATACAACTCCTCGCCCACTTTAGACTTGCTGAGGAGCAGAGGGGTGCTGAAGTAGGCTTTAAGTTCTTCGAATGTCTTTTGGCATTTTTCGTCCACTAGAAGTCCTTCAATTTTTTCAATGTTTGGAAGAAGGATAGGCACCATTCAGCTGATTTAGAAACAAATCAACTAAGAGCGGTGACCCGTTAGATGACCTTTGGACCTCCATCATTTTTTGTGCAGTCATCTGCCTTATAGCCTGTATCTTCTTCAGGTTCTTCAATCTCTTGGTTAGACACCATAAACCCAAGGAGCTTCCTGAATGTGACTCTGAATGCACAATTAGATGGATTCAACTTTATCTAATATTTGCACATGATGGTGAAGGTCTCCTCTAAATCATCTACATGATTTTTGGAGGTATGACTTTTGACCAATATATCATCAACGTAGACCTCCATGTTGTAACTAATTTGATTGTTAAAATTCTTGTTCACCAATCATTAATAGGTCACCCAGCAAAGTTTCTCTGATGCTCATGTTAGATGGCAAGCCATAAAAAAAAAGAAAGGAGAGTGGAGTTAAGGGAGAGCCTAAGAAGGCATTAGAAAGGATTACCTTGTGAGCTTCCAGGGAGTCCCCTTTTATAGGTAGGTGGTAAGAGTATTTTTAAAAGAGAAAATATCTTCAATACACCTAGCAAGAAATGACAGTTCTAAAGATTTTACTCGGAATGGTACAAGAGAATCATGCAGCATACTTAAAATATCTAATTCCATTAATCGGATATTTATCCCTTCTGGGCTACCAGCCATGCCTTTTAATGGTGAAAGGGACCGTAGCTAGGGTCTGGTCACATTTCCTTAATTGAAAGGATTTGTTATAGATTACAGAATTTGTTTGTCTGTCTGCACTGAGAGATATACAAAAATGAGCATTGATGGGTTTCTCCTTGGGCTACCTTATAGAGTGCTACTAAAGAGCCTTATTCATCCCTTGGTGCAAGGATTTAGTATCGGCCTGGGGGCCAGTATTAGGACCGAGGGTTTGTGGGACCAAGGGACCTGAAGCATATCTTCGCCTCCCCTGAAGGTTGTGCTGAAGAAAGTTCCTTCGGTCTCTATTTATTATAGACCAAAGAACCTTCGCTTGGTGATCGAAAGTTAATTTGCGACTGAGGGTTAACCCAGCCAAATATTTGGAGGCATTGGCTTGACCCACTTAAGTAAGGCCAAACCTTGGATGTCTGAGAAAGGGAAAAAAGGTGGCCCTTTATCAGGACCAAAGGTCGGCCAAGCCGAGAAAGTTTAGTAACACAGCTTGACCTTCAGGTGTCAAGGATGAACCCTATATGAGCCATCTCATAGAAATGGCATGTAACTGGTATTGTTCTATCAAAAAATTCAACATATAACTTTGGTAACATTCCTTCATCTTTATTGTAGATATTTTGTTGATGTTCTATTTGAGCATATGTTTCGCATATAGACATCCCGAAAGTGAAGGGCCCGATGCCGAGGGTCGGCGATGCTGAAAAAAATCAGAATAAGGTCATGTCTCATCCTGGAAATGGCTAGTGGGTGACTGTTAGTACTTTCATCCTGCCCAGGAATTCTCGAAATATCGAGGATGAGGATTAACCCCTACATCATCTCTCACGATATTTATTTTACTTTCTTTCGTTGTAAAATAAGTATTGAATTCATCAATTTTTTACCATCCTTCTTTCATTTTTTTTTTTTTTTTACCAAACATAATAATTTGACTTTTTTTTTCATCACATATTATCCCTAAACAAATGGACCATCAAATTAAAGAGGTGGCATGCCCGATCTCTTTATAATTTTAAATTTATTTAAATTTTTGGAAAGGAAAGGGTGTTTCAAAAGTCAAAACCGGAAAAGAAAAAAAAAAAAAAAAAAAAAAAGTTAAGAGAGAAGCTACGTGGAGGTGGCTGGTAGGAGGCGGAAGTCGGCATTAGGATCGAGACGGTAAGCGGGACGCTCGGCGCTCGCTCATAAAAAGAAAAAATAATAATAAAAGAATAAAAAAAAAAGAGAGAGAGAATCCAGCTGCCCTTTGGTGTTGGGTTGTAGCGTGAGGATTTTTCCAACCCTTTCCCCCTATTGGGTGAGAGGGTGATGGGTGAGATAGCGAGAAAGCCGGGGGCACGATAGCTGTTTGTAGGTTAGGTAGCAAGACCTGCAGCCTAGCGGACCCATCCTGGATTCCTGCCACCCTTCTTCCTCTATGTATCACCTTCGTACTGCTACATATTTTTCTTTATCTAGAGCCAGTCCCTTTCTCCTTTTTCCTTCACTATATTCCTTTCTTTCTTTAATATCAAGTAAAAAAAAAACACCACCTTTCACTACTAAAGAATCTCCTTGCCAAATTTTATTTTCCAAGGCCACACCAATCCATGAATATCTTATCAATATCCATGAGATACGAAGCCTTCCGTTTTTATATGACCACCCACTTCTCACTCTTGAGCATAAAATATGGCCAAGTGGAAACGGAAATGTCCAAGCTCTGCTAATAAACATTGAGGTACGGAGATTTTCTTTTTTGAAAAAAAAATAAAAAATTGAAGTCCCCATCTGCCCATCCCGTTGCATGGAAGTGAACAAACTAATGGAAGTATCTTATGCCCTCTAATCTTCCAAGACTCGTAGAGTTTAGCCTCCGTAGCAAATTAACTACCTTAAAGCATGGATTAATAATATATAACCATCTAATTAAGTTATGATTCCCAAGGAGAATAAACCTTGGTCAGTATATAATGATTGTATCATTTAAAACCATGATAATATCGGCCGGGATTTGCTCCGACAACAACCGGGTTTTAGATCCAGATGTAGAATAATGCAGTATGGCCAGCAATTTTTATGTCATATAATGTCATCATGTTCCACACATTGAGTTCTCTGCTGGAAAATGTAGTTATTAATAAAGTGAATTTTATTAGCTATGATTGCTATCACTTCTTATTTAATGCTAGACACAAAATTTTAATGCTATGGTAATGCGAAATAATATTATTCTGCAAGGATCTTTGCCCAATTTGCTTGGCATGCATGAAGGATGATTGAGATAGTCTACTTTTATGGATACATAGCATTTGATTATATCAATTAAGCTTAACTAAAATGACTGCTTTAATATTACCATGTATTCTCAATTATAAAACTAAAGAAAGAAAGCAACCAACGTTTCTTTTTCTTACTACTCAACAATGAGAAGATAAAGTAAAACTCCTTTTCCATAGTCTCCTTTTACATTAAAAAGAGAGAGAGAGAGAGAGAGAGAGAGAGAGAGAGAGAGAGAGAGAGGAGAGAGGGAGAGAGAGAGAGAGAGAGAGAGAGAGAGAGAGAGAGAGAGAGAGAGAGAGAGAGAGAGAGAGAGAGAGAGATAAAGTAAAACTCTTCATTTCCTCAACTAAAGAAACGTAAGAGTAAAAACTCTTCGATCATATACCATTTATTTACTTCATTTTCTTCTTCTCATGTCAATCGGGCCCATTGTTTCTTTCAATATGATGCGTATTTTTCTCCTCTCTTATTGAATATCCTATGATATATATCCATATTCTTGGCTCACTTTCAAATCTCTTTCAACCTCCACCCCTCCCATCCTTGTCACAAGACAGCCCCCTCCTTTCTCTTTCATCGTGTACCCTTGGGCTGGTGACCCCATGCGTCTCTGAAGAAAATGGCCTGCAATGGGATGGCTTCCTCCTCCTTTCCTCCTAACTTCATGCTTCAGATGCAAACACCCCATGAAGAGGAGCACCCACTCCCAATTACCTCTCTCAACCCCATCCTCCCTACCACCCCATGCACCAACCTCCAGGATTTCAGAGGTGACAAGCAGTAACCATGGCAACCATTAATTCCAATCTCCTATAATTAAATCGGCATGCACCGACTCAACCGGTGTTCTTCTTTCTGGTTTTGGTGCTGCAGGTGTGGCCCCAATGCTAGGGAAGATAGCCATGTCCTTTTCGGGGATCGATGCCTGCGAGGAGATGAATGCTGATGATGACCTATCCGACGAGTGCTCGCAGGCAGGGGAGAAGAAGAAGAGGCTCAACATGGAACAGGTGAGAACTTTGGAGAAGAACTTTGAGCTCGGGAACAAGCTGGAGCCCGAGAGGAAGCTGCAGCTCGCCAGAGCCCTTGGGCTGCGCCCGAGGCAGGTGGCCATATGGTTCCAGAACAGGAGGGCCAGGTGGAAGACCAAGCAAATGGAGAAAGACTATGATGTGCTCAAGAGGCAGTTCGAGGCCATCAAGTCAGAGAATGATGCTCTACAAGCCCAGAACAAGAAACTACAAGCTGAGGTGAGGCATCCCACATCTCTTAATTTGGAATACATGGGGTTATTGTTACGTCCTCCTCCTCCTTGTTGTTGTATTTGATAGCTCGAAGCAAGTGTATCTGGTTGTTAAAATTTCTGTTTTGATATTATTAACTTGGTGCATGCAAACTGTCAAATCCTTTTGATTCCAGTCTTCGAGAATTAAAGGATCCGTTTCAAATTGCTAGGATTGTTAGATGGCTTCGAGTCTTTTGAGAAAGGTGCCTCGTAGATTTGTTAGGTATTCTTTTAATGATTGGGCGTATATTAATGGTTTTGAGAAATGGGGATGAATGATGGGATCGCACCTTTTCTAAAATATTTTCTGTGCTCCTTCTTTACATATATAATAATAAAAGACACATCTTTTGGTCTCTAAATTGGTACTTTAATCAAAGTTACGCATCATGCATGCAGTACTCTTTGTTTTTTTTTTTTTTTTTTTTTTAAAAATATATATTTAATTTCTATATTGATGGCCATCAAGGTTATGCTGATTGGCTCTTACAAGATTAATCATAGAACAATTAATTCATCATCACCTTAGTGATTAGCTCATTCAAAAAAATCTCCCGTATTTGAACTGAACAATTACCATTTACAATTGGCAGATCTTGGCTCTCAAGGGCAGAGAAGCATCGGAACGCATCAACCTCAATAAGGAAACTGAAGGTTCTTGCAGCAATAGAAGCGAGAACAGCTCGGAGATCAACTTGGATATTTCGAGAACCTCGGCCACCGAGAGTCCCCTAAATCCTCACCAAAGCATACCCTTCTTCCCATCAATCAGGCCAGTAGTAGACTTAGACCAGCTCCTCCAAAGCTCTTCCAGACCAGAGCTCCAATGCCCCAAGATAGAACAAGGCATCCCTGATGGAAGCTTTGGCAACCTGTTATGCAGCATGGAGGAACAATCTTCATTCTGGCCATGGTCAGATCACCAAGGTTTTCATTGATCTACTTGAATTGATTTCAGTGGTAATGTATCCAGTGCTGGGCTGCCCACTCGATCACTCTCCATTCTCTGGATAGACTTCAATCCTGGTCTTTGAATCTAAACAAATGGCGCATGAGATAAAACACCACTTCATCATGAGTCAGCTTGGGGAAGGAGGGACTTAGTAGGAATAAATTGTCCTTGATGTTTGTGGATTTTCTGAAGTCACACCAACTTTTTTTTCCCATATATATATGTTGCTAAAGATGTGAAATAATATTATGAGATCGAAACCTAGTTTACATGGATTCTGTGGATGGTTTCTGGCTTCGCATATAGGTTTCTCTCCATGCATTTATCCTTCATCCTAAAAACCCAGGAACATGTTTATTCTTTCGGGTGTCCGAAGAAAGCCCGGCACACAACCACTACAAAAGCTCAGAAGTTTTAAAGCCCAACTTGGTTATGATATCGTGAGAAAGAACTTGCCAATCTACAGCTACTTCTTGATTTTGATTTGAACCATGAAATGGACCATGAATTTAAAGGTCTCAGCTTTTGTGGATAACTTGCATCATCATCCGAGTTCCAACTTTCTTTTAGTGAAGTTGTTGTAATGATTCCAAGTGTTAAACGAACTGATGGCTTTGGAGGTTCAATTAATGCAGCAGTATACACTTATAATTAAAACTCGAAAACCTATGGTTAAGCTACTCTATGGGGGGGGGGGGGGGGAAGAGTGAATATTGGAAATAAGAGTAGAAAAGAATAGGAGGATAAAAACGTACGGGAGTGGAGGTAGGGTAGCAAAGAACATGGAGGCTAGGAACGAAACAAAGATGTTTGAAATGGGGTCTATCTTTGGTTTTGGTATTAATTTCCCACTGACAGGGCAAGGAATCCTCCATCCATCCGTACTCCCTCACAAGAAAGCGTGCTGCTCGAAGGCATGTGACCCACTGTCACCCACTATCTCCACGGCCCTCTGTGACGGTGCAAAGCCATGGGATCCACTCAAGAAACTCCCCAAAAGAACCGGGCTCCTCAGCGAAAAGAGGGGTAAAAAAAATAAAAAAAGAGAGGTAAAAAATAAAATAAAATAAAAGAGGGGAGGCAAAGAATTAATCGATCCAAAAGCGGCTATACAGATCCTATAGTCGAAGAGCAAAACTACACTGGATGTACATGACTAGAGAGTAGACCAGTTGATACTCTAATATTGTAGGAGGATTAGCTCGGTATATTCATCGATTCAGATAAATCATAAAGGATAGAAAAGATATGCAAAAATTCACGATCTAGCAAATTAAAAATAAGAATGGAATGCTGTACCATGATAAAATCTTTCTATTTTTTTTTATTAAAAAAAAAAAACAAAATCCATCCTCCGCACGTACAGTCCAATCTCTAATCAATTATTGCTAACCTATGTCAGGTAATGGAGACCGTTCATCATTTTCTTTAACAAAATAAAAATTATACAAATTAGTAATAATATTTTTTTTATAAAATAAAAATTCTACAAACCAGTAATAATATCCTTCCTTGCTATTAATTATTTGATGCTCAAAAACTCTCTCCATACTTATGTGGATTTTTGACCATCATTCCAACTCCAAGAGGATAACTGTTTAACTTTATGGCTAAGATTGTAAATGGACCGGATTGATCTGTGACCTGATCCGATCCAATCTATTTAAATCCGATTCAATATATTTTTAAAGACCCTTAGATCCAACTCAGATTCTAGAATTGAATTCGTTCCATTTTTTGGATCGGATCTATATTCGCTAAATTTGAACCCGACCTGATTCGATCCAACATGAACATATTAATATTGCTAGAATCAAACTTATTTTGATCTTTAAATTATAATTTAAAACTTATATGAAATTTATTTTCAACATAAAGATAGAATTATAATTATTTTTATATCATAATTTATTTTAAGAATAATATTATTTGTTATCTATTTTATACTTAACAATAGTTTGCTATGTAATAATTAAAATATACTTTTTTGTATTTGATCCGGGTCATATTTAAATCCAAATTTTTTATATTATAATCGGGTTATTCATAGATCTAATCTAATCCAAATGATTCGTTGGATCGAGAATTTTGATAGTGGACCCAACCTGATTCGATCCAATTTTTTAGTTATTTAGGTCTGGACCTAATATTACAATCCAATTAAAGAATTAGATTGGATCGGGGTCACTCATAATTCAGTCCGATGTGATCCATTTTTATCCCTATTCATGACCCTATTCATGATTCAAACATATGTGAAAGCTAGTGGTTGGTTGTATGAAAAAAATTGTACCATAATTTGTTAGCGGTGCATTATGCTAATTATTATTATTATTATTATTATTATTATTATTATTATTAGTATTATTATTATTATTATTATTATTATTATTATTATTATTATTATTATTATTATTGGTTCCTTTTAGTCCTGTTCATCATGCGACTTATCTCAGATTGTTGCCCTCGTCATCTCATCCCAGATTGTTCTTGTGGTGCATCTTTGATAAGATGCACATAGTTTAGAATATAATTTCTAAAGATGCACCTAGTTTAGAATATAATTTCTAAAGATGCACCTAGTTTAGAATATAATTTTTTGTTGTATGGTGTTGGGATATGTCAGTCCAAGCACTAACCAGCCACCGGTTCGACCGGCCAAGAACATTTTTCTCGAACCATGCGCTTCAAACCGAAATGGCCGGAAGAGACCGGACAGCTAACAGACAGGCCGAAGCCGAAGCCCTCAACTTCATCTGAAAAACTATCTTGTGGTCTCAACCGAAGACATGATCTTCATCATTGGACGAAGACACGACCTTCGGCCTATGCTGAAGACACGATCTCCGGCCTACAACGAAGACCGAGCCTCCGACCTACGCCGAAAATATGATCCCCGATCTATCTCAAAGGGGCCCGAAGATGAAGACGCCCTTTCGATTTGACTATAGAGACTTCCCTAAAAGAGAAATCTGAAGACAAATCTCTAATCTGTCTTAGATCCCCATGAACACGGTGAATAACAATTACTATCAACCACCTAATTATCCCTGGGATGCGGTCATGGTGTATAACTGTAGCAGTAATGTTTCCGGTCCAGACGGAACCGTTTAATAACCGTCCTCGATTGCGGATTGAGGGGAAGGAATTAACTCCTCCATCGTAAACACAGGAGGGAGAATGGAGCCGCAGGCCAGACAACTCATTATAAAAAACGGTAAGAGGGGACGCTCAAGGTAAGGGCATGATACACTCTTGAATATCTCAGGGTTTTCTCCTCGCCATCCTCCTCAGAATCTTTCCCATTCTGTGGCTAGAGCCCGCCTCTGACTTAGGCATCGGAGTGTCCCCCGCCGAAGCAACTCCGGCCAGGGATTATTTTGTAGGAGAAACAGGGAACGAACCTGTGATCCAGTAGCTTCGCCTGGTCAAAAGGGGACTCTATGCCAACAGATTGGCGTGCCAGGTAGGGGGAGCAGCTAGCCGCTAGTTTAAACATCCATTGTTGAGCTCCCCTTTTTTTAAAAAAGGGGAAGAACCAAAGTTCTCAATGGCGAAGGGAAAGACTCATATCGCCTCAATAAGTCGAAGTCGTGTTCCTTCCCGGAGGGGTCAACCCCCGGTAGAAAATGATGTTCCCCCTCCCACACTTGTTGTGGGTCAATGGCAGTTCGAGCATCTCCTAAACCAAGTCAACACTCTCAATGCCATGGTTCAGGACTTCCAGAATAAAGCATTTCAGGTGAGGCATCTGCCAGCCACCTCCAGACACAACTCTCGATCCTGGAGGAAAAGAGCCCCTCAAGAGGGGTCTGCACATCTTCCCCTCCACCCTCGACCCTCCCCTGAGGGTCGAAGTTCACAAATGCCTGGGCCCACTTATTCCCTACAGATAGGGAAAAGACCTAGGAAAACTCCCTCTCCTTCTTCTGAAGACTCCGCTCCTGTGGAGGTTCTGTCGAAGCGAATTCTTCTCGATTACGAGGGAAAGTTTAAAGCCATCAAATCAGAGATGGCAAGAATCCGAGAGTAGAGGGATCATGACGATTTAGCGGTGTGTGATCTGCGTCCTCCTTACACCGACCGCATCATGGCCGAAGTCGTTCCTCAATACTTTAGAGTTCCCTAGATGGAGCCCTACGACGGCATCTCCAATCCTTTTGATCATTTAGGCAGTTTCAAGGCCCACATGATGATCCAAGAAGCTTCGGATGCGATGCGCTGCCTCACATTTCTAGCCACCTTGAAGAAAGCTGCTCGGATATGGTACTCGAGCATACGTCCAGGTACCATCGATTTCTTTTTCGAGCTAGAAAAATTATTTGTCTTGTATTTCAGGACCTGCCGCAAGACCCCCCACAATACGGAGACCTTGTTCCTCCTTCATCAGAACGAAGGAGAAAGCACCTGCGAGACTAAATCTCTAGGTTTAATTCAGCTACACTCGAGATCCCCGATCTAAATGAGCACGTAGCCATGTCTACACTAAAGAAGGGGCTTCGTACGTCCAGGCTCACCTTTTTTCTGGATAAGAAGTTCCTCAAAAGCTATGCTGAGCTCCTGTCGAGAGCTCAGAAATATGCCAACATCGAAGAGCAAGTGGCAAATCGATGATTGACTGAAGGGAAGCCCCCTTCAAAGAAGAAGAGCAACAAGTGACAAAGTCCCCCTGCTCCCAACAATAACAACAACAACAGATACACTGACCGATGATGGAGTCCCAGGCCTAGAGCATTGAGCGGGAGATTCGACTCCTACACCCCCCTCAACCTTTCTTGAGAAAAGATCCTCTTGGAGATAGAGAAAGAAAATGATCTCCAATGGCCACGTCCCATGAAGGCATCCTCTTCCACAAGGAACAAGAACAAGTACTGCCGATTCCACCGGGATCACGGCCTTAATACCGAAGAATGCATCTAACTGAGAGATGTTATAGAGGATCTAATCAAAAGAGGATACTTAGGACGGTATGTTGGTCGCCAAGGACCTCGGTCAGAAGCTACAGCTCCCTAGATAACCCCTGAAGAGACTGAACTGCCAAATCAAAGGCTCACCAACAGAGGCATGGGGATGATACATTGACCCACCAATTGGAGAAGAGATGAAGATGACGCCCCAAAGTGGCTTAAGGACAACAACACTATTCTCTTCTCCGATGATGACCTCGCGGGAGTTCGGCTCCCGCACGACGACCCTGTTGTAATTTCGACTGTTGTGGCTAATTATGATGTAAAACAAATTTTGGTTGATAATGGAAGTTCGATCGATATCTTGATCTACGATGCATTCTCTCGGATGTGCTTGCCTAAAAATAAACTGCGAAGATCTCCTATATCACTCACTGGCTTTGGGGGCAATCAGGTCGATGCCGAAGGGAAAATAATATTGCCTGTGACCCTCGGCACCGAACCCTAACAGAAGATTCCAATCAATTTCACGGTGGTCCGAACTCCTTCGGCCTATAACATTATTCTGGGATGGCCTGCCCTGAACAAATTCCGAGCCATAGTATCAACCTACTACCTCCTGGTATGTTTTCCTACCAGGAATGGCATCGGAGAGGCCAAAGGAGATCATAGAATGGCTCGACAATGCCTGATGATTCAGGATAAGCACTCCAAGGATCCTACAACTTGGGATCAGTTAGATTTGAGAGACCCAGCTGCAGATTCTAGCAAACCCATGGAAAGAACCTTTTCGGTGCCATTGACTAAAGAGGACCCCATCAGGGTTGTGCAGATTGAAAGCATGCTTGATGAGAAAATCAAAACGGAGCTGATCTATTTTCTTAGAAATAATGCTGACATTTTTGCCTGGTCGGCTTCGGACATGCTAGGAATTCCAGCCGAAGTCATCACTCATCGACTGGAAGTTGCTCCTGAATATAAGCTGGTCCGACAGAAGAAGAGAAGCTTTGCCCCCGAAAGACAGAAGGCAATAGATGAAGAAGTAAGCAAGCTCCTCAAAGCAGGATTCATCCGAGAAGTCCATTACCCTGAGTGGTTGGTCAATGTAGTAATGGTAAAGAAAGCTAACAGCAAGTGGAGGATCTGCATCGATTACACAGACCTCAATAAGGCTTGCCCAAAAGATAGTTTTTCTCTCCCAAAGATCGACCAACTGGTCGATGCCACCGCCGGCCACCAACTATTAAGCTTTATGGACACTTTATTTGGATATAATCAGATCTGAATGGATCCCCAAGATGAGGAGAAGATTGCCTTCGTCACCGACAAAGGTCTGTATTACTATAAAATGATACCATTTGGGCTCAAGAATGTCGGGACGATATTTCAAAGATTAATCAACAAGGTGTTCAAAGAGCAACTGAAAAAAAACATGGAGGCCTATGTTGACGACATGATTGTCAAAAGTCTCCTAAAAAATGATCACATCAAGAACCTAGAAGAATCATTTAACGCTCTGCGACGCCACCGCATGAAGCTAAATCTGACGAAGTGCGCCTTCGGGATAACTTCGGGCAAGTTTTTAGGATTTCTCGTTACCAAACGAGGAATCGAGGCAAATCCTGAGAAAATCCAGTCTCTCAGAGACATGAAGCACCCATCCACAAGAAGGAGGTGCAACAACTGATAGGAAGGATCGCCTCATTAAGCAGATTCATCTCTCGGTCAGCCAAGAAGTGCCTTCCTTTTTTCAAAACACTTCGACAATCTCGAGGTTTTGAATGGACCAAAGACTATCATACTGCTTTTGAAGAACTAAAGAAGTACTTAGAGACCCCACCTCTACTCTCTAAACCTCAAAAAGGGGAAATGCTCTACTTATACCTCTTCCCTTATGACAAAGCGGTCAGTCTAGTCCTCGTCCGAAGAGAAGAAGATGGCTCTCATAAGCCGATCTACTACATCAGCAAAATTCTACACGATGCGGAGACGAGATATTCAAAAATGCAGAAGCTGATCTATTCTTTAGTAATTGCGACAAAGTGACTATGACCTTACTGAAGGTGAAAAACACCTATACCTAGCATACAATATGCAAGTAATAGGATAGAGAATATGCATTTTAAAATAGTTTTAAGATATGCACAGCAGAAGGCTCGGTAGATAGATCTAAACTATCTATCGATCTGCCCATAACAGAAACTAGTATAAAGACCTAGCATGCATATAACATTAAAAACAACACAATATAACGGTCATACCTCTATACCTCGGCGAGTGCTAGAGAGAAGCTGTGAAGAGCTGTGAGAAGGAGGAGGGCGCTCAAGCCACACAAATGTCTGGCCTCTACAGGATGTTCATACCTGGGCTCGACTCTGATCAACTTCCTCGGAGTGCTAGCTCTTCGGGATCCTTGGACCGAACCTTTTCTTCCAAGAAGACTATAATGAGAGCAGGAACCCCTTCCCAAACCTCTTTCTCAATACCTAGCTTGATCGCTAGGTTGCTCACACCCAATCCCTAAACCTCTCACAAAACCCTTCTTCTTCCTTTCTCTTTTCTCTCTTGTAACTTATGTTGTTTTCTTGTGTGTAACCCTAGCAGCCACTACAAAGACCTCTATTTATAGGAGCTTCCATGAGAGAGAGAAGAAGGAAGGAGGAGAGATGGAGGGAGTGAATGGGGGAGAGGATCAAGGCCATGCCAAATGGGTCAAACCCATTAAGGCATGTATGACATTCATATCATAAAGCATTGGAGCCAAAACTAGTTTGAAATCGAAATTCAAACCAGGTCAAAACCTGTCCAAAAGACTCACGAAACCCTCCCAGATTTTTGCTCGTCACAGGAAGTGTCGACACTCGAAAATTGCCAAGTATCGACACTTCACTAAGTGTCGACACCTGCAAAAATCCAAGTGTTGACACTTGGATCAAAGTCAACCATATTGACTTCAAGTGACGGAAAATGATTCTCAATCGTTGATTAGTCCAAAAGATCAGATAGAAATCCACTATGGTGTGTGACCCCATAGGTTCGAACACTAAACCGGTAGTACTAGAACATTTTCAGTACTAGTCAAAGTCCTCATCTAGCAATGATACCCGACATCCGGATAGGTCGAAGATGCAGAGCACCTCACAAGAACCTCTGGCATATAGTTACCGTATAATTCATCCCTTTGACCTTATAATGCTCAAGATAATCTAGGGTTCGACTGCCAACTCTAATTTGGTTTATCTAAATCATGTCTCAACCTCACAAGTTCTGTGACTCCTCATAAGAACTATCCTAGCCAAGATTTTGCTGAATTGAGACATAGTGAGACATTCACTCCAAACTATTTGGAAAGGTCAATTCCATCTTGATCCACCACTACTCCATAAGTACTTGACTGCACCCAGAAACCTTCCATCACTGGATTAGAAATCTAGGTACTCCAGCACCAAAGTACAGTAAGTTGCTTGCAAGCTGCCATGGTGACCTTAGGTCTGAGGGACACATATACCCATATCCCTTCGCGAGCAATCCTTTGATAGAAGGGAGCTCCGCAGATGGTCACGTTCAGTGAAATATCACACATGTCACTTGCATGTCACACCAGTGTCTCCATACTCTTTGGTTAAGAGGACAACCAACAAATGTGATATACAACAACCTATACTTGATACATTGTCGTCCTATAACAATATATCATTTGGTTGTGAACCAGTTAAGAACTACTTGATATATTCTCTCTATATCAAACAATGTAGTTCTAAGGACTCCATCACACAAGAGTTCTTTATAGGAAAAAATAATTATGATGGACAGCCAAAAATAAATAACTTTTATTTATTAAAGAATTCATATATAAAATACAAAATAGCATAATCGTCTATAGCTTTAAGACGATTGGCTTTTGGTGTGGGCACCAGAATCCGACAGAGGCTCCTCAATCCTCTGTGGATGTCCAATTACGGTTCCAACTTTTCGGGTCTTGTAATAAGGCTTCAAGCCTAAACCTTGTAATTTTTTTTAGCTTTGAATTGAGTCTCAAGTGTCTATGTCTAGTCCTATATTTTGACCAAGTTGGTCAAGTCGAGTCCTATACTGAGTCCAGTCCCGTAATGACTCCAGTCCGAGTATGTTTGAAGCAAGATTGGTCTTGAAGTCTAGTCACTTTTTGAGCCAAGCCATGAAGGAAGCCAACTCAGCTCAGGGGACCACCTCTTCATCCTATATGGTGCCACTTCACCATGCCATGTGGGTGGCACACAATTCAGATTTTGGATGCCAAAAGGGGGGGACACATCACTTGGTACACTCCCTTTTTTCCTCCCCCCTATCAAGCTATTTTCCAAACATGGGTGGCCAGCCAAGGAAGGTCAAAGGGAGTTAAAGTTTGGAGAATTCAAATCCCTTGCTTTAAGCCTCCTATCAAGCTTTCTTCCCAAACTACTTGAACAACTTTGGAAGGAATAGCAAGATCCATGGGCGCCTCCACTTCCCACTCCCCATATCATGTCTTGTACTAAAGGTGGAAGCACAACCAAGGAAAGGAGGATGACACAAGCCTTGCTCCAAGCCTCACATCAAGCCACATTCATGGTCGGCCAAGAAGGAAGAATTTTTTTGAATTTTTGGGCACCCCATCAAGAAAAGATTTATAATTTTCATTTAAAATTTAAATGGGGTCCTAAGGTGCTTATAAAAGGGACCTTACCCCTCCTTTGTAAAGCTAATTGATGATGAATGAAAAATACAAGTTTTTTTTACGAGCCAAATTCTTTTTAGTTGCCTTTGTTCATTAGGAACATCGATCTCCGTGAGAGAGCGCCTTCGCCTTCGGGTGTCGA
Source organism: Areca catechu (assembly GCA_021397845.1). Taxonomy (NCBI): domain Eukaryota; kingdom Viridiplantae; phylum Streptophyta; class Magnoliopsida; order Arecales; family Arecaceae; genus Areca; species Areca catechu. The sequence goes on from CM038043.1 coordinate 153,207,429, forward strand.
GAGGTGTGAGGCCTCAAGTTATCGTCTCTTCCACAACTCCATCCTCCAACTTCGAGTCAGAGTCCATTGGGATCATCCAACTGGGTGCCTAGTAAGAAAAACTCCACCATCACCACATCAACTCTCTTTCCTTCTTCTTTTGCTTTCTTTTGATCGAAACCTAGCTCTTCCTTTTGAATGCTCGCAGGTCCTCCAGGTACCACGGACACGGAGTCGGTCTCCCTTGCCTTCGTGACCTTCGGACTGAAAATCGGTGCATCCACGGGGTTGAGGGCTCAATCATCCAAGCTGCATCCATGAGAGCGAGTGATCTCGGCATCGGGCACTTCAAATTTTTTTAAGGTTTGCTACCCTGACTGCTAAGTAGGTATTGATCTGAGAGCTAAGTTCTACAGGATTTCTCAATCCCGGGGTCCTCTCTTTATCCTTGTTTAGGGACTTGCTTGCTTGAAGTTCTTGTTAGTATAGAGCCCTAAATCTACTCTTACTTGTTCTCGGGAATCCTAAAAAAATCATTAAAACCTAAAAATCACAAACAAACAAATCACTTGCATCATTTTTCATCTTCGCATCTAGTTAGTCCCCCATCATTTCTGGTATCAGAGCATTGTTAGGATTTAGTGCTTCTTAAGTACTTGGATTAGATGCTTCACCAGGCTGTCCGGTCTTAGGAGAAAAGTGGGATTTCAAGACCCTCTCTTTCCATTCCACGGGGATCTCCTAAGGTGTGTAGGGGTGCCACTATGATTGACCTTCGAAGGGGAATACAAGAAGAATAGATTTTTAAAAAAAAAATTGCATCATTAGATCTCATTGTCTTTTAATTTCTGCATTTTTTCCTTTCTAAATATGGTCTGTTGTTTCTAGTATTTCTGTTTGTATAAATCTCCAATTTATCTGATTTTTATTTTGTTAAATCACACATAATTGATAATATTTTTTATAATTTTTTCAGATTTTATTGCAGCTTGTAGAATTTCTACAAGCTAGAATACTACCTAAGAAGAAATTATGTTCTGAGAATTTCAGCAAGTGCATTTTTCTTATGTTTTCATTTCTTAGATAGTTTAATTTGCATTTAGGTTCATCTCTTATCATTTATTTCATCTCATTTCTGCTTTCATCCTTCAAAAACCCAAAAATATAATTTAGAGACATCTTACTAAATCATTTTGCATGCCATCATCATCCTTCAAAAACCCAAAAATATAATTTAGAGACATCTTACTAGATCATTTTGCATGCCATCATCCTCATAAATCATCTTAAGGGCAGCAATTTGACATAGGATCAGGATTTCATTACCTGTCCCTAGTCCAAAAATCACCACCCGGCATATCGAACCCAAGCTCTAATTAACATCAAATAGATACTTAATTGCTCTAGTGAGCTAGGGACACCCACGAAGTCGGGTCGAACCAAGTGTCAAGCCAAGTTAGACAACTGGTTTGTATGTGCTTGAGTAGCTGGTGTCTAGGCAAGTGGTTCAGGGACAAGAGCCCGAAGGAAGGTGGGTTGGTTCACTTACCTGGCCAATTTCAAATTGATGTCTAAGGCAAGCAAAGAGGAATCTCCACCAACCTTACACTTACCTGGCCAGGTGCCAAGTTACTACTACCTAGTTTGTCTTCTTGACCTAGCTTTTGGTTTGATCTTTTAAGTCTAGCAAACCCTAATATCTTTCGTTGTGTGTTGCATGTCAACCAGATCAAGAGTCCTTTATCACCCCCATCTTTCTCAGTCAAGTGAACCCATGGACAACACCCGAGAAGATCAATTAAAGGTCATCATGGAACAATTGGCTATGATGAACAATAAGCTTGACAAGTTTGATCAAAGTTTAACCAGACTAGAAACTCGGGTTAGGACCTAGAGCCTCACACTAAACCTGAGTTTAAATCACTTCTCCATCCTAGGAGTTTCCCTCGACATGACCCCCCTTAGAGGCTAAGTCTAGAAGATTCCTACATCAAGGGAGCAAGAGTGTGGTCGAATACATTGCAAAGTTTGATGAGTATGTCATATGATATAATGTCAATGAATCAGAATCTGTAACCCTATCTAGGTTTAGGGCCGGCCTACATCCTGATCTTCAAAGAGAGTTTTATTTTAGAAAGGTCAATAATTTAGAGCAGGCTTACTAAACTGCGAGGTATTGTGAGCGTTTCCAAAGGGCACCCACCTATTGTAGACCTGAACCCTTTAGGAACCCTAGCAGAGCCCTAGGATCTAGCCATGGGTATGGTCAAGTCTACTCGAGTCAACCTAGTCCAAACCGACCTGACCTGAGTCGACCCATCTCTGCTACCCCATGTGTTCACCAAGGTAACATTAAAGAGGGGGAGTATATTATTGACCTGGGATTGGTTGACCCAGAAAACACCCAGGCAGAAGCTACATTGGAACGACCCTTAGAAAATCTTGAACCCACCAGTGAGCCTGAAGTAGAAGTATATGAAGCTGAAGCACACTTAGTGGATGAATATGAAGAACAGTTAGAGGGAGAAAGCTATGATACTGAGACTATAATGACTTTACCTGAGGAGACTCTAGAAGAGAGTCCAATTATCAAGCCTAGTCCTAAAATCCAAGAAAAAATTATTGAGGATATGGTCTTTTTAGTTTGGTACCCTCAGGAGGAGATCATCCCTTCAATTCTAATTCAAGATCTCTTCCCGGAAATTGTTGACCCATCCTTCCATAGCATGGACCTTTTCTTGCCCAAAGATATAGATTGATGTCCAAGTTTTAAGATCACCCTGAATAACCAAGGTCTATTTCATGCTTCACATAGTTTGTCCTAAGACTCTGATTCCTATTTCCTACCCTTCCCTGAGTCTTCTCATATTTCTAGAGCCATAGGGTTACATTTCGTAGAGATTACCAGGTTGCATGAACCCTTAGAGACCATCCCATTTGCTACCTATTTTTGGTATACTTTATGGCATCTGCTAGGGATTCATGGTAATTTTTCTTGTGCATACTAGGCCAGGGTCAAACCTAGTGAGTCAATAATCTATTAGGTTTAGGCCCTAGAGAGTCCAATAAAATTCTGCTCTATAGGAATGCATCGTTGAGTCTGCATTTTGCATCATGCATTAAGTACAAATTTTAAAATAATTTGGCTGATTCCCGAAAGAAAATCAAAGAGTTTGAAATTAGGGATTCTATAATGATTAGGCTTAGGCCTGAATGGTTTTCATCAGGAACTGTTAAGAAACTTCATGCTCGTGGAGCTGGCCCCTTTAGAGTGATAAAGAGAGTTGGCCCTAATGCCTACGTTCTTGAGCTACCCCCAGATTATGGCATTAGCTCAACTTTCAATATCTCAGACTTAGTCGAGTACAGGGAACCAGCAAACATACCTAGCGAGCCTTTTGGGCCTGACCTTTCTTTTGAGAGTGAATCCAAACCTGAGTGTCTACCTCCAATTTTACCTAAGAGAGGAGAGCGGATCGAGCATGTCCTGGATGACCAAGCTATCACTACCCAGGACAAAGGTTATCAACGTTTCTTAGTCCAGTGGCAAGGCTGACCTGAGTCCGATGACTCGTGGATTACCCAGGAGGACTTGCAACGCCTCAACCCTGACCTTCTGGAAGAGTACCTAAGCCAACTCAACTCTTACTCGACAAGGTCGAGTTCCTCCCACCCCGGGAGAATTGGTGTGGGTACCAGAATCCGACAGAGGCTCCTCAACCCTCTGTGGATGTCCAATTAGGGTTCCAACTTTTCGGGTCTTGTAATAAGGCTTCAAGCCTAAACCGTGTAATTTTCTTTAGATTTGAATTGAGTCGCAAGTGTCTATGTCTAGTCCTGTATTTTGACCAAGTTGGTCAAGTCGAGTCCTGTACTGAGTCCAATCCGAGTCTGTTTGAAGCAAGATTGGTCTTGAAGTCTAGTCACCTTTTGAGCCAAGCCATGAAGGAAGCCAACTCAGCTCAGGGGACCACCTCTTCATCTTACATGGCGCCACTTCACCATGCCATGTGGGCTGCACACAATTCAGATTTTGGATGCCAAAAGGGGGGGACACATCACTTGATACACTCCCTTTTTTCCCTCCCCCTTATCAAGCTATTTTCCAAACATGGGTGGCCGGCCAAGGAAGGTCAAAGGGAGTTAAAGTTTGGAGAATTCAAATCCCTTGCTTCAAGCCTCCTATCAAGCTTTTTTCCCAAACTACTTGAACAACTTTGGAAGAAATAGCAAGATCCATGGGCACCTCCACTTCCCACTCCCCATATCATGCCTTGTACCAAACGTGGAAGCACAACCAAGGAAAGGAGGAGGACACAAGCCTTGGTCTAAGCCTCACATCAAGCCACATTCATGGTCGGCCAAGAAGGAAGAATTTTTTTGAATTTTTGGGCACCCCATCAAGAAAAGATTTCTAATTTTCATTTGGAATTTAAATGGGGTCCTAAGGTGCTTATAAAAGGGACCTTACCCCTCCTTTGTAAAGCTAATTGATGATGAATAAAAAATACAAGTTTTTTTTATAGCCAAATTCTCTTTAGTTTCCTTCATTCATTAGGAATGTCGATCTCCATGAGGGAGTGCCTTCGCCTTCGGGCGTCGAAAGGTGTGAGGCCTTAAGTTATCGTCTCTTCCACAACTCCATCCTCCAACTTCGAGTCAGAGTCCATTGGGATCATCCAACCGGGTGCCTAGCAAGAAGAACTCCGCCATCACCACATCAACTCTCTTTCCTTCTTCTTTTGCTTTCTTTTGATCGAAACCTAACTCTTCCTTTTGAATGCTTGCAGGTCCTCCAGGTACCACAGACACGGAGTTGGTCTCCCATGCCTTCGTGACCTTTGGACTGAAAACCAGCACATCCGTGGGGTTGAGGGCTCGATCATCCAGGTCGCATCTGCGAGAGTGAGTGATCTCGGCATCGGGCACTTCGAATTTTTTTGAGGTTTGCTACCCTGACTTCTAAGTAGGTATTGATCCAAGAGCTAAGTCCTATGGGATTTCTCAATCCCAGTATCCTCTCTTTATCCTTGTTTAGGGACTTACTTGCTTGCTTGAAGTTCTTGTTAGTATAGAACTCTAGATCTACTCTTACTTGTTCTCGGGAATCCTAAATAAATCATTAAAACTTAAAAATCACAAACAAACAAATCACTTGCATCATTCTTCATCTTCCCATCTAGTTAGTCCCCCATCAGCTTTGGGACACAATTTTCAACAACTCCCACTTGGACTAAAGCCAATCAGTACAGAATCTCATTCCCAATTTCCTTTTACAATAGTCGAACTCTTGAACTCTGACAACTTTAGTGAAGGGGTCAGCTAGGTTCTCCTTTCCATCGATCTTCTAAAGGTTGATTTCACCTCGTTTCACGATCTCTCGTACAAGGTGATAGCACTGCAGAATATGCTTTGTGCGGTGATGAGACTTCGGCTCTTTGGCTTGATCAATGGCTCTAGTGTTGTCACAGTACACCAGAACCAGACCATCCAGGGAAGGTGCCACCCCAGCTCACCAAGGAACTTCTACAACCATACAGCTTCCTTTGCTACAACTGATGCTGCAATGTACTCTGCTTCGCATACTGAGTCCACCACAGTAGGCTGCTTGAAACTTTTCTAGTAGACAGCTCCTCCATTCAGGATAAAGACAAAACCTGACACACTCTTGCTATCATCTTTATCTGACTGGAAACTGGACTTAGTATACCCCACAAGTTTCAAGTCAAATTCTCCATAAATTAGCCATTGGTCCTTAGTATTTCGTAAATACTTAAGGATGGTCTTTACCACTTTCCAATGAGCTTCACCTAGATCAGACTGGTATCTGTTCACTACGCCTAGTGAGTATGCCATGTCTGGTATAGTACATGTCATGGCGTACATGATAGAACCCACTACCGAAGCATATGGAATTCTACTCATACGTTCTCTCTCCTCAGGAGTTGTCGCACAATTCCTTTTGAAGAGATCAATTCCATTGTCTATCGGGAGATAGCCCTTCTTGAAATTCTCTATACTGAACCGTTTCAGCATGGTGTCGATGTACGTAGATTGGGACAGTCCCAGAAGCCTCTTAGATCTATCTCTATAGATCTTCATACCTAGTATGTAAGAGGCTTCACCCAAGTCCTTCATAGAGAACTGAGATGATAACCAGACCTTTATTCCTTGCAGTGTTGCAATGTCATTCCCGATTAAGAGAATGTCATCCACATACAGCACAAGGAATACAATCACAGAACCGTTAGCCCATTTGTAAATGCAAGGTTCTTCTCCATTTCTAACGAAGCCATATGACTTGATACACTTATCAAATCGCATGTTCCAACTTTTTGATGCTTGCTTCAGTCCATAGATGGACTTTCAAAGCTTGCACACCTTTGACTCGTCTATGGATGTGAACCCTTCAGGTTGTATCATATACACCTCTTCTTCCAGTTCACCATTCAGGAAAATTGTTCGGACATCCATTTGCCAGATTTCATAGTCAAAGTGTGCTGCTAAAGCAAGCATAATCTAAATAGATTTGAGCATTGCCACAGGAGAAACGTCTCATCATAGTCAATACCATAATATTGATGATACCCCTTGGCAACTAGACGGGCTTTATAGGTCTCCACCTTTCCGTCTGCACCCCTTTTTCTTTTAAAAATCCATTTGCACCCAATGGATTTTATCCCTTCAGGTGGATCAACCAATGTCCATATATTATTAATCTCCATGGACTCCATTTCAAATTTCATGGCTCCTAGCCATGACTCAGAGTCGGACCTCTGTAATGCATCCATATAGGTGATCGGATCCTCATTGTTATCATCGAGTTCAATGGGATCACCGTCCCAGACCAAGAAATTATAGTATCTATCCGGTCGGCTCGGTACTCTACCGGATCTCCTTAATGGTTCCTGAGTGGGCTCTGGGTATGATCTAATCACAGTTGGTTCTATGTTGTCCCTTAAGTGTGTCAATTCTTCTACTTGTTGAACTTCACTAAGTTCAATCTCAGCGGCTACAGTTCCTTCACCAAGGAACTCCTTTTCCAAAAAGATGCCCTAAGACCGACGAACAACTTTTGTTTCCTCAGCTAAGTAGAAGTAATACCCCTTAAACTCTTTTGGATATCCAACAAATAGGCACCGGTTAGACCTAGGTCCAAGTTTGTCCGTTTCCAAACATTTTACATAAGCCAGGCACTTCTAGACCCGAAGGTGTGAAAGTGTTGGCTTATGTCCAGTCCACATCTCATATGGTGTTTTACTAACGGATTTACTTGGAGCCCTATTCAAAAGGTAACAGGCTGATTCTAGAGCATATCCCCAAAAGCATATCGGCAGAGTAGCAAAGCCCATCATGGACCGAACCATATCTAACAGGGTTCGATTCCTCCTTTCAGACACTCTATTTAACTGGGGTGTCTCTGGAGGCATCCACTGAGAGAGAATCCCATTCTCCTCAAGATATGTCAGAAACTCACCTAAAAGGTATTCACTGTCTCGATCAGATCGAAGGATTTTGATACACTTTCTGGTTTGTTTATCTACTTCATTACGATATCGTTTGAACATTTCAAATGATTCAGATTTATGTCTCATCAAGAAGACATAACCATACCTCGAAAGGACGTCTGTAAAAGTAATGAAATAACCATACCCACCCCTAGCACAAACATTCATGGGTCTGCAACATCAGTATGTATCAGACTCAGAATTTCATTAGCTCGATCATCTTTTCCAGTAAAAGGTAACTTAGTCAATTTTTCAAGAAGACAGGACTCATATGTTGGAAGTGAACTATCTTCACTAAAATCAAAAAGACCACAGTTTTCAACATGTTTATCCTGTTCCTGTTTATATGACCTAGCCTATAATGCCATAGGTACGCATCATTGACATTATCTATCCTAGGATATTTGTTAGATGTGTACATTACACTAACAGGTCACGACAGTACATAAATGCCATCACGCATTTGTCCATTCAAAACAACATAATCATTTAAAATGATTTTGCAAATGTCATTCTTTATTAATAGTTCATAACCATACATGGCCAACTGACCTATAGAAATGACATTCAAAATAAAAGGACAAAATTGACACTCATTCAAAATGATAGTACAGGACTCGAAAACAAGTTTAAGGATTTCCAATGCCAGAATTGGAACTCAGCTTCCATTTCCCACGTTCAAGAACCTCTCGCTATCATCAAATCTTCTGCTAACTTGAAGTCCCTGCAAAGAGCTGCAAATGTGAATTGGACTTCCTGTATCTAATACCCAGTTAGTAGTATCACAAACAGAGAAACTACAAGGTATTATCATATAAATACCTTGTCTAGGACCATCCTGCAACTTTCTCTTCTTGGACCTGTTCGGGTCAAGGGATGCAATGTAAATAGGATATTTCCTCTTCCAATGACCTCTTTTCTGCAGAAGAAGCACTCTACCCAACTTTGATCAGCCTTCACTTTCTTGGCCTAACTGGACCTAGAAGCACTAAGCACTTTTTTCCCTTTATTATTTTTCTTCTTCCCTTTCTTAAAGGGATGATGCTCTCTCGAAGAATCTCCCACTAGATTCACCATCCCTTTATTCAACTGGTGGTCTTTCTCATAAGTCTGCGCAACCCCAATAGACCATGGTAGTTGACTACAGGCTTATTCATTCTGTAATGATCGAGAAAGTCTAGATAAGAAGAAGGGAGAGAATTCAGTATCGCATCTTTCCCAAGCTATTCATGCAAGGGACATCCAAGCTTGCCCAAGCGCTTAATCATCTCGATCATGTACAGTACATGATCAGTGACCGAGGCCCCATCACGCATCCGCACATTGTAGATAGCACAGGAGACCTTGTACCTCTCAACATCGACTAGTAACCCGAAAGACTCCTTCAACCTTTGAAGGATTTCTTCCAGCTGGGCTTCCTCGAATTTGTGACTGAACTCGTCGTTCATCGCAGTCAACATGATGCATCAGATAGTGGTCCTGTCAGAGAGCCACTTCTGATACGTGTCTCTGATCAAACCTCAAGCATTGGCAGCAGGGATCTCAGGTGCCAAATTCGATATCACATACAGGATCCATTCGTGCTCCAGGACAATCCTGAGCCTTCGATACCAGCTATCGAAGTTAGGTCCATTGAGCTTCTCATTATCGAGAAGAGACCGGAGTGACAGGTTGGAAGACATCTGAAAGGAAAACCAAAACTAATTAGTATATTTGAATTATTAACCTAAAGACATGGACTTTAGTCTAAAGGTCCCTCCCACTATTTTGCACAAATTGGTAGCCTCTACCTCCAATCCAAGGAATTACTTTAATTCCTTAGCGGGTACTAGAGTCCAATAGATAACACATGAGCCCGACTTTGGCCGGCCCACCTATGCGTGTCTAAAGGTAGGTTCTTTAACCGATTACTTCTCCAAGCAACCTCCAGCAATTGGGTTTTGCCCCAAATAGCACTTCAATCGGCCTTTGGGCCTCCTATTGAAGGTCCTGATTAGGTCCAACCATTAACATGACAAAATTCAATGCTTCTAACTAACGAATGGTCAAGCCCGACTTTGGCCGGCCCACTGGACCACCGTTAAGAGAGTCACACTAAGCCATCATATTAGGAACAGCAATTCCAATACCCGATGAACACCCAATCTTTGGATCTACCGATGAATACCGAACTAATGGATACATTACTATCCCACTTAATGGGAGGCTAGGACTTGGTTATCTCTATAACTTTGTCCTTTTAAGGACCTAATAATTTAGAGGGTTTTTAACTTTCATATGACAGATGAAGAGATGAGAAGACATAAATCAACCTCCTACTGACCACATCAGCAAACTAGGAGGGTTACACATAACAAATGATCCATGGGCACCTAAAATCAGGCAAGACTGATTAACCTTGGGTGACAAGGGTTAACACGAGTCAATGAGCTATCTAATCAATCCTGATCGATCACATTGGCCAGGTAAGTGAGATCATGGATTGGGTTCCACCATTAACCGTCTTGCCTAGACACCAACAGAGTTGGCCAGGTAAGAGGTAGCCCCAAAGAACCATGATCACAATGCCAAACTTACCTCGACACTAATCGGTTCATCAGACGTGATTAGACTAGCCTAAGGACTCAGGCTTTCCACTGAGCCACAAATTAGATCCATTTAGATTATGGACTAATCAATCTAACTATTAGATAGATCTAGAAAAGAAATCCTAACTCAACATTTGAATAGATTAGTTCTCTAATTAGTCCAATGCATCTAAACTTAGGTCTAACCCAATTAAGGACCTAATAGAAGCTAACCCATGACCCTTAAAGCTTATTGAAATGACTTAAAATCTTTGAATCATATTCCTAGAGTTTTTTAGTCATTCTTAATTCAAAATTAAGTTCAACAGCCTCAAAAAAATTAAAATAATTTTAATTTATCAGTGTAAAACAATTTTATAACAAAACAAAATTTGAATTCACTGTTTTCAGTATTTTCTGCAGCCAAGTGTCGATACTTCAAGAGCAAGTGTAGACTCAAGGTCTGAAATAGGGAACAGAAAATAGAACAATATGTTTTCTGGCACGGACTCAAGTGTCGACACTTCAAGGATCAAGTGTCGACACTTTAGGGGCAAGTGTCGACACTTCAACCTGTCTCAGAAGAAAAACAGAAACCAGATTTCAGAAAAATTTTCCATGAGTCGACACTTCAAAGGCCAAGTGTCGACTCACAGCTTGAGACAACAAAAAAATAGTGATTTCAAATCAAATGTTTCTCCAAACATTCAAGCAAAACCGATAAAAAATAACTCTTAGATCTTATATACAGTTGTTTTTTGATCATGTCATTAGATTAAAACATTTTTAGCCTACAAATTTTCTTTCTTCTTATTTTCTTTTTCATGAGTCAATCATAGTGGCACCCCTATACGCCATAGGAGACCCCATTGAATGGAAAGAGAGGGTCTTGCAGCCCTACTTCTCTTCTATGACCAGACGGCCTGGTGAAGCACTCAATCCAAGTACTTAAGAAGAAAGGAGATGTTATTAGCATGCTAGCATCATTGTACTACAAAATGAACCTATTACTCTGATACCATTGAAGGTGAAAAATACCTACACCTAGCATACAATATGCAAGTAATAGGATAGAGAATATGCATTTTAATATATTTTTAAGATATGCACAGCAGAAGGCTCGGTAGATAGATCTAAACTATCTATCGATCTGCCCATAACAGAAACTAGTATAAAGACCTAGCATGCATATAACATCAAAAACAACACAATATAAAGGTCATACCTCTATACCTCGGCGAGTGCTAGAGAGAAGCTGTGAAGAGCTGTGAGAAGGAGGAGGGCGCTCGAGCCACACAAGTGTCTGGCCTCTACAGAATGTTCATACCTGGGCTCGACTCTGATCAACTTTCTCGGAGTGCTAGCTCTTCGGGATCCTTGGACCGAACTTCTTCTTCCAAGAAGACTGGAATGAGAGCAGGAACTACTTCCCAAACCTCTTTCCCAATACCTAGCTTGATCGCTAGGTTGCTCACACACAATCCCTAAACCTCTCACAAAACCCTTCTTCTTCCTCTCTCTTTTCTCTCTTGTAACTTGTGTTCTTTTCTTGTATGTAACCCCAGCAGCCACTACAAAGACCTCTATATATAAGAGCTGCCATGAGAGAGAGAAGAAGGAAAGAGGAGAGATGGAGGGAGAGAATGGGAGAGAGGATCAAGGCCATGCCAAATGGGTCTAACCCATCAAGGCATGTATGACATTCATACCATAAGGCCTTGAAGCCAAAACTAGTTTGAATTCGAAATTCAAACCAGGTCAAAACCTGTCCAAAAGACTCTCACGAAATTTTCCTAGATTTTTGCTCGTCACAGGAAGTGTCACACTCGAAAATTGCCAATTGTCGACACTTCACCAAGTGTCGACACCTATAGAAATCCAAGTGTCGATACTTGGAGCAATGTCAACCATATTGACTTCAGGTGATGGTAAACGATTCTCAATCATTGATTAGTCCAAAAGATTAGATAGAAATTCTCTATGGTATGTGACCCCATAGGTTCGAACACTAAGCCGGTAGTAATAGAACATTTTCAGTACCAGTCAAAGTCCTCATCTAGCAATGATACCCGACGTCCGGATAGGTTGAAGATGCAGAGCACCTTACAAGAACCTCTGGCATATGGTTACTGCATAATTCATCCCTTTGACCTTATAATACTCAAGATGATATAGGATTTGACTACCAGCCCTAATTTGGTTTATCCAAATCATGTCTCAACCTCACAAGTTCTGTGACTCCTCACAAAAAACTATCCTGGCCAAGGTTTTGCTGAATTGAGACATGGTGAGACATTCACTCCAAACTATTTGAAAATGTCAATTCTATCTTGATCTACCACCACTCCACAAGTACTTGACTGCACCTAGAAACCTTCCATCACTGGATTAGAAATCCAGGTAGTCCGGTATCAAAGTATAGTGAGTTGCTTGCAAGCTGCCATGGTGACCTCAAGTCTAAGGGACACATATATCCATATCCCTTCGTGAGCAACCCTTTGACAGAAGGGAGCTCTGCAGATGGTCACGTTCAGTGAAATGTCACACATTTCACTTGCATGTCACACCAGTGTCTCCACACTCCTTGGTTAAGAGAACAACCAACAAATATGATATACAACAACCTATACTTGATACATTGTCATCCTATAACAATGTATCATTTGGTTGTGAACCAGTTTAAGAACTACTTGATATATCTTCTCTATATTAAATAATATAGTTCTGAGGACTCCATCATACAAGAGTTTTTTATATGAAAAAATAAATATGATGGACAGCCAAAAATAAATAACTTTTATTTATTAAAGAATTCATATACAAAATATAAAAGAGTACAACCGTCTACAGTTTAGACGATTGGCTTTGGGACACAATTTCCAACACTTACTTCCACGCCCATGCCATCGTGGTGCTGATTGATTAACCCCTCAAGGCTATTCTCCGATGCCCAGACACTTCGAGCAGGATAGCCAAATGGGCTGTGAAGCTGAGCGAGTTCGATATTAGTTTCCAGCCCCAATCGATTATGAAGGCCCAAGTACTTTCAGATTTCTTAGCCAAATGTACCTGGAGGTTCGAAGACGAAGCGCCTCCAACAGAAGAAGAAACCTCGAAGGACACGGAGTCGTTTGGGTGCTCCATATGGACGGAGCCTCCAACTCCACCGGGTGTGGAGCTGGTCTCATACTGGCTGAACCGGACGGGCACACAGTGGAGTATGCTCTCCGATTCTCCTTCCACACTTCGAATAACCAAGCCGAATATGAAGCCCTGCTTGCAGGATTTCGAATCGCCAAGAGTTTGGGAGTCAGAGACTCTAGGCTTTTTTAGATTCCCAGCTGGTGGTAAACCAAGTAAAAGGAGAATATGAAGTAGAGATCCCACCATGGTGCAGTACCTAGAAAAGGTACGAGTCCTCTCTTCTCAACTGGAGTTCTTCGAAATCATTCATGTTCCTCGATCGAAGAACTCCCGAGTAGATGCATTGTCTCGACTTGCTACCACAATCCCAGAATCTCTTGGTCGCACCTTCGTTGAACACCTTGAAGCCCCAAGTATAGCTGAAGAAGCTATGAAGGTGCACCAAATTGAGATCAAACCAAGCTGGATGGATCCCATCCTCAAGTTCTTAAATGAGGATATACTGCCAAAAGACAAAGCGGAAGCCAAAAAGATCCGCTGGATGGCATCCCAGTATGTCATCCTAGATGGAACCCTCTATAAGAGATCATTCTCTCAGCCTCTATTGAAATGCTTAGGACCGTCAGACGCTGACTATGCCTTGAGGGAGGTCGACGAAGGGATATGTGGTGATCATTTGGGAGGCAGGTCCTTAGAATATAAAATTATATGCCAAGGATACTATTGGCCCTCCATCCAAAAAGACTCGGCCAACTTCGTGCAAAGATGTGATCAAAGCTAGAGATATGCCAACATTCAGAGACAACCAACGAATCATTTGACCTAGCTGACAGCACCCTGGCCCTTTGCTCAATGGAGGATGGACATCCTTGGCCCATTTCCACCCGTATCTGGGTAGAGAAAATTCCTCCTTATGGCAATAGACTACTTTACAAAGTGAGTCAAAGCTGAACCACTGGCTCATATCACGGAGGGCAAGGTTGAGAATTTTATCAAAATTTCCATCATATTTCGGTTCAAAATTTCATACACAATTATCATCGACAATGGGAGACAATTCGACAATCCAAAGTTTAAAGACTTCTGTGCTCAGTATCATGTGCAACATAGGCTGACTTCCGTCGCCCATCCGCAGTCCAATGGAGAAGCTGAAGTAACTAATCGGACCATTCTCCATGGTATGAAGACTAGGTTGAACGCTGCCAAAGGACTTTGGACAGAAAAGCTGACTTCCATCCTCTGGGCATACAGAACTACCCCGAGAACGACTAGCAACGAATCTCTGTTCAACCTAGCATACGGTACTGACGCTGTTCTCCCTATCAAAGTCTCCCTCCAATCTCTAAGAATCGACAAATACGAAGAGCCTAAAAACTCCGATCACAGAAGAGTTGTCCTGGATCTATTGCCAAGTACCAGGCTTCAGGCCCAGATGAAAATGGTGACATACCAACAAAAAGTCACCAAGTATTATAACTCCAGAGTAAAGGAGCAAGTTTTTCGCACAGAGGACACGGTGGTGCGAAGAACTGAAGTATCCAAGCCAACAGAACAAGGCAAGCTTTCTCCCAACTAGGAAGGTCCATACCAAGTTGAAGAAGTCATACGTCTAGAAACGTATCGACTCAAGACCTTGGATGGTAGAACTCTATCCCAGCCATGAAATGTACAAAACCTTCACAAGTACTATCAATAAATAGACTCCAAAATCTTTTGTGCAAACCTATTCAACTTTAAATAGCCTGTTGCACCAACAGGATGACAACGATTTTAATTTCCCGATCGAAGGAATCGGCCAACGGCACAAAGGAGAGTATGATCCACTCACCTTATTGGTATGCCCGACGAGCACAACGGATGGCCCAATTAGGCTGCCAAAATGATCAAAGGCACAGGGACGGTCTATGTAACCTACCCTACGGTAAATCCAAAAACATGCTAGGGCAGGTCTAATCAGCTTACCTTACACCAAAGAAGGTACAAGGATGGTTTCTATAGCCTATCCTACGGTATATCCAAAGATGCATTGGGGCGAGCCTGAACATCCCACGTTAATCATGACAGGAATGCATGGAGATGGCTTGGACGCCCTGCCCTACGGTAAATCCGAGAATGTGCTGAAGTGAATCTACATCACTCATCCTGTCAACAGCAAACACTTGATGAGACGGTTCAACCGATCTCACCCCTTCTACAGATCCCAAATGTTCTGAGAAATTTATACCTTTGACATATTATAAGATCCACATTTAGTAGTACGACAAGTCACAGAAAAAGTATGGAAGAAGTTGGAACACTCCATTTCATTTTTAAATTTTTACAAAAAAAAAGAAAAAAGGAAAAGAAAAACAAGAATTAGTGTAGATAGCGGGAAAGTGGATCTAATGACCGCCAGCCGGCCCTTTCCCATGCCGGTGGGAGGCATCGAAGCCCTGGAAAGAGGATGGAGAGGCCCCGGGGTTCCCTTCGGAGTCCAACTCCGACTCTTCTTCAAAGTCGGAGTCGAGTTCGTGACCGAGAAAAGGGACAGAAGGCCTAATTTTTTCCAAGCCCTTCAAATTGAAGTACTTGAAAGCCTTGTCCTGATGCTCTCGGAAACTCCGGTGGTATGAATCCAAGACTGCCTTGGCAACTTCATATTTATAAGCAGAAGAAGCCATATAATCCGAGATGGCCTCCACCACCTTCTTCCTGGCCTCCTCCGCCTCCGCAATGGCCACCGCGACTCATGACCGGGCCTCCAGGACCCAGATCCTCCTTTTTAAGCGAGCGATGACCCCCTACGGGTCATCACTGTCGCTTCTCTAGGGAGCCTTTGCACTAGGCTCTCCGTCTGCTTGATTGCTGGAGGCCCTCTTCATGGTCGCCTTCTTAAGATCGGAGATATTAAACTTTATTCTATTGGTGTGCTGAAGTGAGAAGGACAGTTTTCTAAAAGGGAGTCTGAAACCTCGATGGCCTGTGACAGGAAAAGACAGGGTCCTATTTAAAAGGACCCTGCATCCACGAATGGCCACAGGGAAATGTGCTCCACACCTTTTCCCAGACACACCAAAGGCTACCACGTGTTGAGACAATGCCTCAGGACCCAAGTGGCCACCTGGGAGCGGTGTGATCATCAATAACTGCCCTCGGGGATTGAGATCGTCGACGCTTCGGGCCCAAAATGGTCTTCATCGTACGGTTACGACATTAATGGCTTTCTCTTAGAAAGGGAGGATATGGCGGCATCCAGGACATGCGAAGATGTGACCATTCGAATATTTGCATATTCGACATGGACAGCGAAGATCATGCACAATGTTTCCCAATCAGTGGCCAACTAGAAAACGACACCTATTCGCTACGACCATTCTAAGACAGAAGAAATAGTTATGGAGAGCAACTGATGCCAGTGCAACCTAATTGAGATCAGACATTGGCAGTAGCATTCTGATCTTACTCCGAAATTCGTCCTCAACATCAACATCGAATTAAACAGCCTTCGACTGACCCGCCAATCAGAAAGGAACAATCCAAAAAAGATTGACTTGAAAAGATAAATTAGTCATCCATTTCAAAGATGAAAAGCCTCATCCAAAAGGACATTACAGATGGCTGAAAAAAGAAAAAACACAACATAATTACTTTACGTCAACCTCTCCGGCAGTCGAAACAGGAGTAGGGGTCGATGCTTCCCCAAGTTGAGCCCAGAAGGCTATAGATCTATCCTCGGGAACGGCGAGCAAGGAGAAGTCCAAGCCTGGGTAAAGCTCTTTGATTTTACCTAGGCAATCGACGTAACCCGAATGGTATCCCTCTCAAGACCTCTCTTTGGCTTGTGCAGCCTTCTGGATGGCTGCCAAAAGATTTGTCTTCAGCTCCTCAACCCTCCTCTCTGCTTTGGCTAGGCGGGACCTCAGCTCCTTAGAATCCTGTAGTACCTCCCTCAGCAACAGTTCAAGAAAGATAACTTTCCTCCTTCTCTCCTATGCAATGATTGACACCTCGGCCGCCTGTGCCTGAATGGTGTTCATCTGCCTCTACAGGGCATCATTCGAGGCAACGGCCTTGTCCCTCTCTTCCTCTGCAGCAACTTGAAGCTTCTCGGTGACATCTTTTTTGGCTACGACTAAGGCCATTTGGCTTCGGAGGTCTTCGCTATAGTCGATAGATTCACGAGCACCTTTCTTCAGCAAAGAAAGGTTGCAGGAAATCTGTAGAACAAGGAACACCCACAAAGTTAGTTCAATCGATGAATGTGGAGAAATGACATACGCAACGAAGGGCTACCTGCTGTATTCCAAGGAAGAGGGCAGGAAAGGGATCCCCGGATTCCTATTTCCAGGCTTTGGCGATAGGGGTATTAAGCCCCAATGAACCTTTTTCTCCTACAACTGAAGCCGCAAGCTTAGCACCTTTAATGCATGGGGAAACTCCAGCAACATCTTGTGAACTCGATCTCATAGATGGCTCGACTGGCACGACCCTCACAGGAGAAATTGGTTCCTCCCATGAGGAAGAACCTATCTCAATGGGACCGCTGCTCCTAGCCTTGGCGCACGGTAAAGCCAACATGTATCTCCATCTTCAATCTGATCTCCTCACCTGGAAACCTCTCATTGGTCTCCCTTTAGCTGCTCGTCTGAGCTGTGCTAAGTTTGGCTTCATAGCGCAATAAGCCTTCGGAACAATTCGAGGATGAGGAAACAGGAATGGCGTCAGATGGTGCGGACACCAAAGGCACCAAAATAAGGCAAAGGCTTCTAAACCCTCTGTGGATCACTTAGTTAATATTTGAGTCCCCTGTAATAAAGCTTAGTCCAGCTACATTTGAGTCCTGTAATTAGTCCAGCTCTTGTTGAGCTAGTTCAGTTCAGTACTAGTCAGCTCATGTTGAGCTAATTTCAATTTTTGAGTCCTGTCCAATCAAATTGAAGACTCAAGACCACATCATACAAGTGAAGACCAAGTTCAACCTAATTGAAGACATAAAAGTTAAGCCCAAGTCCAACCCAGCTTCAAGACTTGAAGAGTCCAGGAAGAGAAGACAAAATCAGGAACAAATTCGAAACCCTGGACCAGCCGGAAGGAATTTGGGCCAGCCCAGGCCCATGTAGAATTTAGGGTGCCCCTCCCTAGGGTCACCTCCCCTCTTGGTCGGCCACTTAAGGTCACCACCTTGGCCGACCAAGAGAAGGACAAGAGGAGAGTGTTTGAGTTGAAGTTTTCTACCTATTTGCCTTGTATTCCAATTAGAGTTTGAAAAGGAAAAGGAGTCTTATGTAAAGTCTAAAGTGCCCTTACTTGGAGCCCAAGGTTAAGGGTCTATTTAAGGGACCCTAGCCTCTTGTATGAAACTCACTTTTTGATATGAATTAAAATCTTGAATTCTTCTATTGAGTTGTGTGATACCCTGCTGTGTGCATAAAGGGGTTTGTGAGAGTTTTCCTTCCCGGTGTTTGCAATCATCAACCTGCTGCCAACAAACCCTCCAGATCCCTGAACGCCCACTCCAAAAGAAGCCTTCCCTTGCTATTTTTCTTTTGTTTTCTTTTTCCTTTGTGAGTTTTCTAATCCCTGACAGGTCGTTTGCAGGTCCCCGAGTTCCTACGAATCCAACGACTCCAGCCAAGCCTCAATCGGACCACCGAGCAGAAAGCCGGGTATCCGCGGGTCATTGGCTCGATTTTCGGGCCGCATCCATCGAGGAATGAGAGACCCCTTTGCTGCGATCTTCTCAGACATTGTCAGGTACACCCCTCTACCTCCAGTAGTTTTATTGTAGGAGAACTTGCCCTAACCGAGGCTTCTCAGCCCCGGCGATCCTTCTTTGCTACTTTTCTAGGTCCTAATCTGCATGTTGATCTTCTAAAATTCATACAAAATTCCCTATAACTTATTTTAATCTGAAATTCAGGAATTAGTCACTCACCCCACATATAAAATATACAAAATAAGAATTTCATGCATATTAGTCCCCCATCATTTGGTATCAGAGCTTAGATTAGGGCTTGTTTTCTATAATTTTTTAGTCCGTATATACTATGCTTTTTTAATTATTTCTTCCTGATAAAAACTCTAAAAATTCTGAAATTTGCTTTTCTGGATTCACCATAATTCAAAGTAATTTTAAGAATTTTTTCATATTTTATTATGGCCTGTGAGATTTTTACAAGCCGAAATACAGCCTATAAGTTTTTGGCTCTATTTTTTCAGCAAGACAAGTTTGGAAGTTTTAGGGTTTTGATTAGCATCTTTTTGCATATCTTTTAATTTTAGTTTATTTCCTGCATATTAGGGCATAAATTGCATGTTTTCTTATATTTAAAAAATACCAAAAAAAAATTACATATTCTCCAAAAATACCAAAAACATCTAAACCCTAATTTGCATCCTCATCTGCCTGCCATCATTGCATAATTTACTTTTAAGGGCACTCTTGTTATATCATATGGGGGGAGGATTTGATCACCTCTCCTTAGCCCAAA
Organism: Areca catechu; assembly: GCA_021397845.1. Lineage (NCBI taxonomy): Eukaryota > Viridiplantae > Streptophyta > Magnoliopsida > Arecales > Arecaceae > Areca > Areca catechu. The sequence continues at coordinate 153,227,097 of CM038043.1, forward strand.
ACCACATCCCTTGCATTCGGTCCCAAGCCTTAACCTAAAATTAACTAGACTTAATTTGCCCTAGTAGGCTAGGGACACCAACTAGTCGGGTCCGGGCTACATGTTAGATCACTGTGTCAAGCTAACCTGTGTGTGCCTTGTGCTTGGTGTCTAGAATGGTGGTTTAGGGATTCAATCCCGAAGGGCTTGTGTGCTGGTCCGCCTATCTTGCCAATCTCTGATTGGTGTCTAGGATTGGCAATCAGGGACCTAACACTCCCCTTACACCTGCCTGGCTGAGTACAGGGTTACTATAGGCTAGTTTGCCACCCTGATTGGGCCCTAGTTTGGACTCTAGGTCTAGTCAGCTGTAGTCGGTCTGATCGAGTCTTGCATGAGCACTAGATCAGGAGTTTCATATCACCCACCTCCTTCACAAATGTCTAAACCCATGGAAAATTTGCAAGCCCAAATGAAAGCCCTAGCTGATCAAATGGCCCAGATGGCTACCCAGATGACTACCCAGATGACCCACTTAACTCAGTCTGGTATTCAAACCAATGATAGAATTGACCATCTTGCTAATAGGTTTGATCAGTTAGAAGTCCGGGTAGGGACCCCAGGAAAAACCCATGGGTCACAGTCTGAGCCAGATCCTGATTCCCCTCAACCTAGAAGAACCCCTTACCATGACCCTTATTATGATACTGAACCTAGGAAAACCCAATACTCTGACCCATATAGGGAGTCAAATCCTAGGAGAACCCAATACTCTGACCCATATAGGGAGTCCAATCCTAGGAGAACCCAATACTCTGACCCATATAGAGAGCCCAACCCTAGGAGAACCCAATATTCTGACCCATATAAGGAGTCCAATCCTAGGAGAACCTAATACTTTGACCCATATAGAGAGCCCAACCTTAGGGGAACCTAATATTCTGACCCATATAGGGAGTCCAACCCTAGGAGAACCCAATATCCTGACCCATATAGGGAGCCCAACCTTAGGAGGACCCCATACCATGATCCATCCTTAGAACCTGATCATAGAGCTGACCCAAAATCCTATGACCCCAGATCCTATAATCCCATGACCCATAGATCTGCATCCTTGTCCTATGAGCCCAGAGAACCCATAACCCCTAAGTATCAATCTAGTACTAGTCAGATTTTCCTTAGTCAACTTGAACCCCATAGGATTAGCATCCCTAAATATGAGCCCAGTAGTGAGCCACTATCCCTTAGGCAACTTGAACCTACTAGGATTAGTGTCCATAATCAGAAACCAGGACCTAGCCAATTTTCTCCTAGCCGACCTTCTCCAACCATTCCTGAGATTGACAAGGCTTACATTAATGTGGAAGTGTATGAAGCTGATGCGAGCCTAGTAGATGAGTATGAGGGAGAAGATGAGACACCTATAGATGACCTAGAAATAGTTGGCCTAGTAAATACCCAGGTAGAAGCCAACCTAGAGGTAGTTGACCCTAACCACATCCAACCAAAAGCTATAGTGGAAGAACAAATAGAGGAAGAGAAACTATGGTGCGGGCACCAGACTCAGAAGAAGACTTCAGAGCTCCATCTGGATCTCTGATTAACCTTGCCCGAAGAATTAGGGTTTTTCGATTTTTAATAAGAGTTGACTAGATCAACTTAATTTAGCTTGAGTCTACATTACTTGGATTTTATTTTGTTGAGTCATGTTGGCTCAGTAGTGGACTAGGATTTCAAAATGGGATGTTACACTTTCTTCCAAGACCAGGCAAGTGGACACCACACTCCCAGCCACACTCCCAGTCCAGGGGGCGCCATATCCACATCCAGCAGCTTTTGGTCCCCACTCCACAGATGGCAACCTCCTTCTCTCATGCGCCAGATAAGGAGAAGTCCACCAAGAGACCACCAATCAAGGGGGCGGCCAAGACTTTCCCAAGAAAATCCAAGCAAAGAAGGGAAGAAATTTCTCTTGGAAGAGCATATCAAGGGGCGCCCATTACCTGCCAAAAAAAACCTAAAACAAAGATGGGAAGGGCCTTGACTTAGGGAGGAAGAAAAGGAGGAGTCCAAAAGAGTTCATCCAGGGAAGGAAGAAATTTTTTCTTGAAAAATCCAAGCAAGGTGGCGCCATCTACCTGCCATTTATAACCCAAATCCTAATTTTTGGTATTTTGGCTGACCATATGTAAGGGATTTGCCCAATTTGGAGATCCCCTCCTTTAGTCCCACATGGGAAGATGTGAAACCCTCCTCCCTTGTAATACCTTATAAATTAAACCCCTCTTGTAAGTTGAAATCAATCAGATGAATGAAATCAATTTCTTTGTGAGCAACTTTATGTTTCTCTCTTCCGCACTTGTATTCAGGTGTTGAGCTCCGTGAGGGAGTAAATCCGGATTCCCTAGGAACCTTGAGGAGGTGTGAGATCTCCAACCCCAAAACCCTAGCTTAGTCCACCCATCTCTACTCCACCACCACCAAAACCTAATTTTCCATCTTCATCCCACGGCCCCTCTCTTCCACATCGAAGCCGGTCACCAGCATCCAGGTTCAGATCAACTATTTCAACTACAGAGCCAGTTCAAATGAGAGTCAGATCAGTATCAAGATCTCCGGAACTTCTACATCCAACAATCTTCATTAAGTCCTCAGGTCAGTGTCTTTCTTTGAGTTTCTGGTTCTTCTTTTGTTCTTCTTCTTCCAGATCCTGAGTTCGAAAAGGAGGCCAACCTTGCCATAGGATTACAATCCGAGGATCCATTGCGAAGATACCCCATCTCCAAGGATCCTACAATCTGCTCGAGAGTGTCCTCCAATTGAAGCAACGAGAGATATCACTGCTAGGTAACAAGAACCTTCCCTTCTCACTTTGTCTGTTTCGTTGAAACTCAGAGCAAACCCTAGATCTGGGGGTTTCTCAATCCCCAGCGATCCTACTTTTGAGTTACTCTGATAATCCACTCCTTTTAATTGTGCTCTCTGTCATTTCTTAGTTTCTTTCAACATTAGTTTATCTTTCCTTTGAGTCAAAGCCGACTTCTGAAAATATATTAAAAAAAAAAAATACATTAATTTTAATTTGCTTCCGCATCGCATCATCTCTTTTGTTCTGCATCATTTTTGGTATCAGAGCTTTCGTTCTGCATCAATTTTGGTATCAGAGCCCTGTCTAGGGTTTCTGTTTGATTGCTTGTTTGAGTTTCTCTCTTTTTACTTTGTCTGCTCGAAGTAGACTCCTTAGGACATCCGGTCCTAGGAATGAAGCGAGGTGCAAACCTCCTCTTTCCATTCCACGGGGTGTTCCTAGGGCGTGTAGGGGATCCGTTGGGTTACAACTTCGTAGCAGAAATTGTAAACGGGGAAGTGCTCTATTTTCAGCCCGTAATTATCTTGTTGCAGGAATTATTTCTCACTATAGGTAACTCCAAATTTAGTTATTTTTATTTTGCTGAAACCAATATAATTGAAACTAATTTTCATAATTTTCTCATAATTTATTGGTTTCCGTACGATTTCTGAGAATTAAATTACTGTAACTCTATTTTTTGTGTTCTGCAATTCATTTATTTTTGAGTGTTCATCTCTTAATTCAACTTAAGGGCATTTGAGCATCTAAGATAAGGGGAGGAGTTGATAACCTCTCCTTAGCCCAAAACCACCACCCCTCATTCGAACCTAAGCCTTTAATCTAAAATTGATTAGACCTAATTTGCCCTAGTAGGCTAGGGACATCAACAAGTCGGGTCAAGGCTAGTGTTGAGTCAGTTTGTCTAGTTACTCTGTGTGTGCTTTGTACTCAGTGTCTAGAACGGTGGTTCAGGGATTCCATCCCGAAGGGCTTGTGTGCTGGTCCGCCTACCTGGCCAATCTCTGATTGGTGTCTAGGATTGGCATTCAGGGACCTAACACTCCCCTTACACCTGCCTGGCTGAGTCCTGAGTTACTACAGGCTAGCTTGCCACTCTGATTGGGCATCTAGTTTGGGCTCTAGGTCTAGTTAGCCCGTAGTCGTTCAGTTGAGTCTCATTTTGTGTGTTTGCTTGCATCATGTCTACCCGGAATGGAGTGCCCTACCAACCTGGTCAAACCCAACCTGATTTAGAGGCCATGGTTAGAAATCTTACCGAAAGTATGACCAAATTGAGTCAGGACATGAACGAGGGTTTTTCCCAGTTTAGGGATCGAGTCCAAGTACTTGAGAAACGTAGGCATCAAAATTGGACCCCTGATCCAAAATTTAATAGGCCCCAACCTCACCCATGCCAGGAACCTAGGAGGACCTTATACCATGATCCCGAACATAACCTTAGGAAGCCTAACCATGATATCTATAGTGTGGATTGTGTCTATGAGAGGTCCTTACAATATTCTAGACTAGTCACTCAACAACCCAAGTCTTCTAGATCAAACCATTTAGATCCACACCCATGCCCCAGTAAGGTCTCTACTAGCTTGAAACCCAGTGTGACCCAGGTTCCTATATCGTAAGAATATTTGTTTTGTGGAGAAAGAGACCATAAATCTAGTCAGTGCCCATGCATAGGATTGGCTTGTGCTCAGCTAAGTGGTAAGAATCCTAAGGATGACATTAATGAGGGAGAACCCAAGCCTACCAATGAGGAAGAAGGGTTAGGTATGACAAGCCCGGAATCAGTTGACCCGATTACCACTGACCCGAAACCCATTGAAGATGGCATCGAGGAAGTATATGATGCTGGCTTGAGTCTAGTTGATGAATATGAGGGGGAAGAACTTGAAGAATGTAACATTGATACTATTGGTTCCTTACCTGAGGAGACCTTGGAGAGCAACCAAGTGATAAGACCTAGTTCAGAAATTCAAGAGATTTGTGAGAACCAGGCTCCTTTAGTCAAATACCCCCAGGAAGAACTCATAGTGTTAGCCCGAGCGATCAGTTCGTACCCTCTAATGACAGTCATTCTCCAAGTACCAATTGGAGATCTTTGCACTGAACTGTTTAAGTTTGCCCACCCTATGGTAGATCCTCTCCTTAGGATGACTGAATCAAGCCTCTTACAATTGGACCTTGTCCCATGCTCAGCCTCTAAGGTCTCTCCCGTAATCTCAGTTGGATATCCTTTTCTTGAGCGGATTGATTCACCCAGTCCTGTAGAAGTCCTCCTTATGGCCCCAGACCCCTTTCTTCGCATGACTGAGCTACCCTTCTATAGAGTATACCTTTCCTCACCCATAGGTCAAATTTCAAGTCTTGAGGTCATCATCCATAGACCCTTCCATGAATCATTCTTCAATCCAGTTCTTGAGAAAATGAATCACTATTTGCTTAGAGAACAAACTTTAACTATTGCAATCACGTGTCCTAGGCTGCTTCCCGAACCATCTCTTGATCCATTCCTGGGAGTAGCAAACTTTTCCTTTCGTAAGGATGACCAGTTGACATTCATAGATCACCATTCAAACCTTCAGGTCACCACCTTTAGCTAGCAGGTAATTCGAGACTCCACCTCATATTTCATCCCTTTCTCTAGAACTTCCAATGCTTCTTACACCATCCAAGTATACTTTGTCGAAGTCTTTAGAGTAAACCACGTGTCAGAACCTATTAGGTTTGCCATCTACTTCTGGAAGACCTTATGGCACCTACTAGGCACCTATGATAAGTTTTCATGCTCTGCATGCCATCCTCCGACCCAAGGTCAAACCTAGAGAGCCTTAGTTTGTTAGGTTTAGACCTAGGGTTCCTTTGGAATAAAGTCCATTCTTTAGGAATGCGTCGTCAATCTAGTTTAGTTTTTCTTGACCCTTTACTAGGCTTTGGCTCAGATTTTGGTTTGATTGAGAGCACCAGGAATTGGGATTTGTATTTTGTCCAGGACTAAACTTGCATATAATGACTCGGTCAATAGGTCTACGAGTAAGAGTCCATTTGAAATTGTGCATGGTTATAAACCCCACACACCTCTTGACCTAGCTCCTTTACCAGTCCACACACGGGTCTCTAAGTCTACCGAAGTTTTTGCACAGCATATAAAAGACTTGCATAAAGAAATTCAAGCCAAAATAAATTTAAGTAACGAAACTTATAAGAAATTGGCTGATTCTCAAAGGCGAGTCAAAGCTTTTGACGAAGGAGACTATGTAATGATTAGGTTAAGGCCTGAACGGTTTCCTCCTGGAACCATTAGAAAGTTACATGCTAGGGGAGCTGGACCATTTAGAGTGGTAAAGAGAGTAGGATCCAATGCCTATGTGCTCGAGTTGCCTCCAGAACTAGGCATTAGCTCCACTTTCAACATTACAGACCTAGTAGAGTATAGGGAGCCAGCTGTGATTCCCAGTGAGGCTTTTGAACCTAATCCTGCTCTTGAGAGTGAACCTGACCCTGTGTGTCCACCAACAAATTGGCCTGTGAGGAAAGAGCAGATTGAAAAGATCCTGGATGATCAGGTTATCTCTACTCGTAATCGAGGATACCAAAGATACCTGGTCCGCTGGCTAGGAAGGCCAGATTCTGATGACTCTTGGATCTCCCGAGAAGAGTTACAAGAGCTGGACCCAGACCTCTTGGAGAGATACCAGAGCCAACTTGATCCATACTCGACAGGGTCGAGTTCCTCCCATCCTGGGAGAATTGGTGCGGGCACCAGACTCAGAAGAAGACTTCAGAGCTCCATCTGGATCTCTGATTAACCTTGCCTGAAGAATTAGGGTTTTTTGATTTTTAATAAGAGTTGACTAGATCAACTTAATTTAGCTTGAGTCTACATTACTTGGATTTTATTTTGTTGAGTCATGTTGACTCAGTAGTGGACTAGGGTTTTAAAATGGGATGTTACACTTTCTTCCAAGACCAGGCAAGTGGACACCACACTCCCAGCCACACTCCCAGTCCAGGGGGCGCCATATCCACATCCAGCAGCTTTTGGTCCCCACTCCACAGATGGCAACCTCCTTCTCTCATGCGCCAGATAAGGAGAAGTCCACCAAGAGACCACCAATCAAGGGGGCGGCCAAGACTTTCCCAAGAAAATCCAAGCAAAGAAGGGAAGAAATTTCTCTTGGAAGAGCATATCAAGGGGCGCCCATTACCTGCCAAAAAAAACCTAAAACAAAGATGGGAAGGGCCTTGACTTAGGGAGGAAGAAAAGGAGGAGTCCAAAAGAGTTCATCCAGGGAAGGAAGAAAATTTTTCTTGAAAAATCCAAGCAAGGTGGCGCCATCTACCTGCCATTTATAACCCAAATCCTAATTTTTGGTATTTTGGCCGACCATATGTAAGGGATTTGTCCTAATTTGGAGATCCCCTCCTTTAGTCCCACATGGGAAGATGTGAAACCCTCCTCCCTTGTAATACCTTATAAATTAAACCCCTCTTGTAAGTTGAAATCAATCAGATGAATGAAATCAATTTCTTTGTGAGCAACTTTATGTTTCTCTCTTCCGCACTTGTATTCAGGTGTTGAGCTCCGTGAGGGAGTAAATCCGGGTTCCCTAGGAACCTTGAGGAGGTGTGAGATCTCCAACCCCAAAACCCTAGCTTAGTCCACCCATCTCTACTCCACCACCACCAAAACCTAATTTTCCATCTTCATCCCACGGCCCCTCTCTTCCACATCGAAGCCGGTCACCAGCATCCAGGTTCAGATCAACTGTTTCAACTACAGAGCCAGTTCAAATGAGAGTCAGATCAGTATCAAGATCTCTGGAACTTCTACATCCAACAATCTTCATTAAGTCCTCAGGTCAGTGTCTTTCTTTGAATTTCTGGTTCTTCTTTTGTTCTTCTTCCAGATCCTGAGTTCAAAAAGGAGGCCAACCTTGCCATAGGACTACAATCCGAGGATCCATTGCGAAGATACCCCATCTCCAAGGATCCTACAATCTGCTCGAGAGTGTCCTCCAATTGAAGCAACGAGAGATATCACTGCTAGGTAACAAGAACCTTCCCTTCTCACTTTGTCTGTTTCGTTGAAACTCAGAGCAAACCCTAGATCTGGGGGTTTCTTAATCCCCAGCGATCCTACTTTTGAGTTACTCTGATAATCCACTCCTTTTAATTGTGCTCTCTATCATTTCTTAGTTTCTTTCAACATTAGTTTATCTTTCCTTTGAGTCAAAGCCGACTTCTGAAAATATATTAAAAAAAAAAATACATTAATTTTAATTTGCTTCCGCATCGCATCATCTCTTTTGTTCTGCATCATTTTTGGTATCAGAGCTTTTATTCTGCATCAAACTAGGTACTGCTGTTAGAGCCTTACATGAGGAAACCATAGAGGAGAGCCAAATTATAGAGTCTAGTCCTAAAATACAAGAACCTGAAGAATTTATTAAGGACCTGATCTCTTTGAATCAGTACCCTTAGGATGAGTCTCCTCCTATAGTTCCCATTAAGGACCTCTTCCCTGAGATTAATAACCCATCCTTCCATTATACAAACCCCATAGATATATCGCAACCCCGTAAGGTTAACCTCATTAGTCTAGGATTAGTCCCTGACATGCCTTCTTTGATTCTACTTTATCCAACTAGCCCGGAATCTTTTTCTCCACCCTACCAGAGTAATTCTGAACCCACTTCCTATTTCCTACCCTTTCCTGAGTTTTCTCATGTGTCTATAACTATTAGGTTACATTTTGTTGAGGTTACTAGGTTGCAAGGATCCATAGAGCCCATCCCATTTGCTACCTACTTTTGGCAGACCCTCTGGCACTTATTAGGAGTTACTAGAAAATTTCTTCTGCATGTCATCCATCGACCACAACTCATGCCTCCATGCCCAAGTGGTAGTTAAGACCTAATAAATCTCTTTAGTCGAGTATGTTAAGTGTAGGTTTGAGCCCTTTGCATCATCTTGTTAGGAGTCTGCATGTGCCTAGCATGTTCACCACCCACACTAATGTTAAAACAACTGGCTAATTCCTGAAGAAGGGTCAAAGAATTTGATGTAGTGGATTCTATCTTGGTTAGGCTTAGGCCTAAAAGAAGCTTCATGCTCGCAGAGTCGGACCTTTTTAAAGTGATAGAGAAGGTTGGATCAAATGCCTAGGTATTAGACTTGCCTTCGGATTTGGGCATTAGTTCTACCTTCAATATTACAGACCTGGTTGAGTATAGGGAACCGGCAGCGATATCTAGTGAGGCCTTTGGACCTATTCCTTTTCATTGTGAGTGACCCTAACCCAGAGTGTCCACTAACAAATTGGCATGAGAGAGGAGAACGGATCGAGCGTATCCTGGACGATCAAGCCATTACGACCCGGGGCTGTGGTTATCAACGCTTCCTGGTCTGATGGCAAGGCCGGCCAGAGTCAGACGATTCATGGATTTCTCGAGAGGACTTACAACGCCTCAACCCATACCTTCTTGAGAGATATGTGAGCCAGTCTGATCTTCACTCAACATGGTCGAGTTCCTCCCACCCCGGGAGAATTGGTGTGGACACCAGAGGCACCAGAATAAGGCAGAGGCTTCTCAACCCTCTGTGGATCACTTAGTTAATATTTGAGTCCCCTGTAATAAAGCTTAGTCCAGCTACATTTGAGTCCTGTAATTAGTCCAGCTCTTGTTGAGCTAGTTCAGTTTAGTACTAGTCAGCTCATGTTGAGCTAATTTCAATTTTTGAGTCCTATCCAATCAAATTGAAGACTCAAGACCACATCATACAAGTGAAGACCAAGTTCAACCTAATTGAAGACATAAAAGTTAAGCCCAAGTCCAACCCAGCTTGAAGACTTGAAGAGTCCAGGAAGAGAAGACAAAATCAGGAACAAATTCGAAACCCTGGACCAGCCGGAAGGAATTTGGGCCAGCCCAGGCCCAGGTAGAATTTAGGGCGCCCCTCCCTAGGGTCACCTCCCCTCTTGGTCGGCCACTTATGGTCACCACCTTGGCTGACCAAGAGAAGGACAAGAGGAGAGTGTTTGAGTTGAAGTTTTCTACCTATTTGCCTTGTATTCCAATTAGAGTTTGAAAAAGAAAAGGAGTCCTATGTAAAGTCTAAAGTGCCCTTACTTGGAGCCCAAGGTTAAGGGTCTATTTAAGGGACCCTAGCCTCTTGTATGAAACTCACTTTTTGATATGAATTAAAATCTTGAGTTCTTCTATTGAGTTGTGTGATACCCTGCTGTGTGCATAAAGGGGTTTGTGAGAGTTTTCCTTCCCGGTGTTTGCAATCATCTTCCTGCTGCCAACAAACCCTCCAGATCCCTGGACGCCCACTCCAAAAGAAGCCTTCCCTTGTTATTTTTTCCTTTATTTTCTTGTTCCTTTGTGAGTTTTCTAACCCCTGACAGGTCATTTGCAGGTCTCCGGGTTCCTACGAATCCAACGACTCCAGCCAAGCCTCAATCGGACCACCGAGCAGAAAGCCGGGTATCCGCGGGTCATTGGCTCGGTTTTCCAGGTCGCATCCATTGAGGAACGAGAGACCCCTTCGCTGCGATCTTCTCAGATGTTGTCAGGTACACCCCTCTACCTCCAGTAGTTTTATTGTAGGAGAACTTGCCCTAACCGAGGCTTCTCAGCCCCGGCGATCCTTCTTTGCTACTTTTCTATATCCTAATCTGCATGCTGATCTTCTAAAATTCATATAAAATTCCCTATAACTTATTTTAATCTGAAATTCGGCAATTAGTCACTCACCCCACATATAAAACATACAAAAAAAGAATTGCTTGCATATTAGTCCCGCATCATCAGAGATGGTGTTGCCAAGTGTGAATGGCACTTGATTCAAGGAAATTCCTTTTCTTATATTGAGGCTAGCAAAATTCAAAAACCCTTGTTTGCAACGGGCTCCTAGGCATGCCATGTGCAGACGCCCCAATGGATCAGGGCCTCAACAAACGTGCTAGGGGAACCACCAAAAGGCTGCAGCCACGAGGATCCCTACTCCCACGCACAGTCATTATGAATTTGATTGCCACTACTACTCCCAAACCATGACATAACAGTCACTGCACCCCCAATAATCTGGTAAGCTAAAGGTTCCCTTTGAATAGGAACTTTCTTATTTGTTTTGCAGATTAAAATGAGAAGCCCATACCCACGGGAATGGACTCCATAGTGGGCAATGCCAGAATCACTAGCTCTACTTGAGTCAAGCTCAAAATATGCAACACTTGTAAAGAATTACAACATACACAGAAAAGAAAATGCATTCATTAATTCAGGAGAGTTTGTCGACTACATGCCAAAGGAAAGGAAGGAAGAGATACAATGCCAAAATCTAAGAAATCCCTAAGGATCGACCGAGAGGGACCCAACATCGCAAGATTGGAGTAACCTATCAATCTGCACGGAAAGGGTTTCCCCAGCTTGGGCTAGGTCTAGAGAATCTTCAACCTGGGCCCCCTCCTCAGCCTGGGTACCCTCTTCAGCCTGAATCGAAATTACACTCAGATCTTTGGCTATGATTGGGGTTTCCTCTCTCGGACTTGGCATCTCTTCAACCTCCTCTACGGCCTTGTCTGCCTCCTCTTCTTCCTTCACTATGTTGAAAGCAAGGACACCAGAAAGATCAAGATTAGGGAAGACCGTACTGACCTTGACGAGTCCATCATTGAAGCCATGCTGATAGCTATATAGAGTCGCTTCGTTCATCTCCTCCTGAAACTGTGAAGACTTCCTAAAATCTACAACAGATCTAACCGCCAGCTCTTTCATGGCTACAAACTCTCTCCTGGTTGCTTCGGACTCCAAGGCTGCCTCTTCGGCTTTCAAAGATGCCTTTTTAGCTCTGAAAGATGCCTCTTCAACCTTCTTGGTCGCTTCCTCAGTTGCCTTGGTCAGATCCCCAATCCTCTCCCGATCCTCCTTAGCAGATTGCTCTAGAGAGTCAATCTATTTTCTATTCTTCCTCAACTCTGCCCCTTACCCTGCGATTGTCAAATGGATACTCTTCAACTCACTCTTCAGGCCATAAACTCCAGCGTCCGCATAAACGAGCCAGTTCTCCATGGACTGTTTCAGTTCCTCGACCACCTCCTTTTTGGCCCTGGCCATGCGGAGCTCCTCCTTTAGGCTGTGAATGAGGTTGTCGACGTTCCCCAGGCCCTCCTTCATGAAAGTGATGTCGTAGACCAGCTATGTCAACAAGACAAGATCACAGATCGAACGACCCTTTGGACAAAGAAGAGACAATGAAGATCTCACCTGTTACAGGGAGGAGAAGGTAGAATTGGATATTCTGGTGAGGCTCCGACCCTGGATGACTGCCAAATCATGAGGCAGCAGAGTATCTTTTAGTGCCCGCCTAGTCACGGCAGGGACTAATAGACCCCCCATGGGGGAAAGCTCCAAAAAATCCATGGGATGACTCCCAACTAGAGAAGCCTCCCGAACGGGCTCCTTCTCGACTTGCGGTGCCTTGACCCTATCCACCACAGGGGAGCAAGGCGGTGGCACATCGACCACCGGAGATGGACTCTTTCTTATTTGAACTGGAAAAATAGCCACAGGCAAAGATTCAACTAACTGAGGCCTCGTTGGGACCTCCATCATCGACACCCCGTCTCTCCCAGAGGTTCTCCTGGAGGATAAAATGCTTCTACTCCTCTCAGGATCATCCCATCGGGCCTTCTTCCAAGCCTCCAACCTTGAAGGGGGAGTCTGAGCTGTCCTCTTCTCGGAAGATTGGCGGAGCCAACCCAAGTTAGGCTTCATTCCACTACCTACAAATAGAAAAATCCCTCTGAGTCGACTGAACTACAAAAGAGATGAAAAAGAAGAGGCAAAAATTTTCACCATTTATACCTAATGCAGGGAACTCGCTGATCCCTGCAAGATGGAGTTTCCTCTCCTCCAATAATTCGCGGATAGGAGTGGCCTCCGAACCAATCAGTAAGTTATAATCAAACTGATCGGCCACCAAAACCTTTTTCCCATCGTTGGCGACTAAGCGCGGCTCCTTCCACTTGCTACTGAAATACCACGGTTCGGTAGACGACACAAAAATGAAGTTAGGTTTCCACCCATGGATGGTGTTGGGCATGTCCTTGATGATCTTGTGACCAGGCCGAGGACCGATCATCCACCATCCACGATCATGAAAATCCCTCTTGAGAATAAAAAGGGCAGTGAACAAATTGGTCCCAGGGTTCATATTGGCTATGTGGCACCGGACCAAAAATCCACAGATATTCCGAATGCTATTCGGAGTCAATTGCGCAGGCACTATTTGGTATAGGCGAAAAAACTTGATGAAGAAGGGATGTAGAGGAAATCGAAGGCCGGCCTTCAAATGGTCTTCGTATACAGCCAGACACCCAACGGGAGGTTTGTTCACCCGTTCCTCAGATATGGGAAGTATCAAAGGAAACCCTTTAGGAATGTGATAGCGTTCTCAAAGGTGGGCAACCTTTTCCGGTGAAACGGAGCTGGGAACTAAGTTCGGACTCACCACATCATCAGCCCCCGAGGACCCAACATCTTCCCTCTGGCTTCCTACGGTCTTAGCCATGATAAAAGAACGAAGCAAAGAAACAAAAGGAAGATTCTACCAGCGGAAGGAATTGATGGCCAAGAACAGGGAAAGCTGGACTAAAACTAAAAGTGCGAGGTTGAAGAAGCTTCCTCGGCCATACCTTTTCTCCCTCTCATTACAGACATAGAGGCTCCAAGGTGACATCCTGATAAACGGAACCATCTACCTAAATCCGCCACGGACGCTCGAGATGGGTGCGTAATCCCGAAAGGGCCCTAAGTTGATTTGATGCGAAATAGACCTAAGGTCATAATCCGCGCAAATCGATGGCCAAAATGGAGCGCACTTCTCATCCGAGGGATGGGAAGAGGCCACGACCGCTGCTTAGATCCCAACCAAAAGATCGGCTAAACCGTCGTACAACAATAAAAGGAGAAACAGTCCCAGGTCCGCCCGCTCCTTTTTCACACCCCAATCAGGAGATGACAGTTGTCCAGCACCTGATCCTCGAATCAGCCGGTAGTTATGGTAGACGGTCCAATCAAGGATTTTGTAATCATCTGCCACACCATTTTCTAAGGCAAAACGACAAACCAGTAATACTCTCACTCTTCGAGGTAGATTGACGCTTCGAAAACTGAGAGTAGGGGGCAACTGTTGGGATATATCAGTCCGAGCACTAACCAGCCACTGGTTCGACTGACCGAGGATATTTTTCCCGAACCATGCGCTTCAAATCGGAATGACTAGAAGAGACCGGACAGCTAACGAATAGGCCAAAGCTAAAGCTCTTAACTTCATCTGAAAAACTAGCTTGGGGTCTCAACCGAAGACATGATCTTCATCATTGGATGAAGACACGATCTTCGACCTATACCGAAGACACGATCTCTGGCCTACAACGAAGACCGAGCCTCCGACCTACACCGAAAATATGACCCCTGATCTATCTCAAAGGGGTCCTAAGATGATGACACCTCTTCGATTCGACTATAGAGACTTCCCTAAAAGAGAAGTCTGAAGACATATCTCCAATCTGTCTCTGATCCCCATGAACGCGACGAATAGCAGTTACTATCAACCATCTGATTACCCCCAGGACGCGATCATGGCATATAACTCCAGCAGTAACGTTTTCGGCCCAGACGGAACCGTTTAATAACCGTCCTCGATTACGGATTGAGGGGAAGGAATTAACTCTCCCATCGTAATCACAGGAGGAAAAACGGAGCCGCAGGCTAGACAACTCATTATAAATAACGGTAAGAGGGGATGCTCAAGGTAAGGGCATAATACACTCTTGAATATTTCAGGGTTTTCTCCTCGCCATCCTTCTCAGAATCTTTCTCATTCTGTGGCTGGAGTCCGCTTCTGATTTAGGCATCGGAGTGTCCCCCGCCGGAGCAACTTCGATCAGGAATTTATTTTATAAGAGAACCAGGAAGTGAACCTGCGATCCAGTAGCTCCGCCCGATCAAAAAGGAACTCTACGCCAACATATGGTATATGGGCTTTCGATTAACATTCAAACTCCTCAAAGGGAGCGGATTGGTGTATTACATCGGAGGCGTCAACTTGCTCTAAAACTGCTAAATTTTGACCCCAAACATCAATGCAAATCCTTTATCCCTTGTATTAGTTTTCTATATAAACTAAACCTCGCGTATGCTTCTCAATATATTTTGGACCTATTCGTATTTATAAAGCAGAGAGAAAATAACGCAAAAAGGCTCTTGCAGTTGGGTTAAAATAATAAAAGGTAATTATATGATACAATCGTAGCCTTCAACATGCCGTAACATAGAGCTCATTATAGACATATTTTTTCATTGGGCTATGCTTAAAAAAAAAAAATTAAAATTAAAAAAAAAAATCTGAGGCATAGATAATAGACCTCTCTTACTTATTTGACGTAAAAGATTCTTTGTTAATTTTGTGGTGGTGATGGTGTACGTAGTTGCAGGAATAGTCAAACTTTGTGAATATATAGATTCTTAGGCACCCCAAGTCTAAGAGGGCAGAAAAAAATTAAGATAAAACAAGCACTCAGAGCGTATTTTTCCAAGAAATGAGGTTGAGTGGGTCATGGCATTCGCAAGCACACGTAACACTAGTGTTCTTTATAATTTCTAAACTCTGATGAGAGGACTCACGCTTTACTATAAAAAATATTATTTTAGCGGTCAAAAAACTGATTATCAATAATTAAAATTGATTGTAATATTAATTTGTAATCGATTTTGTAATTGAAATTTATCGATTATAAAAATATAAGTTACAAAATTTTATGACCGATTATATTCGGTTGTAAAAATTTAGCAACCGATTATTTATTTTTTTGTATATTTATAAAATTTAAATTTTTTATGAAAATGATTTTCAAGTCAGAAAATTAGTTGCAAATTCGGTGGCTAAGTAATTATTTTTTTAAAAAATATTTTAAAAAATCGATTACAAAATTGATTACAAATTAATAAAATTTTAAAAAAAATTAAAAATCGGTTGCAAATTAATAAAAATTTGAAAAAAAAATTAAAAATTGGTTGCAAATTAATAAAAATTTGAAAAAAATTAAAAATCAGTTGCAAATTAATAAAAATATAAAAAAAATAAAAATTGATTACAAAATCGATTGCTAATTAATAAAAATTTAAAAAAAATTAAAATTAGTTCGTAATGTGTTCGATTACATTATATAAGTTTTTTAAATTGCTAGCTGCTAATGCATATTTATATGCATCTGTTATAGATAATAAAGTACTTTGTCTAAAGCTGAGAAAAGGGACATGACTTGAAGCAGAGAAATACAACATATATAACCATCTCTCCAAATTAATAAGTATAACACAGGCAAAATAAATGCAACCTTAAAACAACCCTCTTGGACTATATTTTGTTTATTATCAAATGAAAGAGCCCACTGGCTTCTCTTAAACAGATGGAAAAAAATCTTATCTCAAGTATGCTGGAAAGAAGACTAACCAGATTATTAAACATGTATTAAAGAATAAAGCATTTCTAAAACTACCATTACAATGTTACTGGTTATGGTGACTATAGCAAAGCCATGATGTTTAACGGCTCAAGCAAAGTTCAATATTTAGCAAAAGTAATTCAATCAACTGGCAATCTGCTACAAAAATGTAAAGTATATTTAGACTGATGAGGAAACATCTATGCATAAGTTATCAGTCACATGAACATCAATTGCCACTCGGAAGAAAGCAAAAAATGTGAAGTTGTAAAAAGTTAAAATAAATGTCATACAGAAGGTGTCTTGGTTATTGTTTTCCAACACAACATCCATATGCTACTGCAATCTAATGATAAGTGATTCTTTGACATTACATAACCTCCAAACTTTCTTATACAAGAACAAAAAATTTAAACAAAGAGCCCACAATAATAATCATTATAACCATCAATTCTTAGCCTAACTAAATAAAAGACAAGCTTATTTGAGATATAATATAGTAAATAAAAGCAATCTCATCTGAGAATTAAAAGCATTATAATAGCATAGGTTAACAGCCACAAAATGTAGGCCCATGCTTTGACCTGTTCTTTTTTTGTTGTCAGATGTTGAAATATGATCTTTGGCCTTGTCTTCCCTTGATGCAGAACGAAAGCTCTGATACCAAAATTGATGCAGAACAAAAGCTCTGATACCAAAAATGATGCAGAACGAAATAAGAGAAGATGCGATGCGGAAGTAAATTAAAATTAATGTATTTTTTTTTTAATATATTTTCAGAAGTCGGCTTTGACTCGAAGGAAAGATAAATTAATGTTGAAAGAAACTAAGAAATGACAGAGAGCACAATTAAAAGGAGTGGATTATCAGAGTAACTCAAAAGTAGGATCGCTGGGGATTGAGAAACCCCAAGATCTAGGGTTTGCTCTGAGTTTCAACGAAACAGACAAAGTGAGAAGAGAAGGTTTTATACCTGACTATGATATCTCTCGTTGCTTCAATTGAAGGACACTCTCGAGCAGATTGTAGGATCCTTGGAGACGAGGTATCTTCGCAATGGATCCTCGGATTGTAGTCCTATGGCAAGGTTGGCCTTCTTCTCGAACTCAGGATCTGGAAGAAGAAGAATAAAAAAAAAAGAACCAGAAACTCAAAGAAAGACACTGACCTGAGGACTTAATGAAGATTGTTGGATGTAAAAGTTCCGGAGATCTTGATACTGATCTGACTCTTCTTTGAACTTGCTCTGTAGTTGAAACAGTTGATCTGAACCTGGATGCTGGTGGCCGGCCTTTATGTGGAAGAGAGGGGCCGTGGGATGTAGATGGAAAATTAGGGTTTGGTGGTGGTGGAGTAGAGAGGGTGGACTAAGCTAGAGTTTTGGGGTTGGAGATCTCACACCTCCTCAAGGTTCCTAGGGAACCCGGATTTACTCCCTCACGGAGCTCAACACTTGAATACAAGTGCGGAAGAGAGAAACACAAAGTTGCTCACAAAGAAATTGATTTCATTCATCAGTTTAATTCAAGAGTTACATAGAGTTGAATATATAGACATAACAAAGAAATAAAATTTCATACACTTCCCATGTGGGACTAATAGGACTAACCCACACTTTAGGCATCAAATTCTCTTCCCAAGACTCCTTCCATGAGTGGGCAGCCCAAAAACTTCAAGAAAACTTGAAAATCAGCTCCAAATGGCAGGTTATGGGGTGTCTCCTAGTATCTCTCCATGAATCAAGGATTTTCCCTTCATGGTTTGGCTCTTTTTGACACCTCCTAGTCTTGCTCCACAAGTTTAGGCTTCTTCCTTTCATGGCTTTGGCACTTTAGGAAACTTTTGGTGCCTCCTTGATTTTCTCCCCAAGACATGCTCTCTTCCCTTTTATAACTTGGATTTTTATGGAACATTGTGGGGCACCTCCTTGATCCTTTCTTCAAGAAAAATTCTTGCCATCCTGGCTTGGGTTTATCTAGAAAGAAGTTGGCTCCTCCTTGGATTGAGGTATCTTGATGGATTTCTCCCCCAAGTGGCGCATGAAAGAAGGGACCTGCTTTCTTGTGGTGTGGGGACCAAGGCACACTGGATGGAGATGTGGCGCCTCCTGAACTCTGGCGTGTGGCTGGGAGTGTGGCGCCCACATGCTTGGGCCTGGGAGAAAAAATTGGGCACCCTGAACCTTGACTTGATTTAAAAAAATGGCACCAACCTGGAGAAGACCTAGACCACTACTAGGACTTGTACTGAGTCAACATGACTCAACAAAATTTAAATTGTAGGGAAATACAGACTCAAGACTAAAATTGAGTTGACCAAGTCAACCCTAATTACAAAACCAGAAAAACCCTAATTCTTCGGGCAAGGTCAATCAGACATCCAGATGGAGCCCTGAAGTCTTCTTCTGAGTCTGGTGCCCGCACCAATTCTTCCGGGGTGGGAGGAACTCGACCCTGTCGAGTAAGGCTCAAGTTGGCTCTGGTATCTCTCCAAGAGGTCTGGATCCAAATCTTGTAGTTCTTCTCGGGAGATCCAAGAGTCATCAGAGTCTGGCCTTCCTTGCCAGTGGACCAGGTATCTTTGGTATCCTCGATTACGAGTAGAGATAACCTGTTCATCCAGGATCTTTTCAATCTGCTCTTTCCTCACAGGCCAGTTTGTTGGTGGACACACAGGATTGGGTTCACTCTCAAGAGCAGGATTAGGCTCAAAAAGGCTCACTGGGAATCACAGCTGGCTCTCTATACTCTACTAGGTATGTAATGTTGAAAGTGGAGCTAATGCCTAGTTTGAAGGCAACCCGAGCACATAGGCATTGGACCCTACTCTCTTCACTACTCTAATGGACCAGCTCCTTTAGCATATAACTTTCTAACGGTTCCAGGAAAAAACCGCTCAGGCCTTAACCTAATCATTACATTGTCTCTCTCAACAAAAGTTTTGACTCGTCTTTGAGAATCAGCCAACTTCTTATAAGTTTCATTACTTAAAATTATTTTGGGATGAATTTCTTTATGCAAGTCCTTTACATGCTATGCAAGTGCATCAAGAGACTTGTGTGTATGGGCTAATAGTGAAATCAGATCAAGTGGTGTGTGAAGCTTGTATCCATGAACAATTTCAAAGGGACTCTAGCCTATAACCTATTGATCGAAACATTGAATGCAATTTCAGCCCTGGACAAAATACAAATCCTAATTCCTGGTGCTCTCAATCAAACCAAAATCTGAGCCAAAGCCTAGTAAAGGGTCAAGAAAAACTAAACTAGACTGACGATGCATTCCTAAAGAATGAACTTTATTCCAAAGGAACCCTAGGTCTAAACCTAACAAACTAAGGCTCTCTAGGTTTGACCTTGGGTCGGAGGAGGGCATGCAGAGCATGAAAACTTATTATGGATGCCTAGTAGGTGCCATAAGGTCTTCCAGAAGTAGGTGGCAAACCTAATAGGTTCTAAGGAGTCTTGCAACCTAGAGATCTCAGTAAAGTGTAATCCCATAGCTCTAAAAACATGAGAAGATTCAGGGAAGGGTAGGAAATAAGAATCAGAGTTTTGAGGGGCTTATCGGAAACAAGAAACAAACCTTGGTTATTCAGGACAACCTTAAAATGAGGACATTGTTCTATAGGTGCACTCATCCAAACCTCATGATTTGCTCTATGAGGGTCTACAAGTGCAAGTTCTAGGATAGGCTGGGTGCTCCTAGAAGGTGGAAGGTTATCAGGAAGGTCTTTGGAATGTTTATCTAGAAAGTCCTCTAAGCTACTGTCTTTTTCTTGTTCTTGGACCTTCTCAATGGCAATTCTTGTGAACCCCTTCCTTCTTCACACTTCTCTACCAGATTTGACTCAGGGGTGTCTTCTTTGGATTCCTCAATGAGTTCAAGGGTATTCTCACTTAAACTCTCATTGGATACATTTTCTCTTCCTGAACTTCCTCAAAAGGGTCTTCTCTTAGGGTTAGCTCCTGAATTCCTTGAGTGGCAGGGGTCCCCTCAATAACCCCATCAGGTAGGAGTTGGTTAATGAATATCGAGAGACATATCCTCAAATTCTTCTTCTTCATATTCATCTATCAAACTTATGTCAGGCTCATATATTTCTTCCTCAATCTCACTGAAAGGTTCTAATCTATTCTCCTTTGATTCCTCTTTAAGTACGGCTCTGGTCAAGGTTAACTAATTTTGGATGGCCATGCCTAACTCCTTTCTCAGTGTTATCCTTCTGGTCAAGAGGTGACATAAGTGGGAATTGACAAACAAAAGTCTGGTTCACTACGGGTGTCGGATCAATCGGAACTTGACTCAAGTTGGTAGAGGTTGGCTTTAAGTCCAAAGTACTTGATTGGTTATATCTTAAAGACCACTCATAGTCTTGGGCTTCTTGGTAGGCTCGGTCTAACTTATTGGTCTTTTCAAGGCATAGCTTCGTATAAATGTCTGGGTGTAACCCAACCCTAAACCTCGATGTGATCTGAGCTTCGGTCTCAATGGTATTGCATTTCATGTCATACCACTAGGAAGTCCTCGATATATTAGACACAGCCTATTACCTTGTCGCAATTGATACCATTGGTCTAAAAGTCTTTTCTCATAGGATCTACCTAGGTACCTATCTCTCAACTTACTTCTCGTATCTCTCCAAGTATATATTTCATCTTTTCTTGGATAACACTCACGCTCAATAGCATATCAATGCGACCTAGCATGTTTGGTGAACTTGGTTTTGCCAACCTAACTTGTCCTAATTCCGATATGTTGGTGCACTCAAAATACCGATCCATTTGTTCTTCCCACTTAATATATGTCTCTTGTCTTCCATCAAAAGTGGGTGCATAAGGTTCGGTGTTCCTAACGGGTCCCTTTTCTGAGTCAACCAAGTATGGATATAGGCTCCTAGGGTTATGCTCGAGATCACGGTATAAGGTCCTCCTAGGCTCCTGGCATGGGTGAGGTTGGGACCTATTAAATTTTGGATCAGGGGTCCAATGTGAAGTCTACGTTTCTCAGTCCCTGGGCTCGGTCTCTAAACTGGGCAAAACCCTCATTCATATCCTGACTCAATTTGGTCATACTTTCGGTAAGAGTTCTAATCATGGCCTCTAATCAGGTTGGATTTGACCAGGTTGGTAGGGTACTCCATTCCGGGTGGACATGATGATGCAAGCAAGCACACCAAATGAGACTCGACTGAAATGACTACGGGCTAACTAGACCTAGAGCCCAAACTAGATGCCCAATCAGAGTGGCAAGCTAGCCTGTAGTAACTCAGGACTCAGCCAGGCAGGTGTAAGGGGAGTGTTAGGTCCCTAAATTGCCAATCCTAGACACCAATCAGTGATTGGCCAGGTAGGCGGACCAGCACACAAGCCCTTCGGGATAGAATCCCTGAACCACCATTCTAAATACTGAGTACAAAGCACACACAGAGTAACTAGACAAACTGACTCAACACTAGCCTAGACCCGACTTGTTGGTGTCCCTAGCCCACTCGAGCAAATTAGATCTAATTAATTTTAAAATTAGGCTTATGATCGAATGAATGGGTGGTGGTTTTGGGCTAAGGAGAGGTTATCAACTCCTCCCCTTATCTTAGATGCTCAATTGCCCTAAGATGAATTAGGAGATGATCACTCAAAAAAAAAATTGAATTGCAGAAACATAGAAACAGAATTGCTGTAATTTAACTCTCAAAATTTTACAGAAACCAATAAATTACAGTAAGATTATGTAAAATAGTTTCAATTATACTGGTTCTAGCAAAATAAAATCATGCAATTTAGAGTTACCAGTAATGAGAAAACAATTCCTGCAACAGGGCAGTTACAGACTGAAAACAGAATGCTTCCCCTGTTTACAATTCCTGCTACGAAGTTGTAACCCAGTGGATCCCTACACGCCCTAGGAACACCCATGGAATGGAAAGAGGAGGCTTTCACCTCACTTCATTCCTAGGACGGACGTCCTGGGGAGTCTACTTCGAGCAGATAAAGTAAAAAAGAGAGACACTCAAAACATGCAAGCAAGTCAGAAACCCTAGATAGGGCTCTGATACCAAATTGATGCAGAACGAAAGATCTGATACCAAATTGATGCAGAACAAAAGCTCTGATACCAAAAATGATGCAGAACGAAAGAAGAGAAGATGCGATGCGGAAGTAAATTAAAATTAATATATTTTTTTTTAATATATTTTCAGAAGTCGGCTTTGACTCAAAGGAAAGATAAACTAATGTTGAAAGAAACTAAGAAATGACAGAGAGCACAATTAAAAGGAGTGGATTATCAGAGTAACTCAAAAGTAGGATCGTTGGGGATTAAGAAACCCCCAGATCTAGGTTTGCTCTGAGTTTCAATGAAACAGACAAAGTGAGAAGAGAAGGTTTTATACCTGACTGTGATATCTCTCGTTGCTTCAATTGAAGGACACTCTCGAGCAGATTGTAGGATCCTTGGAGACGAGGTATCTTCGCAATGGATCCTCGGATTGTAGTCCTATGGCAAGGTTGGCCTTCTTCTCAAACTCAGGATCTGGAAGAAGAAGAACAAAAAAAAAAGAACCAGAAACTCAAAGAAAGATACTGACCTGAGGACTTAATGAAGATTGTTGGATGTAGAAGTTCCGGAGATCTTGATACTGATCTGACTCTTCTTTGAACTTGCTCTGTAGTTGAAATAGTTGATCTGAACCTGGATGCTGGTGGCCGGCCTTATGTGGAAGAGAGGGGCCGTGGATGTAGATGGAAAATTAGGGTTTGGTGGTGGTGGAGTAGAGATGAGTGGACTAAGCTAGAGTTTTGGGGTTGGAGATCTCACACCTCCTCAAGGTTCCTAGGGAACCCGGATTTACTCCCTCACGGAGCTCAACACTTGAATACAAGTGCGGAAGAGAGAAACACAAAGTTGCTCACAAAGAAATTGATTTCATTCATCAGTTTAATTCAAGAGTTACATAGAGTTGAATATATAGACATAACAAAGAAATAAAATTTCATACACTTCCCATGTGGGACTAATAGGACTAACCCACACTTTAGGCATCAAATTCTCTTCCCAAGACTCCTTCCATGAGTGGGCAGCCCAAAAACTCCAAGAAAACTTGAATCAGCTCCAAATGGCAGGTTATGGGGTGTCTCCTAGTATCTCCCATGAATCAAGGATTTTTCCTTCATGGTTTTGGCTCTTTTTGACACCTCCTAGTCTTGCTCCACAAGTTTAGGCTTCTTCCTTTCATGGCTTTGGCACTTTAGAAACTTTTGTGTGCCTCCTTGATTTTCTCCCCAAGGCATGCTCTCTTCCCTTTTATAACTTGGATTTTTATGGAACATTGTGGGGCACCTCCTTGATCCTCTCTTCAAGAAAAATTCTTGCCATCTGGCTTGGGTTTATCTGGAAAGAAGTTGGCTCCTCCTTGGATTGAGGTATCTTGATGGATTTCTCCCCAAGTGGCGCATGAAAGAAGGGACCTGCTTTCTTGTGGTGTGGGGACCAAGGCACACTGGAGGAGATGTGGCGCCTCCTGGACTCTGGCGTGTGGCTGGGAGTGTGGCGCCCAAATGCTTGGGCCTGGGAAGAAAAAATTGGGCACCTTGGACCTTGACTTGATTTTAAAAAAAATGGCACCAACCTGGAGAAGACCTAGACCACTACTAGGACTTGTACTGAGTCAACATGACTCAACAAAATTTAGATTGTAGAGAAATACAGACTCAAGACTCAAATTGAGTTGACCAAGTCAACCTAATTACAAAACCAGAAAAATCCTAATTCTTCGGGCAAGGTCAATCAGACATCCAGATGGAGCCCTGAAGTCTTCTTCTGAGTCTGGTGCCCGCACCATCCCTGTAGTTGGTGCACTACTAAACATATCAACAGAAAAAATTAATTTCAGCAAACATCAAGTATAAGTGGTTCTAATATGCCATTTGTGATTACAAATGCAATAGCAAGATATTGTTCTCACGTCCTTCTATCAAGAAACTGAATGATGGTAGTGTTGATCTCAGCTTTGGAGACTTGTAACCTAAGGATTCCTCCAAAAAGAATCTCAGCATATGAAACCTGAGACAACAATCCCAAAAAAATAGGACCAACAACAGATTAATATATATCCAAAAACAGGCTAAGAAGTACAAAGGAAAAATGACTGCAACATCTTACCAAGGTACTGTAGTAGGGCTCGAATCAGGGGCAGCGGTAGCCAGCGGGATAAGGGCAGGGGCCGCGGCAGTCGACGGGACAGGGGAACGGGAAGCGATAGCAACAGCTGGCGGGACAGGGGCAGGGGCAAGGGCAGCCGGTGGGGGAGTGGGGATGATCGACGATGTGGTGGCCGGCGGTACCGAATCCAAGAACGATGTCAAGCAGCGGGCATTAGCCGTTGAGGGTCCATGGTCACCATCCGTGAGGGAGCAGCATTGTAGATGGGCTTCCGCCATCGGGGGGGAGGCATTGGCCATCGGGGGGGAGGCGTCAACTGTGGAGGGCTCGGCCATCAAGGGAGGCGTTGGCCGTGGGCGTGGAGGCGGAGCCCGATGTAGATGGCCTCGAGGCTTGGTCCCACTCGTAGGCCGTGTAGAGGGCTCGAACAGTCATAACAGTCAGCCGTCGGGGAGGGAGGTGGCCATTGGCCAACGGGGGGGAGGTGTCGGCCGTGGGCTTGGAGGCGAGCGCCGATGTCGAGGGCCTCAAGGCTCGGTATGCTCGTAAGAGCAGCGTAGATGGGCTCGATTGCTCGAACAGTCACCATCGGGGGGAGGAGGGCCAGAGGCGGCGTTGTCACGGGGGGGGGGGGGAGGCATCGGCCATATGGGGGAGCGCCGGAGGGGAAATGAGGATTCGCTGGCGGCTGGGCAGCTGGAAGGGAGAAGGGCCAAATGGCTAGGGCACATGATTTTGATAAGAAGGCTTTTATAGTAAAATCATGATCGATGTTTAACGTTCGATATCATCCCAACATCCCACATTATTCTAAAAAAAAAAATTAAAAAAAATTTTTTTGCAACTAAATTTTTCGGTTGCATAATGTTGCCCAGAGAGCAACCAAAGAGGGGGATGAATTAGGTCTCTAAAAATTAAAGCTAAGCTTGATAAAACAAGTAGCAAACTTCACAAGACAATATATGATAAAACAAGTAGCAAACTTCACAAGACAATATATGCAATTCAATTCAACAAGGTACTAAGATTTAAGTGTAATGCTCTAAAGTAATAGTGCAGCGAAAATAAAAGCAATAAGCAAGAAAGTAAAGAGCAAGGAGGGAGAGAACAAGCAATCACAAACATAACAAGCTATAGTGGTTCGGTGCCAACCATTCACCTACATCCACTCTCCAAGATCCCCTTGGAAATTCACTATAATCAAACGATTACAACCGATTAGTTTTCCAGGCTCACTAATCAAAACCAAACTTGTTTTGCAAGGCTTACAAGTCACAACCTCACTGGTTTTCCGGGATAACCAAGAACCTAATTGGTTTTCACAAGGCTAACCAAAAACCTCCCTTACTTTTCCGGGCTAACCAAGAACCTTAGTGGTTTTAAGAGCTAACCACCAATCTAATTGGTTTCAAGGCTTACCAATAACCTCACTTGGTTTTCCAATAGGCTAACCAATAACCTTTACAAGATATAAAGTTTTGAAACAAAGAACCAATATAAGCTTTCAATAGAAAAGCAAATAAGTAGATGTAGCTCGATGTAGTATTACTTTGCTCTTGTTGAAGCCTTTTGAATGTCCAAGTATGAATGATCTTCAATGCTCTTGATGGCTTTGAATGCTTGAAAGGCTTCCTTTAGCATGTGAATGGTTGAACCTTAAATAAATATGAATTAAGGCTCTTCTCTCTTCTTTTCTCTCTAAACTCTTTTTGGATATTCAATACCTTTTATTTTGATTTGATTTGGAGCCTATTTATACCTTCCCAAGGCCTCAAAACTGAGATATAGCTGTTACACTCAAAAAACTAGCCATTAAGACCATTTGGGATGAGTTTCTGCATTTGAAAAAAACTAGCGTTACTGTCACCAGAACTCCATGTGTCGACGCTTTCTTAGTTGAGTCGACACATAAGGTCGACACATATTCTTCTTGAATCGACACATAGTTCAAAATACTCCATTCAAAATCTCTGGAAATCTCAGTTGAGTCGACACATTCTCAGTTGAGTCGATACCTTGAGTCGACAAATTGCATCCATGAGTCGACACTTTAACTGTTGCTTCAACTTCTGCAAGTTTTGTGACTTGAAAGTCTCAGGCGATGTGTAATCCATGTGTTGATACTTTGAATCGATACATAAGCTCCATGTGTCGACACTTGATCTATGCCATTTGAAATCTTGGTGCGCGTACTGGTTGAGTCGACACTTTAACTTCATGTATCGACACATCATGTCATGGTCGACACCTTGAGTCGACACATCCTTGAAAAAATCACAGAAACTGCTGGTTTGAGTTGGAACAAGTTTCCACTTGCCTTAGCTATCCATTCAACCATCTCATAAAGTGTCCAAGACTTGTATTGTGCAATCATTCCATTCAAACTTGGTTCTTCAACACAATGGGCTTCTTCAAATTTGTGAGCATCCTTTCAATGAAAACACACTTAAAGCAAATCATTAGTCCTCAAATTATACTTAACTATTTTGCTTATCATCAAAATCAATTAGTGGAGTCAACAATCTCCCCCTTTTTGATGATAACAAAAACCTTAAGTATAAATGCTTTAAAGGTAAGGCTTAAGAGAATTGTTTAAGGTGCACAATATTGAAAGCATCAAATATATCAATCATTACTTGCATTAAAGATATAATCATTTAGACCACAAGTAAGAGAATCAGAGCTGTTGCAAGATTAGAAAGTATCAGAACTTTGATGTACATTTAAATTCATAGAGTACACGTATCATGATACTTTACAAAGAAATTTCTAGCAACCAACAAAGCTCCCCCTGAATCAATGATCATAACAACATTATAAAAAAAAATCTTTTCAAAACATTGAAAGAGGGGTTTCAAGAATCAAACTCACTTTGAATTTGAGCAAAAAGTAAAGCTCCCCCTTTCTTAAGGAACTTTGTAAGTAATTTTCAGGTTTTTCAAAAATCCTTAAAGTTAAAAGTACTCCCCCTTTAGTTTTGAGAGTAAAAACACATTATACTTAAATCTCACTAAATTACTCTCATTTTTTGTTATCATTAAAAAGGTAGGAAAATACATACAAGATATATCATAGTCATTGAATGTATAAAAGCAATTCAAGACATCAATCATTTCATTAACACATAGAAATGAGTAATCAAAAAGTTTTTCATATATGTCAGGAACTTGTACATCAAGTATACAACAAAGGTAAAAGTATATATAAGCATAAATGTAAACTATCTAGAAGTATAAACTATCTAGAAGTACATCGATATCCTAATCCTCATCCATCGACTCATCAGAAGATGAACCAATTTCGATTGGTCCTGTATCAGAAGAAGATCGAACTCGCGGCCATCGTGATCGAAGATCTCGAAGTATGGTCCTAGTCAGCTGATGAGGGGTACGGCATCCACGTCTTCTGCGACGAATATAGATCCGACCTCTGACTGAAGCAGTAGAGTAGAAGTAGGAGCTACATCCTCCGCAGGAACTGAACTGATCGGATCAATCAACTTAGCAATAGCTGGAGTAGGAGTGCGATCAAAAGTAGGACCGGAATCAAGATACTGAAAACGGGTGTGTAGAACCCAAGCTCTCGAGTGACTGACGATGTATGAAGGGTAGGAGTATCAAAAGTAGGTGTAACAGCTGATGATATGGGCGTATCAAGAACAATAGTATCAACTATAGAAAGTATCAGTGTATCTACAATAGATGTATCAAGTGTGGGTGTCTGAATGATAGGTGTATAAATGTCAAGAGAATCAACAATAGTTAAATCAGTAACAGGTATATCAATAACAGGACTAAGAATAGGAATAGGAATAGGAACAGGAACTGGAGTGTGATCAACCGATATGGAAGGAGAGGATGGATCAGGAATCAGAAGGGTGAGAAGGATGGGTCAATAACAGGGCTCGCGGGCATGTCATCCGTCACCTCCGCAACTGGCTCTGACATAGGATCAGCAATGTCAAAATGGTCTGAGTCAGTCTCCATGTCTCCAACAATAGTATCTCCATCTCCATCTCCAACTCTAAACTGAACACCAGTATCGATATCAGCAAAAACATCCGTTGGTGTTGGAGCAGATACATCAACAGAAGTAGGAACAGTGTCTGCAGCAGGAGCACTCGTAGAAGATCTGGACAGTGCTGAGAGAATAACCGAAATGCCATCACTAAGACCAATGTGGTTCTCTCTCATCTCAGCAATAAACATATCAAGACGCTGCCTCATGATAAATACATCGATCTCTATGCGTCTGACTCTGTCCTCTAGAATATCTGAAACACCAGGAGTCTCCGTCTGCACTGGCTGTGGCTGGGCAGATGTAAAAGGATTAGACTGAGCTGGCTGTGCTGCCGTCTCAGGAAGTGTCTCACTAGGTCCAGCCTCACCTGAAGAATCCGCTCCTCCTCTACTGTATCCTCATCAATGTCAGCTGTATCCTCAGCCTGTCCTGATATCCTCCGTGTCCACTGGCCTCGGACTAAGTGATAACCTATGCGATGCAATGACCTGATGTCATATACATCGGTATGGATCAAAGTACGATAAGGCTCATCCTGGAAACTAACTCCATACTACCTGAAAAATACTGTCAACCCCATGCCATAAGGCAAACAGGCGCTGCACTAGACGCCGCCTCAGTAATCTGATGAACCATCAGAACAGGAAGGTAAATCGACATCCGCTAAATCAGTGAGACCATCACCAGCAACTCCCGCTCGATGATATAGTCAAATCAACCAGTCTTCGACAGAAGAATCCGAGCAACTATATGATGTAGCAGTCTCATCTCCGTAGATAGTCTCGATGCTGGAACAATGGCTCCCTCTGGTAAGATGTCAGACTCAAAAATGTACTGGAGACCACTAACTCGGTCCATCAAGCTGTCAATAACTGATCCAGTCATGGGTATATCTCATACTCTACTCGAAATCTCTGAAGTGATGAGGATATCCCATCCTCTGACCTGAGCAATCCAACCATCAGACCCTCGGGCAAGTGAATCGTAGAATCTCCATCAGCCCTGGGTAGTATCTCTCGCTGAGCGAACAAAAAGTAACCAACCCAGCATGTCTAATCCAATCTCCAATCCTGAAATGCTGCTAGTCTAAGAAGGAAAAGTCCACTCGGTGTCCTCCAACCACTGTCTTGGAGCTCATCTGGCTAGAAGATGCAAACAACGGTCGTGCAGGCAGATCCGGAGCTCTAGACTCGTGTCGGGCCTTGGTTCTCCGCTCTTCTTCAACCTGTGACTGACAAGGTCGGTGAATGACTTGTTTGCAATGACCCATTATCAAGATTATAGGGTTGGGCAAGGTTTTTGGTGGAAAAAGAGAGTTTCTAGGGTTTAGGAATTAAAACCTAAAAAGATTCCAACAAAAACGGCTACCAAAGTCTCAAATCCAAGAAATCCATGGGTAAAAAACTAAGAAATGGGAGGATGAATAGTATGGATACCTGAATCGAGGTTTCGACTCAGAGGAGAAGAAATTTGGAGAAAAAATGGTTCGAAAACTCCTTAAATCTCAGTTTCTTGTCGGTCATGTGTCGGCTCACGCATGTGTCGGCTCATTTTGGTGTCGACACATGATGTGTCAACACGTCAACTTAAAAATTGAAAAGTTGAGAATTCTCTGAATGATCAAAATCAATTGAAATAATATGTTTTTGGAGTCAAATTAACAAAGATTAATCATGATTTATCATAAATAGGGTGAATAAATCTAATTTGAGTCAAATTGGGGAAGGATTTAATCAAATGGATTGATGATCCCGAGCTCTCTTCTAATCATACAGAATGATCTTCCAGAAGAGGTTTAGTCAAAATATCAGCTAATTGAAATTCAGTACAGATAAATTCAAGCAAAACATCATTTTTTTCTACATGATCTCTAATAAAATGATGCCTAATTTTAATGTGCTTGCTCATAGAGTGTTGAACATTTTTTTAGTCAAGCAAATAGCACTGGTATTATCACATTTAATAGGAGTTCTAGCCAACTTGATTTCAAAGTCTTCAAGTTATTGCTTAATCCACAGGATTTGAGTACAACTTCCTGCTGCAATATACTCAGCCTCAGCTGTAGATAGTACACCAAAGTTTGTTTCTTGCTAAACCATGAGATTAAGTTAACCCCAAGAAATTGGCAAGTTTCACTAATACTCTTTCTATGTAATCAACAACCAACAAAGTCTGCATCAGAATATCCAATCAATTCAGCAGAAGAATTTTTAGCATACTACAAACAATACTAATAGTACCAGACAGATATCTAATAATGCGCTTAACAGCCATAAGATGTGATTCTTTAGGTTTAGATTGATATCTAGCACACATGCAAACACTGAACATAATATCTGGTCTACCAGCAATCAGATACAGTAAAGAGCCTATCATGCCTCTGTATAATTTCTGATCCATAGATTTACCATGCTCATCTTTATCAAGTTTACATGAAGGTCTCATAGGCATACCTATTGGTTTAGTAGTCTCCATCCCAAACTTTTTGATAATTATCTTGTGTACTTAACTTAGTTGATGAAGATACCATCTGAGGTTTGCTTAATCTGGAGTCCGAGAAAAGAATTTAGCTCTCCCATCATGCTCATCTCGAACTCACTCTACATTAACTTAGCAAACTCTTGACAAGAATTTCATTAGTAGCACCGAAAATGATGTCATCAATATATATTTGTACTACTAATAAATCATTATCTTTCCTTTTCAAAAATAGTCTTATCAACATTTCTCTAGAAAATTTATTTTCAATAAGAAATTTGCTTAGTCTTTCATACCATGCTCTAGGTGCTTGCTTTAATCCAAAAATGCTTTGTGTAATTTGAAAACATGATCAGGATGTGCATGATTTTAAAATCCAGGTGGTTTTTCAAACAAAAACCTTTCATTTATAAAAACCTAATAAAGCACTTTTAACATCCATTTGAAATAATTTAAAGTTCATTAAACAGGCAAATGCTAACAATAGTCTAATTGCCTCAAGTCTAGCAACAGTAGCAAAAGTTCTTCAAAGTCAATCCCTTCCTCCTAATTGTAGCCTTTAGCAACTAGCCTAGCTTTATTTCTAATGACAATACCATTTTCATCTAATTATTCCTAAATACCTATTTAGTGCCTGTTACAGTCATGATAGTGACGTGGCCAGGCTCAGATACCGCCGAATGCGATCGAGCCACGTGGAGGTTTCTCCGGCCGAGTCAGGCCACGTCTCAAGACCAGGTTCGGCAAGACTACAGCGCCGGCAATTTCTAAGGCAAACCGTCCTCGCCGAGGTCGAGCTCGGATCGGAGCTCCTCACCACCTCGATGGCGTCGAAGTTCGGAGGGGTCCGCCTAAGTGAGGTCGGCCAAAGCCAGGAGACCTCCTGCACCTCGCCAGGTTTCCACCCAGGAGGGGTCCACCTGGGCCGAGGTCGGCTGGTCCTTCGCCCTTTGCCAGGTGGCCTCCCGGAGACGGGCCCACCTCGGCGAGGCCAGGCGACCTCCTGCATCACACTCCCGGCCGGTCCCACCAGGAAGGGGCCATGGCCTAGGCCGAGGTCGGCTGGTTCTTCGCTCTTCGCAGGTGGCCCCGAAGACGGGTCCACCTCGGCCGAGGCCAGCCGACCTCCTGCCACCTTGCCAGGTGTCAACCCAGGAGGGGTCCACCTAGGCCAAGGTCGGCTGGTCCTTCGCCCTTTGCCAGGTGGCCTCCCGGAGACGGGTCCACCTCGGCCGAGGCCAGGCGACCTCCTGCCACCTCGCAGGTGTCCACCCAGGAGGGGTCCACCTAGGCCGAGGTCGGCTGGTCCTTCGCCCCTTTGCCAAGTGGCCTCCGGAGACGGGCCCACCTCGGTCGAGGCCAGGCGACCTCCTGCCGCCCGCCAGGTGTCCAACCAGGAGGGGTCCACCTAGGCGAGGTCGGATGGTCCTTCGCTCTTCGCCAGGTGGCCCCGGAGACGGGGTCACGTCGGCCGAGGCCAGACGACCACATGCCACCTCGCCAGGTGTCCACCCAGGGGGGTCCACCTAGGCCGAGGTCGGCTGGTCTTTCGCTCTTCGCCAGGTGGCCCCCGGAACAGGTCCACCTCGGTCGAGGTCAGGCTGCCCGTACGGAGAAGGTCCCAGGGAAGAGGCGCGGGCCCGAGGCCATCCCTCGGGCCGTACGAATCCCAGACGGTGCCCCGTACGGAGGGCGGCAGCACGCGGAACATCACTTGCATCTGCCCGACAAGTTCCACAGCCAGGGGGCACGATTCTGACAAGAGCAGGCCATATAGACGGATGGCCGCCCACGCTTGGGAAAGAGGGCGCTCTCGCTAGGCCCGAGGCCTGACCGGCCGCCTTAACAGCGCCGCCCTCCCTTTTTCTCTTCTGCCTTTGCCTTTTCCCTGCTGGGCTCGGCGGACGAGGTCGGAAAGCCGCCTGGCCCCCCTTCACCAAAAAGGGAAAAGAGAAGAGGACGGGGGAGGGGAGTCTCCCAGGAGGAAAAGACAAGCGCGCGACGAAAGGAGATAAAGAGGGAGGAATTGGGGACGACAAGGTAAGCAGACAAGCCTGAGGACAAGAAGAAGCAGCGGCAAAAGGCCTCGCTCCGGAGAGTGAAAACCAGAGATCCCGAGAGGGGATCATGGACGTAAGCTCGGCAAGGAGGCCCCGACCGAGATTCTGGTCCCAGAGCATCTCTCTCACCAGTAAACTCTCTAAGTCTGGAACCCTTTCGGGGGTCCGTCTGGAGAGTCTGTTCCTTCTCGTCGTCTACTGACTTGACCGTCGGAGTTCCCTCGCCGGGATCCCCGGCCAGGGTCTCCTAACCCTTTTTTGCAGGTTAGCCGTAGCCAGGGAGGCTCATTCGCCAGGCAGTCAGGAGGGATCGGTGGATCCGTGGTACAGGGCGCGACGACGGGAGCGGCAAAAGATTGGCGTGCCAGGTAGGGGGGCAGGACACCAAACCCGAGCGGGGGCCAGCTTTCTGCAGGTGTCGCGCTCTCTGACTAATGGTGGTCACTCGTGGCCGCGAGGCATCCACCAGCCGCGTGGGGGAGGTTCACTCCCTCCAGGGCCGGCAGCCCGGAGAGGGAGCTTCCAGCTCCCCTCCTCTTCCACCACAGCCTACCCCAACGGACGGACCCCTTGCGGCTGTCATCAGCAGCTGCAGACCTTGACCTCGGTGGTCCGGCAGCTTCAGCATCAGCAGCGGTCCCTGGCCACGCAGCCACAGCCAGGGACCCCGCGGCCCGACCGCGGGGCAGCGTGGGAGCCTACGCTCCATCCAGGGCAGGCCATCCCATCCGAGGGCCGCCTCCAACCCCGGGGGAGCCACCAAGCTCCCGCAAAAAAGAAACTACTCCGGTTCGGAGGAGGATCGCGAGAGTCGATCCCGGCCAACGAGACCGAAACGGTGCATCGCAGCAAGCGACGCCGAGGCCAGACTTCGCGCCAAGACCGATCGGCGCCCCCTTCACCAGTAGCCTCAGTGGAAGACTCCACCGACGAAGCCATCAGGCGCCAGGCCGAGAGGCGCCTGGAGGAGCATGAGCGCAAGCTGGCGGAGTTTGCCGCCGATTTGCCGACCTGCAGAACTCGTCGGCAGACCCGGCGGGCTACGACTCCCGCCCCCTTTCTCTGAAGAAATCCAGGCGGAAACAATCCCAAAATGGTTCCGCATGCCACAGGTGGATCCCTACGACGGGACCACCGACCCTCTGGACCATCTAGAGAGCTACAAAGCCCTCATGAGAGTCCAGGGGGCCATTGACGCTCTCCTGAGCATCGCCTTCCTGGCCACCCTCCGGAAGGCCGCTCGAGTCTGGTTCACCCGCCTCGAGCCCGGATCCATTTGCTCCTTCCATCAGCTGGAAGGAAGGTTCGTGGCACACTTCGACGCTTGTCAAAAGGTGCCGAGAGAGGTGGACAGCCTCTTCTCCATCCGCCAGCAGGACCAGGAGCTGCTCCGGGACTACATCACCCGGTTCAAAACTGCAGCCCTGGAGATCTACAGCTTGGACGAGCCCGTCGCCATGCTGGCTTTAAAGCGCGAGCTCAAGATGTCCCGCCTGACCTACTCCCTGGACAAGAAGCCGCCCAGGACGTACTCTGAGCTCCTCCTCCGCCCCACAAGTACATCCGAGCGGAGGAGGCCGACCGCACCCGTCGAGAGTTGGACGGGAAGATTTCGAAGAGGCCACCCCCGAGAGAAGCCCGGGAGTTCGGAAGCCCGGGCCATCTGACGACCTCGCTCGAATCCAAGGCCGAGGGGCGAGGCCACTCCCGAGCGGAGGTACACCCCTCCTCGCACCTCGGACGAAGATCCTCATGGAAATCGAGGACGAGCGCTACCTCCGCCGACCTCGTCCTCAGAACCCGAGAGCCGTCCGGGACAAATCGAAGTACTGCCAGTTCCACCGCGAGCACGGGCACGACACAGAGGAGTGTCGCCACCTGAAGCGGGAGATCGAGGAGGAGCTGATTAGGAGGGTACCTCAGGAAGTTCGTCAAGAACGAGGCCCCCTCTGAAAGGGCAGCCGCTCGTGACCTTACTGACATCATCCTGCGATCGACAACCGCCAACGGAGAAGCCCGTGGGCATGATGACTCGCACGGGTTTGGTCGAGCGATGAAGAGATCTCGGGAAGTCGGGAACCCGGAGAATGTAATCCCCCCAAGGGGGGGAAGCTAATGATAATGTAAGCAACGATGCCGTGGTGGTCGAGATGACCATCGCGAAGCATCCTGTACATCAAATCATGGTGGATAGTGGAAGCTCGGCTGATGTACTTTTTACGACGCTTTCTCTCGGATGAACTTGTCCCCCGATCAGCTGAAACTAGTGCACACCCCTGGTAGGTTTTACGGGGGACTCCATGGGGGTCGAGGGGGAGATCACTCTCCCGGTCACCGCCGGATCCCCACCCCGGCAGGCGACCGTCCTAATAACATTTACCGTCGTCAGGCTCCCTCGCCTTACAACGCCATTCTCGGGCATCCGGGCTCAACCAACTGGATGCCACCATCTCCACGAGAAGGCTGTGGTACAGTTCCCCACGCCTTCCGGGCTTGGGAGATGAAGGGGATGACCCAGCCAGTCCCGCTCTACCTCCAGACGGTCCCGGGCACCAGGGGTGCAGAGCTCGCCCATGATATCGACGACCTCGATCTGAGAGAAGGAACCCAGGGGAGGGCCGTAGCGCCTGCTGACTTTTCCCCTCGGTTCGGATCCCCTGAAGACGGTGCAGGTCGGGGCCCAGCTCCCTGAGGAAGAACGAACCCGCCTGCTGGAGTTCCTCGCGCCAACACTGACGTGTTCGCCTGGTCAACAGGACATGCGGGCATCCCGCCCGAGGTCATCATGCACAGGCTAAACGTGGACCCAAATTGCCGCCCGGTCCGCCAGAAGAAGAGAAGCTTCGCCATGGAAAGGCAGAAGGCGATCAACGAGGAAGTGGAAAAGCTCCTCACCGCCGGTTTTGTCGGGAGGTCCAGTACCCAGCTGGCTGGCAAACGTGGTCATGGTAAGAAAGAGTAGTGGTAAGTGGAGGATCTGTGTGGATTACACCGACCTCAACCGAGCTTGCCCAAGGACAGCTTTCCTTTCCAAGATCGACCAGCTGGTCGACACCACCTCGGGACATCGCCTCCTGTCGTTCATGGACGCCTTCTCCGGATACAACCAGATCCGAATGAGTCCGGGAGGACGAAGAGCACACCGCCTTCATAACTGACCGCGGAACTTTTTGCTACAGAATGATGCATTTGGCCTAAGAACGGGGGGGCAACGTACCAGCACTGGTCAATAGAATTTTCAAAGACCAGATCGGCCGCAACATTGCAGGTGTACGTGGACGACATGCTGGTAATGAGCAAACCCGAGTCGGACCATGTGCTGTGATGGCGGAGACGTTCGGAAACCTCCGACGCCATCAGATGAAGCTGAACCGTGAAGTGCGCCTCTGGCGTCTCCGCCGGGAAAATTCTAGGATGTATGGTGACCCAAAGAGGGATCGAGCCAACCGGAGAAGGGCCAGGCCATCCTGGATAGAGCAGCCCGCCTCCAGAGCAAGTGCAGCAACTAACCGGCCGAGTTGCGGCCCTCAGCCGTTTTATCTCTAGGTCGGCGGACCGTTGCCGTCCCTTCTTCAAGGTACTGAGGAAGATGAATGACTTTGCTTGGACCGAGGAATGCCAGCAGGCCTTCGAGGAGCTGAAGAAGACCCTCGCATCGCCACCGTTGCTGTCCAGGCCGAGGAGGGAGAGGAGCTTATCCTCTACCTAGCGGTTACCCCGGAAGCCGTCAACTCTGTCTTGGTTCGAACCGACGCGCCAGGGGGCCAGCGGCCGGTCTGTACTATACAGCAAACTTCTCCGTGACGCGGAGCTCAGGTATTCTTGGCCGAGAAACTCGTTTTTGTGCTAATAGTGTCTGCCCAGCATCCAGGCTTTATTTCCAAGCGCACCCATCGCTGTCCTGATGGTATCAACCGCTGAAAGCAGTGCTCAGCCGACCTGATACCTCGGGACGATTGGCAAAGTGGACAGAAACTCAGCGAGTTCGACATTATGTACTGGCCGAGGTCGGCCATGAAGGACAGGTGCTAGCCGACTTTCTGGTCGAATGTGCAGGCTTGGGCAAGGAGCCCGAGGAAGGCCCCTCAGGCCGATCGATGGAGATAGGACACCAACGAGCCCGGAGAAGACGCCTGGATCCTCCATGTAGACGGAGCCTCAAACTCCGGCGGGAGCGGGGCTGGGCTCATCCTTGCCAACAGCAACGGGGTCGTCGCCGAATGCGCACTCCATTTCCAATTCCCCGTGATAAATAACCAGGTGGAGTACGAAGCACTTCTTCCGGACTAAGAGTCTCCCGCGAGCTGGGCGTAACCAACCTCAAGGCTTTCACTGATTCCCAGCTCGTGGCGGGGCAGGTGTCCGGGAGTACGTCGCACACGACCCCCAAATGGCGAAATACTTTGAGCTCATCAAGGAGGGGCGCGTCCAGATTCCGACGCTTCAACATCTTCCATATCCCCCACGGGGAGAACGCCCGCGCGGATGCTGCTCTCTCTCGACTGGCGACCCTGCCGGACACGATGCTGGGACGCGCCCATGTGGAGCGCCTTGAGGTCCCAAGCCTCGAGGAGCCGGTGGAGGTCCACCAGGTCATCATGAACCTAGCGGATAGACAAGTATGCCGCATACATCACCAATGGCACCCTGCCGGAGGACCGCGAGGCGGCTCGCATCAGGAAGAAGGCCGTGCGGTTCGTCCTGATGGACGGGCAGTTGTATCGAAGATCCTACTCTACCCCCCTCCTCAAGTGCGTAGGACCCACGGAAGCCAAGCTTGTGCTCCAGGAGATTCACGAAGGCGTCTGCGGGAACCACGTGGGGGGCAGGGCATTGGCATACAAGGCCCTCCGTCAGGGCTACTTCTGGGAGATAATGAAGGAAGATGCCACCGACTTCGTGAAGAAATGCGACCGGGTGCCAGCGCCACGCCACGGTGCAACGGCAGCCCTCCAACCCAATCTCCCAGCTCTCAGCCCCCTGGCCGTTCGCCCAGTGGGGGATGGACCTCCTGGGCCCATTCCCGCCGGCGTCTGGACAGCGGAAGTTCTTGATAGTGGCCATCGATTACTTCACGAAGTGGGTCGAGGCCGAACCCTTGGCGAGGATCACCGAAGCGAACGTCGCCAAGTTCTTTTGGAAGTCCATCGTCTGCCGCTTCGGCCTCCCCCACACCGTGGTCACTGACAACGGGCGCCAGTTCGATTGCCGGGAATTCGAAGAATTCTGCAGCGACCTCGGCATCAAGCACGCTTTACCTCGGTGGCGCACCCCCAGACCAATGGGGAGGCCGAAGTCACAAACAGGACCATCCTTCAGGGCCTCCGCACGCGGCTGGACCAGGCCAAGGGCAGGTGGGCCGACGAGCTCCCCAGCGTCCTCTGGGCATACCACACCACCCCGAGGACGGCTACCGACGAAACCCCGTTCAACCTCATCTTCAGAGCCGAGGCAGTCATCCCGATCGAGCTCAGCCTACCCACACTGCGTGTGGAGCAATATGACGAGACAGAAAACCCAGCCAGGATGATGCTCAACCTTGACCTTCTTGAGGAAACGAGGGACAAAGCCCGAATTCGAATGGCGGCGTACAGGCAACGCTTGGCAGGTATTACAACTCCCGAGTGCAGCCGAAGGTTTTCCGTCTCGGAGACTTGGTCCTCCGGCGCGCTGAAGCTTCCCAGCCAGGGAATGCGGCAAGCTCTCGCCAAATGGGAAGGCCCATATCAGGTGGCAGAGGCCCTCCCTCATGGCGCATACTACTTGGAGGAATTGGGAGGTGCTAGGTTCCCCCGGAAGTGGAATGCCTCGAACCTGAGGATGTACTATCAGTAATGTAAGGTTCCTTGCCTGTAATAAAGTCCCCCACTTCAAACACTCCCTTCTCACTTCGACGAGAAAGCCTATGGCATCGGGTTCAGTCCGGAGATCCTGGGCTTCGGCGTGGAAGGCGGGGCGCAGAACCAGTTCGCCCATGCAAGCCGGAGAACAGCTCAGCAAGCCGCGCAAGGCTTGAGAAAGCCTGCGGCATCGAGCTCAGTCTGGAGATCCTGGGCTTCAGCCTGGAAGGTGGCGCGGAACCCAGTTCGCCCATGCAAGCCCGGAGAACAGCTCAGCAAGCGCGCAAGGCTTGAGAAAGCCTGCGGCATCGAGCTCAGTCGGAGATCCTGGGCTTCGGCCTGGAAGGTGGCGCGGAACCCAGTTCGCCCATGCAAGCCCGGAGAACAGCTCAGCAAGCCGCGAAAGGCTTGAGAAAGCCTGCGGCATCGAGCTCAGTCCGGAGATCCTGGGCTTCGGCCTGGAAGGTGGAGCGGAACCCAGTTCGCCCACGCAAGCCCGGAGAACAGCTTAGCGAGCCGCGCAAGGCTTGAGAAAGCCTGCGGCATCGAGCTCAGTCCGGAGATCCTGGGCTTCGGCCTGAAGGCGGTGCAGAAACTCTATCGCTGCGCAAGTATGAAGGCGATCCCAAAGACGGGCCGCTTAAGGCCTGCTCTGCCGCCACGCGATACGGGAGGCCCCAACCTTCGATTTGAGCAATGGAAGGACCGGGCATGCGATCGTTCAGCATTCCATACCAACATCTCAAAAAAAAAAAAAAAAAAAAAAAGAGAAGAAGAGGAGAACTCGAGGTTTTGTCAAACTAAAGCTTCATTAATGCAAGTGGCTAGTACAAGCTGGAGTCCCGACAGCCTGGGAGTCCCCAAAAAGAAAAAGAAAAAAAAACACGACTACAACGATGAAAGCAGGTAGGAAGGCGCTGGGCTCAGTGTGGTGCGGGTCGGAGCCTTTTGCCGGGGGGCGCAGGCGCTGCATCCTCGACTTCGGCGGCGGCGGCTCTTGGGGCTGCTCGGAGCCACAGCCTCGCTAGTCGACGGCGCCGCAGGAGTTGCGTCGACCGCACGGGGCCCTGCTCTCGACTCTTGCCTCCTGCCTCCATCACCACCCCGCTAAGATCGAGCTCGAGGAAGAAGGCCCCCACCTTCTCCCGGCACATCGGAACCCCTTCAGAAGGAATCCACGGCGGCCTCCCGGACCTCCGACGTGTACTCGTCGGAAGCCCGGAATTTCGGGACGGCTTCCTGCGCCTCCGCTTCGCGCCTCCAGGAGTCAGTTGATGTACGCACTCCGGTCCTTCGCTGCGCTCGCATCTCGCCGGGCCGCCTCCAGCTGGCGCTCCAGCCACTGGGAATGGGTCTGCAGGCGGGCCTTCTCCGCCGCGTCCTCCTCCGTACGGCGCTGATGGAGATCCTCTCCTCCGACAAGGAGGCCTCCAGCTCCTTGTTCCGCCCCTCGGAACGCGCCAGGTCGGATTGGAGGGCTTGGGTTTTTGGCTCGCAGCTCGACCCCCTTCTCCATGAGGTCTTTGACGTCGGCCGCGAGTTTGCCGAGCTTTTCCTCCTTCTCGGCGTCCCTTTATGCATTCCCTACGAGGAAGATCCTCAGTAGGAGAACGTCATTCCCGATCTGCACCAACGAAAAAAACCGGTCAGGAGAAAAGAAGTTAGATCTTGAAAGAACAGAAAGGAGGAGCTCGGGCTTACCGTGAAGAGCTGCGGGAGAATCCCGAGCAGAGCATCTGCGTAGTCCGGCCGCCCGGGCTCGGCGGTCCGGGCGGTGGAGGCGTACTCCATGATCTTTTTCGCGAGCCCTTTGTCGCGGGATGACGAGTCCCGGTGGTGGATCACGGCGCCGGAGGTGTCAGGCCGGCTCCTGCACCGGCCGCCCCTCAGCTGATTCCGCGATCGACGGGAGGCGGTGGCCACCGGATGCACGTCGAGGCGAGCAGTGACGACGAGACGACGCTGGACGGAGATGCAGGCGGTGGAGCCCTCTCAGCGGTGGGCCACCAGGTCGCGCAACGAGAGGCGTCGGCGGCCCCGCCCTGAGGCAACCTGGGTGGGGGGAGCGGTGGCGGCGGGCTGGGCACGGTCGCCGTCACGACTCCTGGCTCGCCTCCGTGCGAGCCTCTTCGCCGCGGGCTCATCCACCTCGACGACATCTCTCCGGGCTGCGCCCTCAAAAGGCTCTCCAGCGAAAAAATTCATTCCTGCAATACAAAGAACAGAAGGTCAGTCGGCTCGGTCATGAGAAAAAAGAGAGGGGGAGTCAAAGTGGGGCCGAATCTCACCCGTCTCGCGGATGGGACTGATCCCGGCCTCAAAAGATTCTGCTCCGAAAGCAGAACGTCGAGTGCCGGGACCACGTCGCTCAGGAGCTGGGAATAGGCCTCCTAGTCCGCCGACAATCCGAGAGTTTCGGTTCGGAGCCCGGTCCGGTTCTGGTGCGGGCACCAGACTCAGAAGAAGAAGACTTCAGAGCTCCATTTGGATCTCTGATTGACATTGCCCGAGAAATTAGGGTTTGTAATAAAGGTTGACCTGGTCAACCAGTTTATTTATTTTATTTTTCTTGAATCACCATTTAATTTTGTTGAGTCATGTTGACTCGGTGCAAGTCAAGTCCAATGTGGTTTCAATTTGGTCCAAAATGGTGCCACATTTCTCTTCCAATCAATCAAGGTTCAAGCAAGTGGAGGCCACACTCCAAGCCACACGCCCAGCCACACTCCGAGCACACGCCAGAGTCCAGGAGGCGCCATAGAGGCATCCCAGTGTCATGGTCCCACATCAAAGAAGAAAAAAATCAAATTTGAGGCTAAATTAAAGGAGGCGCCCACACCTGCCTAATTTACCTAAGCAAAGAAGGAAGAAAACTTCTCTTGGAGAAGAAATCAAAGAAGGACATCCAACCTACTCCTAATGAAGTTCAAATCAAAATCAAAGAGCTTAACTTGGAGTGGAAGAAAAGAAGAAATACCTTAAGAAGAAGAGGACTCCAAATCCAAATCCAACTCCAAAGGAGGTGCCATAAAAGTTCCAAAACAATTCTTTATGGCCGTCCCATTTTTTTTGGACTCTTGGTCGGCCAAGAGAGGTTTTCTACCTAATCTAGGGGTTGGAAGAGTTTAGTCCCTCATGGGAATTTGTACAAGTTAGGAAAAAATTTTAGGTCTATATAATAGACCTCTCTTGTAACTTTAAAAAATCAATGAAGAAAAATTATTTTTGCTATTCTCTTGTGTTGAGTGACCTAGGTTTCTCTTCTTCCGCACTATTCTAAGTGTTGAGCTCCGTGAGGGGGTAATCGGGTTCCATTGGAGCCTTGAGGAGGTGAGAGATCTCCATCTTTATCCAAAACCCTAGGTTAGCCACTTGAAATTCCAAAACCCTAGCCACCTTTCATTATTTTCCATCCACCAAACCCTAGATCCATCCATCTCCACGGCCTCTCTCTCTCTACAAGTCCAGGCCGTCCACCTTCATCCAGATCCAGTCCGGCTACTTCAGATCCAGAGCAAGTTCCAAGGAAAATCACATCAGCCTCCAGGAGAATCCAGTTTTCAGCAATTTCGATCTTCAAGTTCATCAACCTGGTAAATCTTTTCCTTGACTCTCTGATTCCATCAATTGTCTTTCTTCTCTTCCAGATCTTGAGTTCAGGAGAAGCCAACCCGCCAAAGGCCCAGTATTGGAGGATCCATTACGAAGATATCCGACTCCGAGGATCCAACAATCTGCTCGGGAGAGTTCTTCCACCAAATCTGTGAAGATCATTGTCTGGTTAGTAAACCCTTCCCTTCTCTTTATTTTGTTCTGTTGAAAGCTCGGAGTGAAACCCTAGGTCTGGGAGTTTCTCAACCCCCAGCGATCCGTTGCTTCTGAGTTACTCTGATAATTTAGTTTCCTTAAAGTTGTGCTTTCAATTATCACATTAGTATCTTCAATGTTAGGTTAACTTTTCTTTGATTTGAAGCCAACTTCTACAAACCTATAAAAACCACAAAAAAATTAGTTAATCTTAATTTACTTCCGCATCGCATCCCTTTTTGTTCTGCATCATTTTGGTATCAGAGCTTTCGTTCTGCATCATTTTGGTATCAAGGCCCAGTCTAGGGTTTCTGATTTGCTTGCTTGCTTTGATTGTTCTCTTTTTATTTTGTCTGCTCGAAGTAGACTCCCCAGGACGTCCGGTCCTAGGAACTAAGTGAGGCGCAAGCCTCCTCCTCCCATTCCACGGGGGTTCCTAGGGGTGTAGGGGATCCATTGAGTTATAACTTCATAGCAGGGATTATAAACGGGGAAGACAATCTAGCTGCAGCCCGTAATTGCCCTGGTCTCTTATTTTTCCCTGCATAAAACTCTGAATTGCATGATTTTTTTCGTTGAAACCAGTATAATTGAACCTATTCTCCATAATTTTTCTGCGATTTATTAGTTTCGGTAAAAATTCTGAGAATTAAAATACAGCAACTCTATTTTTTTGTGTTCTGCAATTCAATTCTTTTTTTTTGGAGTGATCATCTCATAATTACTTAAGGGCAATTGAGCATCTAAGATAAGGGGAGGAGTTGATTACCTCTCCTTAGCCAAAAACCACCATCCAATCATTCGAACCTAGACCTAATTTAAAATCAGTTAGACCTAATTTGTCCTAGTGGGCTAGGGACTCCAATGGTCGGGTCTAGGTAGTTTGAGTCAGTTTGCTGAGTTATTCTGTGTGTGCTTAGCACTCAGTGTCTAGAACGGTGGTTCAGGGACTACGTCCCGAAAGGCTTGTGTGCTGGTCCGCCTACCTGGCCAATCACTGATTGGTGTCTAGGATTGGCAATCAGGGACCTAACACTCCCCTTACACCTGCCTGGCTGAGTCCTGAGTTACTACAGGCTAGCTTGCCACTCTGATTGGGCATCTAGTTTGGACTCTAGGTCTAGTGATCCAGTAGTCGATTTAGTCTAGTCATTTTGTGTGCTTGCTTGAATCATCATGTCTACCAGAAACGGGAGTGCCATATCAACCTGGTCAAACCCAACCCGATTTAGAGGCCATGATCAGAACTCTTACTGAAAGTATGGCTAAAATGAATCAGGATATGACAAACACTGTGGCCCAGTTTAGCGCACAAATTCATGAGGATCTTACCCAACTTAGGGACCGAGTCCAAGTACTTGAAGAACCTAGACATCGGAATTGGACTCCTGACCCCGATTTTAATGTGTCTCAGCCTCACCCACATCTGGAGCCTA
The DNA here is from genome assembly GCA_021397845.1 of Areca catechu. Classification (NCBI taxonomy): domain Eukaryota; kingdom Viridiplantae; phylum Streptophyta; class Magnoliopsida; order Arecales; family Arecaceae; genus Areca; species Areca catechu. Next base: position 153,271,261 of record CM038043.1, read on the forward strand.
GAAGGCCTTTATATAGAGATCCTGAACTAATCATAGGAGGCCTGACCCAGAGCCTGAAGATAGAGATGATAGGTTCATCAGGAACATCAAATTAGATGCACCCACTTTTGATGGTAGTCTAAACCTAAGGTGTATTCTGATTGGGAGGGTGAGATGGATCAATACTTTGAGTGGTATGCTATGTCTGAGGAGAGGAAATACAAGTTTGCCAAGATGAAATTAGTGCGTCAAGCTAGGTTATACTGGGGGAACATTGAGCTAACCACTAGGAGACGGAATGTTGAGCCCATAACCACTTGGCAGGGTATGAAAGAAAAACTGAGAGATAAATACCTACCCATTCATACCAGCAAAACCTGTTAGACCAATGGCAAAACCTGAAACAAGGAAACCGATCTGTCTCGACTACATAACTACTTTTGATGAATACCTAATGAGATGTGATGTGAGTGAAGCCCACGAAGTCACTTTGTCTAGATTTAGGGCTGGACTGAGGGAAGATATCAAGAGAGAACTTTCTGAGAGAGGTTACTGATCTAGACCAAGCCTACCAGATTGCACTGAACACTGAAAAATTTCAGAGAGGACCTATACCTTTAGGGTTAGTGCCCCAATCCCAAGGAATGGACCTAGCCAAGTTATCCCTAGTAAACCTTTTCAGGGTACTTCTACCCCTAGGCCCATGGACAAAGGTAAGGCACCTGACACCCAGAGAACCCTAGTTCAAATATCACCTATTTTAAGTGTCAGAAACCGGTCACATTTCTAGTCAGTGTACTGCCATAGCCTGTTTCAAGTGTCATAAGGTAGGTCATGTTGCTAGCCAGTGCCCACGAAGATCCCTTTACATAGAAGAGGGAGAGAATGATAATTCCGAGCCCAGTGAGGAATTTGAAGAAGAAGTTTATGAGGCCGGAATGAATTTGGTTGAGGAGTATGAAGGAGAGGAGGAACCCAATGAATCTGACCAATTAGGAGTTGTAAGATGCATCCTATCCCAGAATCTAGTTCAAGAGGATTGGCGTAGGACTAACATCCTACAGACTTTTCTTAATTAGGGGATAAGGTATGTAAGATCATCATAGATAGCGGGAGCTGTGTAAATGCCATCTCTACTAGCACTGTCAAGATGTTAGGCTTAATCCCAGTTCCCCATCCCAACCCCTATAAGGTTTCTTGGGTAGATTCTACCTCCATACCCATCCAGTCTAGATGTCAAGTCCAAATCCAAATGCAATCTTATCACGAAAAGATTTGGTGCGATGTCTTACCATGGGGGTGAGCAGTAGTAATTCTCGGAAGACCTTGGTTGTATGATCATGATGCCACCCTCTTAGGAAAATCCAATACCTGTGTCTTTAGTTTCAATGGGAAGAAGATTACGATCCATTCCGTTCCCCCTAAGGACAAGGTAACTAAAGGAGCTGGTAAGGTTAAGGAGATGAAAACTGGAGTGAACCTAATCAGTGCTAAGGATCTAGAACAAGAAATTCATAGTGGTTCACCCATCTGGATGTTGACTGCTAAGGAGCTTAGAACTTCGGAACCTCAGAGCCTCCTCAAGAAGTTAAACCTGTGTTAAAAGAATTTGAGGATGTCTTTCCCGAGGATTTGCCAGACCACCTTCCACCTCTTAGGGATATCCAGCATGCCATAGATCTAATCCCAGGAGCAACTTTGCCCAACTGCCCCATTACAGGATGAATCCATCTGAGCATGAAGAACTGCAAAAGCAGGTTGGAGAATTATTGAGGAAGGGGTTTATTAGAGAAAGTCTTAGCCCTTGTGCAGTCCCAGCCTTACTGACCCCAAAGAAAGATGGCACGTGGAGGATGTGTGTTGACAGTCGTGCCATCAATAAAATTACAATCAAGTATAGGTTTCCCATCCCTAGACTAGATGACATGCTTGATATGATGGCTGGTGCAATGGTTTTTTTCTAAGATTGATCTCAAAAGCGGCTATCATCAGGTTAGGATTAGACCCGGGGATGAATGGAAAACTGCTTTCAAAACTAAGGATGGTCTTTATGAATGGGTTGTTATGCCTTTTGGGTTGTCCAATGCCCCTAGTACTTTCATGAGAATTATGACCCAGGTACTTAGAGCTTTCATAGGAAAATTTGTGTGGTCTATTTTGATGACATCCTGATCTATAGTAAGACCCCAACAGATCACCTAGACCACCTAGAGCAGTCTGCCAAGTTTTGAGGAATGAGAGACTCTACGGCAATCTTAAGAAGTGTGAATTCATGACTAGTAGAGTTATCTTTCTTGATTTTGTAGTAACCCCTGACGGAGTGGCGGCCGATCCTGAGAAGATTAAGTCCATAGTAGACTGGCCAGAGCCAACCAATGTGCATGAAGTTAGAAGTTTCCATGGCTTGGCTACCTTCTATAGGCGATTCATCAAGGGGTTTAGTACTTTAGCTGCTCCTATCACTGATTGTATTAGGAGAGAAGGGAGAATTTCATTGGACTAAGTCAGCCCATAAAGCCTTCCTAGATCTTAAGGATAAAATGACCCAGGCACCCATTCTGAGATTACCCGATTTTTCTAAAGTATTTGAGGTTGCCTGTGATGCTTCAGGTGTAGGAATAGGTGGAGTCCTAAGCCAAGAGAATCATCCCATAGCATTCTTTAGTGAAAAACTTAATGATGCTAAGCTTAGGTATTCTACCTATGATAAGGAAATTTATGCGGTGGTGCAAGCTTTGCGTTACTGGAGACATTATTGCTACCGCAAGAATTTGTACTATTTTCGGACCATGAGGCTCTTAGATTTCTGAACTCCCAAAAGAAGCTTAAACCTAGGCATGCTAAGTGGGTAGAATATATCCAGTCCTATACTTTTGTCCTGAAACATAAGGCTGAGTTGAGAATAAGGTAGCTGATGCCCTTAGTCGCCGATCTCTGTTATTAACTTCTGTTAGAACTGAGGTCATAGGGTTTGAGCAAATCAAAGAGGAATATGAGTCTTGTCCGGATTTCACAACTGTGTATCAGGATCTAGTTCAAGGACCGTCTAGTAATCACCAGGATTATACCCTTGTAGATGGTTTTTTGTTCTTCAAAAATAGGCTTGCATCCCTAGAACTTCTCTTAGGGAATTTTTTATTTGGGAAATCCATGCTGGAGGTTTAGCTGGCCATTTTGGAAAAGACAAGACCATTCTAGCTATTGAAGACCACTTTTCTGGCCTAGCTTAAAAGGGATGTAGCTAATATTGTAGCTAGATGTCGAACCTGCGCTGTTGCCAAACAGCGAAAACAAAACACTGGCCTTTATACCCACTCCCTGTCCCAGATCGTCCTTGGCAAGATGTGAGTATGGATTTTGTGTTAGGTTTACCTAAGACCTAGAGAAGGCATGATTCTATCTGTGTCGTAGTCGACCGATTCTCTAAAATGGCCCACTTCTTGCCTTGTTCCCAAACTTTGATGCGTCTAAGGTAGCCACACTTTTCTTCAATGAGATAGTTAGACTCCATGGCCTACCTAAGACAATCGTTTCAGATAGGGATGTCCGGTTCACCAGTTACTTTTGGAAGACCCTTTGGCGTAAGTTAGGGACAAAACTTAAGTTTTCAACTGCCTATCATCCCCAACTGATGGCCAAACTGAAGTAGTGAACCGTAGCCTAGGAAATCTGCTGAGATGTCTTGTTGGTGAAAACACCAGAAATTGGGATTTATACCTACCAAGGGTAGAATTTGCGTACAATGACTCGGTCAATAGGTCTACGGGTAAAAGTCCATTTGAAATTGTACATGGGTACAAACCTCACACACCTCTTGACCTAGTCCCTTTACCTGTCCACACTCGAGTCTCCGAATTTGCTGAGAATTTTGCACAGCATATAAAAGACTTGCATAAAGAAATTCATGCCAAAATAAATTAAGTAATGAAACTTATAAGAAGTTGGCTGATACTCAAAGACGAGTCAAATCTTTTGTTGAGGGAGACTATGTGATGATTAGGTTAAGGCCTGAACGGTTTCCTCCTGGAACCGTTAGAAAGTTACATGCTAGGGGAGCTGGACCATTTAGAGTGGTAAAGAGAGTAGGATCCAATGCCTATGTGCTCGAGTTGCCTCCAGAACTAGGCATTAGCTCTACTTTCAACATTACAGACTTAGTAGAGTACAGGGAGCCAGCTGTGATTCCTAGTGAGCCTTTTGAGCCTAACCCTATCATTGAGAGTGATCCCGACCCTGTGTGTCCACCAACAAACTGGCCTGTGAGGAAAGAGCAGATTGAAAAGATCCTGGATGATCAGGTTATCTCTACTCGTAATCGAGGATACCAAAGGTACCTGGTCCGCGGCAAGGAAGGCCAGATTTTGATGACTCTTGGATCTCCCGAGAAGAATTACAAGAATTGGACCCAGACCTCTTGGAGAGATACCAGAGCCAACTTGAGCCTTACTCGACAGGGTCGAGTTCCTCCCACCCTGGGAGAATTGGTGCGGGCACCAGACTCAGAAGAAGACTTCAGAGCTCCATTTGGATCTCTGATTGACATTGCCCGAGAAATTAGGGTTGTAATAAAGGTTGACCTGGTCAACCAGTTTATTTATTTTATTTATTTCTTGAATCACCATTTAAATTTTGTTGAGTCATTTTGACTCGGTGCAAGTCCCAATGTGGTTTCAATTTGGTCCAAAATGGTGCCACATTTCTCTTCCAATCAACTCAAGGTTCAAGCAAGTGGAGGCCACACTCCAAGTCACACGCCCAGCCACACTCCGAGCACACGCCAGAGTCCAGGAGGAGGCGCCATAGAGGCATCCCAGTGTCATGGTCCCCACATCCAAAGAAGAAAAAAATCAAATTTGAGGCTAAATTAAAGGAGGCGCCCACACCTGCCTAATTTACCTAAGCAAAGAAGGAAGAAAACTTCTCTTGGAGAAGAAATCAAAGAAGGACATCCAACCTACTCCTAATTGAAGTTCAAATCAAAATCAAAGAGCTTAACTTGGAGTGGAAGAAAAGAAGAAATACCTTAAGAAGAAGAGGACTCCAAATCCAAATCCAACTCCAAAGGAGGTGCCATAAAAGTTCCAAAACAATTCCTTTATGGCCGTCCCAGTTTTTTTTGGACTCTTGGTCGGCCAAGGGAGAGGATTTTCTACCTAATCTAGGGGTTGGAAGAGTTTAGTCCCACATGAGAATTTGTACAAGCTAGGAGAAAATTTTAGGTCTATATAATAGACCTCTCTTTGTAACTTTAAAAAAATCAATGAAGAAAAATATTTTTGCTATTCTCTTGTGTTGAGTGACCTAGGTTTCTCTTCTTCTGCACTATTCTAAGTGTTGAGCTCCGTGAGGGGGTAATCCGGGTTCCATTGGAGCCTTGAGGAGGTGAGAGATCTCCATCTTTATCCAAAACCCTAGGTTAGCCACTTGAAATTCCAAAACCCTAGCCACCTTTCATTATTTTCCATCCACCAACCCTAGATCCATCCATCTCCCACGGCCTCTCTCTCTCTACAAGTCCAGGCCGTCGACCTTCATCCAGATCCAGTCCGGCTACTTCAGATCCAGAGCAAGTTCCAAGGAAAATCACATCAGCCTCCAGGAGAATCCAGTTTTCAGTAATTTCGATCTTCAAGTTCATCAACCTGGTAAATCTTTTCCTTGACTCTCTGATTCCATCAATTGTCTTTCTTCTCTTCCAGATCTTGAGTTCAGGAGAAGCCAACCCGCCAAAGGCCCAGTATTGGAGGATCCATTACGAAGATATCCGACTCCGAGGATCCAACAATCTGCTCGGGAGAGTTCTTCCACCAAAATCTGTGAAGATCATTGTCTGGTTAGATAACCCTTCCCTTCTCTTTATTTCTGTTCTGTTGAAAGCTCGGAGTGAAACCCTAGGTCTGGGAGTTTCTCACCCCCAGCGATCCGTTGCTTCTGAGTTACTCTGATAATTTAGTTTCCTTAAAGTTGTGCTTTCAATTATCACATTAGTATCTTTCAATGTTAGGTTAACTTTTCTTTGATTTGAAGCCAACTTCTACAAACCTATAAAAACCACAAAAAAAATTAGTTAATCTTAATTTACTTCCGCATCGCATCCTTTATTTGTTCTGCATCATTTTTGGTATCAGAGCTTTCGTTCTGCATCAGGTTCTCCAGGCCCAGTCGACATCTTCGACTGAGGCAAAGAAAAAACCGGCTCTTCCAGCCCTTCACCGAGGAAGGGATGTCGAACGGAGACACCTGGGCCGGGGCAAAATATACCACAGCCATCATCGGTGGAGCACTTCTTCAGGGTGAACAAGGCCCTGAAGAGGGAGAACGGGCAACGAACCCGTGGAAGTGACAAAAGACAATGAAAGAAAAGATGACCCGGATGGCGTTGGGAGCCAACTGGGCCGGGACAAGCCGGAAATGGCTGAGAAAAGAAAGAAGAAGGGAGGATGCAGAGGAAACCGAAGACCCCCGAGGAGGAAGTCTTCGTAGAAGGCTATGCGGCCGGGGCCACTCATGGTGACGCGCTCCCCGGACCGCGAAAACAGACAGACGAATGGACCCGGGATGCCGTAAGCATCCCGGAGCAGAGAAGATCGCCTTCGATCATGGTGGAAGCATGACCGGAGGGACCAACGGGAAGAAAAGGGGAGCAGGAAGAGAAAGGAGGGGCACGGCAGGAGCAACGGAGAGACGGATCCCCTAGGGATGCCATGGTGACACCCCGGGTTGCAGACACCGACGGATCTCCTCCGGGATCGTCTCCTCATCTGAGGAGGAAGAAGATGGAGTCCTCGACCGGGATGGACGGCCTCGTCCGGGTTGGAAGAGACATGGCGACGGCGCGCCATGGAAAGGAGAAGGACGGAAGATCAAAGAGAAAAGAAAAAGAAGAGAAGGAGGGGAGCCGGGGAAGATGAAGGCACTCACGAAAATATGACAGACGAGCGCAGGGCAACAGGAGTTAGCCTGCAGCAAACCGCCCACGAAGCGAGGGGAAAGGCCTCGTTCTGGAAAGTTCCCTCCCTTTCAAACTTAGTGGACGGCGGCCATACCCGTCATTCCGCCTCGGGCCACTGGACGATCGCCACGTGGGCGCACGCCCGACACCGATGCCTCGTTAGCAGAGCAACGGCCTCTGCCTCGAAGCGACGCATTTATTGCGGGCAAGTGGGCGACGCGTGGCAGCTCCCAAAGGTTTCAGCCCGCGTCGAGCACGGCGACGAGGATCGTAGCAATTATGATGCAAGATCTTCGCCTCCCCACGTCATGTCCGCATTTAATCCTGACGTTCCGTTCTACGACGCCCCGACGGAACGGCGGGTGGGGGGCAACTGTTACAGCCGTGACAGTGACGTGGCCAGGCTCGATATCGCCGAATGCGATCGAGCCACGTGGAGGTTTCTCCGGCCGAGTCAGCGCCACGTCTTCAAGACCAGGTTCGGCAAGACTACAGCGCCCGGCAATTTCTAAGGCAAACCGCCCTCGCCGAGAGTCGAGCTCGGATCGGAGCTCCTCTACCACCTCGATGGCGCCTAAGTTCGGAGGGGTCTGCCTAAGTGAGGTCGGCCAAAGCCAGGAGACCTCCTGCCACCTCGCCAGGTGTCCACCCAAGAGGGGTCCACCTGGGCCAAGGTCGGCTGGTCCTTCGCCCCTTTGCCAGGTGGCCTCCCGGAGACGGCCCACCTCGGCTGAGGCCAGGCGACCTCCTGCCACCTCGCCAGGTGTCCACCCAGGAGGGGTCACCTAGGCCGAGGTCGGCTGGTTCTTCGCTCTTCGCCAGGTGGCCCCTAGAGACGGGTCCACCTCGGCCGAGGCCAGCCGACCTCCTGCCACCTCGCCAGGTGTCCACCCAGGAGGGGTCCACCTAGGCCGAGGTCGGCTGGTCCTTCGCCCCTTGCCAGGTGGCCTCCCGGAGACGGGTCCCCTCGGCCGAGGCCAGGCGACCTCCTGCCACCTCGCCAGGTGTCCACCCAGGAGGGGTCCACCTAGGCCGAGGTCGGCTGGTCCTTCGCCCCTTTGCCAGGTGGCCTCCCGGAGACGGGCCCACCTCGGCCGAGGCCAGGCGACCTCTTGCCGCCTCGACAGGTGTCCACCCAGGAGGGGTCCACCTAGGCCGAGGTCGGCTGGTCCTTCGCTCTTCGCCAGGTGGCCCCCGGAGATGGGTCCACCTCGGTCGAGGCCAGACGACCACCTGCCACCTCGCCAGGTGTCCACCCAGGAGGGGTCCACCTAGGCCGAGGTCGGCTGGTCTTTCGCTCTTCGCCAGGTGGCCCCCGAAAACGGGTCCACCTCGGCCGAGGTCAGGCTGCCCGTACGGAGAAGGTCCCAGGGAAGAGGGCGGGCCTCGAGGCCATCCCTCGGGCCGTACGAATCCCAGACGGCGCCCCGTACGGAGGGCGGTGGCACGCGGAACATCACTTGCATCGGCTCGACAAGTTCCACAGCCAGGGGGCACGATTCTGACAAGAGCAGGCCCTATAGACGGATGGCGCCCACGCTTGGGAAAGAGGGCGCTCTCGCTGGGCCCGAGGCCTGACCGGCCGCCTTACCAGCGCCGCCCTCCCTTTTTCTCTTCTGCCTTGCCTTTCCCTGCTGGGCTCGGCGGACGAGGTCGGAAAGCCGCCTGGCCCCCTTCACCAAAAAGGGAAAAGAGAAGAGGACGGGGGAGGGGAGTCTCCCAGGAGGAAAAGACAAGCGCACGACGAAAGGAGATAAAGAGGGAGGAATCTGGGGACGACAAGGTAAGCAGACAAGCCTAGGGACAAAGAATAAGCAGCGGCAAAAGGCCTCGCTCCGGAGAGTGAAAACCAGAGATCCCGAGAGGGGATCACTGGATGTAAGCTCGGCAAGGAGGCCCGACCGAGATTCTGGTCCCCAGAGCGTCTCTCTCACCAGTAAACTCTCTAAGTCTGGAACCCTTTCGGGGGTCCGTCTGGAGAGTCTGTTCCTTCTCATCATCTACTAACTTGACCGTCGGAGTTCCCTCGCCGGGATCCCCGGCCAGGGTCTCCTAACCCCTTTTTTGCAGGTTAGCCGTAGCCAGGGAGGCTCCTTTGCCAGGCGGTCAGGAGGGATCGGCGGATCCGTGGCACGGGCGCGACGACGGGAGCGGCAACAGTGCCAATAATTGAAACATTAGATGGTCTTTCTACAAGTGTCCAAATATTATTTCTATCAAATTGGATTAATTATTCTTGCATAGCATTGATCCAATTAGAATCTTTTTCAGCTTCTTCAAAATATTTAGGTTCTACTTGAGATATAAAAGCAATATAATCACATTCATTCTAATAGAAGCTCTAGTTCTTATCCCTTTTGATGGATCACCTAAGATTAATTTCTTAGGGTGTCCATAAGCATACCTCCACTCCTTTGGTAGATCTTGATGTATTGAAGTGTCATCTTCTTTCTCATCCTTGTCTTGTTCTTCTTCATTTGGTTGAGCTTGATCATTCAGTGTCAGCTTTTGAAGTTTGTCAGCACCTGCACATTTATCGGATGTATCCTCTTTTCTCGAGGACTTGTTAGAACATTCTTCGAATACAACATGTACTGACTCTTCTACAATCAAAGTTCGTTTGTTGAATACTCTGTATGCCCTACTTGATATAGAGTATCATAAGAAGATACCTTCATCAGACTTGGCATCAAACTTTCCTAGATGATCTTTTCCATTATTCAAAACAAAACATTTACAACCAAAAACTCGAAAATATTTCAAAGTTGGTTTTTTTTCGTTCCAAAGCTCATACGAGGTTTTTTTTAAATAGGGCATATCAAAACTCGATTCAAACATAACAGGCTGTATTTATAGCTTCAGCCCAAAAATACCTTGGCAAATCATTTTCACAAAGCATAGTGCGTGCCATTTCTTTTAAAGTATGATTTTTCCTTTCTACTACCTCGTTCTGCTGAGGTGTCCTAAAGTGCAGAAAAGTTGTGTTCTATTCCTTTTTCATTGTAAAAGTTTTCAAAATATTGATTTTTAAATTCAGTTCCATGATCACTACGAATACAAATGACTGAAACACCTTTCTCATTTGAAACTTTTCTATAAAACTTTACAAATACAGAAAATGATCATCTTTTTGTGCTAAAAAGAAAATCCAAGTAAATCTCGAAAAATCATCCATAATAACTAATCCATATCTCTTGCCTCCTAGACTTGATGTTCTAGTTGGTCCAAAGAGATCCATATGGAGTAGTTCAAGTGGTCTACTAGTAGTACAAATCCTTTTGGTTTAAAAGAAGTTTTGACTTGCTTGCCAAATTGACATGCTTGGCAAATTCTATCTTTTTCAAAATAGATTTCAGGTAAATCCCTAACTAAATTCTTTTTACTAAGTTTTGAAATGAGATACATACTAGCATGCCCTAATCTTCTATGCCATAACTAGCTAGTCTCTTCCTTGGTATAATTCATTGCAACAAGGCACTCTCCATTAGGTAAAGATAGATCATCAAGATCTACTAAATAAATTTTCATGCCTTTTTCCAATGAATTGTACTTCATTTATATCTGGACTAGAAATCATGCAATAAGATGATTTGAAAACTACTTGAAAACCTTTATCGCAAAACTGACTAATGCTCAAAAGATTATGCTTTAAACTATCTACTAATAGTACATTACTAATACTATTGGAAGGAGTTATGTAAACCTTACCAATACCAATGATTTTTCTTTACCATTATCACCGAAGGTCACACTCCCTCCATTCAAAGCTTCAAGAGAAGTGAATTGCTTCACATCTCCAGTCATATGCCTTGAGCAACCACTGTCAAGATACCAAATTCGTTTGTTTTCCTTGGTTGCAAGACACACCTGCAATATGGTCAAGCCTTGACTTTAGGTACCCAAGCTAACTTGGGTCCTTTCAGATTAGCATTCAAAATGGTTCCTTTTGGAACCCACATTTTACCAAAAGAAAATTACATTGATATGATTTATGGCATAATTTTCTACAAGTAAAACAAGTAATACTGGATGATGCTTGCACAAAAAAGTTTTTGAAATACTTTTGTTGCTTTTGTGCTTTATATCCTAAACCTGCCTTGTTAAAAATAGCTCTTTGAATGTTTAACAGTAAATTCAATTTTTCTGAACTATAAGTAAATTTGTCAACAAAAGATTTTAATTTTTCAAATTCATTTTTGTGTTTAGCATTTTCAAGTTCAAAATCCTTGTTTTTCTTTAAAAGCTCATTGTTATAAATAATTTGTTTAGGCCTTTTTAAAACTTCATTTTCCATAACTAAAGCATTATTTTTCTTTTCCAAAATATCTAGTTTAGATTTCAAAGTACTAACATTATTTAGTAAAGAGTTATTTTCTAAAGAAAAATTATTTGCATGCCTTTTCAGTTTCTTATTTTTAGATAAAATTAATTTATAATCATGCATAAGCTCTTCGAAGCATTTTAAGTTCATCGAAGGTAAAATCAATTTTTGAGTCAGAACATATCTCTTCATTGTCCTGATGTGCCATGAAGCAGAGATTTACAATTTCTATCTGCTCTTCTTCTAAATTGGAGTCTTCGCTATCACTCCACGTGGCCATCATTGCTTTCTTCCTTAGTTTCTTCCTTGATTTTTTGAGAAGAGGACAATCAGATTTGTAATGTCTCGGCTTCTTGCACTCGAAGCATATCGGTACTTCTCCTTTTCTTTTTCCTTTTCTTTCTCTTTTTCTTTTTCCTTTCCCTTTTCCTTGGATTGAAATTTATTCTTGTAAGGAAACTTCCTCCTCTTCATGAATCTTCTAAACTTACGAGCAAAGAGGACTTCTTCACCTTCTTCACCTTCTTCATCTTCGGACTCATCGATCGAGGATTCTTCTTGAATATTAGTCTTGAAAGCAATCCCCTTCTTCTTCTTGTCCATGTCCATTGATTTTTGTTTTATATTGAACTCATAAGTTATGAGCGATCCCACAAGCTGCTCAAGTGAAAGCTTGTTTACATCCTTTGCTTATTGAATTGCGGTCACCTTTGAATCCACGATGTTGGTAGTGACCTAAGAATTTTATTCATAAGATCAGCATTAGATATGACTTTACCTAGACTTCTTATAGCATTTACAATATTTGTAAAACGTGTATACATATCAGTGATAGATTATTTGGTTCCATCCGGAATATCTCATATGTGTACACTAACATATTGACTTTAGTATTTTTCACTTGATCGGTACCCTCATGGGTAACTTCAAGTGTGTTCCATATTCTTTGGCGGACATGCATGTAGATATCCTATTAAACTCACTAGGATCTAATGCACAATACAAGAGATTCATTGCCTTAGCATTGATCTCGGATTGTTTAATATCATTTTCATCCCAATCCTTTTCAAGTTTTGGGATGGAAACACCATTAACCACCACCGAAGGAATATGAGGACCCTTGTCAACTACTCTCCACAAATTATGATCTATAGAATGCATATAAATTATCATCCTAGTTTTTCAATAAGTATAATTTGTTCCATTGAAAAATGGATGTCTATTTGAGGCTTGTCCCTCAACTACACTAGTACCAAATGTGGCTGTCATAGATCTTTATTCAAGATGGTAAAGCCTATATACTGAGAACAGAGCTCTGATACCACTTGTTGCCCAGAGAGCAACCCAAGAGGGGGGTAAATTGGGTCTCTAAAAAATTAAAGCTAAGCTTGATAAAACAAGTAGCAAACTTCACAAGACAATATATACAATTCAATTCAACAAGGTACTAAGATTTAAGTGCAATGCTCTAAAGTAATAGTGCAGCAAAAATTAAAAGTAATAAGCAAGAAAGTAAAGAGCAAGGAGGGAGAGAACAAGCAATCACAAACACAACACCTATAGTGGTTCGGTGCCAACCATGCACCTACATCCACTCCCTAAGATCTCCTTGGGAATTCACTATAATCAAACGATTACAATCGATTAGTTTTCTGGGCTCACTAATCAAAACCCAACTTGTTTTACAAGGCTCACAAGTCACAACCTTGGTTTTCGGGCTAACCAAGAACCTAATTGGTTTTCACAAGGCTAACCAAAAACCTCCCTAGTTTTCTGGGCTAACCAAGAACCTTAGTGATTTTGCGGGCTAACCACCAACCTAATTGGTTTTCAAGGCTTACCAATAACCTCACTTGGGTTTCAAATAGGCTAACCAATTACCTTTATAAGATATAAAGTTTTGAAACAAAAAATCAATATAAGCTTTTAATAGAAAAGCAAATAAGTCGATATAGCTCGATGTAGTGTTGCTTTGTTCTTGTTGAAGCCTTTTGAATGCCCAAGTATGAATGATCTTCAATGTTCTTGATGGCTTTGAATGCTTGGAAGGCTTCCTTTAGCATGTGAGTGGTTGAACCTTGAATGAATAGGAATTAAGGCTCTTCTCTCTTCTTTTCTCTCTAAACTCTTTTTGGATATTCAATACCTTTTATTTTGATTTGATTTGGAGCCTATTTATACCTTCCCAAGGTCTCAAAATCGAGATATAGCCGTTATACTTAAAAAACTAGCCGTTAAGATCATTTGGGATGAGTTCTACATTTGAAAAAATTAGCCGTACTGTTGCCAAAACTCCATGTGTCGATAATTCCTCAGTTGAGTCGACACATAAGGTCGACACATGTTCTTCTTAAGTCAACACATAGTTCAAAATGCTCCATTTAGAATCTTTGCAAATCTCAGTTGAGTCGACACATTCTTAGTTGAGTCGACACCTTGAGTCGACACATTGCATCCATGAGTCGACACTTCAACTGTTGCTTCAACTTCTGCAAGTACTATGGCTTGAGAGTCTTAGGTAATGTGTTGATCCATGTGTTGACACTTTGAGTCGACACATAAGCTCCATGTGTCGACACTTGATCTGTGCCATTTGAAACCTTGGTGCGTACCGGCTTGAGTCGATACTTTAACTTCATGTGTCAACACATCATGTCATGTGTCGATACCTTGAGTCGACACATCCTTGAAAAAATCACAAAAACTGCTGGTTTGAGTTGGAACAAGTTTTCACTTGTCTTAGCTATCCATTCAACCATCTCATAAAGTGTCCAAGTCTTGTATTGTGCAATCATTCCATTCAAACTTGGTTCTTCAACATAATTGGGCTTCTTCAAATTTTGTGAGCATCCTTTCAATGAAATATACTTAAAGCAAATCATTAGTCCTCAAATTATACTTAAATATTTTGCTTATCATCAAAATCAATTAGTGGAGTCAACAATCTCCCCCTTTTTGATGATAACAAAATCCTTAAGTATAAATTGCTTTAAAGGTAAGGCTTTAAGAGAATTATTTAAGGTGCACAATATTGAAAGCATCAAATATATCAATCATTACTTGTATTAAAGATATAATCATTTAGACCACAAGTAAGAGAATCAGAGCTTGTTGCAAGATTAGAAAGTATCAAAACTTTGATATACATTTAAATTCATAGAGTGCACGTATCATGATACTTTACAAAGAAATTTCAGCAACCAACAAAGCTCCTCCTGAATCAATGATTCATAACAACATTTGTAAAAAAAAATAATTTCAAAACATTGAAAGAGGGGTTTCAAGAATTAAACTCACTTTGAGAGTAAAAACACATTTATACTTAAATCTTACTAAATTACTCCCCCTTTTTGTTATCATTAAAAAGTAGGAAAATACATACAAGATATATCATAGTCATTGAATGTATAAAGCAATTCAAGACATCAATCATTTCATTAAACACATAGAAATGAGTAATCAAAAAGTTTTTCATATATGTCAGGAACTTGTACATCAAGTACACAACAAAGGTAAAAGTACATATAAGCATAAATATAAACTATTTGGAAGTATAAACTATCTAGAAGTACATCAATATCCTAATCCTTATCCATCGACTCATCAGAAGATGAACCGCTCTCAATCGGTCCTGTATCAGAAGAAGATCGAGCTCGCGACCATCGTGATCGAAGATCTCGAAGTCTGGTCCTTGTCAATTGAGGAGGGGTACGGCATCCACGTCCTCTATGACGAATATAGATCCGACCTCTGATTGAAGCAGTAGAAGTAGGAGCTACATCCTCCACAGAAATTGAACTGATCAGATCAATCAACTCAGCAACAGCTAGAGTAGGAGTGCAATCAAAAGTAGGACCGGAATCAAGATACTGAAAGCCGGGTGTGTAGAACCCAAGCTCTCGAGTGACTGACGATGTATGAAGGGTAGGAGTATCAAAAGTAGGTATAACAGCTGATGATACGGGCGTATCAAGAACAACAGCTGATGATCATTTTTTTGCAACCAAATTTTTTGTTGCAAAATTTTAAAGAAAATTAAAATTACTTTAAATAAAATTTTATAACCGAAAAATTGGTTGCAAACTTAAATAATAAATTTTAAAAAATATTTTTAAATGATCATTTTTTGAAACCAAATTTTCAGTTACAAAATTCTAAAAAAATATTTTAAATGAAATTTTGTAACCAAAAATTCGATTGCAAATTTAAAAAATAAACTTAAAAATTTTCTTAAATGATTATTTTTTTGCAACCGAATTTTCGGTTGCCAAATTTTAAAAAAAAATTAAAATTTATTTTAATTGAAATTTTGCAACCAAAAATTTGATTGCAAACTTAAAAATAAACATAAAAAAATATTTTTTAAATGATCATTTTTTTGTAACCAAATTTTCGGTTGAAAAATTCTAAAAAAAATTAAAATTTATTTTAAATAAAATTTTGCAACCAAAATTCTGTTGCAAATTTAAAAAATAAATGTAAAAAATATTTTTAAATGATCATTTTTTTTACAACCAAATTCTCGATTGTAAAATTCTAAAAAAATTAAAATTTATTTAAATAAAATTTGCAATCGAAAATTCGGTTGCAAATTTAAAAAATAAACTTTAAAAAAAAACTTAAATGATCTTTTTTTGCAACCGAATTTTCGGTTGCAAAATTCTAAAAAAAAATTAAAATTTATTTTAAATAAAATTTTGCAACCAAAAATTCAGTTGCAATTTTAAAAATAAACTTAAAAAATATTTTTAAATGATCCTTTTTTTGTATCCGAATTTTGGTTACAAAATTTTAAAAAAATTAAAATTTATTTTAAATAAAATTTTGCAACCGAAAATTTGATTGCAAATTTAAAAAATAAACTTAAAAAAATATTTTTAAATTATAATTTTTTTGCAACTGAATTTTTGGTTGTAAAATTTCAGAGAAAATTAAAATTTATTTTAAATAAAATTTTGCAACCAAAAATTCGGTTGCAAAGTTAAAAAATAAACTTAAAAAATATGTTTAAATGGTCATTTTTTTTGCAACCAAATTTTCGATTGCAAAATTCTAAAGGAAATTAAAAATTATTTTAAATAAAATTTTGCAACCAAAAACTCAGTTGCAAACTTAAAAAATAAACTTAAAAAAATATTTTTACATTATCATTTTTTTGCAACCGAATTTTGGTTGCAAAATTTCAAAAAAAATTAAAATTTATTTTAAATAAAATTTTGCAACCGAAAATTTGGATGCAAAGTTAAAAAATAAACTTAAAAAAATATTTTTAAATGGTCATTTTTTGCGACCGAATTTTTGGTTGCAAAATTCTAAAGAAAATTAAAATTTATTTTAAATAAAATTTGCAACAAAAAATTCGGTTGCAAACTTAAAAAATAAACTTAAAAAAATATTTTTAAATTATCATTTTTTTGCAACCGAGTTTTTGGTTGCAAAATTCAAAAAGAAAATTAAATTTTATTATAAATAAAATCTTGCAACCAAAATTCGGTTGCAAACTTAGAAAATAATTTTTTTAAAAAAATTAAATGATCATTTTTTGTAACCAAATTTTTGGTTGCAAAATTATAAAGAAAATTAAAATTTATTTAAATGAAATCGATTGTAAAACCGATTGCAAAATCGGTTGTAAATATAATAAAAAAAATTGGTTGTTAAATCAGTTGTTGAAACAGTATTTTCTAGTAGTGTAGTTTGGACCATCATGCATGGTAACAATGTGGATTGACATGCATATAGACCACATTTTATTTTCTTTACATGTACACGTAGTGATCTATGATCTTGCCACCATTCTCCACTGCATTTGCATTTGCAAGTCCTTGGACTCTTTGCAATGTAGTGTATTTGTATTTGCTTTACTATTTCTCCATGTAACGATGATAATGGAATTCTTATACATTTATTTACTTTTTTTTTTCTTTTTTTTTTTTTTAACTAGTGTTTGATGGATGCAATGCATGTGAATGATCATGTAAAAATTAGAAGTTCTCTCAAAAAAAAGAGTAATTTTATATTAATTAATATGAAAATAATGATCATGAATATATAGTAACATTGTATTTCTCTTCTTTCTCCTCCCTTGCTTCTCTTACCTAATCCGTTAAATTTGCCGATCGAGCAATTCATTCATTAACCCATTAAAAAAGTTTTTATGTTTTATTTAAATGGATAGTTGTATTTTTTTTTAAATTAATGAATGTAGTCAAAGATTAGGGGATAGCTAGTATATTTATAAATAAATTTAAAATAAAACTAATGGGTTAATGAGATAAGTTATAATAACGTAACGAAGGAATATGCAATTGACTAGATGAATACTAATTAAGAAAAGTTATGGTGATCATAGTTTATGGTAATCAGTATAAAACTAATTATGAGTTAATAAGAGAATTCAATTATCAACGAAAGATATAATGAAAGAGAAACAACTCATTGGATGTTAAGATATTTCTCTCATTGTGATGACTATTGTAAAAGTTCATAATTATGATGTGTATATATATATATATATATATAGCATAGCATGCTATGATCTAATCGAATTTTGATATTAATTGAGTGGATGTAAATCTATGGTTTACAACCATTATTGTTTTATAATAATTATTTCACATTTTTCCAAAGGAAGTCTATAGAATTCTAGTGGGTTTTTTTTTTTTGGATTAAGGGAAAAGAAAATAAGAAAAAAAGAAAACAAGCAAAACGTGAAGATCATGGAACTTTCTTGATGGACCTTGTAGTAACTAAGTGATTGTAATTTCCTGTACATGGATTAGGCCTAAGGCCCTTTTGTGCCCGACCTTGATGGCTTAATTACCCAAAAATAATATTAAAAAAGGGTTATCCTGAAAGCTATAGCTCAACGCGGTTGTCACGTCCGCTTATGGAAACATTGGGACTCGAGTCCATATCTATCATAGAAACTGTGAAATAGTTTGTTGTAGCGGCTTTGCATCCTATCTACCGTAATACCAGACTGATCACTAATATTGTTTTCTAAACTTAATGATAAGACTTGACCTGCTAATAGATTTTGTGCCCCCTAATTACGTGACATGAGTGCATAAAATATGCAAGAACCAAAATCAATGACAGGCTTGCTTATGAAGGTTAAAAAAATTTTAAAATAACATTTTCTGATTAATTTTTTTTTTTGGATAGAATTCTAGATTGTTATAGTATATATTTCCAGCTTGTCCGTCGAAAATAACCTATCACTTTGAGCAGGTCTCATCCAACTTTTTCTTGATGTCACTAATTCATTGGCGGTGGTCTCTTCCATCTTTTTCTTGATGCCACTGGTTTATTGGTTTTCTATCCTGTATCCCAGACCTTCAACCAGCTCTCGGCTATAAGCTTCGAGTAATTTAAAAGTTTATTTCAGAATTTAAAATCTAATTTCTTTCTCAAAAAAATAATAATAATATGAGCCACGGACATGCAGTTATGGGCAAGCAATCATTAATTATATCTTGGATTCATGGAGGGAACCATGGAAGTTCACCGTGCTGTGGGCACCACTAAGTTCAAGCGCTATGGTACGTGAGATTCTTCAAGAGAGCATATGTAAAAAGATACGATGCCACAAATTAAAATATTATTACAAGCTTCTTTGTAAACAGTAGTCCATGACGTCTTCCACAAGGAATCCAAATTAATAGAGGGGGTGTTCTACCCTCATCTTCCTCGACAAAACATCACTAAAGACAGTTGTGTGGGCTAACTCGCTCCCACATCCACGGTAATGCTTGCAGTGATTCAGAAGAAGAATGGGTGAAATAATTGTCCATGTCAAACGCTTGGAGAGATACCTCCCAAGGTATGTGTTGCGACTTCTCCTGGACCCGGTTCGGTCGGCTATGCTGGAGTTATTCTCGCTCGGTCGACCTGCAATAAAGTTTCCAAGATGCAGGTAATGTTCCGACGGGACACTCCGATGCCTAAATTAGCAGGAACTTGAAGGCAACAAAATGGAGGAATCAAAGGAGCAGTGTATTGAAAAGGAAGAGTGTACTTAGCTCAAAACGGGATCTCCCGGGCATCTTATATAAGCATGGAACAGTCCAAAATCCGTTAGAGAGGAGTCCGAAAAAGAACCGATTTGCCCCCATGAGGATCTGGAGGGTGGCCACGTGGTGCCCGGACAGGACGACATCGTGGGAGTAGTGGAGCGGTACTGCTGATGTGGCGAGAGTTTGTTACAACAGAAGAGATTTCTGGAATCCTCTAAGCCCTGAAGTGGATCGATTGGATGCCGACCGAGAGAGCCAGCCGGTCCTCCGATGGAGGGCATCTGTAGAACGGTAGGCCGGACCTCAGCAGGAGCAGGCCGTGGGATCTCTACTCTGGTGAGTCGGACTTCAGAAGGAGGGCGGCGTGCCGGACCTCAGCAGGAGCGGGCCATCGGTCCTCTACTCCGATGGGTCGGACTTCAGAAGGAGGGCGGCGTGTCGAACCTCAGCAGGAGCGAGCAGTCGGACCTCTACTCCGGTGGATCGGACTTCAAAAGGAGGTATGGCCGTCAGAGCCTAGACAGATCGGTCTGGCCGAACCGCAAAGAGAGACCGGTTCAGCTCGATGACGAGCCGGCAAGGTATAACAGTTGCCCCCTTTGCCCTTGTCTTTCAAGCGGGCCTGTAGACTCGAAGAGCGAGAGCATTAATTGGCAATCAATGCGTCGGTCTCCAAGATGATGACGAATTCGATTCGGTGTGCTGCGACCGGCCATCTTCTGCTTCGAAACTCCACCCTTGGATAGGTGTCAGTGCCTGATTGGAGGCGATAGGGGAGGCAATTATTGTTGGTACAGTGCCATAATGGGCTATCGCTCGAAATGCCCGCCCGACGCGCCCCTGACGCGACGCGGGCCACGCGGTGAGATCCAAGCAGTCGGCACGGTGCCCAGGGTGGCTTATCCACCGTTGATCAGGTGGTTACACGGATCGTGATCAAAACATGATCCGGCGTACCTCTCCGGCTTCCCCGTCCAATCAAAGAGTCGTGTCGCCTGCCACAGATCACGATGCTCGAGGGGTGCTGAGAGGTGGCCCCTCAGCACCTATAAAAGGAAGGGCGGACGCCCAAAGGGGGTCCTTCGCTGCGCTTGGGTTTGGAGAAGAAAAGAGAGAGAGAGCCTCCTTCTCCCTCTACCTTTGTCTTTGCTAGGAACTTCGCCCACTAGGTTAGTTTTGCCTCCATCCTCTTCTTCTTTTCTAGCCTCCATTAAAATGGCCTCCAGTAGGAGCTTGGTCCGTGGGAATAGGGAGCCTAGCCCGTATGATATTGCGACGACCATGACCAGAGAGAGGGTAGAAAATCTCAAGGTCGTCTATGGCATTCTGACCACCCTACACCTCATTGTTCCCAGAAAGGAAGGGAGAGTGAACGGTCCACTGAACCTTGGTGCCCTTCATTTGTACGAAGATCACCTCAAGGCTGGCCTCCGATTTCCACTCTACAATTTTTTCATCCAAATCTTCAATAGCTATAGAATTACCCCTTCATAGCTGACCCCGAACAGCATTCGGGTCATCTATGATTTCCTGGTCGTCTGTCAGGAAGCCAAAATCGAACCAAGGTTGTCTCTATTCTCTAACTTTTTTCTTTTGAAATAGAACTTCCGAAGCAAGGAGTGGTGGATGTTTAGTCCCCGTCCTAGCCAAAAGATATTAGAGGGACTTCCGTCGACCATTCACGGCTGGAAGTTTTGATTCTTTTTCGTAGATAGCCTTGAACCTTGGGGCTTCGAGCCGGCGTGGAGAGATCCGAGGCCGAATGCCATGAATGGAAGGAAGGTATCGAGGGCCGATGAGGCCGACTTCCATAAGCTGAACGACGAAGACCCGAAGTTTGTCAGCTTCCTATTCCAAGAGGGGAGTCTCCATCGGGCTGAAATTAGCCGACATCAGATGCTGGGTAGGACGGAGGCCGTTGAGAGGGACCTACTGTTCTTTCTTTTGTTGATTTTGATGTTGTTACTGACTCTAGCCTTGTTTGCTAGCAGGTGGCAAAATGAAGCCAGATCGAGCAATCCTTTCAATGCGGTCAGCATAGAGGAGGGCCGTTCGCATTTCAGAGTGGACCCCTCGGGAGCCGAAGAGACAACGGGTGTCAGAGCCGGTGCCCGAGAGACCAAAGAAGCAACGAACGGAAGAGCCATCTCCAACAATAGTTTCAGTGGAGTCAGAAGATGAAGTACCACTGGTGGATCGCCAAAGGGTGATGGCACTGGAGCATTCATCGTCGGTCGGTCAATCAGCTGCTCGGGCGGGGGAGGGACTCCCGCTGCTGACCGAGGTGGAGGTGGCTCCATCTTCTCTGCCACCGGAGCTGATGGAGAAGACTTCCCTGGGGGTCCGGGGAAAACAGGTAGCTGAAGGGCCATCGGCTGTCGAGGGGAGGGTCGACAATGTCGGCGATGATGGGGACCGCCAGAGGTGGCGAGCTATCCATGACACCGAATAGGTCAAAGAGCAGCTCTAGAGGGCTGTTACCGGTGTCGACAGACGGTTAGTGAACGAGGCTGTCAGGAGTTCTCTTCATCACTTGTTGGGGGTGAGTTTCAGGTTTGAGCCTTCAGCCCTTACTTTATTGTTTATAATCTTTAAACTGTATATCTGTCGGCAGCTCATCCGGGACTCATTGCTGGTAGATGATGGCTTGGGCGAGTTGTTCCATCTGAAGGAGCACTTGACCAAGAGAGCAGAGGCAGCGGAGGCGGCGAGGGACACCGCGTGGGTGGCACTGATAGCTGCCAGGGCGGAGCTGACCTATCTTCGGGCGGTCGAAGGAGAAATGTCTGCCCTGCGGGCCGAGTCAGAGGCCCAAAGGAAGCATCTCGAAGACTCACTAGCCCGGGAGGCTGACCGTGAGGCGAGGCTGAAAGATAAGAAGTGGAAGGTCAAAGCTCTGACCCGCCGGCTGGCAAAGGAGGGGGAGCGCCTGGCCGAATTCGAGAGGCATGTAAAGGGTCACCAGACGGTGGTGGAGCGGTACAAAGGTCTGCTGAAGATGACCCAGGAACTGTTGAAGACGGCAACTAAAAAGGCCGTAACTGAGTATAAGGCCTCCAAAGACTTCGTGGAGGAAATGAATGAGGCCGGCACAGTCGGCTTCGGCTACGGATATGAAGAGTGTCTAGAGAATGTTGGCACCACCTTTCCAAAACTCGATCTCTCCTCCCTTCAGCCACCGAAGCCGGTGGAAGAGGAGATTGCAGAGGTGGTGGATATGACCACCAGCACGGTCAAGACCCCCGTTGAAGCCGTCGTAGTGGCGGTCGGATCGAACGCCCAAGCCGAAGCCTGATGCGAGAGCAGTAGCCATTCCTGTCGAAGCTTCAGGAGGAGTCGAGGAGGCCGAAGTCGATATTTTACTTGTACTTCCCGAGGGTCAGACCTAGATGTTTGTAAAGGTCTGACCTTCCATTTTGTAAAGAACTCTTTAATTCAATGGAACCTTTTATAGTATCTCTTGTGCATGTTTGCATCTACAGTTGGTGAGATTGACTGAAGTCATTGCTTTTGGGATTTTTCTAAGTATGGGTCCATCGGCTCGTCTGAGCGGACAGTCGGACCACCGGAGTAGACATTGGATAGTAGCTCAGGGCAAACCAAGCTACTTTAGAATTTTCACCCTAAGTGTTGATCCGTCGGCTCATCCGAAGTCGAGAGTTGCTGAGGTTGCCATCGGACTGTAGCCCCGGCCGAATCAATTTACTTAGGATTTTCTTCTTAAGTGTTTATCCGTCGGCTTGTCCGAACTCGGAAGATAGTGCAGGTGGGTGAAGGACTGTAGCCCAGGCCGAACCAATTTACTTAGAATTTTTTCAAAGTGTTGGTCTGTCGGCTAGTCCGGACCCAAAGATAGTGCCAACCAGAGTCGGACTTTCGAAAGTGGGCTATCCTAGAGCCATCGTCGACCAGAGTCAGACTTTCAAAAGTGGGCTACCCTAGAGCCTTTGCCGACCAGAGTCGGACTTTTGGAAGTGGGCTACCCTAAAGCCTTTGCCGACTGGAGTCAGACTTTTATAAGTGGGCTATCCCAGAGCCTTTGCCTATCGGAGTCGGACTTTCGGAAGTGGGCTGCCCTAGAGCCTTTGTCGACCGGAGTCAGACTTTCGAAAGTGGGCTGCCCTAAAGTCTTTGCCGACCGGAGTCGGACTTTCGGAAGTGGGCTGCCCTAGAGCCTTTAAGAAGGAAATTGTAGACTTTATTGATAGTACTTTCAGAGATTGTCTACATTCCATGGACGTAGAATCTGCCTTCCGTCCAAATGCTCGAGTCGTTAGGTTCTGGCCTGGATTACTTCAACGACTCGATAAGGTCTTTCCCAATTTGGAAAAAGTTTTTCTTGCTCGGTCGGTCTTGAAATCTCAGTCCTCTGCAAGACTAGATCTCCGACTCGGAAAGCTCGTGCCTTGACCCGTGAGTTATAATATCTTGCCATCTTCTGACGGTAGGTCGCCATATTCAAGCTTGTTCGGAGTTTAGTTTCTTCAAGTAGGTCCAGGTCAGCCCTTCGCTGCTCAGAGTTAGCCAGTTCGACACAGTGGTCAATCCGTAGGGATTGTAAAGAGACCTCAACGGGGATGACGGCCTCACTTCCGTAAGGTTGAATGGAGTCTCCCCGGTCGCCGTTTAGGCGGTCGTCCAATAGGTCCATAGCACTTAGTGGAGTTCTTCTACCCAAAGCCCCTTGGCTTCGTTTAGTCGGGTCTTCAGTCTGTGCAGGATCGTCCGATTGGTGACCATAGCTTCTCCATTAGACTGAGGGTGACCGATCAACGTAAGCTGATGGGAGATATGATATTGCTGACAGAAATCCCGGAACTTAGAGTTATCGAACTGTCTTCCATTATCAGTAATGATGGTCTGTGGAATGCTGAACCGGAAGATAATGCCGTTCCGGATGAAGTTCTCCGCCTTGGCCTCTATTATTTGTGCCAATGGTTCATCCTCCACCCTTTTGGTGAAGTAATCAATGGCCACAAGTAGAAACTTCCGTTGCCCGGACGCCGGGGGAAAGGGTCCCAAGATATCCATCCCCCACTGTGCGAACAGCCACGGTGCAGTGATCGGAGTCAGCTGGTTGGTAGGCCTCCTTTGGATAATGGAGTATCTTTGATACGCGTCGTACCTTCGGATAAAGTCCGACACGTCTTTCTAAATGGTAGGCCAATAGTACCCCTGTCGGATGATCTTGTAGGCCAGGGACCTTCCTCCAAGGTGGTCATCGCAGATACCTTCATGGACTTCTTTGAGTGCATAGTCCGTATTGGTCGGCCCCAAACACTTTAGTAGTAGCTGTGAGAATGACCGCTTGTACAGGATACTATCAAGGATGATGTACTTAGAGACCGTCCAGCGCACTCGCTTGGTCTCAGTCGGATCTTCCGGAAGAGTCCATTTGATCAGGAAAGCAAGAATTGGATCCATCCGAGAGGTTTCCTGTTCCACTTGGTGGACCTCGGTCGGCTCCTCCGTGATACTTGGATGCCGCAGGTGCTCCACAAAGGTTCGGTCAGAGGTAGTGGTAGCGGCCGTGGCCAGTTTCGATAATGCATCCGCTCAGGAGTTCTACAGGTGGGGTATATGGAGAATCTTGAAGAATTTGAACCGAGATATGAGACTTTTTACCTTATCCAAGTATTTGGTCAGGGTAGGCTTTCTTGCTTCGAATTCACCCTTTATCCGGTTCACCACCAACTATGAGTTGGAGAAGACTCTCACCCAGCTGATGCCTAGCTCGTTGGCGATTCGCAATCCTGCGAGGAAGGCTTCGTACTCTGTCTGATTGTTTGACACCTAAAATGAAAAATGTAATGCATACTCCAGCCTTTCTCCATCTGGGTCGACTAAAATCAGGTTGGCCCCTAGCCTGCAAGGTTGGATGCTCAGTCCACATGGAGGGTCCAGGCTGGTTCGGCTTCGTAGACGGTGTCAGCTTCAGGTGCTTCGACCATTTGAGGGGATGCCTCCTGCTTCCAGGTACACTCTACAATGAAGTTAGCGATTACCTGGGCCTTCAAGGCAGATCGAGATTGGAAGGATACGTCGAACTCGCCAAGTTTGATAGCCCACTTGGCGAGCCGACCGAATGTGTCTGGACTTCGAAGGATCGCCTTAAGAGGTTGGTCGGTCATCACCATAATCGGATGTGCCTGGAAGTACGGTCAGAGCCGCTTGGCAGATATGACCAAAGAATAAACCAGAATCTGTATCTTAGGATACCTAATTTCGGCATCATGGAGGACTTTACCGATATAATAGATAGGCTTCTGCTGACCATCCTCTCCAACTCACACGAGGATGGTGCCGACCGCCTTGTCCGATGCCGACAGGTAGAGATACAAAGGCTCCCCCTCAGTCGGTTTGGTCAGTAATGGGGGATTCTTCAAATATTCTTTCAGGGCTTCGAAAGTTGACCGACATTCGTCAGTCCAAATAAAACTTTCTGACCAGCACAGGGTCTTGAAGAATGGCAGGAACTTTTCGACCGAATGGGAGATGAAATGACTGAGGGAGCCAATTCAGCCTATGAGCTCTTGCACCTGCTTCTTGTTGGTCGGATGTGCCATCTCAATGACAGCTATTATCTTGTCGAGGTTTACTTCAATTCCTCTCTGTGTAACCAAGAAGCCGAGGAACTTACCAGAAGTTATCCCAAAAGTGCACTTCGCGGGATTCAACTTCATCCGATGATGTCTGAGTGCATCAAAGGATTTCTGCAAGTCCTTTATGTGGTCGACCTTATGGAGGCTCTTTACTATCATATCGTCCACATAAGCCTCCATATTTCTGCCTAGCTACCTTTCAAACACTCGATTGATCAGTCTTTGGAAGGTGGCACCGGTGTTCTTCAAGCCAAAGGGCATCATCTTGTAACAGTACAGGCCTTTGTCGGTGATGAAGGCAATCTTCTCCTCGTCCTCTGGATGCATCTTGACCTAGTTATAGCCGGAGAAGGCATCCATAAAGTTGAAGAGCTGGTGGCCGGCCGTAGCATCCACCAGTTGATCAATCTTTTGCAGGGGGAAGCTGTCCTTCGGACAAGCCTTGTTGAGGTCGGTGTAATCTACACAGATCCTTCACTTCCCGTTAGCCTTTTTCACCTTAACAACATTCGCTAGCCATTCAGGATAGTAAGCTTCCCTAATGAAGCTAGTGTCAAAGAGTTTCTTTACTTATTCGTCAATAGCTCTCTGCCTTTCAACAGCGAAGCTCCTCTTCTTCTGCCAGATAGGCCTGTAGGTCGGATCCACCTTAAGCTGGTGAGTGATAACATACGATGGTATGCTCGGCATATCCGATGCTGACCAAGCAAAGACATCGACATTACTTCTAAGGAAGTCGATCAGCTCTGACTTGATGTCTTCGCTGAGGGAGCTTCTAATCTAGAGGACTTTGGTGGGGTCATCCTCCTGAAGGGGGACAAACAGGATTTTTTTGTCTGGCTGGCCACGGTCATCGGCCTCAGCCCTCGGGTCGAGCTGCTCCAGAGTAGGATGGCCTTCCGACTGTTGGTTCAGAATAGTTAAATACTATCTGGCCATCCGACGGTCTCCTCTCATAACTCCGACCCCGCTCTTGGTTGGAAACTTTGCCAACAGATGATAAGTAGACACAATGGCTTGAAACTTATTGAGAGCCAGTCGGTCCAAAATGGCATTATAAGCCGAGGTCGTCCAGACGACCACAAAGTTGATGGGGAGAGTTTTCTGGAAAGGCTCCGTCCTGATCATTACGGGGAGAACTATCTCCCCCTCAACTCCGACAGAATTTCTCCCAAAACCTGTCAACGGTATGGGGGATTCTTGTAGCATTGAACTAGACAGGTTCATTCTTATGAAAGCATCATACAGTAATACCTCCGTGGAGCTTCCATTATCTATAAGTATTCTTCTTACATCATAGTTGTCAATCACTGCCGACACAACTACAGGATCATTTTCAAAAACATGGGACTCCAGGAGGTCTTTGTTTGAGAAGGTAATTACATTGGAGCCCCTGGACCTCTTGACAATGTCTGGGCCATCTTCGTAGCTCCACTCGACTGTCGATGCAGCATGCCAACATCTTCGCTAGTCGGCCGTTGGTTGGGAAGCTCCGCCTCCTCCGGAGGGTTTCTGGCATTTAAAGCTTCGGCCCGATCTCGATGGGGTCGGACAGATTTGCACAGGTACCCCCTCCGAACGAGATCTTCAATTGCATCCTTCAACTATAGGCATTCTTTGGTGCTGTCCCCATGGTCCCTATGGAACCGACAGAATTTATCTCTATTTCTAGATGTAGGAGGGCCCCTAATCGGTCAAGACCTCTGAAAGAAGGTCTCGTTCTCGATCTCCAAGAGGATCTTCTTCCTTGGAATGGAGAGGGGCGCATAGGTCTTGAACCTCCTAGGGAAGTCCTTCGGCTTTGGACTTCGGCGCTGGACTGATTGGTGGCTGTCGTTTGGAGGTCGGACTTCAGGAGCCTTATCATTTCGCTTCTTGAGGGCCAGCTTTCCCTTTGCCTGGCATCGGCTGGCCACTTGTTCTTTCGCTAGGGCGTACTTCTGCGCCCTGGTCAGGAGTTCACTATAGCTTGTCGAAAACCTCTTGTCCAGGAAAAAAGTAAGCCTGGACAAGCGGAGCCCTCGCTTGAAGGCTGACATAGCTACGGCTTCATTTAGGTCCGGGATCTCCATGGCCGCTGAGTTGAAACGGGCCATGTAATCTTGAAGAGTCTCTCCCTCCTTTTACAGTACGAGGAAGAGGCAGTCGATGTTCCTCGGGGTCCGACTGTAGTCCTGAAATGAAAAAGAAAAAGATTTTCAAGTTAAGAAAAAGAGTGGATCGTACCTGGCCGGATGGTAGAAAACCACATACGGGCGGTCTTCCTAAGAGTGGCCGGGAAGGCGATGCAGTGGAGGGCGTCGGAGGTGCTTTGCACCATCATATGGGCCTTATAAGTGCCTAGATGGTCCAGCAGGTCGGTGGTGCCATCGTAGGGATCCACCTGAGGGATTTTGAAGTGGCGGAGAATCGTCTCCACCAGAATCTCATTGGAGAATGAGGGACGAGAGTTGTATACCTACCCCCCTTAGGCCTTCTACCGGTGAACAATTTCAGCAATGCGCTCCTCCATGCACAAAATCTTGTTGGTGTAGTCTCTCGGGAGTTCTGCGATAGGCCGAATGCCAGCAGGGATGGATTCAACATAGGAGGGCAAAGCAGATCTCGCCCTCTTGCCATCGGTGTGAGCGCCCAAGGACCTTCGGGGCTTCGCAATGGCAGGAGGACAATGCTGAGGGGCTTCCGGCTGTCGGCTTCCCTCAGCGACAGCTAGAGGGTTAGTGTAGGAAGTAGCTGGCGGTTGTTGTCGATTGCCAGCCGCCTCTTGGAAATGTTGAACCGTGGTGGTTAGCGTTTCAATGTAGTTCATCAACATCTGGAACTGCTGCGTCCCAGAGTAATGGTAGGCTCAGTGACAGCGGCGATGGCGGTGGCATCTTCCCTGGGAGGGCCTTCGGACCTAGACAGGGAAGGACCTCCTCTGGCGGAAGTGTTCTGAGCTCTCCCCTTGGCCATTGCTTAACTGAGCAGATGAGTTCCTCCTTTTAGAAAAGGGTTGAGGCCCATTCCTCTAGTGCCAATCTATTGTGGCAACTTCTCCTAGACCCGGCTCGGTCAGCTGTGCTAGAGTTCTTCTCGCTCGGTCGACCTACAACAAAGTTTCCAAGGCACCGGTGGTGTTCCGACGGGGGACACTCCAATACCTAAGTTAGCAGGAGCTTGAAGGCAACAGAATGGAGGAATCAAAGTAGCAGTGTATTGAAAGGAAAGAGTGTACTTAGCTCAAAACGGGATCCCCCGGGTACCTTATATAGGCGCAGAATAGTCCAAAATCTGTTAGGGAGGAGTCCAAAAAAGGACCGATTTTCCTCCACGAGGATCTGGAGGGTGGCCACATGGTGCCCGGACAGGACGGTGTCGTGAGAGTAGTGGAGCGGTACTGCTGATGTGGCGGGAGTTTGTTATAATAGAAGAGGTTTCTGGAATCCTCTGAGCCCTGAAGTGGGTCAGTCGGACGTCGACCGAGAGGGCTAGCCGGTCCTCTGAGGGAGGGCGTCTGTAGAACGTTAGGCTGGACCTCAGCAAGAGCGGGCCGTTGGACCTCTACTCTGGTGGGTCAGACTTCAGAAGGAGGGCGGCGTGCTGGACCTCGGCAGGAGCGGGCCATCGGTACTCTACTTTGGTGGGTCGGACTTTAGAAGGAGGGCGGCATGTCGGACCTCGGTAGGAGCAGGCCGTCAGACCTCTACTCCGGTGGGTTGGACTTCAAAAGGAGGTATGACCGTCAGAGCCTGGACAAATCGGTCTGGCCGAACTGCAAAAAGAGACCGATTCAGTTCGATGACGAGCCAGCAGGATATAATAGTATGATAAATAAAAACTTCTAACAACATAAGTGGAGCGAAACTACTGGGTTATAACCCCTATTTCATAAATATCAAAATGGGATGTATATATCTTATTATTTTCCTATTCTACTCCTAATCTTAGAAATGCACTCACAAATCATCATATTTTGATTATATGTTGTGAGGCCCAGCCCATAATTGGGCCGTTGTGGGCTGAAGTCGGCAGGCCTTGCCGACTTCATCCATAACTCAAAAAAAAAAAGGTGGGGAATGGGAAACAGGGGATTTTGATTTCCTTTTTATCCAGCCTGGGTCTTCGCCGGAGATCTCGGTGGTCGGTGTTGGGGAGTTGGGAACGGTCGGTGGGAGAGCCAGAGACGGAGGTCGACGGCGTGGGGGAGAAGGATTTATTCCTTTAAAGAGAAACTTCTTCGCGTGTCTCGACTTATTCTCAAACCCATCCTCCTCCAAAACCCGATGCTACCCTCTCTCCGGCGATTCCCCGCATGCTTTGACCTTTCCGAAGTCATCTCCCTATAGTGCAACTATTTCCGTCGCTGATCATCGCTGGTAAGTCTTCTTCTCTTCGAGCACGGATGTGTGCAGCTTTGATCATCGATCTGGGGGGGGGAATTCGTGTGTTTTGGGATTCTTGGTGGGTGGCTGAACAGTCACCGAGATCACCGTCAGCCCTTCCCTTCCGACGATCGTTCCCCGGTGGTCGATCATGAAGATCGCCGCCGTTCTTCTCGGATTTTCCTGGGATGAGTTTTGTCCAGCCCTGTTAATAGAGAAGGGTCAACTCTGTTAACAGGGGTTGGACCGGGTTTTGATGTTCGTGTTGGGCCGGGCCTGTTTCCGGGATGGGCCGGCCCAGTAAAGATATAATTTGAAAATAAAAAAATATATATATAAATAATGATAATATTATTAATAATAATAAATAAATAAAAAGAAGGTTGAGGAAGGGAGGAAAAGAATTGTAAGTTGAGGATGTCCCAGAAAATTCAGTTTCTATTTAATTTCTTTTTAATTTATGATTTAGGATCATTGTTGACCTTGGAAGACCCGGTTTAGTGTTGGACTGTACTAGTTGGTGGATGCTCTTCAGTAAGTTATCTTGACCTCTGATATTGTATGCCAATATGTATATATTTATGAAATAGTAAATATATGTAATATATCTACATTTGATTGCATTGGATTGCATGCATCGCATTGGTATGGATGCATTGTGTTGGTGTGGGTGCATTATGTCAGTGTGGATGCTCTCTAGTCCAACTATGATCATACAAGGACCTAGTTTCATTTTGGACCTCCAACGGGGCTATCGCTGGCACATGATCGTTGAGCGATATGTGACACAAGAGCTAGTTGCCTTATTTTAGCCATGCATGGTAGGCTTATGTAGAGGATGCATGTTTCTCGTGTGATACTCAAAGCTAGTTTTCTTTTTGGACCTCCAGCGGGGCTATTGCTGGCACATGACTGTTGAGCGGTATGTGATACAGGATCTAGTCTCTTTCGGGACGAGCCACGGGTCGATCGTGGCCATAGTCAGAGGGACTAGGAGAATAGAGTAAATGGTTGGCCATCCATAGTCATGTCGTGTCTGTGTCGGTTGTATTTAAGTGTACACATTTGCATAGTGTTGCTGGTATATTATTTTGAGATGGATATCCTGTATGTATGAGTTGTATATATTACTTGTTGTTATTGACATATTTGTATATGTATATTGGAGGTGTTGATAACTTACTGAGCCTATGTAGCTCATCCATATTTTCCTATATTTTTGTTTCAGATATCAAAGATCAAGCTGGCTTTGGGACCAGTCAGTGAGGAGCTAGGGTTTAGGTATTAATCCCTGAATTTATGTTAAGTTTTAATTAAATTTTATCTATCTGGTTAACCTTTATGAAAAATTTAGAAAATAAAATTTAGTGAAATTTGTTCTTTACCATGGTTTGGATATTAAATTGAAGGTTAGGCCTGGCATGATCTCTAGGATGATACCTGAGGTTGTGCGGCCAATCACGTAGCTGATCCTAGATCTAAATTCGAGGCGTGACAGAGTGGTATCAAAGCAAAGGTTTAAGATCAAGATGATTTAGTTAGTGAGAGTGGGGTAGAAGTAGGATGTTGACTTATTTAAGTTCCTTTGATAGGTGTATATTATAGTTTCAAGAATTTTGTTAAGTGTAGAAGGCTTGCATGAATAAAATGATTAAATTCTCTTAGTTTAATTTTTAGAAGAATATTATCGAGACTAGATAATGGATGTATGGAGGTATATTTTGTGTTATATTATGAATTTGATTTACTTTAGAAATTTGATTGTGATATAGTTACAGACTGTGATATAAGTAATTAGGAATTAATATGATGGTTATTAAGGTATGATTGAATGATATTGAAGCTTGGATTATGATCTCTTGAGACCAATATAAGTGATTAGGATGTGATTTGAATGATATTGAAGTTTAGGTTGTAATCACTATGGACTGTGGCATAAAAGATATTTGAACTTAGTATTAAGATTAGTTAGGATATGATGGATTCAAAGTATGGGTTTATAATTTTTAGGTATTGTGCATAAAATTGATATATTTTAGCATAATAGAAGAATATGATTTTTGTAGAGATTGATCTTGGATGAGTGTAGAAGGCTGAATGGTGGATACTAGTTGATCATGATAAGTAAACATATTATGGATATTGAAGAGCTGAATAAGATTTGTCTTAATCTTTGATAAATGGGTTTGATCTAGCTTCAAGAGTAGTTGATTGGAAGTATAATATATTATGGTATGCTAAATATGTATATTCAGTTATTAATCAGATGATATGGATGAAGATCACGATAGCTTGCAAGTTTTGTTAAATTCTGGATTATAAATTTGGGGACTATTGCAAGATGTTTATGATGTAGGTTATAAAAGAGTTTAATAAGATTAAGAAGGAGAATTTTTCAATGAATCTGTATGTGGATTATACAATGGAAATATGTTTTGGATAATGCATAGATTTGTAATTTGCTATTACCAGATTAATGATATTATGTGGACATGGCATGCATATTTTGATAAAATTTTTGATGGTTTATATTAGCAGTTTTGGATTGTATTATTTGATCTTCCATATATATATATTGGAGATTATTTGATATGTTGAACTCCAAGTCAAATTTAAGATCTATGAGATGATTTAGATTACCTTGTTATTAATGTTTCTTTGAGGGGAGAAATGGTATCGAAAAATATTAGAGGATTTAAAATTTTATATCAGAGTGCGTAGCGGAAGAGTGGTGGACTATAGATATTATGATTAATTTAAAGTGTATTATGAAGAATGAATAAGAGCTCTTATTGGGATTATCGAATTTTGGACAATTGAATCATGTGAGTTTTGGATTGCGCATCTTTGAGTTTTAGAAGACTTAGATTTTTTTTAAAAAAAATTCGAGGCCAAAATTTCTTTTTAGGAGGGAAGAATGTGAGGCCCAGCCCATAATTGGACCGTTGTGGGCAGAAGTTGGCAGCCCTTGCCGACTTCATCTGAAACTCAAAAAAAGGGGGAAGAGAACGGGAAACAGGGGATTTTGATTTCCTTTTTATCCAGCCTGGGTCTTTGCAAGAGATCGTGGTGGTCGGCATTGGGGAGTTGGGAATGGTTGGTGGGAGAGCCAGAGACAGAGGTCGACGGTGTGGGGGAGAAGGATTTATTCCTTTAAAAAGAAACTTCTCCGCATGTCTCGGCTCATTTTCAAACCCATCCTCCTTCGAAACCCAATGCTACCCTTTCTCCGGCGATCTCCCGCGTGCTTCGACCTTTCCAGAGTCGTCTCCCTCCAGTGCAGCTATTTCCACCGCCGATCATCGTCGATAAGTCTTCTTCTCTTCGAGCATGGATGTGTGCAGTATTGATAGTCGATCAAGGGGGGGGGGATTCGTGCATTTTGGGATTCTTGGTGGGCGGCCGGACAGTCGCCGAGATCACCGTCGGCCCTTCCTTCCCTTTCAGCAATCCTTCCCTGGTGGTCGATCGTGAGGATCACCGCAGTTCTTCTCGAATTTTCCTGGGATGAGGTTTGTCCAGCCCTGTTAACAGAGAAGGGTTGACTCTGTTAACAGGGGTTGGGCCAGGTTTTGATGTCCATGTTGGACCGGGCCTGTTTCCGAGATGGGCCGGCCCAATAAAGATATAATTTAAAAATAATAAAAAAATATATATAAATAATGATAATAATATTAATAATAATAAATAAATAAAAAGAAGGTGGAGGGAGGGAGGAAAAGAACTGTAAGTTGAGGATGTCCTAGGAAATTCAGTTTCTATTTAATTTCTTTTTAATTTATGATTCAGGATCATTGTTGATCTTGGAAGATCCAGTTTAGCGTTGAACTGTACTAGTTGGTGGATGCTCCTCAGTAAGTTATATTGACCTCTGATATTGTATGCCAATATGTATATATTTATGAAATAGTAAATATATGTAATATATCTGCATTTGATTTTATTGGATTGTGTGCATCGTATTGGTGTGGATGCATTGTGTCGGTGTGGTGTATTGTGTCGATGTGGATGTTCTCTAGTCTGATTATGATCATACGAGGACCTAGTTTCCTTTTGGGCCTCTAGCGAGGCTATCGCTGGCACATGACCGTTGAATAGTATGTGATACAGGAGCTAGTTACATTATTTTAGCCATGCATGGTAGGCACATGCAGAGGATGCATGTTTCTCGTGTGATACTCAGAGCTAGTTTTCCTTTTGGACCTCCAGCGGGGCTATCGCTGACACGTGACTGTTGAGTGATATGTGCACAGGATCTAGTCTCTTTCGGGACGAGCCACGGGCCGATCATGGCCATAGTCAGAGGGACTAGGAGAGTAGAGTAAATGGTTGAACATCCATAGTCGTGTCATGTCTATGTCAGTTGCATTTAAGTGTACACATTTGCATAGTGTTGCTGGTTTATTATTTTGAGATGGATATCTTGTATGTATAAGTTGTATACGTTACTTGTTGTTATTGACATATTTGTATATGTATATTAGAGGTGTTGATAACTTACTGAGCCAGTGTAGCTCACCCATGTTTTCCTATATTTTTGTTTCAGATATCGAAGATCAAGTGGGCTTTGGGACCAGTCAGTGAGGAGCTAGGGTTTAGGTATTAATCACTGAGTTTATGTTAAATTTTAGTTAAATTTTATCTGTCTGGTTAACCTTTACGAAAAATTTAGAAAATAAAATTTAGTGAAATTTGTTCTTTACCACTGTTTGGATATTAAATTGAAGATTAGGCCTGGCATGATCTCTAGGATGATACCTAAGGTTGTGCGGCCAGTCACGTAGCCGATCCTAGATCTGGATTCGGGGCATGACATATGTGGATTGTATAATTCATATGAGTTGACCATTAAGTAAAGAAGTATATTTAGGAGATCAGAAGATCCAGGTCGGTGCACTCTCTTCTTCGTGATATCATGATATCGGACTTCTTCTTCAGGGGTATTCAATTTTTATTATTAGACATGTATATCGGGAGGCTAACTCGGTGACTGACTGGGTTGCCATATATATCGTCCATCACTCGAGCTCTATTTTGTAGACCGATCTGAGGCACACCCCAAGATCTATTCGTAATATTATATTTTCTGGCTTTTTTTGTTGTATTCATATTAGATCCCTAATATGAGTGCAAAGATTAATCAAAAAAAAAAAAATTGTGCAGCTGTTCCACTGTCTAGGGGTGCAAGTGGTTCGGTGGGTCAAAGGCTGGGATTTTCTTGATGGATTCTGAAATATATCCTGCATACTATGTCCACATGCTTCTCATATTGATCGGTTCCAATCCTCGCCAATTTAAGTATATCCTCCATTCACGGATCCAATGCCAGAGAGAACCACGATTTATTTTAAGATTTGGGACCTGGGCCAGGCCCTGGATCTTGGAAACAGTTCTCATTATCTGCATTCCCGGAGAGGTAAAAAGCCCTCCTTTTGGTCAAGTACCTTGATATTAGTGAGACCTATCATGGTGATCATGTAATGATTAGATTAGATTCTGCTAGATTAAAGTAAGAGAATTATCCTGCATGATTTTGATTCCATCATTAAAAAAAACAGCAAGGATCTGGACATAAATGATAGGGTGGACCAATTTAGGGTGCTACTTCATTATTTACTTAACCAATGGAGAAAAGCCACATGAATCTCCACTTAAAGTCAGCATCCAATCGGATTAACAATTTCATAATATTTGGAAGGGACGATATGAAATGAACCATATACATTACCATCCATGATACACAGCTTAAATAGTTTGAAATACTTGATTGGTAGCTATGCTAAATGAGATGCTTATAGCGAGTGCCAATGTGTTGCCAACTATGATTTAGTATCCTCTTGTTTGTTTGACAATTAATCGGGTTGTAACATGTTGCCAACCATGATTAATTAGTATGATAAATCTATAATGAGCTCTATGTTATGATGCACGCATGAAGATTGTTGAATTTATCATACTAATTTGGCAAACCAAGCATAATATTAAATTAGTGTGGCCACATGCAGCATAACATACTTGTCAAACATCAAGAGTTTGGATGCATTATTGATCCAACCAGTTGGACATGATCTCATGACTTTGAAGTTTGGAGTTGCATGCTTTAAGTGAATTGGAAACTGTTATTTGCCTAACAATGTATCATGTACAAGTAGAGCATGAAGACAATGGATGGGATGATCCATAAATGAGATCTCGAGTTGAACTTGATCTTTTTTGGATGACCACTGGACAAGAAGAATTTGTAAATTTCGATTGTAATTTATATAATCCTCACTTAGGCAACTGTTTATCACACTCAAATCATTGCATCATGTAGTCATCTTTATACTCTCTCTCTTTCTTTTTTTTTTAAAAAAAAAAAAAAAAAAAAAAAAAAAAAAAACCTCTCACTGCTTTATTGAAAATATCAAAGAAATACACGCGCGCACGCGCACAAAATCCACTAGCTAGATACACTAGGGCAAAACAATTGAGAGAGCGAAAAAAGAAATTCGTAAAAGTGAAAAAGGGTGGGATGCAACATTGGAATTAAGTTCTATTATAGGAGAAAGAAATTTTTTTTTCAATCTACTCT
The DNA here is from genome assembly GCA_021397845.1 of Areca catechu. Lineage (NCBI taxonomy): Eukaryota > Viridiplantae > Streptophyta > Magnoliopsida > Arecales > Arecaceae > Areca > Areca catechu. The sequence continues at coordinate 153,308,071 of CM038043.1, forward strand.
ACTTAAATCTTTTAAAAAAATAAAAATAAAAATATGTAAAATAAAGAAATGTGAGAATACAACATGAGAACTAAGATCTAATCAAGAAGAAGAAAAAAATCTCTCAGCTCGCTTGATTCGAATCTCTTAAAAATATAAAGATAAATAAAAATATAAAAATAAAATTATAGTTTTATTTTTTTATTAATTAAATAATAAATTTGAGAATAAGTTTTTAGCTTCTTGGCATTCAAAAATTTTAATTCCATCATTTTTGGTCCTATCCATATTCAACTTATTTGTTAAGTCTGGCAATATGAATCACTTACAAAGAGGTATTTCAACTCCTTAATGTTGGGGCATGTCAACAAATCATACCTCCAAATTAATGAAGTGATAAGAATAAATCTTTCACTACAAGAAATAAGGTTATTAGCGATAGCTAATAACAATCGTTGAAAATTGATATGCCATCGATAATAATATTATCGATGGAAAGCCATCGCTAATACCCTATCGAAAATAATATTGTCACTAATAATAGTTATTAGTAGTGGTAAACATTCTATCGCTATTAATGGCTATTAGCAACATTATCAGCGATGGTGTTTTGCCATCGCTAATATTATTTTTTAGTTTTTTAATTAAAATAAAAAAATAAAAAAAATAGCGATCAAACCCGTCATCGCTAATTATAAAGTATCGTTGCTAATAAATTATTATCAATGGCAACTAGCCATCGCTAATACAGTCGCTAATAATTTTTTTATTTTTAAATTATTTGAATTACAATAACATGTAATTATATTTTCTAAAATCTGTTATAAATAAATTAACAATCAACTACCATCACTACAAATAAAAATTTTTTAAATTAATATTGCTTTATAAATATCAAAATTAAATACATAATATTAAAATAAAAAAATTATATGAGATCCTCCTCCTCCTTATTGTCCTTCTCCTATTCCTATACATCCTCTTCAGCAGTCGGTGGATGAGAACTGGATATCCCAACATCTTGCAACAGAGAAAAATAAAGCATTATTAATAAATTTTGATACGGAAGCGTATATATGATACGGAGGCATATATTCTAATATACTCCTTCAATTCTCGAATGGATTGTTCCTATACATTTTATTTGATGATACAAAGCTATAGACATCCCCGGCCTATTGATTGGATAGTTAAATTTAATTTTTATCCTCTAGATCCCCTTCCTCGACTCAAGTCTAAAAATATAAAACTTCTAAATATAAAATTTTAAAATAAGTAAAAAAAATTGTTAAGACTTATTTACTGTAATGGCTATGATAATGAGGCTAGTTGATATGTAGATGCGGGTCGTAGAGAATCTCAATGATTGTATCATAGATAGCATCCTGGAAGCTCTAGGTTGCTGTACAAAAAGATGGATCATGGCATTCTCAACATGTACATCATCCTATATCTAGATTGTTGAGGCTTGAGAGGAGGATGCCAAAGATCAACGAGTTGCTAGAAGGTTGAAGCTGTACCTGAATTATATAACCCAGCTCCTACTCATCCCTCTAGTAGCCCTAAACCATCCCTCAAGACACGGAGGAATTGAGAGGACAGGTCCTCACTATACCGCAATACAATATACTCTGCATAAATCGCCTATACAGTTTACAAATTCATTAGTCCAATTATACAAATCAGTATATATAAAAACTAATAAATAATATTTTAAATTGTTACCATGATATATCGAGATTTAAGATCTAAGTAATTATCAGTCTTCTTAGACTGGTGTATGGCTTCCCGCACTACAACTACCCTAATACATGACCCAACTACTTTGTCTACAATAAATAAATAATTAAAATAAATTAATTAAAATATATAAATGATCAATTCAATATGAGATTAATATGTGCATAAATTTTACCAATCTATCTGCCACATGTGTGCCAATGAAGCCACCAATGTGCTTGATCAGGTCTTGCTGGGCAGTTTGATTATACTATACCCTCTACCACCTATCGAAGTACTCCTTATTGCTCCACTATCATAAAGGACCTTCTATACATCCACCTGCATTTTATGATCTCTAAAAGACTTCCAGCCCGATGGTAACTTAAAATTAGAGTAATCTATGATGGATTGCCTAAGACTTTACGCCTATCCTAGAGCCTACATGTCATTACCTCCTCGAAGGTCAGACAGCCAACCTCCTCATCTTAAGAAGTCTCAGATCAGTAGTACTCTTGCAAGTAAAAGAAATCGTGTATTAATAAATATAATACAACCATACCATGAGTTTAAAAATTAAATATATTTGACTTACCAAGAGCATCTCTTATGCTGCATTACGAGCCCTCGATGCTTAACTAGAGAACTCATTCACCAGCCCCAATATCAATCAACGGATGTTCCCAATAACTACACGAGAATCCTAGGCTCTCTAAATATACTACAAAATTGAAATTTAATAATAAATGTTAACTTTAAAATGGCTAAATTTTAAACATATTGATTGAAAATATAGTACTTATGAGCAGCTCTAAATATGGATAAGCTTTCTATCCTTCGACCAAGTCAAAGGTGTAGTAAGCCAGGCAGGTCCTTGACCATGGTACTGAATCTAAGAGCCAATCACTGCTCCGTGTGATTATGAGGTCAATGGTGATCCCACGTTGTCCAAACATATGAGCAAAAATTCTAATAAAAAAATGTTATATTAAATAATAAAGGATAAAATAATATAAAAGATAATATTTAAAGTATTAGAGTTCACCGCATGGTAGGTGGCACAGAGGGTAGCATAATTGCTCTCTTCTCAAGAGCTCTGCCCTCTAGAGCTCTCTTCTCGACTGGCACGACTCCAGCCTCTAGAAGATATGATATATAATTTCTAAAAAAATAGATAGATTTATCAAATTAATTATATAATTATAAGTGGAAACGCAACATTTAAAATGATGCAAGATAAGTAATTAAAATGATTCAAATATTATATATTTAGCACTACTTATCAGCCATTTTAGATGTTTGGTACCCTTCGGATTCTTTTTCCAATTCTTCCTCTTCTTTCTCTTCTTCATCTTCTTCCTCTTCTTCCCCTTCTTGGATAGAATTGTCCTTTAAAATAAACTTAGTATGATCTACCTCCTTATCATGTTGGCCATAATCTAGAAGAATTCCTGAAGCATCCAACTCTATATTTATGAAAGACTGATGAACTCCTAATATTTCATCCTCCTAAAAGTATTCTAATAAATGGGACTCTTCTTCTTCGAGCATGTAATGAATAGCACGAGATTTAATTTTGCATACATCCTATCAATATTTTCTTCCTCTCTTTCTTGATGGAAAAAGAGTATATACACTTGAACAGCTTGTTGAGCTAGCACAAATAGCTTGTTGATATATGCTTTTGATCCATGTTTGATTTTAATAAGCCCATGCAATGGATTAACCTTAATAATATTACGATTATCAAACCATTGGTACTTAAATAGAATAATACTATTACCTCCAATCTAAGTTAACTTGATCATTTTTTTCGAGGATTTCATGATAGCCACTCTTATCTCTTCCCACTCTGATCTCCTACCACTACCATCATCATTTCAATCTACTTGAGTCAACTTTATCTGTACATTAGGATTAAAATAGTATTGGCTGAAATTTGAAAATTTTCTATTATGTAAGCCTCTATAATAGAACTTTCAACTCTTGTAGGCTCAGGTAGGCAATCCAAGAGGGAGGATGAATTGGATTTTATAAAACTTTTGAACTACTTTTAAAAACTATGAACTAAAGCAAGTATGTGCTAATGCAATTCAAGTGCTTGTGTATTTCAAATAAATGCAGCGAAAATAAAGAAATAAAAGTACAAGGAGAATAATCACACAAACACAAAGGTTTATAGTGGTTCGGTACCAACCAAGCACCTACATCCACTCCCCAAGCCACCCTTGGGAATTTCACTAAGATTGGTTTTATAACTTAGGCTCACCAACAACCTTTACAACTTGTTTTGGCTTCAGGCTCACAAGTCAAATCCTAGTTGGTTTCAAGGCTCACCAACAACAACCCTTGGTTTTACGGGCTAACCAAGAACCTAAACAACTTGTTTTGTCTTCGGGCTCACAAGTAAAATCCGAGTTGGTTTCAAGGCTCACCAACAACCACTTTGATTTTCCAAGGCTTACCAAAAATCTCTTTGGTTTTCAAGGCTCACCAAAAATCTTAAGTAAACAAGTTAAGAGCAATATGAAAGAATACAATAAAAGCTTTCTAAAATAAAGCAAATATCTCTTTGAAGCCCTTGATTATTGATGAAAAACTTGTCTTCAAGTTGTTGAAGCCTTTGATTGATGCTTGAGGATGTGAACTTTGGATGCTCTCTTTGAAACTTGGAAGCTTGAAGGGTTGAATCACTCAACTCTTGAATCCTTGAAGAATATTCAAAAATCTCATCAAAGGATTACTTCTCATTTGATTCTTGATGATTTTATAGCCTCCTAACACTTAAATGATCGTTTATAGCCATTAGGGAGGTGAAACTAGTCGTTGGAGCCAAGTTGGAGAAGTTCTGCAGCTTTTGAAAACTAACCGTTACTGTTCAAGTGTCGATACTTGACCCTCGTGAGTCGACACTTGACTTCCAAGTATCGACACTTTATTTTTCAAGTGTCGACACTTCACTTCCAAGTATCGACACTTCAGCTCCAGGTATCGACACTTGACTGAAAGTGCTTTCTGAAGTTTTCTATTTGTCTCAGGCCTTGAGTCAATACTTCACTCTTCAAGTGTCGACACTTGATCCTCAGGTATCAACACTTCATTTCTAGGTGTCGACATTTCACTGTGCCAGGCTGAAACTTTGCTAAAACTTCTTTAAATTAAAACTTTAACCTCTTCAAGTTCTTCCATATCAATTCCAAAGTCTATATACTTGATTTTCCATTAATTTAAGAACTTTTTCAACTAAAATACAAGCATTTCTTCATTCAACATGGTTGAGTACTAAGATCTGAAAAATATACTTAAAATACAATTAGTACTCATATATACTTAAACATTTTGTCAATCATCAAAATCAAGATCAGAGTCAACAATCTCCCCCTTTTTGATAATGACAAAATATTTAAGTATATGAATAGGGTATGCTTTAAAAAGATTAACAATAAGATAAACATGTAAGCTCAAAACAATAAGCACCAAGCTCCCCCTCAAAATATGATCCAAAAAATCTTCAAAAATATTTTTCAAAATATGCAAAATTTTTAAATTTTCAAAATTTCTTTTTCTTACTAATTATTCCCTTTAGATAAAAATATTTTGCATTATTCTCTCCTTTTTGCACTTTCTTTCATTTCTCAAATGATTTTTCATGTTTATCCAATCTTCCCCTTTTCATACTTAACATTTTTCTTCCCCTTTTTGACATCATGAAAAAGGGTGAAAGGCAATACAAAATGGAAGTAAAGGTGGAAAGAATAGCAAGTAGATCATCAAAACTAATGCATGAAATCAATTAGACATGATATCACTTGAAATATGATATAATTTGAACATGATACCATACAATGATAAGCATATGCAAGAAATAATTCAATATATGTATATATTATCCATTCACCTTACTTGTTCCTGGGATAAGGCCACAGCGACATCCCAACACAGTATAAGAGATCCCAGTGAATGGGAAGAGAGGATCTTTAAACCCTACTTAGCTCCTATGACCGGACATCTATGGTGACTAACCCAATCCGAAGCGGTTACTAGGAATTCTTTTAAAAATAAATTTTGATACCAATTGAATATGATACCACTTAAATGTAACTCCCCTCAAAAGATTAGATTTGAAATCAAGGAGAAGGAGTATCAAAGCAATATAAGTATAGCATGATATCAAGCAAAACATTCAAAGTATCATATATGATAACAAATATTTGGATGCTCCCCCTAAATATTATTCCCCCTTAAAAATATGCATTCATTTGAGGAATAAGAACATGAAAGCACATGCAACATAATTTCAGATAATTTTGAGATATGAACATAAATTCTAAGTCTGAAATCAAATATTTGAATTTTTCAAGATATTCATGATTTTCAAAATATAAATAATTGATCATTTAAACTTTTAGTATGATTTCAAATTCATTTAAAATGATTTGATATCCACACAAATGCTAGAAGTAATTTAATAGCAAGTGTAACTACTAGAGTAAGGGTTTATCAATATGCATACCTTTTTTCTAAAATGTAACCCTTAACTACTAGTTCTATACTTGATCCAAATCATTTCTAGATTAAGCATAAATGTCAAACATGAAAACACAAAAATTATAACATTTCACTTGAAGTAATTCAAAAACTATACTAATCAAAATCAAGTGAAAGTCTAATAATCATAAGTTAAAATCATGAGAGCATGAAATCCATCAATATCAAAATGATCATGATCACAGCAAATGACTATTAGTCTAAACTTGATTCTAATTAATCAATTAAAATATTTTTCAAATCAATATGCATCTTTAAAAGTATTTTTCATGAAATAATTTAAGATACATTAATCAAAATCAAGTGAAGGTCTTACAATCATAAGTTTAATCATGATAGCATAAAATTCATCAACACCAAAAAGTTCATGATCATAGCCAATGACGATAAGTCCAAACTTGATTCTAATTAACTATTTAAAATAATTTTTCAAAGTAATTGATGCAATAAAAATTTAACTACATTTTTAATTATGGAAGGAGATGTTTAGAATTTATCAATATACATAGTCCTTCCTTTTACCATTTAGTTCAAAATATAACTTGTCCACTTTTTTAAATTATCTTGTACAGCCACTTTTCAAGAACTTCATTTCTTTAGGCTGCAAGACATTCCTGCAAAATAAACTAAGTGACATTTTTGGTACCCAAACTTTCTTGGATCCTTTATGATTAATAATTATGGTTCCTTTTAGAACCCAAACTTTTCTTAATCTAGAAGGATAAGCATTAAAACCATATTTATAAGATAAATTGAAAGAAGCAGGAATAGAGAAATTCTTCAAAAGATATTGCTTCTTTTATTTAATCAAAATATTCTTCTCTTTCAAAAATTTATCACATAAATCTTTCAAAACATCATTTTCTTTTTCTAAAAATTCTTTTTCTTTAGAAAAATATTTTTTTCATTTTTCAAAATATCAATATTGGCAATTAAATCATCATTTTTATCAGCAAGATTGGTGTTCTCAAGAGAAAATGAATCTATATGCCTATTTAATTTCTTGTGCTCAATTTTTAGCAATTTATATTCATGTACAAGATCATTAGATGCATCATGTGATTCATCAAAGGTAAAATCATTTTTAGCACATACCTTTTTCTCATTTGCCATGAAGTAAAGATGGGCAACTTCATCATCCGTACTTGAATCTTCGCTATCGCTCCAAGTTACCATTTGCCTTGAATTTCTATTTGGCCTTGAGGGATATTATTTTCTTCTCTATGTCAGCATCCACTATCTTTTGCCATAAGTTCAACTCATAAGTCATGAGTGAACCGATAAGCTCTTCCAAAGATAAGGTTTTTACATCTTTAGCTTCTTAGATCGTCGTCACCTTTGGATCCCATGATATTGGCAAAGATCTAAGAATTTTGTTCACCAAATCAGTGTTAGTATAGATTTTGCCATGATTTTTTAATTCATTAATAATAGTCATGAATCTAATAAACATGTCAGATATGGATTCATAATGCATCATTTCAAAAATTTTAAAAGAATGTACAAGCAAATTAATTTTAAAATTTTTCACTTGAAGAGTACCCTCATGAGTAACTTCAAGTATGTCCCATATTTCCTTCACCGATGTGCATGATGAGATTCTATTAAATTCATTTAAGTCCAATGTATAATAAAGCAAGTTTATTGCTTTAGCATTGAGTTCAGTTTGCTTAATGTCATATTCATTCCAATCCTCTTCGAGCTTTGGAATGGAAATGCCATTAACCAAAATAGAAGGAATATGAGGATTATTAATAATAATTTTCCAAAGATGATAACTAATAGATTGAATATGGACGCGCATGCGAGTTTTCCAAAATGTGTAATTTGTGCCATTGAAAAACGGTGGTCTAACACTAATACCTACAAGGGTTGCTATGAACTTTAGCTCAAAATCGATAGATTTTCAAACAGTGCATCTGCTCTGATACCAATTGCAGGCTCATGTAGGCAACCCAAGAGGGAGGGTGAATTGGATTTTATAAAACTTTTGAACTACTTTTAAAAACTATAAACTAAAGCAAGTATGTGCTAATGCAATTCAAGTGCTTGTGTATTTCAAATAAATGCAGCAGAAATAAAGAAATAAAAGTACAAGGAGAATAATCACACAAATACAAAGGTTTATAGTGGTTCGGTACCAACCAAGCACCTACATCCAATCCCCAAGCCACCCTTGGGAATTTCACTAAGATTGGTTTTATAACTTAGGCTCACCAACAACCTTTACAACTTGTTTTGGCTTCAGGCTCACAAGTCAAATCCTAGTTGGTTTCAAGGCTTACCAACAACCACCCTTAGTTTTACGGGCTAACCAAGAACCTAAACAACTTGTTTTGTCTTCGGGCTCAAAGTAAAATCCTAGTTGGTTTCAAAGCTCACCAACAATCATTTTGGTTTTCCAAGGCTTACCAAAAATCTTTTTGATTTTCAAGGCTCACCAAAAATCTTAAGTAAACAAGTTAAGAGCAATATGAAAGAATACAATAAAAACTTTATAAAATAAAGCAAATATCTCTTTGAAACCCTTGATTGTTGATGAAGAACTTGTCTTCAAGTTGTTGAAGCCTTTGATTGATGCTTGAGGATGTGAACTTTGGATGCTCTCTTTGAAACTTGAAAACTTGAAGGCTTGAATCATCAACTCTTAAATCCTTGTTGAAGAATATTCAAAAATCTCACTAAAGGATTACTTTTCTATTTGATTCTTGATGATTTTATAGCCTCCCAACACTTAAATGACCGTTTATAGCCATTAGGGAGGTGAAACTAGCCGTTGGAGCCAAGTTGGGGAAGTTCTGCAGCTTTTGAAAACTAGCCATTACTGTTCAAGTATCGACACTTGACCCTCATGAGTCGATACTTGACTTCCAAGTGTCGATACTTTATTTTCCTTGTATCGACACTTCACTTCCAAGTATCGATACTTCAGCTCCAGGTGTCGACACTTGATTGAAAGTGTTTTCTAAAGTTTTCTGTTTGTCTCAGGCCTTGAGTCGACACTTCACTCTTCAAGTGTTGACACTTGATCCTCAGGTATCGACACTTCATTTCTAGGTGTCGATACTTCACTGTGCCAGGCTAAAACTTTGTTGAAACTTCTTCAAATTGGAACTTTAACCACTTCAAGTTCTTCCATATTAATTCCAAAGTCTATATACTTGATTTTTCATTAATTTAAGGACTTTTTTAACTGAAATACAAGCATTTCTTCATTCAGTATGGTTGAGTATTAAGATCTGAAAAATACATTAAAAATATAATTAGTACTCATATATACTTAAACATTTTGTCAATCATCAAAATCAAGACTAGAGTCAACAACTCTGGCCTTATGTTTCACTTTTTTCTTGAAATGTACATGATGTGGCAGGATCACTAACATAGAGTCCCTGTCAGGTCTAGCCGGATGCCACATTAGCAGAAGTTGCCATGTTAGACCTTCTATTCGAGCTCCTTTGCCAAGCGGCTCCCTCGAGGTTGAGCTCGTCTCAGTCAAAGTCGAGCTTCCGCTCTCTTCGAGCTCCTTCACCGGGTGGCTCCCTCGAGGTCGAGCTCGTCTCGGCCGAAGTTAAGCTCCCGCTCTTTTTGAGCTCCTTCGCCAGGCAGCTCCCTTGAGGTCGAGCTCGCCTCGACCGAAGTCGAGCTCTCGCTCTCTTCGAGCTCCTTCGCCAGGCGGCTCCCTCGAGTTCGAGCTCGCCTCGACCGAAGTCGAGCTCCCGCTCTCTTCAAGCCCCTTCGTCAGGCGGCTCCCTCGAGGTCTAGCCCCCCTCGGTCGAAGTTAAGCTCCTGCTCTTTTCGAGCTCCTTCGCTAGGCAACTCCCCCGAGATCGAGCCCATCTCAACCAAAGTCGAGCTCCTACTCTTCAAACCAAGCTCTTTTCAAATGGAAGGTCCAGTAGCCAGAAGCCATCCCTATGGCCAAAGCCCATAGTGCTTCAGGAGATTCAGAAGCAGGAGGAAGGGGACGACGCCACCTCCCTTAAGCGACGGACCGCCACCCAAGGACCACGGAGGGGCACCCCCTAGGATGCCATGATTACTCCCACCGATTCTTACACCTAATAGGAAAGGGCATCTTGGCCAAGGCACTGCACCTCCTAATCGACTGTTTGCACCACTCGAAAGAGGAAATCATCCCAGAAGATTCAAATCAAGGGATCGGCTACTCCCCGATAGAGGTCCTACCAAATTTTCCAAAGTGGAGCGACAGAGAGAAGATCAGAGCCAGCGACATAACTCCTTATCATGGATGGGGAAGGAACCTGGGTGCACGGCATGGAGTGCTGCCGGACATTGACCTTCCGGTGCCTGTAGAGGGGGAAGAACCCAAGCTAGGTCGCTGGAAGGGTCCATGGCCTAAAAGAAGGTTTAGAAGGTCTTCGAAGAAGGTAAGCAAGCAAACGCAAGGAAACAGGAGAGCAAGCAAGGAGCATAGCATTCTGAGGCTACCAGAGTACCTGTCGGAAGGGTCTCAATGGACATAGCCATCATCGCTTGAGCTCTCCTCCACCACTCCACCCTCATTCTACTCTTCCTTTCTAAAGCAAAATCTCCTCCTCCAAGCATGGAGTCCGACCAAAGGGGCCCACAGGAAAGGATCTGTTCCCCTATATCGCTACTGACTTAATCATCGGAGTGCCTCCACCGAGATCCCCGACCCTGGTCTCCTCTTTTTTGCAGGTCCGAGCATGTGAGCTGGTTCTCGAGTGACGAGATCGACATCTGAGGTCATCCCAAAGCTACAAGCCATGGTGGTGTAGGTGGCAATAGATTGGCATGCCAGGAAGGGGTGGCAGGTCACAGTCTAATCCAGGCCAATCCCCATACGTGCAGCTGCACCCAAAACATGGTGATGACAAGCATACGGGAGGTCTCCACTTGCCGTGCATGAGACCCCCTTCCACAAGGGCCCACATAGTCCAGAGAGGGAGCGCCCCGCTCCACCGCAACTGCCTCTGGCAGATGTTCAGTTAGCGCGCTCACCCAATAGATGCAGGATCTAACTATGGCGATGCGGCAGTTGCAGCATTAACACCAGTCCCTGGCCACCCACCAGTAGCTAGGGACCCCTACAGCCCAAGTTGCCATACCCCGCGATAACCTGCGTTCCTTCCAAGGAAGGTCGTCGCTATCGCGGGCCACGATAGACCCCTGGGGAAGCCACCAAACCTCGATGAAGAGACAGTGGTCCGGGTCAGTCGACCGGGAGAGCCGGTCTCTAGCCCTCGAGCAGGCTACTGCTAAGCACTGCCAAGGCCGTCAAGGCAAGGCCACCCATCGTGACCTCCCTCAGCTGTCATCCTCACCTCCTCCGTAGACCTCAACAGAAGGCTCCACCGATGAGGCCATCAGGCACATGACTGAAAGGCGCCTGGAAGAACAGGAGCGCAAGCAGGCGGAGCTATCTCGCCAGTTTGCAAACTTGTAGGGCTCCTCCGTGAGCCTACAGGCCATGATGCCCGTCCCCCTTTCTCTCAAGAAATCTAGGAGCCGATCCTAAGTCGGTTCCATAAGCGTGGATCCCTACGACGGAACCACCGACCCTCTAGACCATCTTGAGAGCTACAAGGCTCTCATGAGGGTCCAAGGGATGAACGACGCTCTCTTTTGCATCGCCTTTCCAGCCACTCTCCGGAAGGCAGCTCGAGTCTAGTTTACCCGGCTCAAGCCTGAAAGCATCAACTTCTTTGTACAGTTGGAAAGGAAGTTCATGGCTCACTTTGATGCCTGCCGAAAGGTGCCACGAGAGGTAGACAGCCTCTCCTCCATCAAGCAACAGGATCATGAACTCTTGCGGGACTATGTGCCCGCTTCAAAGTTGCCGCACTGGAGATCTATAACTTGGATGAACCAGTCACCATGCTGGTATTGAAGAGAGGACTCAGGACCTCCCGTCTTACCTACTCCTTGAACAAAAAGCCACTAAAGACGTACTCCGACCTCCTCCTCCGCGTTCATAAGTACATCCATGCCGAGAAGGCGGACCATACAAAGAGGGAGCTAGATGGGAAGCCACTGAAGAAGCAACCTCCGGGGGAGACGTCTGAAATGCGAAAGCCCAGACCGACCACCCCAAACTTCCATCCAGGGTCGAAGCCGAAAAGCGACCCCATCCCAAAAGAAAGATACATACCTCTCCTCGCCGTGAGGTCGAAGATCCTCATGGAGATTGAGGGCGAGCGTTACTTGCACCGCCCTCCCTCACTGAGGCCATCCAACGGTCGCGACAAGACGAAGTATTACCAGTTCCACCACGACCATGGCCACGACACCAAAGAATGCCGCCACCTCAAGAGAAAAATTGAAGACCTGATAAGGAGGGGCTACCTCGAAAAATTTATGGGGGGCAAGGCTTCAGTGGAACCTCAGGCACTTGCTGCTCTTCCCCCCGTCCCTGCAGTCGATAATCGACCCACCGAGAAGCTTGTAGGTATGATATGTTGGGGAATAGAGCGCGCTGCTAAGAGGGCCCGAGAGGGGGAGAGGTTGGAAAATGTACTCATCTTTATGAGGGAGGAGGGATCTGGGAATCAAAATATAAATAACAATGCCATGGTTATCGAGATGACGATTGTTAGGCATCTTGTAAAGCGGATTATGGTTGATAGTGGAAGTTCAACTGATATCCTTTTTTACGATGCTTTCTCCAGGATGAACCTATTCTCTACTCAATTGAAGCATGGGCACACTCTCCTTGTTGGTTTTACTGGAAACTCCATGGGAGTTGAAGGGGAGATCACTCTCCCCGTTACTGCCGGGTTACCACCTCGACAGAGCACTGTCATGATAACTTTCACGGTTGTTAGGCTCCCTTCGACCTATAACGTGATCCTTGGCTGCCCCGGCTCAATCTACTCGATGTGGTCATCTCCACCAGGTAGCTATTGGTGCAGTTTTTCACTCCTTATGGCATAGAAAAAATAAGGGGGGCACCTCAGTCGATTCAACACTATCTTCAAGCTCTCCCAGGGGACAGAGGTTTCGAGGAGGACCCCAGTGTCGACGACCTCGACCAAAGGGCGTAGGATCCTAGAGATGGCCCAGTTGAGCGCCTGTTGACATATCTACTCGGAGCAGACCCAACAAAGACGGTACAGATTAGGGCCCAGCTGCAAGAAGAGAAACGAACCCACTTATTAGGTTTCCTTCGGGCGAATACGGAAGTGTTTTCCTGGACAGCGACAGACATGCCTGGAATCCTCCCGACATCATCACCCACAAGTTGAGCATCGATCCGAAGTATCGCTATGTCCAGTAGAAGAAGAGATGCTTCACCTCGAAGAGGAAATGGACGATCAACGAAGAGGTGGAGAAGCACCTCGTAGCCAGCTTTGTTCGTGAAGTACAATATCTTAGCTGGTTGGCAAACGTGATCATGGTCGAGAAGAACAATGAAAAGTAAAGGATTTGCATGGACTACACTGACCTCAACCGAGCCTGCTCGAAGGACATCTTTCCATTATCGAAGATCGATCAACTGGTAGACACCACCTCGGGGCACCGCTTACTCTTTTTTATGGATGCGTTCTCTGGGTACAATCATATCTGGATGCATCCAGAGGACAAGGAGTACACTGCCTTCATCACAGATCGGGGAACGTACTGCTACTAGATGATGTCTTTCGGCCTAAAGAATGCTGGCGTCACATACCAATGATTGGTCAATCGAGTCTTCAAGGATCAAATCGATCGAAACATGCAAGTCTATGTGGATAACATGCCCGTCATGAGCAAGCCAGGGTCAGACCACATCGTTGACTTGGTGGAGGCCTTCCAAAACCTTTGCCTCCACCAGATGAAGCTAAATCTGGTGAAGCGCTTTTGGTGTGGCGGCAGGAAAGTTCCTGGGCTTTATGGTCGCCCAGAGGGGAATAGAAGCCAACCTTGAGAAGGTTCAAGCGATTGTTAACATGGAGCACCCCATCTCGGAGAAGCAGGTCTAGTGCCTCGCAGGCTGGGTCGTCACCCTGAACCAGTTCATCTCGCGATCTGTTGATCGCTGCTTGCCTTTCTTCAAGGTGCTACGCAAAGTACATGACTTCACCTGGACAGAAGAATGCAGGGAAGCCTTTAAGGAGATGAAGAAGTTTTTGGCATCACCACCACTGCTCTCCAGGCCGAAAGATGGAGAGAAATTCTTGTTGTACTTGGCGGTCACCCCAGGGGCCATCAGTTCGGTTCTTGTCCGTACAGACGAGGACGAAGCTAAGAAACCGGTGTATTATGCCAACAAACTCCTCCAAGATGCGGAGATCAGGTACACCTGCTCTGAGAAGTTAATTTTTTCCCTTATAATGTCCGCTCAGCAACTCAGGCCATACTTCCAAGCGCATCCGATTATGGTCTTGACCGACCAACCATTGAGGGCCGTGCTCAGCCATCCTGATACTTTCGGACATTTAGCCAAGTGGGCCCTGATACTTAGTGAGTTCGACATTGTGTACTGATAGAGACCATCTCAGAAGGCCCAAGTGTTGGCTGACTTTCTAGTCGAGTGCGCGAGCATGGGCAAGGAGCTGTAAGAGACCACTATAGAGTGCTAGATTGAGCCCGAAACTGAGGAGGTCTGGATCCTCCACGTGGATGGCGCATCCAACTCGGGAGGGAGCGAAGCAGGCGTCATCCTCGCTAATGGCGATGGGGTTATGGCTAAGTGCACGCTTCATTTCCAGTTTGCAGCAACCAACAACTAGGTAGAGTACAAGGCACTCCTCGCGGGACTGAGGGTCTCCCGTGAACTAGGTGTGCCCAACCTGAAGGTCTTCATCGACTCCCAGCTGGTGGCCGGACAGGTCTCAAGAGAATTCGAGACAAGAGATCCCCAAATGATGAAGTACTTGGAACAGGTGCGCTCGAGCACGGTGGGCTTTCGGTGCTTCAACATCTCCCATATCCCTCGTGGAGAGAATGCTCGTACCGATGCCCTCTCAAAGCTCACGACCCTACCAAACTCATCACTAGGGTGCGCCCACATCGAATACTTAGAAGCTCCAAGTTATGATGCTCCCGGGGAGGTCTAGTAGGTCACCTGGAAGCCTAGCTGGATGGACCGGTACATCAAGTACATCACCAACGGTACCCTGCTAGAAGACCGCACGATGGCTAGCCTCATCAAGAAGAAGGCTGCGCACTTCATCTTGATAGATGAGCAACTCTACCGTAGGTCTTACTCTTTTCCACACCTGAAATGCCTGAGACCCATGGAGGTGGCCTTTGTGCTCCAGAAGATACACGAAGACCTCTACGGGAATCATGTGGGGGGCAGGATGCTAGCATACAAAGCTCTCCGTTACGGGTATTACTAGGAGACTATGAGGGAGGACATCGTCGACTTCGTGAAGAAGTGTGATCGCTGCCAGCGCTATGCCTGCATATAGTGTCAACCGGCGACACCACTCTCCTAGCTCTCCGCCCCCTGGCTGTTCGTCCAGTGGGGGATGGACATCCTTGATCCATTTTCCCCCGCGTCCGGACAGCGCAAATTCCTGATAGTGGCCATTGACTACTTCACCAAATGGATGGAGGCAAAGCTGCTAGCATGGATCACTAAAGCTAAGGTCAGCCAATTCTTCTGGAAGTCGATCATCTGCCGCTTCGGACTCCCCTACACAATCATCATCGATAATGGATGACAGTTCGACAATTGAGAGTTCGAGAGGTTCTGTGCTGGCCTCGATATCCATCACCGCTTCACCTCGGTGGCTCACCCTCAGACCAATGGAGAGGCCGAGGTGACCAACCGGACCATCCTCTAGGGACTCCAAACCAGGTTAGACTAGGCCAAGGGCAGGTGGGTAGAAGAACTTCTCGATATCCCTTAGGCCTACCACACAATGCCCCGAACGGCCATGGATGAGACATCTTTCAACCTCGTCTTCGGTGCCCAAGCCGTAATCCCAGTCGAACTTGGTGTGCCCATGATGTGGGTGAATTAATATGATGAAGCCGAAAACCCAGCCCGCCTTCTACTCAACTTAGACCTCCTTGAAGAAACGAGAGACAAGGCTCAACTCTGGATGGCGGCTTACCAACAGCAGGTAGCCTGGTACTACAACATGCGGATAATGCCAAAGATCTTTTGCCCTGGCGATTTAGTGCTACAGCGAGCCGAAGCCTCTCGACCTCAGGAGTGCGGCAAACTCTCCCTGAACTGGAAAGGCCCCTACAAGATGGTCGAGGCTCTCCCCCATGGAGCTTACTACCTTGCCGAGCTCGATGGCGCCGCGTTTCCATGAACTTGGAATGCCAACAATTTGAGGATGTACTACCAATGATGAATATTGCTACCAGACCCTAGGTCCTGCAGATCAAGTCGGGAAACTCCAGAAGCCCCGCATCTCGAAGCCGGGAAACTCCTGAAGCCCCGCACCTCAAGCCGAAAAATTTCTGAAGCCCTGCACCTCAAGCTGGGAAACTCCTAAAGCCCCACACCTCAAGCCAAGAAACTCCTGAAGCCCCGCATCTCAAGCCGAAAAACTCTTGAAGCCCCGTACTTCAAGTCGAGAAACTCCTAAAGCCCCGCACCTCAAGCCAAGAAACTCCATAAGCCTCACACCTCGAAGCCGGGAGACTCCTGAAGCCCCGCACCTCGAAGTCGGGAGACTCCTGAAGCCCCGCACATCGAAGCCGAGAGACTCCAGAAGCCCCGCACCCTGTTTATCCAAGTCCCAGCCTAGTGGGGGCACCTTACGGACTCCCCGGGTTCAACCTCCCAGCTCGGTTGCATTCCAGGCACTTGCAGACAGTTTCACCTGAGGTCACTCAGGCCTCCTTCAAGGAGATGCATGAAGTCCCACTACCTCATTCCTGACATGGTATGGACAACTCAACAACTCAAGATCTTTCTTCCTAGTCACCCTCTGTACATGGAGCTCCACTAGAAAGAGCCGAAGGACTTGGTACCATGGGGCAAGGCACTGCAACAAGAACCTGTACGTGGGTGGTCAAAAAAAACAAATACAAAAAAGCAAAACAAAAACAAAGAAGAAGGAAGAAGGAAGAGAGGTTGTTGAAGCAGTCAAGAATACAAAGGAAACAGATGGGAAACTCTGTGACCTCAGTTAATGGAAAGGATACTTCATTCAAAGTTAAGAAAAACTACACTGTCCCAGGACTCCCGACAGGCCGGGCGATCCAGAAAGAAACAAAAATACAAGAAGTAAAAAGAAAAAGTCCCTATTCTACCGGCTCCTTCTTGAGATAGCGTTGAGATAGGACAGCATCCTCGTGGACCTCTGCCGACGAAGCTACTTCGACGATGGCCGTAGGCTCCTCCTCCACTTCGATCGTGGCCCCAACCGAGTCCTTGCACAGAATGGCTGGGAAGGCAAGCACCTCCAAGTTCAGCTCCGGAAAGAGCTGTGCCGCCCTGGACTGGCAAAATTTGTAGCCTTTGAGGAACGAATCCATGGCCACCTCCTGAACCTCATCAATGTATTTTGCCGAGGCCTTGAAGTTTGGCACTACCTCGGCGGCCTCCTTCTTCGCGGTCTCCATCAAGGCCACCACCCCCAAGGCCTTCTCTTTAGCGAGGGCAGCCCGTGCCTGCATTGCCTCCAGCTAAGCTCGGAAAGCCCGAGCCTGTTCGGCCTCCCGGGCCACTTTGGCCTTTAGCACTTCTATCTGAGCAACCCCGTCCTTAAGCTCCTCGGCCTGATGCTTGATCCGATCCTTCTCCCAGGCCAAGGACACCTTAAGGTCCTTGGTGTGCCTTTCAGCTCTCGCCGCCTTGGCCTTCAATTCTCTATTTTTCTCCTCTGCTTCCTGGGTCCTATTGGTCTTTTCCCTGGCCTCGGCCACCAGCGATGCCATCTCCTACTCCTTCAACTTCTACCTTTTAGCCTAGTGGGAGCAATAATCGTGGATGAGTAGGAGGTCCATTCTGAGCTGCACCAAAGAAGACGTCAGCCAAGTAAAAAAAAAATGAATGAATGATGATGAATGAAGAATAAGGAGGAAAAAGGCAAGGGACCCTACTGTGAAAAAATGGGGGAAGGTGCCAAGGATGGCATCCGGCAAAGGCCTTCCTTCCCTTTCCTGCTGGTCATGAGATTGGACGGCAAAGTCCATCATATGCTTGGCCAGGGACCGATCCTGGATCACCGACGAGTTTGGCGCCACCTCGACGGGTGCCCATCGGGAGCTGGTCTTCTTCCTCGATGGGGCCGCCACCGTGCCCTCGGGGGTGGCTGAAGACATCTTCGAACCCCTGTTGGAGCTCGCCGCCACACCGAACGGCTCCATCGATGGAAGCTCCCTCCCCTCCTCTCCTCTTGCTTCCACCTCGATGACTTCAGGAGGTGGGGGCGCGGCAACGATAGTAGCGGCGGGCTGAGCCCGCATGATCACGCCGAACTCCCGGACCGGAGATGGAATCTGTCGCCTTGATGGTTCGAGGGTTAGTTCGGTCGTTCTTCTACCTGGGCCAGAAGCTGCAACAAGCCCGAGCCTCGGGCTGGGCTCATTTCGAGCCCTCTTCGATGGGGACTCCCTAGGTCCAGTTGGTTCACCCCTCTTTTTGGAAGACTGGACAAGTTGCTCCATCAAGGACTTTATGCCTGCAAGAAAGAAAGGAACAAGGTCAGCCTCGAGCTCGAACAGACCCGCAGAAGAAGAAGAAGGGAAGGTTTACGCCAAACTCATCCAACTCCTGGATTGGGTTGGCCCCGACTTCCAACAGGTTCTGCTCCGATAGCAGAACCTCGAGGGAAGGGATTTGGTCGGTGACGAGCTGGTCATAAATCTCTCGATTAGCCACTTTGACCTTTGAGTTTTGATTCGGAGTCTGGTCCGGATCATTCCAGACCCAATCGACCCCTTCAACGGAGGTGTTGCCGATCTCGCCGCCGTGCCCGTGGCCTCGGAACCGCCGATCCGACTAGACCGTCCTGCCCCTGGGGCCTCCTGGCTGGACCGAACCTGCAAGGCAAGGTCAGAAAACCCTGGCCGGGGATTCCGGCGAGGGAGCTCCGACGATCAAGTCAGTAGACGGCGAGAGGGAACAGAATCTCTGGGACGGGCCCCCGAAGGAGTCCCAGACTCAGAGAACGTGCTAGCAAGAAAGATGCCAGAGAGACCAAAAACCCGGCTGGGGTTCCTTTGCCGAGCTCATGCCAAGCGACCCCCTCTTGGGACCTTGGATCTTGCTCTTGAAGCGGAGTTTCCAGCCTTTGTTTCACTTACTTTGTCGTCTATTTTCTCCTTCCTTTTATCTCCTCCCGTCGCCCCCTCGTTTTTCGCTCCTGAGAGGCTCCCTTGTTGCTTTCATCTCCTTCCCCCCACCCCTTTCTCTTTCCCCTTATGGTTCAGAGGGCAGGGCGGCTTTCTGGCCTCGTTTGCCGAGCCCAACGGGGAAAGAGTAAGGGAGGGGGGCGCTGGTCAGACTGCCGACCATACCTCGGGCCGAGCATGAGCGCTCTCCTTCCCAGGCACCGGCGCTGTCCGTTATCGGGTCCTGTTTTGTCAGGGCCTCGTCTCTCGACTGCGGAACATGTCGGACCGACGTAAGTGATGTTTCGCGTGCTGTCGCCGTCCTTACGGGGCGCCTTTCTCGGGGTACAGCATGCACGGCTCGAGGGGCAACCTCGGAGCCCGCGCCTCCGTCCTTCGGGACTTTCTCTGTATGAGCTGGCCCGCGTCGGTCGAGGTGGACCCCTCCTAGGTGGACACCTGGCGGAGTGGCAGAAGGACGCTCGGCTTCGACCGAGGTGGTCCCGTCTCCGGACGCCACCTGGCGAAGGAGCGAAGGGGCCCGGCTTGACCTCGGCCGAGGTGGGACCGTCTCAGGGTGCCACCTGGCGAGGGAGCGGGGGAGCAGCCGACCTCGGTCGAGGTGGACCCCTCCTGGGTGGACACTTGGCGGAGCGGCAGAAGGACACTCGGCTTCGGTCGAGGTGGTCCCGTCTCCGGGCGCCACCTGGCGAAGGAGCGGAGGGGCCCGGCTCGACCTCGGCCAAGGTGGGACCGTCTCAGGGTGCCACCTGGCGAGGGAGCGGGGGAGCAGCCGACCTTGGCCGAGGTGGACCCCTCCTGGGTGGACACCTGGCGAGGCGGCAGAAGGATGCTCGGCTTCGGTCGAGGTGGTCCCGTCTCCGGGCACCACATGGCGAAGGAGCGGAGGGGCCCGGCTCGACCTTGGCCGAGGTGGGACCATCTCAGGGCGCCAACTAGCGAGGGAGCGGGGGAGCCACTTACTTCAGTCGAGGTGGACCCCTCTTGGGTGGACACCTGGCGGAGCGGAAGGAGGGCCCGGGGAGAGCTCGACTTCGGCCGGGGTGGTAACATCTCAGGGTGCCACCTGGTGAAGCGACCAGATGCCCCGGGCCGAGCTCGACTTCGGACGTCGGGGAGCCGCAACTGACTTGGCCGAAAAAACTCCACGTGGCTCGAATCATGCCCAACAAAATTTGAGGCATGCCACGTCATCGTTACGACCGTAACAGTTGCCCCCCAACCCAACGTTCCGTTGGGGCGTCGTGGAACGGAACGTTGGGATTAAATGCGGAGATGACGTGGGGAGGCGAAGATCTTGCGTCATAATTGCCACGATCCTCATTGCCGTTTCTCGGTGCGCCCGAAGCCCTATAGGAGGCCACCACGCGTCGCCTATTCGTCCGCAATTAATGCATCGCTTCGAAGTAGAGGCCGTTTTCCTGCTAACGAGGCGTCGGTGTCGGGCATGCGTCCACGTGGCGATCATCCAATGGCCCGGAGCGGAATGACAGGTACGGTTGCTATCGATTGAGTTTGAAAAGGAGGGGACTTTTCTGGAATGAGGCCCTTTTCCTTGCTCCGTGGGCGGTTTGCTACAGGCTATCTCCCTCTGCCCCGCGTTGCACAGTGCATTTCGGTGAGTGCCCCCATTCTCCTCTTCTTTCGCTCTTCTCCTTTCTTCGAGTGAGCCTCTCTCACCCTCTTCTCTGCCATGGCGCGCCGTCACCATGTTTCTTCTAACCCGGACGAGGCCGGTCCGTCCCAGCTGAGGACTCCATCGTCCTCCTCCTCGGAGGAGGAAGTGATCCCGGAGGAGACCCGCAGGCGACTGCAACCTGGGGGTATCACCATAGGCATCCCCAGGGGTGTCAGGTCTCCTCCCGTCGCGACCGCTCTTCCCATTTCTTCTTTTCCTCCTCCGACCCTTCCTTCTATCGGTCCCTCCGGTCATATTTCCACGATGACCGAAGGTGACCTTTCCTTGCTCCGGGAGGTCTATGGCATCTCGAGGTCAATCCGTCTCTTTGTTCCGCAGCCTGGGGATCGCGTCATCATGAGTGGCCCCGGCCGCATAGCCTTTTACGAGGACTTCCTTCTCGGGGATTTTCGGTTCCCTCTGCACCCCTTCTTCCTTTCCTTCCTCAGCCACTTCCGTCTTGTCCTGGCCCAGTTGGCTCCCAATGCCATCCGGGTCATCTTTTTCTTCATCGTCTTTTGTCACTTCCACGGGTTTGTTGCCCGTTTCTCCCTCTTCAGGGCACTGTTTACCCTGAAGCGGTATTCCACTGATGACGGCTGGTGGTACATCTTGCCCCAGCCCAGGTATCTCCGGTTCGACCTCCCTTCTTCCATCAAGGGCTGGAAGAACCGGTTCATTTTTGCTTCGGTCGAGGATGTCGACTGGGCCTGGAGTAAACCGGATCGGTCCCCGAACCGGAACTCCCAAGTCGAGTTGGCGGACCAAGAGGCCTACTCCCAGCTTCTGAGCGATGTGGTCCCAGCGCTCGAGGTTCTGCTCTCGGAGCAGAACTTGTTCGAGGTGGAGATCAGTCCCATCCGTGAGCCGGGTGAGACTCAGTCTTCCTCTTACCTTTGCATTGTTCTTCTTTTAGCCGAGCTGACTGACTCTTTTTGTGTTGCAGGCATGAAATTTTCGTTGGAGAACCTTCTGGAGGGCGCGGCCCAGAGGGACGCCATCGAGGTGGACGAGCCCGCGGCGAAGAGGGCTCGCACCGAGGTGAGCCAAGAGGTCGTGCCGATGCCCGCGCCCAGTCCGGTGGTTGCTGCTCCCACGCCCAGGCCGCCTCGGGCCGGGGCCACTGATGCTCCAGCCGTCAGACCTCGCGGTGCTGCCGACGAGGGAGGTCCACCGACAGCGATTTCGCCCTGCACCGGCCCCATCATCATCGCAGAGCCGACGGTGCCGCCCGCGACTTCAGCCGCTCCGGCGATGGCGGTTCCTTCTGGGGGGTCAGTCGCCATCGCAGCCGACCAAACGGCTCCGCCGTCGGTGATCACCAACCGGCGTTCGGTGATCCACGATAAGGAGCTCGCGGAGAAAGTGATGGAGTACGCCTCCACCTCCCGGGACCGCCGATCTCGAGGCGGCCGGGACTACGCCGATGCCTTGCTCGGGATCCTCCCGCAGCTTTTCACGGTGAGTCCGAACTCAGAGTTTTCCGTTCTTTGCTACTTCAGTTAGCCTTTCTACTAACCTGTTCTTCTTGCTGCGCAGATTGGGACCGACGTGCTCCTGCTGAGGAACTTCCTCACAGGGTACACGAAGAAGGATGCCGAGAAGGAGGAGAAGCTCGGCAAGCTCGCAGCCAATGTCAAAGACCTCATGAAGAAGGGGGTCGAGCTGCGAGGGAGCAACCAGGCCCTCCAAGCGAACCTGGTACGCACCGAGGAGCACGTCAAGGACCTGGAGTCCTCTCTGTCCGAGGAGAGGATCTCCCACCAGCGGCGCGCGGAGGAGGATGTGGCTGAGAGGGCTCGTCTCCAAGCCCATTCTCAGTGGCTGGAGTGTCAGCTGGAGGAGGCCAGGCGGGAGGCGAGTGCGGCAAAGGAGCAGAGCGCCTACGTCAATGGGCTCCTGGAAGCCATGAAGCGGGAGGCGCAGGAAGCCGTCCCGAGGTTCCGGGCCTCCGACGAGTACGTCTCGGAGGTCCGAGAGGCCGCTGTGGACTCCTTCCTGAAGGGGTTCTGAGTGTGCCGGGAGAAGGTGGGGTCCTTCTACCCCGAGCTTGACCTCGTGGGGTGGCACTCGGGGTAGAAGACAAGGACCCGCCAGCGGGGATTCCGGCGCGGCGGGCGACGCAGCAGCGGCCCCAGCGAGCGACGCGGCCATAGCTACGGAGCGGCCCTCCGAGCCAGCAGCCGCCGATGGCGAGGACGTGGAGCGCGTGACTCAGACTGAGGACCCAGCCACCGCGTCGAACTGAGCTGCAGATGTATCTCTTTTTCTCTTTTTTTTTTGGGACTCCCGGCCTGTCGGGACTCCCTTGTTGTAATCATTTTCTTGAATTAATGAAGATCTAGTTTTGCCAAGTCTCGACCTTGCCTTCCTCTTTCACCTTTTCTTCTCTTTTTTTCTTTTTTTTTTTTTTTTTTTGAGATGTTGGTGTGGAATGCCGAGACGAGGGTGGACCTGCTCCGGGCTGAGTCCGCGAGTGGACCTGGTCCCATCCAGCGTTCAGATCAAAGTTCGGAGCATTCCAGACTGGGTGGCAGTAGAGTAGGCCTTGCGCAGGCCCTTTTTTCTTTGGGCTCTCCTTCATGATCGCATGGGCGAACTAGGTTCTGCCCCGCCTTCCAGATCGATATCCGGGACTTCCAGACTGAATCCCAGGGCCGCAGACTTTGTTCAAGCCTTGCGCGGCTTGCCGAGCTGTTCTCCGTGATCGTGTGGGCGAGCTAGGCTCTGCCCCGCCTTCCAGATCGAAGTCCGGGACTTTCGGACTGAACCCCGGGGTCGCAGGCTTTATTTAAGCCTTGCGCGGCTTGCCGAGCTGTTCTCCGTGATCGAGTGGGTGAGCTGGGCTCTGCCCCGCCTTCCAGACCGAAGTCCGGGACTTCAGGACTGAGCCCCAGGGCCGCAGGCTTTATTCAAGCCTTGCACGGCTTGCCGAGCTGTTCTCCATGATCGCGTGGGCGAGCTGGGCTCTGCCCCGCCTTCCAGATTGAAGTCCGGGACTTCCGGACTGAACCCGGGGCCGCAGGCTTTATTCAAGCCTTACGCAGCTTGCCGAGCTGTTCTCCGTGATCGCGTGGGCGAGCTGGGCTCTGCCCCGCCTTCCAGACCGGAGTCCGGGATTTCTCGCTTTCTCGGGTCTTCGGCCACAGTCGTGTTGCTGAACTCAGAGCTTTGCTCCGGTTTCCCTACGAGGTGAGAAAGAGTATTTGAAGCAAAGAAACTTTATTGCAGGAGTTGGGGGAACCTTACATTATTGATAATACATCCTTAGATTCGAGGAGTTCTACGTCCAAGGGAACCTGGACCATCCCAATTCCTCCAGGTAGTAGGCCCGTGAGGGAGAACTTCCACTACCCTGTACGGGCCTTCCCAATTCGGGGAGAGCTTCCCGTACTCTCGTGGCTGAGAAGCTTCAGCACGCCGGAGCACCAGGTCTCCGGGATAAAAAGACTTCGGCTGCACCCGGGAGTTGTAATACCTGGCCACTCGCTGCCTGTATGCTGCCATCCGGACTCGGGCCTTGTTCCTCGTCTCTTCAAGAAGGTCCAGGTTGAGCATCATTCTGGCGGGGTTCTCCGCCTCGTCGTATTGTTCCACACGTAGTGTGGGTAGACTGAGCTCAATCGGGATAACCGTCTCGGCTCCGAAGACGAGGTTGAATGGGGTCTCGTCGGTCGCCGTCCTCGGGGTGGTGTGGTACGCCCAAAGGATGCTGGGGAGCTCCTCCACCCACCTGCCCTTGGCCTGGTCCAGCCTCGTGCGGAGGCCCTGCAAAATAGTCCTGTTCGTGACCTCGGCTTCTCCATTGGTCTGAGGGTGTGCCACCGAGGTAAAGCGATGATGGATGCCGAGGTCGCTGCAGAATTCTTCAAACTCGCGGCAGTCGAACTGACGCCCATTGTCAGTGATCACGGTATAGGGGAGGCCAAAATGGCAGATGATTGACTTCAGAAGAACTTGGCGACGTTTGCTTCGGTGATCCGTGCCAAGGGTTCGGCCTCGACCCACTTCGTGAAGTAGTCGATGGCCACAATCAGGAATTTCCGTTGTCCAGACGCCGGTGGGAATGGTCCTAGAAGGTCCATTCCCTATTGAGCGAATGGCCACGGAGTTGAGAGCTGGGAGATTGGAGTGGAGGGCTACCGTTGCACCACGTCATGCCGCTAGCACCGATCACACCTCTTCACGAAATCGGTGGCGTCCTCCTTCATCGTCTCCCAAAAATAGCCTTGACGGATGGTCTTGTAGGCTAGCGTTCTGCCCCCCACATGGTTCCCACAGATGCCCTCATGAATCTCCTGGAGCACGAGCGTGGCCTCCGCGGGTCCTAGGCACTTCGGGAGGGGGTAGGAATAGGACCTTCGATATAGTTGCCCATCCATCAGAACGAACCGCGCGGCCTTCTTTCTGATAAGGCGGGCCACCGCACGGTCCTCTGGCAAGGTACCGTCGGTTATGTACTCGGCGTACTTGTCCATCCAGCTAGGCTCACGGCTGACCTGATGGACCTCCACTGGGATTTCGTAGCTTGGGGCCTTGAGGCGCTCCACATGAGCGCGGCCCAGCATTGAGTCCGGTAGGGTCGCCAGCCAGGAAAGAGTGTCTGCACGGGCATTTTCCCTGTGGGGGATGTGGAAGATGTTGAAACGCCGAAACCCGGTCGTGCCCGCTTTGACAAGCTCCAAATACTTCACCATCTGAGAGTCGTGCGCGGCGTATTCTCCGGAGACCTGTCCCGCCACTAGCTGGGAGTCAGTGAAGGCTTTGAGGTTAGCCACGCCCAGCTCGCGGGAGACCCTCAGCCCGGTGAGGAGCGCCTCGTATTCCTCCTGATTGTTGGTTGCGGCGAACTGGAAACGGAGTGCGCATTCGGTGACGATCCCACCGCTGTTGGCAAGAATGAGTCCGGCTCCGCTCCCGCCGGAGTTCGAGGCTCCGTCAACATGAAGGATCCACACGTCCTCTCCGAGCTCCTCGAGGCCCGTTTTCGGCTGCTGGTGCGAGGAGTCCTCCTCGGGCTCCTCGCCTAGGCCCGCGCACTCGACCAAGAAGTCGGCCAGTACTTGCGCTTTCATGACCGACCTTGGCCTGTAAGCGATGTCGAACTCGCTGAGCTTCAGCGCCCACTTCACCAATCGCCCCGATGTGTCGGGTCGGCTGAGCACCGCTTTCAGCGGCTGATCCGTCAGGACGCAATGGGATGCGCTTGGAAGTAGAGCCTGAGACGCTGAGTAGACACTATTAACGCAAAAATGAGCTTTTCGGGTCGGGAATACCTGAGCTCCGCATCGCGAAGAAGTTTGCTGGTATAGTACACTGGCCGCTGGACTCCTTGGTCGTCGGTCCAAACTAGGACCGAACTGACGGCCTCCGGGGTGACCGCCAGGTAGAGGATGAGCTCCTCTCCCTCCTCGGGCCTGGAAAGCAGTGGGGGTGATGCGAGCATCTTCTGCAGTTCTTCGAAGGCCTCCTGGCACTCCTCGGTCCAGGCGAAGTCGTTCATCTTCCTCAACGCCTTGAAGAAGGGTCGGCAGTGGTCGGCCGACCTGGAGATGAACCGGCTCAGGGCTGCTATCCGACCGATGAGTTGCTGCACTTGCTTCTTGGAGGCGGGCTGCTCTACGTCCAGGATGGCCTGGACCTTCTCCGGGTTGGCTTCAATCCCTCTCTAGGTTACCATGAACCCCAGGAACTTCCCGGCGGAGATGCCGAAGGCGCACTTCGCCGGGTTCAGCTTCATCTGATGGAGTCGGAGGTTGTCGAAAGTCTCCGCCAGGTCAGCCACGTGATCCGAGTGGGGCTTTCTCATCACTAGCATATCATCCACATATACCTGCATGTTGCGGCCGATCTGGTCTTTAAAGATTCTGTTGACCAAATGCTGGTACGTGGCCCCGGCGTTCTTGAGACCAAACGGCATCATCCTGTAACAGAAAGTTCCACGGTCGGTGATGAAGGCAGTGTGCTCTTCGTCCTTTGGGTTCATTCGGATCTGGTTGTAGCCGGAGAAGGCGTCCATGAAGGACAGGAGGCGGTGCCCCGAGGTGGTGTCGACCAGCTGGTCAATCTTTGGAAGAGGGAAGCTGTTCTTTGGGCAAGCTCGGTTGAGGTCAGTGTAGTCCACACAGATCCTCCACTTACCGCTGCTCTTCCTCACCATGACCACATTCGCCAGCCAGCTGGGATACTGGACTTCCCGCATGAAGCCAGCGACGAGGAGTTTCTCCACCTCTTCATTAATGGCCCTCTGTCTCTCCACAGCGAAGCTCCTCTTCTTCTGGCGGACCGGGCGGCAGCTCGAATCCATGTTCAGCCTATGCATAATGACCTCGGGGGGAATGCCCGGCATGTCGGCCGCTGACCAGGAGAATACGTCCGCGTTCATGTAGAGGAACTCCAGCAGGCGATTTCGTTCCTCTCCTGGGAGTTGTGCTCCCACCTGCACCGTCTTCAGCAGGTCTGAACCGAGGGGATAAGTCAACAGACGCTCTACGGGTCCTTCCCTGGGTTCCTTTTCCCTTAGGTTGAGGTCGTCGACGTCGGAGGCGAGCTCAGCACCCCGGGCGCCCGGGACCGTCTGGAGGCAATGCGAGACTGGCTGGGTTGTCCCCCGCATCACCCCGAGCCTGGAAGCCGTGGGGAATTGCACCAACAATTGCTTCGTGGAAATCATGGCGTCCAGTTGGTTGAGCCCGGGATGTCCGAGAATCGCGTTGTAGGGCGAAGAAAGCTTGACGATGGTAAACGTCATCATGACGGTCATCTGCCGAGGTGGGGATCTAGCGGTGACCAGGAGAGTGATCTCCCCTTCGACCCCCATCGAGTCCCCAGTAAAGCCTACCAGGGGGGTGTGCACCGGCCTCAGCTGATCATGGGACAAATTCATTCGAGAGAAAGCATCATAAAAAAGTACGTCAGCCGAGCTCCCACTATCTACCATAATTCTGTGTACAGGATGCTTCGCGATGGTCATCTCGACCACCACGGCATCATTGTTTACATTCTCATTTTCATTCCCCTTCTCAGAAGGGGGTACATTCTCCGGGTTCCCGACCTCCCGGGCCCTCTTTACCGCCCGCCCGACCCCAAGTGAGATCATGCCCACCGGCTTTTCCGTCGGGCGGTTGTCGATTGCAGGAACCGGGGGTAAGGCCGCGAGCGGCTGTCCCTCCGCCAGGACCTCATTCCTGATGAACTTCCTGAGGTAGCCCCTCTTGATCAGCTCCTCGATCTCCCGCTTTAGGTTGCGACACTCCTCTATGTCGTGGCTGTGCTCGCGGTGGAACTGGCAGTACTTTGATTTGTCCCGGGTACCTCTTGGGTTCTGAGGAGGAGGTCGGCGGAGGTAGTGCTCGCCCTCAATTTCCATGAGGATCTTTGTTCGGGGAGCGAGGAGAGGGGTGAACCTTCGCTCCGGAGTGGCCTCACCCTTTGACCTCGGATTCGGGCGAGGGTCGGCAGACGGCCCGGGCCTCCGAGCTCCTGGAACATCCCTCGGGGGCGACTTCTTCAAACTCTTCCCATCTAGCTCTCGGCGGGTGCGGTCAGCCTCCTCCGCTCGGATGTACTTATGGATGCTGTTGCCCAGAAATGGAGCCCAAGAGGGGGGGTGAATTGGGTCTTTTAAAAATTTAACACAATAAAATGAAGGTCTAGTGGTGCTTGTGAGCAATAATAAATTAGATGCAAGATGATAGCAATTAATTAAAGAATACGAGAGGAAAAGAGCAATCACATACAAACACAAAGTTTATAGTGGTTCGGTGCAAACCTAGCACCTACATCCACTCCCCAAGCCATCCTTGGGAATTCCACTATAATCCACACCAGATTACAGTTGACTTGTTTTTCACAAGGCTCACAAGTCAAAACCTAAGTTGGTTTTGTCACCTAGGCTCACCAACAAACCTAAATACTTGTTTTGTCTTCGGGCTCACAAGTTAACCCTAGTTGGTTTTAATACTTTGGCTCACCAACAAACTACAATAACCTTCTTTCAAGACACCCTTGAAAGCAAGGTCAAAGCACAATTAAAATAGATATGAAATTTAAAAACTACAACAAACTCTCTTCAAGAGTAAATTGGAATCTTTGAAGCCCAAAGGATGCTTTGACTTCACTCTTCTTCAAGTTGCTTCTTTTTGGAATGAAGTGAGGTCGAGCTTGTAGGCTTTTCAGTGGAATCAAGCTAGAAGAGACTTTTGATTTGAAGTTTGGAGAGAATATTGGCTTTATGGCTTTTGAGTGGACTTGAATGCTCTTGAATAGACTTCTCTCTTGCTTTCACTCTTGTTTTCTTCACTTCTCTTTTTTAAAATGAGGTTGGTGGAGATTAAATACACCAAAAACCTTCTAAAAACGGTTTGTGACCATTGGTGCATTGGAAATAGCCATTTGGAGCTTGAAAACCAACTTCTGCAAGCCAGAAAAATAGATTCGTTAGAGCTGTTGGCTGCAAGTGTCGACACTTGGCTGTCAAGTGTCGACACTTGGCTGTCAGGTGTCAATACTTGATTTCTGGGAGTCGACACTTGAACATTCAAGTGTCGACACTTGATGCACAGGTGTCGACACTTGACACAAAAATCCTCGAAACAACAAAGTTCTGTATTTTCAAAAATCTTAGGCCTTGAGTCGACACTTGGAACCTAAGTGTCAACACTTAGTGTCGACACTTGAATATAGGTGTCGACACTTGGCGTGCCAAGGATTTTTGTCCGTGCCAAATGCTGAAGTGTCGACACTTGACTGTCCAGGTGTCGACACTTGAGACTGAAAACATCTAGATTCAAGTATAAATGCTTCGAAAATAAAAATAAAATTCATGAATATATTAACACATAATAGTTAAACAATTATATGCCCTTTTTCAATGAAGTGGATGCCCGAATATGTGAAAATTGCTCCGTGCCATTGCGTGCCATACACCATAAGTTTTTGGAATTTTGAGGTGTTTTCTTCCTGAAAACTCACAACTTGAAATCATCGTTAGAATACAATATGCACACAATGTTTTGTTATTCATCAAAATCACTGGGTGGAGCCAACAATCTTCCCCTTTTTGATGATGACAAAACCTTGAGAAAAAGAGGCAATATAGTTCAAATTTTAACCATTTAACTTATAAATCTGAATTTTTGTCACAATAGAGGCAACAACTTTATAGATAGGAGGAAACAATCTCCCCCTTAATTAGATACTTCTTATTAAGGTAAACTTCAAAGATTCTTGCAAGGTGAAATCAATATAATCAATACAATACACCTTTTTCTCAATAAAATCAAAATCATTACTTGTTCTCCATAAAATCAAAAATCATTACTTGTTCTCAAAATCAATACTTGTTCTCCCCTTTTTGTCAATCATAAGAAAGGGGAATAACCTCCCCTCACAATGAGCATGGATACAAAAAGAGAGTAGAGAAACAAATATCAGAGATGAAATTATGCTAATATCAAAGAGTATCAGAGTTAAAATATACCATTATAAAGAGTATCAGAGCCAAAGAATAGTAAACTGAAGCACAAAATTTTCAAGATAACAAGGTACCGAACAAAAACACATATATATAAGATAAATTTTCAGTACAAAAATTTATCTCATATCCTTAAATAAAAAGTAAATGCTTTATAATGTTCCCACGAATTTATCTCTCATATCCTTAAATAAAAAGTTAAAAAAAATTATAAAAAATTATAAAGGTCAGACCATGTGAAATAGTGTTCCCTCGAAGGTGCACTTGCCACAGTAATCTTGACCCAGAACCCAGTCTTGGTAAAAGGTGGCACCCACCCTCTTCGTATCGCTGCACCTCTTGTACAGTTGATGTTGCCTTACGTAAACAAAGTAAACAAGCCTCAGCTCTTTCTAACGGAGGGATCTTTGAGCAGTGCTGTCATCCCACAATGTCCTCTAACCGACCATACTGTCGTCCTCGGCATGGTGTTTCTTGGGGGTGGTAATTCATTGGAATCCGGATCTTTTCTAATGGATTAGGAACCGGAGAGATGGAGTACGAGGGCATAGGATTCCAGTTCCTCTTGCTTTTTCTTATTTTTGTTTTTTTTTTATTATTATTTTTTTTGCCTGCGCTTGCCTGCATAAAGAAAGGTCGGTGAGGACTGCAGAAAAAATTAAAGGTGTGTCAAGCATCAAAGCTATGGATGCCACACCCACATCCAGGAATCCCATGCAGCACGAAGTAACCCATGGTGTAAGATATTATCATATTGCTCTCGTGGGACCTTTCTATATATTCTCCTCCTTCGAGATTGTTTCATGGCGCCTTTACTTGCAAGCAACTTCTACCTAATGGTACGGAAACAAGCTTTTCATTCTAAAAAGACAAGGGTAAAAAAAAATAATAATAATGAAAAAGAAAAGGACGGCAGACTTTTTTGCGTTAGTTTGGCTTTCGTTAAGCTTTATTCCACATACATTGCACTCTTCTGCCCTCTCTTCTTTCTAAAAGCTCTTCGCGCATCATATCATGAATTCAATTGCTCTTCTTACATCATATCATGAATTCACGGTCAAAGCCTTGCCTTCCAAAGAAAAATGAAACTAAAAATTCTAGAATTTTTATTATTTTGACTCGAATCCTTCATTTCCCACGAAAGCTTTCTTTATCTGTGGTTCGCTTTAGGTTAGGGACAAGGTTGGGATTGCCACCGTTTGGGGATTCTGGCTGGTCCTCTCCCTCTTTCTGAGATATAGAGCTGCATATGTTTATTTTCCTTAATTTCTTCGTTTTCCTCCCCTCAAACTAAAGATATGGACTTCCAACTTTTGAAACTAAAGTTATTTGAAAGTTCATGACAGAAAAGAAAAAATAATAAAAATAAATAAATAAATATTTTTAAAAAAATAATGGAAGAAAAAAAATTTATTTGAAAACATAAAAAAAGAAAAATAAATGAAATAATAAAACTTTCTTTATTTTTTTTAAAAAAATGAGATGGAGGTTATAAAAAGTTTTACTTAATTTTATTTTTTTCTGTTTTAATTTTACTTGATTTAAAAAAAATAAATTAAAAAACTTTTTTATGAGAAAAAGGGATAGGGGATAAATCCAGCGTAGCTACCCCTGTAGGCTTTCATCCCCCTGGAAAATGTTCGATTCAAGGTGCAGGATTTTCATAACATTTTTTCATCCACGGATGAATATATCAACTCGACACCACCAAGATGCCAGCTGGTCAGAACAGGAAAGAAAAAGGATCTTGGCCCCTCACTCACCTAACCGTCATGAGCCTTAGGGAATAACTCTTGAATTTAATCGAGTCTTCTACGGAGTCACGCCTTCGCGGTTGTTGTCGCAGAACCAAAGTGACCTTTATGCACCTTCTTGGTTTGCTCGATTAGGCTCCTCGCAGTCCTGCAAAACAAACCCACTCGCCGAAGAATTTGCGGTAGGGGACACTTCGATACTTAAGTCAGCAAGGGTTTGGGTAAATAGATATGGAATCTCAAAGATAATGGGAAGAAAAATGAGAGAGCACTTCAACTGGCTATCCTTACTTACCCTCGGAGGCCTCCATTTATCGGTATTTATAAGTATGGGCTTTAACATAATTTAGTTGAAAGGGCCTCTGGAAGTTAATTCTATTAGGAACTAACCCGTGCCTGTTATAACGATAATTGGTTATTCTGGTAGAACAACTACCTCTTTTCTTATCATCTTCATTCTTCTTATAGTTGGTCGGCCATTATATGTTGGTCGGCCTTTATGTGCTGGTCGGCTTTTATGAATTGATCGGCCTTTATGAGCTGGTCGGCCTTTGTAAGCTGGTCAGTCATTTACTGTTTCATCAACTTTTGGGCTTCATGTAGCCTTTTATTTCTTCCTTGGGGCTAGTCTGGTCTTTTATGAATCGGGTCATTTGACTTGTCCCAATATTTGCCCCCCAACTCCCAAGTCCAAGAAATTTTTATTATCTTGAATGACGGGAGTTAATGAGAAATGATGAGTTTTTTTTTGAAGTAAGATAGGATATCTCCTAAAGATGGCGTACCTTGGCTTTAATCGGCGGTATTAAGGTGTTGACGTTCGAGCATAATGCCCCTGCCTGGTGTCAAGTTGTCATTGGTGAGGGAGTTAGTATTCGAATCCCGGGGTCATGCCTGTGTTTTTACCAATGGCCTTTGGTAAGAGACCCAGGTCCGAGGCAAGATCGGGACCGTTAAGGATGTACGAACTCTTGATCAGAGCCGTCGTCATCTTCTGCCCATTGGGCTCTCGTGGATCGACATCGACATTTGGTTTTCCTCCTGTCGAATCGACTTCTTCCCATCAGGTCGTATCTATTTGTTAAGATTTTGACATGTGGCATGATTGGGAACAATTTTCATGGCTCGAGGAAGAAATCAGAGCCGTCGACAGCTTCTATATAAATAGCCTTCCTTCCTTAAGGCTAGATCTTTTTCTTCATTTTGGTTTCTGACCATTAGGGTGGGTTTTGCTCCAGTCTTCCATCTCCCTTCCAGTTCCTCTCAAGGTCTTCCATCCTTTCCAGATCAGGTCCTGTTCCTTTTCCCCTATAGTAATGACTAGGTCTTTAGACATCCCTATCGCGACAGGTCATCCATTGCTAGGGGTGAAGGCAAGCCCTCCGGTGATCCAACTTCCATTAGGATGAAGGGTCCCCATTACCAGGAAGAATTAAAACCCGAAACCCGTAGGAGCACCATCATAGAGTCTAGGTTAGGTTCCCTGCAAAAATATTACAAGATTTCGTAGGACTTACCGACCTTCGTCCCTCTTTCTAGTGAGAGGATAAATAAACCTCCTCCCGGAACTATTGTTGTGTACAAAGAATAGCTAAAGGCTGGTCTTTGTTTCACTTTCTATCATTTTTTTGTTCGGCTCTTTAATCTCTATCATATAATTCTGGTATAATTGACTATGAATAGTATTCGGGTAATATGTGCCTTCCTTGTTCTTTGTCACGACCTCAATATAGCGCCTAGGACTTTTTTGTTTAGATCTTTTTTTGTTTTGAAGAAGGATTTCCATGACCAGGGGTGATGGGTCATCGGCCCCCGTCCTAGTCAAAAATTCATTAGGGGGCTTCCATCAGCCATTCATGGATGGAAGCCCTGTTTCTTTTTTCTTCTATCTGACCTGCCTTGGGGTTTCAACCTTGAATGGAGGGAGCCCCATCTGACCCCAAATGCTGGGAAGAAGGTCATATCGACCGACAAGGAGGACTTCGAGAAACTCTCTGAAGTTGAAGTTCCTTCGATGAGGGAGCTGTTGAGCGAGGAGGGTCTCTTCCCCGTCGAAATTAGTACTTCTCCCTCTTTAGGTATGTCCTGTCAGTCTTATCATTAACTTTCCTTCTGTTTTCTTTTCTTCTTCTAACAGCTTTTGATATCTCTCTTTCTTGTAGACGACAAGATGAAACCCAACACCCGCAGGCTTCAACTAGCTATCAAGAAGAGGGCAGCAACAGAATCTTCTGATAAACAATAGGGCAGGAAGAGAGCTCCCTCATCCACTGCCCCCTCCACCACTCCTCCAAAAGTCCCAATCAGGGGGAATACCCCTATAATAGTGCGGTCAACCTCGGATGAAGAGTTGTCCCCTTGACAGAGCTTCATCCGAGGAGGGCTTCGATCAGTCAAGCGTTGGAGCAACCGGTAGCACCTCTAGAGTAGCCGATGGTGCCTTCAGTGGCTGAACCATCTCTGGGCTTAGTCGGTAGGATAAGGGCAAGGCCTCAGTTATTGAGATGATGTCTGAGCCACGAGCCAGGCCCGAGTCATGAGTAGAAGAGGAAGAAGAGCTCGTGGACTTCAATGTCTATACCGATGACACAGGGCTCGATAACCCGAGGCTGGCAAGGATGATGCTGAAGGCTACCATCCTCCCTAAAGACTAGGAGGTGACGAAAAGTCATTAACTAGAGGACATCTTCACCTCCATTTATCCGAACACCTTGCAGGTATAAAAATTTTCTTTTCATGTTTTTCCTTTATGAACTCTGACATCATTGCTAACTTTATTGATTTCTTTTATTATGGCAATTTATCTACAAGATCTCTCTGATAGAAGAGAGCGTCCGTAGATTCGCCGATCTCAGCAAAGGTCTTTATGACTAGTTGGAGATGGCTAAAGCTGAAAAGGAAGTGACCGAAGAGCTCAAAATGGCTATAGAACAAAAACTGAGTCAAAGTGCCACTACCAGCCTTTCTTTGGAGAAAGAGTTGAAGGTGGCCCAGGCAAAAACAATTGAGCTTGAATCCAAGTTGAAGAAGAAGAAAAAGAAGTTACACTCGGCAGAGATTTTAATAAAGGAAAACTTCCAAAAGTCCAACGAAGCCTTGGCCCAGGAGACCGAAGTGGAAAAGAAGGCCAACATGCTTGAGCAGAGGGTGGAGTCAGCTGAACGAAGGGCAGAACTAGCTGATCAAAAAGCCCTTCAGGCCATCGAAGAGTATAAGAAGTCTACGGCCTTCAACGAAGAAATGAATGAAGCCACCGTGGAAGCCTACAACATCAGCTTCAGAGATTGCTTGAAGAAAGTCAAGAAGTTGTATTCGGACTTGGGCATCTCCACGATTACCGTAGATGACCGATCAGGAGGACGAGGTGGATGAACAAGCTGAGGACATTCCCGCTTCTGTGGTAGATGAGCTCAGCACCATCTAAGAGGCAGTCGCTCCTGCCCGGCCTCCGAACTAGCTGATGAAGATCAACTCTGATGTATTTTTTTAGTTTTTTCAATGTAAATCAACTCTTTTACACATAAATGAAATCATCTAATTTTCTTCACAATTGTGTTCTCGAATGTGTGTGTTTCGAATATTTTCTAAGTATGGACTTGTCAGTTTTTTCCATACCTTATGTTGGTTTTAGGATAGCTTCCGCTAAGTGTTATGCCATCGAAATAATGATTCTGTGGTACAAAGATTGTTTTAGGAGGCGTCAATGATCTCTTTGTAGAACATTATGGCCTAGCTAGCATGGCTAGCCTTTTTTAGATATACCGATAAGATGGTGTGTTAGACCAACCTTACATTCATCGGAGTAGAGTCGGTGGATTAGATCGACTCTGATACTTGTCAGGTGTACCGATTGAGTCAGCTGATTAGACTAACTCTGTATTTGTCGGATACACTGATTGGATCGGCTGATTAAGCCAACTCTTTATTTGTCCAATTGATCATGACAGAAAATAGAAGGAGAAAGGAGAGAGCTCTTTATTGATAATATTTGTGTAAGTTCTCTATATTCCATGGTTGGGCCATCCGATAGCCGTCTAGGCTTTTGATCCGGTAGGTTCTGGGTCGTATCACTTCAGTGATCCGATAAGGGCCTTCCCAATTAAGGGCAAGATTGTCTTATTCTGTAGGTCGAGATACCTTCGCTTTTCATAGTACAAGATCTTCGAGTCAGAAAGTTCTGGCTTTCACCCTTGCATTGTAATATCGAGATTTTTATCAGCATACGGCCATATGTAGTTGTGCCTGAAGCCTTGTGCCCTCTAGTTAGTTCAAGTTGGCTCTTCTTTGTTCTGAATTATTCGGCTCCTTGAAGTTCGGTCCTCCTAGATCGGAGGATGATTTCTGCTAGTATCATTGCTTCACTCCAAATCAAGTTGAATGGTAACTCTCTAGTAGTAGATCGGGGAGTAGTTCGGTATGCCCAGAGAACCAAATTTAGTTCTTCGGCCCAAAATCCCTTTGCTTCGTTCAGTCAAGTCTTCAGGCCATGAAGGATCATCCAATTGGTCATCTCAGCTTCACCGTTGGCTTGAGGGTGTCCAACGGAAGTCCACTTGTGAAGAATATGGTATTGAGCACAAAAGTCTTTGAATTTTTTATTATCAAATTACCTTTCATTGTTGATAATGATAGCATAGGAAGTTTTGAATCAGTATATTATGGAGTTTCTGACGAAGCTTTCAACTTTGCTTCGATAATTTGGGCTAAAGGTTCGGCTTCCATCCATTTAGTGAAGTAGTCGATTGCCATGATCATAAATTTTTGTTATCCAGAGGTTGGAGAAAAAGGGCCAAGATTGTGCATTCCCTATTGGACGAATGGCTAAGGGGCGACTAACCGGGTCAATTGACTTGCCGGACATCGCTGAATATTGGTGCATCTTTGGTACTGGTCATACCTTCTTACGAAGTCGGTTGCATCCTTCTTGATGGTTGGCTGTAGTATTCCTGGCGTATAATTTTGTAAGCTAGAGATCTGCCCTCCAGATGACCACCGCATATGCGTTCATGAACTTCTCTCAGGGTGTAATTAGCATCTGAAGGTCCCAGGCACTTTAATAGAGGCTGCATGAAGGACCTCTTATAAAGAGATCCTTCTAAGATGACGTATTGAGAAGCCGTTCACCGAAGTTGCTTGGCTGCATTGGGGTCTTCTGGTGAAGTCCCTTCAGTCAGGTATTTGGTGGTGGGTCCATCTAGCTTGGCTCTTGGTCGATTTGGTGTACTTCCTCTCCTTCTCCTATCATAATGCTATGAGTCTCCAAGTATTTAATAAAAGTCCATCCTAGGGAGTCGGGTACCATTGTGGCTAGATAGGATAGTGAGTTGGCTCGGGAATTCTCCGTTTGAAGAACATGAGTGATGTCAAGAGAATCGAATTGAGTCATAAGGTCTCGAGCCTTTTCCAAGTATTTCACCATAGTTGCATCCCGGGCTTCAAAATCTTCTTTGGTTTGGTTGACCACCAATTGAGAGTCTGAGAATACACTCATCTTTCGGACACCCAATTCTCTGGCAATCCTAAGACATGCCAAAAGAGCTTCATATTCAGCTTGATTATTCGATGCCCAGAAAGAGAAACAGAGAGCGTACTCCACAACATCTTCATTGGGGTCGGCTATAATCAGGCCAGCTTCACAGCCATAAGAGTTAGATGCTTCGTCCACATGGAATCCATGTGGAGTTGGAGTCATCTTCAGAATCATTAGGTATTTCTTCAGTAGGTGCCTCTTTGTCACTCCAAGTGCATTCGACAATGAAGTCAACTAAGACTTGGACCTTCATTGCTAATCAGGGTTGATATATGATGTTGAACTCTCCTAATTTGATGGCCCATTTCACTATTCTACCAGAGGCATTAGGGTATTGTAGGATAGCCCTCAATGGTTGGTCCATCAGCATGGTGATGGGATGAGACTGGAAGTATGGTCTCAGGCACTTTGCTGCTATTACCAGGGCATATATTAGCTTCTGTGTTTTTGGATATCTCACCTTGGCATCATGAAGCACCTTGCTAGTATAGTAGATTGACTTGTGGGTACCATCGGATTCTTTCTTGACCATCACTGAGCTGATGGCCTCATCCAAAGTGGCAAGGTAGAGGTATAAAGTTTCTACCTCTTTAGGTTTCGACAGTAGAGTTGGATTAGTCAAGCATTTTTTCAGCTCCTCGAAGGCTTGTCAGCAACTCTTCAACCACTTAAAATCCCTTGATTGTTATAGGGCTTTAAAGAAAGGAAAGCATCTTTTCGCTGATCTAGAGATGAATCGGCTTAATGATGCGACCGTCCAATTAGTTATTCGATCTCCTTCTTATTGGAGAGATGTCTCATATCGAGGATCGCTTGGATTTTTTCAGAGTTGGCTTCAATCCCTCGTTTGGTAACAAGGAACCCTAGAAATTTTCCCGACGTGACCTCGAAGATACACTTGGTCAGATTCAACTTCATCTAATGTCTTCGTAGTACGTCAAAGGCTTCCTGGAGGTCGCTGATGTGGTCGTTGGCCTAGTGCTTTTTATGATTATGTCATCGATGTACTCCTCCATGGTTTTGTCGATTTGTCTTTCAAAAATTTTGTTGACTAACCTTTGATATATCGCTCCGGCATTTTTCAAGCCAAAGGGCATTACCTTGTAACAGTATAGCCCCCTGTAAGTGACAAAGGTTGTCTTCTCTTCGTCTTCGGGATTCATTCAAATTTGGTTATAGCCAGAGAATGCATCTATAAAGCTTAGGAGCTTGTGTCCTGCTGTGGAATCAACAAGTTAATCAGTCTTGGATAGAGGGAAGCTATCATTTGGGCAAGCTTTGTTGAAGTCGGTGTAGTCGATATAGATTTTTCACTTGCCATTTGCCTTTTTTGACCATGACCACATTGGCGAGCCAATATGGGTAATGGAGTTTCCTTATGAACCTTGCATCAAGGAGCTTGGTTACCTCCTCGTTGATGACCCTTTACCTTTTTAGAGCAAAGTTTTTTTCTTTTGCCGAATCAGTCGACACCCGGGATCAACTTTCAATTGGTGAATAAGGACTTCGGGAGGAATCCCCAATATATTATTGGCCGACCATGTGAAAATATCAACATTCTTCTATACGAAGTCAGTCAGTCTTGTCCTCATGTCTTCATTACGTAGACTCCCAATGTGCATGACCTTAGTCGAATCATCTTTGGTAAGAGGTATGGAGACGGTTCTTTTGACCAGTTCTCCAATCTTTTCTATCCGATCTCGTAGGTCCATCTGCTATGGAGTCATTCTACCAACTGGTTGTCGATCTTGAATCATTAAATATTGTCGGGCTACCCGTTGATCTCCCTTCATTTCTTTGACTCCTTTCTTGGTTGGGAATCATACCAGTATATGATAAGTGGAGACAATGGCTTGGAATTTATTTAAGGCAAGTCATCCTAAAATGGTATTATACATAGAGGATGTCTGGACGATAATAAATATGATTGGAAGCATTTTTTATCTTAGTTCTATCTCAAGGGTTACGGGAAAAGTTATCTCCCCTTCTATTGCCGCTTCGATCGTCGTGCCCCGCAGGTCCTACCTGGTATCGATTGGTGGCTCTCCTGCATGGCATCCCATATGCGTGCCTGGTCCTATAAAAGAAGAGAGACCTAGGTCAGGCATCCCGGTGGGGCACTTCGACGGTCAAGTCAATAGGCGATCAAGGAAA
Organism: Areca catechu; assembly: GCA_021397845.1. Classification (NCBI taxonomy): domain Eukaryota; kingdom Viridiplantae; phylum Streptophyta; class Magnoliopsida; order Arecales; family Arecaceae; genus Areca; species Areca catechu. The sequence continues at coordinate 153,348,141 of CM038043.1, forward strand.
ACAGATCCTCCTCCATGGATCCCGAAGTGGTCTTCACTCTCAGAGGTTTTGAGAAATGATGGAATCAGGGTCAAGATCGAGAAGAAGGGCTTGAGCAGTGACGGCCATTACCGTTGGGACTCTCCTCGAGAGTCCTGGTGTATTCTGGTTATCCTCGGAGCCTTGCTAGTTGCCTGCCCCTTCTTGCTTACCTTTGTCGGAGCCCTTTTTGAGTTTCTTATAGAGGAGTGGCACCTCCAGTGAGGTGTAGAGCTGATGGGGACATCGAAGCCAGCCTAAAATCTAAAGCAGCCTAGATCAAACTTGAAGCCCAACCCATAACCTGAAGCCCAGCCCAGCCCAAAACCTGAAGCCAGTCCAACCCAGAAGCCCAGCCCAGAACCTGAAGCCCAACCCAGCCCAAGCCCTGGAGCCCAAGATCTTAGAGTCGATGAGCACGGATCCTGAAGTCATCATCAACACTAATTCTGATGCAGCACCACTCTTGAATTCAAATTCAAGAATATTATCTTATCTTATCGGTTGTTTAGTTTGATTATTTGTTTTAGGATTTATCTTATCAGCTATTTTAGGATTTCTTCGGATCTCTCGATCTGTTGAAAAGTTTTGATTAGGCGTTAGTCTATTTAAGAAGTTCCGATTAGGCATTAGTCTATTTATGATGTTCGGTTATTCAATAAAAAATTAGTGAGCGATGAAGACTATTTAAGAAAAGAGCTTGGGTGTTATCCCGTCTCCTCCCCCCTCCTCTGGTTCTTCTTTTCTCTGATACTCTTCCTCCGGCTGCTCTCCTCTCTGTTCTTCTTTGCTTCTTTTGCTTCCTCTTCTTTTCCCCTTCCTACTCTGAGAATCCTAGCTTTCTAAGTCATCTTCGATCATTCTCTTCGTCCAGCATCGACAACCCCGCCTCAAATCTATCGATCTCCTGCAACAACCGATTAACTGATGACTTCCACAATGCCATCAGCCTTGTGCCATTGGGCGACCAACCATCCGGATCCCGCCTCCGCCAAACATCGAAAAGCTTCCACAGTGTCGAGCCACCCGCTGCTCTCGACACCACCATTCCTCTGCTTTCCGAGCACCATCAGCGATCCTTTCTGCATCCTCTTCCTCCTAACTGAAATCGTCGCCCACCGACCAAACCGAGGGAGTGACCCTCTCTTATTTCCGTTCGCCAATGTGAAGATCCGCCCGAGAATCGAGCATCGAGCATCTCCCCAGATCCGCCCGTTCGAGCAAACCACTCGCTGACTGGAAGTCTCCAATCGACGGCCATCCGACTCTGCTCCCAGCCAGTCGTCCAACTCCCCCACTCTTGTCTCTGCCCGCGACGACACACCAACGGCCGCCCTGCTCCTTGCCGCCCTACCACCATCTCTGCCCGGTCCGTCGACTCCACCATGGCCACCACCATCACCGTCCCCAGCCCCGTCACCGGCGATGCCTGCCGGATCTGCCCCTCCAAGGACCGGCACCCCTGTCTTGGATGTTTTGCAATGCCGTCAAAGCACCGGAAGGAGACCTTGCACGAACATGAAAGCAGGTCTCCTCCTGCACGCTCCTTAAAGTAAAATTGGTCCACTCTACCGACTTCAACAGCAGAGAAAAAAAAGGAAGAAAACTGTGAGAAAAAAAGTGAAAAAAAAGGGAAAAGAAAATAGAAAAAAAAGAGAAGGAAAAGAAAACAAAAATGAAAGAAAAAAAGTATGAAAAAAAAGGGTTTATTTGAAATAAAAAAATTTGAGGAAAAATAATTTGGGCCTATTGAACCTAGTCTAAGGTCTTTTCTTAACGATCAACGATCCGATCTCCCTGGAATAATTCTTGATTCGGGGTCCGTCCCGCGTCAAGAGCCCTGGCCTGGCACTCTCTGGGAGTTCCTCCTATGGGCGAAGCGTAGGCCTGTTCTTCCTCCCTCCCTCTGAAGGAGGGGAGGACAAGTCCCATAGCCTCCATCAGGGGAGGTCTGCCACTGGTAGTGGTGGAGTACGAAGGAGTGTGTGTCCCTTTCATGGCAGGTATATGGGGCACGCCACGGGGCCTGACACTTCGATAGGGCACTGGCCCTTTCTGGCATCGTCCTGCTATGCTGGGGGAGACTTGGTAGAGCACCGGTCTGGAGGGAGACACTACAGGATCTGAATTTCCTGGTGAAACCTTCTTCTTCTAGGTGGTGCAGATGGTGGGTTGAGGGGCGGGTGCCCTGAGTAGAGTGCCCTTCCCCAGGTGATGCCGACAGTAGGCTGAAGGGCCTAATGCTCCAGTAGGATGCTCCTCCATAGGCGACGTGCTCTAATGAAACACCATTTCGCAGGGATCACAGTCGATGCGCCATGGTGGGATGCCATTTCTTAGAGGTTCCTGACGGCATGCCTTAGTGGAGCTCCATCCCTTAGGGGTGTCAGCCTCTCCACGTAGTGCTAGGGTTTTGGTGAAGGCGGTGGTGCCACTTGTCAATGTCACCTACCCATCCACCCTAGGGATGCTCATAGAGAAGGCCCATTCTCCTGAAAGGATCCATACCTGACTTCAGCGGAAGAAGTTGACTTTGACCGGAGGGTCAATCTCAAGCAGGGAAGTGTGACCCTGGCCAAGGGCTCGACCTCGAGGGAGCTTACTTCAGCCAGGGACTCGAAAAGCGAGAGCACGACCTCGATCGAGGGCTCGACCTCGAGGAAGCTAACCTCGACCAGGGGCTCGAAAATCAAGAGCACAACCTCGACCAAGGGCTCGAAGAACAAGAACACGACTTCGATCGAGGGCCGACCTCGAGGGAGCTGACCTCGGTCGAGGGCTCAACCTCGAGGGAGCTGACCTCGGCCAGGGGCTCGACCTGGTGCTTTATCTTATCAAGCATCCAAGTGGCACCTCCTGCCATCGTGGCGGCCATCTGGATTTGACAGAGTTCCATGTCAACGGTCATGCCATATCAATTGTCCCCCACTCTCGAGTCTTGGGCGTGAAGCAGTGCTTAGGATGAAGGGAGTTATTATGATGCTGATATGAAAGGACATTTATCCGATGCCATTAAATGCGATGATTGTTGGTGATTCACGGATCATGCCTCGATGCCAATGAGGAGATGCCATGTCAGCAAGCCCAGGGTGAGCATGATAATTGATTCTGGACCCGAGGCGATCTTTGGCATGTCGAGGCACCATTCCCAACCAATCTTGACACATGGCAAGCATCCGGTAGTGAGAGGACCAAAAAGATGTACGGGTGTGTTATGCTATTTTTAAAAGGGAGGAAAACTTTTTCCAAACCATCTCTTTCGAAACTTCGAGCTCGCAGGAAGACCAGAACCTTTTCTTTCCCAATCCGACCTTTCTCTCCGAGGCATCCAGGTTAGTATTCCCCTCCTTTGTCTTCTTCTTCTCCTTCGACCTGTGCTGAGGGAGTCCCATTCTAGAGTTTTTAGGTTTCTCTTCGTCGGTACCGTTCTCCTTCTTTGCTTTAGGATGGATCCGTCTAGTTGGAGATGTCTCTGCTTGGGGCACTCCAGCGAGGCAGGGCTTTCTCGACCCAGGACCCCATCCTTCGATGAGGAGGATGATGTCCCCCTTAATGTCCGTAGAGGTCCCCGACTGATGGGGATTGTCATAAGTCGACATAGGGCACCCCCTTCTCCTTCTCCTTCTCCCTCTGTTCCTCATGTTCCTTCTGCTCCTCCTATTCCTTTTATTCCTTCTACTCCTTCTGCTCCTTTTGTTGTGGCTGGTCCCTCTAGCATCACCTCGGTGATGACCTGGGAGGACTTCTCTTAGCTCCGGGATAGCTACGGGATTCCGGACTTTGTTCGGCTCTCTGTTTCGAGAGTAGGGAGAATGGGTCACCTCCAGTGGCCCGGGTCGGATTGTCCTGTACGAGAACTTCTTTCCCAGGGGTCTTTGTCTACCTCTGCATCCCTTTTTTCTCTCCTTCCTTAGCAACTTCCGCCTGGTTCCAGCCCAACTCATCCTGAATGCCATTAGGGTCATCTCTTGCTTCACCATCCTTTATCATTTTCTTGGGATTGTCACCCATTTTTTCCTCTTCAGGGCATTCTTCACCCTGAAGCACCACCCCTCCGATGATGGGTGGTGGTTCATGGCCCCCCATCTAGGGGCCATCAAATTTGACCTTCCTTCCATCAAGGGGTGAAAGAGTAGGTTCTTCTTTGTCTCGGTCAAGAGGGTCGACTGGGTCTGGAGTGACCCAGACTGTAACTTCCAGGTGGAGGCTACAGACTGGGAGGTGCATCATCCCTCCTCTCCAGGGCCTACTGGCCGAACATAACTTGTTTGAAGCCGGGGTTAGCCCAATTCATGCCTTAGGTGAGCCCCATGCACCATGTTTCTCTTTTCTGCATAGCTCCTTCTCAACTTTGAGACTAATCAGCATTTTTTCTCTTACAAGCATGAAGTTTTCTCTGGACCAGATCCAGGACATGTCCTAGAAGAGGAGTGCATCCCCCAAGCCTAGGGAACACCCGTCAAAGAGGACCCGCAAAGAGTCTACACGGGGGCCCAGGGCTGCATCGTATCCAGCTAGGAGAGAAGGGTGACAGGGCCGGCTCCCACACCATCCATGTTGTAGGCCTAGCCCCCGGCCCGTGGGCCTAATGTAGCCGTGCGGGCCAGACCAGCGATCTCCTCCGTGGAAGCCCCAGAGGTGGTCAAAGTAGAGGCTGAGGCAGTGATGAGAAGACAATCGACGTTGCCACCGGAGACTGGAGCAGCGACCATGCCTCCGGCAACCGAGGGGCCTCCACCATTTCCTGCCCTGAAACTGGTGATGGCCTCGATGATGATAGCTCCCAGGGTGAATCGGGTGTCCATCGCAGTGCCGCCGATTGCGACGGTAACCTTGGATGCCACATTGGCTGAGCAGATGATGGAGTTCACCATTCAGCCATGCGACCGCTGCGAGAGGAGCGACAAACCATTGTTGGGTGCCATCACAGGCATCCTTCTCCAGCTTTTCACGGTAAGTCTCTTCCTCTCTTACTTCTCCTCATTGTTATTTGCATCATTTCCACTGACATTTGCATCATCACAGATTGCCACCGACATGATCTTGATCAGGGACTACTAAGCTCAATGGGCCAAGCGAGATGCCCAGTAGAAGAATCGAATGGAAGCCTTGGAGGCAGAGGCTCAAATGCAGACCGAGAGGGTCCAGGTCCTAGAGAAGCGGACTAGGACCCTCCAAAATGAGGTGGCCGGTGTAAAGGAGTCGGTGGCAAGATCGGAGAGGCAGGCCAGGGATCTCGGGGCATCCCTGGTAGCCAAGAAGGAAAGGGTCTCTCGCCAAGCGAAGGAGTCCACCACGGAGGTGGCAAACTTGGAGGGGCGGTCTTGGACCCTCCAGGCACACCTAGAGGTGGCAAAGGCTCGGGCATCAGTGGTGGAGGAAAAGGCGAACACGGTGGTGGCCCTATTGGAGGCCACCAAAAAGGAAGCCGTAGAAGCCATGCCGAAGTTCAAGACTTTCGAAGAGTTCATCAAAGAGGTCCGAGAGGCGATCGTGGACTCCTTCCTTAAGGGGTTCACGGACTGCAAGGCGAAGGTGGCCCAGGCCTTTCCGGACCAAGACCTGGACGCCATCATCCCGGACCTCCCAGACTACGGCGGTGCAGAGGAGGAGGCATCGAACGGAGGGGCCGGCTCCGTGCCCATCACTGCTGATCCATCCACCCCGTTGGTAGGAAACCAGGAGGAGGGCAGCAAGATCTCTTGATGACCCGGCAAGGCCTCTACAACGTCACCATGATCCGCAGTCTCTTCTCTTTTTTTTTTTTTGACTTCTGTACTTAAACATTTTGGAGAACCTCCCGGCCTATCGAGGGTTCCTTTCCTTGTAAACATCTTACATATGTTAACGAAAAGTTTCTTCCTTCAACAAGTCTTCCACTGTTTCCTCTCTTCTGTTTCTTTTTTCCTTTCTTCTTTTTCTTTTTGAGCACAAAAATGGATCCTTTCTATAATTGCCAATCTTAAAGCCCCCTAAGTCTCGGCTCTTCCTGCCTAATCCCAGGGTTGGCAGGTTGCTAAAGGAACTGTAGTGGTTTCTATGAACTATCTCCACCGAGTCGGGAGATTTACTAAGGTGGCCAACTCTTAAGGCTTTCGAAGCTCCGGCTCTTCCTGCCCAATTCAAGGACTGGCAGGTGGCTGAGGAAGCCTTGGAGATTCTGTAAACCATCTCTACTGGACCAGGATACTTGCAAGTTGGAGTGCAGGGCTTCAAGAGTTTCTTGGCTTGCCATTGCCAAACTGAGAGTCCGATGGATAGAGTACGGGGCTTCAGGAGTTTCCCGGCTTGTCGTCGCTGAACTGAGAGTCTGACGGATAGAGTGTAGAACTTCATGAGTCTTCCGGTTTGCCATCGTCGAATTAAGAGTTCGACGGATAGAGTGAGGGGCTTCAGGAGTTTCCTGACTTGCCATCGTCGAACTAAGAGTCCGACGAATAGAGTGCGGGATTCCAGGAGTTTCCCGGCTTGCCATCATCGGACTGAGAGTCCAATGGATAGAGTTAGGGGCTTCAGGAGTTTCTCGGCTATGGAGTGCGGGGCTTCAGGAGTTTCCCGGCTTTGGAGTACGGGGCTTCAGGAGTTTTCTAGCTTGTCATCACCAGATTGGGGCTCCGACGGATAGAGTGAGGGGCTTTAGGAGTTTTCCAACTTTGAAGTGCAGGGCTTCAGGAGTTTCCTGACTTGCCGTCGCCGGACTAGGGGTTCACCACATAGAGTTCCTGCATAGGTGAAGGCAGTGTTTCACTAGAAAAGAACTTTTCATTAATGAAAGAAAATCTTACATATTGGTAGTACATCCTCAGATTACTAGCATTCTAGGTTCATGGAAATTGGATGCCATCGCGTTCGGTGAGGTAATAAGCTTCATGAGGGAGGGCTTCGACCACCTTGTAAGGGCCTTCCCAATTAGGAGAGAGCTTGCCATATTCTCTAGGCTATGAGACTTTAACTCGCCACAGGACCAAGTCACCTGGACGGAAGGCCTTCGGCTTCATATGAGAGTTGTAATACTGGGACACCCATTGTCTGTAAGCCATCATGCAGAGCCGAGCTTTGTCTCTTGTCTCTTCCAGCAGGTCTAAGTTGAGTAGAAGGCAGGCTGGATTATCATCCTCATCATATTGCTCTACCCGTAGTGTGGGCAGATTCATCTCTACTAGAATCATAGCCTCAATACTGAAAACAAGATTGAAGGGTGTCTTACCTGTTGCCATTCAGAGAGTGGTGTGGTAGGCCCAAAGAATACTAGGGAGTTCCTCGGTCCACCGGCCCTTAGCCTCATCTAGCCTGGTACGGAGCCCTTGGAGGATGGTCCGATTGGTTACCTCAGCCTCCTCGTTGATCTGAGGGTGAGCCACTGAGGTGAAATGGTTGTGGATATTGAGATTAGCATAGAACTCCTCGAATACTTGGTTGTCGAACTATGGTCCATTATCAGTGATGATTGAATGGGGGAGACCAAAATGGCAAATGATCGACTTCCATAAAAAAGATCTGGCCCTGGCTTTAGTGATTCATGCTAATGGCTCAGTCTCGACCCACTTGGTGAAGTAGTTGATAGCCACAATTAGGTGCCTCCATTGTTCAGACGCGGGGAAGAAGGATCTAAGATGTCCATTCCCCATTGGATGAATGGCCAAGGAGCAGAGAGTTGGAAGAGCAGCATGGCCAGCTGACGCTGTATACAGGCATGTCATTGGCAATGATCACACCTTCTAACGAAGTCAGCCGCGACTTCCTTTATGGTCTCCCAGTAATATCCTTATTGAAGGGCTTTGTATGCCAACGTCTTGCCCCCCACATGGTTCCTGCAGAGGCCCTCGTGTATCTCCTAGAGCACGTAGTCCTCCTCCGAGGGTCTCAAACACTTCAGGAGTGGGTAGGAGTGGGACCTCCAATAGAGTTGCCCGTCCATCAACACAAAGTGCATAGCCTTCTTCTTGAGGAGGCTGACCTTCATATGGTTCTCGGGTAGAGTATCATCAGTGATGTGCCTGATGTAGCGGTCCATCTAGCTAGGCTCAGGAGCAACCTACTGGACTTCGCCGGATGCTTCATAGATGGGCGCCTGCAAGTATTTAACATAGGCACGCCCCAACGACAAGTTTGGTAGAGTTGCAAGTCTGGAGAGAGAATCGGTGCGAGCATTCTCTCCACAAGAGATATGGAAAATACTGAAATGCCGGAAACTAGCCATGCTCGAATGCACCCGCTTTAGATACTTTGCCATCTAAGGATCTCGGGCTTTAAATTCTCTCGAGACTTGATCCGCAACTAACTGCGAGTCGGTGAAAACCTTTAGGCTCGTCACACCCAGCTCGCAGGACACCCTCAACCCGGCAAGGAGTGCTTCATATTCGGCCTAGTTATTGGTGGCTTCGAACAAGAAGCATAGTGCACACTTGACTATGACCCCATCAAAGTTGGTGAAGATGAGGTCGGCCCCGCTCCCTCTTGCATTGGACGTGCCATCTACGTGGATAACCCAGACTGTCTCATCTGTGGGCAGCTCTATGGGATGCTCCAAAGGAGTTTCTTTTGGCTCTCTGCTTATAAAGGTGCACTCCACCAAAAAGTCAGCCAGCACCTATGCCTTTTGAGATGTCCTCAGATGACATGCAATGTCAAACTCACTAAGTTTCAGTGCCCACTTAGCCAGACGCCCGGATGTATCCAGATGGCTGAGTATGGCCCTTAGTGGCTAGTTGGTGAGGACTGCGATTGAGTGGGCTTGGAAGTATGGCTTGAGACATTGAGAAAAAATAATGAGTATGAAAATTAATTTTTCAGAGTGGATGTACTTGGTCTCCACATCCCGAAGGAGCTTTCTGGCATAGTACACCGGTCTCTGAATTCTGTCTCCATCTATCGAGCAAGTACTGAACTAACAATCCCTAGAAAGACTGCCTAATACAGGAGGAGTTCATCCCCACTTTCCAGCCTGGAGAGTAGCGATGGTGACGCCAAGAACTTCTTCAGCTCCTTGAAGGCTTCTTGGCACTCCTTCATCCAGGCGAAGTCGTGCACCTTGTGTAGTGCCTTGAAGAAGGGCAGGCAGCGATCGGCAGAGCGCAAGATGAACTAGCTCAGGGCTGTGATCCGATCAGTCAGGTGCTGGACCTGCTTCTTCGAGGTAGGGTGTTCCATGTCAACGATCGCCTGGACCTTCTCGGGATTGGCTTTGATCCCTCTCTGAGTAACCATGAAGCCCAAGAATTTTCTGGCAGCCATGCCAAAGGCGCATTTAGCTGGGTTCAACTTCATCTAATGGAGTTGAAGGTTTTGAAAGGCTTTTGCTAGGTCCGTAATATGGTCTAACTCTGGCTTGCTCATAATGGGCATGTCGTCCACATAGACTTGCATGTTGCGGCCGATTTGGTCCTTGAAGATCTTATTGACCAAGCATTGGTATGTGGCTCCAGCGTTCTTCAGACCGAACGGCATCATCTTGTAGCAGTACGTCCTTAGATCTGTCATGAAGAAAGTGTGCTCCTCATCCTTCGGGTTCATTCGGATCTAGTTGTACCTGAAAAATGCATCCATGAAGGTAAGTAAGCAATTTCCTAATGTAGCATCCACCAGCTAGTCAATCTTTGGAAGGAAAAAGCTATCTTTCGGGCAAGCTCGATTGAGGTTGGTGTAGTCTACACAGATCCTCCACTTTCCATTGGCCTTCTTAACCAGGACTACATTTGCTAGCCAGCTAGGATATTGGACTTCGCAGACAAAGTTGGCTGCGATGAGCTTTTTCACCTCTTCATTAACTGCCTTCTATCTTTCAAGGGCAAAGATCCTCTTCTTCTACCGGACTGGGTGGCACTTTGGGTTGACGTTCATTCTATGAGTGATGATGTCGGGAGGAATTCTCGACATGTTTGCCACGGTTCAAGCGAAGACATCTGCATTCGCTTGGAGAAAACTTAGCAGGCGAGCCTTCTCATCCTCATGCAACTAGGCTTCTACCTATACTGTCTTCGAAGGGTCTGTGCTGAGGGGGCATGACAACAGTCGCTTGACCGGGCTATCCTTGGCATCCTGCACTCTTTGATCGAGCTCTCCGGTGCCTCTGGCACCGGGGACTCCCTGTAGACAATGCTGAACCGGCTGGGTGGTCCCCCATATCTCTCTCATGTAGTAAGGGGTTGGGAATCGAACCGGGAGGTGCTTTGTTGATATGACTGCATCGAGTAAATTGAGCCCGGGGTAGCCAAGAATCACGTTGTAGGCCGAGAAAAGCCTAACAACCATAAAGGTCATCATGATCGTGCTCTACTAGGATGGCGACCCGGCGATGACTATGAGGGTAATCTCCCCCTTGACCTCTACTGAATCTCCAATAAAATTGACTAGAGGGGTGTGCACTAGCTTCAACTAAGTGGGAGACAGACTCATATTGGAGAAGGTATCATAAAAAAGGATATCAGTCAAACTTTCACTATCGACCATAATCCATTTTATAGGATGCTTCGCTATCATCATCTCGATGACAACGGTATCATTATTTACATTTTTTATCCCGGTTTCTCTTTTCCTTGTAAAGGAAAATACATTCTCAGACCCTTCCCCTACCTAGTGGGATAGCTCGTCCAGCTTGTGCTCTTATTCCTTCAGGCATCTCTCGACCTGATGCCTGATAGTCTCATCTATGGAACCTTCTACCAAGGCTATTGGAGGAGAAGAAGATCAGGGTCGGAGAAGATCGTGTCAGGGGGCCTTACCATGATGATGCTTGTGACGCCTAGAGGCGATGTGGTCAGAGGCCGGAGATCGGCTCTCTCGGTCGACCGAACCACTCCACTGCCTCTTCCTTGGGGTCTGAAGGCTCCCCTAGTGATAAGATGTGGCTCGTGGGTGCAATGGCCTTCCTTGGAAGGACTACAAACTACCGCGATATCTGATGGCCTGAGCTACGGGGGTTCCTGGCTATTGTTGGGTTGCTAGGGATCGGTGCTGATGATGCAGCTGTCACACCACCGCGGTCATGGTCTAGACCTGCTGGGCGAGCGCAGCAAGTTGGAGATCCACCGGAGGTGACGATGGTAGAGCGGGGAGCTCCCTTTTCGGACTGTGTGGGTCCCCATGGGGAGGAGGATCCCCCACGCGGCTGATGGAGGCTTTCGGCACGTGCATCGCCACCATGTTGCTAGCAGAACTGTTCTAATAATGAGGGACTAGCTTAACCTGGGACCATCTCCCTTCCTAGTATGCCAATCTATTGCCATCTAGATCGCGTGGCTTGCAGCTCCTACATGGCATCGGTTGGTGGCTCTCTTGCCTGGCATCCTCATGCATGCCCGGTCCTACAAAAGAAGGGAGACCCAGGCCAAGGATCTCGGTGGGGGCACTCCGACGGTCAAGTTAGTAGGCGATCAAGGGAAACAGATCCTCCTTCGTGGATCCCGAAGTGGTCTCCACTCTCAGAGATTTTGAGAAATGATGAAATGAGGATCAAAATCTAGGAGGGCTTGAGCAGTAATGGTCGTTTCCACTAGGACTCTCCTAGGGAGTCCTAGTGTATTCTGGTTGTCCTCAGAGCCTTGCTGGTTGCCTGTCCCTTCTCGCTTACCTTTGTCGGAGGCCCCTTTGAGTTTTTTATAGAGGAGTGGCACCTCCAGTGATGTGCAAAGCCCTGGCTTGGCGCTCTCTGGGAGTTCCTCCTGCGGGCAAGGCATAGGCATGTTCTTCCTCCCTCCCTCTAGAGGAGAGGGGGACAGGATCCGTAGCCTCCATCAAGAAAGGTCTACCACTGACAGTGGTGGAGTACAAAGGAGTGCATGTCCTTTTTATGGCAGGTACGTGGGGCACGCCACGGGGCCTGACACTCTAACAGGGCACTGACTCTTTCTAGCATCATCCCGCCATGCTCGGGAGACCTGACAAAGTACTGGTCTGGAGGTAGACGCTACAGGATCTGAATTTTCTAGCAAAAGCTATCTCTTTTAGGTGGTACAGATGGTGGGTTGAGGGGTGCGGTGCCCTGAGCGGAGTGCCTTTTTCTAGGTGGTGCCGATAGTAGGCTGAAGGGCCTGATGCTCCGACGAGATGCTCCTCCATAGGTGGCGTGCTCTGATGAAACGCCATCCTACAGGGATCATAATCGGCATGCCATGATGGGATGCCATTTCTCATAGGTTCTAGGCGGCGTGCCTTAGCGGAGCACCACCCCTTAGGGGTGTCAGCCTCTCCACACAGTGCCAAGGTTCTAGTGAAGGCGGTGGCACCACTTGTTGATGTCACCCGCTCGTCCACCCTAGGGGTGCTCGCAAAGAAGGTTGCGTTCCCTTGAAAGAATCCATACCTGACTTCAGAGAAAGAAGTTGACTTTGACTGGAGGGTCGATCTCAAGTGGTAAAGCGTGACCCTGGCCAAGGGCTCGACCTCGAGGGAGCTGGCCTTGGCCGGAGGCTCGAAAAGCGAGAGCACGACCTCGGCCAAGGGCTCGACCTCGAGGGAGTTCACTTTGGCTAAGAGCTCGAAAAGCTAGAGCACGACCTCGGCCAAGGGCTTAACCTCGAGGGAGCTTACTTCGGCTAGGGGGTCGAAAAGCGAGAGCATGACCTCGGTCGAGGGCTCGACCTCGAGAGAGCTGATCTCGATCGAGGGCTTGAAGATCAAGAGCATAACCTCGGTCGAGGGCTCGAAGAACAAGAGCACGACCTTGGCTGAGGGTTCAACCTCGAGGGAGCTGACCTCGGTCGGGAGCTCGACTAGGTGCTTTGTCTTGTCAAGCATCCAGGTGGCACCTCCTGCCATCATGGTGGCCATCTGGATCTGATAGGGTTCCATGTCAGCAGTCATGTCATATTACCTTCCACTCCTACAGGATTCCCTTCGAACCAAGTAAGGGGTGCTAAAGTTCTTTGTAATTTATCTCTTGATAAGTTCATCTTAAAAAAAGCATCATAGAGTAAGATCTCGGTCAAGCTTCCATTATCCACCAAGATTCCTCTTACATTATAATTTGCTATGATAGTAAAGACAACTACAGGATCATTATGGGATACTTGAACCCCTTGCAGGTCGTCGTCAAAAAAATTGATGACGTTATTTGTCTGTGGCCTCTTTGAAGTGGGGTCTTCATCGTAATGCGATTGGCGATGCATCATGCCGACCATTCTGTCGGTGGGTCGTTGGTTGGAAAGTTCCGGACCATCAGTGATTTATTTTTGGGCAGCCACCTCAGCTTGGTAGTCTTGACCGTGGATATACTTTTTCAAGTACTCATGCTTGATCATACCTTCGATCTCATCCTTTAGTTGGATGCACTCTTCAGTGGTATGCCCATGGTTCCTGTGGAATTGACAGTATTTGGTCTTATTGCACGAGGTTGGGGGAGCTTGCATCGACCGGGACCTTTGGAGAAAGCTTTCTTTTTCAATCTCCATTAATATCTTCTCTCTTGGAAGAGATAGAGGAGTATAAGTGTTGAACTTGCTGACCAGGTTCTTTGACTTCAGACCGTGCCGTTGAGTCGAGGTATCTTTATTGCCAAATGGCCACTTGTTCCTTGGCTTGTGCGTGTTTCTGTGCACGCGCCAGCAATTCGGAGTAACTGGTAGGGAACTTCTTGTCTAGGAAGAAAGTGAACCTGAACGATCGAAGTCCCTTTTTCATGGCTGACATGACGACGTGCTCGTTGAGATCCGAGATGTCCAGTATGGCGGAATTGAAGCAAGCCACATAATCTCTCAGAGTTTCACCCTCTTGCTGTTGGATGAAGAAGAGGCCATTCGAATTGTGCGGCATCTTCTGGCTAGTCCTGAAATGAGCCACAAATAATTTTTCTAGTTGTTCAAAAGAATGAATGGTACCTGGTCGTAGACTTGAGTACCACATCCGAGCTTTTTTAAGAGTTGCTGGGAAAGTAAGGTAGTGGAGGGCGTCAGTTACCCCTAGATCATCATATGGGCTTTGAAGCTACCCAAATGATCAAGTGGGTCAGTTGTTCCGTCATAAGGCTCCAGTTGGGGGATCTTGAAATGGGACAAAATTTTCTCCTCCATAATTATCCTAGAGAAAGGTGGACAGGAATCGTTGGCCATCAATCGTTCATCATTTCTTCTTTGGTCGTCAAGTTTGGCGACCTGCAATTCTAGCTTGCAAAATTTCTTGTCGAAGCTTACACGTCGTCGAACTCTTTGGCTTCGGTGGGTGCTTCTTGGGATAGATTCATTGAAAGAAACGGAGTAAGATCTTGGATGTTTCTCTCTGAGCCGGTCTTCCCCATACCCTTGGAGATGGGAGTCTTGTCGCGTGGGAGAACATCGACTCAAGAAGTGGTGACGACGAGAGTGGTGGCTTGGTTTTGGATGTCGAACCTCCTGTAGAGAAGATCGTCGGCTATATCTTGAGGCGATCAGGTGTTGTTGCCCTGTGATTGCCATCTCTTGAAGGTTTGGACAACAGTAGTCAGCGCTTCCATTTTGTTCAGAAGAACATCTATTTGCTATCATCCTATGCTTGCTGTAGGAGCGACATCCTCACCATCCAAAGGTGGGTCATTCCTCTTGGAGGGTGGACGTGCTCTTCTAGCTGAAGCATTCTATTATCTTCCTTTCATCATTTTTTTCTTCAAGATTCTTTTCAAGATTTTAATTCTTCCCTTACCTGACATGCCAATCTGTTGTTGCTAAATCAAAATGATCTTTCTGTACCTTCTTGGTTTGTTCAATTAGACTCCTCGCAATCCTGCAAAATAAACCCATTCATCGGAGAATTCTCGGTGGGGGACACTCTGATGCTTAAGTCAGCAAGAGTTCAGGTAAACAGATATGTAATCTCAAAGATGATGGAAAGAAAAATGAGAGAGCACTTCAACTGGCTATCCTTACTTTTCTCCGGAGGTTCTTATTTACGGTATTTATAGGCATGTACCTTAACATAATTTAGTTGAAAGAACCTCTAGCAGTTAATTCTATCAGGAACTAATCCGTGCTTATTATAACAGTAGTTGGTTATTCTGATAGAATAACTACATATTTTTTTGTCATCTTTATTTTCCTCACAATCGATCGATCATTATATGCTGGTCGGTCTTTATGAGCTGATCGATCTTTATAAGCTGGACAATTTTTGTAAGCTAGTCAATTATTTACTGTATAATTTTTTATTTTTTTTAGATCTATTATTTCTTTTTTATTTTAATCTAGTTTTTTATAAACCGAATCATTTGTCTTGCTCCAACAGTAATTATTTTTTTAAAAAAAAAATTGCAAACAAGAGCAAGATTAACTTTATAAGTTATGCGTAGCACAGAATATAATTTCTACTATCGGTGCCTACAAAGCGAGGTTAAGGTACCATCGGGCACCGGAGCTGTTTTTTTTAAAAAAAAATGAGACACGAGTCATCCGAATGTAGACGTTCAACACCAGCTTTGCTGCGATAACCTTTTCAGTGGATCCTCTCTCCGGGGGCATCAACTCTTCGCAGTTACGACACGGTCTCGCTCTGAACCGACTTAAAATACGGCAGCAAAAATCTGTGTCAGAAGAGCATGGTTGGAGCCGATCGATGTCATTCCCATGTCTGAGTTAGCTGTACCTGCTGTTCCGAGTATTGGGGAGTACACCGGAACCCACTTTTCTGCCAAGCAGCCACCGACATGATTGACAAGCATCGTCGTCTTCCAAAATAACCCAAAACTTGCAACGTCTATTCAGCAGGGGAATAAAAAGACTGGGAGGCCCAACCTGCATCCACCGGTGTCAGTGAAATTTTTTTTTTTAATAAATAAATAAATAAAGGTTGGGGAAGGGTTCGGGGCATAGCTATCCTGCGTATCCCCATCCCATCAAGTATTACTCGGTTCAAAATATTTAATTTTTTATAATTTTTTTATTTAAAAATAAATATGTTAACAAGTATTATTAAAATATCGATAAGTAAAATAAAAATAAAAAAAATTTTGATTTTCTAATCGTACCGATATTAATAGATTTTAAAAAAATTATTAAATTTAATCGAATCATTCATAAAATTATGCTTCGAATTCATGATCGATCGAAATCTTTCGATCGACGTCCCCTGGATTGCACCAACCTGGATAATGGCACCCCAATGCCCTTGGGCTAACGTGGAATGCCGAGCAATGCAGGCGAGTGAATTGGTGCCTGACAGTAAAAACATTACTTCTTCATGAGATTGCTATTTCTAGTGGAGTTGATAATTTTCCTTTTAATTTAGGTAATTCTCTTATAAGTTATTTAGTTATATTATTATGAATTGTATTTATTGAGTGTATTTCAAAAGGAAGTCTAATGCACGGATTCGCTTACTTCTGTGCAGGAAACATGATCTCACTATCAGTTTAGACGACCAAGTGGAGGGTAAGTCGTGAAGCACGGACTCCTTCCTCATGTTGATAGTTTAGCCATTCATGAGTTCCTTGGATTGGGTTGATAGTGGCTCAATTTAGCCCAGGACTGGTTAGAAAGTAAGTCGAGTTGAAGTATAGTTCAAAGCTTAACTTATAAGTGGACCAGATTTGATCATTAAGAGTTCGTCAAAAACATATACAGACTTGACTCGATTTATAAATATTATTTTAAAAAAAAAAAAAAAAAAATCTTGGCCTACCTGAGCAAGCCTAAAAGTATGTTGAGCTTGTATCAAGCTCGAACCTAGCTCAACTAAAATGAGTTGAGCTTGAATGACCTATCAGTTGGCTTATCTCAACTTGTCTTATGCTCGTAGTCATGTTGCATTTTTGCACTACAATGATTGTTGTATTTAAACAATCTTATGGTGACAATCCGATGCTATGTCTTTTATTATACATGATTCTAATGTGCAAATCAATATTTTTTACTTTCTAATTCAAGAGAATGGAACTGATAAGTTCCATGAAAATGCTGCTTGACAGCTATAACAAAATTTGCAACAACTAACGCCCGAGTTACCATTGTTATCACTTTGTAAGGTAGCCTACGATTCAAACTACCATTTTGTGGTTACATAAGGATTTGATGAGAATTACCTGAGGAATTCATTGATAGGGGGATGTGACAATTTGGGTATACATGGTGCAAAAAAAGATCAAAGCATGCAATGCATGATTTAAGAATTGAGACAGACTTGTCCAACCAAATCTAAGATCGTATGAACTTGCACCATTGCTTAGCTGCATAACTCTAAGATATGTAAACTAAAATTGATATAACAAATTAATATGTTGAAAAAACCTCGTTAATCACACTAGGTGTTACCGTATCGCTGACAATCTAGATCAAATATTTGGTTTAATATGATGCGTGATCGGACTCCAAGGCTTAATCAAGTTCTCGTGCAAATCAAATTTTAATAATTTTTCATTTATAATATGCAATTTCAATTGTATATTTATTACTAATTAAATATTTATACATGTATTTTTTTGGTAAACAAAAAATGAGAAAAGGATAAAAAAAGAAGATCATGATTTATCGAGCCATGGATTCCAGGATTCCTGGATTTAATCGAGTTATTCATCCATGAAATCATGTTAAGCAATTGATAATAAGACTGAAATCATGCTAAACAATTGATAATAAAACAAGATCTCTATCAATCGGTCTATCATCTTAATAATTATACATGTATTTATCCAAACTTTTTTTACTTATGTCAGGGTGCAGAATAAAAATGTGTCTTCATATATATAAATAAAAAAAAAATCGTTTAGAATTTGTCATCTTGATCTGCGGTACGCTTCCCCTCTATTTTTTTTAAAAAAAGCTGCATTCCATCGCCATAACACGCAACGTCGCGGGCTTCCTTTCCGCCCTCGGCGGGGCCCGCATCATCCAACCAATCTCGCCCGCCCGTTTCCGATCCCTGTCCGAACCTTGGTACAGTCACCGTCAGCAACGGCTTACCAGCCTGAGATTCACCCCGGTCTTCCCATTCCACAGCGGAAGTTAATCCGTTATCGGTGACCAGACCGCCCGAGCGGGTAATAATAAATAATCCCATCCCGGTCCACGACTCGTCGGGGACGTGGGAGACGGTGTAAGCAATGGTATTAGTACTACTATAGAATCAGAAGTAATTAATTTTTCACCTCGGTAAAAAGCCGGTCACGGAGAGGTTGAGGCGTTATTAAACACACCGGTGGTGAGCTTCGTCATCACCTCCTCTCCCACGTTTCTATATTTGTTCCCTACCTCTCCTCGTTTTATTTCACATTTTCACCGTTCTTTTCAAATTTTCCGAACGTATCCGAATTCGCGCGCTCGAGAACCCCAATTGATCCTGGGCGAAATTGTTCCCCATCGATTCGTCGGAGATTGGATCCGCCGATTTCTTCGATTCGATCTCCGGATCCTCGTTCCAACGAGCTCTGTTTCGATCGAATCCGTGCTCTCTGGCCCGGGTTGTTGCATGACGCCAGGAGTTGCTGAATGGAAAGCAGATCGGAAATGGCAGCTGCGGGGATGAATTCTGATGGTTCTGTAGCTCCGGCAGACGCGGCGGGAACTCAGAAGAAGGATCGGCATATTGTCAGCTGGACTCCAAAGGTCTCTCCTTCTTCCATTTTTCCCGTGTTTGTGTTTTGTTTGCAAGGGTGGAGGGTTTTCTGAAGTGAAGATGGTTTTTGTTTCTCGCAGGAGGATGATCTGCTCCGAGAGCAAGTTGCACTTCATGGAACTGAGAAGTAAGTCTCTGGATTTCCCTCTATCTTCCTGTTCTTAATTTGCTCTGTTTGATAGAACAGTTGCGATGGCTGATTTGATTGCATGAGATGGTTCTGATGTTATTTTGTGGGCAGTTGGACGAGAATTGCAGCTCAATTCAAGGACAAGACCGGCAGACAGTGCCGAAGGAGGTAGGTGGAGTTGGAAAGGGCTAAGTAAAAATTAAAAAGGAGCCATCTTTTCGTTAATTTGATCGCGGTTGTATCGAGTTTTTGGTTTGAAATGATGGAGACATGGCGGTGAAATTGCAGGTGGCATACGTACTTGAATGCAGAGTGCAAGAAAGGTGGATGGTCGCCCGAAGAGGACAGGCTTTTATGTGAGGTAAGGATTGAACTAATAGTGCATCAGCTGTACTTCTTTTTGCCTCCCTTTTTTTTTTATGAAATATCTATTTTCTTGATATAGTTTGGACCTAGTTTGATTTCAAAGTTGGAATTTCTTTTGTTTCCAAAACTGCAATTGTTGAGAAAGCTTCACGATCATATTATTTATCATTTTGGTTTGGTTATGTGATGTTGGGGATTATGTGGTCCTGTATATGTTCTTTGATGTGTGCTTGGTCATTCTGACAGAGGGATGTTTCAGTGACAGCTATTGTCAAACAATCTGAGTTATTTTAAATTGCTCTAAACATCCACAGAGCACAAATTTGTTATTTTAAAACCCTGTTCTCTACCTTTTATTTTTATTCAAGTTTCGACCTTGAAAGAGATTATTTTTTGACCTCCGGATATGGTCCTGACAGCGTAGAGTAAAACTCATTTGCAGGCTCAGAAGGTTTGCGGGAACAGATGGACCGAGATTGCAAAGGTAGTCTCGGGCAGGTAATTTACTCTGACTACTATTTTGGAAACATACTTCTAATGATACAGAGGACTACATAAGAAAGTAGAGAACTGATATATATCATCTGTTAAACAACAGAACAGATAATGCAGTGAAGAACCGATTCTCCACCCTTTGCAGGAAAAGAGCAAAGCATGAGGCTTTATCCAAGGAAAATAACGGTTCATGCCTGAACCCAAATAATAAGAGGTTCATAATTCAAAATGGATGCATCACAGCTGAGACAAGGGAGTTATCATTACCCACTAAGCATATGAGGTATATGCTACACATTTTTCCATTTTACTAATTGTTAAAACAACTGATTGATACACAATGTAATTTGCTTTTGCAACACAGGTACAATATTTCAGATCTTAAAGAAAATAAAATAAGCGAAGAATATCGTGGGAAGCATGGAATGAACAAAGATCAACTGAGGCCTCCTCTGGCAGTGCTTGCTCAAAACTGTAACATTGCAGGTGAATTGCCGACTCATGTTGGTGAACAATGATAAACTTGTGCTTCTTTTATTTTTGCTCTAAATTTATTTCAACAAGTTGGTTCTTGCATCACTAACGAATACTCCATCTTGCTATTTAAACAGACAACATGACTAGAGGTACCTTTCTTAAAAAGGATGATCCAAAATTAACTGCATTGCTTCAGCAAGCCGAGCTGCTTAGTTCCCTTTCACAAAAAGTTAACGCAGAAAAGACCAAGGAGAGCCTTGAGGATGCCTGGAAGGTGCCAATTATTAGCCTATTTTTACGAGCATTAGCTGTTTGCTTTATTTGTAATTGTCAAAGTATTTTAGGAGGTTGTTGTTTAATATGTTATTTTAATTGAACTGATAATTCAGGAAATCCAAGACTACATTGCCCAAACAGAAGAGGGTGGAATACTGAGCAGGAAGATTTCTGGAACAGATTTTGTACTTGATGACTTCAGGGACCTGATACAGGAACTAATGAGCAGCGATTCAATGGGTCAGCAATCTTTGAGGTAATAATCCAGATCTTCGGTTGATAACTTTGTTGGTTATTATGATCCATGTCCATCAAACTAATGGCTAATCTGTTGAACAGGCAATCTGATTTGCATGAAAACAGTCAACAAAGCTCTGAATACAGCACAGGGTCATCTGGCCAGTTTAATAATCAGGGAAATGAAAAGGATCATCAGACTGATGATTGTTCATTGAACAACAACACTGAGGTCAGTGGTCCTCATGAAGATGTAGAGTGTTTTGGTATAACTGCTTGTCGAGGTAATAATCAATACTTCTAAAGCCTAGGATTTTTCAGTTCCTTCAATTTATTTCACATAACTAGGGCAGGTTAAGTATTTTACAGAAAGCAGGCTTGTTCTTCTTGCAGAGGAAGTCATGCCTCCTTTTACAAAGCCAAAGGAGAATGATGAAAATACTTGTAATATTTCAAATTCAGCGTTTGCTTCACCTCTTCTGACAACCCCACCTTTCCAATCGTTAGCTGATGGGATTCTAACCCCAAAATTTACAGCAAGTGTAAGCAATGATTTTAATATTTGTGTGTCCTCGAAGCATATTCAAATAAACACAAATCCCATAAAACTCAGAGACTCTACAAATAACACGTAGAACCGGAAAAATGATACGTGTGAGCCTTTCTTAAAGCATCAAAGTTATATCTCGTTTTAGCATCACTAATATTCGATGGAAACTTATCCGTGTCCTGCATGAATCATGTAATCTTTTTAGCAAGGTAATGCTCACTGTATGCGGCGATATTTTCTTTTATATTCCTGGGGAAAATTGAACCTGGTTGAATTAGTAGGGATAAAGTCAGTGCTTCATGTTCTTTGTAACATTTGCATTTGCTTTCATCTAATACATTAGTACTTTGTAATGAAATTCTCTGTTAAATTAATACCTAACTTTGTTGTATTTTCCAGGAGAGGCGTTTCTTGCTGAGTGTAATTGGCCTGCCATCACCAATCCCCAGCCCCAAATCATCTCAACCACCGACCTGCAAAAAGGCTCTTCTCGATAGCCTCTGAACAATCAGTAAAAGTTCTAAAAGGTCTTTTTACATCTCTCTTAACATTTTCTAATTTTAGAAGTTCCAAGGCACCATCTGTCCCATTATTGCGGTAATCTATTTGTGGGTTTTTCTTTCCCCCTTTTTTCGTGAGCCCCTAGACCTTCTGCTTGTTTTTCATTAAAAGTTGTTCTTAGGCGTGTGAGTATGTTGCCCAGTGCTTTCAAATGTTCCTTGGCCTTCTATTGTATTAGACTTGTTTGTTTGCATGCCTGTTTAGTCTTGATCTTAGCATCTGTGTACTCTCCCATTCTTTATTTTTCTTATAGGGTTGTTGTGCTCCAGCCCACCTCAGGCAGTCTGGTTTGTCATTGGTTGTAGATAAACAACATTATGAAGTTATCATGTTGTAATTATGTTAGCTTTGTTCATTAAAAAGTCGATGAAGGACCAGCCAGTTGAAGTGGATGTCCTCATTGGTTAGATCCAAAGCAGAATATATGGAATAAGGAAGCTCTGTTGGTTGTGTAATGTCTTTAACTATTCCTTGAATCTCTTTGCCTGGAGAATTGGTTTTTTGTTGTGTATTATATGACTCCCTTTTCTCCCTGTTGTAGTTGAGTTTTTCAGTCTCTCAGGCATTTGTAATACTGTAATTAGAAATGAGAATGTGTAATAGATATTGGTGTGTTGGAAATTATTGTTTTCATTTTTCCCCTTTAAACTTCAATTTTGTTGCATTAAAAAAAAAAAAAAAGCCTTCAATTTTGACAATTTCTCCAAGAGTGCACTGAAAATGAGTCATATCTTATGTTTTGACATGGTTGTTACTCTTTCATTGCTTTTCAAGTTGGTGACTTAGAGAGGGTTACAGTCTTGCATCCTCAATATAAACCGTGGGAAGATAGAGCCATAGAGGTAGAAGGTGAAAGTTTTGTCCAAGTTGGGAAAATTAAACATAGGCTTAGCAGTGTTACTGAAGTTTATCTTGCTCTACTTAAACAATAAATCACTATAGTGTGTGTATACAAACACATACCTAGCAGAAAAAAATCCGGACTCTCTTGATTAAAAACAAACTTTAAAAAATAGATGCAACCTCTAGAATTGGGCACCACTGAAGTCTCAAAAACTCGCATAGAAAAATAAAAATGTCTTTGTTTGCATCCAAAATCTCCTTCAGGGGAGCTGATGATGTTCAATGAGATCTAGTTGATCGATGGAGTTAAGGAGTGACTTACAGGGAGTCCAACATGTCACTGGTGTTACTAATGGTACGATCTTGACAAATGTTCTGAAGACAAGTGAACATTCCTAATTAAATCATTTTCTGCAATATCAAATTCTTTAACAAACTGAAAGAAAAAGAGCATTAGGTGATGCCTATGCAACAACAATGAAAATATGTCACTTTAGTTTCTAGATTTATCCTGTTCCTTCTCAATGCATGGTACTATGAAGACAATATATTTGCAAGCATGGGTACTAATGGAAGAAGCAGGAAGGTTTTACACTGGAATACATAATAAATGATGGATGGTATCTTCACTGCAAAGGCTTGCTAAAACCATTGCAAACGTACATCTACCTAAGAACTTGCTCACTGTAAGATGAACAACTCACTTTATGGGTTATTTATGTGAATATTAATCCAATACAATCACCCCTTTTCCACCACTAGACCTGCCATCCACAGTTCCATGACCTAAAATCAACAGAGTTCGTTGTCATGGCTGGTGTGGAAGGTGACATCATCGCAACCGGCTTTAGTACGTAGAGGTCTGTCCACGCAAGCAAGAGTGCCGTTTTCATCAACCCTGTTCTAGTCCACCTTGGAAAACAATATGCGAATAGTTTAGTCAATGTTTTCAATTAAGAGGTCTTCAAAGTATTGAAGCAAACACTTCTTCTTCAATGGAAAACTGCAAACATGACTCAGCGATGAGTAGTACTTGGCGTCCCGATTTTCTCTTAAAAACCACCATGTAAGTGGTCTCATATACCAGACTTTTGAACCACCTGCATCATGATGCCCTCTCTCCGGCTCTCTTTGATATGTCTTTTATCACCTCACAATACCTACATTCTCTCTCAATTTCCTCCACTAAAACTTTTCATGCGAGGCTTGTAATACTAGGGCATGCACTGATCTTTAATATGTCTTTGGTCACCTTACAATACCTACGCCTAATTCCCTCTACATTAATTTTTAACGCGAGTCCCATAACGAGACATTGCCGCATATTTAAATTTTAATATCCTTATCAAACTAAAAATCCAAATTTAAAGTTCCTCTAATCCATATAAGAGCATATCATTTATCATGCCCAATACATCCAAAAAAAGTTTAAACGTATTGTTGATGCCGAACCCTTACATACCAGGCAGAGTGGTCGAGCTGCCGCTGATCCGTTGCACTTGTAAAAGAGAACCAGTCCCTGACTGGATTTTCTCCGGCGGGGGACACTCCGATACCTAAGTCAGTAAAAGTTCGAGCAACAGAATGGAGGGTTGTTTCAGAAAATGAAAGTAGCTCAGGATCGCTTACCATCGGTGTCCTCCCTTACCAGTATTTATAAAGATGGGTGTAACAGAAAGCAGTTGGGTGGGGTTAGTAGGCGTAATGTCCACATAATCGCAAGTAGTTAATATTTGATTCTGGCCACTTCGATATCGTGGGATTTGGAGTTAGTGGCCTTGTGGTTGGTTATAACGCCCACATCCACTCTTGGATATTTTAGGCTAAGATCAACTGAGAATTTATCTCAGGACCACTCCTTTAGAGGAGACCGAAGTTGACCTGCCTCGTGTCCGCCCTCTTTGGAGCAAGCCGAAGACATCCCAGTCTCTTGGATCGGAGTTGCCCTCTTCAGACTAGTCCCTTTCAATGCCAGCCTGGAGGTGACCATCTTCTTC
The DNA here is from genome assembly GCA_021397845.1 of Areca catechu. Classification (NCBI taxonomy): domain Eukaryota; kingdom Viridiplantae; phylum Streptophyta; class Magnoliopsida; order Arecales; family Arecaceae; genus Areca; species Areca catechu. The sequence continues at coordinate 153,372,601 of CM038043.1, forward strand.
GGATCCATTCTCTTCGGATCGACATTAAGAGGATTGGATAGTTGTCTGGGATGGTGCGGGTCAAAGCATGCCTCAGGGGCCTATGTCTTCGGTGTGGGCTGAAGACTGGCCCTGCAAAAGTGGTTAAGTAATGTCGAATTGTCACTTCATTAGTTTATAGAATTATCTTTGAATTTTTTGGTTTAGGCACCCGGTTTGGAAAGGATTTGATTGGGCCCTTGAATCGGCAATTAGCCTTCCTTTAGCTAACTTATCACAACAGTTGCCTCCCACTATTAGTTTTCGAAGCAATCATTTTCTTCGAGAGGTGGGAGTGCTTATGATTTTTTCTCTTTCTGATGAAAAAGGCGTGACCAATAATGGCGAATCTTTGATTCAATCGATGATAGTAACCGGTGTCTGATTTAGTAGCCGTGAGGGGGACAGGTGTCACCCCTCTATCGGTAGATGACGGTCAGGTCGGTTGTGTCTCTTCCTTCCATTATGGTGATCCGGTCAACTCTTCGACTTCGATTTGGGATGGAGGATGTGGCATCATCCTATCCCTTGGGCATCAAGTGCGAGCATCATCTTGGACGTCAGATATGATCGTGCAGATCACAACTGACTGTTTAGTTTTCCTTCCGTCGAATCGATCAGTGTCGTTTGGGGCTTCGTATCCGTGATCGGCACCTCTATACGTGGCATGATCTGGGAGGCATCTCTTTCTTCGAGGAGACTACCTAAACCATCATTTTCCACCCTATATAAAAGAGGGCCAACCTGGTAGAGGAAGTTTCTTTACTTTGTTCCTTTTGCTCTCTGCTGTCCCAGTCCTTCTTCCTTTCTCGGCTCCCATTCCTTCCCACAGGTAGGGGCTCCCTTTTCTTTCTATTTTTCCTTCCACCATGGTTAGGACTTTAGAAACTCCTGTTGCTAGCAGGGCTCCCCCCCAGTGGGGGAGAGATTGAGTCCCCTAACATCTTGGAACCAGTTAGGAGAGTTGTTGCCGAGTCTAGACCGGAGTTGATCTCTTGTTCTTGATCCTTTGGAAAGATAGCCGACCTTTGGGAACATTATCATATTCCCGAAAAACCACACCCTTATCCTTCCGGGACCCGAAGGGAGGGTTAACAGTCCTCCTATCGGTGCCATCGCCATATACGAAGACCACTTAAAAGCCGGTCTTCGTTTTCCATTGCATCCTTTTTTGCCAAGGTCTTCAATGTGTACCATGTAATCCCCGCCCAGCTAACTCCGAACAGTATTCAGATTATCTACGGGTTTTTGATCTTCTATCACATAGTAGGGATGAGGCCGAGGACTACTCTATTTACCTCTCTCTTCGTATTGAAGAGAGTTTTCATGGCTACGGATGATGGGTCATCAGCCCCTGTCCTGGCCATAAAATAATGAAGGATATGCCTACTGCCATCTACGGGTGGAAACCCAACTTCCTGTTCATTTTTTCTTCTCAGCCATGGGGGTTCAATATTGAGTGGAGAGAACCCTATTTAAGTACCAACAATGGTAAGAAAGTCCTGACAGCCAACCAACAAGACTACGAAGTGTTGTCTAGGGCGAAAGCCCTTTCGATATGAGAGCTCTTAGAAGAGAGGAATCTCCATCTCGCTGATCTAGTTCTCCTCTTTAGGTATATATAACTTTGGCTTTGTGTAGTTCCGTAACTACTCCAGTGAACTAACTTTAAGGTTTAGTTCTGTTGATAGGCAGCAGGATGAAGCCCGATTTTACCAACCTCCGTCAATCCACCAAGAAGAGGGCGGCCTAGATTCTTCTTGCGGGTTTGAAGGCCCGGAAGAAGGTTCGGGCCAATGTTGTGCCAAGTGGGGAGTCATCAGGGAGGGGCAGAGTCCCTTCAATGGAGCCCTGGCCGAGGGAGAGCACTCCGATCCAGATTCCAGAGAGCCCAACCTTAGCTCTAGCTGTTGATGTACCACCGCCTTGCCCATCCATAAGAGACAAGGGCAAGGCACCCCAAGTCGAAGAGGGTCCACTGAGGAATACTCCCTCAGATAGGGACTGCGAAGTAGACCTCTCCATCTTTTCTAATGCAAGGGGCCTCGCGCTTCCTGATGTGGCCCGAAGAGTGTTGAAAGCCATGCTACTGCCCCATGACTGGGCAGTAACTCGAAATCAGCACCTTAAGGAGGTATCCGATTCATCATTTTTTGTTGTGCTGAAGGTAAATGTTTTTGTCTTCTTCTATATTTTATGAATTACTTTTAACATTTTTGACTTCATGGTATGGTCATTGAATGTAGTTGGTCCACGATATCACCTTCATGGAGGAGAGCCTGATAAGGTTTGACAACTTCCTCCAAAGTCCAAGGAAAGAGCTTCAGACGGCAAAGGCCGAAAAGGAAGTGGTCGAAGAACTAAGATTAGCCATAGAAGAGAAGCTTTTGAGAAAGAACTTCAAGATTCAGGGACTGAAGAATGAGCTAAAAAAGGCTCAGTTAAAGATCTCTGAGCAGGAGACTAAGCTTCGAAGAAAGAGGAAGCAAATACACTTCTTGGAACTCTCTACCAAGGAGGTTCAAGAAAGGGTCGACGAGGCGGCCAAAGAATCTGAGACCGTGAAGGTGCAGATAACCAGGGCAGTCGAAGAATTCAAGAAGTCTTTGAAGTTCAAAGAAGAAATCACTAAATCCATGGTGGTTAGTTATCAACTCGGGTTCAATGACGGACTCAAGGAGGTCCAGGGGCTTTACCCTGAACTGGACCTCTCGAGCATCCCAGTGTACGAGGTCACTGAAGAGGAGGAAGAAGTCCCTACCGAAGCTGAGGGAGCACTGGGACAGGCTGAAGAAGTTCCAGTCATGGCGGAGGGCCACGAACAAATCGAGGAGCTGATCGTGGCGGGCCCGGCAACTTTCGTTCAAACCGAAGAGGCCTTCTAGCGGGTCAAACTGAAGAGTCTCCTTCTATGGCCGACCCAGAAGTTCCTTCGATGGCTGAGTAGATGGATAGGCCTTTTCTTTCTTTATTTCTTACTTTGTAAGAGAGATAACATGTAACAGGCCTATCTTCGATATCAATAAAAAGTATTTTCTTCCTCCAAACTGTGTTGCAATTTTTCTTAGTATAGAGTCTTCGGGTGTGTAATAGTCTTCAAGTAAATCAAAGATACAATAACTTTCAACTTGAATGAAAATTCTTCCAAGTGTAAAGTCATCGGACTGATAGCAGCCTTTGAACATAAAGTAGCTTTCGACTCAAATTGAGATTTTTTAAGTGTAAAGCCTTTGGATGATCCATGATTGTCTTTGACACCGATGTGAATCTCTTCGCTATACGAAATCGTCAGACTTAATCATGCCGAGAATGTTAACCTTACTGATGGATCGATCAATCTAGCTTTCCACCAGGTCGGCTTTTTGGCTTATAAGTCTGATTCTTTGTCTTTTGGGATCATAATTAAGGAGTCTCGACTTTTGATGGTATGGCATTCCTTCTCTGCTAGCTATCCAATCATTATTGGTGAGGTAGTTACTACCCAGATCGTGGGATTGCCATAATCAGAATAGCTAAGGCTGCAAGTCTCAGGAATCGGACTGGTCATCGATCTCTAACATCTCGTAATCGCTTGCATGCAGATCGAGACCTTCATTAATTATGGCGAGAGCACGTGGCAAGATCAGGGGGCTATTGGGAACATGGGCCATGTATCTAAGCCACTGGTGGCCCTTATATAAGAGGATGATACTCTTGGGAATTAAATTTCTCCCAGCCATTAGTGGCATTGCCTCTCTCGCAATTCTTCCCACAAGCTCTTTCCTTCTTGCCAGCTTTCCCTCATCTATTTGTTCGATAAGCTTCAGGGACCTTTGCCATCCATGAGGTCAGACGTAGCACGGCTCCGACAAGCGGTGAGAAAGTGGCTAGCATCGAACCCTCCGGTGAGGAGATCAGATCGGAGACTGGTCTACGTCCTGGCGCTCCCACGAGTTCAGGCTGGGGGTGGAGTCCCCATAGATATACAATCTTCCTCGGAGGAGGAGCAGTTTTCTTCACCTGAACGTTCTACCGAACGTCCGACAGGGGTCCATGTCGCAAGGCCATCTGGGGAGCCAAGCCTGTTGGATAAGGAAAGGCTCCCATGTCAGAGGAAGATGTCAAGCCCGAGCCCCTAACTATAGAAGGGGAGGGCTTGGGAAGTCGAAAGGTGTCCGCTGATGATGCTAGCCTCAATAATCCGAGACTGGCGAAGGCTTTGTTGAAAGCCACCATTCTTCGAAAAGATTGGGCAGCAACACAGAGACATGGATTGGAGGGCGCTATTTCCTCCATCTATCCCCAAATACTGCAAGTAAGTATTGAAGCAATTCGTAGGATACTAGCAATGGCATGACTGATTTCAAATGTGTTTCCCTTCCTTTTTTTTTAAGAGAGAGATGTAATTCAGGTGGCTATGCCACTTCTTTCAATGGAACTACATTTCCTTTCAAGTCATAATCTTTTCCTTTGATAGTAGGGGGTATGCCAAGATAATGCTAAGTATAAACTCTTCGGTAGCATAGATACTGAACTAGGGCATCTATGGAGAGTGCTAGGATTTTATATAGGCCTAGAACAATCTGTCTTTATTTTAAACCGAAGCGTTTAAGCTTGCTAAAGCCATAGAAGAACTAGAATGACTGCTTTGTTGTTAATGTAACCCAATAAGGCAACCTTTTGGTATATCATGGATAATAATAAGACAGGCTAATTAGGCTCACCTCAACATGTCGTCGAATTTACCGTAGGATAGGTCACTTAACCATTTCCTGTGCCTTTGATTGTAAGTAAGACAAGCTAATTAGGCCCGCCTCGGTACATCATCGGATTTACCGTAAGGTAGGTTACTCGAACCATTTCCTGTGCCTTTGATTGTAAGTAAGACAAGCTGATTAGGCCTGTCTCGGCACATCATTGGATTTATCGTAGGGTAGGTTACTTAAACCATTTCTTGTGCCTTTGATTGTAAGTAAGACAGGCTGATTAGGCCTGCCTTGGCATGTCATTGGATTTACCGTAGGGTAGGTTACATGAACCATTCCCTGTGCCTTTGATTGTAAGTAAGACATGCTGATTAGGCCCGCCTTCGCATGGACTTTTATTGGAGTCTTTAAAAGAGAGGGATCTTTCATTGATAATACTTGCGAAGGTTCTCTACATTCCAAGATCGAGGCAGTGGGGAGCCATCCAAAGTTTCAAGCCGGTAAGCCCCTAGTCGCATGACTTCTCTAATTCGGTAAGGGCCTTCTCAATTGGGGTAAAGCTTGCCTTGCTCCATTAGCCTGGATACTTCTGACCTTCGTAGTACCAAGTCTTCGGGTCAAAAGGTTCATTCCTTCATCCTAGAGTTGTAGTATTTGGCCATCTTTTGTTAGTATGCCACTATTTTCATTTGAAAATGAAGCTGGTGCCTTGTAGTAGATTCAAATCCACCCTTCAATGCTTCAAATTCTCGGGCTCCTTTAATGATTGTTCCTTAAATATTGTAAGGTGACTTTCATGTGGAGGACTGCTTCGATACCGTAAGCCAAATGAAATAGAGATTTGCTAATGGCCTTCTAGGAGCGGTCCGATATGCCCAAAGAACTGAAATTATTTCTTAAGCCCAGAGTCCTTTGGCATCATTTAGCCTAGTCTTCAGACCATGGAGAATGGTCCTGTTTGTCACTTTGGCTTTCCCGTTGGATTGAGGATGTCCGACAGAAGTCAACTTGTGAAGTATGTAGTATTATGCACAGAAGTCCTTGAACTTCGGATTGTCAAATTGTCTTCCATTGTTAGTAACGATAGCATGGAGAATTCCGAATATGAAGATGATGAAGTTTCTCACGAAGCTTTTGACCTTCATCTCAATAATGTGTGCCAAGGCTTTGGCTTCAACTTACTTAGTAAAGTAGTCGATAGCTACAATGAAAAACTTTCGTTGTCTGATCGTTGAAGGGAATGGACCAAGGATATCCATGCCCATTGGGCAAAAGGCCATGGCATCGTTAATTGGGTCAATTGACTTGCAGGCTATCTTTGAATGTTGGAATACCTCTAACATTGGTTGCACCTTCGGACGAAGTCTGCAGAATCCTTCTGAATGGTCGGTCAATAATAATCTTGATGTATTATCTTGTAAGCTAGGGATCTGTCCCCCAGGTGATCTCCACATTTTTCTTCATGTACTTCTCTCAGGCATAGTTGGCATCTGACGGCTCCAAACATTTTAGTAAGGGTTGTGTGAAAGATCTCTTGTATAGAGCTCCATCCAAGATAACATATTGAGATGCCATCCAGCGGACTTGCTTGGCTCCAATTTTATCCTCAGGCAATGTTCCCTCCTTCAGGAATTTCAGGATGGGATCCATCCAACTGGGCTCGTGTTCAACTTGATGAACCTCCAAAGCTTCCTCTGCTATGCTTGGAGCTTTGAGATATTCTATGAACGTGCGGCCGACAGAATCCAGGGTGGCGGCGGCAAGTCTGGATAGTGCATCAGCTCGAGAGTCTCCGTTCGTGGTACGTGGGCAATTTCGAAGAAATCAAGTTGGGACACCAGAACCCGTACCTTTTCTAGATACTGGATCATAGTAAGATCTCGGGCTTCAAACTCATCCTTTACTTGGTTCACCACCAACTAAGAATCTGAAAAGATTTGTATCTTTCGAATCTCCAGCTCTTTGGCGATTCGGAGTCCTGCGAGAAGGGCTTTATATTCGGCTTAGTTGTTCGAAGCACAAAAAGTGAAGCACAAGGCATATTCTATGGTACGCCCGTCTGGATCAGCCAAGATGAGACCCGCTCCGCATCTTGCAGAATTCAAAACTCCATCCACATGAAATATTCATATGGGTTCCAAATATTTTTCAGTAGTTATTTCCCTTTCAGGCTCGGGTAGGTCATCTTCTTGCCCCTAAGTACATTCAACTATGAAGTCAGCCAATACTTATGCTTTCATGGCCGGTCTAGGTTGGAAGTTAATGTCAAATTCTCCAAGTCTAATGGCCCATTTAGCTATCCTTCCTGAAATATCGGGGGACCGAGGATAGCCTTTAAAGGTTAATCTGTCAAGACTATAATTAAATGGGATTGAAAGTACAACCACAAGCATTTTGCTGAGGTTACCAGCGAGTATATGAGCTTCTGTATTCTGGGATACCTTACTTCTGCATCATGTAATACTTTGCTGGTGTAGTAAATCAACTTTTGAAGGTCATCGGCTCCCTTTCGGACAAGAACCGAACTAATCGCTTCATCTGAAACGGACAAGTATAAGTAGAGGGTTTCCCCTTCCTGAGGTTTTGAGAGTAAGGGGGACTCTCTAGATATTTCTTCATTTCTTCGAAGGCGAGATGACAGTTTTCGGACCATTCGGAGCTCTGAGATTGATGAAGAGCTTTAAAGAAAGGAAAGCACCTTTCAGCCAAGCGAGAGATGAATTGGCTCAAAAAGGTGATCCTTCATGTTAATTGTTGTACTTCTTTTTTGCAGGAAAGATGTCTCATGCTTTGGATAGCTTGGATTTTCTTCGGGTTAGCCTCTTTTCCTCATTTAGTGACAAGGAAACCCAAGAACTTTCCCGAAGTCACTCCGAAGGTGCACTTGGCTGGATTCAACTTCATCCGATGGCGTCGCATGGCACTGAAAGATTCTTCTAAGTCTTTGATGGGGTCTCTTTGAGGAGGCTCTTCATAATCATGTCTTCGACGTATGCCTCCATATTCTTTCCTAGTTGCTTCTCAAATACTTTGTTGATCAATCTTTGAAATGTGGCACTGGCATTTTTCAAGCCGAAGAGCATCATTTTATAACAATAAAGTCCTTTCTCTGTCATAAAGACTGTCTTCTCTTCATCTTTAGGATCTATCCGTATTTGGTTGTTCCCAGAGAAAGCATTCCTGAAGCTCAACATTTGATGGCCGGCAATGGTGTCAACCAATTGACCTATCTTCAATAGGAAGAAGCTATCCTTCGGGCAAGCCTTGTTGAGATCTATATAGTCGATGCAGATCCTCCACTTGCCATTAGCCTTCCTCACTATCACGGCATTAGCAAGCCACTCAGATAATGTACCTCCTTGATGAATCCGACTTTGAGAAGTTTGTTTACTTCTTCATCTATTACCTTTTGTCGCTCAGGGGCAAAGCTCCTCTTCTTCTGCCGGACCGACTTGTGGTTAGCGATAACTTTCAGTCGATGAGTGATTACTTCAGCCAGGATCCCAGGCATATCTGAAGTCGACCAGGTAAAGATATCGGTGTTACTCTGAAGAAAATGGATTAGCCCCGTCTTCGTTTCTTCGTCCAGCAGACTCCAAGTTGCACTATTTTGGTAGGGTCGTCTTCGACCAAAGGCATAGAAACAATTTTCTCTAGTTGCTCCCCATAGTTTCACTCTGGTCCCTTGGATCCAGCTGATCCAACATAACAGGGTCAATTGTCTATTCATCTTGTATCATCAGGTACTAACAGGCAACCCTCTGGTTCTCCTCTTACCTCTCCAACTCCACTTTTAGTAGGGAAATGCACCAGAAGATGATAAGTTGACACTATGGCTCGAAATTTATTTAAGACGGGTCATCCCAGGATGGCGTTGTAGGCCGATGGGGTTCGAACTACTACGAAGTTGATGGAGAGTGTCTTTTGCCATGGCTCGATGCTAAGGATTACAGGTAGTATTATTTCTCCTTCAACTCTGACCTGGTTGCCCCCGAACCCTGTTAGAGGTATAAGGCACTCCTGTAGTTTGTTTCCAGGTAAGCTCATTCTGGAGAATGCATCATAAAGTAAAATATCTGCGGAGCTTCCATTGTCTATCAAAATGTGCCATACATCATACTTGGCCACAATGGCCGAAACTATAATAGGGTCATTATGCGGGATCTGGACTTCCTGAAGGTCATCATCTGAGAAGCATATGGAATTGTTGCCCCTGAGCCTCTTGGAGACATCCTCTCCAGCTCTCCTCCAGTTAGTTTGCCGATGAAGAATACCTACCCTTCCGTTAATCGGCCTCTAGTTGGGCAGTTCAGCCTCTTCAGTAGTCTTCTGAGGGGTGGCAGCTTCAGGTCAAGGTTCCATATGATCGACATACTTTTTCAGATATCCCCTCTTGATCAAGTCTTCTATGGCATCCTTAAGCTGGATGAAGTCTTCAGTGTTATGGTCGTGGTCTTTGTGGAATCGATAATATTTGTTTCGATTCCTCATAGTAGAGGGTGTCCTTATAGAACGCGGTCGTTGCAGGTAGCTTTCTTTTTCTATCTCCATAAGTATCTTTTCTCTCAGGAGATTGAGGGGAGTGTATGAATCAAATCTTCTTCCCAATACTTTGGGCCTGGGACTACGTCGTGGAGTGGAATCGTCATTGCTGGAGAAACAGGGGGATTTGCCCCCTTATGGTTCTTCTTCATGGAAACAGGTTTTCCTTCAATCAGGCACCGATTTGTCGCTTGCTCCTCATCTTCCTCATACTTCTGAGCTCTCGATAAGAGTTCTGCATAGCTCGTGGGGAACTTCTTGTCCAAGGAGAATGTAAACCAGGATGATTTGAGGCCCCTTATCAGAGCGGACATAGCCACGTGCTCATTGAGATTTGGGATCTCAAGAGTGGCAGAATTAAATCTTGCAATGTAGTCTTTAAGGTTATCTCCTTCATTCTGACGGAGGAGGAACAGACTATCCGTGTTGCAGGGCATTTTTTAGCAAGTCTTAAAATGTATGACGAATAATTTTTCTAATTCAGAAAAGGAATTGATGGTACTTAAGCGTATGCTCGAATACTATATTCGAGCCGCTTTCTTCAGGGTAGCAGGGAAAATGAGACAGTGCAGTGCATCGGAGGCCCCTTGGATCATCATATGGGCCTTAAAACTGTCCAGATGGTCAAGTGGATCAGTAGTCCCGTCATAAGGTTCCGTTTGCAGGACCTTGAAATGTCGAGGGACTATTTCCCCCATTATCCTGGGGGTGAAGGGAGGCCTCGAGTCATAGGTTGCAACTTCATCATCTCTTCTGTGATCGTGGAGCCTTGCAATCTGTAATTCGAGCATTTTGAATTTTTTTTCATAGTCATAGTGAGCTCCTTTTCACTCAGCACCTCCAGAAGTAGAGTCTCCGGAGGAGATTAAGAGAGATCGTCGAGTCCGCTTCCTTTCAAGTCGGCTATCAACCGACTTATGGCATTGATAACTTCGGCCTTCACGGGAAAGCTGATCTTGAGGGGAGCGTCGAGTAGACTCGTGGTAGTGGTCTTCCCTCGGTTCAGACTAATAGCTATGCCTAGACATGGTTGGCGGGTGGCCTGCTTGAAGGGCAGTTTCTTGAAAATTTTGAACCAAGGTTGTTAGCGCATCGACCCGATTCAAAAGGGTTCCGAACTGATGCTGTCCTACAATTAGTGTAGGGGGTAGAACATTATTTTCCACTGGAGGGGTCATTCGTCTGAGAGGGAGGACGTCCCTTGCTTGTCGAAGCATCTGAGTCCTTGCTTTCACCATCTTTAGACCCTCCTTTCCAAGAGGAAGGATGTTGCTATTTGGTAGCTTCTTCCCCTACCTGGCGCGCCAATCTATTGACACCGAACCCTTGTAGACTGAGTGGAGTAGTCGAGTTGCTGCTTGTCCGTCTCCTCGGGCACCTGCAAAAAAGAATCAGTCCCTGACCGGATTTTCTCCGATGGGAGATACTCCGATGCCTAAATCAGTAAGAGTTCGAGCAACATAATGGAGGGTTATTTCAGAAAATGAAAGTAGCTCAGGATCACTTACGATCGGTGTCTCCTCTTACCAGTATTTATAAAGGTGGGTGTAACAGAATGTAGTTGGGCCCACTTGCCCTCAATCAATGGAGTTAGTGGGCATCATGTCCACATAATCGCAAGTAGTTAATGTTTGATTATGGCCACTTTGATATCGTGGGATTTGGAGTTAGTGGCCAAGTGATTGGTTATAACGCCCACGACCACTCTTGGAAATTTTAGTCCAAGATCAACTAGGAATTTACCTCAATACCACTCCTTCAGAGGAGACGAAGTTAAGCTACCTTGTGTTCGCCCTCTTCGGAGCAAGCCAAAGACATCCCAGTCTCTTGGATCGGAGTTGCCCTCTTCGGACCAGTCCCTTTCAATGCCAGTCCGGAGGTGACCATCATCTTCGAACATATTCTCTTTGGACCGACACTAAGAGGACTAGATAGCTGTCTGGGATGGTGCGGGTCAAAGCATGCCTCAGGAGCCTATGTCTTCGGTGTGGGCCAAAGATTGGTCCTGCAAAAATGGTTAAGTAATGTTGAATTGTCACTTCATCGGTTTGTAGAATTATCTTTGAATTTTTTAGTTTAGGCACCCAATTTGGAAAGGATCTGATTGGATCCTTGAACTGGTAATTAACCTTTCTTGAACCGGTTTATCATAACACGTATCATTTAAATTTCTTAGTTTTGAATGAATATTTAAGATATATCCACTATATAACTAATATAGCACTTGATATGGCTATATCGCTGACATGGAGCGCGTGTCAGGTCCAGCTTGACATGGTCAGAACCACGTGGATTTTTTCTTTCAAAAGATCCCCCGTTCGGGAAGAGGTGCTCCTGCTCCTTTGCCAGGTGGCACCCCAAGACAGGTCCATCTCTACCGAGGTCGAGCCGGGCCCTCCTGCTCCTTCGCCAGGTGGCACCCCAAGACGAGTCCACCTCCGTCGAAGTCGAGCCTCTCTCTGCCACTCCGTCAGGTGTCCACCCAGGAGGGGTCCACCTCGGCCGAAGATGGCGGCCCCTCGCTCCCTCGCCAGGCGGCACCCCAAGACGGGTCCACCTCTGCCGAGGTCGAGCTGGGCCCTCCTACTCGTTCGCCAGGTGGCACCCCAAGACGGGTCCACCATGGTCGAAGTCGAGCCTCTCTTTGCCACTCCGCCAGGTGTCCACCAAGGAGGGGTCCACCTCGGCCGAAGCTGGCGGCCCCTCGCTCCCTCGCCAGGTGGCACCACAAGACGGGTCCACCTCTGTCGAGGTCGAGCCGGGCCCTCCTGCTCCTTTGCCAGGTGGCACCCCAAGACGGGTCCACCACGGTCAAAGTCGAGCCTCTCTTTGCCACTCCGCCAAATGTGCACCCAGGAGGGGTCCACCTCGACTGAAGCTGGCGGCCCCTCGCTCCCTCGCCAGGTGGCACCCCAAGACGGGTCCACCTCTACCGAGGTCGAGCCGGGCCCTCCTGCTCCTTCGCCAGGTGGCACCCCGAGACGGGTCCACCTCGGTCGAAGTCGAGCCTCTCTCTACCACTCCGCCAAGTGTCCACCCAGGAGGGGTCCACCTCGATCGAAGCTGGCAGCCCCTCGCTCCCTCGCCCAGTAGCACCCCAAGACAGATCCACCTCTGCCGAGGTCGAGCCGGGCCCTCCAGCTCCTTCGCCAGGTGGCACCCCAAGACGGGTCCACCTTGGCCGAAGTCGAGCCTCTCTCTGCCACTCCGCCAGGTGTCCACCCAGGAGGGGTCCACCTCGGCCGAAGCTGGCGGCCCCTCGCTTCCTCGCCAGGTGGCACCCCAAGACGAGTCCACCTCTACCGAGGTCGAGCCGGGCCCTCCTGCTCCTTCACCAGGTGGCACCCCAAGACGGGTCCACCTCGGCCAAAGTCGAGCCTCTTTCTGCCACTCCGCCAGGTGTCCACCCAGGAGGGGTCCACCTCGGCCGAAGCTGGCGGCCCCTCGCTCCCTCGCCAGGTGGCACCCCAAGACGGGTCCACCTCTGTCGAGGTCAAGCCGGGCCCTCCTGCTCCTTCGCCAGGTGGCACCCCAAGACGGGTCCACCTCGGCCGAAGTCGAGCCTCTCTTTGCCACTCCACCATGTGTCCACCCTGGAGGGGTCCACCTCGGCTGAAGCTGGTGGCCCCTCACTCCCTCGCCAGGTGGCACCCCAAGACAGGTCCACCTCTACCGAGGTTGAGCTGGGCCCTCCTGCTCCTTCGCCAAGTGGCACCCCGAGACGGGTCCACCTCGGTCGAAGTCGAGCCTCTCTTTCCCACTCCGCCAAGTGTCCACCCAGGAGGGGTCCACCTTGGCCAAAGCTGGCGGCCCCTCACTCCCTCGCTAGGTGGTACCCCAAGACGAGTCCACCTCTGCCGAGGTCGAGCCGGGCCCTCCTGCTCCTTTGCCAGGTGGCACCCCGAGACGGGTCCACCTCGATCGAAGTCGAGCCTCTCTCTGCCACTCCGTCAGGTGTCCACCCAAGAGGAGTCCACCTCGGCCGAAGCTGGCAGCCCCTCGCTCCCTCGCCAGGTAGCACCCCAAGACAGGTCCACCTCTGCCGAGGTCGAGCCGGGCCCTCCTGCTCCTTCGCCAGGTAGCACCCTAAGACGGGTCCATCTCGGCCGAAGTCGAGCCTCTCTTTGCCACTCCGCCAGGTGTCCACCCAGGAGGGGTCCACTTCGGCCGAAGTTGGCAGCCCCTGCTCCATCGCTAGGTGGCGCTCCCTGACGGTTCCACTTCAACCGAAGTCAGCCCTACTCTGCACGACCTCAGGGAGGCAGAGACACGGATCACGAGGTCGTCACTGGGGGCTGGCGCACGCCGCGCCCCGTACGGGGCGCCGGTACAGTCTGCAGTGATACGCGAAACCTCGTTTACATCAGTTAAACAGGGCCCCGCAACCGAGGAATGAAATCCTTGCGGACAGGAGCCTAAAACGGCTAGAAGCCTATCGTCAACGCCCCGAAAGGAAAGCTCCCGCGCTCGGCCCGAGGTCTCACCAGTCCTCCCCTTTTCGTGAAACACGGCGGACGAGGCATGCGGCCACTTTACTCCCGGACTCAAAGGAGAAGAGCGAGAAAAGAAGGCCCAAAGGTCTCGGAAAGCCTCCGGGAGGAGACGTGGGTTGAAGGCGGTCCGGTGGTATAAAAGAGACAGTAAAAACGGGCAGAAAGGTATGTCGAAAAAGAGGGAGAACACCGAGAGAACGATCCGGGGGACCCCAGGAAGTCTTCAGGCGTGAGCTCGCCGAACCCAGCGTAGGAAGCCGGGCTTCAACTCCTCTCTTCCCCACACTTCTTTCATTTACATCTCCGCTAAGCACGGGAATCTTTCGGAACTCGTCTTAGAGATCCTGTTCCATCTTACCGCTCTCTTACTTGACCGTCGGAGTACCCCCGCCGGGATCCCGGCCCGGATCTCTGGTTTTGTTTTGCAGGTCCAAAAATTTGGAGATCTCGAGATGAGAGAGTCCAAAAATTGATGCCAGCTCATGAGCTATAGATCATCGTGATGAAATCGGCAACAGCACTAAATACATTCTGGGCCCTCATAATTTTAATGTTGAAGTTTTGATCAAGCTACTGCACCCATTGCGGTCAATATAGCTCAGAGAAATACATGATTGTTAGGCATGGTGCCCATCGACCCTTTTTCTTTTTTTAATGTAAAGAATGCGTTGCCCCATCAGCCAGGTGTTTATTATTTAACTCATCCGTACGATCAAAATTTTATAATATGGTCAATTGTTTTAGCTGCATCCGTGCTCTGTGAGAGTGACATCTCATTGGAATCTCAGACCTTCTTAGGAGCATGCTTGACTTGGACGTTTGTCCAACGAACGCATGGTGGGAGGGCGGTCACAACTTGCTTTCCAGTCGCTGGTATGGAAAGGCGGGAATTTTCTTATGGCGCCAGTGACTTGTTTCTTTTCTGGTCTTTTTATCTTTTCCCCAGTCAATGAGGATTATAGGATAATAGAGTGGGCCTTTCACCTTTGTTTATGCCTTGGCTGCATAAATAACGTAAATGGGTTTTTTTTTCTTTAGGACACTAAGAATGCTTTAAGTTAATTGTAGAGGTGGCAATCAAAATATTCTAATTTTTTAATGAAATAGTACAAGAAAGGTTCTATGAATTTTGAAATCTTCGGTATAGGAGGAGCCTATAGGTAATTGAGATGATCATCCAACAAGACATACAGGTCTCTGTTTAATTAGTTTTTTTAACAACTTTTTTTTTCTATTTCTCTAAATCAGGTGCCTTCTTTACTGTATCCCCTTTAAAAATCTGGAATTTTAAACAAATAGTATTTATGATTTATCAAAACCCAAGCGAATTACCATGGGAATTAATTTGATAATCCTATGATGAGGCATCATGCTAAGCATGCTATGACCGGGTGCCATGTTTTAAAACTTCTTTAAATTAAGATCAGCAGCATTCAAACACTGTAAATACTAGATGAGCTTCTGGAAAACTCTTCCTTTTTGGCATAAAACCATATTGATAATTCTCTTCCAAGTAATGGCAGGAAAGTGGGAGTTGGTATAGTTATTCGTAATCCTAGAGGCAGAGCAGTAGTAGCCAGAGGTTTATCCGTCAAACTCGGAGTCCTCTCTCTTACAGAGGACTCAACTTTGCATGAGACTCCCTCTCTCTCTTATTATGGATCTTTGAAAGAGATATTACACAAAGTGACTGCCTCATCGGTAGGGTGAGTTTATCCCATTCATGCTCGATATACCAAGGATTAGCAGTTGATTTTGAAGATAGCATCATACATATGTAAGAGAAGTTTAGTTGTCACCTCCCGAATCCAATACTGCGATCGGATACGTAACCTGCCACACAAATTTTAGACATCATCTTAGAGATCATGCTATACCTAAATACACAAAATTCTCATCATTTACTAAAATAAAATTTTAATTTAATTAATCAAATATTATTGAAATAATTTAATAATAACTAAATAATTAACTCGTTCAATTTATGATCACTAAATGATCAACTTATTTGTTATATGGATATCAGAAAGAGAACTAACTAAACAAATAAAGATCATGGTATTTAGTCTCACACTCGTCCCCATCCCATGCTATGCATCCTGCAACTCTAAAAAATAAAAAAATAGGAAGTGAGCTTTACAGCTTAATAAGAATTTTTAAACAATTTCACCCATAATTATATAAATGAAAAATGATAAGAAAAATAATAATCAAAAGTCATGCATCATAAATATCATGTCATGCATCCAAGATATCTCAACTATCATAAACCATTTCATATTTAGTTTGATCAATAACTTTCTTCAGGATGTGAACTAACACAGTCATGCCCAGCCCATGATGGCATATATCAAATCGACCATGTACAGTACTATCCGTCCATGGCCAGGCTAACCCATGTACTATCCACTTATAGCTCAGTTATTCTATATATTATCCACTTGTGGCTCGGCTATTCCACGTATTATCTACCCGTGGTTCGGCTATTCCACGTATTATCATCCATAGATCGGCTGTCCCACATACTATCTGCCCGTGACTGGTTATTCCACATATTATCCGTCCGTGGCTCGGCTATCCCACGTATTACAATATGTGGCTTAGCTATTTTCGATGTGGCGTGGCTAGTCCAAAACATTCTTTTCTTAGTTATCAATTTAACCAAATCTCCATATGATTGTCAAACCATATTTAATGCAAGATTTTCCAAACTGGTATCGTGTTTCAAAGTATCCAAATGTATTATATAAAAATAATAGTATTAGCAGGTAAATACAAATATCCATCATAAGAATCAAAATGTAAACAGTGCATAAATAACGATACATTACCATGCTCATGGCCGTGAATAAAATTATATAGTATAAGTATATAAGGTAATGATCATGTACCAAAATAATTATCTCCCTAGAGACAATCCAAATATACCCGATATCAGTTCGTACCCGGAGCTCGCTCAACTCCCTTCTACGCAGAAGATTATTCCCTTATAATAATAATTTTTAATATAAATAAATAATATTATAGAAATTGTAAATTAAAACCTTTTACCTGAATTTTGTCAGTGGTCCACCTACAGATACTTTTACTTCACAATTTCTCAAGAAGATAAACTTTTGGTCTCTCCTTTTAATATTTATTATTTTTTTCTTTTTTCTCTCTTCTTTCTCTCTCCTCTTTCTCTCTCCTCTCTCTCCTCTTCTCTCTTCTCTTCCACCTCTTCTCTCTTCTTTTTTTTTTTTTTTTCTTTTCTTTTCCTTTTTTTTCCTTTTTTTTCTGTCCTTCTCTTTTCTTCACATTTCTTCTTCTTTTTTTCCTTTTCTTTTATTTTCTTTTCTTCACTTTTCTTCTTCTTTTTTTCCTTCTCCTCTCCTCTCCTTCTCTACCGAACACCCCTTTTTTTCCTTCTCTTCTTCTCCTCTTTTATTCCTCTCCTTCCTCCCCCTCTCCTCTTTCTTTGCTCAACCAAACGGGACCGGTGGTGGTCCATAGCGACTCGACCTCCATCCCGGTCTAGTATCCATCGACGGTGATCCACATCGCTAGAAATCAAAGAGGAAGGTGAGGGAAATAGGAAAATTATACTCACCTTGGTCCCGATAAGTTCTCCCTCATCATCGACCGTCGAGAACCTCCCACAATCCGTCACCGAAATTGCAAAGACCAACGCTCCTTCTCACCGGCGATAGGTGGTATGGAAGCATGATGAAGAGAGGGAGGAGGGGGGTTCTTTTTATAGTTTAAGAGGTAGGGTTTGGGCCTCTTCCTTCCTCCTTTTTCCCAACGGAATTGGAGAGGATCAGAGTCTTCCTCCCCCTCTTTCATTTTTTTTTTTTGGGTATTACATTCTCCTCCCTTAAAATAATTCATCCTCGAAATTTACATACCTAAAGTTTGAAAAGTTACGAATATTTATCTTTCATTTCTGCCTCAAGCTCTCAGATAGCCTCTCTTTTGCTATGGATGCTCTATTATACCTTCACGTACAATATGGTCCGGTATCGTAATACTTGATCCTTTTTATCGATGATTCGTATGGGAACCTCCTCATAGGTTAGGTCCTCATGAATATGTAGTGGCCCATACTCTACTGCATGGTTGGGGTCTAAAATATACCTTTGTAGTATTGACACATGAAATACATTATGCACACCTGATAAGACTGATGGTAGTGCTAGTCGATAAGCCACCTCCCCGATCTTATCCAAAATTTTAAACGGACCCACATATCTTGGACTCATCTTGTCTCATATTCTGAACATCATCACACCTTTAGTGAGATATACTCCTAGAAAAGCATGATCACCTACCTGAAATTCTAGCTCCATCCTTCTCTTGTCAGCATAGTTTTTTTGCCTGCTCTAAGCTATACGTAGTCGTTCTCTGATCATATATATCTTGTCCACCGTTTGTTGCACTATCTTTGGATCCAATAACTTTCTTTCTCCTATCTCATCCCAGCAAATAGAATATGTACACTTCCTACCATACAATATTTCAAAAGGTGCCATATGGATGCTAGCTTGATAACTATTATTATAAGCAAATTCTATCGATGATAAATGACTGTCCCAAGTACCACCCAAGTCCATGACACAAGCCCTTAGCATATCTTCCAAAATGTGGATGGTTCATTATGATTGCCCATCAGTTTAGAAATAAAATGTTGTACTAAAATTTAATTTGGTTCTAAGGGCTTTGTGAAGGCTCTTCCAAAATTGTGAAATAAATCTGCTATCCCAATCCCATACTATCGTGACCGAAATTCCATGCAATCTCACGATCTATTTTATTACAAGCCTGCTAATCTTTCCAAGGACAGGTCAACTCGAAATGGTAAGAAATGGATTAATTTTGTCAATTGATCTATGATAACCCACACTACATTATTGTCCTTGGGGATTTTGGGCAAGCTAGTCATAAAGTCCATAATGAAATGTTTCCATTTTCACTGAGGGATCATGAGGGATTGCAGTGGTCCGGCAGGTCTTTGATACTCGACTTTCACCTGTTGACACACCAGGCATTGAGCCACATATCATTTTTCATACCAGGCCACCAAAAGTTTTCTTTTAAATCTCAATACATCTTTGTACCTCCTGGTTGCATCGTATAAGCTGAATTGTGTACCTCTTCCAAAATCTCATTATTTAATTCTAGGATCTTAGAAATACATAATCTGCTACCAAACCTTAACGTATCATCCATGTATATATAAAATTCAAACTGGGCACCAACTCCATTGTTTCCCTAATCCTTTGTAGCTCTAGATCCTCCTTTTAAGCTAATTTAATTCTTTGAATCAGGATAAGTTATACCGTTAGATTGGCTAGTTGAATTTTAGGATCATGTAACCATACTACAATCTTAGATCTCTCCAAATCCAACATTATATATTTCTGATTAGTAAGTAAGGCTGCCAACTTACTCGAAAATTTCCTGCTTAGAGCTTCAGCTACAACATTTGCCTTTTCAGGATGATAATTGATGGTCAGTTCATAATCCTTTAGCAACTCCAACCATCTTCTTTGTCTTAAGTTCAACTCCTTTTGAGTGAAGATATATTTTAAGTTTTTGCGATCTGTGAAAATCTCGCAACGACCATCATACAAATAATGCCTCCATATTTTTAGAGCAAAAACCATAGTTACTAGTTTCAAATCATGTGTAGGATAGTTAAACTCATACGGCTTCAACTATCTAGAGGCATAAGCTATTACCTTTCCATTTTGTATTAGTACACAGCCCAGACCCTTGCGAGATACATCATTGTATGTGATGAAATCTCTTGTTTCAATAGGAACAGTTAGCATTGGAGCTATCACCAATCATCTTTTCAACTCTTGAAAACTTTGCTCACATTCATCTATCTATTAAATTTTCATTCATTTTTGGATCAGGCGGGTTAGAGGCATGCCAATAAGAAAAAATCCTTCCATAAATCTTTGATAATAGCCTGTTATTCCCAGGAAACTATGAACTTCAGATACATTAGTGGGTCTTTCCCAGTTTACTATTGCCTCCACTTTCTTTGGATCCATCGAAATACCTCCCTTAGAGATAACATGTCCAAGAAAAGAGACTGTCCAACCAAAACTCATACTTTTGTAACTTGGCATACAATGATACGGGATACATATGCAAGGGATAAACACAAAGAATATGCATATTAAATAGAGAAATTAATTTTTCAAATTTTATGTAAATTTTGTTCCCGAAAAAGAGATGAAGAACAACTAGGAGATAATGTAAGGACTAAAAACTACCACCCGCATATTAAAGACTATCAAAGAGATAAAGGACAGGACCCTAGGATTAAGAAACCACTAATTAGGGCTTGTTCAACTTCAATAAAATAGATCTAAAGAGAGGGTATGGTTCAAATACCTGGCAACGATATCTTCTTTGTCATAGACGGGGTCTCTCAGCACTTTGGATCGGCACCTGGATGACAAAGTCTTGTTCCCATAGATCCGTCAGCTTTTTATCAGCTGTGGTCAGGGGCAAGGAAGGCCTCTTCCAAGGACTATTTCACCATAGGGATCCTGCAAACGTCAAAGGTTAGGATCACAGATGATGAGAAAAATAAAGAATTGGAAGATGGAAGAGAAGAGGGATGGGAGGGTTGCTGGGGTGGCTGGTGGCTTGCTGATGTAGATGCTTGAACTCTGGAGGGTGGCCTGAGGTGGAGATGACTGAGTGGAGGATGAAGATGCTCGGGGAAGAGGTCAGACGGTGACGGTTAGGGTTTCATGGGAGATGATTGTTGGCAGCCAAGGGAGGATGGAAGGGGTTATGGCAACCTAGGGTTTGGAGGTGGATGAGGGGCGTCCCAGGGTTTAGATGAAGGCTAGGGTTTGATGGCGAATGGTAAGGGCAGCTAGGGCTAGAAGAAACTAGGGTTTAGTTTGGGTCTCACACCCTCTCCCTCACGGAGGTCAATGCACATAAGCACGGAAGAAAAAAACTCTTAATTTTCATTCAATAAACATTAGTTACAAGAGGGAGGAGGGGTGGGGTATTTATAGATAACCCAGGCCCTTAGACTCTCTGTTAAAGTTAGATTACAAATTTGTGTGGGATAGGGAGTACAAAGTTGAGTGGAATAGGGAGACTTGACTCCTTGATGGACTTGAACTTCAACTCCTTGTTGGACTTGGACTTTGATCTACTCTTGGGCTTGGGATGGGATGCCAACAATAGTGGGCTTGGACTGAGTTGGGGTGCCAATTCTCCTTATGGGCTTGGGCTAGGGTGCCAAGCTTTGTATAAACTTGGATTGGGGCAGCACTCCTGGTGGGCTGGGGCATTAAAGCTGGGGAGGCACCCTTCTTGTGGGCTTGGGTGGCATGAAGGGGCCCAGGCGTAGGGACTAATGACTTGAGCAGGGTTCGGCACATGAGCTGGGGCCCGATGACTTTCTTGGTCTGGTGACTCCCTCTTGAACTTGACTTGAATGAAAGGACTCAAATTATAGGACTCGATTGAATTTGTCTGGACTGTATTGGCACACAAAAGGACTCAATTCTTGAACTGAATACAATTGGACTCAACTCAACTGACTTGATAAGGGACTCAATTGACTTGATTTATTATAGGACTCAATTGGCTCACTTTAGTATGGGACTCAAGTGACTCAATACTAATGGACTTTACAGGACTCAAAACCCTAATCAGAAATCTATAACTCAATTAGCTCACTTTAGTATAGGACTCAAGTGACTCGGTACTAATGACTTTACAGGACTCAATATCCTAATCAGAAATCCATAACAAGCCCAGTAATCTCTGTCTGATCCTGGTGCCCACACCAATTCTCCCAAGATGGAAGGAACTCGACCCTATCGAGTAAGGGTCATCTCGGCTCTCATACTACTCCAGCATGTCTGGGTTGAGGCGTTGCAGATCCTTTCACGTGATACACGAATCCTCAGATTTCGGTCGACCTTGACATCGACCAAGTAGCATTGGTAGCCTTTATTTAGGGTACTAATGGCTGGTCATCCAGGATACGCTCAATCATTTCTCCTCTCTTAAGCTAATTTGTTGGTGGACACTCTAGAATGGGCTCACTCTCAAGGGAAGGGTTAGGTCCAAAGGGCTACTAGGTATCATTGTTGGTTCCCTGTACTCAATTAGCTCTGAGATATTGAAGGTTGAACTAATGCCTAATTCGGATGGTAACTCGAGCACATAGGCATCAGGTCAACTCTCTTTATCACTCTGAAGGGTCCAGCTCCATAAGCATGTAATTTTTTCATGGTCCCTGGAGAAAACCGCTCGGGCCTAAGCCTAATCATTACATAATCCCCCTCAACAAATTCTTTAACTCTTTTCTGGGAATTAGTCAAGTTTTTATAAATTTCATTGCTCACATTAATCTTTTGACTAATTTTCTTATGCAAATCCCTAACATGCTGTGCAAATGACTCAGCTGACTCAGAGACTCATGCATGTATGGGCAAGGGGATTAGGTCAAAGATCTGTTAGGCTTATAGCTATGGACAACCTCAATGGGCTCTTGCATGAGGACCTATTGATTGAACTGTTATAGGCAAATTCGGCTCTAGGTTAAAAAAGGTCCCAATTTCCAGTGTTCTAACCTACAAGGCATCTCAGCAGGTTTCCAAGGCTGCGGTTCACTACCTCGATCTGGCCATCAGTTTGAAGGTGGTAGGAGGTGGGGAATTTAAGCTTGGTTCTTAACAAATGCTAAAGGGTCTTCCAAAAGTAACTGGTGAAGTGAACATCCCTGTCAGACACTATGGTTTTAGGAAGGCCATATAACCTAACCACATGATCAAGAAACAGTTTGGCCACCTTGGAAGCATCAAAGGTTTGAGAGCAGGTATGAAATTAGCCATTTTATAAAACCTATCGACCACTACATAGGTTGAGTTATGTTTCCTTAGGGTCTTGGGCAATCCTAACACAAAGTCCAAACTGAGGTCTTGCCAAGGGCGGTCGATACAGGTAAAGTGGTATACAATCTTGTGTTTTGCTTCTACTGTTTGGCAACAACACAAGTTCATCACCTGGACACAATGTGGGCAACATCCGTTTTCAGGCTTGGCCAAAAGAACTGGTCCTCTACAGCTAAAATGTTCTTGTTCCTACCAAAGTGACTAGCTAGACCTCCTGCATGAGTTTCCCAAACTAAGAATTCTCTAAGTGAAGTTCTGGGAATGCACAACTTGTTTTCCTTAAAAAATGTAACCATCCTGGAGGGTGTACTCACTATGTGAACTAGATGGTCTTTCCTCATAGATTGGAAGATTTCACTGAAGTCAGGGCAGGTCTCATATTCTTCTTTCAGTCGATCAAATCCTATGACTTTAGTCCTAACAGAATTTAGGAAAAGGACACGGCGGCTAAGGGCATCATCTACCTTATTTTCAGTACCAGCATGATCTTTTAGCACAAAGGTATAGGCTTGGATATATTCTACCCACTTAGCATGCCTAGGGTTTAATTTCTCCATAATCTAAGAGATTGTACTATCACATAAAATTTCTTATCATAGGTTGAGTACTTAAGTTTAGCCTTATTGAGTTTCTTACTAAAGAAGGCTACAAGGTGACTCTCTTGGCTCAGTACTCCTCCTATGCCTACACTCGAAGCATCACAAGAACCTCAAAAACTTTGAAAAAATCATGTAACCTCAGGATGGGTGCTTGGATCATTTTCTCTTAATCTCTAGGAAGGCTATATCTGCAGCTTTGGTCCACTCAAAGTTTTTCTTTCTAATGCAATCAATGCTGGGAGCAACAATGGAGCTAAATCCTTGAATAAATCGTCTATAGAATGTAGCTTGACCATGGAAACTATGCACATCATGAACACTAGTAGGTACTGGACACTCAACTATGGACTTGAACTTTTCAGGATCAGCTGAAACTCTTTCGGGGGTCACTACGAATCCTAGGAAGATAACTCTATGGATCAGGAAATGCACTTCTTCAAATTGGCATAGAGACTATCCTTCCTAAGGGCTTAACATACTTGTCTAATGTGATTATGGTGGTCTTCCTTAGTCCTACTGTAGATCATGATATCATCAAAGTAAACCACTACAAATTTTTCAGTGAACATTCGTAGGACTTGGGTCATGATCCTCATGAAGGTGCTAGGGGCATTGGATAATCCAAAAGGCATCATTACCCACTCATAAAGACCATCCTTAGTTTTGAATGTGGTTTTTCACTCATCCCCGAGTTTGATTCTAACCTAGTGATAGCTGCTCTTAAGGCCAATCTTTGAGAAAATGGTTGCACCGGCCATCATATCTAATATGTCATCCAAACAGGGTATGGAAAATCTATACTTCACCATAATCTTGTTTATGGCACAACTATCGATGCACATTCTTCACGTGCCATCTTTCTTAGGGGTCAGTAGGGCAGGTACAGCACATGGACTTATGCTCTCCCTAATAAACCCTTTTCTTAAGGTTCTCCTACCTATTTTTGCAGTTCTAGATGTTCAGCAGGGTTCATCCTATAGTATGGAAGGTTTGGTAGGGTGGCTCCTGGGACTAAATCAATGGCATGCTGTATGTCCCTTAATGGTGGTAATTGGTCAGGCAGGTCTTCAGGAAACACATCCTCAAATTCTTTTAGAATTTTTATAATTTCCTGAGGGTGCTCTTTCTAGATTTGATCATGAACCTCCTTAGCAGTTAACATCCAGACTGTTGAACCCTCAGTAATCTCACGTTCTAACTCCTTAGCAGTGATTAAATTGACTCTAGATTTCTTCTCTTTCAGACTACTGGATCCCCTCTTGACATTGTCCTTAGGTGGGGTGGGGTTAATCACAATCTTCTTCCCATGAAAAGTAAAAGAACATGAATTCGATCGGCCATACAGGATAGTATCATGGTCATGCAGCCAAGGTCTGCCTAGAATAATGCTACTCACTTCCATGGATATGACATCACACCACACCTTTTCCTGATAGGATTGAAGTTGGATCATGACTTGGCACCTAAGTTTGATGGGGATGGAGGTTGAGTCTATCCAGGATACCTTGTAGGGGCTGGGATGGGGAACTGGGGTTAAGCCTAGGGTTTTGGCAGCACTAGTTGAGATGGCATTCACACGGCTCTCACTATCTATGATAATTTTGCATACCTTATCTCCTAACTTCATAAAGATCTGTAGGATGTTGGTCCTACACCAATCCTCTTGTGTCTTAGTTTGGGATAAGATGCACCTAACAACTCCTAGTAGGTCTGATGGTTCAACTACTTCCTTGTCTCCTTCATACTCTTCCATTATGTTTTCTCCAGCTTCATATACTTCCTCCTCATACTCATCAGTTGGTTCAAGGGCTTCTTCCTCAAGTTCTCCTATGTGTAGGGATCGGGTTGGGCATTGGCTAGCGTAGTATCCTACCTTATGACATTTGAAACAAGCATTATTGAGGTTGGGACTAGGGTTTCTTCCGGAGCTCAGGTGCCTTACCCTTGTCTTCCCTATGGGCTAATGGGATGCTAGGACTGGGTCGAGTTGGGTTAGGGTTGGGTTAGGTTGGGTAGGCTTGGCTAGATCCTGGTTTTGGGTTTGGGGCACTGGTCCTAATGGGCTCAAGTCGACAGGTTATGGGCCCCCGCTGGAATATCTCATAGTCTCTAGCTATATGGTAAGCCTGCTCAAGATCATGGACCACTCTCAAGAACATTTCTCTCTGGATGTCATCTTGCAGTCCAGCCCTAAAGCTAGAAAAAGTCACAGATTCAGACTCATCTATGCTACACCTCATGGCAAACTCATCAAACTTGGCTATGTATTCTGACATAGTCCTATTTCCCTGACTTAGCCTCCGCCACTGATCTAAGAGTCTTTGTTGATAGGATGCAGGAAGGTACTTATCTTTAAGCTTCAGCTTCATAGATCTCTAGGTGACTATGGGAAGTTCTCCTCGTTGTCTAATTATGCACTCCATATTCTCCCAGTATAGCCTAGCCTAGCAGACTAACTTGAGTTTGGCAAACTTACACTTCCTTTTCTCGATCATCTCATACCATTCGAAATATTGGTCCATGTCTCCTTCCCAATCTATATAGACCTTAGTATCTAGACTGCCATCGAAGGTGGGTGCTTCTAGCCTGATGTTCCTAATGGCTCTCTCATCCTGGTCAAAAATATCATGATTGGGTCTCCTATGTTTGGGTTCCAAGAATGGATCATGGTATGGGGGTCTCCTAGGATTGGGTTCCCAAATTGGGTCATGGCGTGGAGGTCTCCTAGGGTGGGGAGGTATGGGCAAAGGTGACTCAGGTTCAGGTTCAGACTGAGACTCATGGGCTCTTTATAGGGTTCCTAAACGACCTTCTACTTGAGTAAACCTATTGTTCATTTGGGTAGTCAATTGGGTCAATTGGGCAAGCTATTCAGTAATGGCCCTCAATCGGGTGTCAAGATTGGGGTCCATGGTTAAATTGGGTTGGGGTTCAGACATATGGTATTTGGCTCCTGATCTAGTGGTCATGCAATCAAGCACACAAATCGGCTAGGGTTTGCTAGACCTAGCAACCCAGGTAAAATGAGTTAGCTCAACTTACAACCAATTCAGCAATTACCTTTCCACTAGCCAGGTAAGAAGTGGGGTAGTGGGAGTCTCCTCCTGCTCTTGCAGGGTCCTAATTAAAAATCACGAATCCGCTTAGAGCATTTATCTCTGGACCTCTAGCCTAGACACCAGATTCAATAAATAATTGGGGGATTGGGTGCACTAGCTTTCTCACAAACCACAGACTGGACCTGTTGGTGTCCCTAGATCAATTAGGTTTCAACTTGATTTTAGTTAGGCTTGGGTTCGAATGCAGGGTAGTTGTTTTGGACCCAGAAAAGGTGATGAAATTTTTTCCTGGTATGACAGAGTAGAAGTGCCCTTAGATTAATTTATGGATGCATGCACACACATGAAACCCTAATGCAATATGAGACTAAAAATCAGAAAAGTTGCAGAAAATAATTTTTTTTTTGTGTTTTATACTGATGGAAGATTAATGAAGATTAGTTTCAATTTAATTAAGTGCAAGAAAATTAAGTTGGAGGGTTTTAATGTAAACTAATTTCAGCCCTAAACTAGTATGCAGAAAATTTCAGCAAGCAATGTTTTTAGGGTTTTCTTTTGCAAATTTTTTTTCTATTTTTTTTTCAGATCTGAAAATTAATGAAAATATGCAGAAATTAAAGAGGACTAAACAGGGATTGATTGATGCAAAAATTAGTGAAAACAGCAAGGTTTCAGTGGAAAATTAGCCCTAGGTTTTGACTAGTATGCAAATTTCAGCATGCAGAAATTTTTTTGTCGTTTTTTGTTTATAGCAGATGCATGAGCATGCCCTAATCCTAAGCTCTAATACCAAACTGATGCGGAATGAGCATGAAGGAATGAACATAAAGAATATGTAGATTAAATAGAGCAATTAATTTTTCAGATTTTATGTAAATTTTGTTACCAAAAAAGAGATGAAGAACAACTAGGAGATGATGTAAGGACTAAAACCTACTACCCGCAAATTAAAGACTATCAAAGAGATAAAGGACATGACCCTAGGATTAAAAAACCACTACTTAGGGCTTGTTCAACTTCAATTAAATAGATCTAAAGAGAGGGTATGGTTCAAATACCTGGTAATGATGTCTTCCTTGTCGTAGATGGGGTCTCTCAGCACTCTAGATCGGTGCCTGGATGATAAAGTCTTGTTCCTGTGGATCTGCCAGCTTTTTATCAGCTATGGTCAGGGGCAAGGAAGGCCTCTTCCAAGGATGTTTCATCAGAGGGATCCTGCAAATCTTAAAGGTTAAGGTCACAGACGATGAGAAGATAAAGAATTGGAAGATGGAAGAGAAGAGGGATGGGAGGGTTGCTGGGGTGGCTAGCGGCCTACTAATGTAGATGCTTGAACTCTGGAGGGCGGCTTGAGGTAGAGATGCCTGAGTGGAGGATGAAGATGCCTGGGGAAGAGGTCAGATGGTGGCAGTTAGGGTTTCGGGGGAGATGATGGTTGGCGGCCAAGGGAGGATGGAAGGGGTGATGGTGACCTAGGGTTTGGAGGTGGATGAGGGGCGTCCCAGGGTTTAGATGAACGCTAGGATTTGATGGCGAATGGTAGGGGTGGCTAAGGCTAGAAGAAACTAGGGTTTAGTTTGGGTCTCACACCCTCTCCCTCAGGAGGTCAATGCACACAGGCATGGAAAGAAAAAAACTCTCAATTTTCATTCAATAAACATTATTTACAAGAGGGAGGAGGGGTGGGATATTTATAAATCACCCAGGCCCTTAGACTCCCTATCAAAGTTAGATTACAAATTTGTGTGGGATAGGGAGTACAAAGTTGAGTGGAATAGGGAGACTTGACTCCATGATGGACTTGAACTTCAACTCCTTGTTGGACTTGGACTTTGATATCCTCTAGGGCTTGGGATGGGGCACCAACCATAGCGGGCTTGGACTGGGTTGGGGCACCAATTCTCCTTGTGGGCTTGTGCTGGGGCACCAAGCTTTGTGTGGACTTGGACTGGGCGACACTCCTAGTGGGCTGAGGTGTCAAAGCTGGGGAGGCACCCTTCTTGTGGGCTTAGGTGGCTTGAAGGGGCCCAAGCACAGGGACTGATGACTTGAGTAGGGGTCTAGGCGCATGAGCCGGGGCCTAGTGACTTTCTTGGTCTGGTGACTCCCTCTTGAACTTGACTTGAATTACAGGTCTCGATTGAATTTGTCTGGACTGACACACAAAGGGACTCAGTTGCCTGGACTGAATACAACTGGACTCAACTCAACTGACTTGACAAGGGACTTAATTGATTCGATTTATTACATAACTCAATTGGTTCACTTTAGTACAGGACTCAAGTGACTTAGTACTAATGAACTTTACATGACTCAAAACCCTAATAAAAAATTCATAACTCAATTGGCTCACTTTAGTACAAGACTCAAGTGACTCGGTACTAATGGACTTTACAGGACTCAAAACCCTAATCAGAAATCTATAACAGGCCTAGTAATCTCTATCTGATCCTGGTGCCCGCACCATACAACTTCTCCTCCTTGAATGTTTAGAATACTATTCTTAGAAATTATTTATATGCTTATAGGATTTTTGAATAAATTAGTATGTTATCAATTAACACCACTACAAACTGATCCAGGTTGGGCCTGAACACTCGATTTATGAGGTCCATGAAAGCTGCAGGTGCATTCGTTAGACCGAAGGGCATGACCAGGAATTCATAATGTTCATATATGGTTCTAAAGGCTATCTTAAACACATCCTTAACCCTTATCTTTAATTGATGGTAGCTGGAATGAAGATCAATTTTTTTTTAAAATACTTGTGCTTCCTGTAATGATCGAATAGATCATCAATCCTCGGTAAAGGATATTTATTCTATACCGTCACCTTGTTTAACTCTCCATAGTCTATACAAAATAGAAAACTACCATCCTTTTTCTTCACAAATAATTTCGAAGCATCCCAGGGAGACATGCTCAGTCTGATAAATCCTTTTTTAGCAACTCTTGCAATTGCTCCTTAAGCTCTTTCAATTCAGTCAGAGCCATCCTGTATAGAGCTTTGGAGATGGCTTCAGCCAGGTATGAGATCAATGGAGAACTCGACTTCTCTGTCAAAAGGCAATCCTAGAGATCATCTAGGAAGATCTCTGGAAGCTTATTCATAATAGGAATGTCTTCTAATTTGAGCTCTTCTTGCTGCATATCTATCACTGATGCAAGGAACCCTTCATAACCTTTCCTAAGGAGTCGTTTGGCATTAAAAGCTGAGATCACCCTTCACTGAGAGGTTAACCTACAATCCATAAAGTCAAACTTCGACTAGCCAGGGACCCAAAACTTTACTATCTTCTCAAAACAATCGATGGAAGCATAATATGCTACTAACCAATCCATCTCAAGAATTATATCAAAGTCTTTCATCTCTAGGATTATTAAATCCGATTCCATCTCCCTACCTCCGACGTCCAATTTGCAATCCTTGTAGATTAGGTTAACTAGAATGACATCTTTGCTTGGTGTAGAAACACAGAGACTAGTTTCTAAAGGTGTCGAAGTCAACTCATTATTTTCTCTAACCAGTCTAGCTGACATAAAAGAATGTGTAGCACCAGTATCAAACAGAACATAAACACTACTAGAAAATAACCTAAGCATACCTGTCATCACCAAATTAGAAGCATTGACATCCTTCTTTATGAGTGCATACACCCGTCCCTGGGTTCTCGATTTCTGTTGTTCTCCTCCTTGTTGCTGTCCTTCTTAAGGTACTCGATTAGTAGGAGTTCCTTGAGAAGCTTGAGGTGCTTGGTGCTATGGCTCCTAACAACTCCAACACACAATAGTCTTATGACCCTCCTTACTGCATTTATAACATTTTCCTCTTGACCATGTACAATCTCGTTTAAGGTGAGGCCCATTATACTTGTGATACTTGACATCATCCCTTTGCTAAGTCTTATCATTTAGAGTGACATTGTCAAACTTCCTAGTCTTTGCACCTGGATTCTTATTATGTTGACCCTGATGTTCTCCGGCTCTAGATCTCTACTTCAAAGCTTTTATCCTTTTTGCTAGAGTAATGTCCAAACCACTTTCTATTATTAATGCTTTGTTAATGATCTCTTTATAAGTGGACAACTCGAAAAAAGTCACCTATTGTTGGATTCGCCCTCTAAGTCCATTCTCAAATTTCCTAACCCGGACCCCTTATTCGTTATCAGTGTTGGAGCATATTTGGATAGTTCTTCAAACTTTGCAGCATACTGAGCAACTATCATACTACCCTACTCCAGGCGATCGAACTCTTGAAATTTTTGAATTTGAACACTCTGGGAGAAATACCTCTCATAGAAGACTCTCATGAAACCTTTCCAAGTAAAAGATGCATCATTTGGTCCCAGCTTTCCAAGCTCCATATCCCATCAAGTAGTTACCTCTTCTTGTAATATAAAGGTAGCAAAATTAACTTTCTCCTTTTTTAGGCACCTTAAGACCTAGAACATTTTCTCTATCTCTTTCAGCCGACCCTTGGCCTGAAGGTGAAAACTATTCACACAAGCATGGCAAAAAAGATGCATTTTAAAACTATTTTAAAACATGCACAATGAAAGGCTCGGTAGATAGATCAAAACAATCTACCGATATGCCCGTAACAGGATCTAGCATAATGATCTAGCATGCAAGCAAAACATCAACAGCAAGAAATAAACAAAGGTATAAATGTACCTTACCTTAATACCTCTGAAAATACTGAGAAGAAGGATGAAGGTGCCCGAGCCACACACGTGTCTAGCCTCTATAGGTAATCCACAACAGGGCTCGACTTTGATCAACTCTCTCGGAGTGCTAGCTCTTCGGGATCCTTCGAGCCGATTTTCTTCTTCTAGGAAGACAAGGAGGAGATGTGGAACCCTTTCTAAGAAACTCTTTTCCAAGACCTAGCTTGAATGCTAGGTTTCTCGCTCCCAATCCCAAGTCCTCTAAGCCCTTCTTCTTATTCTCTTTTCTTTTCTCTCTTGTTCTCTTTGTAATCACTAGCAGCCTCTATAATGACCTTCATTTATAGGGGCAGCCATGAGAGGAAGAAAAAGGAAGGAGGAGTGATTGGAGAAGAGAGTTAAGGGGCATTCCAAATGGGTCCAAGCCATAGAAGGTAAGTATGACAATCATACCATGAATGCTTGGAGCCAAAACGTCCAAAATTTTAAATTTCGAATTCAAAATTTGAAGTCAAACATTCCAGAAATCTGCTTGTCACAGCAAGTGTTGACACTTGCAAAAATGCCAAGTATCGACACTTAGAACATGGTCAATCATATTGACCTCCGGTGACGGCTAACGATTCTCAATCGTCGATTAACCTTAAGATCAGATAGAAACCCCTACGGTGTGTGACCCCATAGGTTCGAACACTAAGCTAGAAGCATGGAATATTTTCAGTACCAATCAAATCCTCATCTAGCAATGATACCCGACGTCCAAATAAGTCGAAGATGCAAAGCACCTCACAAGAACCTCTGGCATATGGTTACCGCATAATTCATCCTTTTGACCTCAAAATGCTTAGGATGACCTAGGTTTGACTACCAACCTTAATATGGTTTATCCAAATCATGTTTCAACTTTGCAAGTTCTATGACTCCTCACAAGAACTACCTTAGCCAAGAATTTGCTAAATTGAGACATAGTGAGTCATTCACTCCAAACTATTTGGAGGGGTTAATTCTATCTTGATCCACCACCGCTCCACAAGTACTTGACTGCACCCAAAAACCTTCCATCACTGGAATAGAAATCCAGGTAGTCCGATACCAAAATATAGTGAGTTGCTTGCAAGCTACCATGGTGATCTCAGGTATGAGGGACATATATGCTATATCCCTTCGCAAGCAACCCTTTGGCAGAAGGGAGCTCCGTAGATGGTCACGTTCAGTGAGATGTCATACATTGCACTTGCATATCAAACCAGTGTCTCCACACTCCTTGGTTAAGAGGACAACCAATAAATATGATATACAACAACCTACACTCGATCCATCGTCGTCCTATAATAATGTATCCTTTGGTTGTGAACCAGTTTAAGAACTACTTGATATATCCTCTCTATATCAAACAATTATAGTTCCAAGGACTCCATCATACAAGAGTTCATTTCAGAAAAATATAAATATGATGAACATCCAAAAGAATAACTTTTATTCATTAAAAAATCATATATAGTTACAAGATAGTACAACCATCTACAGCCTAGACGATTGGTTTTGGGACATAATTTCCAACACGGCCTCCATAGGATCAGAAGTTTTCTTGAATACTGTTGGATCATACTTCTTGAAATCTATCAAGGTTACTTGTCACTCTTGTTGGACCCCACTCCCAGTTGTCACTAAGAAGTCCCTTGTTGCTATTGCTATTGCAATAATTACTGCAAAAATTGCTGTTACTGCTGTATGAGTTGTTTTGTTGCTATTGTTGTGCCTCCACTATCCTTATCATATCAGTCCTAGCAATGGCTTGTTATTGTACCAGTAATTGCATAAGCTGAGAAAGGCCTACTAGGTCCCCAGGCTGAACTCCAAGTCCACCGGAGGTTCCTGTTTCAACTGTTCCAGTCTCCAGGGTGTTGTCTATGAAATTGTGCAATGGTTCCTGTTGGCATACACCATTTCCTAGTAGGATCCTAGCATCTTCTTACTAATCCGAGGGCTTCTAAGTATTTAAGCCATCCACAAATCTTGTGGGCCTCCTAGCACATCCATGCCCGCCTCCACATGCCATAGGATCCTATACCAATATTGTTAGTGCTCATATATCATCTAAGTATATGTGAATATATTATTGTATCCTATCTCAACCTATTAATGACCCACTCTCTCTCCCTATGAACTTGCATCCTAGGATCCTACAACCTAAGCTCGATACTACTCAGTCATGCCCCGAACTCAGTACCGGGATTGGCTATGTGACCGGTCGTACAAATCCTAGGTATATCCTAGAGATCATGCTAGACCTAAGTACATAAGATTCTCATCATTTATTAAAATTAAAATTTAATTTTATTAACCAAATACCATTAAAATAATTTAATAATGACTAAATAATCAACTCATTCAATTTATGATTACTAAATGATCAACTTATTTATTACAGGATATTAGAAAGAGGAATAACTAAACAAATAAAGATCCTGGTACTTAGTTTCATGCTCGTCCCCACCCCATGCTATGTGTCTTGCGACTCTAAAAAATAAAGAAATAAGGAGTGAGCTTTACAGCCCAGTAAAGATTTTCATACAATTTTACCTATAATTATATGAATCAAAAATAATAAGAAAAATAATAATCATAAGCCATGCATCATAAATATCATATTATGCATCCAAGATATCTCAACTACTATCCATCCATGGCCAGGCTAACCATACTATTCGCCCGTGGCTTAGCTATTCCACGTTCGATCCATCCATGGCTCGTCTATTCCATGTATTATTCATCTGTGGCTAGCCTATTCTATGTATTATCAGTTTGTGACTTGGCTGTCCCATATATTATCTGCCCGTGGTCGGCTATTCCATATTTTATCACCCGTGGCTCGGCTATTTTCGGTGTGGTGTGGCTAGTCCAAAATATTCTTTTCTTAATTATCAATTTAACAAAATCTTCATATGATTATTAAACCATATTTAATGCAAGATTTTTCAAACTGGTATCATGTTTCAAAGCATCCAAATGCATTATATAAAAATAATAGTGTCAGTCGGTGAATACAAATATCCATCATAAAGAATCAAAATATAAACAGTGTATAAATAATGATACATGCCCTGCTCATGTCTGTGAATAAAACTATGTAGTGTAAAGTATATAAGGTAATGATCATGTACAAAAATCCTTACCTCTCTAGAGACAACCCAAATATACTCGATATCAGTTCTGTTGACCCCTGGAATGGTTTTGATGATCACAAAATATTGGAGCATGTATTTGATACTAACTCTTTTCAAATTGTTTAAGAAGTTTTGTAGGAATTGGTTACCTTTGTTTAAAGTGGTTTTCAAATTTACTTAAGGGTAATTCAATTAAGTTTGTAAAAGCCCTAACTTATGAATACTGTAATCATGTAAAACAGGCTTTAAATTGTAAAAATTTGATAAGATATATAGATTAGCTTCTAGTTGATTCAATGTTGAAGATCTTTGGAGAAGCTTGAAGCAGTTTTTTAAGATTTGCAAGAGCCAACTCATGGTGGCACGACATGGAGAAAGATCAAAGTTTCAGAACCAAGAGCCGACTCCCAGTTCAAGAGCCGACTCTTCCAGAAATATATTTTTTGAAGTTCTGAGAACTAAAGCCGACTCCCAGTTCAAGAGCTGACTCTAGATATGTATGTTTGTCTTGACTGAAAGCTTGAAGACAAGAGCTGACTCCTAGTCCAAGAGCCGGCTCCCATAGAAGTTTATTTTTAGCCTGTCTGAGACTTCGAGCCGACTACCGGAGCTCGAGCTAGCTCGTGGAGCCGTTGTCTGCACTTCAACGGCTAGTTGCTGAAATTGAAATTTGAGCTCCAATTCATCTTCAACGGTCATTTCATGAATTTCAAGGCCCTACAACGGCCATATCTCATGGAAAACTATAAAGGGGATTATTTTTGAAGGATTAAATAATTTGATTAAGATTTATTGCTGAATTTTCTTGAGAAATTAAAGAGCTTTCAAGTTACTCAACTACCTACCTCAAAGAGCATTCAAGTTGGATTCAAAGCTTCACCAACTCCACTCTATCATTGAATCTACTCATTAAAGAAGAGAAGAAGTAGCATTGAAGAGCACTCAAGGCTTGACTTCATCTTGATCTACATCGGTAATACCAAAACAAACATGGTTTGTTGTATTTGCTTGATTACATTGTCTTTATTTTTGTTTACTCTCCTAGAATGGCAAGGGGCTGTATCTTAAGAGAGAGTTAAAGGTTTTTAGGTGAACCTTGTAAAACCTAAGTTTGGGTTCTTGGTTTTCCCGGTTTAAAACCAAGTGTTTGGGTTTTCTTTGGTGATCCCGTATAAAACCAAAGGGAGTTTGGGTTTCTTTGGTGATCTCAGTAAAACCAAAGTGTATAAGTTTGGATTGTGAGCCTGGTAAAACAATCCGACTATATTCTGGTTGGGGGATATAGTGGAAATCCCAAGTGGTCCTTGGTAGTGGATGTAAGAGCCGGTTGTTCCGAACCATTATTTTTTGATGTTTGTGATTGTACTTTCATTGCTTTATTGCTTCAATTTATTTACTTCTGCTTTGCACACTTCACTTCTACACTAAAAGAATTTCAAAGTGCACATACTTGCAAAAGTTTTTTAATCCCAATTCACCCCCCTCTTGGGAAGCCACCTGGGCAACAAGTGGTATCAGACCAGAGTCTCTGAAAGTTAGTTAGAGTAAAGACATATGGCACATCCCATGAGCACTTCATTGGCCGAAGGTCAATCCACAAATCGACCACCACTTTTTACCGAATTAATTACACTTATTGAAATGCAAGAATGAAGATATACATTCAAGCCATAGACTTTCACCTATGGAAAATCATCATGAAAGGACCTCACACACCCATAATTAAAGTTAATGATATAGAGGTTCCCAAACTAGAAGAGGATTGGGACGAGAATGATATGAAATTAGTTGAATTGAATACCAAAGCAATGAACCTATTGTATTGTACATTGGATCCAAATGAGTTTAACAGAATTTCAACTTACAATTCTACTAAAGAAGTTTGGAACAAATTAGATATCACACACGAAGGCACTTCTCAAGTTAAGACATCAAAAAATAATCTACCTGTACATAATTAAGAGTTGTTCAAGATGGATCCTAGTGAGACTATATCTACCATGTATACTCATTTTACTGATATCATAAACGGTCTTAAGAGTCTGGACAGAACTTATTCTAATGCTGATCTTATCCAAAAAGTCTTAAGATCTTTGCCAGATAAGTGGGAAGCCAAAGTGACAGCAATTCAAGAAGCAAAGGACCTAAATACACTGCCACTAGATGAACTACTTGGATCCTTATTCACTCATGAACTGGCTATGCAACAAAGAACTGAAGAAGATACAAAAAGAAAGAAAGCCATTGCATTTAAAGCTACTGAGAAAGATAAGAATGAAGAATCTGATTCATCAGATAATGATGATCTTGGAAGTGACGAAATTGCCCTAGTCATGAGAAAATTCAAAAGGTTTATGAGGAGAAGAAAAACGAACAGATGGAGAAAGCATTACAGAAAAGGTGACTTTGAAAAGAAAAGAAAAGAGATAAAGAAAAGATAAAGAAAAGATAAAGATCAAGTACATATCTGCTATGGATGCAAGAAACCAGGACACATCCATCCTGATTGTCCTGAAGGAAAGAAAAAGATATTCCCTAGAAAGAAGAAGAAGGCAATGCTAGCTGCTTGGAGTGATAATGATGAAACTATGTCTACTGAAGAGGATGAAGAGACAACAAAAACTGCACAAATCTGTCTTATGGGTTTGGAGGATGAAGTAAGCACATTTGAACCTAATTTAGAATTCACTTATGTTGAATTACATAATGCTTTTTGCGAACTATTGATAGAATATAAAAAAGCTGGTTTAAAATTGAGAGATTTAAAAAATAAATGTGATGTATTTGAAAATGACAAAAATGAATCTTGTGAAAGAAACAGAATCTTGCAAAGAGAACTAAATTTGGTTTGTGAAAGACTTAAGATTATTCAAGTTGAAAAAGAAGAGCTTTTTTAAAAAAATAAGGATTTGAAAAATGAAAATGATGACCTAAAGAAAGAAGTTCAAAAATTGAAACCCTTAGTTGAAAAATTAACCCTAAGTTCTAGCAAACTTGAGTTAATCTTAAAAGATCAAAAAGAAACAAATAATAGATTTGGAATTGATTATAAAGGCTCTATTTCAAACACATTTTCTGCTTCTACTTCATATGCTCCTAAATCATTAGTTCTAAACATGTTAGACCTAAATTTGCATCATCTCATAGTTATTATTCAAATTCAAGGATTGTATGCTATACATGTAATAACATTGGTTATAAAGCTTTTGAATGTCATTTGAAACTCAAAGATAAAAGAAAAATTAAGAAAGTTTGGGTTCCAAAAGGAACCATTTTCGCTAACTTGCAAGGACCCAAGAAAGCTTGGGTACCTAAATTTATTAAATGATTGTTTTACAGGGATGTCTTGCAGCCATAGCATAAAAAAAAGATGGTATTTGGATAGCGGCTGTTCAACACATGACAGGTGATGTTGATCAATTTTTCATTTTAGAACAGAAGGATGGTGGAATGGTAACATTTGGTGATAATAAAAAGGAAGGATAATCGGTATTGGTAAAATCAAAATTACTCCTTCTACATTTATTGAAAATGTATTACTTGTAGAAAAATTAAAGCATAATCTTTTGAGTATTAGTCAGCTATGTAACATTGGTTTTAATGTATTCTTCAAGTCATCAATGTGTATAGTAGTTGATCCAGTTGACTCTAGTACTAAATTCGTTGGACACTGACTTGGTAACATTTATGTGGTAGATCTTAATGATCTAGCTATGTCAAGTAATACAAGTCTTGTAGCAATGAATGACAAGAGCAAGGAATCAAGTTTACTATGGCATAGGCGACTTGGTCATGCTAGTATGGACACTATAGCTAAATTGATTTCAAATGACTTAGTCAAAGGTTTGCCGAAGTTTAAAGTTAATTTGATTATGTTTGTGATGCATGTCAGCTAGGAAAACAAGTGAGGGAGAGTTCTAAATCTAAAAATATAGTTTCAACATCTAGACCCTTAGAGCTACTTCACATGGACCTATTTGGACCTACTAGGACTACCAGCCTAGGTGGTATGAAGTATGGACTTGTGATTGTAGATGATTTTTCAAGATACACATGGGTTTTGTTTTTTGCACATAAGGATGATACTTTTAATGTATTCAAAAAGTTTTACAAAAGAGTTACAAATTTGAAAAACTTATATGTTATTTCAATTCATAATGATCATGGCACCGAATTTGAAAACCAGTATTTTGATCATTTTTGCACAAAGCACGATATCGATCATAACTTTTCTGCACCTAGAACACCATAGCAAAATGGTATTGTAGAAACAAAAAATCGTACTTTGGAAGAAATGTCAAGAACAATGCTTTGTGAAGGAAATCTTCCAAAATACTTTTGGGCAGAAGCTGTTAATACCGCATGCTATATTTTAAACAGAGTTTTGATTAGACCTATTATCAGAAAAACCCCCTATGAACTTTGGAATAATAAAAAATCAAATATCAAATATTTTCATGTTTTCGGATGTAAATGTTTTGTTCTTAACAATGGAAAAGACAATCTTGGTAAATTTGATGTAAAATCCGATGAGGCTATTTTTCTTGGATACTCTTTAAATAGTAAAGCCTATCGAGTTTTCAATAAAAGAACTTTGATTTGAAGAATCTGTTTATGTTGTTTTCAATGAATCTGACATTATATCTTCGAGAAAGGAAGATTTTGCTGAGATAATGTAGGTACACTAGAGCATGGAATGAAAGACTTGACCCTCAAAGACACACAATCAGGTCAACCGCATGAAGAAGAGGTGAGTAAAAAGCATGATGATATACCTAAAGAATGGAGGTATATATAATCACACCCTAAAGAATTAATTATAGGAGACCCATCTCAAGGAGTTAAAACTAGATCTGCACATAAGATACACATGATTTAATTGCTTTTGTTTCATGTAGAACCTCATAATATAGATGAAGCCGAAACTGATCCTAATTGGATGTTAGCAATGCATGATAAATTAAACCAATTTAGAAGAAATAATGTCTGGACCCTAGTTGAAAGATTCAATGATCATCCTATTATAAGCACTAAGTGGGTTTACAGAAATAAACTAGATGAAGATGGAAATGTAATTAGAAATAAGGCTAGATTGGGTGCACAAGGATATAATCAAGAAGAAGGAATAAATTTTGATAAAACTTTTGCACCAGTAGCTAGATTAGAAGCCATTAGATTGCTATTAGCTTATGCATGTTTTATAAATTTCAAGTTATTTCAAATGGATGTAAAGAGTGCATTTTTGAATGATCTTTTATCTGAAGAAGTTTTTGTTGAGCAACCTCTGGGTTTTATCGATCACACTTTCCCAAATCATGTTTTCAAACTGAATAAAGCATATATAGTCTGAAACAGGCACCTAGAGCCTGGTATGATAGACTAAGCAAATTTTAATTGTAAATAAATTTGTAAGAGGTAGTGTTGACACCACACTATTTATTCAAAGAAAGAAAAATGATATTTTAGTTATACAAATATATGTTGATGACATTATCTTTGATCTACTGATGAATCTTTGTGTCAAGACTTTGGTAAGTTAATGCAGGGAGAATTCGAAATGAGCTTGATGGGCGAATTGAGTTACTTTCTTGGACTTCAAATTAAACAAACTAAAGAATGTATTTTGATCAACCAAGCAAAGTACATTAAAGAAATAATCAAGAAGTTTGGCATTGAATCAAGCAAGTTAAATGGAACACCAATGAGTCCTGCATGCAGACTTGACAAAGATGAGAATGGCACAAATATTAATTAAAAGCTGTATCGAGGTATGATCGGTTTATTACTTTATTTAACAGCTAGTAGACCTGATATATTATTTAGTGTTTGTATGTGTGCACGTTTGTAATCTAATCCTAAAGAATCACACATCACAGCTATTAAGAGAATTATTAAATATCTGAAAGGTACATGCAATGTAGGCTTATGGTATTCTAAACACACATCATTGAAGTTAATTAGCTATTCTGATGCTGATTATGGAGGATGTAAAATTGATAGAAAAAGCACAAGTAGCATCTGTCAATTTCCAGGTGTTGACTTGATTTCCTGGCACTGTCGCAGATAGAACTCTGTAGCTTTATCTACTGCTGAGGCAGAATATGTAGCTACTGGGAGCTGTTGTGCTCAAGTGTTATGGATCAAGCAACAACTAGCAAATTATGATGTTGTCCAATCTAAAATTTCTATTAAATGTGATAATACTAGTGCTATTAATTTATCAAAAAATCTAATTCAGCACTCACGAACTAAGCACATTGAAATTTGACATCATTTTATTTGAGATCATGTTTTAAACAATGTTGTGGAACTTGAATTTATACCTACTGAAGACCAACTAGCGGACATTTTCACTAAACCATTAAGTCTAGATAGATTTGAGAAAATTAGGGGAGAATTAGGACTTTATGACCCATTTTAAACCTATTTGACCTAATTTTTTAAAATTAAAGAAAAATTATCTAGAAATTTTAAATTTTTCTTTAGAGCATAGGACAACCCAGTTTAGACTCTAGAAACCCTTAAAAACTGATGATTGACCCTTTTTGACCTTTAGTTTGGCTTTTTGCTCGAGCCAACTCGAGTTCTCAAAACTCTGGGCGAGCTGACTGGCAGGTCGGGCTGAAGCTATTTAAATAGGGTTTCCAATTTTCCTATTCATTGTCTTTTCTAGGTTTTGACCGTTTCTTTCTAGCCGACTCCTCACTCCACACTAGAAAACTCTCCAAAAACCCTCTCAAACCTCTTCAAATCCTTGATCTTTGAAGAATGGCGCCTCGCAAGGTTGTGGTGAAGAAAGCAAGAATAATGGTTCAGAATGTGGCTAAGGAATGGAGGAGCAAGAGGTGACTGGATACTTCGATCCCGTAAGAGGAACAGCCGATTAAGCCAGAGGAAGTTGTTCCAGCACCCCGACAAGTCATTCCAATGGGAAATTGACAAGTGACCCCTGGTAGGTGCATCGATTTCAGTTTTCTCGAACAAGAACAATTGAATATTGGTGCTTGGCTTGAAAGACAGGGTTGGAAGGATTTTTGTCAATTGAATGTTCCAACTTATCCAAATCTGGTTCGTCAGTTCTTTTAGAGCAATGTCACTATGAGCTTTTCATATTGAAGGAACAGTGAAAGGGAAATTCATAGAGGTAAATGAGAAAAAGCTTTCAAGTTTATTGAATATACCTAAAGAAGGAGAATGCTATTTGGTTATGAAGGAAAAAGTGAAAACACTTAGACTCATCTTGGGAAGATCTAACGTGAAAGGGATTATTCATGTAAGTGCAAATCAGCTCTCATTGGAAATGAGGCTGTTGCACAACATCACTAGCCGGATTTTCCTACCCAGGATGGGGAGATTCGATTGGGTTAGCGAGAGAGATCTCATATTCATGAGGCGACTGATTGAGGGGAAGCCCCTCAACCTTCCATTTATTATGATTTTTCAGATGAGAGAGGCTGTACATAGGGCATGAGCTTGTTTGCCTTACGGGATGGTGTTTACTTTGTTATTCCAGGATGCTGATATTGATCTTACTGGAGAGGACTGTCGTCTGTTGCTGCACACCAACAGGTATATAGTGAAATCCCTGACCAGAATGGGATTTATTAAAGTTGA
Source organism: Areca catechu (assembly GCA_021397845.1). Taxonomy (NCBI): domain Eukaryota; kingdom Viridiplantae; phylum Streptophyta; class Magnoliopsida; order Arecales; family Arecaceae; genus Areca; species Areca catechu. Next base: position 153,414,369 of record CM038043.1, read on the forward strand.
TGGAAATTGGATCAAAAAGACTTCAGGAGTTCCTGTAGCACATTCAGAGGACTCAGATAATGATGTACAGGCTGCAGGACATGGTGAGGAGACTGAGGGACAGACTGATGAGGCTGGACCATCCGAGCCAGCTCCTGCTTCACCTCACTCACCAGTCAAGACTCCTACTGCTGCTAGACTTGATACTGATGATAGACTTCACAGAGTTTTAGAGGAGATTTCTTGTCTCAGGACTGACACTGACAGGAGGATTAGTTCTCTACAGTCCAAGATGCAGCAGAGCTTTCATGATATTATGGCTATATTGAGACAGCTATCTGCAGCCAGCCAACATGCACCTTCTACTTCCACAGCGACTGGCACAGCGACTAGCACGGGCACTGAGACTAGTACTGGCACTCATGCTGAGCAGGGACAGGAGACACATTGCACTGATGCACCTTATCACGCCACACCTACTGTTGGTGAGCCTCGGGATTGTATGGAGGCTGCTGGATCTGCTGATGTTGGAGTGACTCCTGCTACTCAGATGCTTTCATCCACCAACACTTTGGCCATATTTGTTGATCCACCTACTACCAGACCTACACCCATCTTTATTTCATCATAATCAAAAACCAAAGCTAAACCTAAATCTAAAGTAACTAGGACTTCTACACCTACTAGGACTAGAATTAGGGATCTCCGCCTTAGGTTCCCCAAATCAAACCTAGTCCAGGTATTCTAGAGGTGGTTCCTCCTCTGATGAGGAAGAACCTGATAGTGATCCTAGCACTTCATTTTGATGTTTAGGTTTTATCTTTTTGAGACTTGATGTTGTTGCATTTTGGTTATGTGATACTATTTTGTTGTACCGTGGCACATTTGTAAAGTATCACATATGCTATGTATTGGCTTATTTCTCATATATATATATATATATATATATATATACTTCACTTGTTATGAATTAGTGTTATGAATGAATTAATGATATGATTGAATTAATGTTACAAATGAATGTCCATTCTCATATACCTTTTGTTGATGACAAAAAGGGGGAGAATGAAGACTGTGTGTGGCATGAAAAAAAAAAAAAACTATATTGGCATGAAAAAGAAAAAGCTATATGATAAATATATGCTATATTCATGAACTATGTTGATAAGATTATGTTGATTCATGAAAATTGCTCAAGAATTGTTTACAAATGCTATATGGATAATTGAATGTTATGAAACTTTGATGAAATGAATGACTTGATTCATGAAAATTTGATGAAACTTAAAGTTTACTTCAAAAGTTTGAAAATTTCATAAGCTTCGATATGCCTTGTATAGTTAATACCCTTGATACATCATGTATCGATACATCATGTTATGATACATATGATACATCATGTTTCGATATACTTATACACATGATATGTAGTATTCAATACCATACATTTGATATATTTTGGCACATTGCATCGATACACCGATACCTAACCTATATGATACGCATAGACTTGAAAATACTGCAATTGTAAAGTGCTTTCAATTTTTAATCATGCCCAGTGTTTTGTCATCATCAAAAAGGGGAGATTGTTGACCCCTAGAATGATTTTGATGATCACAAAAATTGGAGCATGTATTGATACTAACTTTTCTCAAATTGTTAAGAAGTTTTGCAGGAATTGGTTACCTTTGTTTAAAGTGGTTTTCAAATTTACTTAAGGGTAATTCAATTGAGTTTGTAAAAGCCCTAACTTATGAATACTGTAATCATGTAAAACGGGCTTAAAATTGTAAAAATTTGATAAGATATATAGATTAGTTTCTAGTTGATTCAATATTGAAGATCTTTGGAGAAGATTGAAGCAATTTTTTAAGATTTGCAAGAGCCGACTCATAGTGGCACGGTACAGAGAAAGATTCAAAGTTTCATAACCAAGAGCCGACTCTTCCAGAAATATATTTTTTGAAGTTTGAGAACTAGAGCCGACTCCCGGTTCAAGAGCCGACTCTAGGTATGTATGTTGTCTTGATTGAAAGCTTGAAGGCAAGAGCCGACTCCTGGTCCAAGAGCCGGCTTCCACAGAAGTTTGTTTTTTTGGCTGTCTGAGACTTTAAGCCAACTCCTGGAGCTCGAGCGGCTCGTGGAGCCGTTGTCTGCACTCAACGGCTAGTTGCTAAAATGAAATTTGAGCTCCCATTCATCTCCAACGGTCATTTCACGAATCCCAAGGCCCTACGACAGCCATATCTTATGAAAACTATAAAGGGGGTTATTTTTGAAGGATTAAACAATTGATTAAGATTTATTGCTGAATTTTCTTGAGAAAATAAAGAGCTTTCAAGTTACTCAACTACCTACCTCAAAGAGCATTCAAGTTGGATTCAAAGCTTCACCAACCCCACTCTATCATTGAATCCACTCTTTAAAGAAGAGAAGAAGCAGCATGAAGAGCACTCAAGGCTTGACTTCATCTTGATCTACATCGGCAACACCAAAACAAAGTGGTTTGTTGTAGTTGATTACATTGTCTTTTTATTTTGTTTGCTCTCCTAGAATAGCAAGGGGCTGTATCTTAAGAGAGAGTTAAAGGTTTTTAGGTGAACCTTGTAAAACCTAAGTTGGGTTCTTGGTTTATCCAGTTAAAACCAAGTGTTGGATTTTCTTTGGTGATCCCGATAAAACCAAAGGGAGTTTGGGTTTCTTTGGTGATCCGGTAAAACCAAAGTGTATAGGTTTGGATTGTGAGCCTGGTAAAACAATTCCGACTGTATTCCGGTTGGGGGATATAGTGAGAATTCCAAGTGTCCTTGGGTAGTGGATGTAGGAGCCGGTTGCTCCGAACCACTCTATTTCTTGGTGTTTGTGATTGTGCTTTCATTGCTTTATTGCTTCAATTTATTTACTTCCGCTTTGCACACTTCACTTCTACACTAAAAAAATTTCAAAGTGCACATACTTGCAAAAGTTTTTTAATCCAATTCACCCCCCTCTTGGGAAGCCACCTGGGCAACAAGTTCATACCCGGAGCTCGCTCAACGTCATTCTACTCAGAAGACTGTTCCTCTACAATAATAATTTTTAATATAAATAAATAATCTAATAGAAATGTAAATCCAAAGTTTTTATCCGAATCTTATCAGTGGTCCACCCACTGATACCCTTCACAATTTTCCAGGAAAAGAAACTTCCAGTCTCCCCTTCCAATATTTATTTTTCTTTTCTTTTCTTTTTTCTCACTCTTCTTTTTCCCTCCTCTTTCTCTCTCCTCTTCTCTCTCTTCTTTTTTTTTTTTTTTCTTTTTTTCTTTTCTTTTTCTTTTTTCTTTCTTTTCTTCTCTCCTCTTCTTCTTGTTATTTTTCCTTCCCCTTTCCTCTCCTTTTTCTCCACCGAACAAAGGGATCTCCCCCCTTTTTTTCTTTCTCTTCTTCTCCTCTTCTTCTCCCTTTCCTTTTCTTCTCCTCTCTTTTCCTCTCCTTCCTCCCCCTCTCCTCTTCCTCTGCTCGACCGAACAGTGCTGGTGGCAGTCCACGGTGACTCGGCCTCCATCCTTGTCCGGCATCCATCGGTGATGACCCATATCACCGAAAATCAAAGAGAAAGGTGAGGGAAACAATGAAATTGTACTCACCTTGGTCCCGATGAGTTTCTCCCTCACCGACCATTGAGAACCTCTTGGAATCTGTTGCCAAAATCGTGAAGACCAACACTCCTCCTCGCTGATGGTAGGTGGTGTTACGGCCGTAACGATGATGTGGCATGTCTCAGATTTCGTTGGGCATGATTCGAGCCACGTGGAGTCTTTTTTCGGCTGAGTCATGCAGCCCATCCCGGCCGAAGTCGAGCTCGGACGAAATTGAGCGCCCTTCTGCCACTCCACCAGGTGTCCACCCAGGAGGGGTCCACCTCGACCGAGTTCGGCGGCTCCCCCGCTCCCTCGCCAGGTGGCACCTAGAGATGGTCCCACCTCGACCGAGGTCGAGCCGGGCCCCTTCGCTCCTTTGCCAGGTGGTGCCCGGAGGCGGGACCATCTCGGTCGAAGCCGAGAGTCCTTCTGCCACTCCGCCAGGTGTCCACCCAGGAGGGGTCCACCTTGGTCGAGTTCGGCGGCTCCCCCGCTCCCTCGCAAGTGGCACCCAGAGACGGTCCCGCTTCGGCCGAGGTTGAGCCGGCCCCTTCGCTCCTTCGCTAGGTGGCGCCCGGAGACGGGACCACCTCGACTGAAGCCGAGCATCCTTCTGCCACTCTACCAGGTGTCCATCCAGGAGGGGTCAACCTCGCCGGTTCGGCGGCTCCCCCCCCGCTCCCTCGCCAGGTGGCACCCAGAGACGGTCCCGCCTAGGCCGAGGTTGAGCCGGGCCCCTTCGCTCCTTCGCCAGGTGGCGCCCGGAGACGGGACCACCTCGGTCGAAGCCGGGCGTCCTTCTGCCACTCCACCAGGTGTCCACCCAGGAGGGGTCCACCTCGGCCGAGTTCGGTGGCTCCCCTGCTCCCTCGCCAGGTGGCACCCTGAGACGGTCCCACCTCGGCCGAGGTCGAGCCGGGCCCCTTCACTCCTTCGCCAGGTGGAGCCCGGAGATGGGACCACCTCGGCCGAAGCCAAGCATCCCTCTGTTACTTTCGCCAGGTGTCCACCCGAGAGGGGTCCACCTCGGCCAACGTAGGCCAGCTCATAGAGAAGGTCCCGAAGAATGGAGGCACCGGCCCCGAGGTTGCCCCTCGAGCCGTGCGCGCCGCATCCCAAGAAAGGTGCCCCGTACGAATGGTGGCGGCACGCGAAACATCACTTACGTCGACCCGACATGTTTCGCAGTCGAGAGACGAGGCCCTGACAAAACAGGACCCGATAACGGATAGCGCCAGCGCCTGGGAAGGAGAGCGCTCACGCTCGGCCCAGGTCTGGTCGGCAGTCTGACCAGCGCCCCCCTCCCCAACTCTTTCCCCGCTGGACTCGGCAAACAAGGCCGAAAGCCGCCCGGCCCTCTGAACCAGAAGGGGAAAGAGAAAGGGGCGGAGGGGAGGAGATGAAAGCAACAAGGGAGCCTCCCAGGAGCAGAAAATGAGGGGGCGACGGGAGGAGATAAAAGGAAGGAGAGAATAGACGACAAGGTAAGTGAAGCAAGCAAGAAACAAAGGCTGGAAACTCCGCTTCAAGAGCGAGATCCAAGGTCCCAAGAGGGGGTCGCTTGGCGTGAGCTCGGCAAAGGAACCCAACCGGGTTTCTGGTCTCTCTGGCACTTTCTTACTAGCACGTTCTCTAAGTCTGGGACTCCTTCGGGGGCCCGTCCCAGAGAATCTGTTCCCTCTCACCGTCTACTAACTTGACCGTCGGAGCTCCCTCACCGGAATCCCCGGCCAGGGTCTTCTGACCTTGTCTTGCAGGTTCAGTCCAGCCAGGAGGTCCCAGGAGCAAGACGGTCTAGTCGGATCTGCGGTTCCGAAGCCACAGGCGCGGCGGCGGGATCGGCAATAGATTGGCGCGCTAGGTTGGGGGGCAGGACAACACCCCTAGTGGGAGCTAGCTTTCTGCAGGCAAAGCGCGCTCCGACAATGGTGTCACTCATGGACGCGAGGCGTCCACCAGCCGTGTAGGAGAGGTCCCCTCCCCTCAGGGAGCCCACAGCCCGGAGAGGGAGCTCCCAGCTCCCCCTCCTCATCCACCACAGCCGACCTCGGCGGACGGACCTCTCGTGGCCATCATCCAACAGCTGCAGACCTTGACAGCGGCAGTCCGGTAGCTACAACATCAGCAGCGCTCCCTGGCCACGCAGCCTCAGCCAGGGACCCCCGCAGCTCGGGTCGCGGGGCCACGTGGGAGCCTGCGCTCCATTCAAGGCAGGCTTCCCACCGCGGGCAATCTCCAACCCCCGTGGGAGCCGTCAAACTCCCACGAAAAGAAACTACTCTGGTTCGGTGGATCACGAGAGTCGATCCCCGGTCGATGAAGCCGAGACGGTGCATCGCAGCAAGCGATGCCGAGGCATGACCCTGCGCCAAAACCGATCGGCGCCCCCTTCACCAGCGGCGCTCGGTGGAAGATTCCAACGATGAGGCCATTAGGCGCCAGGCCGAGAGGCGCCTGGAGGAGCACGAGCGCAAGTTGGAGGAGTTCGCCCATCAATTTGCCGACCTACAGAACTAATCAGTGGACCCGGCGGGCTACGACTCCCGTCCCCCATTCTCTAAAGAAATCCAGGCGGAGCCGATTCCGAGCCAGTTCCGCATGCCACAGGTGGATCCCTACGATGGGACCACCAACCCTCTGTACCATCTGGAGAGCTACAAGGCTCTCACGAAGGTCCAGGGGGCCACGGACGCTCTTTTGTGCATCGCCTTCCCCGCCACCCTCCGGAAGGCCGCTCGAGTCTGGTTCACCGGCCTCGAGCCCGGATCTATTTGCTCCTTCCATCAGTTGGAGGAAAAGTTTGTGGCGCACTTCAACACTTGTCGGAAGGTGCCAAGAGAGGTGGATAGCCTCTTCTCTATCCGCCAGTAGGACCAGGAGCTGCTCCGGGACTATATCACCCGATTCAAGACCGCAGCCCTGGAGATCTACAGCCTGGACGAGCCCGTCGCCATGCTTGCCTTGAAGCGCGGGCTCAAGACATCCCGTCTGACCTACTCCCTGGACAAAAAGCCCCACAGGATGTACTCCAAGCTCCTCCTCCGTGCCCATAAGTACATCCGAGCGGAGGAGGCCGACTGCACCCGCCGAGAGCTAGACGGGAAGACTTTGAAGAAGCCAGCCCTGAGGGACGTTCCAGGAGCTCGGAGGCCCGGAACATCTGCCAACCCTCGCCCGAATCCGAGGTTGAGGGCGAGGCCAACCCGGAGCGAAGGTTCACCCCCCTCCTCGCTCCCGAACAAAGATCCTCATGGAAGTTGAGGGCGAGCACTACCTCTGCCGACCTCCTCCTCAGAACCCAAAGGGCACCCGGGACAAGTCAAAGTACTGCCAATTCCACCGCGAGCACGGCCATGACACGGAGGAGTGTCGCAACCTGAAATGAGAAATCGAGGAGCTGATCAAGAGAGGCTATCTCCGGAAGTTCGTCAGGAACGAGGTCCCGGCGGAGGGACAGCCACTCGCGGCCTTACCCCCGATTCCTGTGATCGACAACCGCCCGACGGAGAAGCCGGTGGGCATGATCTCACTTGGGATCGGGCGGGCGGCGAAGAGAGCCCGGGAGGTCGGGAACCCAGAGGATGTACCCCCTTCTGAGAAGGGGAATGAAAATGAGAATGTAAACAATGATGCCGTGGTGGTCGAGATGACCATCGCGAAGCATCCTGTACACCGAATTATGGTAGATAGTGGGAGCTCGGCTGACGTGCTTTTTTACGATGCTTTCTCCCGAATGAATTTGTCCCATGATTAGCTGAGACCGGTGCACACCCCCCTGGTAGGCTTTACTGGGGACTCGATGGGGATCGAAGGGGAGATCACTCTCCCGGTCACCGCTGGATCCCCACCTCGGCAACGACCGTCTTGATGACGTTTACCGTCGTCAGGCTTCCTTCACCATACAACGCGATCCTCGGGCGTCCCGGGCTCACCAACTAGACGCCATGATTTCCACGAAGCGGCTGCTAGTGCAATTCCCTACAGCTTTCGGATTTGGGGTGATGAGGGGGATGACCCAGCCAGTCCCGCATTGCCTCCAGACGGTCCCGGGCGCCCGGGTGCGGAGCTCGCCCCCGACGTCGACGACCTCGACCTAAGGGAGAAGGAACCCAGGGGAGGACCCGTCGAGCGCCTGTTGACTTATCCCCTCGGTTCGGACCCACTGAAGACGGTGCAGGTGGGAGCGCAGCTCCCAGAAGAGGAACGGGCCCGCCTGCTGGGGTTCCTCTGCCAGAACGCGGACGTGTTCGCCTGGTCGGCAGCCGACATGCCGGGCATTCCCCCCGAGGTCATTACACACAGGCTGAACGTAGACCCGAGCTGTCGCCTGGTCCGTCAGAAGAAGAGGAGCTTCGTTGTGGAGAGGCAGAGGGCCATTAACGAAGAGGTGGAGAAACTCCTCGCCGCCGGCTTCGTGCGGGAAGTCCAGTATCCCAGCTGGCTGACGAATGTGGTCATGGTGAGGAAGAGCAGTGGTAAGTGGAGGATCTGTATAGACTACACCGACCTCAACCGAGCTTGCCCGAAGGACAGCTTCCCTCTTCCAAAGATTGACCAGTTGGTCGACACCACCTCGGGGCATCGCCTCCTATCCTTCATGGACGCCTTCTCCGGCTACTACCAGATCCGAATGAACCCGGAGGACGAAGAGCACACTGCCTTCATCACCGACCACGGAACTTTCTGTTACAGGATGATGCCATTTGGCCTCAAGAACGCCGGGGCCACGTACCAGCGTCTGGTCAACAGAGTCTTTAAAGACCAGATCGGCCGCAACATGCAGGTGTACGTAGACGATATGCTGGTGATGAGCAAGCCCCACTCGGATCACGTGGCCAACCTGGCGGAGACTTTCGGTAACCTCCGACGCCATCAGATGAAGCTGAACCCGGCGAAGTGCACTTTCGGCGTCTCCGCCGAGAAGTTCCTGGGGTTCATGGTAACCTAGAGAGGGATTGAAGCCAACCCGGAGAAGGTCCAGGCCATCCTGGACATGGAGCAGCCCACCTCCAAGAAGCAAGTGCAGCAACTCACCGGCCGGATAGCAGCCCTGAGCCGGTTCATCTCCAGGTCGGCCGACCGCTGCCGACCTTCTTCAAAGTGTTGAGGAAGATGAACGACTTCGCCTGGACCGAGGAGTGCCAAGAGGCCTTTGAAGAGCTGAAGAAGACGCTCGCGTTGCCCCCACTGCTTTCCAGGCCCGAGGAGGGAGAGGAGCTCATCCTCTACCTGGCGGTCACCCCGGAGGCCGTCAGTTCGGTCCTAGTTCGGACGGATGACCAGGGAGTCCAGCGGCTGGTGTACTATACCAGCAAGCTTCTCCGCGATGCGGAGCTCAGGTATTCCCGGCCCGAAAAGCTCATTTTTGCGTTAATAGTATCTACTCAGCGTCTCAGGCCCTATTTCCAAGTGCATCCCATTGCCGTCCTGACGGATCAGCCGCTAAAAGCGGTGCTCAGCCGACCCGACACATCAGGGCGATTGGCGAAGTGGGCGCTGAAGCTCAGCGAGTTCGACATCGCTTACAGGCCGAGGTCGGCCATGAAAGCACAAGTGCTGGCCGACTTTTTGGTTGAGTGCGCGGGCCTAGGCAAGGAGTCCGAGGAGGACTCCTCGCACCAGCAGCTGAAGCCGAGCCTAGAGGAGCACGGGGAAGATGCGTGGATCCTTCATGTAGATGGGCCTCGAACTCCAGCGGGAGCGGAGCCGGACTCATTCTCGCCAATGGTGGTGGGGTCGTCGCCGAATGCGCGCTCCATTTCTAGTTCACCTCAACTAACAATCAGGCGAAGTACGAGGCGCTCCTCGCCGGGCTGAGGGTCTCCCGCGAGCTGGGCGTGGCTAACCTCAAAGCCTTCACTGACTCCTAGCTAGTGGCGGGACAGGTCTCCGGAGAATACGCCGCCACGACCCTCAAATGGTGAAGTATTTGGAGCTTGTCAAAGCGGGCACGGCCGGGTTTCGGCGCTTCAACATCTTTCACATCCCCCGCGGGGAAAATGCCCGTGCGGACACCCTTTCCCGGCTGGCGACCCTGCTGGACTCGATGCTGGGCCGCGCTCATGTGGAGCGCCTCAAGGCCCCAAGCTACGAGATCCCAGTGGAGGTCCATCAGCTCAGCCGCGAGCCCAGCTGGATGGACAAGTACGCCGAGTACATCACCAGCGGTACCCTGCCGGAGGACCGTGCAGTGGCCCACCTTATCAAAAAGAAGGCGCGTGGTTCGTCCTGATGGATGGGCAACTGTATCGAAGGTCCTACTCCTATCCCCTCCTTAAGTGCCTGGGACACGCGGAGGCCACACTCGTGCTCCAGGAGATTCATGAGGGCATCTGTGGGAACCATTTGGGGGCAGAATGCTAGCCTGCAAGGCCCTCCGTCAAGGCTATTTTTTGGAGACAATGAAGGAGAACGCCGCCAATTTCGTGAAGAGTGTGATCGGTGCCAACGGCATGCCGTGGTGCAACGGCATGCCATGGTGCAACGGCATGCCGTGGTGCAACGGCATGCCGTGGTGCAACGGCAGCCCTCCACCCCAATCTCCCAGCTCTCAGCTCCGTGGCCATTTGCCCAATGGGGAATGGACCTCCTAGGACCATTTCCCCGGTGTCCGGGCAACAGAAGTTCCTAATCGTGCCCATCGACTACTTCACGAAGTGGGTCGAGGCCGAACCCTTGGCGCGGATCACCGAAGCAAACATCGCCAAGTTCTTCTGGAAGTCGATCATCTGCCGTTTCGACCTCCCCCACACCGTGATCACTGATAATGGGCGTCAGTTCGATTACCGGGAGTTTGAAGAATTCTGTAGTGACCTTGGCATCCACCATCGCTTCACCTCCGTTGCTCACCCTCATACCAATGGAGAAGCCGAGGTCACGAACTTGACCATTTTGCAGGGCCTCCGCACGAGGCTAGACCAGGCCAAGGGCCGGTGGGCGGAGGAGCTCCCCAGCATCCTCTGGGCATACCACACCACCCCGAGGATGGCGACCGACGAGACCCCATTCAACCTCATCTTCGGAGCTGAGGCGGTTATCCCGATTGAGCTCAGTCTACCCACACTGCGTGTGGAACAATACGATGAGGAGGAGAACCCCGCCAGGATGATGCTCAATCTGGACCTTCTTAAGAGACGAGGGACAAGGCCCGAGTCCGGATGGTGGCATACAGGCAGCGAGTGGCCAGGTATTACAACTCTCGGGTGCGGCCGAAGTCCTTCCGCCCAGGAGATCTGGTGCTCCGGCATGCTGAAGCTTCTCAGCCACGAGAGTGCGGGAAGCTCTCCCCAACTGGGAAGGCCCCATACAGGGTAGCAGAAGCCCTCCCACACGGGACCTACTACTTGGAGGAATTGAGAGGGCCCAGGTTCCCTCGGACATGGAACGCCTCGAACCTAAGGGTGTATTATCATAATGTAAGATTCCCCAACTCCCGTAATAAAGTTTCTTTGCTTCAAACGCTCTTTCTCACCTCGTAGGGAAACAGGCGCATGACTCTGAGTTCGGCAAACACGACTGTGGCCGAAGATCCGAGAAGCAAGAAGTCCGGACTTTGGTCTGGAAGGCGGGGCAGAGCCTAGCTCGCCCACACGATCATGGAGAACAGCTCGGTAAGCCGCGCAAGGCTTGAACAAAGCCTGCGGTCTCGGGGTTTAGTCCAGAAGTCCCGGACTTCAGTCTGGAAGGCGGGGCAGAGCCCAGCTCACTCACGCATCACGAAGAATAGCTCGGCAAGCCGCGCAAGGCTTGAACAAAGCCTGCGACCCCGGGGTTCAGTCCAGAAGTCCGGACTTCGGTCTGGAAGGCGGGGCAGAGCCCAGCTCACCCACGCGATCACGGAGAACAGCTCGGCAAGCCATGCAAGGCTTGAACAAAGCCTGCGGCCCCGGGGTTCAGTTCGAAAGTCCCGGACTTCAGTCTGGAAGTCCCAGACTTCAGTCTGGAAGGCGGGCCAGAGCCCAGCTCACCCATGCGATCACGGAGAACAGCTCGGCAAGCCGTGCAAGGCTTGAACAAAGCCTGCGGCCCCGGGGTTCAGTCCGGAAGTCCCGGACTTCGGTCTTGAAGGTGGGGCAGAGCCCAGCTCGCCCACGCGATCACGGAAAATAGCTCGGCAAGCCATGCAAGGCTTGAACAAGCCTGTGGCCCCGGGGTTCAGTTCGGAAGTCCCAGACTTCGGTCTGGAAGGCGGGGCAGAACCAGTTCGCCCACGCGTTACGAAGGCAAGCCTAAAGAAGGGCCCGCGCAGGCCTACTCTACTGCCACCCAGTCCAGAATAATCCGAACTTTGATCTGAATGCTGGATGGGACCAGGTCCACCTGCGGACTCAGCCTAGAGCAGGTCATCCTCGTCTCGGCACTCCACACCGACACCTCAAAAAAAAGAAAAAGGAAGAGAAGAAAAGGTGAAAGAGGAAGGCGAGTTCGAGACTTGGCAAAATTATATCTTCATTAATTCAAAAGCAAGGAGTACAACGAGGGAGTCTCGACAGGCCGGGAATCCCCAAAAACAAAAAAAAAATAAAGGGATACATCTGCAGCTCAGTTCGGCGCGGTGGCAGGGTCCTCAGTCTGGGTCGCGTGCTCCCCGTCCTCGTCGGCGGCGGCTACTGGCTCGGAGGGCCGCTCCGGAGCTTCGGTCGTGTCACCCGCTGGGCCTGTAGTTGTGTCGCCCGCCGCACCGAAGCCCTGCTAGTGGGTCCTTGTCTTCTGCCCCCGAGAGCCACCCCACTGAGGTCGAGCTCGGGGTAGAAGGACCCCACCTTCTCCGACACACTTGGAACCCCTTCAGGAAGGATTCCACAGCGGCCTCCCGGACCTCTGAGACGTACTCGTCGGAGGCCTGGAACCTCGGGACGGTCTCCTGCGCCTCCCACTTCGCGGCCTCCAGGAGCCCTTGACGTAGGCGCTCCTCTCCTTGACCGCACTCGCCTCCCGCCTGGCCTCCTCCAGCTGATGCTCCAACCACTGAGAATGGGCTTGGTGACGAGCCCTCTCAGCCGCATCCTCCTCCATGCGCCGCTGGTGGGAGGTCCTCTCCTCGGCCAGAGAGGACTCCAGGTCCTTGACGCGCTCCTCAGCGCGTGCCAGGTCCGCCTGAAGGGCCTGGTTGCTCCCTCGCAGCTCGACCCCCTTCTCCATGAGGTCTTTCACATCGGCCGCGAGCTTGCCGAGCTTCTCCTCCTTCTCGGCATCCTTCTTTGCGTACCCTGCGAGGAGTTCCTTAGCAGGAGCACGTCAGTCCCAATCTGCACAGCCAGGAACAGGTTAGTGGAAAGCCAACCGAAGTGGCAAGGAAGAGAGGGCTCTGAGTTCGGACTCACCGTGAAAAGCTGCGGGAGGATCTCGAGCAAAGCGTCGGCGTAGTCCCGGCCGCCTCGAGATCGGCGATCCCAGGAAGTGGAGGCATACTCCATCACTTTCTCTCGTGAGCCCCTTGTCGTGGATCACAGAACACCGGTTGGTGATTACCGGTGGCGGAGCCGTCAGGTCGGCTGCGACGGTGACCGACCCCCGGGAGGAATAGCCGTCGCCGGAATGGCTGGAGTCACGGGCGGCGCCGTCGGCTCTGCGGTAATGATGGGGCCAGCACGGGTGGAACTACTGCTACCGGTGGACCTCCCTCGTCGGCAGCACCGCTAGGTCTGACGGCTGGAGCATCAGTGGCCCCGGCTTGAGGCGGCCTGGGCGGGGAGTAGCATCCACCAGACAGGCACGGGCGCCGGCACGACATCCTGGCTCACCTCGATGCGATCCCTCTTCGCCGCAGGCTCATCCACCTCGGCGGCGTCCCTCTGGGCCGTGCCCTCCAGAAGGTTCTCCAACGAAAACTCATACCTGCAATAGAAAAGAGTCGGTCAGCTCGGCTAAAAGAAAAAGAACGGGAAGGCGGATAAGAGAAAGCTGAGCCTTACCCGGCTCGTGGATGGGGCTGACCCCCGCCTCGAACAAGTTCTGCTCCGAGAGCAGAACCTCGAGCGCTGGGACCACGTTGCTCAGAAGCTGGGAGTAGGCCTCTTGGTCCGCCGGCTCGACTTGGGAGTTCCGGTTCGTGGACCGATCCGGCTCGCTCCAAGCCCAGTCGACATCCTCGACCGAGGCAAAAAAGAACTGATTCTTCCAACCCTTGAGGAAGAAGGGAGGTCGAACCGAAGACACCTGGGCCGGGGCGAGATGTACCACCAGCCATCATCGGTGGAGTACCGCTTCAGGGTAAACAGGGCCCTGAAGAGGAGAAATGGGCAACAAACCCCGTGGAAGTGACAGAAGACAATGAAAGAAGAGATGACCCGGATGGCATTGGGAGCCAACTGGGCCGGGACTAGACGAAATGGCTGAGGAAGGAAAGGAAGAAGGGGTGCAGAGGAATCGAAGACCCCGAGAAGGAAGTCCTCGTAGAAAGCTATGCGGCCGGGCCACTCATGGTGACGCGATCCCTGGGCCGCGGAACAAAGAGACGGATTGACCCCAGGATGCCATAGACCTCCCGAGCAAAGAAAGGTCATCTTCGGTCATCGTGAAATATGACCGGAGGGATCGACAGATGAAGAATCGGAGGAGGAGGAGAAGAAATGGGAGTGCGGACACGACGGGAGGAGACCTGACACCCCTGGGGATGACAATGGTGATACCCCCAGGCTGAAGTCGCCTGCGGGTCCCTCCGAGATTACTTCCTCCTCCGAGGAGGAAGACGATGAATCCTCGGCCGGGACAGACCGGCCTCGTCCGGGTTAGAAGAAACATGACGACGGTGCGCCATGGCAAAGAAGAGGGTGAAAAAAGCACACTAGAAGAAAGGGGAAGAGCGAAGAGAGAATGGGGGACTCACCGAATGCATTGTGCAACGCGGGGCAGAGAGAGATAGCTTGCAGCAAACCGCCCACGGAGCAAGGGAAGGGGCCTCATTTCGGAAAGTCCCCTCCTTTTCAAACTCAATCGACAGTAGCCGTACCCGTCATTCCGCACCGGGCCATCGATGGTCGCCGCGTGGATGCACGCCCGACACGATGCCTCGTTAGCAGGGAAACGACCTCTGCTTCAAAGCGACGCATTAATTACGGGCGAATAGGCGATGCGTGGCGGCCTCCTATAGGGCTTTGAGCACACGCGAGGAACGGCGACGAGGATCGTGGCAATTATGACGCAAGATCTTTGCCCCCCCCACGTCATCTCCGCATTTAATCCCAACGTCCAGTTCCACGACGCCCTAACGGAACGGTGGGTTGGGGGGCAACTGTTACTGCCATAACGATGACGTGGCGTGTCTCAGATTTCGTTGGACATGATTCGAGCCACGTGGAGTCTTTTTTCGGCTGAGTCAGATGCAGCCCATCCCGGCCGAAGTCGAGCTCGGACGAAGCCGAGCGACCTTCTGCCACTCCGCCAGGTTTCCACCTAGGAGGGGGTCCACCTCGGTCGAGTTCGGTGGCTCCCCCGCTCCCTCGCCAGGTGGCACCCAGAGACGGTCCCACCTCGGTCGAGGTCGAGCCGGGCCCATTCGCTCCTTCGCCAGGTGGCACCCAGAGACGGTCCCGCCTCGTCGAGGTCGAGCCGGCCCCTTCGCCAGGTGGCACCCAGGAGGGTCCACCTTCTGCCACTCCGTCAGGTGTCCACCCAGGAGGGGTCCACCTCGGCCGAGTTCGGTGGCTCCCGCACTCCCTCGCCAGGTGGCACCCAAGACGGTCCCCGCCTCGACCGAGGTGGAGCCGGGCCCCTTCGCTCCTTCACCAGGTGGCGCCCAGAGACGAGACCACCTCGACCGAAGCCGAGCATCCTTCTGCCACTCCGCCAGGTGTCCCCTAGGAGGGGTCCACCTCGACCGAGTTCGGCGGCTCCCCCGCTCCCTCGCCAGGTGGCACCCAGAGACGGTCCCGCCTCGGCCAAGGTCGAGCCGGGCCCCTTCGCTCCTTGCCATGTGGCACCCAAAGACGGGACCACCTCGGTCGAAGCCGGGCATCCTTCTGCCACTCGCCAGGTGTCCACCCAGGAGGGGTCCACTCGGCCGAGTTCGGCGGGCTCCCTGCTCCCTCGCCAGGTGGCACCCTGAGACGGTCCACCTCGACCGAGGTTGAGCCGGGCCCCTTCGCTCCTTCGCCAGGTGGCTCCTGGAGACGGGACCACTCGGCCGAAGCCAAGCATCCCTTTGTTACTTTCGCCAGGTGTCCCCCGGGAGGGGGTCCACCTCGGCCAACATAGGTCAGCTCATACAGAGAAGGTCCCAAAGAATAGAGGCGCGGGCCCCGAGGTTGCCCCTCGAGCCGTGCGCGCCGCACCCCGAGAAAGGCATCCCGTACGAACGGCGGTGGCACGCGAAACATCACTTACGTCGGCCCGACATGTTCCGCAGTCGAGAGACGAGGCCCTGACAAAACAGGACCCGATAACGAAAACAGCACCGGCGCTGGGAAGGAGAGCGCTCACGCTCGCCCGAGGTCTGTGTCAGCAGTCTGACCAGCGCCCCCCTCCCCTACTCTTTCCCGCTGGGCTTGGCAAACGAGGCTGGAAAGCCACCCGGCCCTCTGAACCAGAAGGGGAAAGAGAAAGGGGCAGAGGGGAGGAGATGGAAAGCAACAAGGGAGCCTCCCAGGAGCGGAAAATGAGGGGGCGACGGGAGGAGATAAAAGGAAGGAGAGAATAGACGACAAGGTAAGTGAAGCAAGCAAGAAACAAAGGCTGGAAAACTCGCTTCAAGAGCGAGATCAAGGTCCCAGGAGGGGGTCGCTTGGCGTGAGCTCGGCAAAGGAATCCAACCGGGTTTCTGGTCTCTCTGGCACCTTTCTTGCTAGCACGTTCTCTGAGTCTGGGACTCCTTCGGGGGCCCATCCCAGAGATCTGTTCCCTCTCACCGTCTACTATCTTGACCGTCGGAGCTCCCTCGCCGGAATCCCCGGCCAGGGTCTTCTGACCTTGTCTGCAGGTTCGGTCCAGCCAGGAGGGCCTCAGGAGCAAGGGTCTAGTCGGATCGGCGGTCCGAAGCCACAGGCACGACGGTGGGATCGGCAACAGGTGGTATGGAAGGGGTGATGAAGAGAGGGAGGAGGGGAAATTCTTTTTTATGTTAGGATGGTAGAGTTGGGCCTCTTCCATCCTACTTTTTCTCGACGAAATCAAAGAGGAGTCTTCTCCTCTTTCCTTTTTTTCTCTTTTTTTTGGGTATTACAATTTTTTAGCTGATTGAATAACAAATTATGTCCAAAAGATTGGGAAGACTTGGATTTTGGATAATGTAATACCAAAAGAACTAGGAGACATTAGGATTTTAGTGTGTCTAGCAACAATCATTGAGAAGTAACTCTAGCTATGAATAGCTATTTTACATCTATAAAAAATGAGGTAATTCTCGATAACATTCAAATCTCCATTTGTGAAGTACTCTTGCTGCCCTTCTCTTATTAACGCAAAATCTTATTGTAAGCATCGCATGTGTATTATAAGAGTAAATCTTGGGGAGCTCCAATTATGCACGTGAAATTTTCTTTTCTGTTTGATGCAAAGATGGGTGTAAGTTAGAGGAAACATATGATACATAGAGATAATAGATACTAAATTATCCAACATAGCATTAGTGGGCTCGAGAGACTTTCCTTGTGTACATAATGGGAGCCTTGTAACATTTTGCTATTTTGTCCATACCAAATGCTTGACATGTCTCCCTAAATAAGATCATAATCAGCAGCCATAGATCCTCATTTAGAATATAATGAACATACATAAATATGTTCATACAATACAACTATTTTGGGTGCCTTTGTGAAAAGTGCCACATTGCTTGGTCTCCCTCTCTCTCTCTCCGAAAAACATCTAAATGAAGTTATAGAATGAATAGCATGGTGATGCATGATATGTTCCATTGATCTATCGACTCTTCTTCTTCTTCTTCTTTTTCTGGACATTTCTTGGCCAGTGGGGTTTTGGCCCATAAGAACATGTTGACCTTGTTATTAAATGCCATAATTATCCGTTCATAATGTAATCTAAGTTGTATTTAGTGTAGGAAAAGTTTTCATTAATCCCTGGGATTAATCGAGAAGATTGGAATACAAATTTATTTAGAACTGTTATAAGAGAAGTTTGTGATACATACCTGGTATTGTCATAATCTTAAACTTACTTTCGATGCTCATGCAAATATGAAGGCAGAGTCATTCTCTTTAGTCTTCCTTACACAACAAGCAGCTCTCGATAAAAAATATCATCATGAAAATATAACTCACGTCATTATATAGAGGAAGTGGAGAGGGATCTAGCTAATAGAATAAAAATATCCTAATTGAGCCTTCCATCATGAGTTAAGTCGGGCTAAGACCTATACTATGTTATCTCAACCACACCAACTCATATGAGATACTCCTAGCCCAAACACAATGATCACAAAACATTGGGCTCAACACATATCTACCAATATAAACTATAAAATCAACCCAATTTTAATAAAATATAAATTCTAATTAATATTAGCCTAAATTAGAAAAAAATTCTTACATTCTCCCACTTGGACAATATTAATTATAATTTCAAAAATATTTTATTTTAAAATGACTCCCGGGTCGAAAATAATGTGTCCACTATATAATCCATAGACAGCACCTACAAATGACTTGTCCAACAATATCCATCATGTCGAATCATGGAAGTCATTGTACCACTTATCTGATATGAGACCTATCCATGGTTACAAGCATCATAAATATATCGACATGAGTCTTGATGTGGTAGTGTAGCAAGAAAATAACATCAAGGTGATCTAAAATAAATAAATATTACTATTCATTGTCAGTCCTCAATTTCTCTTCAACATGCTTAGAAGCAAAATAATCAAGAAAATTTTAATAATATCAAACAACAAGCCATTCTATCTCACATACTTAAACATGGTATTAATGACGAGACAGCATAATATATCTAAGACTTGACACCTGATCTCAATCAGGTACATAACCAAAAGAGATATCTCATAATCAAAAAAATTAAATAAAAGTATAATCAATCATGATTTCGCTTTAACCATATACTTTATTATAAGATAAAAAAATTTCATGACTTCAAAAGAAGTCTGTACATCTCTAAACATAATGAGATCTCATAATTATCAAATAAGATATATCCATACAACTATCATTCTCAAGACAAAGACATTCTTGAGATACTATGTTGTATTTTATTATTCCACATATACACATAAAACATATAGGAATCAACCAATGAATTATCATGACAACAATGTATATAAATACTCATGATAGATGTAAAAAAAAATAAATTTATAATGATAATAAAGTTAATTACAAGTCACTCTCACTAATTAAGAACATCAAAAGAGCTCAATATGTCCATATTTTCAACAAGCTTTGTAAAGTAATGGGCCTCAAACCTTTGATCAGAGGATTAGCCAACATAGACTCTATATCAATATAATCAATAGTTATATCTCCATTCTTCACAAGATCTTTGATGATCAAATATCTTAGCTCGATATGTTTAGACCTACTGAAAGATTTATTATTCTTTATGAAGAATATTGCTGCTTTATTATCACAATAGCTCATTACAGGTCTGGAACTTGAATATAAAATCTGAAGCATAGCCATAAAATTTTTACCAAATAGCTTGAGTTGCAACTCCATAATAGAAGATAAATATAACACTTTTTCATGATATTACACCACCAGCCAATATAAAAATATATCCAGAGATTAATTTCAAATCATCAAGACACTTGGCACAATCTGAATCCGAATATCCAACCAATTCAAGATTATCAACTCTCCTATACACAAGCATATAATTTTTGGTTTTGTGTAAATATTTCATTACCTTCTTTGCAGTAACCCAATATTGATAGCCTGGGTTTGATAAATATCTACCAAGAACATCCACTATGAAAGCAATGTTAGGTCTGGTACAGACTTGTACATACATCACACTTCCTATAGCAATGTCATAAGGCATATCTTTCACTAATCTTTCTCAAGCTGATTGTTTGGACATTGATCTTTACGTAACTTGTCATCTTTAATAATAGGTAAATCACATGGTCTATAATTTTGCATATTAAATCTTTGAAGAATCCTGTCAATGTATGCCCTTTGTGACATATCCAATAGATAACGAGATCTGTCTCTATGAATTTCAATTTTCAAAACAAATGATGCCTCACCAAGATCTTTTATATCAAAATTCTTAGATAGCATTAATTTGGTCTCAGAAAGTAAATCAAAGTCACTGCTTGCAAGTAAGATATCATCGACATACAAAATAAGAAAGATGAACTTTCTTCCACTGATTTTGAGATAGATACTGTTTGACAATGACTCAGCTACTTGGTCTCTATGAACCAACAATGAATATGATGGTAGAGCTGTTTGATGATGAAGTTAGCTAATTAAGGAGTATGACAACTATTAGCTAACTAACTATGGCTAACCAACTATTGGCCAACCAATTGGCTGACCAACTATTGACCGACCAACTATTATCGACCAACTGGCTGACTAATTATTAGCCGACTCATCTCCAGAACTCATAAAGGCCGATCAACTCATAAAGGCTGACTAACTTCAAGAAGAATGAGGATGATAAGAAAAGAGATAGTTATTCTACCAGAATAACAACCAACAGTTATGATAGGCTCGGATAGTTTTTAACGAAATAACATCGAAACTAATTACAAGAAGCCCCTTCTAACTAAATTCTATTAAGGCAAATGCCTATAAATACTTGTTGGATTTAGATGGCACAACGGAAGAATGAATTTTAAAAATTTTCATTTTGAAACTCCAAACAATTAGAAATCCTAAGCCCAAGATCCCTTATCCATTACAATTAACAAGTCATCGAAACAAGATTTGGAAAATACATGGAATGCTAATTCCTTCTTCTTTCCACTAGGCACATAAGTGCATGCCCTCCAGAGATGATCCACATGGGAATTAAACCTAGGAACCACTCCTTAGTAGGTTGCTTAAACCACTGGGACTCTTCCAATGGTCTTTCTTCCTTTGGCAACCTCTCCTTTCCTGCTCAGACCCTTGCCCTCCAGTAGAGCACTTTGAGCCCTCTCTAAAAGCTTTCTTCACTCTCTTTATCACTTCCTAATTCTCTTCATAAATCTTTGTCTTAAAATGGTGGACTTGTCTTAAGGCAAGACCTATGTCTAATAAGGGAAGGAAGAGACAAGGAAGTCTAAGTGGCAGAGTGTAAGAATGCTAAAAAGAAAGGATGAAATCAAATTTCATCGGCCTAAACACCGAATGCTATTTATAGGAGATGGAGAAGCACCAATAGTAGCTCTTCATCAACCCTTGATCTGTCAAATAACAGATAATATAAGACCCTTCATTAAGAAGGAGTCTTATCTTGAAAGGTCAAGACCTTTCCTGCACCAAGAGACTTCTCTTGATAAAGTTGGCCATTTGTCCTCATGCCATGTGGCATGTAACCGGTAGAGAGGCTTCTTAGATGGCATGGAAATGAAATGTCTTATCCAAAAGTCAAGTTCTTTCGAAAGGACTATTGCATTTAATTCATCTACGGTTAATCATGAAGGGATGCAACCCTTCATATGCGCGCCATCTTACTTCACCGCCCATTCCTTTCTTTCCACCGATTATAAGCCAACAAAATTAGACATAAGATAAGGCAAGGGACGCCTTGCTCCACGTGGAAACCAAGTCCCATTATCAGAAGAACTCTAGGTCCTTTTTGCGTGCCATATAGTCTGCGCATAAAATAAATTAGCATCAAGAGTCCTTATAACTTAGGACTCTTCAAATAAATAGATAAAGGCTGATTAAATCTGGATAAAATTAGATAATTGCTGCCCCACTTTGGACTCAACCCAATCTAGGATTCCCTTAAATTGGTTAGCCCATTAAGCAACCTTTAGACCCAATTTAATTAGGTTAGGAGTTAGGTTAGCCTACACATGCTAGTATATAATCTAGCTAACTAATTAGGATCCCATGACCCTAATAAAATTTCAATCGACTTCCTTGATCAATTCTCTAATGTGTGTGACCATTTGGATTCCACATCTAGTCAGTAGTAGGTCTAGATCCAATCCAATTCGATCCAATCGAACTCGATTGACCTAATTAGGTCAAATTGAGCTGACCTAAGTTACCAATTCGAACTAGCTTTCGAATTGACTCATGAATCCAATCAAAGTGATTCATGAAAACTACAAGACATGATTGATGTTTAGCAACGTGTCATGCCTACACAAAAGATGTGGAATTTGATAAAAAGTACCAAAATACCCTTCAGTAAAAAGTTATCATGCATTCAATCTTTCGATCTCCCTTTATCTCGAATAAGTAATGGGTAAGGATAATTGTCAAACCCTAGCACTTAGTCATTTAGAATCTCATTTTGATAATGATGACTCCGTTGATGACCAATTAGAAAATACTTCTAATCTCATCCTGCTTTGATCAAAGACTCCCTAAGTCATCAATCGAAGAGATTACATGGGATAACATTTTCTTTTACTAGGAATGATCGATTCCTTGTTAATCCACTCACATCCTTCATACACCTTCCACTATATCCGAGAATACCCCATACATGACTCAATGTCATGAATGAGTTTGAACTAAAACATGGCTTAGTGTGCATAAAGAACCATGGTGATCTCAGGTCTAAAGATCACTTGCACAACTCCCATTATAAGAACTATCTCTTGACAAATAGTAAGACTTTCAAAAGATATTTTCAGTACAAATTAGTTCGGTGAACTCATATCCTAATGAGCATCCTTATCCTTGTATTAGTGTCTCTACACAAGTGGCTGTGAGACTAACCACCCTCTCCATCGAGCATACATAGGATAAGCTAGTCTTTTCGAAAGCATCGATCCCCGAATCGATGATCCAACAACTATGAACATTTTAGATTAGGGTTTATAGGAACTTAAATCTCACCATTATGATTTTTCATCGTAACCCTAATTCCTTTGTCCTAATCTATGGGGTTCATCATAATCTTTAAATAAGATACAACAGTATGATAAAAAAAAATGCCATTCAATTAAATAATAATGTCATACAAAAGTTGAAAGATTACAAAAATACCCTTACAAAGATTGGCTTTTAGGGTACTTTTCTTTCAATCTTCCACTTGCACTAAAGTCAATCACCCTTGTATTTTATACCCATACAATCTAAGTGGCGATCAAATGCTGCTGAGGTAGTGCTTTAGTGAATGGGTATGTTATATTGTTCTTTGTATCAACTCATTCGATAACAACATCTTGTCTTCCTATGATTTCCCGAATGAGATGGAAATATCTTAAGATGTACTTGGACTTATGATGAGACATTGGTTCCTTAGCTTGTGCAACAGCTCTAGTGTTATCATAATATAGTGGCACTGGTTGTTGTATTTTAGGAACTATGCTCAATTCATGATGAATTTCTTCATCCAGACAGCTTCCTTCGCAGCTTCACTTGTAGCTATGTATTCTGCCTCAGTGACTGAGTCAGCTATAGTCGGCTACTTTATACTCTTCCAACTCACTGCACCATCATATAGGGTGAAGACATATCCTGATATGGATTTTCTATCATCTGGATCTGATTGAAAAGTAGAATCTATATTCTTTCTAGTTCTAAATCTGATCCACCATATAGAAAAAAATATCCTTAGTCCTTCTCAAGTACTTAACGATATTTTTCATAGCTTCCCAATGATCCTTTCCTGGATCTGCTTGGAACCTGCTCACTATGCCCAATGTATAAGCAACATCAGGCCTGGTACATAACATGGCATACATAATCGATCCTATAGCCGAAGCATAAGGAATCATAGCCATCCTCTCTCTTCTTCTGATGTCTTAGGAGATATTTTCTTGGAGAGATGTATGCCTTGACTCATAGGTAAGTAATCTCTCTTACTTCCATCCATGTTGAATCTCTTCAACACTAAGTCAATATACCTGGATTGGGATAAGCCTAGCATCCTTTTAGATCTATCTCTATAGATCTTTATCCCTAATATGTAGGATACCTCTCCCAGATCTTTCATGGAAAACTTTGATGATAGCTAAGTTTTGACCAATTGTAACATTGGGATATCATTCCAATGATAAGTATGTCATCGACATACAGAACCAAAAAGATAATTGCATTCCCATTTGTCTTTTTATACATACAAGGTTCATCTATATTTTTAATGAAACCAAACTCTTTGATTGCTTCATCAAAATGGATGTTCCAACTCCTCGAAGCTTGCTTTAATCCATATATGAATTTTTTAAGTTTGCATACTTGGTTTGGTCTCCCACTTAAGACAAACCTTTCTGGCTATGACATATAGACTTCTTCCTCAAGATATCCATTGAGGAAAGTAGTCTTTATATCCATCTACCAGATTTCATAGTCATAGTATGCTGCTATTGCAAGCAAAATCCTGATGGACTTGAGCATTGCTACCAGTGAAAAGTTTTCATCATAGTCAATACCATGCTTTTGTCTGAAGCCTTTTGCCACCAGCCTAGCCTTGTAGGTATCTACTTGGCCATCTGCTCTAATCGTCTTCTTGAAGATCAATTTATACCCTATTGGGTTAACTCCCTCAGATCTATCAAGGTCCAAACCTGATTGGAATATATGGAGTCCATTTCAGACTTCATGGCATTTAGCCATTTATCGGAGTCTCTACTCTCGATAACTTCCTATAGATCACAGGATCATCATCCTGAATGATACTGGCCTCATTGTCATTTTCAATGAAAAATCATATCGAAAGGTGCATCTCGCACCCTCTCTGACCTTTGGTTAAGGAATTTCATTTGAAGACTCTTCAGGGATTGGTTGTTGGTTTTGAACTTTACTAAGTTCAAGAGTTGTTCCGCTACTTCCTTTTAGATAAATTCTTTGCTCCAAGAATGTAGAATGTCTACTGACAAAACCTTTTATTCAGTAGTATGATAAAAGAGATATCCAATACTCTCTTTAGGATAACCAACAAACATGTATTTGTCAGCCCTAACACTTAACTTATGTCCAAAATTATTCTTGACATAAGCATAGCAACCCCAAATCTTCAAGTATTTAAGATTTGGTCTTTTGACATTCCATCCTCATATAGAGTGCTAGTCACTGACTTTGATGGTACCCTATTCAAAATATAAGCAGTAGTCTCCAAGGCATATCCCTAGAAGGAAATAGGAAGATCTGTGAAGCTCATCATGGACCTCACCATGTCTAACAAGTTGTGATTTCTTCTTTCTGCCATACCATTTAATTGGGATGTATAAGGAGGAGTCCATTCAGAGATTATGCCTTCATCCTTAAGATGGTTTAGAAACTCACTAGACAAGTATTCTCCTCCTCGATCAGGACAAAGAATTTTAAAACTATGTCTAGTTGTTTCTCAATCATACATTGATACTCTTTAAACTTATCAAAGGCTTCGAACTTATATTTAATCAGATACACATGTCCAAATCTAGATAAATCATTAATAAACATGATGAAATAAGAGTATCCATCTTGGACCTAAGTTGTCATAGATCCACATATATCAATATGTACAAGACCTAATAATTCAGTTGCCCTGTCTCCATGTCCAGTGAATGGAGACTTGATCATTTTACCTATGAGACAAGATTCACAAGTTTCTAATGACTGAAAATCAGAAGGATCAAAGTAATTAACTTTGACTAACTTGTTTATCCTTGACTTACTTATATGACCTAATCGGCAATGCCAGAGAAATGTGACATTGACATTATCACTCTTTCTTTTCTGTTATCAACAAGTAATATTGTATCATTGAGTTCTAAAGTTAAAAGACCATTGATAAAATAACCATGTCCAAATATTTAATCAGAATGAAGAATGGAGTAGCCATTGCTCTTTACACTTATTTCAAATCCTTGTTGTAATAACAAAGGTATAGAAATAATGTTTCTTAAACAGTTGTAGTAACAATCTTATAACTTTTAAACATTACTCAAAGGTAATAATAAAAGATAAGTTTGCCCACAACTTCTGCATATATGGTGATGCAGCACGAAAGCTCTGATACCAAAAATGATGCAGAACAAAGAACAAAGAAGCGTATGCGGAAGTAAATTTTGGATTAATTTCTTTTTTTTATATATATATTTCAAAAATTGGCTTTGACTCAAAGTAAGCTAAACTAAGTTGAAGGAAACTAGGTAAGGATTGAAAGCACAATTTAGAAGAAACTAAATTATCAGAGTAGTTCAGAAGTAACGGATCGCTGGGGGGTTGAGAAACTCCCAGACCTAGGGTTTCGCTCTGAACTTTCAACAGAACAAAATAGAGAGAAGAGATGGTTTACTAACACAGGCAGTGATCTTCTCAGAATTTGGTGGAAGAACTCTCTCGAACAGATTGTGGGATCCTCGGAGTCGGCTATCTTCGCAATGGATCCTCCAATACTGGTCTTGTGGTTTGGTCGGCTTCTCCGGGACTCAAGATCTGGGAAAGAAGAGGAACAAGTGATGGATTTCAGATACTCAAGAAAAGATTTACCAGGTTGAAGAACTTGAAAGCTGAAGTTGCTGAAATCAGGATTCTCCTGGAGGCCGATCTGACTTTCTCTTAGAATTGCTGTAGATCTGAAATATCTGGATTGGAGCTGGATGCTGGTGGCCAGCCTGGACTTGGAGAGGATGGCCGTGAGAAGTGGAATAGACTAGGGCTTGGTGGAAAGAGAAGGGTGATGGCGGCTAGGTTTGGGAGTGGAGTGGCTAACCTAGGGTTTGGGTTTTGGAGATCTCAACCTCCTCAAGGTTCTAGGGGAACCGGATTTACTCCCTCATGGAGCTCAACACCTGGATGTAAGTGCGGAAGAGAGAAAACACAAAGTTTGCTCAAAAATAATTGGCTTCATTCATCTCATTGATTTAAACTTACAAGAGGGGTTTAATTTATAAGGCTTTACAAGGGAGTAGGGTTTTACATCTTCCCATGTGGGACTAAAGGAGGGGATCTACAAATCAGGATAAATCATACACATATGGTCGGCCAAGGTACCAAAAAAATTTGATTTGGGTTATAAAAGGCAGGTAGATGGCGCCTCCTTGTTGGATCTTCAAGAAAATTTTTTCCTTCCATGGATCAACTCTTTTGGACTCCTCCTTTTCTTCCTCCTAAGTCAAGGTCCTTCCATCTTGTTTTGGATTTTTTTTGGCAGGTAGTGGGCGCCTCCTTGAAGTTCTCTCCAAGAGAATTTCTTCCCATCTTTACTTTGGTTCTCTTGGGAAAGTCTTGGCTGCCCCCTTGATTTGTGGACTCTTGGGGATTTCTCCTCATCTGGCGCATGAGAGAAGGAAGCTGCTATCTGTGGAGTGGGGACCAAAGGCTGCTGGATGTAGATATGGCACCCCTGGACTCAGGGTATGGCTGGGAGTGTGGCTGGGAGTGGGTGTCCACTTGCTTGGTCTTGGGGGAGGAAAATGTAACATCCCAGGTTGAAACCCTAGTCCACTACTGAGTAAACATGACTCAACAAAATAAAATGCAGGTAATGTAGACTCAAGCTAAATTGAGTTGATCTAGTCAACTCTTATTACAAACCAAAAACCCTAATTTTTTGGGCAAGGTTAATCAGAGATCCAGAGGAGCTTGAAGTCTTCTTCTAAGTCTGGTGCCGCCAATTCTCCCAGGATGGGAGGAACTCGACCCTGTCGAGTATGGATCAAGTTGGCTCTGGTATCTCTCAAGAGGTCTGGGTCCAGCTCTTGTAACTCTTCTCGGGAGATCCAAGAGTCATCAGAATCTGGCCTTCCTAGCCAGTGGACCAGGTATCTTTGGTATCCTCGATTATGAGTAGAGATAACCTGATCATCCAGGATCTTTTCAACCTGTTCTTTCCTCACAGGCCAATTGTTGGTGGACACACAGGGTCAGGTTCACTCTCAAGAGCAGGATTAGGTTCAAAAGCCTCACTGGGAATCACAGCTGGCTCCCTATACTCTACTAGGTCTATATGTTGAAAGTGGAGCTAATGCCTAGTTCTGGAGGCACTCGAGCACATAGGCATTGGATCCTACTCTCTTTACCACTCTAAATGGTCCAGCTCCCTAGCATGTAACTTTCTAACGGTTCCAGGAGGAAACCGTTCAGGCCTTAACCTAATCATTACATAGTCTCCTTCATCAAAAGTTTGACTCGCCTTTGAGAATCAGCCAATTTCTTATAAGTTTCATTACTTAAATTTATTTGGCTGAATTTCTTATGCAAGTTTTATATGCTGTGCAAAAAACTTTGGCAGACTCGGAGACCCGTGTGTGGACTGGTAAAGGAGCTAGGTCAAGAGGTGTGTGGGGTTTGTAACCATGCACAATTTCAAATGGACTCTTACCCGTAGACCTATTGACCGAGTCATTATATGCAAATTCAGCTCTAGGTAAGTACAAATCCCAGTTCCTAATGTTTTCACCACAAGACACCTTAGCAGATGCCTAAACTACGGTTCACTACTTCGGTTTGGCCGTCAGTCTAGGGATGATAGGCAGTTGAAAACTTAAGTTTCGTCCCTAACTTATGCCAAAGGTTTTCCAGAAATAGCTGGTGAAACGAACATCCCTATCTGAAACAATGGTCTTGGGTAGCCATGGAGTCGAACTATCTTATTAAAGAACAGGGTGGCTACCTTAGACGCATCAAATGTTGGAAAGGCAAAGCAAGAAATGGGCCATCTTGAAAAACGGTCTACTACACACAGATAGAGTCATGCCTCCTCTGGGTCTTAGGCAAACCTAACACAAAGTCCATGCTCACTCTTGCCAAGGACGATCTGGGGACAGGGAGTGGGGTATAAAGGCGGGTGTTCTGTTTTCGTTGTTTGGCAACAGCGCAGGTCCGACACCTAGCCACAATGTGTGCTACATCTCTTTTTAAGCTAGGCCAGAAAAAAATGGTCTTCAATAGCCAGAGTGGTCTTATCTTTTCCGAAATGGCCAGCTAAACCTCCAGCATGAGTTTCCCCAAATCAAGAATTCCCTAAGAGAGGTTCTAGGGATGCAAAGCCTATTCTTAAAGAACAGAAAGCCATCTAAAAGGGAATAATCCTTATGTTCACTAGATGGTCCTTGAGTTAGATCCGGGTATACAGTCTTGAAATCCGGACATGACTCATATTCTTCTTTGATTTGCTCAAACCCTATGACTTCAGCCCTAACAGAATTCAACAACAAAGATCGACGACTAAGGGCATCAGCTACCTTATTTTCAGACCCAGCCTTATGCTTCAAAACAAAAAGTATAGGACTGGATATACTCTACCCACTTAGCATGCCTAGGGTTAAGCTTCTTTGAGAATTCAAGAATCTAAGAGCCTCATGGTCCGAAAATAGCACAAATTCTTGCGGTAGTAAATAATGTCTCCAGTAACGCAAAGCTTGCACTACCGCGTAAAATTCTTATCATAGGTAGAATACCTAAGCTTAGCATCATTAAGTTTTTCACTAAAGAAAAGAATGCTACGGGATGGTTCTCTTGGCTTAGGACTCCACCTATACCTACTCTGAAGCATCACAGGCAACCTCAAATACCTTTGAAAAGTCCGGTAGTCTCAAAATGTGTGCCTGGGTCATCCTATCCTTAAGATCTAGGAAGGCTTTATGGGCTGCTTGGTCACTGAAATTCTCCCTTCCTGATGCAGTCTGTGATAGGAGCAACTACGGTACTAAACCCTTGATGAATCGCCATAGAAGGTAGCCAAGCCATGGGAAACTTCTGACTTCATGCACATGGTCGGCTGGGCCATTCTACTATGGACCTAATCTTTCAGGGTCGGCAGCCACGCCATCAGGGGTTACAACAAATCCAAGGAAGATAATTCTACTGGTCATAAATTCATACTTTTGAGATTACCGTAGAGACTATCACTCCTCAAATTGACAGACTTGTCTAAGGTGGCCTAGGTGATTTGCAGGGGTTTACTATAGATCAGGATGTCATCAAAATAGACCACTACAAACTTTCTAGGTGAACTCATATCCTAATGAGCATCCTTATCCTTGTATTAGTGTCTCTCCACAAGTGGCTGTGAGACTAACCACCCTCTCCATTGAGCATACATAGGATAAGCTAGTCTTTTCGAAAGCATCGATCCCCGAATCGATGATCCAACAACTATGAACATTTTAGATTAGGGTTTATAGGAACTTAAATCTCACCATTATGATTTTTCATCGTAAACCTAATTCCTTTGTCCTAATCTATGGGGTTCATCATAATCTTTAAATAAGATACAACAGTATGATGAAACAAAAATGCCATTCATTAAAATAATAATGTCATACAAAGTTGGAAGATTACAAAAATACCCTTACAAAGATTGGCTTTTAGGGCACTTTCTTTCATCTTCCACTTGCACTAAAGCCAATCACCCTTGTATTTTATACCCATACAAATAAGTGGCGATCAAACTGCTGCTGAGGTAGTGCTTTAGTGAATGGGTCTGTTATATTGTTCTTTGTATCAACTCATTCGATAACAACATCTTGTCTTCCTATGATTTCCCGAACGAGATGGAAATTCTTAAGATGTACTTGGACTTATGATGAGACCTTGGTTCCTTAGCTTGTGCAACAGCTCTAGTGTTATCATAATATAGTGGCATGGTTGTTGTATTTTAGGAACTATGCTCAATTCATGATGAATTTCTTCATCCAGACAGCTTCCTTCGCAGCTTCACTTGTAGCTATGTATTCTGCCTCAGTGACTGAGTCAGCTATAGTCGGCTACTTTATACTCTTCCAACTCACTGCACCATCATATAGGGTGAAGACATATCCTGATATGGATTTGCTATCATCTGGATCTGATTGAAAAGTATAATCTATATTTCTTTCTAGTTCTAAATCTGATCCACCATATAGAAAAAAATATCCTTAGTCCGTCTCAGGTACTTAACGATATTTTTCATAGCTTCCCAATGATCCTTTCCTGGATCTGCTTGGAACCTGCTCACTATGCCCAATGTATAAGCAACATCAGGCCTGGTACATAACATGGCATACATATCGATCCTATAGCCGAAGCATAAGGAATCAAGCCATCCTCTCTCTTTCTTCTGATGTCTTAGGAGATATTTTCTTGGAGAGATGTATGCCTTGACTCATAGGTAAGTAATCTCTCTTACTTCCATCTATGTTGAATCTCTTCAACACTAAGTCAATATACCTTGATTGGGATAAGCCTAGCATCCTTTTAGATCTATCTCTATAGATCTTTATCCCTAATATATAGGATACCTCTCCCAGATCTTTCATGGAAAACTTTGATGATAGCCAAGTTTTGACCAATTGTAACATTGGGATATCATTCCCAATGATAAGTATGTCATCGACATACAGAACCAAAAAGATAATTGCATTCCCATTTGTCTTTTTATACATACAAGGTTCATCTATATTTTTAATGAAACCAAACTCTTTGATTGCTTCATCAAAATGGATGTTCCAACTCCTCGAAGCTTGCTTTAATCCATATATAGATTTTTTAAGTTTGCATACTTGGTTTGGTCTCTCACTTAAGACAAACCTTTCTGGCTATGACATATAGACTTCTTCCTCAAGATATCCATTGAGGAAAGTAGTCTTTATATCCATCTACCAGATTTCATAGTCATAGTATGCTGCTATTGCAAGCAAAATCCTGTTGGACTTGAGCATTGCTACCAGTGAAAAGTTTTCATCATAGTCAATACCATGCTTTTGTCTGAAGCCTTTTGCCACCAGCCTAGCCTTGTAGGTATCTACTTGGCCATCTGCTCTAATCATCTTCTT
Source organism: Areca catechu (assembly GCA_021397845.1). Classification (NCBI taxonomy): domain Eukaryota; kingdom Viridiplantae; phylum Streptophyta; class Magnoliopsida; order Arecales; family Arecaceae; genus Areca; species Areca catechu. The sequence continues at coordinate 153,445,739 of CM038043.1, forward strand.
GAAGATCCATTTATACCCTATTGGGTTAACTCCCTCAGATCTATCAAGGTCCAAACCTGATTGGAATATATGGAGTCCATTTCAGACTTCATGGCATTTAGCCATTTATCGGAGTCTCTACTCTCGATAACTTCCTATAGATCACAGGATCATCATCCTGAATGATACTGGCCTCATTGTCATTTTCAATGAAAAATCATATCGAAAGGTGCATCTCGCACCCTCTCTGACCTTTGGTTAAGGAATTTCATTTGAAGACTCTTCAGGGATTGGTTGTGGTTTTGAACTTTACTCAGTTCAAGAGTTGTTCCGCTACTTCTTTTAGATAAATTCTTGGGCAAGAATGTAGAATGTCTACTGACAAAACCTTTTGTTCAGTAGTATGATAAAAGAGATATCCAATACTCTCTTTAGGATAACAACAAACATGTATTGTCAGCCCTAACACTTAACTTATGTCCAAATTATTCTTGACATAAGCATAGCAACCCCAAATCTTCAAGTATTTAAGATTTGGTCTTTTGACATTCCATCCTCATATAGAGTGCTAGTCACTGACTTTGATGGTACCCTGTTCCAAATATAAGCAGTAGTCTCCAAGGCATATCCCTAGAAGGAAATAGGAAGATCTGTGAAGCTCATCATGGACCTCACCATGTCTAACAAGTTGTGATTTCTCCTTCTGCCATACCATTTAATGGGATGTATAAGGAGGAGTCCATTCAGAGATTATGCCTTCATCCTTAAGATGGTTTAGAAACTCACTAGACAAGTATTCTCCTCCTCGATCAGGACAAAGAATTTTAAAACTATGTCTAGTTTGTTTCTCAATCATACATTGATACTCTTTAAACTTATCAAAGGCTTCGAACTTATATTTCATCAGATACACATGTCCAAATCTAGATAATCATCAATAAACATGATAAAATAAGAGTATCCATCTTTGGCCTAAGTTGTCATAGATCCACATACATCAATATGTACAAGACCTAATAATTCAGTTGCCCTGTCTCCATGTCCAGTGAATGGAGACTTGGTCATTTTACCTATGAGGCAAGATTCACAAGTTCCTAATGACTGAAAATCATAAGGATCAAAGTAATTAACTTTGACTAACTTGTTTATCCTTGACTTACTTATATGACCTAATCGGCAATGCCAGAGAAATGTGACATTGACATTATCTCTCTTTCTTTCTGTTATCAACAAGTAATATTGTATCATTGAGTTCTAAGTTAAAAGACCATTGATAAAATAACCATGTCCAAATATTTAATCAGAATGAAGAATGGAGTAGCCATTGCTCTTTACACTTATTTCAAATCCTTGTTGTAATAACAAGGGTATGAAATAATGTTTCTTATAACAGTTAGAATATAGTAACAATCTTCTAACTTTTAAACATTACCCGAAGGTAATAATAAAAGATAAGTTTGCCCACAACTTCTGCATATATGGCTTCACCACTTGCACCATATAGTTCGAAGTCACCTTTCTTCAAGCTTCTAATTCTGTGGAGTCCCTGTAATGACTTACAATATGAGACCCACATGTGGTATCCAATACCCATGAATTAAAAATAGAAGCACTCAATGATAAATTTGTTTGTATCATGTACAAACCTTTAGATGCTGCTCTAGTATCTTGCTTCGTACTTGCAAGATATGTCTTGCAATTTTTTTTCCAACGCCCTTGCTTGCCACTGTGGAAACAGGCTCCATCATGACAACCTTCTTTGCTTTCTTTTTTCTTTTGGATGCTCCTTTCAGGGTTGAATTTTCTTTTCAAACCCTTCTTCGTTGCCTGTTTCTTCTTCCCATCAACAAGAAGAAGTTAAGCCTTATCTCCCTTAGAATGGCTCTCTCCTATCTTAAGCATGTTAAGCAGCTCAGGCAAAGAAGTATTCAGTTGTTCATATGATATTTAAAACAAATTAAGAGAATGAATCTGAGAGTGACTGCAGGATCAAGTCCTGGTTGAGTTCACCATCCATTACAAATCCTAATTGACCTAATCGGGTGATTAAGTCAATCATTTTAAAACATGGGTTTGAACTGATGAACCCTCGCTCATGTATGCACAAAATAACTGCTTCGATATCTCATATCGAGCATCCCTACTTTGCTCTCTATAAAGCTCTTTAGATTGAGCAATATGGACGGAGGTTCCATCTCTTCATGTTGCCTCTGACGCTCATTGCTCATTGAGGCCAACATGATGCACTTGACAGTTATGCTATCATTTAGCCACATTTTATGTATGGCACTTTCCTCATCGGAAGCATCCTCTCCGATCAACTTTGAATCCAGAGAATCAAGAATATAAGAAAGTTTTCCTGAGTTAGTACTATCCTCAGGTTCCCAACTAGTCCACATAATTGGGACCAGTCAACTTATTGGCATCTAAGATGCCCCATAGTGATAAACTTAGAGCCATAATAAAACCTATATTTAATAAAAAATAGTATAAGCAAACCACTCAAGATGACATTCATAACTAGATAAGGACTTTATATCTAATTATGTCTTCCACTATTTTATTCAAATACCATAACCCTCATCTATGGTAAGCGAGAAACCTTGCCAGGTTTCTTTAGTGGGTTGAGATCCTAATTTCTCATAAGTACCTTATGTTACACAACAAACGCTCGTGAGTTCAAAGGTAGGAATTTCTTTCTAATTGCACCCATGCAATTCTCAACAAATGAACTGCCTCTAAGGCACTTATAGTCTTGTATTACACAACAAACTATAATATCTTAATTTAGTCAGACCCTTATTTCCATATAGTCATGTTCGAATAATATTGCCCTTGTGTTATACAACAAAACAATACTACCAAACATACTATAAAGCATAAACTGTATTAAGATAATTCATATTTAACACTAAGGTAAGTCTTGTGTTACACAACAAACCTACTATAGTTATTAATATGAACTATACCTAGCATGAAGGAAGGCAAACTGTAGTGTATTAATTCAATTGGCATATTCAATTTAAGGTCCAGATATAGCTAAATTGGCCAGGTAAGTAGAAGAGGTGAGGGGATCCCCCTGTTGCTTTCCTTAGATACCAATTAATTGGCCAAGTCAGACAACATAACCAATTAAAAATCTTATGCACTTTACCTTCCCAGAACAACTTGCCTAGACACCAATTGATTAATCATATAACCCTGAATGAATTTTGCCTCTTGACTGACTTATACTATGACTAAATATTTAATTATGAGGGCTTTTAGTGGTCTCAAACACATTCAAAGTAAACATGATATTCATGACATCATATAAGCATATAAACCCTAATATGCATAACATAGCATGATTATGACAATAATCCATTCACCTTACTTGTTCATAGGATATGGTCACAGCAGCACCCCAACATGCCATAAGAGATCCCATCGAATGGGATGAGAGGGCCGTGAAATCCTAAGTAACTCCTATGACCGGACGGCCATGGTGACTAACCCAATCCGAAGTAGTTACTAGGATATAACAAATCATATGACATGATATTCATTCCAACAATCGAGCATATTAACCCTAATATGCTACCATAAGCATGATTATAATATCAATCCATTCACCTCACTTGTTCATGGGATATGGCTACAGCGGCACCAACATGCCATAGGAGACCTCATTGAATGGGATGAGAGGGCCATGAAAGCCTAAGTAACTCCTATGACCGGACGGCCATGGTGACTAACCCAATTCGAAGCAGTTACTAAGATATAACATATCATAATATATTTTAAACAATCATGCATTGCTACATATCATAGTAAGTAAACATTACTAATTGCATGGACCATTAATTAAGTGAAATAAGGGTGCTATGATACCACTGTTGTGTTGAGTCTCGTGTGGTGCATCCAAGGCATCTGGAGTCAAGTTTTGGATCTTGTCATGGTGGTCATGATGTAACTAGGGCTAGGAGTGAGTCCGGTAAGAGTCCTAGGTGATAGACTGAGTTTTTCCATGTTTTGTTCAGTTTGTCTATTCGAGTTGGCTCGATGGTCCTTCGAGTTGACTCGGTTGGTGGCACAACATGGGGGGGTCTGGATGATGTACCAGTATTGGGTCGGCTCGGTTGCCCGGAGTCGACTCTAGTTCTCAGAGTAGGTACATAGACACTCTAGACAAGTCGGCTCGATTTGCTGGAGTCAGCTTGAATTCTCAGAACAGAAGAAGGAGCAGTCTGGATGAGCCGACTCGAACCCTACGAGTCGACTCAGATGATGGGTTCACTGTTTTGACACTGTGCCAGTTGGGAGTTTGTTTAAGGGGCTAGGTTTGGTTTAACCTAGGGATATATATATTGTACGATCTTAGCTAAGAGAGTAGAACTCTCGAGTCTTTCAAGAGGTCCTGTAACTTATTTTGATAGGTGACAATATATTAAGCCCTTGTTTTCTCCCAAAAACTTCTTCTTGATCTTGATTTACTACTTATTTGGATCTTCATTGCCCCTATCTCCTAAGATCGGTGGTATAGGGTTCATGCTAGGCTTGTTGCTTCCACTATAGTCTCTTCACGGTGCTTCATGTTTGAGGTGTTGTATGTGGTCCAGGAGGGATTGATCTCATCCAGTGTGTCACAACATGTTGGGTTTTGATGGCACAGTGGAAGAATGGATTTCAAAAATTTTCATTTTGAAACTCCAAACAATTAGAAATCCAAAGACCAAGATCTCTTATCCATTACAATTAACAAGTCATTGAAACAAAGTTTGGGAAAATACTTGGAATGCTAATTCCTTCTTCTTTCCACTAGAAATACAAGTACATGCCCTCCAAAGGTGATCCACATGAGAATTGAACCTAAAAAACACTCCTTAGTAGGTTGCTTAAACCACTGGGACTCTTCCAATGACCTTTCTTCCTTTGGCAGCCTCTCCTTTCTTGCTCAGACCCTTGCCCTCCAGTAGAGCACTCTAAGCCCTCTCAAAACCTTTCTTCACTCTCTTTATCACTTCCTAATTTTCTTCCTAAACCCTTGTCTTAAAATGGTGGACTTGTCTTAAGGCAAGACCTATGTCCTAACAAGGGAAGGAAAAGACAAGGAAGTCTAAGTGACAGAGTGTAAGAATACAGGAAAGAAAGGATAAAATCAGATATCCATCGGCCTAAACATCGAAGGCTATTTATAGGAGATGGAGAGGGTGCCAATAGTGGCTCTTCATCAGCCCTTGATCTGTCAAATAATAGATCATATAAGACCCTTTATTAAGAAAGAGTCTTATCTTGAAAGGTCAAGACCTTTCCTGCTCCAAGAGACTTCTCTTGATAAAGTTAGCCATTTGTCCTCATGCCATGTGGCATGTAACCGGTAGAGAGGCTTCTTAGATGGCATGAAAATGAAATGTCTTATCCAAGAGTCAAGTTCTTTCATAAAGAAGGACTCTTGGATTTAATTCATTTGCGGCTAATCATGAAGGGACGCAACCCTTCATATGCGCGCCATCTTACTTCCCCCATTCCTTTCTTTCCACCGGTTATAAGCCAACAAAATTAAACATAAGATAAGGCAAGGGATGCCTTGTTCCACATGAAAACCAAGTCCCATAATCAGAAGGACTCTAGGTCCTTTCTGCGCACCATATATTCTTGCGCACAAAACAAATTAGCGCAAGAGTCCTTATAACTTAGGAATCTTCAAATAAATAGATAAAGGCTGATTAAATCTAGATAAAACTAGATAATTGCTGCTGCCCCACTTTGGACTCAACCCAATCTAGGATTCCCTCAAATTGGTTAGCCCATTAAGCAATCTTTAGACCCAATTCAATTGGGTTAGGAGTTAGGTTAGCCTACACATGCTAGTATGTAATCTAGCTAACCAATTAGGATCCCATGACCCTAATAAAATTCCAATTGACTTCCTAGGTCAATTTTCTAATGTATGTGACCCTTTGGGTTCCACATCTAGCCAGTAGTAGGTCTAGGTCCAAGCCAATTCGATCCAATCAAATCCGATTGATCTAATTAGGTCAAATTGAGCTGACCTAATTTGCCAATTCGAACTAGCTTTCGAATTGACTCATGAATCCAATCAAATTGATTCATAAAAACCTACAAGACATGATTGACATCTAAAAACATGTCATGCCTATCTATAAGATATGGAATTTGATAGAAAGTACCAAAATACCCTTCAATAAAAAGTTACCATGTAATTCAATCTTTTGATCTCCCTTTATCCTGAATAAGTGATGGGTAAGGATAATTGTCAAATCCTAGTACTTAGTCATTTCAAATCTAATTTTGATAATGAAGACTCTGCTGATGATCGATTAAGAAATACTTCTAATCTCATCCTGCTTTATCAAAGACTCCCTGAGTCATCAATCGAAGAGATTACATGGGATAATATTTCTCTTACTAGGAATGATCGATTCCTTGTTGATCCACTCATATCCTTTATACACCTTCTACCATATCCGAGAACACCCCGTACATGACTCAATGTCATGAATGAGTATGAACCAAAACATGGCTTAGTGTGCATAAGGAATCATGGTAATCTCAGTTCTAAAGATCACTTGCACAACTCCCACTATGAGAACTATCTCTTGATAAGTAGTAAGATTTCCATAAGATATTCTCAGTACGGATCAATTCGGTGAACTCATACCCTAATGAGAACCCTTATCCTTATATTAGTATCTTTACACAAGTGGCTGTGGGATCAACCACCCTCTCCATCGAGCATATATAGGATAAGCTAGTCATTCCAGAAGCATCAATCCCTGAATCGATGATCCAATAACTAGAAATATTTTAGATTAGGATTTGTAGGAACTTAGATCTCACCGTTATGATTTTCATCATAATCCTAATTCCTTTGCCCTAATCTACGGGGTTCATCATAATCTTTAAATAAGACACAACAGTATGATGAAACAAAAATACCTTTCATTAAAATAATAATATCATACAAGAGTTGGAAGATTACAAAAATACCCTTTCAAAGATTGGCTTTTAGGGCACTTTTCTTTTAATACCGATAAGAGGGGACCTCCAAGGATAAGTAAGGAAAGAATACATGCTAAAGTAATTTTGACTCTACTTTAGCTTCTCTAAGATTTTATATCTATTAACTAAGTCCTTGCTGACTTAAGCATCGAAGTGTCCTCCACCAAAAATTATTTAGTGAGTGGGTTTGTTTCACAGGAGCCTTTGGAGAATTGGCTACAAAATTTGAAGGTGCAAAGGGATCGCTCTGGTTCGGCATCAACATATTGGTGTACCAGGTAGGGGGCTGAAATTGAAATCTTGAAAAAGAATCTTGAAAGAGAAGATGGTAAAAGGAAAGAGCACAAAATACTTTAGCGGGAAGAGGTCATTTGCCATCCAAGAAGAATGATCCACCCTTGGAAGGTGAAGACGTCGCCCCCATAATGAGTATAGGACGATAGCAGATCAGCATTCTCTTGGACAAAATGAAGGTTCTAACTACTGCTATCCAGAATCTTCAAGAAGTCATAGTTAGTGGGCAACAGCAATAGATCACCTCAAGATGTAGCCAATGATCTCCTTTACAAGAAGCTCGGCGATGAGAGCCAAGTCAGTGTTCTTAGTGTCATCACCTTGAATCGGCATTCTCTCGTGCGACAAGGCTCCTAGCTTCATGAATATGGAGAGAGCTAGCTCAGGAAAAAATGTCAGAGATCTTTTTCTATATCCTCCAATGATTCTATCCCAAGAAGTTCCACCAGAGCAAGAGAACTTGAGAAACAATAACTTTGAGAGGAAGTTCTGAAAGTTGGAACTACAAATTGCCAAACCTGACAATCAATGGAGGAACGATGAATAGCTGATAGCCTATGATTCACGGTCACCTTTTTTCAGAAAAATTATGGAAGAAATGATCCCATCCCACTAAAAGATCCTATAGTTAAAATTTTATGATGGAACCATCGATCTTCTCGATCATTTGGATAGCTTCAAAGCCCATATGATGATTCTGGAGGCAACTAATGCCCTCCATTATTTTGCTTTCCCAGCAACTCTCAAGAAGGCTGCATGGATATGGTATTCGAGCCTCCGACCAGATACCATTCATTCCTTTGATCAATTAGAAAAACTATTTATGGCTTATTCAGGACCAGCAGAAGAATGCTGCACAACTTGGATAGCCTTTTCTTCATTCAGCAACAAGAAGGTAAAACTATAAGAGAGTATGTGGCCCGCTTTAATTCTACCACACTCAAGATCCTAGATCTCAATGAGCATGTTGCCATATCTACTATGAAGAAAGGTCTTTGATCATCTAGATTTACTTTCTCTCTAAACAAGAAATTCCTTGTCAGTTACTCTAAATTGTTGGTGCGTGCGCAAAAATATATGCTAGCTAAAGAGCAAGCAGCAAGCAGGCGCCAAGCGAAAGAGAAGATAGTCCCAAAAAAAAGAACTAGAAGAATAAGGAGTCGCAACCTTCCAGCAATGTTGGACTAATCAACCAAAGGCTGTGTGGCAAACCTAGAGACTGACAAGCTAATAATATGGTGCTCGGCCAACTCATCTCCAGAGCTCATTAATCCGATCAACTCATAAAGGTCGACCAACTTATAAAGACCAACTCGTCTCTATGTCAAAAGTCCAACCAACCCAGCCTATAAGAAATATAGGTTGGACTGCCAACAAATGGATCGATGACCAAACTTTGCCGACCGATAAAGAAAAAAAAAAAAAAAATGTTCAAATAAAGAGTTGACCCAATCCACCGACTCAATTGGGATGTCTAACAAGTAAGCACTTCGTCTAATCCATTGACTCAATTGGTATGTCTGATAATAAAGAGTTGGTCTAATCCACTGACTCAATCAGTATGTCCGATAAGTAAAGAGTTGGTCTAATCCACTGACTCAATCGGTATGTCCATCCACTGACTCAGTCGGTATGTCCGACAAGTAAAGAGTTGGTCTAATCTATTAACTCAATCGGTATGTTCGATAAGCAAAGAGTTGGTCTAATAATCCACTGACTCAATCAGTATGTCCAACAAATAAAGAGTTGGTCTAATTCACTGACTCAATCGTATGACCGATAATATCAAAATGATTTATTTATTAGCCAAAGTTTGTTCATCGCTATTACTAATTTATCAGCCAATGTCAAGGCCGAAGAGATGGCACTACTTCCTTAGCCCAAAAAGAATAAAAGTCGAAGCACTTTATTGGCAGCATTTTAAGCTCGGGAGTAGGGGGCAATGTTGTGACAATGACTCAGCTACTTGGCTTTGATGAACCAATAAGGAAGTATGATGAAGCTGTCTGATGACGAAATTAGCTAATCAAGAGTATGACCAACTATTGGCTGACTCATCTCCAGAACTCATAAAGGCCGACTAACTCATAAAGGCCGACCAACTTCAAGAAAAATGAGGATGACAAGAAAAGAGGTAGTTATTCTACTAGAATAACAACCAACTGTTATAACGGGCTCGAATTAGTTCTCAACGAAATAACATCGAAACTAACTGCAAGAAGCCCCTTCTAACTAAATTATGTTAAGGCAAATACTTATAAATACCAGTAAGAGGGGACCTCGGGGGTAAGTAAGAAAGAATACTGGTTGAAGTATTTCTAACTTTACTTTAGCTTCTCTGAGATTCTGTATCTATTGATCGAGCCCTTGCTGACTTAAACATTGAAGTATCCCACCAGAAATCCTTCAATGAATGAGTTTGTTTTGTAGGAGCCTTTGGATAATTGCCTGAAAAATCTGAAAGTGCGAAGGGATCACTTGGGTTCGGCATCAACAGATATATTGATTAACTTTATTTTTCTCAAAACAAAGAGGGGTTACAACCTCATCAAACTTCAAGTATCATTGTCATAATGCTTGTTTCAAACCATAGATGGATCTCTTCAATTTACATACCAAATGTTCTTTACCATTTTCTTGAAACCTTCTGGCTACTTTATGTAAACTTCTTCACTGAGATTATCATTCAAGAAAGTAGTACTAACATCCATCCGATGTAGCTCTGGATTATAATGAGCCACTAAAGACATGATAATTCTGAAGGAATCCTTTGAAGATACTGGAGAGAAAGTTTCAGTAAAATCTATTTTTTTCTTTGAGTGAAGCCTTGGCTATCAATCTAGCCTTAAAATGCTCAACTCTTCCATTGGGATTTTTTTTAGTCTATTTTGTATACCCATTTGCATCCTATAGGTTTACAATCCTTAGAAGGCTCAACAAGCTCCCACACATCATTATTAGCCATAGACTGTATCTCCTCTTTCATAGCACTCATCCATAAATAAGACTGAGAAGAATCAACTGCATTAAGATAAGTAACTGGGTCAATTGTATGCCCAATATTAAAATCATTTTTTTCAAGATAGACATAAAAATTATCTGAAATAGCGGATCTTCTTTGTCTAACAAATCTTTTTACTTGAACTTCTTTAACTGGTTGAAGATTCTGATATAGAAGCAGGAAGATCAAGGATTTCATTATCCATCTATCAATAGGAGCATGAATTATGTTTTCACTATGACTGGATATAGGAATAGAAATAGTCTCAGCTTGGACATTATCATCATCAACAGTTAGGGAAGATCCTTCATCGACCATATCAAGTTCTTAAAATTTGGCAATAAGAGACTTCACAATTCTGTTACCTCTTCCTGGACTATAAAATATGCATCTTTGGATTGTTCCGGATATCCAATAAAGTAACAATGACTGGTTTTAGGATCAGTCATTTTCTCTGTAGCATTGTATAATTTTACTTCTATAGGACAACCCCAAACCCGAAAATGATTTAAACTAGATTTTTTTCTAGTCCAAAGTTCAAAAGGTGTTTTCAATAAGATTTACTGGGAACTCTATTGAAAATGTATAATACAGTTTTGAAAGCTTCATCCCATAAAAATTCTGGCATGTTAGACCTACTTATCATGCTCCTCATCATATCCTTAAGGGTGCGATTCTGCCTTTCAGCTACAGCATTCTGCTCAAGACTTCTAAGCATGGTATTTGAGGAACAATCCCACAATCCAGTAAGTACTTGGCAAACGGATCCATATGCTATCCTATCATATCATATTTGCCATAGTACTCACCTCCATGATCAGATCTCAATTTTGATGACCTTTTTTAATTATTTTTCAACTTCAATTTTAATAATTTTAAATTTTTCAAGGGCATCAAATTTTTCTTTAATTAAATAAAGATAACCATATCAAGAAAAATCATCAATAAATATGATAAAATATTTATTACTACAAATTGTAGAAGAATGTGGTCCACTAATGTCAGTGTGAATAATTTTTAAAAGGTTTGAACTTCGAATTGCCCCTTTTCTTTTAGTCTTGATCAATTTTTCTTTAATATAGTCAATGCAAGTCTCCATGTCTCCAAGATCTAAGACAAGTAGGATGTCATTATTAATTAATCTGGTTATTCTTTCTTTAGATATATGTCCTAGGCATTTATGCCATAACATAAAAGATTTATTATTAATCCTAAGATATTTAGTAACAACACTTTCAACACTTAAAAAAGCATTAGAATTATCAGTGGCCACAAACAATCTATATGAACCATCAACCAAAACACCATAGCCAATAATTTTGAATTGAATATCAAATCAACTCTTTTATTATTAAACATGAAGCCAAAATCAAGCCTATCTAAATATGAAACAAAGATCAGATTCCTTTTAAAGGAAGGTACATAAAATGTATTTTCTAAAGTAATTATACAACCAGACTTTAAGGACAAGTTGACAACTCCTACATACTCTACTTCAACTTCTTAATCATTTCTAACCTTCAACTTACTTTCATTCAGGCTCGACTTTCATTTGTTTATCAGCTCCTGTAAAGAAATGATAATATGAGTTGAAGCACCACTATCTATCCACCAAGAATTAATAGGGACATTGATAAATATTAGACTCGCAATAGACTAAAGCTAGGGGCTTATCTTTCTATTTTTTTCTTTTCTAACCAGGACTTGAATTTAAAACACTGACTTCTTATATGTCCTTTCTTCTTACAATGAAAGCACTTGAACTTCTTCTTAAAGGCAGCTTTAGGACCTTTTACAAAATGATTCTGATCGTGGCTTCTTCCATCCCTCCTGGAAATCTTGAGACTATTAGGAGCAGTAGGTTTCTTTTTCTTATTCATAAAATGCTTGCCAGATTAAGGTTGAGATTAAAGAGTAAGAAGGGTACTATCATTCTTCTCTTTCTTGACTTTTTTTCTTAGCAATATACTTGGTGATCAAATCATTAACACTCTATATTTCATCCAGAGTATTGTAGGTAGTCTTGATCTAGAAGAATTCAATAGGTAAAGAATTCAAAGCATGAGACACCTAAAAAGAATTCGGTAAATCAATCTTCAGACCCTTAAGCTTGGATTGGAAATGAATTATTTTTAGAATATACTCTTTGACACCCCCAGCATTGTTGTATGTCATCGTTGTCAATTCTTTCATCAAGGATCCGATCTCAGCATTATTGGATACAAAATATTTTTATTTAATATCATCAAGCAGCTCTTTTACATTTCTGACTTAGGTAGACCACTCAGGAGATGCTCAGAAATTGATCTTTTAATAGCAATCAGACTCAGTCTGTTTGACTTCTCCCATTTGGCAAAATGATCCTTCTGTTCAAGAGTGCTTTGATCATTAAACCATTAGTTCTGGTCTCGCGTAATGCAAGATCAATGTCAGCAATTCTAAAAGCAAACTCTAAGTCTTACTCCCACTTCTTATAATTTGACCTGATAAGCACTTCAACAACAGCATTGTTGTTGCTCACACCAAAAGTAACTGTATAATTAAAATAATAGAAATGTAAAATATTAATTATCGGACAAAACAAAATAATATCATACCATAATAATAAATAAGAGTCTATATGCAATATCACATATTTTCTTTTGGACAGAACATGCAACATGCATAAGTGCTCTTTACATGAAGCCACAAACTAATCAAAATATTTCAGCATTCATGAACATATCCTCTTGGATAGACAGACCCTGAAAGCTAGAATATCTTAGCAACATAATGCTCCATGCCATATTTCTCAGTTAATACACACAACAACCCCCTTTGAACAAGCGGTTGTATGTCATAACCAGAAAATATCCCTCATATGACGAAGAATTTAATTGACTGATATAAAAAAATACTTTGATGATAAATATTTATGCCAATCCATAAATTATTCATATAGAAAATAAATATCCAAACCAAAATAAAAAGGATATTTCAAAATACATGTATGTCCAAATGATCAGTTACAAATGGGAACTAATCAACATGCACCCACTGATCAATTTAAAATCACCATTAGCATCCTAATTAAATTGTATAACTTAAATAAAAAAGACCGAAAGGATCTAAAGAATGCCCCTCCTAATGTTTTGGACCAATATATAAATATAAATTTTATAGGGTCAAAACTGTAAAAAGACTAATTTATAAAATCAAAAAGGTCCGGGGCTAAATGCAAAATAGCCTTTTTGGACCAATATGTAAACATAGATTTTGCAAGGACTAAATTGTAAAAGGATTAGTTTATAATATCAAAAAGATCATGGGCCTAAATACAAAATGGTCCTCTTTTTAATGGGTTATATGAATTTGGATTATTGGATTTTGGATTTTGGTTGAAACCCAAAACCCAATAAACTTCTTCCCCACGATATCAAAAACAAATGGGGACCCAACCGCCGCCGCCCCTTCTAGATTCATCCCGTCGATGCAAAGACCGGCGAGACGGCCATCAGGACTAGCCGAGGACAGCCAGTCGCTGCCTCTAGCGGTGTCGCCGATGACCGAAACAACCCTACGATGGGTTTCTAAGGGGGTCGGCTCGATTTGCATCCTTCCCCCTTTTTTTGATCTTAGCCTATCGGCAGCGATTTCGGGGTCATTGATCACCGGGACCGGTTCTGGACGGTCGATCGCCACTGCTCGTCATCGTCGGTGGCCTCAAAAAAACTTTTCTCCATGGAGGATTAAAAGATTTTTGGGCTCTCTTCTTCCTTCTCATCGGTTTCCACGATTCTCACCACCGTCGTCGACCAACCCTCAAGCTAAAGAGGACGGGCATGTCCAGATCATAGCCGATGATCTTCGATGAAAAGGAAGGAAAGGAGAAAGGGGTTTAAGAAAATAAATAAAAAAACAAGAAGAAAATTCTTTTTGATGATTATAACATGCATATATTTTTATTTTACAGATCTAAAAAATATGGAAACGACATTAATATAATAGATTATCAAGGTTTCCAAATAAATAAATAACTATTCCAAACTTCTACAGAAATATCAGGGCTCTGATACCAAATGTAAGAAAAATTTTCATTAATTTCTTGGATCGATCAAGAAGATTGGAATACAAACTTATTTAGATATGTTATAAAAGAAGTTTGCGATCAAACTTGTATTTGTCATAATCCCAAACTTACTTTCGATGTTCACGCGAATACCGAAGGTAGAGTCTTTCTCTCCCATCTTCCTCACGCAACAGACAGCTCTCGATGAAAAAAATCCTCGTGAAAATATAATTCACGTTATATATATAAAGTGGAGAGGGGACCTAGCTAATAAATAAAAACATCCCAACCGACCCTCCCATCATGAGTCAAGTCAAGCTAAAGCCTATACGCTATACTATACCATCTCAACCATATCAACTCACATAAGGTATTTCTGGTCCAAATACAATGATCACATGCATAAATTGAACTCAACATATATCTACCGATATAGACCACAAAATCAACCGAATTTTAATAAACTAAATTTTAATTAATATTAGTCCAAATTAAAAAAAAAAATCTTACATTCAGTCTTAAATATTATTATCATATTTAATCTAAGTACGAAATTTGTTAGAAAGAAAGATTTTATTGGTTGGACCGTTCTACCAGTCCAGTGATGGACAAATCCAACAGCAAATAAACATGCATAAAAGGAAAAAAAAAAATTATATATGCCATGATTGTACGTATTTTGTATGTTTTATAATTTGACTGTTCCATCGCTTGAAGTAGTTACGTGGACCTGATCATGATCCAACCGATAATTTCACCTGTGATTCTGTGAAGGAGATTTATGAAGTTGACCGTGGCCTCCCTATCATCGTTTTATATATATATATATATATATATTGATACGAGGGCAGTCCAACATATTAGAAAATAAAAAGTACGGCAAAGCCTGTGGAAAAACATCACCACATATATTTGTGGACTCATTTTTTTCATATCCCTCGCAAAAGAATTTAAATTATCGGTTTCCTATCAGTCATGCTTGGGGTCGCCATCAACACTACCAGATGGTGTCGGTTTCATTGATCATGACAACTGCTAGACGTGGTCATTGTAATTGATGAACGTGGAGTGCGTTGCTTTTGCTGAAGGCTAAAAGTCAAACTCGTGTTTAGAATTTTCCTCAAAAAATGATTCATGGCCATGGAGGTGGGGCATGGAGTCTGATAGTTAAAGTATTATGCATTTCTCAAAAAATAGATAAATAACTTTTAATGTTTATATTAATCTATGTGCTCTCCCATAATTATTCTCGAAGAATGTATTTCAAATAATATGTGAATGAAGTATGATGGAGGCCGTATATGTTTACAAAACTATATACATCTATGGGTCAACCAAGGGGGTTTACACAAACTTTTTCAATTTTTCTAATTAGGTGCATCATTTCATCAAAAATTTATATAGAAATTTAGAAAATGTTAAATTAACGGTGCATAAATATGTGGGACATATGCAATAAAATGTATGAATGGCTATCATCATATAAAGAGAAGTATCGTTAGTTTTTATTGGTGCATGATAAATGTAATGTCATTTATAAGCTAGTTCATGATATTATTTTTATATTAATTTTTAAAAAAAATTTCAAATTATGAGGGTACTTCAGTTGACTGTCTTGCCTTGCCTGTTATGATTCTTCTTTGTTAAGCCATTCCTTGTTGAACCATTTCTTGTCGAGATTATGACCAAAATAGATCATCACCTTCTTTGAAGGAGGATATGAATCCTGTATAAAATGAAAATGATCCCCATCTTATTATGTATGAAAAATTAATAAAAATTTCGATTCTTTTCTTCTCTGATTCAACTACATCCCTCTCCCCACAAAATATGAGGAAAAAAAAAATATAATAACTTTTTTAATGAATAAAAGAGTAGGTATAGGACACCGCAAGAAGATTGAAGAGCCATTTGATTGCCAGGATTATACTTTAAAGATTAACATATAAATAAAAGAAAACTGAATTAAAAAATCCTTCATTGGGTAAAAGAAGTTTTCTTTAAAATGTTTTATTAATATGTTAAAAGCTTGCATATCATTTTTTTAGATGCACATAAATATATAGAACATCATTCTAACTCTAATTTAGGCATTGAACTTGATACAAAATCATATTTAAAATTGAATTCATTAATAAGGAAATATGTTAAATTATTCAACTACAAATAAAAAAAATATGACTAAAATTTGACCATAACCTATGAGTTTATATATATATATATATATATATATATATATATATATATATATATTTGTTTATAGAAGTTCATGTCCATGAATTTGCTTCCTACAAAATTTGATATGGTTCAACTAATCATGGTACCTACTAGTTATATCTATCCTGTGCTGCATCTATATAAAACTCATGGATGATAATGTTAGAAAATGGATCATGATTTGAAAATCATAAACGGAAGGTTCAAGGTAGTTTGCATCATAACAATGGAGACAACATTGCCACTATAATTATAATACATGTAGCTATCACTAGAAAAGTTTGTATCATTTGATGATTTGAAATTATGGGTTTTTGCACTTGAGGCCTACATTGTATGCTATTTTTTCCCATAATATAACTGATAGAAAAGTGCAGGGCACCATGGTACTACAAATAGCCCTTTGGTGAGATGATTTGCATGAATTTTTAAAGAAGTATAATTTATCATCTATATCACCTTCATCATCTATATCATGGTATAATAGGAATATACACTCTTTTTCCTTTTTTTGAAAAAAATGATGAGATAATGAGACTTTATATTATATTATATATATATTATTACATTATAAGTACCTAGATTTAATTATTTTTTGCCTAATGATTGATTGAAAAATCATATTTAGAACTTGGTTGCTAGGCAGGGAGACCATGGAACCAAAAAAGAGGCAGCTTTATAAAGGAACAACGCAAGTAGCACCAAATGAGGCTTTTATTTTGGAACCGTTAATGTAGCATCATTACCGATCGCTGACTGGATAATCATAGTTATCCATTGAATTTGCTTAGAATCGTAAAACATGCCACACTCATGTGTAATACATGCGAGCTGGTCATTAAAAAAATATTTCTACCAAAATAAAAAAAGAAAAAGAAAAAAGTCAATAAAAATGTGTAAATTTACAAAGTCAAACAAGATTGTATGATGAGTTTTTTTACTTCTGGACAGGACGGACCACACCAATTTTTCTAAGAAAAATTAAAAATATATATAAATAAAAAATATTAATAAATAATTAAAATTAATTTAAATATTTTTTATAAATATTATTTAAATTATATTTATTTATTTTATAAGATTAAATTCATTAATAATGAAATCTACCGTAAGATTTTCAGCTATCTCCTTATCAATATCTTGTTGCATAAACTGGTATTGACGATCTTCATTTTTGAAAATATTTTCTCTATAGTAGTGATTGAAATCGAAAGAATAATAAGCGTTACGGACTCGTAGAGGATGTGCACGCACCGGCTACAGTAGTGGCAGCGTCGCGCCGAGTACTGTTGGCACTGCACAACGGTATGTGGCATCCATCGAGCGACGGTGCCAAAGATGATGGATGTGAGTGCAGTAGTATTGGTGGGAGCTTAAGACATGACGGGCGCCTACCCGTCTGTGTCCTTCAAGATCCGATTATGCTACTCGATGAATCCGGTCGTTAAGATGGTGTGCGGCTTCACCGCACGCAGTGTTCGTCAGTGCGATGATGCTGACGAAGGCCACCAAGATGATTGTCGTAGACCAGCACATTGGTGGTATCCGGCCTTATGTATGCACAACCGCCTAGTCTCGTCGCGGGAGCATTCTTGTCGATCGCATCACATGACAAGTCCGGCCGTCATTTTATCCATCGGTGTGATAAATAGGATGGTACTGACTGCATGCAGTGGCTTCAACCACAACGAATTCTGGAAACAGACGTTGGTCGAGTAATAAAAAGAAATTTTTTTGCCTTCTTCTAAAAAATTATGAAAAAAATTAATAAAAATAAAAAATAAAATTGATAATGATCCAACTTCCAAATAAAGAAAGCTGTTTTATAGTATTTATTTTATTTTAATTTTTTTTAAAAATTTTTTAAGTTATATTTAATATCTCCAAGTTTAGGGGGACCAAGGGATCTCCTTGCCCTCCCGACAGTCCATCCTCGTATATATTTAAAAATTTATAAAAAAATTTTAACTTATAAAAAAATTAGCTGAAGCACTAAGAAGTGATTTCATGCTATCTTTGCATTGAACCTGCTATCTATGCATTGAACCTGCAATGCTGCAACATTTAAATCATCAGATATTGGAATTTATCACTTGTTGGCTCCACTTATAGTGAAGGGTTTGGTCAGCAGTGCCGAGGTTTTCCGTTTCTTTTTTTTTTTTTTTTTTTTTTGTTTTTTCATCGCACTTGCCGACTGTTATTGGCCCACTTCCTCCGAGACGCCGACTTCTACATGCAAATGATACCTTGATTGACATTATTGACCTACCATGGACGCAAAGTCCAAAGAGCATTTTTGGATCTCTCTCGTGATGATTGAAAATTTTGATCTCTACGAAGTGTAAACTTTCTATTTTTATATAGCCATAAAAATACTTTTTAGATTATAATTTACTCCACTAAGTTTTTTTCTTTTTGAATAAATTAGGTGGCTCATGCTCGTCTAGTACAAGTATATCCAATAAAAATCAGATAATTAAATTTCTCTAAAATATAGGTAAATACTTAAATGATGCTTATAAAATTTAATAGAATGCCCAACACAAATGAAGCCATCTGATTTACTGTACTGTTCACTTTGTTTGTAACAAAAAAATTATAATTCTCTGCAGATATCCAACAAAAAAAAGGATACATAATAATTAATTTAGGTTGTTTTGAAATCCATCAAATTATTGCAGTTGAATCTCCTCCAAGCAAATAAGATTTGCTCATGGCAAACATATAGCATATCAAATTTCCTTTCAGATGGCCCTCGACCCTGCTCCGCGTATGGATGGTTCGAACAATTAAATACCCTTCATTTGCTCCGATAAATTAAGAATTCTAGTATCTTTTCACGTAATGCTACCTTGGGGATTTTTTAAAAGTAATCATACAAGTGATAACTTAGTCTCCCTTGGAAATAACCTTCCCAAATAACGGAGATTTTATTATATATTTTATTCTTTCCGGATCCCTCCGAAGAAAACATTAATCGAAAATTAGTTAACTAACCATAAATTTCCAAATGTCTAAACCTGAAATATTTTCTATTTCTAAATAAAGTTAGTTATACACTTCACATAAATACCAATAAACTTCTTGCCAGATTCTCTTACAGTGTATCCGAGCATCTTCATCACATTTGCCTCGGATAATGTTATATCTGCCTGGTTAAATATATAATTACTAGAGATATTCGATTGAAGACAACTATGCCATTAGATATGAAAAACTAGAAATTCGATTCAGAACAATAGCTATCGACCAGAAAAAAATGGTAGATCCCGTTCACTGGGCTTTCTATTTTATCACGTTTTATTTAATATATTTTTTTTAAAAAAAATTTAAAAATCAAAAAAATATTTACAGCGTTTGTCCTCGTAATTAAGATTAAAAAAAAATTCTCTTAGTTTAAACTATTCCATTGATGAAGTCATAAGTTCGCTCTCCAAACGATCTAAAAAAATAAACTAAACAAGTAAATCAACAAAGTAAATAAACAAATAAATAATCTCAGAAGCTCCGCCAGGAAAAGTTGTTTGTTTTCACTTTCCACCCTAAATGGTCCGTGGCGGACAAAAGCGCTATCCACCGCGGTGGAAAATCCTCGGCAGCATCGAGATTTCGGGGGGAAAGGAGGGCGTTTCCAGATCCCCATTACGCCGACTGGCATCGTGCGTCTCCTCCCGAGAATGCGAAGCCCCACACGTTTGTCTTTGTCGAGGGTCCCGAAGAGCTTCGTCTCTTCTTCTCCAATTCCACGCTTTCCCACTTTGTCATCCGTCTGTGCGTCTTTATTCCTCTGGGCCACTTTCGGATCAGTGAGGGAAGCTGTAAGCGGAAAAATCGGAATTTCCTTTTTTTTTGGGCACCCGTTTCTTCCTCTCTCTGTGTTCCACTTCGGGGATTGGAGAATTCTCGTATGGGTGCGTGATTTTTTTGGCGGAGGCAGCCATGGGCAATTGCTTGGTCTCGCCGTTGCGAGTGGAGAACGCTCACATCACTCAGCACGCTTCCTGTGAGTGTTTCTTCCGAACTTTTGATGGGTTTTGTTGCTTAAAGTCTTCGTCTTGTTGCGGTTCCTATCTGGGATTTGGAGTTGGTTTGGGTTTTTCGCTTTTTGTTCCTTCTGGGGTGTTGGTTCTGGGCGTTTTGGTGTTGGTGGTAAGTGAAAAGTTTGTTTTTTTAAGTGAAAAGTTGTGGTTTTTTCTTATATGATTGACTAATAGTTTTGATTGCAGCTCGCCCATTATAGAAACTTAGGTGCATCTCCAAGTTTGTGCCATTTGGTCTTGGATTGTTTTGTTTCTAGTGCCTCGTTTTCTTCTAAAAGGGTTGGAATCCGTCTATCCAAGATCTTGGATCTAACTTCAGAGTAATAAAACAAAGTTTTGTGTTGAGGGTATAAATAGAAAGGCACTTGAATTCTCTTTAAGAGCTGAAAGGGTTGACCAGTATCAGGGGATGTGTTATTTGTGATGGGAATTCGGAAGCAATTAGCCACATCTTGTTACATTGCCGTTCCGCTAGGACTATTTGGAGCTCTCTGCAGTCATGCTTGAATTTTGATGGCAGACTCGCTTCTTTGATCTCCTGCTACACAATATGGAGGAGGAGAAGGATTAACAAAAGTTTCAGGAAGGTTTGGGATCAGTTAGTTTTAGTGGAGTGCTGGCTGATCTGTAAGGAAAAAAAAATGAGGGAACCTTCGTTCAGAAGAAATCCTCCATTAAAGCAATCATGGGAAAAGCGGTTTAACAGTTCCTTAGCTGGAAAATTCTTTGTTCTAAAAAAACAAGAGACATCCACAAGACTTCTTGACATACTTTCTAGGCAATTCTCCTTGTATATTCTCTTCTAGTATCAATAAATTTAAGGGGCATGGCCATTCTTCCCTCTTCAGTCTTCCCTCAAAGAAAGAAAAAAAAAGGGAGCTGAACATGGATATTTGCCTGTTAGAAACTCTGGCTTTCTTGATTTTGTATCTTTTTAACTTCTGTCGATTTCCTATCGAGCCCTCCATTTAAGACCATATCTATGATCTTTGTTGGCTTTATGTACTGACAACCACCTTCAATTCTCAACCTTAGGTTTTCTTGTGTGGAACTTTTTCACTGCTTAAGCTCATGATATAAATGCCAATTTTTTTGTTGTTACTTATGATTAGGCAATTATGCTTTCAAGAGGAATGGGCTCTGCCTCATCTGCTTTCTAGAGGTGGGTCATGGAATGCTATATGTAATGATTTGTGCTTGGGTTTCAAAAATAACTTTTTTTTTTTCCTGCTTATGTCATCTGATTTGGAATTTTAGCTTTTACATACTCTTTATTTGGATGGTTTGCTCCACAGTTCACTAGATTGGTTCGACAGTCATACCAGCCAGCAACTGGTTCAGGACAGTATCGATATGTACTAAACTGTGGCATAACAAAGCGAGGGGGAGGGAGAGCAAGAGGGGGGAGAGAGATGCCGTGGCCTCCAATCTCACCTGAGAGAGTGAGACCATTTGTGGAGAGAGAGAGAGAGAGAGAGAGAGAGGAGAGAGAGAAGAGAGAGAGAGGACTCACTTGATGGGGCATCATCATCCTCATCAAACATGGACGGGATGCTGCTGGACACATTTGGATCTGGAGGGTTTCAAGGGAGAGAGACTGGAGGAGGAGGCAAGAAAGGGGGAGAGAGAGGAGAGGTGAGGGCTTTAAGCCATCTGGCAGATCTGGGTCTAGCAACAGCGACCATGAGAAAGAGGACTCACCTTGGCTTTGCCATCGATCATTGTTATCGAATGTGGATGGGATGTTGTTTGATGGTATTGTCAGAGGACAAATGCTTGAGGAGGAGGGGGGAGGGCAAGAGAGGGGAGGCAAGAATTCAAGGGCATCAGGAGAGCCAAGGTTTTAATGGTCTTGATTCGACCAGTTGAACTGTGCTGATAATTGATTGGTTTGGTCTGGTACGCTCCGAATCAGCCAGTTCAGCACTGTTTGCCGAACCTTGGTCTGCTCTATTGTCATAATTGCTTTCTGCAAGTATTAAGCTTATGCCCTCAAATGATTACTGTTTACTTTTGAAGTGTTATATTTCATAGTTAAATCAGACTCCTTGTGCGGTTTGATAGCTTTTGACAATTAATGTACAAGGTCTCTTCTTGCCTTTCTAAGGCAGGTATCAGTGTAGAAAAATATTTATTGCATATTTTGGCATATTTAACTTATTATGTCAATTCTACATTGCTCAGATGAGTCTCTGATTGTTTTCACAATGCATATTATTGTATTGATTTAGGGGCTTTAGGTAGCACAGCATGATGGTTAAAATTCAATTAGTATTTTGGTAAAGTAGCAGATTATTTGTTGATGTGTTTTGGTGTTTTTTAGTGCTGCACAGGTTTCCAATTAAAGACATAATTCTTATATGTAAGAAGAAGATCAAAGAGGACAATTTTTGAAGGTTTGTTTCATTACTGGAATGTGAGACTGGGATTCTGAACTGTAATTTTGGTTCTTGATAAAATGACTAGGTTTATATGCCCTAATGAGAATAAGAGTGAGAAAATGTATTTGTTTCTAACAAGTTAGTCCTGGCCTATGATCAAGCGATATGGTCAGAAGATATGAATAGTGCTATAGGAAAAAAACAAAAGGATCATCTGATTGACACAGTTTGTCAAATGTTAAAGGAACTTTTTTTTTTGAAAAAAAGTTGCTATGTTGTCCTCTTCAGGTGTGTGGTTTCAGAGAGAACTACTCCCTTTTGCACTTGACATAGATCCTAAAAATCAGGAATATTAAAGATGAGAAGCAATAGCTTGTACAGGCATTCAATTTAAGAACTGGTAAACACGGTAGAAAATGTGCATCCATGATGGGCTAGAGAATGCTCTGGAAGGTACCAAAAGCTGGGTATTGATCCTTCTCTTTTGTCGTACACTAAATGGTGGTAGTGAGCAATTAATAGGGGTTGCAATTTATATCCCAACCAACAACTGACTGCTTTAAGCCGGTTCTGGTTTGGCATTAATGGGTTGGGGTTATAAATGGGTTGCTTGGCCTAACTCATTTATTACATTGGTTGGGTTTAGTTTTAGAATCCTGACCGATTTTGACCCATTTAATAGTTGGGTCAAGTCACAACCCAACTTGTTTAAGCCTACATGTTTAGGATCTGTTTAACTCATTTAACTTGGTTTGACCCGTTTATTAGACTAATGACATGGGATGGGTTGGGTTAATAAAGACGTCAAGTTCGGGTTTATATTTTTAACCTATTTAATAAATTGGTCAGGTTTAGGTTGATGGATATTTGATCTAACCCTCATCCTACCCAAACCATATTCGACCCAATCTAACCTGATTGCCATACCTACCTGTTAGTCTAGTCATCATGTAGGATTCCAAGAGACTTCTGGTGACTATCACATTTGTTGGGGCTAAGTAAACCAAGACGACTGCTGCTTAAGTTACCAGAAAATAACGTAAGTTTTCAAGGGTAAAGTGAGTCTCATCACATGCTGATCAGGTTTCTATATGCAGGGTTTTATGTAATCTACGTTCAATTAATTTGGTCAGCCTACAAAGAGATCTTCAGAGATGAACATTCAATGTATAATCTATTTGAATAGGTGCTAGCTGTTTGTGTTCAAATCCAGCTTTTAGGGAACCTAGAGTCGACAAATATAAGCAAGTGCTCTTCAAAGTCAAACAACACATATATCTTTGCCCTATGATGTTCAATATAGTCTCTGGTATTGTTTCATGTTTGAGCTTGAGATTAAATTTAAATTCGTAATGCTTGAACCCTTCTATAGCATGTGAATCAGCCTCTTGTTGTAATGTTTATGTGAAGAGAACAAGTTGATCATGTGCGTTCTTCATGATGTGAATTAGATTAAAATTCTCATGAATTCTGTTTTTGAATTTCATTTTCATTTTAATTGGGCTTAGGATATGAAATTTTCATGAATTCTGGATGTATTTCGTTTAGAATCTGGACGTGTAGCACAGAACTTTGTCAGGATATGATGTAAAATTTGGCATATTTCTCCTGTGAAAAATATTTTGGAAGATGTATTAGTAGTGGTATGTCAATTTTTGCATGCTGTGGATCTAAATTTCTGCTAAAATTGGTTACTATCTGTTAGATTTACTTTAAAAAATAGTTTCCTATCGGGTCTTGATGAGATCTTTCCAACCACTTCATCATGATTTTGATAGTAATCTGGTGGCCACTTGATCAATTGCTTATTGACAGGTGGTTTCTGAGGTCTTAATATATGAGTCACCATAAAAGGAAATAGTTTTAATATCTGCCAACACTTCTCCTGAAATTGTTGCATGGACATTAGTCATGCCAATCTTAAGAATATTCTGGAGATCTGACCATTTAGTTTCTATGATGAAACTCCGTACCAGGCAAAAGTAGTGTTTGTTCTTTTAGCATATCTTCTTAAGTAAAATGCTGTTTAATTTAAAATTTTAGCATATTATTATTTTCACAATAAGCTAAAGTTTCCAATGAATTGGATAGTGTTAACATGTTCTGTGGGTGTCCACAAAGGTAGTTTGAGGACTCTATTTTGTTTTAGAGAGAATTTGTTTCCTATTGGTATACCCATGTAGACCTGTCAATATGGGCTGGCCCGGCCCGGCCCTAACCCACATGGGCTGACATTATATGGACGGGCTGGGCTAGGCCCACTTGTACAAATGGGTCATGAAAACCCAGCCCGGCCCAGCCCTGCGTGGGCCGTGGGCTAGGGCCGGGCCAACCCATTTCGTGGTCCGCCATCACATGTACCATTTGGGAGAAGACTAAATGGGCTGACTTTGGGTCGCCGAAGTGAGAATAAGATTTGATCATGGAGTTGTAGACAAAGGTATTCTTCGAGCAATCGGGGCTATCGAAGAGTTTCCGGGCATGCTCGAGGGCGTCGGAATGGGAGAGTGAGGTGAGAGAGAGAAGGAGGCGGCCGAAGGCATGCTTCTCCCTAATCAGAGCGGTTTTGATGAGGGAGTGAATCTGGGAGAGCTCGCCGTGGGTTCGGGAAATTTGGAGGGCGATGGCTGGGTGGGTGGGGTTTGGGGGGGAGACTGTGGGGGTAGTGGTGCGAGTTTTGGAGCAGAGACATTGAGAGATGGAGAGAGGGGTGTCATGGCCTCTTGCTTTTTGGGTGGAGGTGAAGAAATTTGAAAAACGGTGAAGTTGGAGGGAGATGGCGCCATGGCATTGATGCTGACCTCGTGATGACGAGGTCCTTCGTGACGGGGAGATCGGAGGCCATATCTATGTGGAGAAAGGTGGGTGGGGGGGGGGGTGCGGGGGCCGGGGAGATCTGGAGAGAGCAGGGGAAGGAAGATTAGAGAGGGAGGTCTCATCGATGTCGATTGTCGAAGACCCAAACGTCCTTCCCGTTGATGGCTGTGGCTAGCGGAGAAGAGGAAGTGGTCGTCGAGGCTGAGGGCAAGGTCGGTGACGGCCTCGGAGTCGCCCTCGAGGGTCACCAGGACGGAGGCATCAGCAGTGTCGACGACCTTGATCTGGTCGCCGCAGGCGCAGGCAAGGAAGGCACCGTCGGAGGAGACGGCGAAGGTTCCCCCGCTGTAGAACTTGCTGCGGCCAGGACACGTACCGGTAGTTCCGCTTCAGGCCTACCAGAGACCACGTTGCCATCGGTGGCCGTGGGGATTCTTGCGAGGGTTTGGGAGGTCC
Source organism: Areca catechu (assembly GCA_021397845.1). Lineage (NCBI taxonomy): Eukaryota > Viridiplantae > Streptophyta > Magnoliopsida > Arecales > Arecaceae > Areca > Areca catechu. The sequence goes on from CM038043.1 coordinate 153,471,977, forward strand.
CGGCGAGGGGCAGGGTGAGACCGAAGAGGAGGCCGGGGACGGGAGAGCAGAGGGTTTGACTCGGCATCGGGCTGCCCATAATAATTCCGTATTTTTTCTTGGCCCATGGGCTGGCCCGGCCCTAACCCTGTTGAGCCCATGGGCTATAGGGCCGGGCCAAAAAACCCGGTTACATAAATGGGTCAAATTTTTTCAGCCCGGCCCGGCCCATTTACGGGGCCAAATGGATTGGCCCATGGGCTCTAGCCCATTTTGACAGCTCTATACCCATGGGATGAGGAGTGTACCGATTTCTTTATGGAACATGATGCTCCACTGTCTTGTCTCATTCTAGTGGCAACCCCGGTCAAGAGCCCCGTAGGTGCCCTTTGTCTCTCTCCCTTCTTTTTTTTTCTTTTTTTTATTTATTTATTTCTTTCTTGTTCTTCTTTCTTTACTTTCTCTTCTTTTCACCACTTTTACTTGCCTACCTTACTTCTTTTTTTCTTCTTCTTTCTCTTTCTATCCGTTCCTATGCTATGTCTTTCTTTCTTTTTTCTCTCTTGTTTTATTTCTTTCCTTCTTTTCATTCTTTTCTTCTCCCTTCCTTTCTTTTCTTCCTTTTTCTTCTTGTTTCCTTTAACTTTTCCTTCTCTACATCTTTCATTCCTTTCTTTCTTTCCCTTTCTTTCTTCTTTTTTTCTCACATGGATGAGTTTTAGAGTCCCAACCGCATCTTGGTCCCATTTTCTCATAAAAATAGGATGGGATGGCCAAAATGCCACTCGTCCTACCAGGACTTAAAAACTTATTGGCTCATGGTCAGATCCAACAGTGCCTATGCTACAATGTCTTTTACATGGATCATGGGTTAGGTCTGTTGTGATATCACCTGCGATGACTCAGAGCTCATCAAAAAGGGCTAGCTAAAAGGTATTATTTTGATTTTTTTTTATCATTTATAAGTGTCCAAGATCTCTCCAGTACATAACTAATATAAGACTAAATACATGCTCGCACATGTTCTTACAGTTATCATATTGTGATGACTCGTTCTTGTTATAAGATGGCAGTACATGTTTTTCCTGTGAATGTACATAAAATGATTTCTTGAATTCTGACTGGGATTAGAGAAAGGTTCATGATAGTTTCTTACACATTCCTTTTTTTCTTTTCTTTTTTTTTGAAAATACAGATCCCTCAAGAGGCTCTAGCAAATCAAATTATCTTCATTTCCTTCAACTCCACCTGCATATTCAACTCCTTCAACTCTAACTGTGCCTTCTTATACTGAGGGGAATGCTAGTGAGAGTCTTCCTACACCACGAACTGAACATCAGATTTTGTCCTCCTCAAATTTGAAGGCCTTCATATTCAGTGATCTTAAAAATGCCACTAGAAACTTCCGTCCGGATAGTCTTCTTGGGGAAGGAGGATTTGGTTATGTCTATAAAGGTTGGATTGATGAACAAAATTTAACCCCTTCGAGGCCTGGTTCTGGCATGGTTGTGCTGTCAAGAAGCTTAAACAGGAGGGTTTCCAGGGTCACAAGGAGTGGCTGGTGGGTATTTCCATGAATTTTGTTCATTGGTTCCCTTTTCTTTTATCTCCTTAATTGGTTTACTTTTCCTGATGTTTAACTTTTGTTGTTATTTGTTGCAGACAGAGGTCAACTATCTTGGTCAGCTTCACCATTCAAATTTAGTTAAACTCATTGGTTACTGTTCAGAGGGTGACAACCGCCTTCTGGTTTATGAATTCATGTCAAAAGGCAGTTTGGAGAATCATCTTTTTAGGAGTAAGTCATAAAATGTGTTAAGATATACTATTTTATTACATATTGATTTTTTTTGGTCAGCACAGGAACTGTAGTCTGTGTGTTGGAAAATCCCTATTTTCAGGTTCATAATTGAAGCTATTAATATTGTAGTCACCTATATGGCTCTATCTTACCTATCCCCACCACCCTCCCCTCTGGTTCTAAATTCTTGAAGAGTAACTTGAAAAGCATGATAGAGATAAGAAGTATCTGTGGCTAGTGGTGCCATCATTTACATGTCCGGTATCAGAAGTGCATACATTAAGTCCTTTCATTGGTTTACACCCCAACCTCCACTTTTCACTGTTCTAGTAATTATCCTTGAAGGCACTAATGGGCTAACAGTATGTATGTAGTAGATCATCTATCCATTTCCATGTCATGCATTTGTGTCATTCATTCAAAGAATTGGACAACCAAGGGTGTAGTTTTTGGACATGGTTTCGACACTCTTTGATAGAACTTCCTGCATTTATTCTGCTTGCATGTTTCTTGTTTCAATATAAGTTATCTTGGTTGCTCCTTTTAGGAGGTGCACAACCACTGCCTTGGGCAACAAGGATCAAAGTTGCGATTGGAGCTGCTAGGGGACTCTCTTTTTTGCATGATGCAGAATTCCAAGTCATATATCGAGATGTTAAGGCCTCAAACATCCTCCTTGACTCGGTATGCATTGGGGAGGGATGGGGCAGAGGGAGGGAGGGGCCCCTTTTGAGGGGGGTTGACGGGTGGGAGAAGCTTCTGGCTAAATAAACTATGCAAATCATGTAAAAATCTTACAGCCTGTTTTGTTCAAATTCAGGAATTCAATGCCAAGCTTTCAGACTTTGGGTTGGCAAAAGCTGGACCAACCGGGGACAGAACTCATGTCTCCACGCAAGTCATGGGCACTCATGGATATGCAGCTCCTGAATACATTGCAACAGGTTTGTAATATGCCAATTTTCTAATATTGATTTTTGGTTGCTCATTTCCATGATCATTGTTTGTCTTGTTTGTGACTGCTGTAGATTTGCAATGATAACTAGAATCTTATAGCATTCATTCCTGCAATTCATATTAGGACCTTTTATGTTTCTTACCCACGCATGGACCATGTGCAGCAGGAAGAAACAAAGAAAATGAAATGAAGAAATGTAAAGCCAATAAAGATCCAAAATATATGATGGTTCCCTGGTTAAATACATTTCTCTTTGTCATACTCTTTCCGCTCACTTATTCAACTGAAAAGTTTCAATTCCAGAGATGGCAGGCATTTCTAGCAAATTACATGAGAAGGCATCAATTCCCATGCCCAAGACTAAGTTTCATCTAAAGAGGTTTGGCAGAAGGATGATCAAGTAACCATGCTTCATTGACCCCGAAAATTACTGCTTGTCACTCAAATCTAACAGTTTTGTAGTCTCATGACATGCAAGCACATCAAAAGGCCTTCTCTGTAATACAAGCAATTAATTCTTCTATAATCAAATTCAAAAAGGCAACAATAAAGCTAACACATTGGATGGTATGGGCTAGTGATTGAAAAATCTGTAGTTCCTCCATAAACAGTTAAACACTTTTTGCTTCCTCTGTATTTCACATTTGGGACTTCTCCTCAAAACCAGCCAAGTTATCACACGTATAGCTTTGTCTGAATTATGGAAGCCATGTTCTTTAAAAGAAAAAAAACTTTCCCTCTCTGAGTTTTCCCATCAAATGACTCCATAGCAGAAAGTAAAATATGAACTCATCTTAAGGTGACCACCACTTCTTCAGCAAATTGATCTAACATTTCTATCATTTACAGGCCGGCTCTCTGCAAAGGCTGATGTATATAGTTTCGGTGTTGTGTTGTTGGAGTTGCTGTCTGGACGCCGGGCTCTTGACAAAACAAAAGTTGGCATGGAGCAGAACCTAGCAGACTGGGCAAAGCCCTATTTGGGTGACAAGCGCAGGATCTACCGGATCATGGACTCAAGACTAGAGGGCCAATATCCAAAGAAGGGAGCCCAGGGAGTTGCTGCCCTTGCTTTGCTATGCATTTGCAGGGAGGCCAAACTCCGGCCTCGTATGTCCGAGGTATTGGCTACACTGGAGCAACTGCAGGAGCCTAAATACGCAGCAGTGGTGCAACCCCAAACAGATCAATGGAAGGACTCTAGTACCATTCCAAGGTCACCTATAAGGCATCGCAATCCACCACGGCGCCTGACAACTGGTGGGTCCCCATTGCCACCTTATCAGCGGTCACCGCTTGTACATTGAACAGGAGAAGAGGCACACCCAAGTGGTATTTTGGATGCGTATTGGATACTATTTATTTTTGATGTTTGCTTCTTGTCTGGTGATTCACATCCTGCAGCTTATATTTTTAAGAGAGTCAAGTTCTTGGGAGAATGCATTACGCATTCAAAACACCATGTTTGTTGCGTTCATGGAAGAACATGTACTTTCAGTGCATGGACGTATTTATGGTGCTCTCTTGATAATAGAAATATATTTTCTGACCTACAGTGGTCCTGTTTCTAGATTCCTATATCATAGAAAGCTCAAGCTTCTTATTTCTCATTGGTTTCTCTGTTACGCAAGTCTACGTTTTTCTTCTTCAAGGATGGTTGTTGTTCGTGCATTGCTTGATTTATAGATTGAGTTTTTAGACCCTGGTAGAAGTTTGAAGCTATTATTTTATACAGTGATATCCCAAGGTATTTTCATGACACGTGCTCATGGAAGAATTTTGTGACTTACCACTGGATGGGAGGCCATGCATTTACCCTTATGAGTGAGGTTCATGATGGTAGGTCTGCAAGCAAGGTGTTTCAATGGATTGTTTTCGGATGTTGTAACAATCTGTACATCTCCTCAGCATGCTTCCAGATATTCAGGATGAGTTAGCTTGATTGACAAAGAGGAGACAGTATCAAATTACAGTGAGAGAGCCGACAGTATTCCTTCTATCAACTAGTTGAGCTGAAAATTAAGGTCAGAGAATCTTGGGTTATGGATGTATTTCAAAAGTCTTCTTCATTGTTGTTTAGGTAACAAATTTAAATATCCTCTCTTTCTTTAATGAGAATGAAGGGAATGGTTTCAACACAAGACAGAGGGATAGCATTTACATGCTCAGGACTTGATCAAATAAATTGCCATATAAAATTTCTAAGTTCGTTCATCTTTGTGCATCGTTGTGCATTATAACGCAATAGGGAGTTCCTGCAACGCTTGGAACTTCGGCAGTCTTTGGCCAATCCAGAAGCCTCTTTGAGCGCTTTTTCCCCTTCCAATTCGGCCGTGGATTTGGCTGGGCTTTTGTGGAGGCTAGAGGCCGGTTCCACTCGTTAAGGGCGGCGCTGTTCGCAGTGGAAAGCAGATGGCGGAGGTATCGGACGACCAGGATCCCGTCGCAGACCTCGACTCTCGATTGGCCTCTCTCCACGACCGGGCTGCGAACGTAAAACCCTGAGCCCTTCCGCTCCTTTGCTTCTCTATCCATACAATTTTCATGTTCGACTGAAATCTAGAATCGGAGATTTCGCTCCTGCACCTTAAGTTTTGTTTCCTGCTACCGTCGAATCGGTCTCCACTGGATTCTGATGGTGGCCGAGAGTGTTCCAATCTTTTCAAGAAGAATTGGATATTATTCCTGACAGCTCTTGGATGGAAACCTATAAAAAAAGTCATTTGACTAGTGATGACCGGCGGGGAACCCTTCGATACTTCAGCCAGTGGATAGAAGAAATGGACTACAATAATCGAAGCTGAGAGCGGTGGCAGTAATTGTAAGTATAAGAGAGAGAGTAAAGATGTGTTGAGATGAGTTACTTTCGTCGGGGATCCCCTCTAATCGATTTATATGACTATGCATGGTTACCAAATGCCATTGCAGAGGTAGCCTTCTCTGACATGTATAACAACAAATTTTGCTGAGATGGTGGGATATTGTCTCCTATAATCTTTTCCATTAGCATCTTTATGTTAGAGTAGTACGATCTGCTGGAATTCTATTCGCCATGATCTTTGCTGGAGCACCTATAATCGGATGGCTTCTATTACTCAAGTGCTATAGACTCTGAGTAGGATGTGGTTAGTTGGCTTCTATCACCTACTCGGGCTTCATGGATCCCGAGTACCAAGGCAATCTGCTTGTTGCTGATGGAGGGGTTTTGGCATGGTATTCGGACGTGCCCGACTAGATTTACTTTGAAAACTAGTCGGACTTGAATAAGTATCGGATGGATAGGTATGGAGGATGTCATGTCGTCAAGTCCAGTTGCTTGCAGCTACTCGGTCTGGGATCATCCTGGGATAGATGTGTCGGGGCAAATGTGGTGCTCCAAGTCTTGAGTGGAGTCACACAGGTCTGGAAGCTGGTTTATAAGTTTTCAGGGTTTTGAGTCATGGTGGGTCAGGATCTTGACCCAGGATAGAGAGAACATGTGAGACATGGGTTTACATGGGCTCGGGTTTGAGTTTTCTCATGTAACTCGGTGGGGGGGAGTTTTTTAGGGCTAGGTCGGTTTGTGACATAGGGTTTTATCTGTTGTATATAAAGAACGACTAAAACGTCGGGAACAATAATACGCGATCCCTTTTCTCCTCCAAAACCCTAGTTTTCCTTCTGATCTCCTTGGTTCTATCTCGTGCATGCAACCCCTGTTGAGAATTCTGCTACAAATCCAACCAGATTGACAAAACAAATCCTCAAGAACAGCCTTGTTCCGATCAAGAACGAATGCCCTGATCAACAAAGCAATCGCGAAGTGTATCACCAGGTTGTGGATGACCATCTGCCAGCAATCTTCATTAAAGATCACAGTAGGATTTAGGTCTATGAAGATCAAGAACACCAAGAATGGGAGAAGAAGAGAAGAAAAAAAGAGAACAGAGTATCCATTTTACTTCGACTTACATCTTCGACAATATATATCTAGCTCGGTCAACGTGCCCTCCCAAGCGACCTTTCAAGTTTTGTTCACCGTCATCGAGCCGACGAGACGAGTCGACTGGCGACATCCGAGAGTGTCCAATCTTTTTCAAGAAGAATTGGATATTATTCCTGACAGCTCTTGGATGGAAACCTATAAAAAAGTCATTTGACTAGTGATGACCGGCGGGGAACCCTTCGATACTTCAGCCAGTGGATAGAAGAAATGGACTACAATAATCGAAGCTGAGAGCGGTGGCAGTAATTGTAAGTATAAGAGAGAGAGTAAAGATGTGTTGAGATGAGTTACTTTCGTCGGGGATCCCCTCTAATCGATTTATATGACTATGCATGGTTACCAATGCCATTGCAGAGGTAGCCTTCTCTGACATGTATAACAACAAATTTTGCTGAGATGGTGGGATATTGTCTCCTATAATCTTTTCCATTAGCATCTTTATGTTAGAGTAGTACGATCTGCTGGAATTCTATTCGCCATGATCTTTGCTGGAGCACCTATAATCGGATGGCTTCTATTACTCAAGTGCTATAGACTCTGAGTAGGATGTGGTTAGTTGGCTTCTATCACCTACTCGGGCTTCATGGATCCCGAGTACCAAGGCAATCTGCTTGTTGCTGATGGAGGGTTTTGGCATGGTATTCGACGTGCCCGACTAGATTTACTTTGAAAACTAGTCGGACTTGAATAAGTATCGGATGGATAGGTATGGAGGATGTCATGTCGTCAAGTCCAGTTGCTTGCAGCTACTCGGTCTGGATCATCCTGGGATAGATGTGTCGGGGCAAATGTGTGCTCCAAGTCTTGAGTGGAGTCACACAGGTCTGGAAGCTGGTTTATAGTTTTCAGGGTTTTGAGTCATGGTGGGTCAGGATCTTGATCCAGGATAGAGAGAACATGTGAGACATGGGTTTACATGGGCTCGGGTTTGAGTTTTCTCATGTAACTCGGTGGGGGGGAGTTTTTGGGCTAGGTCGGTTGTGACATAGGGTTTTATCTTTTGTATATAAAGAACGACTAGAACGTCGGGAACAATAATACGCGATCCCTTTTCTCCTCCAAAACCTAGTTTTCCTTCTGATCTCCTTGGTTCTATCTCGTGCATGCAACCCCTGTTGAGAATTCTGCTACAAATCCAACCAGATTTGACAAAACAAATCCTCAAGAACAGCCTTGTTCCCGATCAAGAACGAATGCCCTGATCAACAAAGCAATCGCGAAAGTGTATCACCAGGTTGTGGATGACCATCTGCCAGCAATCTTCATTAAAGATCACAGTAGGATTTAGGTCTATGAAGATCAAGAACACCAGAATGGGAGAAGAGAGAAAAAAAAAGAACAGAGTAATTTTCACGGGAGAAAGGATTTTTACTTCCAAGAGTTCATACACCACACACATCCTCTTACGAGAATACAATATATATATATGCCTCGGTCACACGTGCCCGAGATCCCAAAAACTCCCCCAGCTGGCACCTTTCAAAAAATAGTTCACCCATCATCCGAGCCGACCCGAGACATTAGAGTCGACTAGGCCTTACATCCGAGCCGACTCTAATCCATCCGAGTTGACCCTCCAGACAACAGATTTTTTGACTGTGCATCTGAGTTGACCCATCCATACTGTAGATTTCTGACTATGCATCCGAGCCAACCTGAATCCATTCGAGCTGACCCATCCAGTCCACAATCACCTATTCTGAGATGTGCCAACCAACAGAGTCGACTCTTATAATAGAAGAGCTGACTCAGAGACCCAGAAAGACCAAAACTGAGCCTAACACCTAGGACTCATACCGGACTCACCCTAGCCCTAGACACATCATAGAAACTATGATAGACCAGATCAACACATGTACATTGACCCGACTAGCCATGAATGCACCACCTGAGACTCAACAATCCATGGGGGGCACGCCTCCGTGATGAGAGCGGACGGCGTGCCCCATTCCTTCCCTGATGGTGCATTACCTTTTCGCCATGGCGGCATCAAGAAGGATCCCGAGCATTCCGTGGAGTAATTTTTCTCCAACATTGGTATCAGAGCCGATATTGATGCAATGACGTGAAGGAAGCAAGGAAGAGGACTCGCGGTGGTGGTGCAGATCTCTGGTTCTAAGATCTGGAGGTGAGCACCTACTGTCCTCTCTGGGAACAGAGAGAGAAGGCTATCCATGAGGGATCGCCTCCTTTTGGGGCTTGATCACCATAAGGAAGAGGAAGATCGTGAGGTCTTCTCATGGTGTAATCCGGGCGAGGAGAGGAAGATCTAGTGAAGACAGCTGCGCGGGGGGCATCACCAGTTGCTCGCTGGTCACACGGCATCGCGGGGCCTCACGAGCTCGTTGGAGGTATGGGCTCGTCGGTCGCAGGGTGATGCAGACTGCAAGCTTCACCGTGGGATGGCTTGGCATGGTGGAAGCAGCGGTGGCTGATCGGAGCAAATCAGGCCAGGTTTGGCAGCTGGCGGTTCACCGGAGGGTGGCTCAGCGACGGGAAGATGCCGAAGGAGATGCATGGTCCTGATCAGAGTGGATCGGGCATGGCTGTGTGCACGGGCAGCCACCAGAGACGTGGTCGTGCGTGCGGGCAGCCACCGGAAGCATGGCATAGCGATGGGCAATCACCGAAGGTGTGGTGCGGCGCGGCGCGGCGGCTAAGGGCAACAGCGGTGGCCGGAAGGAGCTGTGGTCCATGATTCTCTGCCATGGACTGATAGCAATGGCGGTTGTGGACTGGTTGGGCATGCATGAACCGTTGGTTCGGTTCACGGTAGACCGGCATCTCAAGGACTCTACTATGAAATGTGTGCTGATTGATTTTCGACGATTCTGGGCTCAATTGAACTCCGATTTGAGCCCCATCTGCACCATTGGATTTCATTTTTTGAGCTCTTCATATTGAGCTAGGATGGATCTGGTGATAGTATCGGATCACAGATTATATGGAGATCATGGCGCAGTGATCGTGCGTGCAGGCAGCATGAGCAGGATTGTTCCATCTTCGACCTCCCAGGCGGACAGAGGTTCGAGGTATCGAGAGCAGTGCAGAGGCCAGCTAGCAGAGCAGATCTTGTCGAAGATTATGGATTCGGTGGTGCAGGAGCTCACGACGGTGGTGTAGAGCTACGAGTCCTGTGCTATGGAGTAACGGCAGGTCGAATGATCTGTGGTTTAGCACAGGTGGAGCAATACATACCGGAGATCTTTCAAAGCATGAGTGGTAGCTCCATCGATAGTGGATCAGGCTCTTGATCACTGTGGAGGAGAGCGATCGGTAGTACCCAACTACCTTGATCATGATGGAGTTGTACATGGGTGGGGTATCCCGCATGGTTGGACGTGGGTCTCGAGAGATGGATATCTCAGGAAGATCAAAGACATCAGCAGAGGAGGTGCCAGAGGCAGCTCAGAAAGACAGGGGACAGTCTCAAGGATCGCCAGAGGTATCGGGCAGTCAGAATTGTTCCGGTATGGTGGCTTTTGCCTAGGGATAGAGACTGGAGTTGATGGAGATGGCAGCTCAGGGAGATCGAGGGGATATGTCTCAGGAGTGCCAGGGCATCATGTAGCTGGGAGTGTCCTGGTATGACGGGATTGGCCATAAGGATAGGCTGGGACATGATGGAGCAACCGCTGGAGATGGTTGCTGGGTCAGTAGAGGAGTTGGGATGAGCTCCTAGGTTTTGAAGGTTCCTGCAAGGATGCAGAGTATCCGAAATGGTCTCGAAGGGGTCCACGGTGATGCGGAGGGTCCGAGGAGGTAGCAACTGGGTACGAGGTTTGGTGTAGGCTCAGTAGGGCAACGTTGAGTTGTTGGCCTCGGGGTTTACTTCTGCGGTATTAGGTGGACTTTGGTTTCAGGTGGAGCACTGGTTGGAGGTGTCTTCACGGCTAGAGAGAGAGCTTTAGCACGAGTTCAGAGTGGGAGGTGCAGGGATACTGGCCAGATCCTGGCACAAGCACCAGGGATACCTTAGCCAGGTGGAGCATAGTGTGCAAAGATTGGTGTGGCTTTATGGAGACTATGTCATGTGGAGCTCTGGGTGCAACGAGTGCCGGTTCAGGATCGTTGTGGGTCTTTCCAGAAAGTCCAGGGTGAGTGATGCAGCTGCTTAGCGGAAGGGAGCCTATAATAGAGATCTCAAGTTGGTGTTATGAAGCAGGTACAGGTTGGTCCCAAGGAACTTGTATTGATCTTCAACTGAGGAGGCGGTCATCCCAAAGGCCTCATAGGGAGCTCAGAAGTTGAAGAGGTCTAACATTGGCGTTATGTTTGCACAGCTGTCTAGGTGTACTGCTGAAGCACGGGTTGGTATTGCAGTCACAGGGACAGAGCAGGGAGCCATCAGTTCAAGGTCAGGAGTGCGGTGGAGCACAAGTCTCAGGAGCTGTGGAGCATGGATCGATGTTCCAACTAGGAAGGCGAGGTGGCTTCGACGGGAAGATGTCAGCTCTGGAAACAGCAAGAAGGGTGCAGACGGTCACGCGGAGCTTGTCAAGACTTATAGCACCAAGGTGAAGATTGTTGGGGCAAATATGGTGCTCCAAGTCTTGAGTGGAGTCACACAAGTCTGGAAGCTGGTTTATAAGTTTCCAGGACTCTGAGTCATGTTGGGTCAAGGTCTTGACCCAGGGTAGAGAGAACATGTAAGACATGGATGTACATGGGCTCGGGTTTGAGTTTTCTCATGTGACTTAGTGGGGGGAAGTTTTTTAGGGCTAGGTTAGTTGTGACCTAGGATTATATCTATTTTGTATATAAAAAACAACTGGAACATCGAGAACAATAATACGCGATCCCTTTTCTTCTCCAAAACCTTAGCCTCCCTTCTGATCTTCTTGGTTCTCTCTCGTGCGTGCAACCCCATGGAGGGCACACCTTCGTGACGGGAGCGGACGGCGTGCCCCATCCCTTCCCTGATGGTGCATTACCTTTCTGCCATGGCAGCATCAAGAAGGATCATGGGCATTCCGTGGAGCGATTTTTTGCTCCAACACGATGTTCTAGTGATTTTCTCCTTAATCGGCAGTGTGGTTAGCAGTCCGATAGGTTCTCAAAGCTGAGTTAGTAGTTGCCATGACATTCCCTTCTAAATAAAATCGGCGAGTCAACGGTTGCCATGACATTTCCTTCTAAATAAAATCAGCAATTAGAGAGGGAGAACAAGAGATTGTTTTATGGGATATCCCACTGCCGGTGGTCGAAGGTTGCTACTATTAGTAGTCAATTTACTTCTCATAGCTTTTCTTATATTCCTTCATATACTGTTTAGGATTTCTCTTATACCAATTTAATAGGATTGGGGATGGAAGACAAACAAATTTGGAACAAACTCTGTTTCAGGTCAAATCCATGCATGTAGGAGGATGTGAATGTATAAAGAAAAATATAATGGTGCATATAAGTCCAAGACCAATAGGAATGCAAAATAGAGAAGAAATCTACCATATGAGCACTCAAACATCCAAGTGATAGGTTGATAAAACCTAGTGTTGGAGCCTGCACCTTCACCGTGGAAGCGAAGAGGGAGCATGCGAACGAGATGATGGCTACAGGTTGCTTGCAAGGGGCAGCAATCTAGCTGGCTATAATGCTTTGTTTGGATTAAATTTTTCAAGAGGGATAGGAGAAGAGTGGGAAGAGAGGATCTGAGCAAGGGAGATAGGAGAAAAGAGAAATCTGTGTATTCCTTGGAGAAACCCTAGCCACGCTCCACAAGATGGCGACTCGCTCTCAGCCGCAGATGAACCGTCAGCACCTCTTATTCCCCTCATGGGGAAGCGGTTCATCTGGCTTGAACCAACCGGCTGCTCCCCTTTCACACCTAGGGGGTAGCCGGCTATACCTGGGCCCAATCCCCGAGCCCACACTCATAACCCACAACTGGGTTATAACACAATCTCTCAAAAACTTTCCCTCTAAGATATATGAGAAAACATTCAAATCCGAGCCCATGTACACCCATCTCTCACATGTTCTCTCAACCTTGGGTCAAGACCTAACCCAACATGACTCAGAGCCTTGGAAACTTATAAACTTCAAGCTCCCAAACTTGTGTGGCTTCCCTGGGCTTTGGATGTGCCACCATGAGCCTACAATCTCCACCTTGGTGTTCCAAAGCTCCAGTAAGCTCCACCTGGTCCATCAGTCCCATCAGAGCTCCACATATGAAGAAGCTATCTCTCGGAAGAACTTTAGTAAGTACGTCAACCGCGTTCTCCTTGGTGGACACCTTGGCAAGCTTCACCTCACCATCTTCTACCAGCTGCCGAATCCTGTGGTACCTGATATCAATATGTTTGGTCCTAGCATGATAGACCGGATTCTGGACCAAACATAATGCACTCTAGCTATTATAATAAATCTTAATTGCCCTCTGTGCAATGCCCATCTCCAATGCAAGTCCTTTCAGCTACATAGCTTCCTTGGCATCCTTAAAAATATCAATGTACTCTGACTCTGTAGTAGACAATGCTGTTATTGCTTGTAGACTTGATCTCCATGAAATTGGACCACCATTCAACACAAACATATAACATGTTGTTGAATACCTCGTGTCCAAGTCACCACCATAATCACCATCCATGAGCCCAAACATCTGGTCTTGAGCCTCCATGGACATCCCAAAGTCGCCCTCCATGCCACCACGCCTGTAGCATATGCCAACTCCGATTGTGCCCACCAAGTACCTAAGAATACCTTTCAGTGCTCTCCAATGCTCCTTGCCTGGATTAGCCATGAACCTGCTGACTTGGCTAACTGCATGCCCAAGATCTGGCCTACAACACACCATTGCATACATAAGACTCCCAACTCCTGAAGCATATGGAACCCTCGCCATCTCCTTGGCCTCCACCTTAAAACTGGGCGACATCATCTTCGAGAGTTTAACATGACCGGCAAGAGGCACTACCGCTGGTTTCACTCCATCCATGCTGTATCTCTCTAAGACCCTCCTGATGTAACTCCCTTGAGATAAATGAAGCATCCTCCTAGCTCTGTCCCTGAAGATCTCTATCCCTAGAATCCTTGTAGTAGGATCTAAATCCTTTATTTCAAACTCCTATGACAATGTTGCTTCAAGTCCTCCACAATATCTCTACTTTTGCATGCAAACAACATATCGTTCACATACAAAAACAGATATAATCTAGAGCTATCTTTAAGTGTTCTAACATAAACACAAGGGTCATACTCACATCTGGTCATGCCACTGCTCCTCATATATGCATCAAATCGTAGGTAACACTGTCTCGATGACTGCTTCAATCCATACAGCGATCTCTTAAAAAGATAGACCTTTCCTTCTGCTCCCGGCTCTCCGAACCCCTTTGGCTGCTCCATGTATATCTCCTCCTCCAAATCTCCATGGAGGAAGGCCATCCTGACATACATTTGTTCCAACTCCAAATCCTGCAATGCTATAATGCTCAACAAAATCCTGATGGAGGTATATCGAACCATCGGTAAGAAAACCTCATTGTAGTCGATGCCTTCCTTTTGGGAGTAACCTTTGGCCACCAACCTAGCCTTGTACCTGGTGCCTTCTTTCTCTGAGACTCCTTCCTTGCATTGAAACACCCATTTGCATCCAATGGATCTTTTTCCACTCGGTAGTGACAAATTACCAAGTCTGATTTTTATGTAAAGACTGCATCTCCTCCGACATAGCTTGGACCCACCTGTCACAGTCCTGGCTCGCCACTGCCTCCTCATAGGTCTCCGATTCTCCATTGGCAGCCACCAAAGCATACGACATGGTTTCGCCAAAACCATATCGCTCTGACTGCCTCACAATCTACCTAGGCTTGTGCAGTGCGAGTCCAACGCGTGAACTGGGATGTGACTCCTCCCTCTGCTCATCTTGGCCATGAGCATGCATCTCGCTGATCTCCATAGGTGGAGGCATCTCTAAAGAGCACTCCACCTGAATCTCAGGTCCTCCTGGTGCTCTTGCAAAAGGTAAGACTTTATAAGAGGTTAGTTGTTGCTCAGCTGATCCCTGCTGAGCTACCCGCTGCCCAACCGCGTCTGATTGGACCTCCTACTGACCCTCCACCTCCTTTTGCCTCCTAAAAACTGAGTCTTCATCAAAGACAAATCTCGGTTGATTGTGGCCTTCTGCTCCAAAGGATCCTATAGCCAGTATCCTTTAACTCCATGCGGATATCCTATGAACACCATCTTGCAAGCCTTGGCATCCAACTTGCTCCGCTGACTGGGATCAATGTGCACAAATACCGTGCACCCAAAAACTTTGAGATGACCGAGCTCCACCTTTCTCCCAGACTATAACTCCTTTGGAACCCTCCCATCAAGCTTTGTATGAGGAGATCGATTCACCAAGTAAGCCATTGTATCAACAGTGTCCACCCAAAATGCCTTGAGCAACCCTACGTGCAATCTCATACACATTGCTTTTTCCATGAGAGTCTGATTTATCCGCTCGGCCATGCTATTTTGCTGAGGAGTCCTTGCCACTGAAAATTACCTCCTAATCCCACCATCTTCGCAAAATCTAAGGAACTCCTTGCTTGTAAACTCACCACCATTGTCAGACCGCATAACTTTCACATGCCGCCCCTTCTCTTTCTCCACCTCTACCATCCAGGCTTTAAACTTGGTGAAGACTTCTGACTTCTCCCTCAAAAAGAACACCCACACTCTCCTCGAATAATCATCAATAAGGGACATGAAGTATTTAGCTTTGTTTCTCCCCGAAATCAGAGTCGGACCCCAAACATCCATGTGCACTAGGTCCAGGGGCCCTCCGCTGTGTGCTGAACTTGTGGAGAACTTCACCCGGTATTGCTTTCTCAACTGGCATGGCTCACACACATCTGCAGCACCACTATCTAGATCTGGAATCCGTCCATCCTTCATCAACACCTTCATACCACGTTCTCCCATGTGGCCAAGACGATAATGCCACGACCAGTACAAGTCCTGCTGATCATGTGCTACCGCCGCTGTGTCGGATCCTCCACACTCCACGGACCCTTCAATCTGATATAGATTGTTCTCCAGCCTCTTCTCCCTCATCACCACCATGGAACTTTTCATGATGTTCAGAACACCGCTCCCGGAACGATAACTGAAGCTGAAACCGCTCCTCTCCAGGTAACCCAACGACACTAGGTTTTTCTTTAACTCAGAGATGTGCTTCACATGTGTAAGAGTCCGCACAACCCCATCGAACATCCTTACCCTAATCGTACCAACTCCAGTCACCTTGCAAGGATGGTCATCCCCAAGTGTCACACTCTCCTCATCGATTTTAGCATAATCGGCAAACCAAGATTGATGCGGTGTGTAGTGATATGAACATGCTAAATCTAGAATCGATCTGTCCGCTGCCTTATGGTGTATATCTAAAACTACCATGAGATCCTCCTCGAACCCCAAATCAACCATGGTGCTCATGGATTTCTTTCCATTCTTCTCCCCTTGATGCTTCTTCTAAAGAGGGCAATTTCTCTTTAAGTGCCCGACCTCATTGCTCTTGTAGCATCTGAATTCTCTTTTGCCTTTTCGGGACTTGACCGCCAGCTGTGCTTGCTGCCTTACTTCCCTCTCCCGATCCTCTCCCCCACCGTGAGGCCCTCCTGAGATACTTCCTCCGTCATCATCTTTTCCCTTTGCTATTGGACTTTAACACTGATACAATATCTTCATACATCAGCGTCTCCTTCCCATACAGCAAAGTAGTGACAAGCGAATCATATGAACTCGGCAACGAGCATAGCAAGAGTAGGAACTTGTCTTCCTCCTCTATGTTCACCCCAAGGGTCAGCAAATCATTGCAAACTTGGTCATACCTTTGAACATGAAGAATAGCATCTCCACCTTCCTGCATTCAAAGGCTATATAATTGCTTCTTCAACATCAGCTTATTACACATATTTTTTTTCATGTACATGGAGTGCAATTTAGACCATAGACCCTTCGGTGTCTTCTCCTCGAGGATGCTATACAACACCGCATCAGCCAAACACCCTCTGATGGCTAAACACGCTCTCTTTTGAAATGACAACCGCTCCTGATCCGCCATCCCCTTTGGCTTTTCCTCTAAAACCACGTTCAGAAAATTCTGCACCAATAAATCCTCCACCTGAACCTTCCACATAGAGAAGCTTCCATTTTCATTAAATTTCTCAAACTCCATCTTGCTACCACTATTGATGGTTGATCAGGCCATGAAAAAACAATATAAAGAATGGATTTTAGAAATACCTCGAAGGGATCCCGGGGTAAAAACCGCAACGCGTGAGCTGCGTGCAGATGGGTGCAGCAGCAGCTGGTTACAAGCCGACGACTTCTTCCTTCTTGGGATGAACCAGGGTACAGTGCCTCCTTGCCTTGGATCCTCCTCTCCCCCACGCTCAAACCTTGCTCTGATACCGGTTGTTGGAGCTTGCGCCTTCACCGCGGAAGCGAAGGGGGAGCGTGCGAATGAGATGATGGCTACAGGTTGCTTGCAAGGGGACAGCAATCCAGCTGGCTGTAATGCTTTGTTTGGATTCAATTTTTCAAGAGGGATAGGAGAAGAGTGGGAAGAGAGGATCTAAGCAAGAGAGATAGAAGAAAAGAGAAATCTGTGTATTCCTTGGAGAAACCCTAGCCACGCTCTACAAGATGGCAACTCCCTCTCAGCCGCAGATGAACCGTTGATGCCTCTTATTCCCCTGATGAGGCGGGCGGTTCATCCAGCTTGAACCAACCGACTGCTTCCCTTTCACACCTAGGGGGTAGTCGGCTATACCTGGGCCCAATCCCCTGAGCCCATACTCATAACCCATAAATGGGTTATAACACAATCACTCAAAAATTTTCCCTATAAGCCATATGAGAAAAAATTCAAATCCAAGTCCATGTACATCCATGTCTCACATATTCTCTCAACCTTCGGTCAAGACCTAACGCAACATGACTCAGAGCCTTGAGAACTTATAAACCTCAAGCTCCCAAACCTGTGTGGCTTCTCTGGGCTCTAAATGTGCCACACATGAGCCTACACCTAGTATGTGAGCACTTATCAACTATTATTTTGTGCATTAATATTTCAATCATGTAATTACATACTATCAATGGTAGTTCCATTATGACTTCTTTTAGTTCTTTACTCTCGAGGAAGTCAATGTCTTTCATCAAAGATTTCATGTTCCTGTTGGTAAGCTGTCTCTCATTACCAATTACCAGTGACTTTATTTGGGCTTATCAAAATACATTCTGGTATTAGAAAATTATTATTCAGTAGATAAATGATGAACTGGAGTAACTGGTCTGTAGCTTCTGATAACTGCATACAAGATGGTATGCATCAGCTTTACTTGTTATCAATCTGAAATGCATGATTTTGGTATCTGAAAAAAAAAAAAAAAAAAAAAAAAAAATCTAACCGATATCATGAATGTTTTGATTTATCATTCATTCATATTTTTATTTTTTTTTAAAGAAAATGGAGACTAAGGATGTCGCCGCCTCCATTAGTCACCAAACTTCATTAACAAAAAACCGGAAGCAAGAAAAGTTCAAAAGATAAAATATGTACAAATGCAAAGGATATACACAACAATGAGTTAAAGAGAACATAGAAAACTAATAGAAAAGGGACCATGACAATCAAAACTGTCCCAAAGGTAGCCTGAGCCCAAAATTACAGACTCCTTTCAGAGCAAACAAATTCAGACAGCCTTTATAATTCTGTGAGAATTGTAGAATACAAAACCAGCAGAGAAACCCCTTTCATGGAGCCAAAACCAAAATAGAAGATTCAGAAGAGCCAGAAGAATTTTTAAACTTCCCAGTTAACCATAGGTAAAGAGAATAAATGATATACAGAACATTTGTCTCATGATTCGATGGAACTGCAGAGGACCTGCTTGGAAAAAAAAAAAAGGTCACATTCCTCTCATGCTTCAGCCAACAGAACATAAGTCTAGCTGATTATTTTTAATTCGAAGTTACAGTGATATCTGGGCAATATTAAAGAATTTATTATACTTGCCGTGGGACTTGATTTTTGCTTTGGTTGCACAGTCTAATGAGCTTCTCTAAGATGCAGTGTAATGAACGAGTCACTCTGCTCAATTTGATCATTCCCTTTCTGTCTGAGATTATCATTCCTCCTCCTCATCATCATCATCATCACACAAGCTTTTCCCATCATACTGGGTTCCATTACAAACTTGACTTGAAGTTGTAGGTTCAATAAATTGAGCAGATTTTGCAATTTGTTGTCCAGTTGATTTCAACCATCTTTAGGAATTGGTGCCTACTTTCAATTGACAGCAAATCCAGTCCAGAGGGTGGCTTGCCATGAAACCCAAAGAGCTAGTTGGCGGCAGGGGATTGTACCTTGATGGTAGCAGTTTAAACTTGTAACCAAGGATCACAACTCCAAAGTTCCCCCAGACTTGAAAAGAATCTAGTCGAAGATTAAGGATAATTTTTGTTTATGAAGTTTTGCTCATCTCAAAGACACAAAGCTACGGAACCAATAAGTACCATTGCTAGTTACACGAATTCGTCAAATAGTATGCAAAAATTGTCTGCTGGAATAACTGTAATTGCTCAGTGCTATTGCTGACTTGTATTGGTTAAGCCCAGGACTTTGTTAGATTAGTATCTTCCTTGTTATTTTGTTTGTTACTGAAGTACCTTAATTGTTTAACCTGGATTGCTAAATGACTGGCTTTCTTGTATGGATTCCCAACCTGGTGCGAGGACCAGCAATTTCAGTGCCAGCCACAATGCACACTGAAGTCATTATGATGATTAACAAGAAGGATCCAAGGGAGGTCCCATTTGGTTGTTGCCTGTATCATTACCAAAAACTATATTCCCTTCGTATGAAAGATTGTTTCAATCTGGACATGATCTAACAACCACGGTTATCATTGCCGTCAAGCTGTGGCCAAGCTCGCAAATTATGACATAGCAATAGCACATTGCCATTTGCTTCGTATGCCAATTGAAGAACCCAAAAAGTTAAATTTGATAGATTGCTAGCATATAGAAATAAACTAAGGTAGATCACGACAAAACAAGATTTTTTAAAAAATTATCTTTTTTTAAACATAAATAAATGATAGCCTTTGGGAATAAAGAATACTATGAATAAACATGTTGATATCTTTATGGGGCCAACTACTGGTCATTCCCTTTATACCTTACTGGCTTACAGAGCGTACCATGAATGGGTCACCAGGAATGTTTTTGCTTTTGATTCCATGAGACCTTCGGCCAGAATAGTTCTGGAAAGAGCTTGTGTCCATGCACAGGACTTTTTGTTGCTGACTGCAGTTATCTCTGAAACTTGAAACTTCTGTTCAACTCCCCGAGCATCCCGTCGGGTTTTCATTTTATGGGAGCCCTCACTTTCGAAATTCTACAAAATCAATTTTGATGGAAGTGTTATGGATAATCATGGTGGAGCCGGCTTCATTATTCATGATCCGGGCCTCAATCTTGCAGCGGCGGGAGGGTGCTACCTTTTTGCATCGACTGTTCCGGCTGTGGAGCTCCGAGATTCATGGACCGGTATTTTGTATGCAGAATTTTACAGTGGAGCACCTCATTCTTGAGGGTGATTATGTGATTGTTATTTATTGGATTCAGGAGGCTCTGAAGACTAAACTTGTGCATCCCCTTCTTTAGGACAATGCCTTTTTTTTATAGGGCTGCTCTATTCTATAGTTAAGCATGTGTACCAGGAGGCTAATTAAGTGGCCGATTGGATTACTTTTTTTTGTTGCTGACCATTCAGGAGAGGTCTTGTGAATCCGTTTGGGGATGCCCCGGGTCCTTTCAAGATATTGTTCTTTCTGATTTTTTTTGGATATATTTATACTAGATTTGTTTGTTGAATGCACCGATTTAAAAAAATAAATAAATCTAGAAATATTTGATGATTTTTTTTTTTTTTTTGAGAAATACGTAAACCGAAATATCCCATGAAATTTCATATCTCAATATCCAATGATTAACGAATTTTTTGAATCATATAATAATGGAGGAATTAAATTTAAAAAAATCATGAAACGAACTTCGGATGCCACTGTCGCTATAATTGGATGCGCTCAAGCCATTGTACACCTCCTTCCACTCCATGACCTTTTCTACTTCTATCCTTCTTTGTATGATTAAAGTCGAGATGCCTGTTTGCCAGTTTGGTCTCGACCTTTAATTTCCCAAAGCCGTTTGTTTAGGCGTCCACTTAAAAGAAGCGCGTTTAGAACTGAATCTTTCCGCGCTTTTTAAGCGGCGGAACGCGGAGGTTCCTAACGATATAAGCGTGGAATGACCTCACTGCCCTCTACGGCTTCACCTTATTGCCTTTCGTACCAAAACGATGACATGCTTGCGAACAGCTTAATTCTATGGGATTTTTTGATTTTTTTAAAAATAATACTTTTTAAAAATATAATTACCCGGAATAGACGAGAGAAAGCATATTCATGGAAATAGATGTTTTTGAACGTGGCATCCAACGAGGCATTTGAAATCATCTCTCGAACAGATGAATTAAAAATAAATTACATATGTTTTCGAAAAGATGAATTCTATTTAACTGAATAATTTTTTTGAAAGATGAATTATGATCTGGCAAATCCGTCTTTCGAAAGATATTTGAAATCGTCTGGGGGCAGCCACGCCGGGATCTAACTTCTTTTCCCATTTTTTTCTATAAAAAAAAAAAAAAAATTCTTGACCGATAGTAATATAAGATAAATCCTTTCACCAAACAAATAGAAAAAAAAAATAGGATTTTTAATTTTAAATAATTAATGTATTAAATTTAAAATTTAAAAAAATATTGATTTTATCGAATTATATTAAAAATAAAAAAATTATTAAAAATTAGTAAAAAATTAAATTAATATTTTTTTATAAAAAATTATAATGAGAAATCATGGGTTGTATCCACCGGTCCGGCTACCCGTCCGACTGTCAGTCCTGCCACCGATCCGGCCACCGATCCGGCTCCCAGTCCGACTACCGGTCCAGCCACTAGGGTCCGGCCGCCCGTCCTGCCACCGGTCCGGCCCCCAATCCTGTCATCGGTCTGATCGTTGATCCGCCGCCATGGTCCGACCACCGGTCTGGCCGTCGGTCCTGCCACCAGTCCAACCCAGTCCTGCCACATATCCGATCGCCGATCAGGCCGTCAGGGTCCTATCACCGGTCCTGAGCAAGAGATCGGACTGATACCGGGCTATCGACCGAACTGGTACCAGGCTGGCGACCGGATAATTTACTTATCAAGCCGGTGCCAATCCGACGATCAACCCGGTGCTAATATAGCCGTCGGTTCGGTTACCAGATCGATACCAGTCTGGTTGCCAGTTCAATCGGTATCAATACATAATCAGATCAGTGATTGGACCGGTGGCCGGACTGGATTGGATAGACGCGAGCTTTTTTTACTTTTTTTGTCAACTATTTTTCTTCACTTATTTTTTTCTCCACTTATTATGACTTCATTTATATATATTTTTTAATTTTTAATTTTTTATTTTAAAATGAAGGTGCAGGAATAAGATAAAGTCCCATGTGTGCATGCAGCTTCATCCGTAACTTTTTTTTAAAAATTCTTTTAAGATTTTAGATTTTATTATATTATTTTAAATATTTTTAATTTTATTATATTATTTAAATATTTTATATATTATAAGTTACTATGTTATTTTAAATATTTTTAAATTTTATTGTATTATTTTGAATATTTTATTATATTATTTAATTTTATTATTTATTTTTAAAATTTTATTAGATTAAAAATTAATTAAAAAAAAATATTTATGGATGCAGGCATTTAATGATGCATTTAATGATACATTTAAATTTTTCTTCCCTAAATACTATTTTTTAAAAAAAATTCAATTGAACTAAAAATGGTATTTTCAAAATTAAATCAAACAGTACGGATGTCATTTTCGTAATTAAATCATGAGCATTCTGGAAATTAAAATTTTATTACGAATGGTATTTTTTATTTAATTTTCAAATACCCTTTCTAATATTTAATTTAATTTCAAAAATGCCATTCTTATTTGAGTTAAATTTTTCATATTTAAGAAATTAAATCAAAAATCTAAATGCACCGCACCATTAAATCCCTGCACTCATAAATACTTTTTTTAATTAAATTTTAATCTAATAAAATTTTAAAAAATAAATAACAAAATTTAAAATAATATAATATAACATTTAAAATAATATAATAAAATAAAAAAATATTTAGAATAACATAATAAATTTATAATATTTAAAATATTTAAAATAATATAATAAAATTTAAAATATTTAAAATAATATGATAAAATCTAAAATTTTAAAAAAAATTAAAAAATAAAAAAAATTTACGGGTGAAGCCGCATGCACACATGGGACTTTATCTTATTCATGCATCTCCATTTAAAATAAAAATATATATATAAATAAAGTCATAATAAGTGGAGAAAAAAAGTTGACAAAAAAAATTAAAAAAACTCGTGCCTATCTAATCCATTCCGGTCACCAGTCTGGCCACTAGTCCGATTACCGATCCGGTCATCGGTCCGATCACTGATCTGATTGGGTACTGATACCAATCGAACTGGCAATCGAACTGGTATCGGCCTGGTGACCGGACTGGCGGTCGATTAGCACCGGGTTGATGGTCGAACTGGCACCAGCTCGATAAGTAAATTATCCGATCGCCAGCCCGGTATCAGTCGATCCCTTGCTCAGAACCGGTAGCAGGACTCTAATGGCCTGACCGACGATCGGATATGTGGCAGGACCGGGTTGGACCGGTGGCAGGACCGATGGCCGAACCGGTGGTCGGACCCTGGCGGCCGGATCGACGGTCAGACCGATGACAGGATTGGGGGCCTTACCGGTGGCAGGATGGGCGGTCGAACCAGTGGCAGGACTGGTAGCCGGACCTTGGTGGCCGAATCAGTGGCAGGACTGGCGGACGAATGGATAGCCGGATCGGTGACAGGAACGGCTGCCGAACCGGTGGATACAATCCATGATTTCTCATTATATTTTTTTATAAAAAAATTATTAATTTAAATTTTTTTACTAATTTTTAATAATTTTTTAATTTTTAATTTAATTTGACAAAATCAATATTTTTTTAATTTTAAATTTAATATATTAATTATTTAAAATTTAAAATTTTATTTTTCTTTCCCATTCATTTGTTTGGTGGAAGGATTTATTTTATATTATCATCCGTTAAGAAATCATTTTTTGGAAAGATGAATTTGTTAGATCAGAATTCGTCTTTCGGAAAGACGAATTCAGTTAAATAGAATTCATCTTTTCAAAAGACATATTTTTTAATTTTTAATTCGCCTGTCCGAAAGACGATTTCAAATGCCCCGTCAGCTGCCACGTCCCTTTAAATTATCTATTTCCGTAAATATACTTTCTCTCACATATTTTGATAATTATATTTTTAAAAAATATTATTTTTAAAAAAATCCTAATTCTATGCAAGCTAATTTGCCGCAGTTTTGGCCCGATCCCCTAAGCTCGTCGGCACATGGTGATTCTACTAGGTTTTTCGATAGGATGAGATCCTGTACTACACATTCTTTTGGATGGAGACATATAAAAAATTTTTATATTAATTTTTAGCGGATGATATTTTGATATCCAAGTCAATAAAATGTTCTAGATAATAATCAGAGTTGATGAGAAAAATGACGAGATAGCTTAAATGAGCATGTGGGATTGTCAGTGTACCTATTGAGACTTTCCTCTTATATATTTATAGTTATTTGGAATAATTGATTCCTATTTAAAATAATAGTTTCTATTATAATAGCTCTCCCTCTTATCCTCGCCTCCTACTCGAACATCTTGGATTGTGGTGTGAATGTATATTTCTTATTGTAAATCATAGTAGCTTTAACACTATTCTAATACTGTCGACTAATTAATTAATTATGATAATTAGTCACATCTAAGTAATTACTCGGTCATCATGTATTGATGAAAGTCATGCCGATAAACTTGTAATCACTTGTAATTACTCGTGCTCAAGATTCATACTTACTCGACCATATTAACTTACTTGGCCAAAGTTACTTCAGTCATAGTTGCTTAGCCATAATTACTTGGCCATAGTTACATACCGGCCATAGTTACTTACCGGCCATAGTTACTTACTCGGTGATAATAACTTACTTAGCTATAGTAACTTTGATATAATTACTCAACCATAGCTTGCCTCCAGCTTAGTCATCGATTTGGTTGGTTCATCGATGCCGAGTAGTCAAGTTATTGTCACAACATTATCTTCCACTCCAAAACCCAAAAATGCTGCCAATTAAGTGTTTCGACTTTTGTTGTTTTTGGACGAAAAAAATAGCGTTACTTCTTCAGCCCTAACTTATTATGGTATCCGTATCTTGAAGTCATAGTAAATTTTTGTTGGTATTTTAGTCTAGAGTCATGACGAGTGTCAATCATAGCCTTCTATTCTGCTTGTCAAAAAGTTGCGAAAGTTACGAGTGTCAAAGTATGTTGGATACTTATTTTGCTTCTCAAGAAGTTGTATGGTCAATCAAAAATCATACACAGTTACTTGCTCGTTGTTACTTAGATTTAAGGTTCATACATAGTTACTTACTCGGCCATAGTAACTTTCTTAGCTCGTAATTATTTAATCGAAGTTGCTCGACCATAGTTACTCGATCATAATTACTTACTCGATAATAATAGTTTATTGAATCATAGTTACTCAGTTATAGCTTGCTTCTACCTTAATCGTCGATCTGGTTGATTCATCAAGATCGGGTAGTTGAGTTGCTGTCACAACATCTACTTTAATACAAGAAACTAAGGATGTGCATTCAAATTTTAAATTCAAAATGAATTGAAGTTTTAAAAAATAAAAATTTTAAATTTATATATTATAAAACTAAAAATCAAATCGAAATAATAAAATCAAATAAATCAAATCAAAAAAAAATTGATCCGATTCGATACGCTATTCCGATTATAAGATTTTCCATGCTAAGCTATTAGTTTTAATTTAAATTTATTATTTTTTAATAATTTTATTTTTAATCATAGAATTATACTAAAATTTAGTATTATTTAAATTCGAATCAACAATAATTGAACAGAATAGCAAGCTTAATTAAAAAAATATATATCGACCAAAATCTATATTAGTACAAGAAGTATGCTTGATGTTACAATTTATATGATAGCAAAGCAATAAATGGCTAGCAAAATTTGTAACTAGGAAACGGGAAAAAAATTAAATAATTTGAATATGGATAGCAGAAAAAGAGGCTATACGATTTAGAGAAAATTAAGACGTCTGAATTTGTATTCCTGAATCGTAACAGTCCAAAATTTATTTTTTATTTTATGGAACATCTTGACAGAGAAAAAAATATATGATATATCACAGATCTTTCCGTGCATCATCATCCTTGGGATACAAGCTACGCAATTCCTTTTTTTTTTTTTTTTTTTTTTTAATACTTAATTAATAAAATAGAATGGTACTTTGGTCAATTTACTAACAGCCCACGGCCATTTCCATGGATGGTAGGGCGGGGTGCCTCGGGGCGGCTTCCGCGGGGGGAAACTCGGATCAAACAACGGCCCATCATCCTTTACTCACTTCCCTTCACCCAAGAGAGAAGAAGAGAATACGACCAACTCCTCCTTCTCTCTTCCACAAATCCTTCACCAAAGGGAGAGAGGAGAGAGAGAGAGGGAGAGTCAGAGAAAGATCGAGATGGAGGCGGCGATGGATCTGATGCGGAGGGTCTCTCCGAACCAGAGCGAGATGGCGCTGTCGGCCCTGCTGTCCCTCCTCCCCCACCACTCCGCCGAGCTCCTCTCCCAAGTCGACCAGCCCCTCCAGGTCCTCTTCTCTTACTGCTCTCCTCCATTCCGATTCCAATTTATTTATTTATTTATTTTTGTGGGTCTGAGTCGTGTTAATTATCCGTGTTTCGTAGCGGATCTCGATCTCTACAAAGTTTGGTCTTTTCTTTGAGGGTTCTTTGTTTAGTCTCTGCTTGTTAATTTACTCAAACTTTCTATTTCGTTTTTCCGAGGTACTCGTGACCTATCAACAGAGTTCGATTTTGTCGATCTCTCTTCGTTTCAAGTACAAAGATGGTTTTTTTTTCCCGAATAATTTTCGTTATGTTTTCAATTATGGGTTCATTAGAGGGTCCTGTCGGTAGTTTGGAGATCTCTCGTCTCTCTTGAGGAAGTTTTTGGGCTCTTTTGCTCTCTCTAATTTGTTCTGAATGTAATACATGGAGGAGAATTTATCATGCTTCTACCCTTTTCTGGCATAGGATTGTGCATTGTTCTGCTATTTTAAGAAAACTGGGTGTTACGATTTTTTTTTTTTTTTTGAATTATGCTGTGTGCTTCCCACATATTCTATCAGCTCTAAATTTCTGATGCATTCATTTAATTCAAACACCAACACCAGTGCAAGCATAGCTTGGAGAACAGGAAGATGCCTGTGAACTATTCTTATATGTTCTTCTTGATCCCACCAGCTCAATTATGGAAATTTCATGCTCGTTTCCATTGCACTTGAGCTATATATAAAATGCTGCAATCAAGCCAGCACTCAGTTGTTTGATGGTATTAAAGGTTAGAATTATCTAAATTTTGTTTTTGATCAAGAAAGCAGGTTTGTATGGATACCGAGTCGATGAAGGAGTTCATACTGTGTGAATACAACAGGGATGCTGATTCGTATAGGTAAATAGTTGTTGAATTATTTTCATAACTTCTGATTGTGGTTTATGATGCACTGAATTCTTTTAGGGAAATCTAAAAATTTGATCTTGGTTGTACTTTGAGTCCTTTTGTTGTTGTTTTACATAAGAAGCTGTGTTTTCTATGGTGGATTTTCCATCTTCCCATTTTGTTGATTATCATTTTTGCACGCAGATCACCTTGGTCAGACAAATATCATCCACCTTTGGAAGATGGACCGCTACCATCAGATGGACTGAGGAAACTTGAAATTGAAGCAAATGAGATTTTTGCTGTTTATCGTGACCAGTGAGGTCCTTTACTTTTCTCATCTTTTATCGCCATTATGATTTAATTTAATGTTCATGGCTGCTTGCTTTCTTTTGGGATACAAGGAGATATTTGTCGATCATCTGTTTAACTTATTTCTCTATTTAACCTGAAAAATTATATTGTTGCCTGTTTCTGAGGAAGTAATAGCAATTCTTATGATCAAACTTCACTGTTAGGTATTATGAAGGGGGTGTTTCATCAGTGTACATGTGGGAAGATGACAACCAAGGATTCGTGGCATGTTTCTTGATAAAGAAAGGTTAAAGCTTCTATTTCAGAACCTTTTTTTTTTCCTTTCTTTTTCATTTCTTTTTCTTTTATTCTCCTTTTGGTATGGTATTGACGTTGGCTCTAACAACATGTAACTGTTTTTGGGAATGAAGATGGATCAAAAACTGGGCATGGGAAAAGAGGGCATTTGCAGGAGGGTTCGTGGGATGCTATTCATGTTATTGAGGTGAAGTGTGATTGTGTTGGAGTCAACTCATGCAAATTGATTTAAGTTGCTTAGTGCATTTCATATGGTTTGAGTACTTGTAATGATTAAATCTTCAATTGCACATATAGGTTGGGCCAGTGGAAGTGGGAAATGCTCGTTACTGCCTAACCAGTACTGTCATGCTATCATTGACCACAGAAGACAAGCCATTAGGAACTTTCAATCTGTCAGGATCAATCAGAAGACAGGTAATTGGTTTGATAATTTCTTAACTATAATCCTCCATTAGGGGACCACCTCAATGCATATGTTTTTGCCCAAATAGAAGTATTTATTTGCTGGTTTTGGTATATTAAACATTTTAGGGCATTGTTCTAGTTAGTAATTACCTAGAATTTTAAAAGTTAGGCCTAAGTCTGAATTGCTTTAAGTTTTTTATTTACAAGTTGGTAGCCCTTGGTTTGACATTATGGTGGTTTCCTACATCTCTACACTCATAATATATGCACTTGATGAGCTGCTCATTTATCAGGTATTTCTATGTAAAAGCCACATGGTAGCTACAGTGATTTGAATAAGGCAGTTATTACAAGTGCAAACATAAGAGGGTTATACCTTGTCCATACCATCTTACATCAATGTTTGAGATCCAGACCAAGCCAAATGCAATTTCCCGTTGGACAATTCATGTGCATTGCTTCTTGAATTTTAGTCCATTATTCAAGATTTTTTGAGCCCCTTCATTTTGGTTAGATCATATCCAACTTTCCTATACCTGAACTGTTGGGATATACCGGTTCAGGCATAGATCAGCCACCAGTTCGATCGCTCGTACGCTCCCTCCCGAACCAAGCATACCAAACCAAAACACCCGGAGGAAGCCGAAGACATGGCCCTCGGCCTCAGCTGAAGACACGACCTTCGCCCCCGACCAAAGACACGGTCTTCAGCCTCTGCTAAAGACACAATCTTCGGCTTCAGCTACAGGTGCCGTTCCGAAGACATCTCAAAACAAAGACACCTCGGAACCAAGGCACCCCTCCGATCTAGCAATGGACACTTTTGAAGGGAAAGCCCGAAGGCAGATCTTCGACCAACCTCGAACCCACGACAAACGTGGGGGGTAACTGTTACGATCGGCTGCCTAAGCTATCACCTTCAAAGCACAACTACATCGAAATGATCACGTGGCCACTAATTCCGACGGTTACGCCTCCGGCCTGACCGGAACTGTTCAATAACCGTCCACGGTTACGGTCAGAGGGGAATCAATTACCCCCCATCATAACCGTAGGAAAGATGACGAAGCCATAGGCCAAGCCAACCGGTATAAATATTGGTAAGTGGGGACACTCCAGGTAAGGCACAACAAAATCCTGAAAAATCTAGAATTCCTTTCCTCGCCATCCTCTCTCAGAATCTTTTCCATTCTATTGCTGGAGCCCGCCTCTGACTTAGGCATCGGAGTGTCCCCCATCGGAGAACATCCGGTCAGGGACCTGTTTTGTAGGTAAACCAGGGAGCGAACCTGTGATCCAGTAGCTTCGCCCGGTCAGAATAGGTATTTTACGCCAACAGATTGGCGCGCGAGGTAGGGGGCGAAGGTCGTACAAGAGCGTACCAAGCATCTACTG
The DNA here is from genome assembly GCA_021397845.1 of Areca catechu. NCBI lineage: Eukaryota > Viridiplantae > Streptophyta > Magnoliopsida > Arecales > Arecaceae > Areca > Areca catechu. The sequence goes on from CM038043.1 coordinate 153,501,854, forward strand.
TTAGCTCCCATCATTAAAAAATGGGAAGTGTAAGGAGTCTCTAATGGCGAGAAGAAAGACTCAGAATGCCTTAACAAGCGGAAGTCGCATTCCCTCCCAGAGGGGCGAACCCCCGGTAGGGAACGATATTCCGCCTCCCACACTTATCGTGGGACAGCAGCAATTTGAGACTCCCCTGAACCAGGTCAACGCTCTCACGACTATGGTTCAGAACTTTCAAGATAAAGCCTTCCAGGTGGGACATCTGCCAGCCACCTCTAGACAGCTCTCGATCCCGGAGGAAAAGAATCCCTCGAGAGGGGTCCACCCATCTTTCCCTCCGTCTTCGACCCTCTCCTGAGGGCTGAAGCTTTAGAATGCCTAGACCCACTGACTCACTGCGAAAAGGAAAGAGGCCTAGGCAATCTCCCTCTGCTTCCCCTAAGGACTCCACCCCTGAAAGAGACCTGCCGAAGGAAGTCCATCCCGATTACGAGGGAAAGTTTAAGGCCCTCGAATCGGAGGTTGCGAAGCTTCAGGAGTAGAGGAACCACGGTGATCTCATGGCGTGTGAACTGCGCCCTCCGTATACCGCTCGCATCATGGCCGAAGTAGTCCCTCGACACTTTAGGATCCCTCAGATGGAACCCTATGACGGCACCACCAATCCACTTGATCATCTGGGCAGTTTCAAAGCCCACATGATGATTCAAGGGGCCTCGAATGCATTGTACTGCCTCGCATTCCCAGCCACTCTGAAGAAAATCACTCGGATGTGGTACTTGAGCATACGTCCAGGTACCATCGATTCTTTTTCCGAGCTTGAAAAATTATTTGTCTTATATTTTAGGACCTGCTGCAAGATCCCCCACAACACAGATACCTTGTTCCTCCTTCACCAGAACGAAGGAGAAAGTCTACGAGATTATATCTTCAGATTCAACTCGGCTACGCTCGAGATCCCTGATCTCAACGAGCACGTGGCCATGTCTGCATTAAAAAAGAGGCTCTGTACATCCAGGCTTACTTTTTTTCTGAACAAAAAGTTTTCCACAAGCTATGCTGGGATCCTGTCGAGAGCTCAGAAGTACGCTAACGTCAAAGAGCAAGCGGCGAATCGGTGGCTAGCTGAAGGGAACCCCTCCCGAAGAAGAAGAACAGTAGGGGGGCCTTCGTCGGCTAGCCGAAGGGAACCCCTCCCGAAGAAGAACAGCAGGGGACAAGGCCCCCCTCACCCAACAACAACAACAGCAGCAGCGAATATACTGTTCGGCGACAAAGTCCCAGGTCCAGAGCACCGGGTGAAAGATTCGACTCCTATACCCCCCTCAACCTTCCTAAAGAAAAGATCCTACTGGAGATAGAAAAAGAAAACTATCTCCAACGGCCACGTCCCATGAAGGCATCCTCTTCCATGAGGAACAGGAACAAATACTACTGATTCCACCGAGACCATGGCCACGACACCGAAGAGTGTATCCAGCTTAGAGATGCCATTGAGGATTTCATCAAAAGAGATTACCTGGGGCAGTACATCGGTCACCAAGGATCTCAGTCGAAAGCCATAGTTCCCCAAAGGGCCCCTGAAGAAGCTGAATTGCCGAACCAGATGCCCACCAGCAGGAACGTGGGGATGCTGCACCGGCCGAGCAACTAGAGAAGGGCCGAAGACGATGCCCCGAAGCGGCTTAAAGATAACAATACTATACTCTTCTCCGATGACGACCTCGCGGGGATCCAACTATTGCATGATGACCCTGTTGTAATATCGGCCGTTGTGGCCAATTATGGTGTAAGTCATCTTAGTCGATAATGGAAGTTCTGCTGATGTCTTACTCTACGACGCGTTCTCTTAGATGTGCCTATCTAAAAATAAACTGCAAAGGTTTCCTGTGCCGCTCACTGGCTTCGAAGGCAACCAGGTCGATGTCGAGGGAGAAATAGTACTACCTGTAATCCTCGGCACCGAACCCCGACAGAAGATACTACCAATCAACTTCACGGTAGTCCGAACCTCCTCGGCCTATAATGTGATTTTGGGATGGCCCGCCTTGAACAAATTTTGGGCCATAGTGTCAACTTATCATCTCTTGGTACGTTTTCCCACCAGGAGTGGCATCGGAGAAGCAAAGGGAGATCAGAGAACGGCACGACAATGCTTGATGATCCAAGACAAGCAATTCAACGATCCCATAACTTGAGATCAATTTGATCTGAGGGACCCAATCGCAGACTCTGGTGAACCCATGGAGAGAACCGTCCCGGTACAGTTAACTGAAGAGGACCCCACCAGGGTCATGTAAATCAGAAGCATGCTCGACAAGGAAACCAAGGCGAAACTGATTTGTTTCCTCAGAAACAACGTTGATGTCTTCGCCTGGTCAGCTTCGGACATACCTGGGATTCCAGCCGAAACGATTACTCATCGGTTGGAAGTTGTCCCCGAATACAAGCCGGTTTAGCAGAAGAAAAGGAGCTTCGCCCTTAAGAGACAGAAGGCAATAGATGAAGAAGTAAACAAGCTCATCAAGGCGGGATTCATTTGAGAAGCGCATTATCCTGAATGGTTGGCCAACGTGGTAATGGTGAAGAAAGCTAACGGCGAGTGGAGGATCTGCATTGACTACACAGACCTCAACAAAGCCTGTCCAAAAGTTAGCTTTCCCCTTCCAAAGATCGACCAACTGGTTGACACCACTGCTGGTCACCAGCTATTAAGCTCCATGGATGCTTTCTTCGGATATAACCAGATCTGAATGGATCCCCAGGATGAGGAAAAGATGGCCTTCGTCACCGACAAAGGTCTTTACTGCTACAAAATGATGCTATTTGGACTCAAGAATGCTGGGACGACATTCCAGAGGCTGATTAACAAGATGTTCAAGGAACAATTGGAAAGTAACATGGAGGCCTACGTCGACGACATGATCGTCAAAAGCCTCCTTAAAGAAGACCACATCAAGGACCTGGAAGAATCGTTCAGTGCCTTACGACGCCACCATATGAAGTTGAACCCAACGAAGTGTGCCTTCGGGATAACTTCGGGCAAGTTCTTGGGGTTCCTTGTTTTTAAGTGAGGGATCGAGGCGAATCCCAAAAAAATCCAGGCTCTTAGGGGTATGAGACATCCCTCTTGCAAGGAGGTACATCAGCTGACAGGGAGGATTGCCTTTTTGAGCAGATTCATCTCCCGATAGGTCAAGAAATGTCTTCCTTTCTTCAAGGTACTCCGATAGTCCCGAGGCTTCGAATGGACTGAGGACTATCGATTGCTTTTGAAGAGTTGAAGAAATACCTTGAGACTCCACTCTTACTCTCCAAACCTCGAGATGGGGAGACACTTTATCTGTACCTCTGCTACAGACGAGGTACTCAGTTCAGTCCTCGTTCGAAGAGAGGAGGACGGCTCCCATAAGCCGATCTACTATATCAGCAAAGTCTTGCACGATGCTGAAACAAGATATTCAAAGATGCAGAAGCTGATTTACTCCTTAATAATTGCGGCAAAACGACTACAGCCTTATTTCCATGCCCACGCCATCGTGGTGTTGATTGACCAACCTTTTAAGGCTGTTCTCCGATGTCCTGACACTTCGAGGAGGATAGCCAAATAGGCTGTAAAGTTAAGTGAGTTTGACATCAGCTTCCATCCTCGATCGGTTATGAAAGTCCAGGTGATGTCTGACTTCCTGGCTGAGTGCACTTGAAAGTCCGAAGACAAAGTACAACCAACTGAAGAGGAAGGAGCCACTCCGAAAGACGCAGAGTCCGTCTGGGTACTCCATGTAGATGGGGCCTCCAACTCCACTGGATACGGAGCGGGCCTCATACTAGCTGAACCGGATGGACACATAGTGGAGTACGCACTCTGATTTTCCTTCCGCGTTTCGAACAACCAGGCCGAGTACGAAGCCTTGCTTTCAGGACTCTGAATCGCCAAGAAATTGAGGGTTCAAAGACTCCAGATCTTCTCAGACTTTCAGCTAGTGGTAAACCAGGTCAAAGGCGAGTTTGAAGCTAAGGATCCTACGATGATCCAATATCTAGAGAAGGTGCAAGCCCTATCCTCTCAACTAGAATTTTTTAAGGTCATTCATGTCCCCGATCGAAGAACTCTCGGGCAGACACATTGTCTAGGCTCGCCATCACCACTCCGGAATCCCTCGGTCGCACCTTCATCAAATACCTTGAAACTCCAAGCATAGCCGAAGAAGCTTTGGAGGTGCACCAAATCGAGGCTAAACCCAGTTGGATGGATCCCATTCTTAAATTTTTAAATGAGGGCACACTACCAGAAGACAAAGCAGAGGCCAAAAGGACCCCCACTGGATGGCATCCCAATACGTCATTTTAGACGGGACCCTTTACAAAAGATCATTCTCCCAACCTCTGCTGAAGTGTTTGGGACCATCAGATGTCGACTATGCCTTGAGGGAAGTCCATGAAGGCATATGCGGAGATCACCTGGGGACAGGTCTTTGGTGTACAAAATAATATGCCAGGGATACTATTGGCTCACCATTCAAAAGGATTCGACCGACTTTGTCCGAAGATGTGATCAATGCCAGAGGTATGCCAATATCCAAAGACAACCAGCAAGCCATTTGACTCAGCTGACGGCTCCCTGGCCCTTTGCCCAGTGGGGCATGGACATCCTTGGCCCGTTCCCACTAGCATTCGGGCAAAGGAAATTCCTCATCGTCGCCATTGACTACTTTACCAAGTGGGTCGAGGCCGAACCATTGGCTCACATCACAGAAGGGAAAGTCGAAAGTTTCGTCAGGAATTCCATCATATTTCGGTTCAAATTCGCATACTATAATTACCGACAACGGGAGGCAGTTTGACAACCCCAAGTTTAAAGACTTCTGTGCTCGGTACCATGTGCAACATAGATTGACGTCCGTCGGCCATCCGCAGTCTAATGGGGAGGCTAAGGTGACGAATCGGACCATTCTCCATGGCTTGAAGACACGGCTGAACGCTGCCAAGGGACTTTGGGCAGAAGAGCTAACCTTTGTTCTTTGGGCATACCGGACAACCCCGAGAATGGCCACCGGCGAATCCCCGTTCAACTTGGCATACGGTACCGAAGCAGTCCTCCCTATCGAAATCACCCTGCAGTCTTTAAGAATCGATAAGTACGAGGAGCCTGAGAACTCCGAATGCAGAAGGTAGACTTGGATCTACTACCGAGTACCAGACTCCAGGCCTAAATGAAAATAGCAACGTATCAACAAAAAGTTGCCAAATATTACAACTCTAGGGTGAAAGAGTAGACCTTCCGCACTGGGGACATGGTACTGCGAAAAACTGAAGTATCCAGGCCAACGGAGCAGGGCAAACTTTTTTCCAACTGGGAAGGACCATACCAAATCAAAGAAGTTGTACATTCAGGAACATATCGACTCGAAACCCTGGATGGCGTTGTGCTACCTCGGCCTTGGAATGTACAAAATCTTTGCAAGTACTACCAATAAACATATCCAAGAGATTTTCATGAAAATCTATTCAAGTCTAAACAGCCCACCATCCTGATGGTGCAACAATGGTCCCAATGATCCGTTCAATGGAATCGACCAAAGGCGCAAAGGTGAGTCTGATCCACTCGTCTTATCGGTATGCCCGACGAGCGCAACGGACAATCCAATCAGGTTGCTAAATGATCAAAGACGCAGGGATGGTTTACACGACCTACCCTATGGTGAATCCGAAGACGCACCGGGACGGGCCTAACCAGCCTACCTTAATTACTAAAGAAGGTACAGGGATGGTTCATACAACCACCCTACAGTAAATCCGAAAACGTACCGGGACGGGCCTACTCAGCCTACCTTAATTATGAAAGAAGGCGCAGGGATGGTTCACGCGACCTACCCTACGGTAAATCCGAAGATGTGCCAGGACGGGCCTAATCAGCCTACCTTGACTTCGATAGAGAGGCACGGGGATGGTCCAGACACCTTACCCTACAGTAAATCCAAAGACGTGCCGAAGTGAGTCCAAATCACTTACCTTGTCAACAATAGACACCTCACGGGATGGCTTGATTGATCCCATCCCGTCAGCAAATCCCAAATGGCTCTACAAGTTTGTCACACGACTGTCATACAGGAAAGCCCACACTTCGTAATGTTGCAGGGTATGCCATTCACAGAGAAAGAAGGGGAAAGAAAGTACTTTGTTCATTGCATCACCGGAACTTTACAAAAAAAAAAAGAAGAAAAAGAACATAGCAGATAGTGGAAAGGCAGATCTAAAGACCACCCGCCGGTCCCTTTCCATGCCGGCGGGGGGTGTCAAGTCCTTGAGAGGTGGACGAGGAGGCTCCAGACTTCCCGTCTGATTCGGATTCCGACTCCTCTTCAAAGTCGGAATCATATTCATGGCCAGGGAAGGGGACAGAGGGCCTAATATTCTCCAGGCCCTTCAGATGGTAGTAACAAAAGGCCTTGTCCCTGTGCTCCCGGAACCTCCGGTGGTAGGAGTCTAGGACCGCCTCGGCAACCTCATCCTTGAAGGCAGATGACACCATGAATTTCGCAACGACCTCCGCTGCCTCCCTCCTAGCCTCTTCTGCCTTCGCGACTTGAGCCCTGGCCTCCTCCAAACGGGCCTCTAGGATTTGTATCTTCCTCTCCAGGCAGGCCACGTTCCCCTGCTGATGGTCGTCGTCGTCCCCTCGGTGAGCCTTCCCGCTAGGCTCACCCTCCGCCTGGGAGCCGGAAGCCCTCTTCTGAGCCATCCTTCGGAGCTCTGCAACATTGAATTTCATCTCTGTGATGAGCTAAGGGGAAGAGGGAAGGCAACCTTTGAAATAGAAGTTCGATATATCGATGGTCTCCGAAAGGAAAAGAGCTGGGTCTTATTTAATGGGATCCTGTGCCCGCGGACGATCGCAGGAAAACGTGCCCCACATCTTTCCCCAAGCCAACCAGAGGGTGTCGCGCGTCGAAACGACGCATTGAAACCCAGATAGCCGCTCTGGGAACGGTACAGTCGTCAATAACTGCTCTCGAGGATAGAGGCCAACGGCGCTTCAAACCTAGGGTGATCCTCCTCAGGCGGTTACAACATTAATGACCACTTTTGGGGAAAGGAAAGTTTGGCGGCATCTAGGACGCGCGCGGATGCGACATTCGAATACCAACGCGCTCCACACGAACAACAAAAAATATGCTTGATGTCCCCCAACAAATCGCCAATGATGGGATGACATATGTCCGCCACACTACTACTGACGCAAAAAAGACAATCATGACACCAGTCTAACTGAGACTAACCCCGGTCCAAAGGACCGGTCGGGTCCTTTCTGATCCAGTCAGCCGCATTAAAGAAATCGGCAACGATCTGATGGCATTACGACCCCGCTTCAGAGTTCTAATTCGACTAAGCCAAGAATATCGGTCTCGAACTGGTCAATCTTCGGCTTACCCACAGAAAGGAATTAACTTAAAAGAGACTGGTTTAAAAAAAATTAGTCATTTATTTCAAGGAGGGAAAATCCTCGTCCAGAAGGAAGACATTACAATTGGTTGATAAAAGGAAAAATACAACAGCTTCATTCTCTGTCAACCCTTTCAGCAGCCGAAATAAGAGTAGGGCTCGAAGCTCCCCCGGTGGCCATCCCACTACCTTACCAGGGCGCACCGATGCCGCTTCGGACTGAACCTCTAAGTGTTCAGCTTCGTTCCCCGGAATGGCGGCCAAGGAAAAGTCCAAGCTGGGGTGAAGTGTCTTAACTTTGCCCAGGCAATCAGCGTAACCCAGGAGGTAGCTCTTCAATGCGGCTTCGTGCGCTTCGTCTTTGAAGGCCCGAGAACTTTTATAAACCTCGACTACCTCGGAAGTCCTCTCCTCGGCTTGCGCAGCCCTCTAGTTGACTACTGAAAGGCCTGTCTTCATTTCTTCGATCATCCTCTCCAATTCGGCCTGATGAGACTTCAGCCCCTCGGCGTCCCGAAGGATCTCCCTCTGTAACAGTTCGAGAGAGATCACCTTCCTTCTCTTCTTCTGCAAATCGAGTGCCATATCAGCCGCCTGCACCTGAAGAGTCCTCAGTTGTCTTCTCAGGATGTCGTTGGAAGCGACAGCCTTGCCCAACTCCTCTTCTGCGGCAGCCCGAAGCCTTTCAGCAACATCTTTCTCAATTACAGCTGAAGCCACCTGACTTCGGAGGTTTTCACTAAAGCTGAGGGATTCGTGAGCATCTCTCTCCAGTAAAGAAAGGCCGTGAGAAACCTGTCAAAAGAGGGGTGCACGCAAAGTCAATCTAGCCAATATACATAAACAGGCGACACACATGCCAGAGTCTACCTGTTGTATCCCAAGAAAGACGGCAGAAAAAGGATCCCTGGACTCCTTCCTCTCGGTTCTAGTGGCAGACACATCACACCCCACGGAACTCTTTTCTCCCGGAGCAGGAGCCGCTGGCTTGACATCTTCGACACATGAAGGAATGCCACCGGCGTCTCGCGGACTCAACCCCCTGGATGGCCCAGCCAGCGTGGCTCTCCTAGGGGAGGCCGGTTCCTTCCCTGAGGAAGAACCCACCTCAATCGAGGCACTACTTCCAACCTGAGCACATGGCAATGCCAACACGCACCTCCGCCTCCGATCCGATCTCCTCACCTGGAAGCCTCTCACCGGCCTTCCCCTTGCCGCCCATCTGAGCTGTGCTAGGTCCGGCCTCATGCCGTAAAAAGTCCGAGCCACACGGGAATGAGGAGACAGAAATGGTGTAGGAAGTGGCTTTGCTAGGAGCGAAAGACATTCGACTCAAGAAAACCCTCTTATATCGAGACTGGCGGAGTTCGGGTCAAATGCCCTCATTTACAACAAGCCCCTGGGCACACGACGCGCGCTTGCCTTAATAAACCAGGGCCCCAACTTGCATGATGGAGGGGGCCACTGGGAAGAACTATTGTGTGTTGGGAGGGACCACTAAAAGGCTACAGCCACGATGATCCCTTTTTCCAAGCATAGTCATTATGACTCTGATCGCCATCATCTCTCCAGGCAATAGCATAACGATCAACAAACCCCCAGTGAACCAGAAGTTCCCCTCACGTAAGAACTTCCCTACTTATTTTGAGGTCCAAAGGAGGGGCCCATGTTCAGAAAAGATCAACTCAACGAAGGGCTGCACGAGTCAGTCCGTCACTAAAATTTATGGCCCTACCAAAGCCGAGTTTGAAGATTCCACACTTAGGGGGTCCCATAGCATCCACAAGGAGGGAAAAAGAAAAATGTTCATTAATCCAAGAGAATTCATTGATTACATGCCAAGGGAAAAAAGAGAAGAAATACAAAGCTCAAAGCCTAACAAGCCCCTACAGGTCAGCCGAGAGAGCCCCAGCATTGGTAGAACGGAATATCTCATCAATCTGGGCAGAGAGGATTTTCTCAACCTGGACCAGAGCTGGAGAACCTTCGGCCCGAACCCCCTCTTCAACCTGGGTTGGAACTGCTTATTGGCCACGGCCAACTCCTCAGCTACGACCGGGACTTCTTCACTTCGGCTTGGAATCTCTTCGACCTCATCGAGGGCCCCAATCTCTTCCTCTCTTTCCTCAATATCATATGCAGGGACACTGGAAATCAAAATCGGGGAAGACCTCGCTGACCTTGGCGAGTCCATTATTGAAGCCATATTGATAACTGAACATGCTTGCTTCATTTACTTCCATCTTGAACTGGGAAGATTTTCTAAAGTCTTCAACAGCTTTAGTTGCCTGCTCTCTCATGGCTTCGGACTCCTTCGTGGCCGCTTCGGCCTTCAGAGTTGCCTCTTCGACCCTCCTGGTCGCCTCCTCAGCCGTCCTGGCTAGGCCTTCGGCCTTCTCCTGGCTCTTCTTAGCAGAATGCTCCAAGGACTCAATATGCTTCTTATTTCTCCTTACCTTCACCTCCTACTCCGAGATCTTCATGTGGGCATTCTTCAGTTCGTCCTTCAGGCCCTGAACCTTGGCGTCCACATGAGTGAGCTGATTCTCCATGGACAGCTTCAGCTCCTCGGCCATCTCCCTCTCGGCTCTGGCCACTTAGAGCTCCTCCAAGCCATGAATGAGGCTATCAACGCTCCTCAGATCTTTTTCAGAAAGGTGATGTCGTAGAGCAGCTGCACCAGCAAAACAAGGCATGAGATCAGTCACAAACTAAACGACCCACCGGACATGGGAGGAATGATGAAAATCCCACCTGCAGCAGGGAGGAAAAAGCGGAATCGGACACCTTGGTGAGGCTCCGACCCCGAATAACGGCCAAGTCGTGGGGCAGCAAAATTTCTTTCAATACCTGCCTAGCAACGGCAGGGACCGAAAGACCCCTCGTGGTGGAAAGCTCCGAAGGGTCCGCAGGACGACTTCCACCTGGTGGAGCCTCCCAGACAGACTCCTCGAGTTGCGGTGCCTTGCCCCTATCCATCATAGGGGGGCAAGGCGATGGGGCATCGGTCGCCGGAGACGGGCTCTCCCTAATCTGAACCGGAGAGTCGATTACCGGCAGAGACTCCGCTGATGGAGGCCCTTCTGGAGCCTCCATCATTGGTCCCTCGTTCCCTCCAGACGTCCCTCTGGAGGATGAAGCGCTTCTGCTTCTGCCAAGATCATCCCTCCGGGCCTTCTTCCGGACTTCTGATCCCGGAGGGGGAGCCTGGGCTGCTTTCCTCTTAGAAGACTGACGAAGCTAGCCCAAGTCAGGCCTCATCTCGCCGCCTACAAACAAAAATGCCCTTCAGAATCAACTGGATCACGGAGAAACTAAAAGAGGAAAACTAAAAACCTCTACCGTTTATACCTAACACCGAGGACCCGCTGATCCCCGCAAGATGGAGATTCCTTTCCTTCAACAGTTCATGGATGGAAACGACTTCTGAACCGGACAGCAAAGCGTAATCAGAATGATCGGCCGCCAGAATCTTTTTCCCAGCATTAGCATCCAGGTGTGGCTCCCTCCACTCACTACTGAAATCCCATGGTTTGGTGGAAGAAACAAAAACAAAGTTGGGCTTTCACCCGTGGATAGCGCCGGGCATGTCCTTCATGATTTTGCGGCCAGGCCGAGGGCCGATAACCCACCATCCGTGACCATGGAAATCTCTCTTGAGAACAAAGAAGGAAGTGAATAAGTTGGTCCCAAGCCTCACATTAGCTATATAACACCGGACCAAGAACCCGTAGATATTCCGAATACTATTCGAAGTTAACTGCACGGGCACAACCTGATACATGTGGAAGATTTTAACGAAGAAAGGGTGCAGTGGAAAATGAAGACCAGCCTTTAGATGATCTTCATACACAGCAATGCACCCAGCGCGAGGTTTATGCATCCGCTCTTCTGACGTTGGGAGTATCAAAGGAAACCCTTCGGGGACATGGTAACGCTCCTGAAGGTGAGCTATTCTTTCCAGCGAAACAGAGCTAGAAACTAGCTCCGGACTCACCACATCATCAGTACTGGAAGACCCAACCTCCCCCCCTCAAGTTCCCACGGTCTTGGCCATGATAGGGAAAAGAAACAAGGAAGCGAGAGAAAGGTCTTACCTGTGGAAGAGACTGATAGCCAAGGCAGGAAAAGCTGGGCCAAAGGCGGAGAAGCTTCCTCAGCCAGTCCTCCCTTTCCCCTCATAAAGGGACAAGAAGACTATAGGATGCCACCTCGATAGAAGGGACCATCTCTCTAAGTCCGCCACGGATGCTGTAGATGGATGTGAAGCCCCAAACAGCCCTAAGCTGATTTGACACGGAAAGCACCGAAGGTCATGATCCGCGCGATGCCAATCAACGGCGAAGATGGAGCTTGCATCTTTTCCAAGGGACAGGAGAGGGCTATGACCTCCACCCAAATTCTAATGAAAAGATTGGTTGAACCGTCGCGAAACAAAAAAAAAGAGAAGCGACTTGGTCCTGTTCCTTTTTTACACTCCAATCAGGGGATGACAGTTGTCCACTACTTGATCCTCAAATCAACCAGCAGTTATGGCGAACAATCAAATCAGAGATTTCATAATCATCAGCCGCACCTCTTCCCAGAGGAAAATGACAATCCAGCGATACTCTCACTCTTCGAGGCAGATCGCCGCTTCGAAAACTGAGAGTGAGGGGCAACTGTTTGGATATCTTGGTTCAGGCATAGATCAGCTACCGGTTCGATTGCTTGTACGATCCCTCCCGAACCAGGCATACCGAACCAAAACGCCCGAAGGAAGCCGAAGACCGGGTCCTCGGCCTCAGCCGAAGACACGACTTTCGCCCCCGGCCGAAGACACAATCTTCGGCCTCTACTAAAGACACGATCTTCAGCTTCAGCCACAGGTGCCGTTCCAAAGACATCTCAAGACGAAGATACCTCGGAACGAAGGCACCCCTCCGATCCAGCAACGGACACTTTTGAAGGGAAAGCCCGAAGGCAGATCTCCGACCAACCTCGAACCCACGACGAACGTGGATGGTAACGGTTATGATCGGCTGCTTAAGCTATCACCTTCAAAGCACAACTATGTCGAAATGACCACGTGGCCACTAACTCCAACGGTAACGCCTCCGGCCTGACCGGAACCGTTCAATAACCGTCCACGGTTACGATCAGAGGGGAATCAATTACCCCCTATCGTAACCGTAGGAAAGAGGACGAAGCCGCAGGCCAGGCCAGTCGGTATAAATATTGGTAAGTGGGGACACTCCAGGTAAGGCACAACGAAACCTTGAAAAATCTAGAGTTCCTTTCTTCGCCATCCTCCCTCGGAATCTTTTCCAATCTGTTGCTGGAGCCCGTCTCTGACTTAGACATTTGAATGTCCCCCGCCGGAGAACATCCGGCCAGGGATCTGTTTTGCAGGTAAACCAGGGAGCGAATCTATAATCCAGTAGCTTCACCCGGTTGGAAAAAGGATTCTACGCCAACAGCTGAACTAAGCCCGTTAAAACTTGGGTCCCAAAAGCTTAGGGGTAAGATATTGTATCCTGCCGACCTGCTTTTTACCCAAAAAGTGCCAAGTTTGTTGGGAATTACATACGTTTATGATCTCTAGAAGTAGGTGAAGTTGCAGTCAGCTAGGTGATAAAAATTTTAGTCTTTTCAGTTTTCTCAGTTTCAGTATGGAAACTACTGTTTTGGTATATACAGTTTTGAATCATATCTTTGCTCAAACCTTTCCCTTATCAGCATTGACTTGGTTTTGATTTTACAGATGAGTTTAGACCTTTCAGTAGCAGAGGGCCACTTGTGTAACATGGGAAAGATGATAGAAGAAATGGAGGGGAAGCTCAGGAACTCACTGGATCATGTAATTTGTCTCATCCAACCATTTCCATGAGCATATGACTATATGAGCCAACTTGCTGCTATTTTTTTGGGGTAGAAACTTGCTGTTATTTGATAGTCTGTGAATTAGTATGCCCTGCACCAATGATATTAAATTAGCCTGTAGGATTACTATTTTACCCTGCATCTTTTTTTTGAATCCTTTTCTCTGTTCATAACCTTGTGCTTTTACAGGTCTATTTTGGGAAGACAAGAGAGATGGTCTGCACATTGAGGCCACCACCTGAGGTCACACAACCGAGATTGCCTGAAAGCTGACCCATAAAATGAAAGGTGCAGCAATCATTTGCATCCAACCAATCAGTATTTTGGTACTGAAGCAAAATTTGGATACTTGGAGTGACACTCATAGCCTTGCGAAATTTTCTTTTGCAGTCTTATGATAAAACTATATTTCTAGCTTGTCTTGTGAAAATATTTATATTTCAATATAGCGAGTTTATGTTAGACGGTTAAAAAGTGAGTGATTGGAAATTTGGTGGTGGAAGTCTATAGAACACTACAACATTCTTGATTAGAAAAACAACATTTGCCATTGCAATTTTAGCTGATTTTACCTTTTGGACGTGGTATCCTATTTCTCATCAAGTCCGGTGAGGGGTTTTCATCTCCTCATAGATCCAGGTTTTGCAGGTGCAACAAAGCATTCCTATTAGAAAAACCATATTTGATATTATTAAAATGAATAATACGTAATATTTACAGATATTATTTTTTTATATGTTTTAGATAGTTTTTACAGTTAGCAATTAACGAGAATACTTTCTGATCTTTACTGATATATATTTTGATTACCAAATATTTGAACGAAACCTTGAAAGCGTAGTTAATCTCCTTTTCACCATTTTTATTGATATATCTGTGGCTGAGACAATGGTATATAGGATTGATATCCATATATTATCATTCGTCTTTATCTTCATATATTCCGTGTAATACATCTTCAGATTGCCATCTAATAATTCCTACCAGTAATGCCAAGACACCCCAGATATCATCTTCTAAGAATTTTGTTAAAGTTTCATGGTCCTACCTCTTTTGTTCCTTTTCAGCCTTCCTTCTAAGCTTTACTTTTCTGCCTTCTCAAAATCTATAATATTCTTTTCCAGGTTTCATTTTTCAGTCATTCAAAATTTGTATTTGTTCTATATATCTATCATGATGCAATATAAATAAAATATTCAATGATTTTACGGTTTTCATCATGATACATGGGAATCCCTAATTCTTCCCTTTTATCGTCTCTCTAGATTTTTTTTTTTTTTTTTAAAAAAAAAATCCCTCCCTTCCCTGGAAAAAAAAAAAAAATCCCTGGTGGCCCCCCAAACTGCTTCCTCAATGCCCCCCCCCCCCCCCCCCCCCCCAAACCGTCGCAACTCCCATCTCCACGCAACTCCGTCACCACCGGCCCCCGTCGTCACCGGCCTCGCCGCGCCATCTGCGGGATCACCGGCCCCGTCGCCCTGTGCTTCCATCGCCATCTCCAGGATCGCTGCTTCATCTCCACCGTCGCCATCTCCACTAACCCTCGTCGGCTCCCGTCTCTGGGCATCCCTTGCATCGCCCAGTGCTTCCGCCCGCCCATGCTCCAGTCATCGCGTCGCCCTGTGCTTCCGCCCGCACTCCGACCGCCGCGTCATCGCTGTGCTTCCGCCCACCCCCGTCTCTCGAAGAGCAGCGGCAGGAGGCGACCACCAAGATCCCTGGATCCGCCCTCTTCTGCTTTCTTCTCGCTATGTTTCTCTCCCTGGAATCCCAGATCTGGCCATCGTGTCGCCCTGTGCTTCCGCCCATGCTCCGGCCGTCGCGTCGCCCCGTGCTTCCGCCCACACTCCGGCCTCCCACCCTCATGCCGTCGCGCCTGCGCCCTCGCCTTTGCCTCCACATCATCGCCGTCGACCTCGCACCGAAATATTGTGATCCCAGACGTAAGGTGGCACGGTGCTTTACCATCCCTTCCGATGATCTGGAGGCGGATCCGGCACTGTGATTGATCCCTTGGCCGGCTTTGAGGGCATTCTCACCGGGCATCGGAGCGGCGGTCATCAACGGGGAGGAGCTCCCTGGATCCATCTTGGTGGACAAGATGAGAAGCTAGAGCGAGCGACAGCATATACATGGTTTGGGAACATTGATTCTTGTCCCTTTTTGAATAACTTGATGCAGGATACTTTTTAATCTTGTGGGCTCTTGTGAAAGGCAATTCTTTTTGGGTCCAGAATGACTAATTCAATTACTTCAAAACATGAAGATCTTCTTAATAGGTTACTCGCAATCTAGGTTTCAGCTATCTAGCCTAATCGGGAGGATCTTCACAAGAGGGTACATCCTCAATGCACTCCAAATTGCTGTCAAGCTCGATTGACCAGTTACGTATTTATCCTGGTCTCGAAATATCCAATTACTTGTCAAAAGTCATGGTTTGGAGGGATATCTCACCGGCACAGTATCGTGACTTGTTGATGGAGCACCAGGAGTGGCTTAATGGGATATGAAAAACTCGGTGGTCATGGCTTTTCTACTCAACATTATGGTCCCGAATGTCTCACGGAGCGTGCAGCTATTGGAGACTGCACATGAGATATGGGAGGCAGTGGTCCAGATGTATTCTCAGAAGACTAATCCTGCATAGATATATGAGATTTGGTGCAAGTTAAGGCAGCTTCGTCAAGGCACACTATCTGTTACTGATTATGCTATAGAATTAAAAAGATTATTGGCTGAAGCTAACCACTACCATACCTTCCGTCCAGAATGCTCTGCAGATATGCACCAATTCCACAGGCACCTAGAAGAGGAACGAGTCCAGGATTTTTTGTATGACTTAAATTCTGAGTTTAAGCTAGTTTGGGTACAGCTCGTGGCTCGGGATGATATGCCAAGCCTGAGTCAAGCCTTCTTTACTGTGTTACAAGAGGAGACGAGGACTAGAGTCATTGCTTCTACTGAGCCTATTCACTTTGCCTTCATAGCTAAACCATTGCCTCGATCTGGTGCGCAGCCGTCTACTATCTGCAATTACTGTCACAAGCCTGGCCATGTCAAAGCTACTTGTTGGAAACTACATGGTTGCCCCTCTCAATCTAAACGAAAAGATTAGGGGCATGGTCGGGGTCGAAGTCGGGGTCAGCAAACTGCACATCTATCTGAGAAAGTGGAGGAGTCTTCTACTCGTATCTCCCTTGACAACTATCAGACCATGAAGCAGTTGATGGACCAATATGAATGTACTTCCAGTTCCTTGCCTCCCCCAGCTTCGATGAGCCCGCCCCCCCCATTTCCACCTTTGCTCAGTCAGGTATTCCTTGTAGTATTGGCCATGCATTTGGTTGTCTGGATATGCCTTCTTCATGGATTCTTGATTTTGGTGCTTCCAGTCATATGATTGGATCTTCTACTTCCTTTAGTGTATACTTTCCTAGTTCAGGTCGTGATCGAGTTCGTTTGGCCGATGGATCCCTTTCAGCTGTATCTGGTAAGGGAACCATCGACTGTACACCTACTCTTTAGTTATCATTAGTCTTGCATGTCCCTACCTTTTTAACGAACTTGTTATCTATTAGCTCTATTATTCGTGATTTAAACTGTTCTGTCACCTTTTGGTCATCTCATTATATCTTTCAGGAATCGATAACAGGGAAGGAACTTGATATGGTAAAATGCACAATGGCCTGTACTACCTAGAAAATGAAGGGGAGCGGCTTCATGATGCTTTGTCAGCAAACACAGCTCCTTCTAAGCTTCTGCTTCATCATAGAAGACTCGGTCACATCGCCTTTCCTACTTTACGTCATTTGTTTCCTGCTCTTTCTCACTCTTGCAAGAAGATTACTTTAGTTTGTGATGATTGTGAATTTGCAAAACACACCCGTGGAGTGTATCCTGTCTCTAATAATCGAAGCAACCATAAATTTGAAATTGTACATTCGGATGTTTGGGGACCTTGTTGTACTGTTTCTATTACAAGGCATCGGTGGTTTGTTACCTTCATTGATTGCTACAGTCAGGTGACCTGGTTATACTTACTGAAGAGCAAGCATGAGGTATTCTCCTGTTTCAAAGAATTTCATAAACTGGTGGACACTCAGTTTGGGACGAAGATTAAAATACTCCGATCCGACAATGGTACAGAATATACGCACATGCATTTTGTACCTACTTGCATGATCATGGAATTCTTCATCAGACGATTTGCATCAATACCCCTGCACAGAATGGAGTAGCCGAACAAAAGAATCAACATTTACTAGAGGTAACTCGCACTCTCATGTTTTCTATGCGAGTTCCTAAATTTTTATCGAGGGAGGTTGTTCTGACTGCTGCTTACCTCATCAACCGTATGCCTCTCCGAGTTATTGACTTCAAGTCTCCACTTGAATGTTTACAAGGAAAGACCGAATACATTGTCCCATCCCATGTTTTCGGCTGTGTATGTTTCGCTTAGGACCATGCACCATATGTTGGTAAACTGGATCCTCGAGCTCTAAAATGCATCTTTGTAGGTTATTCTGCCACTAAGAAGGGGTATAAATATTATTATCCACTTCACGGTAGATGCTCATCACTATGGATGTGACCTTTCGAGAATTGGAGCCTTATTATGTGACAGTACAACTTCCTCGGCTTCCGGATACACCAAGTGGTGTCTCTATATCCTATGAGTTCTTAACTATGCCATCGAGGAGCCCTTGGCGTGAGGGGGAGCATAGTGGTGATGGAAGTAAGGAAGTAGAGACTGATGATGCTCAAGATGATCCTAGTATGGCACAAGGTGATGGTATTTAGGGAGAGCAAAGTGAAGTTATTGTGCATTCTCCAGTCATCCAAGCTTCTGCCCCAAGTACAATTCCATCCAGATCTTCTGAATCCTCCTCTTCCTCCATGAATAACGGTAACAACTCTATTTTTTTATTTAATATTCCTATTGCTAAACAAAAGGGTTCTCGCCTGATCGTCCCTCCTTCTCGCTATCGTTATGATATTTCTAACTATGTATCCTATGAGTCCCTATTTCCTTGTTATAAATTCTTTGTAGTTGCATTAGAATCTGAGTATTCCTACTGTTGGAAGGTAGCTATGGCAAATCCAAACCGGAGACAGGCAATGATGGAGGAAATGAATGCTTTGTCAAAGAACCATACATGGGATCTGGGCACTCTACCTGACGGAAAGCAACCAGTAGATTGCAAATGGGTGTATACAGTCAAGCATAATCTTGAAGGCAAACTTGAAAGGTATAAGGCTCGCCTAGTGGCTAAAGACTATACACAGACATATGGTATTAATTATGAAGAGGCCTTTGCCCCAGTGGAAAAAATGAACTCAGTACGTACTTTAATCTCGTGTGCTGCTAATTATGACTGGGAGTTACATCAGCTAAATGTGAAGAATGCCTTTTTCATGGAGATTTTCAGGAAGTTTACATGCAGATTTCTCCTGGATTTGCGAACAGAGCTATGGCAGGGAAGGTGTGTAGATTACAACGCTCTTTCTATGACTTCAAGCAGTCTTCCTGTGCCTAGTTTGAATGCTTCAGCCGGATAGTGCTCAAAATGGGATATTCACAAAGTAATGTGGATCATACTTTATTTTACAAGCATACTGTTGGAAAGAGAACTATTTTGATAGTATATGTTGATTGCTATTTTATCAAGGAAAAGGTGACCAGCAAATAGATCTGCATCCCTTTTATCCTCTCAGCTAATCAAGTGGCAGATATTCTAACAAAGAAACTAAATGAATCTTCCTTTTCATCTCTTGTTAGCAAGATGGGTATCCGAGATATCTTCACCCACCTTGAGGAAGAGTATTGGAAAGTCTTCATAGTCCTCATATGCCTGATCTCCTACCTCTTTTATTTTTTCTCAGCTTTACTTTTCTGCGTTCTTAAGGACTGTAATATTTTCTTTCCTAGTTTTATTTTTCTATCTTTCTAAGACTGTATCTATTCTATATATATATATAGAGCCAAAGGGAGAAGAAAGGGTAGAAAGACATCTTGTTATTAGGTCCATCTGTTAAAATTTCCTATCCTGAGTAGGCGTCAACTAGGCGTGGGCCGTGTTAGCCGTGGTTAGGCGTTATTGTTGACCATAAGTCGCAGCTGTCTAAAGGAAAAGGGGTTAGAAATTTTAGCAATATGAACCTAATATCCAGGCCTGTTTCTGCCAGTTCTTCTTCTAGAGAGGAAGATACTGTAGCCATCCCAATCGAGGTTGAAGATGAACAGTTGATCAAATGGACTGTTCCAAAAATATCAAAAAGGTCAATTTATCAACACAAACTCCTACCTGACAATAGGGTTAGGATAGAAGAAAAGACTGTATCAATAGCGGGCGACCATACAGTCATCCAAATACTCCCAAAAGACATGATCAAAACTCTCAGACCCAAGTTTGAGTTTATCCATATAGGTCTGGTCCAAGTCGCCGCAAAACCCCTAGTCATAAGAGGGCTTGATACAGCCACACTCCTCTGTCTAAGGGACGGATGACTAACCAGATATCATGATTCCCTTCTCGGAATGGTGGAATCAAGCCTATATGAAGGTCCGATCTATTTCAATTGCAACACAGATCTGACCTTAAAACTCAATGATCCAAACATCCTTAAGGCCCTGGAATTAGATGTAAAACTCCATGAGTACAACATCATGCTAGGATCGTTCCCTGTAGCAGTAACAATAAAATAATGCTACAAGGTCACCAATGACCTAGACCATATTAGAGTAGTCAACAAGAGGACTATAGGTTGCACTACCTATTTCCAAAACAACCCATCAAAGGGAAACATCCATGTCCCAAAGACACTTGTTTGGGATCAAGTTTCCCTACCAGAAAACTGGCTTCTGAAAAAAGCTGTTCCTGCATCAAGGAAGCCAGCCTCAACTGTTGAGTCTATCACTACCCTCCCTGAAGGAGATGTAGAGATTAAATTCAGCAGGGGCATTCAGAGAAGTTTCAGCAGCAGGTATACTTCTGCTCCAAAGATCCCAATACCTCCTAGGTTTAGTTATTCCATCCCTGTGACAAAACTCAAGAGGTAGATACTGAACCAAAGGTTCCCCAACCAATCTACAATAAACAAAGCTCACCCCCATCTCTCCCACATTCTCACAGATCACGGAGAAGGATTCTGAGATCTATGTAATTAGCAGAGGTTTCACAATAGACAAAGAAAGCCTTAGGAAAGACTTTTACTCTGCTAAAAATAGGAAAAAAAGAGAATGGTTCTTTGCCACCTTTGACAAAGAACAGAGGGACAAAATTCAAGCTAAATTCTATGAAACCCTTTACATCATAGAAAAAAATGTCAATTTCTTTGTTTGGTTTGACTATCATGTCAAGGAAAATCCCAAACAAATCTCCATGATCACAGGAAAATCCTGTCTCTTGGCAGGATAGCAGAGGAAACAAAATTGAGAAAATCCATCCTCCTCTGCAAGAAATCAAAATCCCTGTTAAGGAAACTATAGTCACTGCCTCACCTTTCAAAATCAAATCTGAACCAATAGAAACCCCGAACGGCAGAAACATCAAAAATATCATGGAATAGAACAATTTTACAAATCAAAATTTGAAAACTATAGGAGACCAGCTAACCAAGATAGAGGATAGCATGAGGACTCCTATAACCAGTCAAGAAAAAATCCCAATGTTCATCCCACATGAAATTCCAAAACAAATTGCCATTCAAAAACCCAGGGATGACAGTGTCATTATAGAAATAAACAAACGATTAGAGAAAATAGAACTCTTAGCAAAAATTGTCCCAAATTCTCCTGAGAAAACCCCTTCTCAGACCAAAGAAAAGAGTATTGCTGTTCTAACTCAAGAAGAAGATCCGAGCTAAAGTGAGCAAAGCTCGGACAGTGAGTCAGAACAAGAAAGCCCAATAGAAGACATGGGGCTTGAAATCAACAAGATTTACTCTTGGGCCAAATCCAAAAAACCCTATTACCAAAGGCCCACACCTCCAGACATGCTCAATAAACAAAGAGTCCCTACCTAAAACCATTACTACTCAAATACTGTCTATGAATGGAATATAGATGGTCTCACCGAGCATCAAATACTTAATGTTCTACATGAAATGATTATGGTTGCTACCTCCTACCGAATAGACGAGTGTGAGATGACAGATCAAGGCATTGCCCAAATCTTAGTCTCTGGTTTCACTGGTCAAATCAAGGGCTGGTGGGACTATTACCTAAATGATGTTGACAAAAACAAAATTCTTTATGCTTACAAAAAAAAAAGAAGGTTCTGTCATTAAGAGAGAAAATGGCAAACCAATCCAAGATTCTGTCACAACCCTGATCTTTGCCATAATAAAACACTTCATAGGAGATCCTTCCCTATTTAGGGATAGAAGCAATGAAGTCCTAGCAAACTTAAGGTGCAAAAAACTTCAAGATTTCAAGTGGTACAAAGATATTTTCCTTTCCAAAGTAATGACTAGGGGAGACTGTAACCAAGCTTTTTGGAAAGAAAAATTCCTTGCTGGTTTACCTTCTGTTCTGAAAGGGTCATGCAAAAGATTAGAGAACAGAACCAAAATACCATCCCCTATGATAACTTAACCTTTGGTGACCTAGTCAACACCATAAACATGGTAGGTCTAAACATCTACAATGACCTTAGGATGAAAAGCCAACTCAAAAGGAAACAATTAGAAAACAAACAAGCTCTAGGTAGTTTCTGTGAACAATTTGGTTATGAACCACCAACCAAAAGAAAATAGCATCCTAGAACCTGTCAAAAATGTTCTCTGAGAAAACGAACCTCCGAACACCATCACCATCATCCTAAGCCAAAAAGATCCACTAGGTTATCAAACCACCAAAGGCAGACCTTTCATCCCAAAATACAAACTTCCAGATCAAAACCTTCAAGCTTAGTGACCTGTTTTAAGTGTGGAAAACTAGGACACTATGCCAAAGAATGCAAATTAAAAAGGAAGATAAATGAAATTCAAATTGACAAAGAAAATCTTGAAGACTCCTTAAAAATTCAACTTAAAAAACTCCTTCTTGACTCAGAAGAAGAATCTCTCTCTGAGGAAGAAGAAAGCCTAGAAGAAGATGATATCCAATCTTCAAGTGTTAATGTAATAACAAGAGAACAAGAACTTCTCCTAGATTTAATTGATAAATTAGATAATCCAACCCAAAAGAAGGGATATTTAATGAAACTCAAAGGCACCTTAGGAGAAACTTCTTCAAAAACAAAACTTCAACCCTATGACTTATCCAATATCCTAAACAAATTCAATAAAAAAGAACAGAAACCAATAACTATACAAGACCTCCAAGAAGAGTTAAAACAACAAAAGACTTAAATAAACCAAATCAAAAAACGGGTAAAAACCCTAGAAAAGGGAAAAACCATTGTCTCAGACTCAGACCCAGAGCCTGAAACTGAACTAACAATCCAAGATCAATTTTTTAGAAACAATCACCAGTCTAACTATCCAAAACTGGTATGTAAAAATAATTATAACAATCAAAGACTTTGCCATTGAGACAATAGCCTTAATCGATTCAGTCGCCGACTTGAATTGTATGCAAGAAGGGCTAGTCCCAACAAAGTATTTTGAAAAAACAAAAGAAGAATTAAAAACTGCAAGCGGATCAAAGCTGCAAATAAAATACAAACTTTCTGAGGCCAATGTTTGGTTTGAAAACCAGTCTATGACCACCCAATTTATCTTAATTAAAGACCTCAACAGACCGGTTATTCTGGGAACTCCCTTTCTTAACATCATCAAACCATTCATGGTTGATGATGAGGGAATCACCACAAATTCAATAGGCCCAGAGCTAAAAATCAAATTTATGACCAAAGAATTCATTAAGGAATTGAACTCTCTTAATGAAATAACAAGGAAAACAAAACATATAGAGTTCTTAAAAGAAGAGATAAATTTCAAAAGGATAGAAGAGCGACTAAATAATCCCAAAATAAAACAAAAAATTGAAAACATCAAAAATCTAATCAAAGATTCTGTTTGTTCCGGTCTGCCTAATGCTTTTTGGGATAGGAAAAAACATGTTATTGATCTCCCCTATGAAAAAGACTTCAACGACAGAAAAATCCCTACCAAAGCCAGGCCTATCCAAATGAACCGTGAACTCCTAGAATTTTGCAAATCTGAAATCCAAGATCTCGTCAAGAAGGGTCTAGTCCGACCCAATCATTTCCCTTAGAGTTGTGCTGCATTTTATGTTCAAAAGAATACAGAACTAGAAAGAGGTGCTCCAAGGCTAGTGATCAATTATAAACCCCTCAACCAAGCCTTAAGCTGGGTAAGGTACCCATTGCTAAACAAAAAAGATCTACTTAATAGAACCCTAGAAGCCAAAATCTTCTCAAAATTTGACCTGAAATATGGCTTCTGGCAAGTCCAAATTGCCGAGCATGATAAGTACAAAACAGCATTCACAGTTCCCTTCGGACAGTATGAATGGAATGTGATGCCATTTGGACTTAAAAATGCTCTTTAAAGATCATGAATGACATTTTCAATCCTTATTTAAGATTTGTTATCACCTATATTGATGATGTCCTGATCTTCTCAGAATCAATAGAGCAACATTTCAAGTACTTACAGACCTTCTTAAATCTTGTAATTAGAAATGGTTTAGTCATTTCAGAACCCAAGATGAGTCTGTTCCAAACCAAAATCAGGTTCCTAGGTCACAACCTTAGTCTAGGAACAATCAAGCCAATAGATAGATCAATTGACTTTGCCAACAAGTTTCTAGATGAGATTCTAGACAAAACCCAGCTCCAAAGATTTTTGGGAAGCCTAAATTATGTCTCGGACCATCTCAAGAATGTTAGAAAAACCATTATACAAAAGGCTCAAGAAAAGCCCACCAAAATGGACTCAAGCCCATACTGACACGATTAGGAAAATTAAGGCCCAGGTTAGAAACCTTCCATGCATTTATCTCCCTGATCCAAAAGCCCAAAAGATTGTTGAAACGGATGCTTCTGAGATAGGTTATAGTGGCATCCTCAAACAAACCAAGGGAGGGACTGAACAGCTTATTCAGTTCACTTCAGGTAGCTGGAATGAAACCCAGACCAAATATTCCACAGTCAAAAAAGAAATTTTAGCAATTGTTTTATCGGTTTCAAAATTTCAAAGTGATTTGTTAAATCAAAAATTCTTACTTCGAATTGATTGCAAAGTAGCAAAATATATTTTGAAAAAAGATGTTCAAAACCTAGCTTCAAAACATATATTTGCTAGGTGGCAAGCGCTTTTATCTGTTTTTGACTTTGATGTTGAATATATCAAAGGCTGAATATATCAAAGGCCAAGACAACTCTCTGCCTGATTTTCTTTCTCGCGAATTCTTGCAGGGATACTAAAACAAAATGGCACCCAAGAAACCTCCGGCCCAAAAGGCCAATACAACAACTACTCAAAAATAGACCAAACAATCATACGCTCAGTCCTCTGGGCCTTCCATAACAAGCCCAATACAAGCATCACCAAAACTACCAATACCCACAAAACCTCCCCAAAATCTCCCAAGACTGTCTTGGTATGACATTGTCACCCAAGAAGAATCTGCCCAAAAAGAAGTCCAAAATTCATCCCTGACAACAAAGCAGATGGCTGACTGGGCAAAATCAAATCCTGCCTTGCTAGGCCTTGAAATATTTCAAAAGACCGTTATAGAAGAAGAAGTCGCCCAGCAAAAGGTCCTCCAAAAATAAAAGAAGATAGTGGTAAATTCCGACTCGCTATCACTTCCAAAACAAAAATTGGATGTTGGGATTTCTGACCCAACACCCCTTCAAAAGGTACCAGCAAAAAGATCAAATTCTTATTTTGAAAAACCAATTTTCCAAGCAATTTTCACAATAGAAGATGAATACATGGACGATGATCTATGGAAAATAATTTCAAAAGTATTTCTTGAAGAGTGGCACTTTCCTCCCAGAGACCCACTCAAAACTAATATATTTTATGAATTTATTTTAGTGGATACTGACTCTTTGGCCATGAAACACTACAGGGACAAAAATGACCCGACGGTCATCACCCATTCCACTGCTCAAATCTTTCAAGTCTTATCTCCATCTGTATGGGGAGATAACTCAAATACCTTTAAAAAACTTTCTCAAAATTATAATCCACAGTATTTTAATTACTGGGATTATAGAAATGCCTGATACAATGCCTTCCTGTTCCAAAATCAATATCATCGGCATTCATAGCTCTTCTATTTTAAGAGCAATACCATCTTCCATTTCCCTTACTGGTTTGTAAATTGGTGGCGTTACTATGGCCCCACCTTTGAAATACTGTCAGAAAAGGTCCAAGAGGGATATTCCACATACCTACAAACAATTGTTATTTCAGAAAGAGAAAAGAAATTTCCTCCTCTTTTCAATTTCTTTACCCAATTTTCTTTGTCCTGGATCCTTTGCTGGACTACTCAATAATGGATATCCTAAACTTCCGGCCGTCATTATCAAGAAAATTCAAAATTAAATGGTAGACTGAATTCAACCCTGAAAAGACCACCAAGCCCAAAGTCCTGGAATGGTTCAACCAAAATCCCCAATTGTCACTACAGCTTGAACCGTCCACATCAAAGTTCCTAACTCAAAAATCATTTGCAACCTCAAAATTAGCAGCTACCAAATCACGTGCAGAGTACAAGAAGTATCTCTCCCAACTCATAGCAGAATTCAAAAAAGAAGAAGAAGAGGCAGTAGCTACAGAAGCAGCCAGCTCATCCTCTTCCTCAAATCAAACCCCAAAAGCAGAAGACCTGTGAACCGGCCTCGAAGCAAAACAAAAGCAGGTACCCCTCTCCGATCATGCCAGACAGTGACATGAGCAAAAAGCGTACCACCCCAAATGACAAGACAAAAAGTGTACCCCCTCAATCATGCTAGACAACGACATGACCAAAAGGCGTACCACCTTCCAAATGACAAGACAAAAGATATACCACCTTTAATCATGCCAGACGACAACATGATTAAAGGAGTACCACCCCAAGAAAACAACAAAGCAAAAGCTGAAAATTTCTTTGGCGGACTTCAAGGCTTCTCAAATCGACCTATAGATTTCAAAAACCCCTGCATTCTGGTCAACCGAATTCTTCTATAAATGAAGACGAAGGCTATCCATGAAGGGAATCACAAAAACTCCGGAAGCAAGAGTGACCTCTCCGAGTGTAGTTCTAGGTACCCCCCCCACAAAGCAATTTTGTAGTCCAAAACCACAAACCTCTCCAATCACCCCCTCTTGACCGTTCTTCATGAGGCAAAATTCAATATCCAAACTCTCCTGTTACTCTAAATAACAGATAAAGCTTGCCAATGTACCTTCAAATTATATATGATATAATATAAATAAAATATTCAATGACTTTACGGTTTCTATCAGTGATGATGAGCATACTCTCACACGCATGCCTACAAAATTCTCTATGATAAACTAGCGTTCTATTCAGTTATTATTTATTTTCATCCATGCTTACATATGTCCAAATTTTCTACTTCTCCCAAAATCCCGCAAAACTATTTTAGATTACTTAATCTATTTACTCAACCAAAGAAGCCTGAGGTAGACGAGATCAAAACAACACCTAAATCAGAGGGATTAGATTGCTCCCAAGCTATGTTCCCAACGAGCAATGGTCTTCTAGAAAGAGTCAGAGGGATTAGATTGCTCCCAAGCTATGTTCCCAACGAGCAATGGTCTTCTAGAAGTTTGAAGAGCAAGGGAGATTTCTACACGCCAAAGAGATGATAATTCCCTGCGCCTCGGTACCTGTGCATCCATCCAAGGATATATACGACAAGCTTTGAAAATTCAGCACAAGCTCGAACACGCTTTTAAGTGATCAAAAACAAATTGTACTCCATAAAAAACAAACCAAAACATTGCCAAAAATAATAATAATAAGAGGAGTGTACCCGCGTATTAAAACTTTGTTAAGTTGATATTCCTCCAGAAAACCATCGCTAAGACCACAAAAGAAGAAAAAAAGAAACACGATATCTGGTATTTCCTATAGGAGGGGGGTTCGGCCTCCCACATAAGACAAGACTCTTAACAAAAACACAATGTTAACATATGTCAAAGTTTCCCACAGGACTTTAAAAATGCCTCATGCTTTTGCCCCGGATTCGCTAGTAGCTGCAGCATGACTTTCCTCCACCTTTGTTTCTTCCACCTTGGTATCTTCCATTTCATCATCTGCCAACAACAGTGTTCACCAATCAAAAACAATAATCTATTGATTACTATATAGCTAACCAATATCAGCCATACAAAACAGATAATAAATAATATTATTTTCAAAATAAATTAAACTATATAAATAATTTTAAATATGTAGTAAAGGAAAAAGACATCACTCATAAAAAAATCTTATATCAAAACTTCCAAGCTCGAAATAGAAAAATATATGCCTTGGTATTTGTAAATAGAAACGGTAAAATATTTATCTACATGAACAGAAGACCAGAACTTCCTAGAAATAAATATAATCGGTCTATTATCTACATGCCAACATAGGACCAACTGTACTACATTGTACAACCTACCAGTCAAGCAAATGTGTGTGTTTTTTCTTCCCCTGTAAACCAAATATGTTTATCAAGATATTATTCTTGACATGAACAAAAAAAATTGGTATTTGAAATGAATTTTGGTTCAAGGAAACAAGATTGACCTCCCTCCTTGTCAAAGGCGCCAGCAGCAGCATCATCATCATCAAGCTCATCGTCAGCACCACCCATGCCCAAATTCTGCACAATTAAAAAGGGGATTAGAAACTGCAAAAGAGAAGGCATACATAATTTTCAGAATGGGCTAAAAATACATACCGAGAAGTCCATATCACCGAAGTCCATATCTCCGACTGCATCGAGAACAGAAATTTATAACTAAAAACAAGTTACAGCGAGCAAAAAGAAAATAAAAGAAAGAAGATGCAATCAACGATTTGGGCATGCGCATCGAGATGCTCTGGCACCAGACTCACATCTATTTTCCTTCCCATCATCTTCATCAATCCATTTGTCCCAATCAACCTTCAAAAACACTGGAGGCTTGCCTTCCTTCTTCAGTAGCCTGCTCCACCATTTCTTCTCAGCTTTCTTCACAAGGTAGCATATGGTCCTCAATCCAACAGAAGCTTTACTCTCCTGCAAGGTTCTCATAAACACCAGTCAAACACATTCATCATTGGTATGGGACCATTAGACGAATTCTCCATCCTATTTGAGCACCTACCTCCACATTAACGTTGTCAAATAATTCAAAGTCAATCTCATAAGGCACATTATCTGCCCCGCTAGCTGCAGAGAAATAAAAGTGTCCATCTGGTTGCAAGTTCAGCTTCACATCCTTTGCATCTGGTAGTTCAATGGTGATATACACCTTGTCAGACCTTTGGGCCCATTTTGTAGTTGGATGTCGGCTGTAAACCGAAGAGAACAAGCATGTGTTAGCTCTGAAATTATAAGCCATAAGAAATATAAATATCTTGCCACGGGAAAAATATATGAAGTTATAAGGAGAAAAAAAATCACAACATCGGCTCGCAGCCGTCAAGAAACAACAAAAAACATGCATGTGGAATGATGGCACCCTTCCACCAAAAAGGTCACCGTTTTCAAGTAAAAAATATTGAACACAAAGGAGCAAGATACCTACCTTTCTTCATGGAGCTCTTGAGCTCATAGCAGACAATTAGCGGAACATACACAAAAAAGATAATTGGAAGGCATATATATGCTTCACAGCATTGCAACAGTTTATAATATCCAAAGCGCATATAATGTCTAGTGTCTTACCGATAAAATTTTTTGATCATTAACAGTGATTTCTTTTCAAGTTCCATCTCTTATAAATATCCAAAATATAAGTTTAGAAAAATCACTAAAAACAGCAAATTAACACATGAACAAACTCTACAGAATCAATGGATCTCAAATGAGTTAATAGCTACATTTCTAAACAACCACCGTTTCCTATGCGAGCTTAAACAACATATGAACCAGAACAAATTAAAGAAGCAAACAGAAGGAAGCCAATGATATCCTCTAAGGAGCAGCACCATCCAAAGGCCACAGCAGGCCACAGTCCCAAACTTAATCCCACTACTAGTAAACAGAAATGCATACCTACCGGAAGACTAAATCTCAAAACTTTTCTCCGCAAGATCTCGATTAAATGAACAAATCACTAAAAGTGGCCCATGTCCTCAACCTTGATAATCTCGAAGCACCCATAAGTCTCAAATTCCTACCTGTCTATCACATAGGCTTCTTTGCTGAAGTGTTAAAAAAAATTATTTAAAAAAAAAAAAAAAAAACGATTGTTTGGTTCGCAACCGGAATGGGAATCAGAACGGCCATGTTCCCCAGCGTGTTAAGTTCGTGACTGGATTCAGAATCGAAAAATAACTAGGATTTGAATACTAGAGGGTTAGGACTGGATTTGGGGGGATTGAGGCATTCCCATTCGCCATGGAATTGGAATGGGAACGCGACTCCCCCCAACCAAACGGCTGGAATTGAATCACTCATTCCCATTCCCATCCTAGAAACCAACTCCCCCCATTGAAGAATTACTTAAACTCGTTGTCGTTAAACAACGATTCTGTTTATGCCTATTAGCAGCAACTGCGTGAGCAGCAGAAAAGGCGGAAGAAATATTAAACACAGAAACCCTAAAAACCTAAACCATTTTTGATCAAGAGAAGAGCATTGAAAAAAAAAAAAAACTAACAGAGATATATAAATTTGAATAAACTTATACGAGAAACAAAATTGAATCAAAATATACCATGACTGCTTCCATAAACCAAACATATCACAAGTAGCAAAATAAAGCCCAAAAAACTAAAAACAAAATACGAAAACTAGGTTTTTGATGATCGGGAACTCGAGAGAACAAGGAAAAAAAAAAATTACCTCATTTTCTGCGATGGTTTTGGATTCCACAGAAAGCAAAGAGGAAAGCAGAAGAGCAGCAGAATGCGATGCTTTTTGGGTATAAAACTAGGTTTGGCGTGGAGAGAAGGATGAAAGCCGACGAGAATATATGGAGAGGAAGGGGGGATAAGAAGCGAGTGGAAAAGCCTTCCATACGAGTCTAGATGGTTCCACCACTCCAAAGCCGCTCATGGACGATCATCGTACTATCGGATGATCAGGACCGTCCAAATGATGGGCCCATCATAAAACTATCGTTCCATCCCATCCGTCTGGCCCACTTGGATTGCCAACGAAGGACCCAAAGTGGAAGGTCTGGGGCCGTGGCTGGGCCTCATTGAAATGTTGTACCTGCAAGCCCAGGCCTGGTGCATGTGCATCATTTCTCAAAAAAATTAGAAAAAATAATATCTCAAAACTGGTCCGAAATCTCCTCCATGTTAATCCACAAAAAACCGCTATGATATGCAAGGATTGGAACTAGGGAAGGACATGTTGGGCTTTCATGCTGCTTGGGCTTGGATTAGAAAAAACTTCAAGCTCCATGACATTATAGGCTCAAGAGATTTTGTCGGACTCTATCTTGAACCAGGCCTCAGCATGATTGGAAGTCCAAATGGGTTCAACTCGATTGAACCCTATTGAGTTGAAAGGCTTGGCATATCTCCCATAACTTTTTTTTAATCATAAAAGAAAAGAAGTGGTCATTGTCGCCATCGTGCCAGAAAGAGATTGAGAGAGAGGGAAGGGAGAGAGATCGAGAGTTGGAGAGAGGAGAAAGAAAGAGAAAGGGGCAGCGGGGAGAGAGAGAGGAGAGGGAAGTAAAGAGAGATGCTATGAAGTGGATCTTGAAGAGATCAAATCAGAAGAAACCCCCACTATTTTTAGACCATTATCATCCAGGGGCTAAATGAGCGCTTGGTGATGTGGCACAACTGCTAACATAAAATTCGTGTTTGATTTAGTCGATAACTTGGCTAACAGAAGGAGCCACCTGGATGTCGCTACTAGATAGGTGATGAGATCGAGCTCCCGGTCGAGGTCGAGCTACCGGCCGACGTCGAGCTCCTTGCCGAGATCGAGCTCCCTACCGAGATAGAGCTCCTATCTAAGGTTGAGCTCCCTGTCGAATTAAGCTTCATGCCGAGGTCGAGCTCTTTATCGAGGTCGAGTTCTCTGTCGAGGTCGAGCTCCCATCCAATGTCGAGCTCCCTGCCAAGGTCGAGCTCCCATACAAGGTCGAGCTCCATATCGACGTCGAGCTCCCGTCCGATGTTGAGCTCTTTATCGAGGTCCAGCTCCTTGCCAAGGTCGAGCTTCCGTCCGAGGTCGAGCTCCCGTCCGAGGTCGAGCTCCCGGCCGAGGTCGAGCTCCTTGTCGAGGTCGAGTGTCCGACTGAGGTCAACCACCCTGGCCACTCCCGGGCCTGGTGCCATGGGAGATGCTGCCGGGCCCGACATGGTGATCAGTGAGGGCATGGGGGCCACTGGTCAAGCAGCAACTGCTTTTGTAGCTACCGACGGCGTCGCTCTTCCTTTCATTGCGGCGTCGACTACCACCTCCAACAGCGGTAAGATCTCAACACTGGGAGGGGCCACCTGAGGGACTTCTACAGCCCCCTCTCTAGTGGCGGCGCTCCTACTGGGCCCACGCACAGGCGTCTGGGTTGCCACTCCAGTTGGGATCGGGGCAAATCTGGGCCTCCTCTTTTCTGGCCCAGTAGAAGGTTCCCTAATAGGCCTCCACTTTGGCTCCCTGTGGAGCCTCTTTTGGAGATCCTCCCTGGGCCCTGAAGATGCAGGCCTCTTCTGGGACATTTGCCAGATTTGGTCCAGGGAGAATCTCATGCCTGCAGATCTTACCTAAGGATTAGATTAGACTGACCCCGGCATCAAATAGGTTTTGTTCGGTCATCAGATCTCGGAATAGAGGAACCTTGGAAGTGACGAGCCGGTCGTACACCTCCCTATCAGTGGGCTCCACCAAGGTATTCCGATTGGGTGTGCGGTCAAGGTCACTCCAAACCCAATCAACCCCTCAGCCGATGTAAAAAGAAACCTACTCTTCTATCCCTTAATGGAAGTAGGCATGTCAAACTTAATAGCCCCTGGGTAGGGAGCCACAAACCACCACCCGTTGTCAACAAAGTGGTGTTTCAGGATGAAGAGAGCCCTAAACAAGGAAAAACAGGCAATAATCCCATAGAAATGGCAAAGGATAGTGAAACAGGAGATGGTCCTAACAGTGTTTGGGACAAGCTAGGCTGGGACCAAGCGATAATTACTGAGAAAGGAGAGAAAAAAGGGATAAAGAGGAAGGCAAAGGCCCCCAAGGAAGAAGTCCTCAAACAGGGCGATCCAGCTCGAGCCATTGGAAGTGACCCACTCCTCCGGCCCTAGAGTCGAGAGCCAGACAGAGTCTAAAATCCTGTAGGTGCTCCGAAGGCGAAGGGTGTCCTCCTGGGTCATCACTGAAGCAATGCCAGAAAGACCAGCCGAATCATGGCTAGAAGAAGAAGGGGGAGAAGAAGGAACAGTAGGGAACCTATAACTATTCCCGTCCGGTGGGGGCCCCTATGGATTCTAAGGGGGAATCCTCCTCCTCACTATCCGAG
This sequence comes from Areca catechu, assembly GCA_021397845.1. Classification (NCBI taxonomy): domain Eukaryota; kingdom Viridiplantae; phylum Streptophyta; class Magnoliopsida; order Arecales; family Arecaceae; genus Areca; species Areca catechu. The sequence continues at coordinate 153,534,752 of CM038043.1, forward strand.
GAAGGAGGCCTCAGTCGGCAGCCCCGCTTCACTGGAATGGTCTGGGCGATGGTGCCTCTTGCCAGAAGAACTCATATTGGTGAGAAAAGAAGAAGATGAAGAAAAAAAAGAACCTAGACCCTAACAGATCCCCTTCGGTGCAAGCCAAAGGTAGGGGAAACAAGGAAGAAAGAAGAGGGAGACTAACCTGTAGAAAGCCTCGGGTCAGGGGGGTCGAAAGTGAAAGAAAAGGCTCTAGCTCTCCCCTTGCTCCATCACTCGAAAGTTTTTAAGAGATGGCTAAGGAAAATGGCCATTTTTCAAAAGCTTGACAACGCCCTGTCACATCATATTGGTCAAAACGTGTGCCATTTCCCCTTCTTCAGCCACTGGATGTTTGCCACGCATCAAGATCTACTGGAAGTGGTGCTTTAGTACGCAGGAGATCACTTCGGGCTGAGCGCAATCATCATGCCCCTCTAGTGCCAGCTGATATGGTGCCTCCTCATTGGCACTGAGGCATGATCTACGAGTCGTCAGTGATCGAGGTATTAAATGGTACAGGCTAAATGTCCTTTCATGTCAACGTCACCATAACTCCCTTCGCCCTGAGCATTGTGTCATGCTCTGGACTTGAGAGTAAGAGGCATCTGATGTGGCACAATCGCTGACATGGAGCCCACATCTAATTTAGTTGGTAGCTTGGCTAGCAGAAAGAGCCACTTGGATGCTGCCACTAGATAAGTGTCGAGATCGAGCTCCCGGCCAAGGTCGAGCTCCCTGCCAAGGTCAAGCTCCCGTCCGAGGTCGAGCTCCCGTCCGAGGTCAAGCTCCCTATCGAGGTCAAGCTCCCGTCCGAGGTCAAGCTCCCATCCCAGGTCGAGCTCCCTGTCAAGGTTAAGTTCTCTACCGAGATCAAGCTCCCTACCGAAGTCGAGCTCCCTACCGAAGTCGAGCTCCCGGCCGAGGTCGAGCTCCCGGTCGAGGTCGAGCTCCCGATCGAGGTCGAGCTCCTGGCCAAGGTCGAGCTCCCTGCCGAGGTCGAGCTCCTGGTCAAAAAGTCAACCTCCCTGCCTAAAGTCAAACCGAGCAATGACAGGTGGGTTTGGTCCCCCCTCGGGCGACTCTAGGAAAGGCTGGGACAGTGACCCCAACAAGTGGTGTCACCATCCCTGCCGGAGCCCCCGCATCACTTAGAGAAGCAGCATCTCCTGTGGAGGGACACTCCGCCAGGCCACACCACCCACACCTCCTATGAAGGAGTGCTCCTCCAGGGGCACGTCGGCTGTACCTCCTACGGAGGAGTGCTTCGTAAGGGGCATGCTGCCTGCCTCCCCTACAGAGAGGCACTCTACCAGAGCACCATGCCCTGCAGTACGTTGTCGGCACCTCCTTGGGAAAGGCACGCCGCTCAAGACGTCACACCCTGCAATCCACTACCTGCACCACCGACAACGTACTCCCACCAGGCTCATGCTCCGCTAGGTCCCTAGGTATGGCAGCACAATACCCGTAAGAGGAAGCACCCTGTCGGGGTTATAGGCCCGTGGCATGCCACTCATACTCACCACAGTGAGAATGCATACTTCGCAGTACTCTGCATGCTTGGCAGAAGCTTCATCCGAGGATTTCGGATCTGGTCCCCCTCCTTCTAAGGGAGGCAGGGACAAACCTGCGCTCCACCCACAAGAGCCGCACCAAGAGAGCATCAGACCGGGGCTCTAAGCCCCGCTAGATGAAAGATGTTTCTATAACAAACTCGAAGGGGCTTCCGACAAAGGTAAGCACATATAGAGCATACAAGGAGAAGCCAAGCAAAGGGCAGGAGGACCATTTGAAGACTCCTCGCAAACTTCCATTGCTCCGACTTCTACTCTCTCTTTTCAATGTCCTCTGAATGTGGAGACCATTCCAAGCTCCGCTAAGGAGAATATCTATTTTTCTTGATCGCCCACTGATTTGATCGTCAGAGTGCCTCCACCAAAATTTTCGGCCCGGATCTTTCTTTTCTTTTTTGTAGGATCGGTTGTATGCGAAGATCTACTGGTGGGAAGTCTACTTATCCTAGTCATATCAGAGCTGCAGGTCACAGTGATCCAAGTGGTAATACTTGGCTTTCCTATTTTGCTTTTGGGATTGGAGGAGGGATTTTGGTTGCACGGAATGACTATGAGGCTGGATTTAACATCATCAGAAAGGTCGCTGGGTAGTTCTCCATGACGGTGAGTTGGATGGATCGAATACTGCATTAATCATGAACTATCAGTTGCTTATGGGCCGACCAAAAATATTGTCAAACCCTTTTTTTTTTTTTTTTTGAGAGAGAGAGAGAGAGACGAGACTATTATATATTTCGATGTTAAAAAGATGGCACTTGAACTTTGCACGGAAACTTGGCCATTTTTAATTATTTATCAATTGATAAAAAAAATATTAAAGTTTTTTTAATTATGAATTATTATTTTATTTTATTTTGTTAAAAATAGATCAATTTTATAATCTGATGAACATGTATATAGTTCAATATTATATATAATCCTTATGTTTGAACTTTGAGCACTTTATATTTATTGGAGTTGTTGAGGCAGTCAATATAGATCTTAATCTAACTTGATTCATGATGCAAAGACTTGTTATGGTTTATTTATAAATAGGCCATATTCCTTCTCTACTCTTCATAATATTTTTATTATAAAATTTATTCTTATGGTTTATCTCATCAAATAGCTATATTTTGAAAAAGAATGGTGAGAAAAAGTACTTGATATTTGATATTCATATGAGTATTTATAATTATAGATTTAAAATTAATAATAAATATAGGTATGTATATCAAAATTTTAAATATTATTTATTTTATAAAATTTATAAATTTATTATTTGTCTGGATCGATTTTTAAAAGTAATATTATTTTTGATGTTAGAAATCGCACATAGGATTTGAAATAATAAAAAGATTTATGAAAATTGTTGGTTTTATTTTCAACAATTCTTCTATTTGGAAAGAGCCCGAAGATAAGTATGAAGATGGTAGTTAGACAATTGAACAAGAATTATTTAATACTTATGTCATTAATTATGTCATTGTACCTTAAAGTTTATATTCTTTAATATCTTGGAAGTAATCCGTGACACTTTAAGTTGAGAGCCGGTTTTGGTGAGGATCGTATTATTTTGCTAGCGAATCAACGTGCAGAATAATAATATTTGTCTATGAAATAAATATTCTTTAAATTTTTTGGACATAAATATTAAATTTATTATATTTTTTATTAAAAAATAGGTCAAGGAAACTATTCCGTATATTTTTTGTATACTGGTAGTGGGGCTAGAACTAGACCAGGCTGGCCTGATGGGTTTGAGCCGCTCGAATTCAGGCTAGGCATCGAGCCAAGCTCCAAGTAGTTTAGGCTGGATTTCAGGCCTCATAACGGAGCCTATCCAATTTTTGGACTGGGCTCGAGCACTTCTTTAACCTGGCCTGATCCAACCTAAACCTGGCCGAGAAATAGGCTCACCCAAACCTAATCCTATATTCTTCTCCTCCTTGTTCTCCAATTTCCCTTCATTATCGTCATTTATATTCTTCTCAATCCAATTCAATAACTCCTCCTACCATTTCTATTAGTGGCTTCATGAGATCTGCTTCCTCGATTGATCTTCTCGTTGGTACCTCCTACATTTTCTAAATCGAAAGGTAAACACCCGCTACTGCTACCACAATGATTGCCATGACCGTTCGCATGAGCCCTTTCTCCAGGCTATGAACATGCCACAAAGTAAATACCTCTGAATGCACCAGCAACTCTCCACCATCGCCACACCATCGTCATCACCATTGACTTGAATGTCATCGTTGTCATGTCTCTCTTCTTCTTCTTCTTGTTCTTGATTCGGATCTGGTCGATGCACATACCTTGGGTGACGACGATGTTGCCGACCTTACCGCTATGACCTGCAGCTATGAGTCGGCACCGGACTGCGGTCCTCTTTGTTGCAGAATCCCAACATTCCGGACTTGCAAAACGAGGTTAGAGACCCGGGCTGGGGATCCCGACGAGGGCACTCCAATGGTCAAGTTAGAGAGCGGTAAAGTGGAACAGATCCACTAAGATGGATTCCTGCTGGGCCTTTGTGCTTAGAGGGATCTTTAACGAGTGAAAATGAGTGAGAATAAGAGAGGCCGGCACTCCTATCCCTGAGACTGGGTTCGTCGAGCTCGATCCTACGAGTCCTTCCAGAATCTTTCTCTCAGAATCGCTCCTCGTCTCTTCCAAGTGCTTGCCCTCTTGATGGCTTACCTCCCTTCTTGCCCCTGGTGCCCTTTTGAGATCGTTGGATGCTTCGGTGCCTCGATTCTCCTCCTGGGTAGGCCTTGGAGGTCAACGGTGCTTACTGGCCATCTTCCTGAGGTCGTTTCCCCTTACGGTTGAGAGTTAAGTGGCGAGCTCGTCTCGTCTGCCGCGTTGTCACGAAAGGGAGAGCCGGGCGGGACCTCGATCCACGTGTATGCGTACTGGGTTCGAGGCGTTGACTGTGGCCCTCCCCTTTGGGGGACTCCTGATCATGGCCCGTCAGGGTCTGGCTCCTCTAGCGAGGTGTTCCTCCTAAATCGGTGCAAATGAGGTTCCGCATACCGTTACAGACCAGGGAATGCCATACTGGATGCGCCGCCCTGCATGCCGTCCTTAGCAGCATCCTTGGGGCTTACGCCCCGGCCACATGGAGAAGGCTTGTTTTCGGCCGTAATGGATCCATCAAGGGACGCCACCTGGCGAAGGAGCAGAGGTTCCCGGCTCGACTCCGGTCGAGATGGACCCATCTGGGGGTGCCACTTGGCGGAGGAGCAGAGGCAGGCCCGCTTCGACCTAGGTGGACCCCTCCTGGGTCGACACCTAGCGAAAGGGCAGAGGCAAGCTCCACTTCAGCCGAGGTGGGCCCATTAGGGGGCGCCACCTGGCGAAGGAGCGGATGTGCCTGGCTCGACTCCAGCCGAGGTGGACCTATCTGGGGGTGCCACCTAGCGGAGGAGCAGAGGCAGGCCCACTTCGATCTAGGTGGACCCCTCCTAGATCGACACCTAGCGAAGGGGCAGAGGCAAGCTCTAGTTCAATCGAGGTGGGCCCATCCGGGAGCGCCATCTGGCGAAGGAGCAGAGGTGCCCGGCTCGACTCCAGCCGAGGTGGACCCATCTGGGGGTGACACTTGGCGGAGGAGCAGAGGCATGCCCACTTTGGTCGAGGTGGACCCCTCTTGGGTCGACACCTGGCGAACAAGTAGAGGCAAGCTCCACTTCAACTGAGGTGGGCCCATCTGGGGGCGCCACCTAGCGAAGGAGCGGAGGTGCCCGGCTTGACTCCGATCGAGGTGGACCCATCTGGGGGTGCCACCTGGTGGAGGAGTAGAGGCAGGCCCACTTCGACCGAGGTGGACCCCTCTTGGGTCGACACCTGGTGAAGGGGCAGAGGCAAGCTCGACTTCAGCCAAGGTGGGCCCATCTGGGGGTGCCACCTGGCGAAGGAGCAGAGGTGCCCGGCTAATCTCCGACCGAGGTGGACCCATCTGGGTGTGCCACTTGGCAGAGGAGCAGAGGTAGGCCCACTTCGACCGAAGTGGACCCCTCTTGGGTCGACACTTGGCGAATGGGCAGAGGCAAGCTCTACTTCAACTGAGGTGGGCCCATCTGGGGGCACCATCTGGCGAAGGAATGGAGGTGCCCTGCTCGACTTCGATCGAGGTGGACCCATATAGGGGTGCCACCTGGCGAAGGAGCAGAGGCAGGCCCACTTCGATCGAGGTGGACCCCTCCTGGGTCGACACCTGGCGAAGGGGCAGAGGCAAGCTCTACTTCAATCGAGGTGGGCCCATCTGGGGGTGCCACCTGGCGAAGGAGCGAAGGTGCCCGGCTTGACTTCGGCCAAGGTAGACCCATCTGGGGGTGCCACCTGACGGAGGAGCAGAGGCAGGCCCACTTCGACCGAGGTGAACCCCTCCTGGATTTTCTTCAGCTCCTCGAATGCCTCTTGGCACTCCGTCATCCAGGAGAAGTCGTGCATCTTCCTCAACACCTTGAAGAATGGCTGACAGTGATCAGCAAATCGTAAAATGAATGGGCTCAGGGCTGCTACCTAGCCAGTGAGCCGCTGGACTTACTTCTTGGAGGTGGGCTGCTCCATGTCAAGAATCACCTGAACCTTCTCCAGGTTGGCTTCTATCCCTCTCTGGGTCACTATGAAGCCAAGAAACTTTCCCACCGCCACACCGAAAGCGCACTTCGCCAGGTTCAATTTTATTTGGAGGCGAAGGTTGCGGAAGCTCTCTGTCAGGTCATCGATATGGTCCGAGGTCGGCTTGCTCATCACCAGCATGTCGTCTACGTATACCTGCATGCTGCAGCCAATTTGGTCTTTGAAGATCTTGTTGACCAACTGCTGGTATGTGGTGCTGGCGTTCTTCAGATCGAAGGGCATCATCTTGTAACAGTAGGTCCCATGGTCCGTGATGAAGGTGGTGTGCTCCTCGTCTTCAGGATGCATCCGGATTTGATTATACCCGGAGAAAGAATCCATAAAGGAGAGGAGGCGGTGCCCCGAAGTGGAGTCCACGAGCTGGTCGATCTTCGAAAGGGGGAAGCTGTCTTTCGGACAAGCTTGGTTGAGGTCGGTGTAGTCCATATAGATCCTCCACTTGCAGTTGTTCTTCTTCACCATCACCACATTTGCTAGCCAATTGGGGTACTGCACCTCTTGTATGAAGCTAGCAGTGAGGAGCTTCTCCACCTCTTCATTGATCACCTTCTGCCTTTCTGCAGCAAAGCTCCTCTTCTTCTGCCGAACTGGATGGCACTTTGGATCGATCTTCAACTGGTGGGTGATGACATTCGGGGGAATACCTGGTATATCCATCGCAGACTAGGTAAACACATCTACGTTCGCCGGAGGAAATCTAGCAAGCGAGCCTACTCGTCTTCCGAGAGTTGGGCTCCTATTTGTACCATTCTCTGTGGGTCCGAGCCAAGGGGGTACGTTAGCAAGCGCTCGACCGAGCCACCCTTGGGATCATGCGCCCTTTGGTCGAGGTCGTTGACGTCAAAGCCGAGCTCGGCGCTCCGGGCTCCCGGGATAGCTTGCAGGCAGTGCTAAATGGGATGAACCGCCCCCTCATCTCTCCCACCCCGAAAATGGTGGGAAACTACACCAACAATCTTTTGGTGAAAATGACAGCATCAAGTTGGTTGAGCCCCGGGCGGCCCAGCATAGCATTGTATGGTGACGGGAGTCGGACGACGGTGAAGGTCATCATGACCGTGCTTTGCCTGGGTGGAGTCCCGGCAGTAACAGGGAGAGTGATCTCTCCCTCAACTCCTACAGAGTCTCCGATGAAGCCCACAAGAGGGGTGTGCACTGGCTTTAGCCATTCATGAGATAAGTTCATCCGGAAGAAAGCATCGTAAAAAAGTACATCGGTAGAGCTTCCACTATCAACCATGATCCGATGTACAGGATGCTTAGCGATGGTCATCTCGACCACCACCGCATCGTTATTTATATTTTCATTTTCACCTCCCTTCTCCTTTTCAAAGGGGAGTACATTTTCCAAGTCTCCTCTCTCCCGGGCACTCTTTGACATGCGCCCTATCCCCCAAGAAAGCATGCCCACTAGCTTCTCCATAGGGCGGTTGTCCACCGTAGGAATGGGGGGCAGGGCCACAAGTGGCTGGTCCTCCATCGGGGCCTCTTTTCCCATGAACTTCTTGAGATAGCCCCTCCTGATGAGGTTCTCAATTTCCCTCTTCAGGTTACGGCACTCCTCCGTGTCGTGACCGTGGTCACGATGGAACTGACAGTACTTCATCTTGTCACGATGGTTCTTCAGATTCTGAGGAGGAGGTCGGCGGAGGTAGCCCTCGCCCTCGATCTCCATAAGGATCTTGGTTCTTGGAGCGAGGAGGGGAGTGAAGGTCCACTCCGGAACGAGGTTGTTCCTTGGCTTCGGTCCCGACTGGAAGTCTGCTGGCGGCCCGGGCCTCTGGGTCACAAGAACATCCCTCGGGATAGGTTTCTTCGAAGGCTTTCCATCCAGCTCTCTCCTGGTATGGTCAGCCTCCTCAGCGTGGATGTATTTGTAGACGCAGAGGAGGAGTTCAGAGCACGTATTGGATGGCTTCTTGTCCAAGGAATACGTCAAACAGGAGGTCTTGAACCCTCGCTTCAATGCCAGCATGGCGACGGGCTCGTCCAGACTGTAGATCTCCAGGATGGCAGTCTTAAAGCAGGTGACGTAGTCCCGTAGGAGCTCCTGGTCTTGCTGCCGGATGGAGAAGAGGCTATCCACCTCCCGCGGTACCTTTCGACAAGCATCGAAATGCGTCACAAACTTTCATTCCAACTAGTGGAAGGAGCTGATAGATTCAGGCTCGAGATGGGTGAACCAAACTCGGGTGGCCTTTTGGAGGGTGGCCGAGAAGGCGATGAACAGAAGGACATCCGTCTCCCCCTGGACTCTCATGAGAGCTTTATAGCTCTCCAGGTCCAGGGTGTCGGTGGTCCCATCGTAGGGATCCACCTGAGTCATGCGGAACCGACTCGGAATCGGTTCCTCTTGGATTTCCCAGGAGAAGGGTGGTCGGGTATTATAGCCCACCGGCTCGCTGGGGGAGCCCTGCATGTTGGCGAGCCGGTGGGAGAGCTCCGCCAGTTTGCGCTCTTGCTCTTCCATGCGCCTCTCAGCTATACGCTTGATGGCCTTATTAGTAGAACCTTCCACTGAGGCCGCTGAAAGAGGGGGGCGCCAACGGGTCGCGGTGAGGGGCCTTGCCCTGGCTGCTTTTGCTGCGCTTGGCAGCTTCATTGTTGTCTGCCGGGATCAGCTCTCGTGGTCCACCGACCCATAATGATTTCTCTTCGCGGGGGTCTGGTGACTCCCGCGGGGGTTGGTTGTTGCCCGCGGATGGGACGGCCTGCCCTGGATGAAGCGCAGGCTTCCGCGGGGGCCCGTAGCTTGGGCGCAGGGATTCCTGGCTTGGGTTGAGTAACCAGAAGCGCTGCTAATGCTGCAGCTATCTGACAGCCGTGGTCAGCATCTGCAATTGTTGGACAATGGTAGATACTGATCGTCCGCCGAGGACAGCTGAGGAGGTGGAACAGGAGGAGGGGGAATTTCTCTTTCCTGGCTACGGGGGCCCGGAGAAGAGGGAACTTCTCCCGCCCGGCTGGTGGAGGCTTCATTTCCGTGAGTCACCACCATGCCTAGGGTCAATCTGTTATCAAGCTCGTGGGGGGCTTGTTCGCGTAGGGGCTTTCATCCCCCCTACCTGGTGCACCAATCTGTTGCTGACCTTATCACTGTGGCCTACAACTGTGAGTTGGCACCAGACCGCGGTTCCCTTTAATTGCGGAATCCCAACATTCCAGACTTGCAAAACAAGGTTAGAGACCTGGGCCGAGGATCCCGACGAGAGCACTTCGACGATCAAGTTAGAGAGTGGTAAAGTGAAACATATCCGCTAAGACAGATTTCCGCTGGGCCTCCGTGCTTAGAGGGATCTTTAACAAGTGAAAATGAGCAAGAACAAGAGAGGCCGTCACTCCTATCTCTGAGACTGGGTTTGACGAGCTCGCTCCTGCGAGTCCTTTTGGAATCTTTCTCTCAGAATCGCCCCTCGTCTCTTCCGGGTGGTTGCCCTCTTGATGGCTTACCTCCCTTCTTGCCCCTGGTGCCCTTTTGAGATTATTAGATGCTTCGGTGCCTCGATTCTCTCCCTGGAGAGGCCTTGGAGGTCAACGGTGCTTACTGGACATCTTCCTGAGGTCGTCTCCCCTTACGGTTGGGAGTTAAGTGGCGAGCCCGTCTTGTCTACCATGCTATCACGAAAGGGAGAGCCGGGCGGGACTTCGATCCGCGCGTATGCGTACCTGGGTTCGAGGCGTTGACCGTGGCCCTCCCCTTTGGGGGACTCCTGATCATGGCCCGTTGGGTCTGGCTCCTCGAGCGAGGTGTTCCTCCTAAATCGGTGCGAACGAGGTTCCGCACGCCGTTACAGACCTGGGAATGTCGTACTGAACGCGCCGCCCTGCGTACCATCCTTAGCAGTGTCTTTGGGGCTTACGCCCCGGCCATGCGAAGAAGGCTTGACTTCGGTCGTAATGGACCCATCAAGGGGCGCCACCTAACGAAAGAGCAGAGGTGCCCGGCTTGACTCTGGTCAAGGTGGACCCATCTGGGGGTGCCACCTGGTGGAGGAGCAAAGGCAGGCCCGCTCGGTCGAGGTGGACCCCTCCTGGGTCGACACCTGGCGAAGGGGCAGAGGCAAGCTCCACTTCACCGAGGTGGCCCATCATGGGGCGCCACCTGGCGAAGGAGCAGAAGTGCCCGGCTCGACTCCGGCCGAGATGGACCCATTTGGGGATGCCACCTGGTGGAGGAGCATAGGCAGGCCCACTTCGACCGAGGTGGACCCCTCCTGGGTTGACACCTGGCGAAGGGGCAGAGGCAAGCTCTACTTCAGCCGAGGTGGGCCCATCTGGGGGCGCAACCTGGCGAAGGAGCAGAGGTGCCCGGGTCGACTCCGGTCGAAATGGACCCATCTGGGGGTGCCACTTGGCGGAGGAGCAGAGGTAGGCCCACTTCGGTCGAGGTGGATTCCTTCTAGGTCGACACTTGGCGAAGGGGCAGAGGCAAGCTCCACTTCAATCGAGGTGGGCCCATCTGGGAGCACCTCCTGGCAAAGGAGCGGAGGTGCCCAGCTTGACTTCGGTCGAGATGGACCCATCTGGGGGTGCCACCTAGTGGAGAATAGAGGCAAGCCCACTTCGACCGAGGTGGACCCCTCCTGGGTCAATACCTGACGAAGGGGCAGAGGCAAGCTCGACTTCAGCCGAGGTGGGCCCATCTTAGGGCGCCACCTGGCGAAGGAGCAGAGGTGCCCGGTTCGACTCTGGTCAAGGTGGACCCATCTAGGGGTGCCACCTGGCGGAGGAGCAGAGGCAGGCCCACTTCGGTCGAGGTGGACCCCTCCTAAGTCGACACCTAGCGAAGGGGCAGAGGCAAGCTCTACTTTAGCCAAGGTGGGCCCATCTGTGGGCGCCACCTGGCGAAGGAGTGGAGGTGCTCGGCTCGTCTCCAGCCGAGGTGGACCCATCTGGGGGTGCCACCTGGCGGGGAAGCAGAGGCAGGCCCACTTCGGCCAAGGTGGACCCCTCCTAGGTCGACACCTGGCGAAGGGGTAGAGGCAAGCTCTACTTCAGCCGAGTTGGGCCCATCTGGGGGCGCCACCTGGCGAAGGAGCAGAGGTGCCCGGCTCGACTCCAACCGAGATGGACTCATCAGGGGATGCCACCTGGCGGATGAGCAGAGGTAGGCCCACTTCGACCGAGGTGGACCCCTCCTGGGTCGACACCTGGCGAAGGAGTAGAGGCAAGCTCGACTTCAGCCGAGGTGGGTCCATCTGGGGGCACCACCTAGTGAAGGAGCAGAGGTGCCCGGTCGACTCCGGTCGAGGTGGACCCATCTGGGGGTGCCACCTGGCGGAGGAGCAGATGTAGGCCCGCTTCGATCGAGGTGGACCCCTCTTAGATCGATACCTGGGGAAGTGGCAGAGGTGTCGAGCTCGGCCCGAGGTCGCAATGATCGCTAGTCAAGCCACCTGGCAGGAGAGCTCGGAACAAAACGTCGCGTGGCACTGCCTGGCGGCCGGCCATGTCTGACGTACGCTCCACGTCAGCGATGTTGACATATCATACGACTTTCCCCCCTCCCTGACCCTGGCCCGAGCTCCTTGTCCGCCAGCCACCCCGTGCTCCGACTCCGCTTTACGAACATCAGGCTTGATCGTGCAACCTTGCCAACCCCAGTGCTAGCAGCTTCTCCACCTGCCCAGGGCTTGATCCCACCATCATCCTCTTCTCCATCAACCTAGCATCATCACTGTTGCCACCGACTTAATCATGTTTTTGTTCCCACGTTTTGAATTATAGGGTCGATAGGGGAAGGGAGTACATGAATGGTGGTCGCATGTACTGCCTCCCTCTCTCTAGCTTTGCTCAATAGCTCATGTAGTCATGAAAAGCACCCGATACCCCTTCCTTTCGTTCAATCCCGTAGCCCCGTTGGCTTCGATCTCCCTTTTAGGTCCTGGCGCATTCACCCGATGCCCCCAACCCCCCAATGACCCTGCAGCCCCCATGGCTCCAATCTCTCTCCCGGTCTCGATGTCCACACCAGATGCCCCCTACCCCCTTATGACCCCATGGACCTCTCGGCCCTGATCTCCCTCCCTTGATCTCGGCAATTGCACCCGACACCCTCAATATCTAAGGCTAGCAATTTTTTTTTATTCTGATCATTCAGATTTTAATTGGGTCAGCTTTGATTCGGACTGATCCAATCGGACTCAGATTCAGATATGATATTTTTAAAATATTTTGGATCCAGCATGGTCCGAAATTTAAATTTTTTTTGAGGTCCAGTTTTAGCCATAACAGGTGCACATAGCGATAAATCGGGGCCACTTGCTAGGGCGTGAGCGTACCTGAAGCAATTCCGCTGTCACCCAACCCCAGCTATTCATACCGCTTGTCTTTTAGAAACAGTTCTAGTTGGTAGACCATGATTGAATAGTACTGCAAACCAGCTATGCGACCCAATTAGATAAATCATAAAATTGTTTTGAATTACTAATTTTAATTTAATTTGAATCAGTTTTTTTCAAATTTGATTTGATTTCTCTTTAAAAATTTTAAATTTATATGAATATTTTTTTCCCCTTATGAGATTTGGACGGATCTATTTTGAAATTTTCTCTGAATACTTAGAAATGGGTTTTGTCTGATCTGTGTTCTTGTGAATGGGATCGTACATGATTGTCCTAAAAAATCCTAAAATTTAAATCTTTCACTTGGTGGTTTGCTAAGACGATGTAATGCTACATTAACCTTGATGATGGAGACCGGAGATGACATAGAATGGAGAGGTTATTACAGAATAACCCGGTTGACATCCGTAATAATTAAACAAAAAAAAGAAAATTAAAATAAATATAAGGGATGCCGGGTTAGCGGTTTGCTGGTTTGGATTACGACTTTGGGCATAAACATAACCATTTGTAAGCTACTCTCCTACGTATAAAGCTTCGATGAGACAAAAGGGTCGGTAACAAGTCCCCCACTTTGATATGATGCGTTACATTCCATTGTCCTCGTTGCTCAGCAAGTCATTATCACCACTGAGATGGTAACACAGCTGGAAAAAATTTTATCAAGATCATGGATTCAAAACAGAATTTTATGGATGGCTCTATTAAATCTATAAATTATTTCTTGAAATTTATAATAATTGATATGAGTGAGAGATCAAAAATTTTTTTTTTAATTTTTTGTTTTATCAGTCGATATTTTAGTGGTGTCGGATTGACGTATTCATTTCTGAATGAAGAAAGATTGCAAAAATCTAAATATCTTAAATCGAATATTACAAGATAGGACATACAGAAATAGTTACATCGAATTTAATCCCAGCCACCACCATGGCATTATCCAGTATCTTTTGTAACCCAGCCACCACGGCAGAATTGTATCAAAAAAAAAAAAAAAAAACACCACGATAGGATATCTGTTGTTGATGAGAGAATGGAGAGAAACAGACAAAGTGGAAATATTCTCTAGCTCTTCTTTAGTGTATGACTCAATGCAATCCACCACCCAAAGAAAATTAAATAAACATGGAAGCATATTTGGTACTATATTGAAACGCTACATACTTTTGGAACATCTGGACCGAAGAATTTTGGTTGAATTATTTAAATATAAATATATGGACCTTTGAGGCTGGTGACGGCCAGATAGGCATGTGCAATGGGATAAGCCAGACCCTCTTCTTTTATACTTGGTCTTCGGTAATAAAGATCTCAAGGTGAACCTTTCAGTTGCTTGTCGGGATTTTGCCTTGACAAATTTCATCACAAAAACAGAACTAAAGGGAAAGTGATAGGAAAGAGCACGTAAACTAGTCAGAAGTTTTAAGTTTTCTAAGAAATAAGGGTGATTGCCAGGGTCTTCACATAATATTTTTGTTTAAAATGTTAGCTTGTAAGATAAGGTGGAATGAGGAAAACAATTGGTCTGCACATGCTATTCCAATGTCATATTTGATATGGCTACATCGCTAACATGAGACGCATTTCAGGTTCAGCTGGACACGGTTAGTATCATGTGAATTTTATTTTTCAAAAGATCTTCCGTTTGGGAAGAAGTGCTCCTGCTCCTTCGTCAGGTGGCACCCCAAGACGGGCCCACCTCTGCCGAGGTCGAGCCGGACCCTCCTGCTTCTTCGCTAGGTGGCACCCGAAGCCGGGTCCACCTCGGCCGAAGTCGAGCAACTCCCTGCTACTTCACCAGGTGTCCATCTAGGAGGGATCCACCTCAACCGAAGCTGGCGGCCCCTCGCTCCCTCGTCAGGTGGCATCCCAAGACAGGTCCACCTCAATCGAGGTCGAACCGGGCCATCCTGCTCCTTCGCCAGGTGGCACCCCAAGACGGGTCCACCTCGGTCGAAGTCGAGCCTCTCTCTGCCACTCCGCCAGGTGTTCATCCAGGAGGGGTTCACCTCGGCCGAAGCTGGCGGCCCATCGCTCCCTCGCCAGGTAGCCCCCAAGACGGGTCCACCTCGGCCAAGGTTAAGCCGGGCCCTCCTGCTCCTTCGCTAGGTGACACCCGAAGACGGGTCCACCTCGGCCAAAGTCGAGCACCTCCCTGCCACTTCGCCAGGTGTCCACCCAGGAGGGGTCCACCTCGGCCGAAGCTGGCGGCCCCTCGCTCCCTCGCCAGGTGGCACCCCAAGACGGGTCCACCTCTGCCGAGGTCGAAACGGGCCCTCCTGCTCCTTCGCCAGATGGCACCCCAAGACAGGTCCACCTCGGTCAAAGTCTAGCCTCTCTCTGCTACTCCGCCAGGTGTCCACCCAGGAGGGGTCCACCACGGTCGAAGCTAGCGATCCCTCGCTCCCTCGCCAGGTGGCACCCCAAGACGGGTCCACCTCGGCCGAGGTTGAGCCAGGCCCTTCTGCTCCTTCGCCAGGTGACACCCGAAGATGGGTCCACCTCGGCCGAAGTCGAGCACTTCCCTGCCACTCCACCAGGTATCCACCCAGGAGGGGTCCACCTCGGCCGAAGCTGGCGGCCCATCGCTCCCTCGCCAGGTAGCCCCCAAGACGGGTCCACCTCGGCCAAGGTTAAGCCGGGCCCTCCTGCTCCTTCGCTAGGTGATACCCGAAGACGGGTCCACCTCGACCAAAGTCGAGCACCTCCCTGCCACTTCGCCAGGTGTCCACCCAGGAGGGGTCCACCTCGGCTGAAGCTGGCGGCCCCTCGCTCCCTCGTCAGGTGGCACCCCAAGACGGGTCCACCTCTGCCGAGGTCGAAACTGGCCCTCCTGTTCCTTCGCCAGATGGCACCCCAAGACAGGTCCACCTCGGCCGAAGTCTAGCCTCTCTCTGCTACTCCGCCAGGTGTCCACCCAGGAGGGGTCCACCACGGTCGAAGCTAGCGATCCCTCGCTCCCTCGCCAGGTGGCACCCCAAGACGGGTCCACCTCGGTCGAGGTTGAGCCAGGCCCTTCTGCTCCTTCGCCAGGTGACACCCGAAGATGGGTCCACCTCGGTCGAAGTCGAGCACTTCTCTGCCACTCCGCCAGGTATCCACCCAGGAGGGGTCCACCTCGGCCGAAGCTGGTGGCCCATCGCTCCCTCGCCAGGTAGCCCCCAAGACGGGTCCACCTCGGCCAAGGTTAAGCCAGGCCCTCCTGCTCCTTCGCTAGGTGACACCCGAAGACGGGTCCACCTCGGCAGAAGTCGAGCACCTCCCTGCCACTTCGCCAGGTGTCCACCCAGGAGGGGTCCACCTCAGCCGAAGCTGGTGGCCCCTCACTCCCTCGCCAGGTGGCACCCCAAGACGGGTCCACCTCTGCCGAGGTCGAAACGGGCCCTCCTGCTCCTTCTCCAGATGGCACCCCAAGACAGGTCCACCTCGGCCGAAGTCTAGCCTCTCTTTGCTACTCCGCCAGGTGTCCACCCAGGAGGGGTCCACCACGGTCGAAGCTAGCGGTCCCTCGCTCCCTCGCCGGTGGCACCCCAAGACGGGTCCATCTCGGCCGAGGTTGAGCCAGGCCCTTCTGCTCCTTCGCCAGGTGACACCCGAAGATGGGTCCACCTCGGCCGAAGTCGAGCACCTCCCTGCCACTCCGCCAGGTATCCACCCAGGAGGGGTCCACCTCGGCCAAAGCTGGCGACCCCTCGCTCCCTCACCAGGTGAAACCCCAAGATGGGTCCACCTCTACCGAGGTCGAACCGGGCCCTCCTGCTCCTTCGCCAGATGGCACCCCAAGATGGGTCCACCTCAGCCGAAGTCAAGCCTCTCTCTGCCACTCCACCAGGTGTCCACCTAGGAGGGGTCCACCTCAGCCGAAGCTGGCGGCCCCTCTCTCCCTCGCCAGGTGGCATCCCAAGACGGGTCCATCTCTGTCGAGGTCGGGCCGGGCCCTCCTGCTCCTTCGCCAGGTGGCACCCCAAGACGGGTCCACCTTGGCCGAAGTCGAGCCTCTCTCTGCAACTCCGCTAGGTGTCCACCCAGGAGGGGTTCACCTCGGTCGAAGCTAGCGGCCCCTCGCTCCCTCGCCAGGTGGCACCCCAAGACGGGTCCACCTCTGTCGAGGTCGAACCGAGCCCTCATGCTCCTTCGTCAGATGGCACCCTAAGACGGGTCCACCTCGGCCGAAGTCGAGCCTCTCTCTGCCACTCCGCCAAGTGTCCACCCAGGAGGGGTCCACCTCGGCCGAAGCTGGCGGCCCCTCGCTCCCTCGCCAGGTGGCACCCCAAGACGGGTCCACCTCTGCCGAGATCGAGCCGGGCCCTCCTGCTCCTTCGCCAGGTGGCACCCCAAGACGGGTCCACCTCGACCGAAGTCGAGCCTCTCTTTGCCACTCCGCCTGGTGTCCACCCAGGAGGGGTCCACCTCGGTCGAAGCTGGCGGCCCCTCGCTCCCTCACCAGGTGGCACCCCAAGACGGGTCCACCTCGGCCGAGGTTGAGCCGAGCCCTCCTGCTCCTTCGCCAGGTGACACCCGAAGACGGGTCCACCTCGGCTGAAGTCGAGCACCTCCCTGCCACTCTGCCAGGTGTCCACCTAGGAGGGGTCCAACTCGACCAAAGCTGGGGGCCCCTTGCTCCCTCGCCAGGTTGCACCCCAAGACGGGTCCACCTTTGCCGAGGTCGAATCGGGCCCTCCTGTTTCTTCGCCAGGTGGCACCCCAAGACAGATCCACCTCGACCGAAATCGAGCCTCTCTCTGCCACTCCGCCAGGTGTCCACCCAGGAGGGGTCCACCTCGGCCGAAGCTGGCGGTCCCTCGCTCCCTCGCCAGGTGGCACCCCAAGACAGGTCCACCTCGGCTGAGATTGAGCTGGGCCCTCCTGCTCCTTCGCCAGGTGACACCCGAAAACGGGTCAACCTCGGCTGAAGTCGAGCATCTCCCTACCACTCCGCCAGGTGTCTACCCAGGAGGAGTCCACCTCGGTCGAAGCTGGCGGCCCCTCGCTCCCTCGCCAGGTGGCGCCCCAAGACGGGTCCACCTCTGTCGAGGTCGAATCGAGCCCTCCTGCTCCTTTGTCAGATGGCACCCTAAGACGGGTCAACCTCGGCCGAAGTCGAGCCTCTCTCTGCCACTCCGTCAGGTGTCCACCTAGGAGGGGTCCACCTCGGCCGAAGCTGGTGGCCCCTCGCTCCCTCGCCAGGTGGCACCCCAAGACGGGTCCACCTCTGCCGAGATCGAGCCGGGCCCTCCTGCTCCTTCGCCAGGTGGCACCCCAAGACGGGTCCACCTCAGCCGAAGGCGAGCCTCTATCTACCACTCCACCAGGTGTCCACCCAAGAGGGGTCCACCTCGGCCGAAGCTGGCGGCCCCTCGCTCCCTCGCCAGGTGGCACCCCAAGACAGGTCCATCTCGGCCGAGGTCGAGCCGAGCCCTCCTGCTACTTCGCCAGGTGACACCCGAAGATGGGTCCACCTCGGTCGAAGTCGAGCACCTCCCTGACACTCTGCCAGGTGTCCACCCAGGAGGGGTCCACCTTGACCGAAGCTGGCGGCCCTTCGCTCCCTCGCCAGGTGGCACCCCAAGACGGGTCCACCTCTGCCGAGATCGAGCCGGGCCCTCATGCTCCTTCGCTAGCTGGCACCCGAAGACGGGTCCACCTCAATCGAAGTCGAGCCTCTCTCCGCCGCTCCGTAGGTGTCCACCCAAGAGGGGTCCACCTCGGTCGAAGCTGGCAGCCCCTGCTCCACCACCAGGTGGCGCCCCCTGACGGGTCTACCTCGGTCAAGGTCAGCCCTACTCTGTAAAGCCTCGGGGAAGCAGAGACACGGGTTGAAAAGTCACCACTAGAGCCGGCGCGCGCTGCACCCCGTAGGGGGCGCCAGTACAGCCTGCAGTGACACGCGAAACCTCGTTTACACCAGTCAGACAGTGCCCCGCAACCGAGGAACGGAATCCTTGCGGGCAGGAGCCTGAAACGGCTGGAAGCCCACTGTCAGCGCCTCGAAAGGAGAGCTCGTGCGCTCGTCCCAAATTCTTACCAGTCTTCCCCCTTTCGTGACACACTGCGGACGAGACGGTCCGGCCACTTAGCTCCCGGACCTGAAGAAGAAAGGGGAGGAGAAGGTCTAGAGGTCTCAGGGAGTTCCCTTAAAAGAACGCGGGCTGAGGGCAGTTCGATGGTATAAAAGGGATGGTAAAAACGGGTAGAAAGATAAGTCGAAAGAGGGAGAAAACACCAAGAGAACTATCCCGGGAGGCCTCAAGAAGTCCTCAGGCGTGAGCTCAGTGAACCCAGCGTAGGAAGCCGGGCTTCAACTCCCTTCTTCTCCACACTTCTTTCGTTTACATCTTCTCTAAGCACGGGAATCCTTCGGGAACCCGCCTTAGGGGATCTGTTCCATCTTGCCGCTCTCTAACTTGACCGTCGGAGTGCTCCCGCTGGAACCCTCGGCCCGGGTCTCTGATTTTGTTTTGCAGGTCTGGAAGTTTGGAGATCTCGAGATGAGAAAGTTCGAGACCGGTGCCAGTTTAAGAGCTACATGCCACCGCGGTGAGATCGGCAACAATATTCTACGGCGAGAAAATGAGCATCAATCATATGATAACTAATGGTCAAAACTCCCTCTATCTCATGATTTCTGCATGAACTTCAAATTAAAGCTATTCAAGAAATACTATTTGATCTTACACCCCCCCCCCCCCCCCCCCCCCCCCCTAAAAAAACAAAATACTATTGGATACGATTATTCTTTAGTGCCAATACAATATCTCCCATGCATGCATGAGTTTCATGTCTATCCATGCTCCTACATATAAATGAAAGTATCAATATGTTAATATGTATGAGTTCCTTATTCTTTGTTTTTCAATTATATAAATCTTGGAAAAATTAATTTTTTTTTTTTTTGTTGTTGTTGAATTTTGTACTCCTAGCTAGTCATTAAAGTGTTTGTAAGTTATTAATCATGCTTGATTAGAATTTAACACATGCAATGAACATTAAAAAAAAAAAAGCATAATAAAAGGTCCTCGAGATATAGAGCTTTACATGAGCAGAATCTAAATTAGATTGTAAAATAAATAGGCGTGCGTTACATTGCCGACATCCGATATTAATTTGGAAATCAGCGAGGTCGGGATTCAAGCTTGCGTGGCTTTTAACCTCGAGTCTCTAAAAACCATGACAGTGACCATCGATAACCACCCTTATACGATTGTGGTATCCACTAATATTTGCCTAAAATTGTGGCTCCATCAACATTCTTCGTTCATCTCAACACCCTTTACTCCCAGCTGATCCCTTGATGGCTTTCAACGGATTACGTTATGACAACATGTACCACCGGACCACCCCACCGTCCACCCAATAATGAAAAGCAAAGCGGTTCGGTTTCCTTTCGACCTAAAAGCCGGAGTACTGAGGGCGGTGGAACGCACCAACAGGGACCCAAACCGGTACCCATACATAAATAAATAAATAAAGAGACCCCACCCCGCTGCCTTCGGATCCCTGCTGCTCCTATTCATAGAATCTAATTTCACGTACAGCTGTCCACTGGTATGATTACGAACTTACGAGGCTTATCAAATGCGCCCACCTAACAACCCCGGCACCTGCTCGTTCCCCAGCTGGTTCCCAGAAAGAGAGGGAGGAGGGGGGAGTGCCAATACCGTAATATATAACAAAGAAGGTGGCTTTTGGGAGTTAGAATCCCCATATAAAGATCGGAACCTGATTACTTGGCTGCTCGCCCTTCGGATCATCTGTTGTGATTTCTTTTCTCTTCGAATTATAAGGGAAGAACGTAAACTGCCAAGATTTTTTGAAGGGAAAGGTCATCATGGAGGACAAGAAGGAGGTAAGAGCATAGTTCGTCTATCTGTTTTTTTTTTTTTATTTGGTTTTGATGATGCTTATAACCTCGTTCGTTCTTTGTTATGAGTTTGGAATATATCGATGAGATGAATACGTTAAGGGTTTTTTTTTTTTTTTCTTAGTTGTTTGGAGTAAGGATTAATCAAAACTTGGTAGATCTCTGATGAGTTTTACCTTTCTTTTCTTCATATCTTTTAGCTTGAGGTTTGTTTCCTTTTGTACGCTCCTTCTGGTAACTAATTCCGAGATTTCTGCTGGCCGATTTATTCCATCTTTCCTTCCGATAAGTTTTCTCCGACTTTCAATTTTCTGATTTCACTGGGCATGTTAACACATACTCGCTCTATATCATTCTCTTGAATTTTTGCCATACTTCATATTTTAAATCTTTAATTTAGAAATACTCCAAGAGGTTTTTTGGGACATTATACAAGTTCCTGTATCTATAAAATCGATATCTCATTCATATGTTTATTTAATCTGATAATAATTTTTCATGGAGGAAATTAATAGCTCTAGTTGTTCGCCCCTCTTCTTTCTTTCTTTCTTTCTTTCTTTTTTTTTTTTCTTTTTTTTTTTTGGTGGGGGTGTTGGTGCAGCAGAGCAACGGGTGGATGTCGGTGCCGGCGTTCGGGGACTGGGACATGAAGAACGGGTTGCCGGACTACTCCCTGGACTTCTCCAAGATCCGCGAGATGCGCAAGCAAAACAAGAGGGACATCTCCCGCGCCAGCCTCGGCAACGAGGACGACCTCATCCCCTCCCAACAAGACAACCAAGCCCAGTCGCAGGACCACCACCACCGTCCCCGTACTCCCTCCGCCGATCTCCGTCCCCACGACAACTCCCCCACCGTAAGCACACCATCTCATCCGCTTTCCTTCCCCCTTCCCTTGTCGACGATACTGTTTAAAAAAAAAAAAAAAAAAATCAAATCAAATAGTGGCTATCAAGGTCAAATGGGGACTACCGTAATGTCCACATCTGGCCGTTGATGGGCCCGCGTCCGTGACAGTATGCGATGGCTTCCCGCGTGAAAATGGAAGCGTAGCGAAGCGTCGAGGCTGGTCGGCGTGTCAGATACAGCGCCCGACAAGGTGCGGGCCCCACCTGATGAGAAATCAAGAATTTCTCAAGAAGGGAGCATCCCCCGATCCTGATGAATGTGGTTGGAAACAGCGGGGATCTTAGCCGGATCCAGGCAATTTAGGAGGGCCCATGGCCATAAATATAATACGGCCAGCCGTCGCAAGCTGTCATTTTAGCGATCGATGGCCACGCCCGTTAGTAATTACTATAGTTATAGGTGAAAGATAAGGGTGAAGCCAAACGATGAATTTTTCAATATAAAATTTGGTGATGTAGGACTTAATCATTATGACCATCTAGTTACGTAGACCAGTGTGCATCATATATATAATAAATTTCTAAAGGTCATAATCTAGGGCGTGGGCCTTTAAAATTGATCTAAATAGACGGCTGTACTTTGACTTGATTTTTGTGGATAAATATACACAAATAATACAGGATCTTATTGGTGCGGAATGTTTCTGGTAGGCTTTAACTACCAGTCATGGTGCTTATTAAGTTTCTCTTGTGTATTTTGTGCAGGGAAGGAAGAAGTTTATGAGCTACTTCCATTGCTGTATAGGAGCATGAAATGCTGGCTTCCACAATTGCTGCATGGCCTGTAGGAACTCGAGGGAATCATGGCCTCCACAACCTCCAAGTTTTTTTTTGGTGTGGTGATATGTATGTTTGCGGGCGAGTAGTTATTCGCTATACATGCTTGGATTGTCTTCATTCTTATTTGACTGCTTATTGTCCGAAAACCGAAGTATTGTGGGCCTATGTATTTGATCAACCTTGGCACTCTGTTCAACGGTTGCTTATTGGATACGTTAACTACATTTGACAGTGGGTATGGTAGTTCATATTGGGAGGTTTGACCGCCCACAATCCAGTTCGAGAATGCAACGCCATCAAAGTAGCTTTCTCCCGGTTTGCAGCTTTCACTTGGTTTTCCTGCATGGGATGCTCCTTTTCTTTCTAATCCCTGCTTTGTGGGGTCATGTTATGTTAGCTTAGCGGGTGACGAACGCTTTGGTTTGTTTTATGAATATACTGTTACATATATGCACAAATAAAATGTTAGAATTTCCGATAGAATTTCCGGGATGAGATTTAGGCTTACTGCTAACATGCTATCCCAGTTGGTAGAAGTCTCGCTACCAATCGGTTATGGATTCGAGGTATGATATCGTGGATGATTTGAGCCGCGTGTTCGATTCCATGGATGATTTGATTAAATTCAAAAATTTTATGTAACCTGCGAGAATGATTCGATTAAATTCAAAAATTTTTCTATAATCTGTGACAGTTGGTATTAGCAAGAAATCAGGATTTTTCTCTTTACCTTTGTGATGGGAGCTTGTTGGTAGCTATATCGAGATTTATCCTTTCATCTTTTTTTGTACCTTAAAAAAAAAAAAAAAAAAAAAAAAAAAAAAAAAAAAAAAAAAAAAAAAAAAAAAAAAAAAAAAAAAGAAAAAAAAGAAGCTTCCATCTTTTTTTGTACTTTAAAAAAAAAAAAAAAAAAAAATTTCCATCTTATTGGATCAAAATTTTAAATCATGTCGTGTTCCAAATCCACCAGTGGAGGTCTATCAGGTGACATGGCTAGATATTATTTAGGATGTCATTTGAAGTGATAGATTTTGGGTGCGACAGAATTGGTATAATAGATTTCTAGGTTGGTATCCCAAGGCTTTCCATCCCTTGTTGCTGGAGACTTCGATTGCATTGCACGATCCCATGAGAAGATGGGAGGCAGGCAGATTATGGACAATATTGACTCTAGAGAGTTTAGGAAGTTTATGGACGATGCAGGTCTGATTGATCTTGGTTATTTTAGATCTTATTTTACCTGGTATAACAATTGATTTGAAACTACTAGAGTTTGGAAGAGGATTGACCAGGTACTTGGCATGCCAGTTGGATTCAGCAATTTCCTGGGCACCATGTGCAATACTTTTCGAGGATTGCATCAAATCACTGCCCGCTTCTCATTATCACTAACATTCCATGTATGCCCAGACCACCATTCCACTTTGAGAAGTTATAGACTTTATACTCGAAATCGTGGGATCTGATTAGGATGATTTGGAAGATGTTGATATGTGGGGATGCAAGGTACCGGATGACTTGGAGATTGGAGCTAGTTAGGCATAGGCCTTTACGATGGAACCGGATCGAGATCGGTGACATCTTCAAATGGATTGAGAAGGGGGAGGCCGAATGGCTAATCTTCAGAGGTGAGAGGATCAGGAGAGTGATCTCCAAGAGGCCGACCTGAGATTGCTACACCTCAGCCTTTCGTCCCACCACTCCTTATTAATATAGTAGGAGACTATGTGGAGGTAGAAGTCTAGGGTTCAATGGATCAAGAAAAGTGATCAAAATACCAGATTCTTCTACTAGTCTACTATGATCCGGAGGTCGGCCAACTAAATCAGGCAGCTAAGAGAGGATAACAGTACGGTGGTGATTGATAGTGATCAGATCGAGTGGTAGATTCTTCAATTTTTTAGGTCAAGGTGGACCCTATCTCTAGGGGAGGATATTTGCTTTCAGGGACCCCATTCGATGGACCATGTCTCAGACCAGGAGAACTCAAACCTGACTCAGCTCGTGTCTTCTGTGGAGGTGCCAAAAGCTCTCTAGTCCCTCGAGGAGGACAAATCCCTAGGCCTATATGGCTTCCCTCCTTTTCTCTTCTACTGGTGCTAGTCCATTATTGCAAGAGAGGTGATTAAGGTGGTGCAGGCGGTCTTTCACTCTAGTATCCCTATTGAGTGGAAGAAAACTTATATTACTCTTATTTCCAAGAGATGTGATATTTCTGTTCCTAGTCACTTTAGACCGATCATATTTTGCACCACCCTCTACAAGATATGTGCTAGGGCCCTGGTTAGGTGGCTGCAATTGATTGTGCCTCATCTCATCAGTCCATAGCTGGGTGCCTTTATTAGGATGCCTCATCTCATCATTGATAATGTCTTGCTTATCTAGGAGTTCATGCATGACCTTCAGCATACCCCCACTCGACGAAGCCTCATGGCGATCAAGCTGTATATGAAGTAGGCTTATGACTGGATGAGTTGGTACTTCCTTCAAAGGACTCTTCATGACTTTGATTTCCAGCACGGGTGGATTAGTTGGGTTATGGACAATGTGGAAGGCCCTAGCTTCACCATCCTAGTTAATGGTGCGCCGATTGAGTATTTTTGCTTGACGTTCAATTTTTACCAAAGTTATCCTCTGTCTCCTTACCTGTTCATTTTGTAAACTAATGCTCTTTCCCGTGCTCTGAAGGGTGTAGTTCAGCGATCATTATTGGAGCCCTACTGGCCTACCCCTGGAGCCCAGTATCTCTCATCTTTTCTTTACTGACGATTGCCTTCTTATCTGTTGACTCTGGCCTTGATTTTGATGATTGACAAAATGTTTAAGTATATATGAGTACTAATTGTATTTTAAGTGTATTTTTCAGATCTTAGTATTCATCCATATTGAATGAAGAAATGCTTATATTTCAGTTGAAAAAGTCCTTAAATTAATGGAAAATCAAGTATATGGACTTTGGAATTGTTATGAAAGAACTTGAAGAGGTTAAAGTTTCAATTTGAAGAAGTAACTGCAAAGTTTCAGCATGGCACAGGCAAGTTTCGACACCTGGAAATGAAGTGTCGATATCTGAGGATCAAGTGTCGACACTTGAAGAGTGAAGTGTCGACTCAAGGCCTGAGAACAAAAAAAATACAGAAAATATGAAAAATCAAATTGGCTATGAATAGTATTCTAGTGTCGACCTACTGTAGCAAGTGTCGACACTTGCACTGTTCAAGTGTCGACACTTACTGTTCAAGTGTCGACACTTGAACAGTAACGGCTAGTTTTCAAAAGCTGCAGACTTCTCCAACTTGCTTCAAACGGCCATATTTTCCTCCCTAACGGCTATAAACAGTCATTTAAGTATTAGGAGGCTTTATAAACATCAAGAATCAAATGGAGAAGTAATCCTTTGGTGAGTTTTTTGAATATTCTTCAAGGATTAAAGAGTTGAGTGGTTCAAGCTTTCAAGCTTCCAAGTTTCAAAGAGAGCATTCAAAGTCTACATCCACAAGCATCAATCAAAGGCTTCATCAACTTAAAGACAAGATCTTCATCAACATTCAAGGGTTTCAAAGAGATATTTGCTTTATTTTAAAAAGCTTTTATTGTATTCATTTATACTTGCTTTTACATTGTTTTACTTGAGGTTTTTGGTGAGCCTTGGAAAATCAAAGAGGTTTTGGTAAGCCTTGAAAACCAAAGTGGTTGTTGGTGAGCCTTGAAACCAACTAGGATTTTACTTGTGAGCCCGAAGCCAAAACAAGTTAGTTAGGTTCTTGGTTAGCCCGTAAAACCAAGGGTGGTTGTTGGTGAGCCTTGAAACCAACTAGGGCTTGACTTGTGAGCCCGAAGCCAAAACAAGTTGTAAAGGTTATTGGTGAGCCTAAGTTATAAAACCAAACTTAGTGAAATTCCCACGGGTGACTTGGGGAGTGGATGTAGGTACTTGGTTGGCACCGAACCACTATAAACCTTTGTGTTTATGTGATTGTTCTCCTTGTGCTTTTATTTCTTTATTTCTGCTGTATTTATTTGAAATACACAAGCACTTGAATTACATTAGTACATACTTGCTTTAGTTCATATTTTAAATAGTACAAAAGTTTTATAAAATCCAATTCACCCTCCCTCTTGGATTGCCTACCTGAGCCTACATTATCGACCAGGCTTCACTTCGAAATGCAAGATGCTTCACTACCATTATCGAGATTTATAGCCGTGTCTAGCCAGCTGGTGAACTTGCAGAAGTCCACTATTGTTTTCAATCATAGAATGAGGCCTAGACGAAGCGAGCTATCCAAGCCAGCCTAGGGATCTCTGAGCAGACCGGGACCTTTACCTACCTAGGTGTTCTTATGACTAGTGGGAGGCTTTAGAGGATGGAGTGCAGGTCAATAAAGTAGCGGGTCTGTGATCGTCTTGAGAGTTGGCAGGCTACACCCTTTCTATGATAAGCGGGCTCACTCTTACTAGATCTATCTTGAGTTCCATCCCCATCCATCTCCTGGCAAACACTATGCTACCCAGCTCTTACCTCAGAGATATGGAGCAGCTCTTTTGAAATTTCTTGTGGAGCTCAAGATATGACAATCACGGGCTATACTTGGTATCCTAGGATATAGTCAACTAGCCATGAGGGATGGAGGCCTTAGCATTCAGTCACTTCTAGCTAGGAGGGAGGTATTGATTGCCAGACATATCATGAGATATCTTCTTCAGCCTAACTGTTTATAGAGTAGGTTGATGGGGGCATGTTATGGAACTTAGAGCCAGGGGTTCCAGATTCAGACAACTCGCGGTTTCTCTTTTATTTGAAGGGAGATTTGTACTCGTGGTCCTATTGTGCTAGCCCAGGTCAAATATTTAATTAGAGATAGGACCATGATTGATATAAGTCATGATGCTTGGATCTTTAGCATACCCTTGTCTCGGTGGCTGACCTATGTTAGCATAGAGGTGGACAACCATCTTTGGGTTTGCGACTTGTTGACAGATAATAGTAGGACTTTGAGAGCTCAAGAGCTTACCAAGCTCTTTGGGAGCTAGCTGGCTAATCGAATCCTCGCCATCCCTATTTTGGTACACTGCAACCAGGATTTGAGAGTGTGGGGCCACTTGTTGTCCCAAGGTTCCTTCTAGTACCCTCTCTAATATGTACAGGACCCTATCTGATAGGAGGATGGTGGCAACCTGGATCTGGAGACTACTTGTTCATCCAAGAGTACACCTCTTCCTTTGAAAGGTGGCTTGGGTTCGTCTTCCCACAAGATTTTACTCAGGTGCAGATGTATGGACCTGTCGGTACTTTGCCCGATTTGCAGATTAGAGGATAGTGCACTAAGCATGCCATTTTGTGTTGTCCTAGGACAAGGTTGATTTGGAGGATGGTCGGGAGATAGCCATGGGAGGATGGTGACATGTCCTAGCTATGTCCTTTTCTCGACATGATCCAATAGAGTTTGGTCGAGGTTGGTGGCCAGTTTGCCTACATCGCCTATCAGATTTGACTGTCCAGGAATAGCTTGGTTATCAAGGTAGTGGTCACATCTGCACACCGGGTACATCAGAGAGCTATGTTTATAGCTATGGAGTATTACTACTTTGACACTACTACGTCTCTTCGGAATCCTGGGACTCCCATGCTGTCCGCTGGTGATCTAGAGAGTTATCTTCATTTCCTGGGAGCCCCCTCCTCTTGGATTTGTCAAGGTGAACTTTGATGGTAGCATTCATGGTACTTCAAGCAACGTTGGGTATGTTATCCGAGATGCTGATGGCAGACTGCTCGTGGTTGGGGGCTCCTTTCTTCTTGAGCCTTCGATTCTAGAAGCTAAGCTCAAAGCTGTTTGGATGAGCTTCACCTAGGCCAGGCAAAAGTTGCATGCTGAGAGGATTCTCGTTGAGAAAGATTCTACCACCGTCATTGGCTGGATTCAGGATAAGTCAAAGCAGTGTGAAGTCCACCATCTCCTTCGTGATATTTGGCGATCTCTCGGGCCGTCAATGACGATGCCGGTTTACTGTGCCTTCTGGAAGGCGAATAGTGCGATTGATTGGGTTACCTCCTTCGTTGTTGAGTATTCTAAAAATTGATCCCGGAAGCAGGGTGATCATATTTCTCGGCCTCTTCAAGATTTACTTTTTCTTGACTTTCTAGACTGCTTTCATATCAAAGTTATGTGACCGTCCGTATATATATATATATATATATATATATAATATATATAAAACGTACAAATCCAGTAGAATTAGAGGATGAATGCATGAAAAAAAAAAAAAAAAATCTTAAATAGATTTTCACGAAAACATGCCACCCAAATTCTTTTATCCCTCCACCACCCCGTCCCCACACCTATAAGCTCCATAAATTATAAAGAGAGCTGCCACATCAGCCATCAGGACAAGGACGGTTCACAAAGATGGCCAAACTCCATCTTCGAGTACGGTGAACTCCAGGACAAAAACTGGTGCGACAACAGGAATTCATCCAGACGAAGAAGCTACGCTGCACACAGCTAATCACCAAACCCGGCCAGTGCCCTCAGTTATGCTTGGCGGTCTCTATGCTAGCAACCCACCATTTTAGATCAGCTGGAGTGTTATATTTTAACCACGTCCAGACCCTACTTTTTATTGTAATCTGAACGACATCTTCATCTCCAAGCTCGTATTCCTGCATGACATTGGCAAGACTTCATGTTATCTGTAGCTGATCTTAATTACATAAAGATCGAGCACGTACCAAAAACAAAAATCGAAAGGATAGATAGGCCACCTTGTCATCCCTCAATCGCTTACGCTTCACGCTAAAACTCCAAACTACCGGTGCGCTGCATATATCAATCAGTAACAATTTCCCAATGGATCAAACAGTACTACCATGAGGATGCTCGCTATTTGATTTGTTTCCCCATCTATTTGTGGATTGTGTTGCAGGTCTTTGACAGTCCGCTCCTTCGAATAAAATTATTGGTTGGCTCGGATCCACCAGCTCGGCAATGAACCGGTTTAACCATGCCTAGAGCAACATGCACGATTAATACAATTGTATTGTGACATTTTTTTCTGTTTTTTTCTCCTTGTTTGCATGCGTCGCTCGGTGGTTGGACTGGTCCGTTGATGGGACGGTGGACCCGGTCCAACCAATAATTTCTCTGGATTAAGATATACTCTCGGATCTTTTTCAGAAGGCCATCGATTAAGAGTCAATTCTAGGTAACCGATGCCAGCATATGCAAACCAGAACACGTTCATAATTTCATATTGATAGAGCAAAACTGGTCCAAGGTGTTTTCAGCGATCGTTCTTCTTATCGTGCCAATCCCAGAATTACCAAGTCTTGATAGATTCCGAAAGGAAGTACCGAGAGAATAATGCCTGGTAGAACAATAGCGAAGAAGCTTGCCAAGGATTTCAGCTCTTCGAGCATAATTCGGTCCATCTTGTTCGCAAAGTAGATGCATGGCATGTAGATTCTGCTTTCCTCGAAAACATCTATGAGATTATTTGTAGTGCCATCATATCAAAAAGATATATCAGCATTATGCATCCTTTATTCATTACAGATTGCCTTCAGATTTTCAAGATCCAAGCAATGTTGATTGATGAGGCGACGTCCAACAAGGAAGATGGGTAGTTTTTATAGAACAAGGAGAAGGACATGAATATAGATAGTTTTTGCCTAACAAGAATAATAATTCTAATCCTTATCAAACTCGGTAATAATTGTCTATATATATATATATATATATATATATATCCATTACTCTCTATCCTTGTGAAGAAGTATCTACACTGCAACAAAATTAAGCTCTTCCAACCAATTTTTTCCAATGCTAGTAGGGAGCGTCGGGAAGCTCCGCCATCTTGCCGATGCTTTTGAAAAGCGTCAGCAAAAACAGAAGTTACCGATGCTTTTAAACATCAGCAGGTCTACCTTTTTCTTCCCCAAATCAAACCCTAATCTCATTCTTTCCATTGCCACTCCTCCATTTTGGCCTCCTCCCTCCCTCTTTCATCTCCTCCGGTTCCTTGCCATCCAGTCATCGCCGTCCCGTGCGTCGTCCAACGACACGCTTATATACAGCATCAACCGGCTACACCGCTGTCCCAGCTCTCTGCTCCTTGGCCATTCGTCCAGTGAAAAATGGATATCTTGGATCCTTTTCTCCCCGCATCTGGATAATGGAGGTATCTGATTGTGGCCATCGACTACTTCACAAAGTGGGTCGAGGTCAAGTCGTTGGCGCGAATTACTGAAGCCAAGGCTAGATCTTTCCTATGGAAGTGATCATTTGCCATTTCGGTTCCCCATTCAATCATCACTGACAACGGATGGTAGTTCGACAACTAAGCATTCAAGAAATTCTGTGCTAATCTCAACATCCGTCACCACTTCGCCTCAGTGGCTCTCCCTCAGACCAACGAGGAGGCTGAGTGTTGACTCTTCCCTTGATTTTGATGAATAACAAAATACTTAAGTATATTTGAGTACTAATTGTGTGTGTTAAAAGAGTGTTTATCATAATAAGATACTCATTAAAGTTAGAATGTGTTGAAAAGATCAAATTGCTTGTCAATTAGTTGAAGAAGTCACTTAAGCTAATGGATTTTCAAGTTATATAAACCTTGGAACATAAGAAAGACTTTGAAGGACTCAAATTTTGGATTTGGACAAGTTTCAGCATTGGTTCAGTCAAGTGTCGACTCATGAAGATCAAGTATCGACTCTGGTGTCGACTTACATAAACTTGAGCTGATACATAGAATTAGTTTCAGCCAGCATGCAGAAGTATCGACTTATGAACAGCCAAGTGTCGACTCATGGATAGCCAAGTGTCGACTCAAGACCTGAGACCAAATAGAATACAGAACATGCTGATTTCATGATTTTGGTCAAGTATCGACTCATGGAGTAGAAGTAACGACTCATGGAGTAGAAGTAACGACTCAAGTGTCGACTCATCAGAAAAAGTGTCAACGCACCAGTGCATTCCAAAGAGCTTCAAAAGACTTATTTGAATATATGTCGACTCAAATGTCGACTCACATGTCAACTCATGGACTGAAGTACCGACACTTGCAGGTTTGACAACACATTAACGGCTAGTTTTTTGAAGTGCAGAACTTCTCTATTTTATTTCTAATTGCTATTTTCTCCTCTCCAATGACTATAAAGAGATTTTTAAGAATTGGAAATGTATTTAAACTCCACTAAACATAAAAGGGAAGCATTTCATTGAGTATTATTGAAGAACTAATTGAATACACCTTAAGTATTCAATACTTTTGAGTGAGTTGAGACTTCAAGCATTCAAGTTCCACAAAAAGCATAAGCTAACTTCTTCAAGCATTGATTGAGGCTTCAACAACTTGAAGACAAAGCTTTTCAACCATATTCAAGAGCTTCATTGAGTTTATTTGTTTTTTGAGAAAGCTTATTATATTTTACATTGTACATGAGTTATTTTGTTGTTACTAGTTTCAAGGAAATTGAAACTAGTACCGAGATTATTGGTTAGCCCTGTGTGAAAACCAACAATGTTGTCGGTGAGCCTAGAGAGAAAAACCAACTAGGTTTTTTGTTAGCCTTGAGTGAAAATCAATGGATTTTGATTAGTGAGCCCAGAAAACTAATCTGTTGTAATCAAGGTTGGATTATAGTAAAATTTTCAAGAAAAACTTGAAAAGTGGATGTAGGTATTTTGGAATACACCGAACTACTATAAATATTTGTGTTTGTGGTTGTTTATTACTCCTTCTACATTTACTTTACTACTTCTGCTGCATATTATTATTAAGCATATAAATACTTTGGAAATACACTAGTACCTATCTTTAATTCTTGCAAAAAGTTTTTAGAAATCCAATTCATCACCCCTCTTGGATTGTTTTAGCTGGGCAACAAGTGGTATCAAAGCTTGGTACTCAGCTAAGTAGGTCTAACTGCCTTGAGTAAAAGATCTATGGCTGTCCTAATAGGTACTAGTATTGTTGAGGGTCAAGCCTCAAATAGACCACCTATTTTAATGGTACAAACTACACATATTGAAAAACATGCATACATATTTATATGCATTCTATTGACTATAATATTTGGGAAGTGATAGTTAGAGGTCCACATGTTTCTTTAATTATGGTTAATGGCCTTTCCGTTCCAAAGCTTGAAGAAGATTGGGATGAAAATGATATTAAGCAATCTGAACTTAATGCCAAAGCAATGAACTTGCTTTATTGTGCATTGGATCCTAGTGAATTCAATAGGATTTTCACATGTACATCGACGAAAGAAATATCGGACATACTTGAAGTTACACATGAGGGTACCCATTAAGTAAAAAATATAAAAATAAATATGCTTGTGCACACATATGAAATGTTTAGAATGGAACTTAATGAATCCATCACTGATATGTATACAAGATTTACTAATATTGTTAATGGAATGAGAAGTCTTGGCAAAGCAATGTCTAATGCTGATTTGGTTAACAAAATTCTCAAGTCTGCCATCTTCATGGGATCCAAAGGTGACGGTGATCCAAGAAGCGAAGGATGTTGAAACCCTATCCTTGGAGCAGCTCATTGGTTCACTTATGACCTATGAATTGAATATAAAGCAAAAAATAGTAGATGTGGACAGAAAGAAGAAGACAATTGCCCTCAAATTCACTACACCAATGGAACCTTCAAGTGAGAAGTCGAAAGAAAGTAAAAATGAAGATGAAGAGGCTCTAGTGGCTAGAAAATTTAGGAGATTTATGAGAAAGAAGAAGTACCCATACAAAAAGGAGCCATACAAAAAGGAGCCATACAAAGGAGAGCCTAGTAAGGATAAAGGCAAGGACAAAGAAAAATAGAAGAAGGAGAAGGACCAACCTATTTGCTTTGAATGCAAGAAGCCCGGTCATTACAAGTTCGATTGTCCTCTTCTCAAGAAATTCAAAAAGAAATACAAGAATAAGGTAATGGTGGCTACTTGGAGTGAAAGTGAAGACTCTAGCTCGGAGGAAGAGTAGCAAGAAGTTGCTAACCTTTACCTCATGGCAAATAAAAATGAGGTACAATCCAAATCTGAATTTACTTTTGAAGAACTTAGAGATGTTTTTGATGAACTTGTGTATGAATATAATTATTGAAAATTGAGTACAAGAAGTTGAAAAAGTATGGTGATTCTTCTTCTTTTGAAAACAGTAATCTTGGAAATGAAAACAAAAAATTAAAAGCCAAGGTTGTTGTTTTGGAAAAGAAAAGAATGATCTCTCAAAAGAGATAGAGATTTTAAAAAGACCCAAGGTTTTTGTTTTAAATGACGAGCTTATGAAGAAGAGCAAAGATCTTGAGTTGGAAAACAAGAAGTTCAAAGAAGAGCTTGATGGAATCAAGCCTTTTATTGAAAAATTCATGTTTAGTTCTGAAAAACTGAATTTATTATTGAATAGTCAGCATGCAATTTTCAACAAAGCTAGTTTGGGCTATAAATCTCAAAAATAATAAAAGTATTTCAAGAATTTCTTTATTCCAGCTTCAACTAGTATTACTTATTTTAGTTGTGATAAACTTGGGCATAAGGCATATCAATATAATTTAAGTAAAGTAAACAAATCTAGAAAAATTTGGGTTCCAAAAGGAACTATCATAACTAATCCTAAAGGATCCAAGTGGCTTAGGTACCTAAAGCATCAACTTGATCTTTTTGCAGGTGTGTCTTGCAACCAAGGATAAAAGAAGAATATGATACCTTGATAGTGGTTGCTCAAGATACATGACGGGAGATGTGAAGCAATTCAACTCTCTTAAAGCTTTAAATAGGGAAAATGTGACCTTTGGAGATAATGAAAAAGGTAAAATCATTGGTGTTGGTAAAGTTTACATATCTCCATCTACTTCCAGTGATAATGTGCTATTAGTAGAAGGTTTAAAGCATAATTTACTAAGCATTCGTCAATTTTGTGATAAAAGTTTTAAAGTTGTTTTTTAATCATCACTTTGTATAATGTCTAGTTTTAGTAATGATGGGCTAAAATTTTTAGAAATAGGCATGTTAACATCTATCTAGTTGATATTGATAATCTTCCTATATAAGATGGTGAATGCCTAGTTGCAATGGATGCCAAAATTAATAAGACTAGCTGGTTATGGCATCGTAGATTAGGACATGCTAGCATGAATTTATTTTTCAAATTATGCAAAAAAGATTTAGTCAAAGATTTGCCAAAACTTAGATTTGAAAAATACAAGATTTGTGATACCTGCCAATATGATAAACAAATAAGAACTTCTTTTAAACCTAAGGGAATTGTTTCAAGTACTAGGCCACTAAAACTACTCCATATGGATCTTTTTGGACCAACTAGGACCACAAGCCTATGAAGCAAGAGATATGGTTTAGTTATAGTTGATGATTTCTCACGTTTTACTTTGATTTTGTTCTTAGCTCATAAAGATGATTCCTTCTCTACTTTTACAAAGTTTTATAGAAAACTTTCAAATAAAAAAGGTACTTCTATTATTTGTATTCGAAGTGATCATGGAACCAAATTTGAAAATTAAGATTTTGAAGAATTTTGCAATGAAAAAGGTATTGAATATAATTTTCTGCACCTAGAATATCTCAAAAAAATGGAATAGCAGAAAGGAAAAATAGAACTTTAGAAGAAATGGCATGCAATATACTTTGTGAAATTGACCTCCTTAGATATTTTTGGGCTGAAGCAATCAACACTGCATGTTACATTTTAAACCGAGTTTTAATTCGACCGATTTTAAAGAAAACTTCCTATAAATTTGGAAAGGAAAAACACCCTCCATTAAGTATTTTCGTGTGTTTGGGTATCAATGTTTCATATTAAACAACTGCTAAGATAAATTAAGCAAATTTGATGCCAAGTCAGATGAAAGTATCTTCTTAGGATACTCTACATCTAGCAAGGCATATAGGGTATTCAATAAAAGAATACTTATTATGGAAGAATCTATGCATGTTGTGTTTGAAGAGTCCACTAACAAGTCCTCTATAAAAGAAGATATTTCTGATGATGTTGCACGTATTCAAGGACCCGAGAAACTGACTTTGAATGATCCTCCTTCCAAAGAAAATGAGGAAGATCAAAGCAAAGAGAATGAAGAAGAAATCTCAAGACCTTCACTAGAGTACAAGGACCTACATAAGGAATGGAGGTATGCTTATGGGCATCCTAAGAAACTAATCCTAGCTGATCCATCAAAAGGGATAATAATTCAATATTCTTTTAGAGATGAATGTGATTATCTTGCTTTTGTATCTCAAATAGAACCTAAAAGTATAGAAGAAGCTGAAAAAGATCCTAATTAGATGAATGCTATGCAAAAAAATTAAACCAATTTGAAAGAAATAAGGTTTGGACATTAATAGAAAGACCATCCAATACTTCCATTATAGGCACTAAATGGGTATATAGAAATAAGTTGGATGAAAATGAAATTGTAATTAGAAATAAGGCTAGACTAGTTACTAAAAGCTACAATCAGGAGGAATGCATTGATTTTGATTAAACTTTGCTCCTATTGCTAGACTTGAAGTAATTAGACTTTTACTAGCATTTGCATGTTTCATAGATTTTAAATTATTTCAAATGGATGTTAAAAGTACCATTTTAAATGGATACATAGTAGAAGAAGTATATGTAAAATAACCTCCTGGTTTTGAAGATCATGCATATCTTGAACATCTTTTCAAACTGCTTAAAGCTCTTATGGTTTAAAACAGGCCCCACATGCATGGTATGAAAGATTAAGCAAGTTTCTAATTGATAATGGCTTTACTAGGGGACATGTAGATACTACTTTATTTCTAAAGAAAAATGTTGATAACCTCTTAGTAGTACAAATCTATGTTGATGATATTATATTTGATACCACTAATGAAGCTCTTTGTTAAGAGTTTGCTAAGTTTATATAGGATGAGTTTAAGATAAAAATGATGGGAGAATTAAGCTACTTCCTCGACTCCAAGTCAAACAAACCAATGAAGGGATCTTCATCAATCAAGCTAAATACACCAAGAAAATTTTGAAAAAGTTTGGGATGGAGAAGACTAAACCTCTTGGCACACCAATGAGCCCTTCATGTAAGCTTGACAAAGATGAATCTGGTAAGAATATAGATCAAAAATTTTATTAAGGTATTATTGACTTATTATTGTATTTAACTGCAAGTAGGTCAGATATCATGTTTAGTGTATGTATGTAAGATATCAGTCTAAACCTAAAGAATTTTATTTATTAGCTATTAAATGCATATTATATATTTATCTGGTACTATTGATATTGGTTTGTGGTACTCTAAGGACTCAGCAATAGATTTGATTGCTTATTCTGATGCTGATTTTGCTATTTGTAAATTAAATAGAAAAAGCACATCTAGAACCTGTTAATTTTTGGAGTCAATTTAATCTCCTGGTTTAGCAAGAAACATAATTCAATTGCACTATCTATAGCTGAAGCTGAGTATATTGCAGCTGGAAGTTGTTGTGCTCAAATTTTGTGGATTAAACAATAACTCAAAGATTTTGGCATTAAATCAGCTAAAACACCTATTAGATGTGACAACACCAATGCAATCAACTTAATTAAAAATCCTATACAACATTTAAGAAGTAAACACATAGAGATTAGACATCACTTTATTAGAGATCTTGTTCAAAATAATGATGTTTTGCTTGAATTTATTTGTACTGAAAAGTAAATAGCTAACATACTGACCAAGCCATTCATTGAAGATAGGTTTTATATAATTAGAAGAGAATTAGGATTATTAATCCTTTTGATTAGATTTCAATCATTCTTTATGACCTTTGGAATTCCCTTTAAAAATTTCTTGACCTCATAATTGACCTTTCAAATTATCTCTCCTGATTTTTCTACATTTTTTTATTTTTCTCTGATTTTCTTCAGGTGTCGACACTTGAAAGTGTCGACTCACTGAAGTATCGACACTTGGCACTTATCGAAGTGTCGATACTTGATCGGCATGAACAATTTCAAATAGGGTTGATGATCTTTTTTCTTGGCATTTTTTCTAAGCCGACACCGACCCCCTTTGTGCCCTAGCTTCCGTTAGTCCTTGTTTAGGGTTCTAATGTTTCCTTTTTGAGCTTGAGCCTGTTTTCTCTTGCATTTCTTTGTTCCTCATGGATTGATCATTATTCCAGTGTTTGTTTCCCTCTCTATTTTGGTATTTCTTTATTTTCTGGATAATGGGACCCAGGAAACAGCTGTGAGGAGACCTCGTTCAGTTTCTCAGGGTGCGGAGCGATGCACCAAGGCCAGGCATGATGATCAGCCAGCAGATGCTCCAGTGCAACATAAGGTTCCTGCTTGACCACCACCTATCCCAGGAGCAAATCACTTGGCCTCCAAGGCCATTGTAGGTGGATGTAGGGTGGACTTTGATTTTATTGATCGACAGCATTTAAGGATCGGAGACTGGTTGAGGGATGCTGGTTTGGTTTATTTTTTCACTCTCCGAGAGAGATTTTACCCGCCTTAATGAGACAGTTCTACGGGACTTTGGCCATAGGTGGTGATGGATGGGTTGGAGAGGTCAGAGGTGTCTCCATACCATTATCTGTTGAGATTCTAAGCCACGTTTGGGAGATATCCATGAGCGGCACTGTAGTCGATTCACTTGGAGATCGGATCGGTGGCTTTAGACGCATCTTGGAGAGAGATGACCTAGATGAGGGAGCCACTATTGTAGCCTCACAGCTATCTATAGAGATGAGACTTCTCCATCATATTGTGGCCTGAATTCTATTATCGAAGACTGGAATATTTGATTTTATTCAGAGAGAGAGCTCTTAGTTATGGTTGCTTTGGTTCAGAGATTGCTTGTCTGCCTGCCAGTACTGATGGTTCACCAGATGACAGAGGTAGCGACGAGCAGACGACTCTGCTTGCCTTATGGCATGGAACTTACGAGACTATTTTGAGCTTATGGAGTCGATCTTGTAGGAGAGCCATGTAGAGAGCTTCTACACACTGACACTTATGATGAGAGATCCTTGCATCGGATGGGTTACCACAGATACCAAGGTCACTGGAGACGCAGAGTTTTTGGATAGGTGCTTGACTCGGATGAGGATGAGGATGAGGATGTTGCTACTAAAGAGGAGGAGATACAGGGAAATGAGGCCTGGTCATCTGAGCCACCTCATGATTCACCAGAGATGCAACCCGAGCCTTCTGTCTCAGCACATACTGAGATGCTACGTCCAACAGATGTTTCTGACGATAGGATCACTCGCTTGGAGATAGAGATGCGGACCTTGAGACAGTGAGTAGATCAGATCCATGTGAAGATAAGGACTGGATTTCAAGAAATGAGAGAGGGGTTTGCTATTATGATGGCTACCTTGCAGAGACTGACTCCTGGCAGACCATCTTCCCCTCCACCGTCACTAGATGCTCCACCAGCACCACCAACAGATGATCTTGAGATGGGTGTTAATCAGGATGATTCATCAGCAAATTTTGATATTGATGATTTTATGGCAGAGCCTGATCCAGAGACGGGAGTTGATTAGGACACGGAGCCTAATGCTGCTGATGCCTTGCTGACTTTTGAGGCTGTTCCTGCTCCATTTAGTCCTACCCTTATGAGCCTTGACTTACCCTTTACTCCTATCATATCTAGTCCTTCTGATTCTATTCCTTTAGACTCACCCACTATATCCACACTCGTTCTGTCTTCAGATCCACTAATACTTTCATTGACTTACCTACACCATCTATCTTTGTTCCCCCTACCTTTTCTGATAGGACACCTTTAGTACATTCTACTCTTTACTCATTTCTTCCTTATCCAGGGAGTTAGGTTTCTACATTCCTAGATTTCATATTCTTTCCACTTTATCTGGACCTATTTTTGACATCACACCTTCTATCACCGACATTGATCATACTATTCCTGACCCTGTCCCATTTCCTGACACTGGTTCCCTCTAGCACGAGCCAGAGGAGAGCATGAGCCAGAGGCAAAGGCCGAGGATGTGGAGACACTTATAGAACCATCCATACCAGACTAGTAGATCTTCGGTCCATATGGCCGCGACCTTGTCCTTCTAGGATTGCGGATCTATTATATTAGAGATTGGGTCTTCCTCTGATGAGGACAGCATCCACTAGGAGTGGTCAGTGTATCAGTTAGATGTATGTTATATTTATATCAAATTTTGTATAAGTGTATCAAATTTTGTAT
This sequence comes from Areca catechu, assembly GCA_021397845.1. Lineage (NCBI taxonomy): Eukaryota > Viridiplantae > Streptophyta > Magnoliopsida > Arecales > Arecaceae > Areca > Areca catechu. Next base: position 153,574,095 of record CM038043.1, read on the forward strand.
GTTGTTTGTATCAATGTATTACTGCATACATATCTCTTATATTACAAAATATTTGGAAATATATATATATATATATTTATGATGCTTTTAGTATTTTTTCTCATATGTTTATGCTTCATTCTTTATTACTTTTGATACTCTTCTTACTATTCTTTCCACCTTATCCCTACATTGATGGGGAGCTTTGTTATTTCTCCACTTTGTACTATTTTTCATCTTTTTCATGATGACAAAAAGGAAAAGAATGGCGCAGGACTCTCAGGAGGTTCCCGCGAAACATTCTCCCGGAGGTAGAAACTTTAGCAATAGTGGGGGCATATAAAGTTCTAACCATTTGGGAAAGCTCTAGAGGTCACGAAGGAAAGACTTATAGATAGAAAGTTGCATAAGTTCTTTGGGCTTCCACAAAGAAAATGGTTATAAAAAAGAGAGAGAAGGGGGGAAAACCAGGGAGGAGACATAATCTTTGAAGGTCTTGAAGAGAAAAAAAACTTTAAGGCAGAGAGATCCTAAGAAGGAAAGAGCTCTCGAGATGGAAGAGAGTTCAGAGAACTCTTAAAGGAAGGAGAAGGCCTCTTTATATAGGCAAAAGAAATAATGATGATGATTAAAATCTTGAATGACAAGAGATCCATTAAATCACTGATCGCCTCCATCTTTAGTAACCACTTTTTGTAAAATGCTAACCTACCATAAACCGTTCCTGACACCAAAATGACAAAACACCTACTTCTTCGCTCTTTTTGATGAGATATTAATGACCTACACGAGAAGAGAAGAATGGCGGAGCTCGAGGTGACACAAATCAAGAGCATTGTACTCCCATCTTCCAAAATAGCATCGATGTTTTGAAAATTGAGAGTGGGGAGCAACTGTTATACTAATTGATCGGATTGCTTGATCAAAGATAGAATGTGTGAGATGATTAACCAAGTTGAAACAAATTCATTATAGTTATGCAATTCGATGAGGTCCGATCAACTCTACTATGATCTGCCAACTCTGCTAAGATCCGATCAACTCTACTATGGTCCGACCAACTCTACTAAGGTCCGATCAACCATGTCTTATAAAGTTGATCGGACAGATAACCCCTACAGTTGGAATAATAAAACAACCAAGTGAAGAGTTTGATGGCTAATCAACATACCATTTGCATATTCTCGATGACCGAGACAAACATGTTCTCCATTCGAGGACACAAGAAAGCTGGTCATTTCAGAATGTTCGATCAAATGAACAAAAAATAGATGTCCTAATAAAAAGTAGTCATGCCAGCTATTTGCCTCAACAGAAGTAGGTTAGTCTCAACAAAATGCTGTTATAATTAACAAAAAAAAAGTTATCTTCCAACAAAATCCAGTTGTCACAAACATCTATAAATACTAGTAAGAGAGGACTCTCAAAGGATAAGCTAAGCTGTGCATCGTGCCAGGAAACTCTACTATTTAATTCTTTAAGTTTTCCATCTACATGACAAAGTCTGTGTACTCAAGTATTGAAGAGTATTCCACTAGAGAATCTTCCTTTAGTTTAGAACTTGTTTTACAGGTGAAAAGACATCTATGTATTGAAGGGTCGATTAGGTGCTTGCATCATCGTCCAATTTAAGTGACTCACCAAAAGCCATTTAGGATCGGGAGTTTAGTGTCAACAGGATCGAAGCCACAAAGTTTAGTTCCAATTGCATAAGAATCTGGTATTATTAATATAGAATATTATATTATGAATTGAGATCATTGATGTACATAAAAATTTGAGATTGTAATAAATTTTATAGTTGTGTGATCTCTAGATTATCGCTCTAGAGTTTGTACAGTCACATTAGGTAGCCGACTTGTCCGGCATGGTGCTTCACAATCTCATTGACACAATTCATATTTAAATTAGGTAGGGCATGCACACAAAGAAACCATATGTTACCATGTATGGAAGAAACCATTAATAGAATACCCAATCATTAATAGAAGATCCATCCCAACAGACCACCCCAAATGTACCATATTTTAGGCATGAAGCATAAAGTTTAGTCCCAACTGCAGAGTTTCTAAGAGTCTTTTCATGGTGGCAGAGTTGTTTAGGCTAGACTGGAGCAAGGAAAAAAAATACAATTGGGGTGACAGCCGATAGGTTCGAATTTTTTTTTCAAAATAATATTTTAAAAAATATTTACTAAATAGGGTTGTTTGAAATATATTTACAGAAGTGAAGTTGTTTAGTTGATTGAGATGCCGCATCAAAAGCTACAGGTAGTATATGGCTTCATTTTGAGTGAAATACAGGTACAATATGCAACTTCAAATTTCAAAATAAAAATTTTAAAAAATATTTAAAATATCATAACAAAATAAAAATGTTAAAAAATAAAAAAACTAGGTAAAGTTACAGCAAAAGTTTTTAAAAATACTGAAAAAAATAAAAAAATAAATTTAAAAAATATATAAGTAGAGTCACATGTTGTTATCTTAATAATATTATAAAATATTAATATTATAAAATAAAATTTATTATAATATATAATAAATAATATAAATATTATAATAAATAATAGTACACGGGTCTCTGTTGGCCGCCTTCCTCCACCCGCACAAGAACGGCGCTGACGACCTCACTGGAAGCTGATAGGTACAAGTACAACACTTTCCCCTCCGTTGGATTGGCCAAGAGCGGAGGGTTCCTGAAGTAGTCCTTCAAGGCTTCAAAGGCCGTTTGGCATTCATCAGTCCACTGGAAGTGGTCTGACCGGTACAAGGTCTTGAAGAACGGGAGGGATGTCTCGGTCGACCGGGAGATGAAGTGGTTGAGAGAGGCGATGCGCCCCGTAAGCTCTTGCACCTGCTTTTTATTGGTCGGAGGGGTCATGTCAATGATGGTCTTTATCTTTTCGGGGTTGACCTCGATGCCTCTTTGAGTAACTCGGAAGCCGAGAAACTTTTCGGAGGTCACCCCGAAGATGCACTTGGCGGGGTTCAGCTTCATCCTGTGGCGCCTCAACGCATCAAAGGACTTCTACAGGTCCCTGATGTGGTCGGTCCTATGGAGGCTTTTGACAATCATATCATCGACATATGCCTCCATGTTCCTCTCCAACTATTCTTTAAAGACTCGGTTGATCAACCTTTGGAAGGTGGCGCCTGCATTCTTTAGGTCGAAGGGCATCATCTTGTAACAATACAGGCCACTGTTTGTAACAAAGGCCATCTTCTCCTCATCTTCGGGATGCATCCTGATTTGGTTATACCCAGAGAAAGCATCCAGGAAGCTCAAGAGCTGGTGATCGGCTGTCGCATCCATCAGCTGGTCGATTTTTGGCAAGGGGAAGCTATCTTTGGGACACGCCTTGTTGAGGTCTGTGTAGTCCACACAGATCCTCCACTTCCCACTAGCCTTCTTCACTATGACGACATTGGCCAGCCACTCCGGGTAATGAGACTCCCTGATGAAGCCAGCATCGAGAAGCTTCTTCACTTCCTCCTCAATGGCCCTTTGCCTTTTGGCTGCGAAGCTTCTCTTCTTTTGCCGGACGGGCCTGTAGGTAGGATCCACCATGAGCTGATGGGTGACGATATCTGCCGGGATACCCAGCATGTCAGATGCCGACCAGGCGAAGACGTTTGCATTATTTCTCAAGAAGTCGACCAGCTCCTACCTAGCCCCCTCATCCAGGGCGCTCCCTATTTGGAGGACCCTCGTAGGATCATCCTCCCTCAGGGGCACAAATATGATCTTCTCGACGGGCTGACCATGGCTGTCGGCTTCATCCCTTGGGTCTAGTTGCTCGAGCGTGGGGCGCCCATTCAGCTGCTTATCGTGGGTAGCTAGGCATTGCCAGGCCATTCTACGGTCTCTTCTCAACTCCCCAATTCTGTCACGAGTCGAAAACTTGGCCAGCAGGTGGTAAGTGGACACAATGATCCGAAACTTATTGAGAGCCGGCCATCCCAAGATGGCATTGTACGCCAAGGTCATGCGGACGACCACAAAGTTGACGGAGAAGGTTCGCTGGTAAGATTCCGTTCCGAGGGTCACGGGTAAGGCAATCTCCCCTTCAACCCCGACGGAATTCCCTCCGAAGCCGGTGAGTGGTGCCACGGACTTCCGCAGTCTCGACCTGGACAGGTTCATTCGGATGAACACATCATACAATAAAACCTCCGCACAATTTTCATTATCGATTAGGATGCGCTTTACATCATAATTGACGATGACAACTGACACAACCACAAGGTCATCGCCCGGGAGAGGAGGCTCCAAGAGGTCCTCATCAGAAAAGCTAATTATATTGGATCCCCTGGGACTCTTTACAATGTCTTGGTCCTCTTTCCGCCCCCCATCAGATCGTCGATGCAGCATGCCAACGCCTCCATCGGTTGGGCGCTGATTGGGGAGCTCAGCCTCCCCCGGGGGATCTCTAACAGTTGAAGTCCCGGCCCGATCCTGGCGGGGTTGGATATACTTGTTCAGATATCCCTTGCGGATGAGGTCCTCGATGGCGTCCCTTAGCTGGAGGCACTCCTCCGTGTCGTGCCCATGGTCCTTGTGGAACAGGCAGTATTTGTTCTTATTTCTGGAGGCAGGAGGTCCTCTCATCGGGCGAGGTCTTCGGAAGAAGGCCTCGTTCTCAATCTCCATTAGGATCTTCTCTCGCGACAGGGAGAGGGACGCATAGTTGTTAAACCGCTTGAGGTAGTCCCTCGGCTTGGGGCTCTGGCGCCGGTGGATCTGCCGTCGTTGTCAGGAGGTCGGACCACGGGGGCCTTATCGCCCTGCTTCTTCGGGGCCGACCTCCCCTCGGCCAGGCGTTGGTTTGCCGCTTGCTCTTCCACCAAGGCATACTTGTGTGCCTTGGCCAGCAGATCGGTGTAGCTTGTAGGGAGCTTCTTGTCCAGGAAAAACGTGAACCTGGACGAGTGGAGCCCCCTCCTGAAGTCTGACATGGCCACCGCTTCATTCAAGTCAGGGATCTCTATAGCGGTTGAGTTGAAGTGGGCCGTGTAGTCCCGGAGGGTCTCTCCCTCCGTTTGCTCGATGAGGAAGAGGCAGTCGGTGTTCTTCGAAGCCCGGCTGCAGGTCCTGAAATGAGAGAGAAAAAGGGTCTCGAGCTGGAAAAAAGAATGGATCGTACCTGGGTGAATGGTGGAGAACCACATCCGCGCGGCCTTCTTCAGGGTCACTGGGAAGGCGATGCAGTGGAGGGCGTCAGACGCGCCCTGCACCATCATGTGAGCTTTGTAGGCGCCCAGGTGATCCAATGGATCAGTGGTACTGTCGTAGGGGTCCACCTGCGGGATCTTGAAATGGCGGGGGATAGTCTCCCACAGAATCTCTGCGGAGAAAGGCGGGCGAGTGTCGTGCACCGGCTTTCCCTCGACGTTCTGCCGCTCAACTATCTCAGCAATGCGCTCTTCCATGCGCATGATTTTGCTGTCGTAATCGTGCGGATCGGCAGCAAGGCGCCGGCCACCGGGATGAGCAGAGTCAGCGAAAGTGGGGGAGGTTGATCTCGCCCTTTTTTCTTCGGCGCAGGTCCTCATGGACCCCTGGGGTTCTGGAACTGCGTGGGACGAGGGCGGAGGTGCCTCCGGCTGCTGGCTAACACCGGCGACCGGCTGATGATTGACACAGGAAGCCACCGGCGGCTGCTGCTGGCGGTCTGCCATCTCCTAGAAGTGCTGGACCGCCGAGGTAAGCGTCTCGATGCTGTTCACCAATGTCTGGAACTGTTGTAGCCCTAGGGTGATGGTGGGCTTGACGGCGGCGGCGATATTGCTCTCCGCGGGTGGCGCGCTGGGCCCTTGGTGGGAGCGTCCTCCCCTCACGGAGACGCTTTGAGTTCTTCCTCTTGCCATAGCTGGATCCTTCCCATTTATCTCCCCTTTTAGAGTAAAGAGCGCAGTGAAGATTCAGCGCCCTTCCTCTAGTGCCAATCTATTGCCTCTCTTCCTCCTGAACCGGGCTCGGCGGACGCGCTGGAGGGCTCCTCGACCGAACAACCTGCAAGAAGTCCCTGGGTGCCGGAGGGGCTCCGGCGGGGACACTCCGATGCTTAAATTAGAGGAGGGCTGGAGCAACATAACCGGAGGAAGCTTGGAAGGAGAGTATGCAATGGGGAAGAAGAACGTTGCCCTTCATGGAGGTCCCCCGGGCGTCTTTTATAGGCACAGAGTGCTGCCAAATTCTGTTGGGGACCAGGCTGGAAATACCCGAATATGCCTCCAAGAGAACAGGCGTGGCGACAGGATCGTGGGTGGCGGCGTGCCAGGCGTGGCAGAGTAGTGACCATGCGCTGGAGTTTGTTATAACAAAATGTCAGAACTGTCGGAGATGAAAGGTTTCTGAAAACCTCGGGCGATCTCTTCAGCAGTGGGTCAGCTGGCTCCCCAGGAGCCGACCGTGACGATAAAAAGGGCCGTCGCACGGGCGGTGGGGCACCTATTAGCCCTAAATGCTCACAGGTCGGCTCTTTGGGAAAGCCGACCGAGGAGTCGGACTCCGCGCGGGGACTAGCCGACCGGGCACCGGGGGCCGGACCGACCGGGGACTAGCCGAACGGGCGCATCACTATTTTTCTTTCCCAATCAAAATGTTTATTTTTTATTGTGACAGACTGACTTTGTTGTTTCATTTCGGGGTGTTGTTCCGTGGAGCCATTTATACGATTTTGTCGGATTGGATGCATATACTTTGGGAGATGATGTGCAATCGAGCATGCCAGCAGGATTAATATGATCAAACTAAAAGATCGTTTCACGAAGCTTTTCTACGGTGAAAAGCTGATTATATGGTTTCATCAAAAGAGAGGGTGGAGGAATCCGCTGCCGATATGGTGCTGGGTGTCCGCTTTTAGTCTCTTCACTAGCTAGGTCCATATTTCCCCGAGTGGTTCAGCAAAGTAGAAGGGGAATGGCCTTGCTCTCGAGGACTATATATATTACATGAGGGATGAGACCAACTCAACTACAGTTGAACACCGTTAAACAGAATTAACCAGAACCGACATCATCAGCCAATTAACTATTCTTAAACCATCGCTTTTACATTCCAGTGACATGTTGCTCTATAGGAAAATTCCCATGAATGTACTACATGGGTTAAAAGGAGCTTAAATTGATTGGTGTTGGGCTGTTATCGGGTTCAGGCTGTGCTCATGCCAACTTGATTTAGCTATTACGTTGGTCAATGCAGGCCATGCAGGTCAACTAGCAAAACATAGACATGCAATTAGATTCTTGCAATCACGATGTGATCTAGCGATCACACCGCATTTCAATGTGGCATGGTTAATTTGATGTGTTAGATTGGGTTGAGGGCAAAGCTTAACCAAACCTAACCTCCCTATCTTCCGGCCCTTTTCCAATCCAATAAGCTCCTATCTTAAGCTAAATTCGGGTTGCTCGGTGTTATACCCAATTAGCTTTTCTCCAAACCGGACCAAAGATCAGACCGGCTCAAGGGCCGACCGACTCACTTCATAAGAGGTCCGATCGACCTGCTTCAGCAGAGGTCCGACCGACCTGTTTCAGCAAATGTCCGACTAACCTGCTTCAGCAGAGGTCTGAACGATCGGCTTCAGCAGTGGTCCGACCGGCTCAAGAGCCGATCGACCTACTTCATAAGAGGTTCGACCGACCAGCTTCAGCAGAGGTCAGACCAACCAGCTTCAATAGAGGTCCGAATAACCCGCTTCAGCAGTGGTCCGACCGATCCACTTCAGCCATGGTCTAATCGACCCACTTCATCAGAGGTTCGACTGATCTACTTCAGCCAGGTTCGTATCAATCAGAAGGCTCCAGAAGTCCCCTCCAGCTAGTACCATAATTCTGTTATAATAAATTCCACGATGTGGTCACGTCCTGGTGCCACCTGGCTACCATCCTGATTCTTCTAAGGATAGATCGGACATTTCCAGCCTAGCCCTTAACAGAATCTGATAGTGTTCCGCGCCTATATAAGGTAACTGGGGAACTTCGAATGGTAAGGGCATTTCTCATTTTCCACGAGCTATCTTCTTCGTGATTCCTCCATTCTGTTGCTCTAAAGATTCCTTGCTAACTTAGCCATCGAAGTGTTCCCCCCACCGGAATACCATCAGTTTGTGGGACTTCTTTGCAGGAACCGGAAGAGGAGCGCTCCAGCCAAGCCGAAGAGAGCCCGGTCCAGGAGATTTGGCAGCAACACTCGGGTTACTCAAGTCAATTCAAGCTAGGTCTGACTAATCAAGTTACGTTGAAATGAATAAAACTTTTAGAGAAAATATTTTGAATGTTTTTTTTTTTTTTTGATAAACCAAAAAGTGATAGGGGGGATAAATCCTGGTGTAGCTAGCCCCGCAGGCCCCCATCCCGTCAGGTAATGTTCGATACGAGGTGCTCAGATTTACACAGCCTCTCCCTATCTAAAGATGAGTACATCAACCTGACACCACTAAGATGCCGGCCAGTAGATCAGAGACAAAGGAGAAGATCCTGATCTCTCATTCATGCCAACTATCGAGGGCTCCAGAAAAATTTTGGAATTAATCGAGTCACCCGCATGATCATGCCTCGAACCACCGATAATAGTCACTAGATTGAGACCTCTGTCATTTATCAATTCCAATAATACTCTTCCATTCCTTTTCTTCCTCTTGCTATCTCTTTCTTGCTCTTTCTCTCCCTTATCGGGGCAGGTAGGTTGAACTTGACTTATATGCATTATCTCTGATCCTAGCTAAGCGTTATCCTCCACCTTGTTCTCTCTCATTTACTTTTTAATCCGAGGATGATTTAATTCTATATAGATAGAATTACGGTCTAGAGAGGATCAACGTAGGATCTCTCTCCGATCCACTAGTTAAGGTAAACTCTAGTTTTTTTTATTTTCTTTAAAATTTAATTATTGTAATAAAGATATAGAAGTTCCAAGATGAGAACTATGATTAAAAAAAATCTAGATTTTTGAAAAATTAAAACATAGTAATTGATCATTTAAATTCTGAGAGGGTGGAACTTTAGATTTTATTATGTCAGACCTTTACTTAAGATCAACCTTTGGACTCACTGGTTCAAGCCATGTCCGGGCTAGCGAGTTGGGTAAACGGGAACATATGAAAGAAAGCAAGTGGGGAATTTGGTTTTACCTTCCACTTCCGATACATGCAGGCATCCCGGTGGATGATGCACTACTATTATTTTTTTTTTGAAAAAAAAAAGAAAAAAAGAAATATGGCAATCAGTTTCTTATTTTGCTAAAATAAAATTATCCAAATTATTATTATTAATGGATGATTACAAGTTTTTCTCATTTTTTTTGAGAAAAATAATAAAAAGCACGGTCACGACTCGCACATCCTTTTTATAAAAGGGTTACATGTGAATTTGGTTTTCCATCGTTGGATTGTATTGGGGTTGATGCCAATCTCAATCCGAATGCAATCCAACGATCCAAAATTATGTTGAACGTGCTCACCACGGTAGAAATCTTTTATAAAAACTAATAAAAAGCATCGCATCTAAATGAGAAGATTCCCTCAGCGCAGTGGCAGTCTTCCCGGTAGTGGCCATGCCTGGTCTTCTCATTCTCTTTCTCCTCCCCGCTCCACTCCCTCGCCGGTAAGTTAACGATGGCCGATTCCCTCGATGGGTACCCGGTCGTCCGGGAGCTGGGCCGCCTCATCCCCCAGCTCCCGGACGAAATCTCGATCCGGTGCATCGCGCGGGTGCCCCGATCCTCCCACTCGGCCCTGGCCCTCGTGTCGCGATCCTGGAGCTCCCTCCTCCGCTCCCCGTCCTTCTTCGCCCTCCGATCCAACGTCGGCGTCACCCAGCCCTTCCTCTGTCTCAACGTCCGCACCCCGACGGACCAGTCCTGCTGGTACCTCCTCGACCCTGCCGACCGTCGGAACCCTATCCTCCTCCCCGCCCCGCGGCCCCGCACCGTCGGCTCCGCCTACGCCGCCCTCGGCACCGCCTGCGCCGCCCTCGGCACCACCCTCTTCGTCCTCGGCGGGTCCATCGACGGCGTCCCCTCTGCCGCCGTCCAGCTTTTCGACTTCTGCCTCCGGCGCTGGTCCCTCGGCCCCCGCATGTCCGCCGCCCGCGAGTTTGCCGCCGCGGGCGCCATTGGAGGCCGGATCTACGTCATCGGCGGGTGCCTCCCGCCGGCCGATGCCTGGGCCGAAGCCCTCGACCCCGGCCGCGCCGCTTGGTCCACCGTCCCCAGCCCGCCCCACCTCCGGGAGAAGTGGATGCATGGCAGCGCCGTTCTTTCCGGGAGGCTCCTTGCGGTGGCAGACCGAGGAGGGGTGGTGTACGACCCGGCTGCGGAACTGCCGTGGGGCCCCGTGCCGGCCGCGCTCGACCTCGGGTGGAGGGGGAGGGCGGCGGTGGTGGGAAGGATTCTGTACTCTTACGATTTCCTAGGGAAGATAAAAGGCTACGACCTGGAAGCCGATGAATGGAAGCAGGTGGAGGGGGTGGAAAGGGAGTTGCCCGAATTCTTGCACGGCGCCACTCTGGCGAACTTGGGGGGATTGCTGTGCGTTGTGTGGGAAGGGAAGAGGGGAGGGAGATGGAGAAAGAACAAGGAAATGGAGATTGAATGGGCGGGGATTGAGGTCTCAAAGACGGAAAGTGGAGGGCTGCGAGGTTCGATTGTGTGGTCGGATTCTATCATTCTGGCGGTCCCAAAGCGGTCCTCAATTGCTCACTGCGTGGCAGTGGAGTTGTGACCCTCCAAAATTTGAATTCTGGTATGTGATTGCGATGTATTGCACTTCCTTAGTAATGCGTGAACTATAGATTTTCTTATTTTATTTTTTTGTGTTAGATTATACTATATCCAATTGGATTGCATTCTGTGCTTCATGGCCATTACATAGTTGTCTGCAATGTTGGATCTTATCGAAAGTCAAGGTTGACAGGATGAACAATTGTATAGGATATATGTTACGTGGCGAGTTAAGTTTAGGCTCCTTTATTATTTAACTTAAAAATTGCAACTTTATATTTATCATTTTAAAAATTCTAGATAAGACCAGGGTGCTAGTATGGGTTGCTATGATCACAGTTACATTCATTACTGCTTTTTGAAAATGAAAATAAATTTGCATTTGGGTAAGCGATTATCTATTTGAAGAGCAGTAGACTGCATTGTTGATAAATTAGAGCTCAATGGGAGTTGATAGTTGAAGGACACACCATTAGATGGGTAGTGAGGACAAGTTGCATAACATATGCAATTTCATTATTGTGTGCATGGCATTTATGGAGGCACTTATTAAAAAAAATGTTTTGTCAATTAGACTATGACTCATAATCATATAGACAACTGCATACTGGCTATGCCCTTAACATTTCTATACTAGGAATGTATAAATTGATACAAGAATTAGAAGAATATGAGGTTGAACAAAACAAATGGATGAAACATAATGAGGCAATGAGCTGTGTAGGAAAGGTTATAAGAGAACTGAACAAACATGAAACAGCAAACTAACAAAGAACATGATTATGTAGAGGTTCTGATTAGCCTGTATTTTTCATCCCATTAAGCTTTCTTTAGTCACTAAGTTATTATTGCCTCTTTGAAAACCTATAATATACCCATGTTTGGATCATAGGCTTTTTATCCTTACTTTGCCCTGGTTATGTACATTATCATTTGCTTTTCAATTATCTTGTATTGTTTGAGCAATTGAGAAATCCTGAAAGCATGAAAAGAGTGCCAAAATGCTGGATAAACATAAAACGACACCTATAATGTTGTGCTTTATTACCATTGACATCAAGTGATTCTAATCATCCTATCCTGGTAATCTCTTTAGACTTTCTTTAGATCACCATTATCAATACAATTATTCATTTGCTAGATCACCTAAATGATACTACTGTCTTTGTTCTACTCATAAGATTGCTTTGATGGGAACTTCTTGCTTTGCTCATTTTCTTGAAAATATGCACCAACCTTTCAAGAATTGCAACACAATCCATGCGGAGAAAAGGCAAGACTTGATTTTCATTATGTTGATCTAGAAATGAATCAGATGACTATTGCAGGTTGGATCTCAGCCCAATCTTAGTAGCAAGGATCTTTTACTTAAGGTACTGAACCCATTTCAGAATCTTTTTGGAAACTCATCCTGATACCAATTTCCTTGTTTAATAACATTTTTAGTAGACCTGCTTCCCTTCTCCCACATCATTGCACTTTAACCTGTTTCTGGTAACTAAGAGCCGAATTATTTTTTAGAGATTGTTGGAAATTCTTTGCATACTCTTGCAGCATCAGATTCTTGGTTTAAGTTGGACTTCAATTTAATAGAGGGTTGCTCTACTAGTGTCAAAAAGAAAACTCTTTTTGATAGCTTTAATATATTTAGCCATGTATGGATTTTCAACTTTTTCTTCTCTACTTTTTATTCTAGTTATATCAAGCAATAAACCTTTATCAGCTGGTTAAGCCATCAATAAGAAATTTGGAATTCATCCTTTGATGAACTATTCTAGCCTTTATGATGTCAAAGATGACCAATTGTTAGGGCTCCTATTGTAAGTGAATGTTCTCCCATGTAGTTAGTTCCAATACCTTTGCCTACTAGCAATTCCAAATGCATTCTTTGCTGCCAGATCCATATAAAATGCTAATTTTGCTGACTTATTAAGTCTAAAAGTAGTTTCCACTTTATCTTCAGCAATGGCAGAATAAGTAGAGGTGTTAGGTAGTACTAGATCTCCATTGTATCTTTAGAAATATTCTTACTTTGTCTCGCCTTCCCCTTGATCCAGACCATTTGCACTGCAGAAGCAATGCTCTTCATAAAGCCCTTCCATCTTTTTCTCTGAATGAGCAACTATGCGCTTGGTCATGCTCTCATAGCTTTCTTAATGGTTTCAATGTGAGCCTCCATGTTTGGGATGTCTTTCTTTAGTTGCGTATTGGGTTGCTCTAGTAAAAATTGTGCTGTGATGATGGAGTTTCTAGGCTTAATGCCTATTTGTGATAATGGAATCAATGGTATTTTATGGGATTTTAGGTCACTATGAAGATGACATAATGATTGTGGGGTTGGTTGGATCCTTGCTTGAAAGTAACTGGACTTCCCCAAGGCTTTTTAGGAGGTAGGTAATAGAAATAAAACTAATCTCTTTTTAATGCACAAGGGGAAAGGCCCAAAGTCCAGCATGCAACATGTTGTATTCCAAATGATGCAGGACGGCCCGATCGAAATTATTTTAGGGGATTAAATCGTTGGTCATTAAGAAACGACCACTAGGCTAGGTCAAACAAATCCAAGTTTTCTTTTTCTTTCCTTTTTCTCTGGATTTAAACTGAAGTCGGCAATAGAGGGATGACTTTGCTTTGAGAGGCATGCGATTTCCTTCCCTACTTACACGATCGTGCAAAGGGTCTTTTTTTGTGCTTTGACGGGCATGCAAAATAGGGTAATGGCTTCGAAGGGGAAGATCCGGCGAGCTTCGCCGGTGATGATGCTGGGAATGAATGCGGAGACACGGGAAGATGGTGGCACGGCCTAGTTTCGAAGACTGGCGGTGACACGGTGGGGAAAAGGGTGGCACGAACGAAGGTGTCGATTGGAAGGAAGGATTTCGCATGGACGGATGGATGAGACAGAGTTGGCAGTGGCGATTGTGGGGATCTAGACGGGAGGAAGGAGGTGGCACCGAGGAGGTGGCGTGTGGAGAGACTGATGGTGATTGGGATGATGGTCGGTCGTCACGACAGGAAAAAGGGTGACACGGTCGATCGTGATGGTGCGGTCGACGAGTAGCTGAACCCGGGTGCCTCTGAGTCCGGCGATGGAGTGGTTTCTTCGGTGAGGACCTTCTCCGGTCGGAAGAGAGGAAGATGCCATGGTGAACATCGATGTCGGGCGGTGCTTTCACATGCTGAAGAGAGGCGGCGGCCGGCTTGGTTGAGGAAACTGGTGCGGGCACCAGACTCAGAAGAAGACTTCAGGGCTCCATCTGGATCTCTGATTGGCCTTGCCCGAAGAATTAGGGTTTTCTGGTTTTGTAATAAGGGTTGACCTGATCAACTTAATTTTGAGTCTGTAATTTTGTCATTTCAATTTTTGTTGGGTCATGTTGACTCAGCCCAAGTCCAAGGCCCAGGTAGGTGTCATTCCCTTTGCCATAGGGCACCACATTTTCCAGCTACAAGTGGGTGCCACACTCCCTGCCACATCTCCATCTAGTGTACCTTGGTCCCCACGCCTCAAGTAAGCAGGTTCTTTTTTCTTGCACCACTTGGGGGAGAAATCCATCAAGATACCTCAATCCAAGGAGGAGCCAACTTCTTTCCAGATAAACCCAAGCCAGGATGGCAAGAATTTTTCTTGAAGAGAGGATCAAGGAGGTGCCCCACAATGTTCCATAAAAATCCAAGTTATAAAAGGGAAGAGAGCATGTCTTGGGGAGAAAATCAAGGAGGCACCCAAAAGTTTCTAAAAGTGCCAAAGCCATGAAAGGAAGAAGCCTAAACTTGTGGAGCAAGATTAGGAGGTGTCCAAAAGAGCCAAACCATGAAGGAAAAATCCTTGATTCATGGAGAGATACTAGGAGACACCCCCATAACCTGCCATTTGAAGCTGATTTTCAAGTTTTCTTGGAGTTTTTGGGCTGCCCACTCGTGGAAGGAGTCTTGGGAAGAGAATTTGATGCCTAAAGTGTGGGTTAGTCCTATTAGTCCCACATGGAAAATGTATAAAATTTTATTTCTTTGTTATGTCTATATATTCAACTCTATGTAACTCTTGAATGAAAAATGATGAATGAATCCAATTTATGTGTGAGCAAACTTTGTGTTTCTCTCTTCCGCACTTGCATCCAGGTGTTGAGCTCCGTGAGGGAGTAAATCCGGGTTCCCCAGGAACCTTGAGGAGGTGTGAGATCTCCAACCCCAAAATCCTAGGTTAGCCACTTCACTTCCAAACCCTAGCCGCCCATCATCCTCTTCAATCTACCAAACCCTAGCCTACTCCATCTCTCACGGCCCCTCTCTTCAAGTAGTGGCCGACCACCAGCATCCAGGTCCAGTTCGGCTACTTCGAATACGGAGCAAATCCCAGAGGAAGCCAGATCAGCATCCAGGAGAATCAGGACTTCAACAACATCAACTTTCAAGTTCTTCTATCTGGTAAATCCTTCCTTGAGTATCTGGTTCCATAAATTGTTCTTCTTCTTTCCCAGATCTTGAGTTCAGGAGAAGCCAACTCTGCCAAAGGACCAGTATTGGAGGATCCATTATGAAGATATCTGAATCCGGGGATCCAACAATCTGCTCAAGAGAGTCCTTCCACTAAACTCTGTGAAGATCACTGCCTGGTCTGTAACCCTTCTCTTCTCTTTACTTCTGTCCTGTTGAAAGTTCAAAACGAAACCCTAGGTCTGGGAGTTTCTCAACCCCCATCGATCCTTTACTTCTGAACTACTCTGATAATCTAGTTCCTTTAAATTGTGCTTTCAATTATTACATAGTTTCTTTCAATTTAGTTTAACTTTCCTTTGAGTCAAGCCGACTTCTGAAAATAAAAAAAAAAAAAAGAATTAGTCTTAATTTACTTCCGCATCGCATCATCTCTTCTTTCGTTCTGCATCAGAAACGGCCAACGGGGGGCTCAGGCGGTGGTGGTCTTGCTCACAGGTGGAAGAGGGCCGGCGAAGGATGTCGGTGGCAATGGAGCGCGGGAGGCACGGAGGTGGGTTGATTCGATGGTGGGTTTTGGTGGTCGGGAGTTGGGAACAGGGGAAGTGGAGGCTTTGGAAACTTGATGTCGGCTGAAAGGGTCTCGGGAAGGATTGATCGCCAGAGGGAGAAGGTGGTGTGGGATTTTTGCTTGCTGGTGAGGGTGCTCGGAACACCGGGCTGTAATGGGATACCGGTGTTGTTGCTGGAGAGATAAGTGTAGGAGGCGCGTGAGGAAGAATGGTTTTGGTGTTCAGGAGTTAGGATCTCGGAAGGCAAAACAGCAAAGAGGGAGAAGAGGGGAAGATGAAAAATAGAGAAGGGGAAGAAGATTAGAAAGAATAGAAGTAGGAGAACCGGGAGAAAAAAGGAGAACCGGGAGAAGAGAGGAAGGAGCAGGAGAATCCAGGAAAAAGAAGAACCAGGAGAGAAAGATGAAGAGAGAAGGAATTAGAAGTAGAGAAGGAGAACATGGAGAAGAAGAACCTAGAGTGAGGAAGAGATAAGAGAAAGAGGGAGGGGGAAGTAATCGGGAGAAGAATACTCAAAAATTTTTATTCAAATTCTTGATCCTCCTTTATGAAGCTTGCATCTTTTAAATAAGCTTAAACAACCATAACTAACTGAGGGATCCCGATAAAAATAAATCCTAAAATAAACTCCAAACAATCGGAGCAAACTGAGGGATCCCGATTAAAAACAAATCCTAAAATAACTGAAACAAACTATCCTAAAAACTTCGATTCAGTTTATTTCATTCATGAGTCGGAGATAAAAATAAAATATCCCTTACCCCATACACCTATAAACATACTCAAAACTATATCCATCTGGATCAAGATTAGTGCTGGGTGTACATTGAGATCTGTGCTGGGTGATGTCCTCATCACCGAAACCTTTTCCATTTAATTTCATTTTTCCCTCCTCTTTTTACTTAAGTGGCAGCATGGATTCCAAGCAGTTTAGTGGTTTCCCTCTTAAAACAAGAAAGCTTGATTCCTTTAAAACTATACTTAAGGCCTTCAGCACTCACTTGCATTCTTGGAATGCCACCTCAGTCCTTTACCTATTGATTAAACTTTTATTCAATCAAGATCTTAAATAGAAACCAATAAACAGCACACAAGGGCACATCACTAGGAATTAGAAGAAAATAGTAAAAATATTTCTTCCTGTAGTTGTTACTAGTTTCCGAAAGTGTCGTCTTTGTCATAGAACCTGTTAATTGAACCTCTCCATCCTATTTTCTACTTTTTTATTGTTTCCTGTTCTACTGTTCTTCTCTCCTTTCTCTCTTTTTCCCTCTTTTGTCTGCTTCTTGTTTTCTTCATTTTCACATATTTCTACTTCATCTATCTTCTTCCTTCTCTCCTTTCTTTCCACTCATCTTCCTTCTTAGTCATACATTCGTATCCCTTTATTCGAAACTGTTATGCTCCTTTATCCTCCTACAATTGGCTGTAGGCTCCATTCAAGCTTTCTTCAATTAAGTGGGAGAGGACATGTTTTATTCCAAATATGTTTACTTTTTGGCCTTGAACTCAGATGTCGAAACAGCTTGGCACATGTTTCATCTTGTATGTGATGAAACCAATTTAGTTCCATCCAAAATACATGATTTTGGACCAAACCACTTATGCATGCCGTTCATAGATATCTATAATCAGAAATCATCTTTTTATTGTTAGATTGTACACTTAATACATCTATACTTTTTTTGTTTACCGCATAATATCTATCTATCATATTGATACCATACTTATAGTTCTGATGTACAAAAGAAATACATTTTCTGCTGAAGGACCTCTTGGCTAAAATTGTATTGAGTGAAACTAGATGTCAGAACTATGCTGGTCTAGGGCTGAGCAAAACATTGAACCAAGATTTTCAGCCGATGCTTTTATGAGGAAATAGAGGAAATAAAGCAAAGAAAGAAAAGGAGAGGTAGGAGTCATAAAAGCATTATCATTTATTAATGGGAAGACTTGATATTCTATGTGATAGTCAAAAAGCTTAGATCACAACTTTTGCTCACTAAGGATCCAAACCAAACTCTTCTATAACATGCAAGAAGACTGTCTCTACTTGTAGTCCACCAGCTAGAGGTGAATTGATGATCCCCAGGACCTGCATATATAAAGTTTGTGAAAAGGTAGCCTAGAACACAAACCTGTGATTAGGAGGATTTCTCAATTAACTGCTCGCTGATCTTTGTTTGTGTAATACTCATGTAGGGTTTCAGAGGTCACTGAAGTTCTATGTCATAATCCTAAATGCTTTGAGCCCCTTTGTAATCTTCTCTCATATAAAATTCTCATATAAAAATTCCTAGCTTCTAAGCATGCATTATTTATTTTCCTTGTCTAATTCTAGAGTTTAGTAATTTCTCCTTGTATTTCTTCTGGTTAATGTGAAAAAGAGACCACTTTTTGCTACATACCCTCCGTAATAAGATAACCAGACTTGTTTTCTTTTGAAGCTAATCCACTACTGAGAATAATAGTAATTGGGGCTATTGTCTCTTGAAAGGAGATAAAGAACCAGATGTGTTGCTAACATTCACCTCAGACCTACTTGTGTAACTTATCCCGATGGAGAAGTGAACTGCAGGTGCAAGACACCGGTGGCCACCAATTATGTGTTACCTCATTCGCTTGTCTAAGTTGAGGAGGGCTTGGTTTGACTCTGCTCCACATCTATAAAACATGCAACGATGTGTTCTGACTAGGGTGAGCTATGAAGCATGGCAGACTTTGATTCATGTTGGTGCATGATGCAGTGTAGGTCACCGGTCCATGCTCAACTGATCATACACTGAATGCAAATATGGAAGTACCAAGCATGCCATGCATTGCAATATGCTCCAGTGAAAATATTTTGTTTCACTTCACATAAGACCTAAACCATGCACTTAGGTAGCTTTCTTCTGGAAAGGTGCTACCGAACTTTTACATCATGCTGTGTGATACATCATGCCCATGACAAGCAAGTTGCCTCATGGGATCAATAACCGTTCTTAATCTGGACACATTATTACAATTGTCAAACAGTCTCTGCATGTCAGAAATTGTGTACTGCAGAATCTGTCACCAGTTAATCTAGTCTTGCCCGATCCTAACCAGGGAAAGAAAGAATCAAAAGCAGGTTGATTTATACATGGCCTTTATGTTCATTTGAATTGACAGGGATAGAATTTCTGATATGTTATGCCTTCAAAAAACTGTGATGACAATATCACTGGTTCAACAATTAGTGGCAGCAGTCCTGTTTCTGGTTGGTTTTAATTTTTTTTTGGCTTTCTTTTTATTCTAATAAAAAATGAGGTCGGTTGCTGCATTTTGAGATTTATGTCATTTGCTCGTGTCTTTGGTCTATGGTATGTTGGCTTTGCTACAGGTCTATATTCTGCTCAAAATTTAACTTCTAGAACCAGGTGTTTGTCTAATTTATATTAACTAAATTAATTTCGCAGGTTCATGTGTAATTCTGTTACAGTAGACAGCCAGCAGAGGTTACTATCCCAAGAATTTACTCATATGGGCCTGCTAGCGAGACCATGAAGTGATCGGGGACCAATTGGATGATGCAAAACGATTGAAAACTGAGAGTATCAAACCATGGAATTTCATTATCATGTAAACAAACTAGGTGCACGTAAGATTCTCAAGTATTTCTAATGCTTGGCTTTTTTGTGTAAAATTTTAAAAAATAATGAACGTGTGGTGTGAAATATTAGATCCATCAATTAAGGTTGGAACTCTGTGGTCTGTTCGATTTTAAATAATTTTTTAAAATCAAACCATCATTTAGGTTTAAGATATTTTTAAAATTAAATATTTAATTAAATATAATTAATTTTTTTATTCGATTTTGTGTTAGTTCAGTTTGTTTATATGATTTTTTTAAAGTATTTGAAAGGTTTTTTAAGTTTAAGCGGGTTGATTGGTTTGAATTTTTAAAAAAATGAAAAAAAAAAAAAGGGAAAGGGAGAACTAAGAAGCCATTAAAAGAGAAAAGATCATGAATGAGAAAATAAAAATAATAAATTTATATAATATTCTAAAAAATAGAAATATAAAATATGTAATATATTCATCTTTGTATATATATATATATATGGTATAATTATTGTTGATGTATAAGCGAAGGCATGTGCATTATTGATGGGCTGAATGGCGGCATCTCAGAGGAATGATAGGAACGTATTAACTTCATCTCAACCCGCACCTCCAAGATGGTTCCCTAGGCTCGATTAACTATTAGGCAATTTGGTTTATGTCGCCAAACAATTGGCCAGTCTTCTAGTTGAGTTGTTTGATGCATGAATAGTCGTAAGCCCATCTTGATACGATTGGTTTGAGTGCGGATAGTGGCATGCAAAATTCTAATGGTCGTTGACATTACAATAGAAAAATTTCTATAATAGGAATCTTAGGAAACAAAATCATATTATTTCAGCTGGATTCGTTATGGCCATTAAAAATATACCCCACTCTCGGGGGCATTTTGTTTTGTTAGATGGCCATATAAATAGATAAGAGGGATCTTTGATTTAGGTGCATACTAAAAAATGTTTTTACTTGCCTTTGTTCTTGCATTCATCAGATTATCATAGGCCTCTGGCTCCGTTCATTATAGCTTCTTGTTTTCTGATCATTAACTTGAGCATCGGAGTATCCTTGCCGGTAATTCTAGTTTAGAGATCTTTTTGTAGATCCTTGGAGCGAAATCGTCTAGGAAAACCTTTAGTTCTTACCACGGACAACTAGAACATTCTTACTCCATCATCGAAGTTTAGTGATAGGCGAATGGGTGGTAACAGATTGGCACACAAGATAGGGTGCTGGTGGATAGGCATTAGCATAATAGAAGCACAGTAAGCATCTCTCTGTCGGAGCTAGAAGCTATGGTAGTTACACATGCACAAGACACCTCTACCAGCTATATCGAAAAGCCATCGCATGGTGAGGTCCGGTGCAACCAGGAGGTGGAACCTCTCACTCCACCTCCATCGTCATTAATCTAGTAGGACTAGCTCACTCTCCTCGCATAGCAGGTCCAAATACTGGTAGCGGTAGTTCAGGACTTGTAGCTGCAGCAACTCTCCATGGCAACACAGCAGCAAGTGGGCACCCCGGTCGCCTCGGCTTTTGCTGCTCACACCAATTGTTGATCCTTATATCAGCACACTCCTCACCAACGGTCTCCTTCCCCAGGTGGCTTTCCAAGAGGGGGTGAATTGGGATAATAAAAACTTTCAAGTATGTGCATTTTAAAAATCTTTTAGTGTTGGTATTGTGATAAATTATGCAACGGAAGCAACTAAATTAACAATCACAAAGGAGTCAAGCAAACGTAATCACAAATACAAGGAAATTAGAGTGGTTCAGAGCAACCCGTTCCTACGTCCACTATCCAAGTACCACTTAAGATTTACACTATATTCTTTCTAGAATATAGTCGGATTGTTTTACCAGGATCACAATCCAAACCCTACACCCTTTGGTTTTTATACCGGGCTCACCAAAGAACCTACACTTGGTTTTAAACCGGGCTCACGAAGAACCCAAGTTCCTTTGGTTTTTAATACCAGGCTCACCAAAGAAATCCAAGTTAGGTTTTAATAGGCTCACTTAAAAACCTTTCAATACTCACAAGACACAGTCCCTTGCTGCTCTTGGAGAGGAAATAAGATATATCAAAAGAAACTAGCAACTTTACAACAAACCCAATTTGTTTGGTAGTTGTCGATGAAGCTCAAATTGAAGCCTTACTTTAGATGCTCTTGAATACTTTTAAAGCTGCTTCTTGACTTCCTCAAAAGTTGGATTCAATGAATGAAGATGAGTTGGAGAAGCTTTGAATCCTTTCTTGAATGCTCACTTGAAGTTGGTTGGTGAAAGACTTGTAATTTACTTGAATACTCTTTAATTTTCAGTGAATAATAAATAATCATCCTTTAATCCATCATAAATACTCTCCTTTTATAGTTTTCAAGCAAATCTAGTTGTTGTAGGGCTTGGGGAATCGAAATAGAGCCGTTGGAGCCTTCTTGAAATTTAAACAATCAATTCTGCAACTAGCCATTACAGGCCTGAACCCGACACTCGAGTCGGTTCGAAGTCTCAGACAATAGAAAATAGAACTCTGTACGAGTCGGCTCTTCTAGGTTGAGTCGGCTCGAAGTCTCAGTCAAGATAAACACAAACTCTGGATGAATCGGCTCTTCTGGGTCAAGTCGGCTCGAGGCTTTAAGTTTCTGAAACTTGAGATTTGAAACTTCTGGTCAAGTCGGCTTATTATATTCGAGTCGACTCGGATTTCTAAAACTCTGAAACTCTTCATGCCTTGCCAAAATAGGAGTAGGCTCTTGATCCATGAGTCGACTTGAGCAGAACTTCAAAATTCAGCCAATTAAATCTCCAACCAATACAAGTCTTCCGAAACTTCAAAATAGGTTATAAAAGATATCTTACCTAATCAAACTCATTTTTACTCATTTATAGCCCTTTTTACAATATTACAAGAATGAAAATTATGACTTTACAACTTTGAGGTCTTCAATTCAATACACTTCATTAATTAATACAACCGTACCGGGATAACTTCCAGCTAAGTAAGAAATAAAGTGATTCATTGATAAATGCTTCCTACAAAAACTTCTTGAATAATTGAAAGAGTTAGTCAAAAATACATGCTCCAATGTTTTGTAATCATCAAAATCATTCCAAGGGTCAACAATCTCTCCCTTTTTGATGATGACAAAACACTGGGCATGACAAACTTAAAAAAAACTTTACAATTGCATGTATAGTAACATACTATGTACCAATATTCATATGTATCAATGTATATTCAAAATAGTATGTATCGGAACAGATGAAGTCTCATGATATAGTATCAGAATTGAAAAGAACTAGTGTCAAAGCAAAGTATCAACAATTAAGAGCATGTATCAGAATAATACGGTTATCATACCAATCATAATGTATCAAACAAACTTTTCAATACTAGTTCAGTACTTTATATTTAAAAGAATTTTCAATAATTGCTCCCCTTTTTCATGTAACAATTGCTATTCTTCTCATTTCGCTTGATTTCATGCACTTCTCTCCCTTTTTGTCATCAACAAAACATAATAATGAGAAATATTACTGGGAACATATTTGAGATAAAAGCATTTTTCCCTTTGACAAAATTAAAATTATTCATGTACAATTAATTATAAACATTCATACCACTCATTAATTATAACATAAGTTTTTCCAAAACACACACATATATATATATAAGGAGTGTCTATACAAAATGTGATACAATACAAAAGTGTCAATATACTACAAAACAGTATCACATGCAATAAAAGAAATCTAAACTCAAAAGGTAGGGCTAGACTCATCTTCACTAGAAGAAGAGTCAACTTCTAAAATACCAGACTGTGGTTTGAACTTAGGAAATCTAGGCCTAAGGTCCCTAAGTCTAGTCCTAATAGCAATAGGTGGTCTAGCAGCTCTAGGTCTAGAAGGTGAAGACCCAGCAAAAATCAGGATCTGAGTCGGCTGCACCGTAGGAGGATCTGACAACACCAAAGTGCTGGTACTGGAAAGAATCTGCATCGCTGGAGTACCTGCAATATCAGTGTGTTGCTTCTCAGTGACTGCAAGTAGCTTAGTAGCCTGTGTAGTAGTATAATGCTCATCAAGAGTGCCAACAGTGTGCTCAGGCTCTGCATGTCTAATATCAGTACCATCATCTGGTCCAGGTCCATCATCTGGTGGTGGAGGAGGTGCTGATGGTCCAGCTGCATTGATCTCCCGAAGGGCTGCTAAGATCTGCCAGAATCCATCTCTCATCTTAGTCTGTAGTGCATCATCCTGGCATCAGTCTCAGCTCTCCCTCGCTGTAAAGTGGAAAGCTCATCCAAGATAGTCTGCAATCTTGGATCATCATGCAAACCACCATAAACTGAATCTCTCACAGGTGATCGAGGTGAAGAAGGTGCTGGCTCAGAGGGTCTGGCCTCATCAGTAGGTCGCTCAGTCTCGATGTCCTGTGGCTATCCAGTCTGCTCATCATCAGAAGACTCCTCATCAGAATGTGCCACTCTGTGTCTTGAGATCTTCCAAATCTATATGTCTTCAACCTTATGAAAGCCCATTCCGTTCAGTGACTTGGCATTGTATCTGTCAGTATGTAATAAAGGTCACCCGTCCTCACCTGACAAATCAACACCGGCATCTTGAAAAAGTAAAGTGAATACCATGCCATAAGGAAGACAAGCTCGTGCCTTGCGAGCTGCTTCCCTCATCTGAACAATCATAATGTAAGGCAAGTTGAGGGCCTCCCCCTCAATCAGACATCTCATAAACACCATATCTCTTTCACTTATCCAGTCGAATCTTCCAGTTCTGGGTAAAAACACGCTACCAATAATGTTATGTAAGAGTCTCATCTCCAGGGATAATAGGTTGGCTTGAACATAAACAATCCCTAAAACATCTCTTCTCTCTAAAATAGTTCTTAAAGTCTTTTGTTTTTCTTTCATTACCAGAAAACATTCTCCTTCTTTTGGAATTTGTAATAATGTACTCAATTTTTATTTATCCACAACAATACTTTTCCCTATAACAACAGATTCCAAATGAAATGTACCAAGGGACAAATTTTCAAAGAAATTTCTAACCAAGGTTGGATAGGTAGGTAGATTAAGCATGCAAAAGTGTTTCCAACCCTGAGCATCAAGCCAATCACCTAATTTCACGTTCTCCTCTTCTAGAAAATTGAAATCCACAGTTCTTCCAAAGGTTACCTGTTGATTTTCCATAAGAATAACCTATCTAGAAGCATCTGGAGCATCGGTCGGCTGTTGCTCAAGCTATTCTTTAGTGGGTTGAGAAGCCGAATCATCTAACCTTCATTTTGTCCTCCGTTCCTCTACAATGGATTGGATCACCCTCCTAGGTCTTTCTCCTACGGCCTTCCTAGGTGCCATTGATCTTGGGTTAAGGCTTAGGAGAGGTTATAGAGGAGTTTCTATGGCTTGGGAGAGGAAACGAGAGAAGATAAACAATGGAAATGGAAAGAAGTTAGAGAAACAAAGCTACGGCACCCTATTTAAAAAAAGCCTAAACCCGTCCTTCGAGTTGGCTCAATAGAACAGGGGATTGCTCGAGTCGGCTCGAGCAAAAATAGAGGTTAAAGCTCAAAAGGTTAAACTAAAGGTTTCTATAGCTAAATTGTTACTAAGTGAAGTGGTCAATAGCTCTAAAATGAATTTGGAAGACTTTAGATAATTTTTCTTAATTTTGAAAAAGAATATGTCAGGAATCTTAATATAGGTCACACAAACCTAACTCTCCTCTGATCTTTTCAAATCTATCCTGTTTAAGAGGCTTGGTAAAAATATCAGCTAGTTGGTTCTCAATAGGGACAAATTCTAATTCTACGTTGTTATTCAAAACATGGTCTCTAATGAAATGATGCCTTATTTTTATATGCTTTATCCTAGAATGCTGATTTGGATTTTTAGATAAATTAATAGCATCTGTATTATCACATTTGATAGAAATTTAGATTGGATAACATCATAGTCTTCTAGCTGTTGCTTAATCCATAACACTTGTGCACAACATCTCCCTGCAGCCATATATTCTGCTTCAGTAATGGACGATGTTACAGAGTTCTATTCCTACAGTGCCATGAAATTAAGTTAACACCTAGAAATTGGCATGTGCCACTGGTGCTTTTTCTATCAATCTTACAGCCACCATAGTCAGCATTCGAATAACTAATTAGCTTTAAAGATGAATGCTTGGAATACCATAATTCTATATTACATGTGCCTTTAAAATATTTAATAATTCTTTTAACAGCAATAATGTATGATTCTTTTGGATTTGATTGAAAAGTGCACACACAAACACTAAATAGAATGTTAGGTCTACTGGCAGTTAAATAGAGTAGAGATCCGATCATACATCTATATAACTTTTGATCAATACTTGTGCCATTTTCATCTTTATCTAATCTACATGCAAGACTCCTGGGTTATCTAGCTTTTTGCTTGATTCCATGCCAAACTTTTTGATAATCTATTTAATGTATTTAGCTTGGTTGATTAGAATCCCTTCCTTCGATTGTTTGATTTGAAGCCTGAGAAAGTAGTTCAGCTCATCCATTAGACTCATTTCGAATTCTTCCTGCATTAACTTAGCAAAATCTTGACACGGGAATTCATCAATAGATCCAAATATTATATCATTAACATAAATTTGAACAACTAAAATATTATTATTTTTCTTTTAGATAAATAGGGTAGTATCTACACTACCTCTTACAAAATCATTTTCAAGTAAAACCTTACTTAATCTATCATACCAGGCTCTAGGTGCCTGTTTAAGATCATATAAAGCTTTATTTAACTTGAAAATATGATTTGAAAAAGAGTGATTGATAAAACCAGGCGGTTGTTCTACAAAAACTTCTTCAGATAAAAAATTATTTAGAAAAGCGCTCTTTACATCCATCTGAAATAATTTAAAGTTCATAAAACATGCATATGCTAGAAGTAATCTAATAGCCTCTAGTCTAGCTACTGGTGCATAAGTCTCATCAAAATCTATTCCTTCTTCTTGGTTGTAACTTTGAGCTACCAGTCTAGCCTTATTTCTAATAACATTACTTGTTCATCTAGCTTGTTTCTATAGACCCATCTAGTACATATAACAGGGTAGTCTAATGATCTCTCTACAAGTATCCAAACATTATTTCTCCTAAATTGGTTTAACTCATCATGCATAGCTAACATCCAATTATGGTCGGTTTCAACTTCTTATATGGTATGTGGTTCTACATGAGATACAAAAGCAATTAAATCATGTGCATCCCTATGTGAAGCTTTAGTCCTAACACCTTGTGATGGATCTCCTATAATGAGTTCTTTGGGATGTGATTGTACATACCTCCATTCTTTAGGTAGTTCTTCATGATTTTTACTTACCAACTCTTCTTATTGTTCATCTGATTGCTTGTCTTTGATAGTCATGTCTTTCAATTCATTTTCAAGTGTACTTACATCATCAATACAATCTTCTTTTCTAGAAGATGCAATGTCAGTCTTATTGAAAATAACATGAATTGACTCTTCAATAGTTAAAGTTCTCTTATCGAATACTCAATATGCTTTACTATTAGTCGAATAACCAAGAAAAATAATCTCATCAAATTTAGCATCAAACTTACCAAGGTTATCCTTACCATTGTTAAGCATAAAATATTTACAACTAAAAACATGAAAATATTCAATATTTGGCTTTCTATTATTCCATAATTCACGGGGATTTTTCTTATAATAGGTATGACTAAGACTCTATTTAAAATGTAGCAAGCGGTATTTACAGCTTCTACCCAAAAGTATCTTTGAAGATTTCCTTCACAAAGCATCATTCGGGCCGTCTCTTCCAAGGTCCTATTCTTTTTCTCTACAATACCATTTGTTGTGGTGTTCTAGGAGCGGCGAAGTTATGATCAATACCGTGCTTTATACAAAAGTAATCAAAAAATTGATTTTCAAATTCTATACCATGATCACTACGAATAGAAATAACAGAAAGATTTTTCAAGTTAGAAACTCTTTTGTAAAACTTTTTAAATACTCTAAAAGTTTCATCTTTATGTGCAATAAATAAAATCCAAGTGTATCTTAAAAAATCATCTACAATCACAAGACCGTACTTCATACTACCTAGGCTTGTTGTCATAGTGGATCCAAATAGATCTATGTGAAGTAGTTCTAAAGGTCTAGTGGTAGAAATAGTATTTTTGAATTTAAAACTCTCCCTAACTTGTTTTCCTAATTGGCATGCATCACAAACATAATCAAAATCTATTTTAAACTTTGGCAAACCTTTGACTAAATCTTTTAAATAAGCTTTGCAATAGAATGCATGCTAGCATGTCCAAGTCATCTATGCCATAGTAGACTTGATTCCTTGCTCTTATCATTTATTGCTACAAGACTTATGTTACTTGACATAGCTAGATCATTAAGATCTACCATATAAATATTACCAAGTCTATGTCTAATGAACTTTGTACTAGAGTCAAGAAGATCAGCTACTATACATATTGAAGCCTTGAAGAAAATATTAAAACCAATATCACATAGTTGACTGATACTTAACAGATTATGCTTTAACTTTTCTACTAGTAGTACATTCTTAATAAAAGTGGAAGGAGTAATTTTAATTTTACCAATATTGATTATCTTTCTTTTATGGTTGTCACCAAATATTACCATGCCACCAACTTTTTCTTCAAGGATGAAGAATTGATCTATATCACCTGTCATATATCTTGAGCAGCCGCTATCAAGATATCATATTTTCTTTGTGCTCATGGCTATAAGACATCCCTGCAAAATAATCAAGTTGTGGATTTAGGTACCCAAGCTTTCTTAGGTCCTTGCAAGCTAATATGATTGGTTCTTTTTGGAACCTAAATTTTTTGATTTTCTTTTTGCCATTATATTTCAAATGACACTCAAAAGCTTTATGACCTATGTTATTATATGCATAGCAAATAATTCTTGACTTTGGATAAGAAGCATATGATGTAAACTTAGGTCTATATTGTTTTGATGTAATGAACTTTAAAATATTAGAAGTGGATGCAGAAAACTTATTTATATTTGTTCCTTTATAACCAATTCCAAACTTGTTACTAGAATCTGTTTGATTTTTCAAAATCAATTCAAGTTTGTTAGAGCTTAAAGTTAATTTTTCAACTAATGGTTTAAGCTTTTGAACTTCCTTTTGTAAGTCAGTATTTTTCTTTTGTAAAATTTCAATTTTTCAAGAAGTTCTTCCTTTTCAAATTGAACGGTTTTAAGTCTTTCCTACGTCATACTTAATTCTCTTTGTAAAATTTTGTTTCTTTCACAAACTTCATTTTTATCTTTTTCAAGAGTATCATAATTATTTTTTAAACTCTTTATTTTCAAACCAGCCTTTTTGTATTCAATCAACGGTTCACAAAAAGCATTATAAAGCTTATCATAGATAAAATATAATTTGGTTCAGAAGTTGTTACCTTATCCTCTAAACTTATAAGACAAATCTGAGCTATCTTCGTTGTATCTTCTTCTTCTTCAGTTGATGTAGATTCATCACTGTCGCTCCATGCCGCAAGCATTGCTTTCTTTTTCTTTCTCTTAAACAACTTTTTCTTGATTTCTAGATAATCAGGACGTATGTATCTTGGTTTCTTGCATTCATAACAGATTGAAATTTGATCTTTGTCCTTATCTTTTTCTTTTTCTTTTTCATAGTCTTCTTTTTGAATTGCTTTCTCCATCTATTTGTTCTTCTTCTTCCCATAAATCTTTTGAACTTTCTCATTACTAGGGCAATTTCATCATCCTCCATATCATTATCATCAGAGGTATCTGAATGTTCATCCTTATTCTCTTCAATTGCTTTAAATGCGATGGTCTTTTTTCTTTTTGAGTCTTCTTCTGTTCTTTGTTGCATGGCTAGCTCATGTGTGATCAATAATCCCAACAACTCATCTAATGGAAGTGTGTTCAAATCCTTTGCCTCCTGAATAGCTGTAACCTTTGCTTCCCATTTTTCAGGCAAAGATCTCAAAACTTTCTGTACTAAATCAGCATTAGTATAGGTCCTATCAAGACTTTTAAGACCATTTATAATGTCAGTAAAATGTGAAAGCATAATATGTATAGTTTCATTTGGCTTCATTTTGAATAACTCATAATTATGCACAAGAAGGTTAATTTTAGAAGTCTTTACTTGTGATGTGCCATCGTGTGTGATTTCAAGCTTATCCCAAATTTCTTTAGCATAAATACACGTGAAAATTCTATTAAATTCATTTAGCTCCAAAGCATAATAAAGTAAATTCATGGCTTTGGTATTTAACTCGGCCTTTTTCATATAATTCTCGTCCCATTCCTTTTCAGGTTTGAGAACCTTAACATCATTAATTCTAATAGTGGGCGTGTGAGGTCCTTTATGAATTATCTTCCATAATTAAAAGTCTACTGCTTGAATGTATATCTTCATCCTAGCCTTCCAATATGTGTAATTTATTCTAGTAAAAAGTGGAGGTCAGTTTATGGATTGGCCTTCGGCCAAGGAGGTACTTATGGGATGTGCCATCAATCTTTACTCTATGGATTTCAGAGACTCTGCTATGATACCACTTGTTGCCTAGATGGCTTCCCAAAAGGGGGGTGAATTGGGATGATAAAAACTTTCGAGTATATGCACTTTAAAAATCTTATAGTGTTGGTATTGTGATAGATTATGCAATGAAAGAAATTAAATTAATAATCACAAAGGAGTCGAGCAAACGCAATCACAAACATAAGAAAATTAGAGTGGTTCGGAGCAACCCGCTCCTATGTCCACTATCCAAGCACCACTTGGGATTTCTACTATACTCTTCCTAGAATACAGTCGAATTGTTTTATCGGGATCATAATCCAAACCCTACACCCATTATTTTTTATACCGGGCTCACCAAAGAAACCCGCACTTGGTTTTAAACCGGGCTTACCAAGAACCCAAGTCCCTTTAGTTTTTAATACCAGGCTCACCAAAGAAATTCAACTTAGATTTTAATAGGCTCACCTAAAAACCTTTTAACACTTACAAGACACAGCCCCTTGCTGCTCTTAGAGAGGAAACAAGATATATTGAAAGAAACTAGCAACTTTATAACAAACCCAATTTGTTTGGTAGTTGCTGATGAAGCTTAAATTGAAGCCTTGCTTTAGATGCTCTTGAATACTCTTAAAGCTGCTTCTTGACTTTCTCAAAAGTTGGATTCAATGAATGAAGATGAGTTGGAGAATCTTTGAATCCTTTCTTAAATGCTCACTTGAGGTTGGTTGGTGAAAGACTTGTAATTTACTTGAATGCTCTTTAATTTTCAGTGAATAATCAATAATCATCTTTAATCCATCACAAATACTCTCCTTTTATAGTTTTCAAGTAAATCTAGCCGTTGTAGGGCCTAGGAAATCAAAATAGAGTCATTGGAGCCTTCTTGAAATTCAAATAGTCAATTCTGCAACTAGCCATTACAGGCTTGAACCCGATACTTGAGTTGACTCGAGATGGTTGAGTCAGCTCGAAGTCTCAGATAATAGAAAATCAAACTCTATACAAGTCGGCTCTTTTGAGTTGAGTCGGCTTGAAGTCTCAGTCAAGATAAACACAAACTCTGGATGAGTTGGCTCTTCTGGGTCAAGTTGGCTCGAGGCTCTAAGTTTCTGAAACTTGAGATTTTGAACTTCTGGTCGAGTCGGCTCAATATATTCGAGTCGGCTCAGATTTCTGAAACTTTGAAACTCTTCGTGCCATGCCAGAATAGGAGTCGGCTATTGATCCATGAGTCGGCTCTTAATCCATGAGTCAGCTTGAGTAGAACTTCTTCAAAATTTGTCAATTAAATCTCCAACCAATACAAGTATTCCAAAACTTCAAAATAGGTTACAAAATATATCTTACCTAATCAAACTCATTTTTACTTATTTATATCCCTTTTTACAAGATTACAAGAATGAAAATTAGGACTTTACAACTTTGAGGTTTTCAATTCAATACACTTTATTAATTAATATAACTGTACTGGAATAACTTCCAGCTAAGTAAGAAATAAAGTGATTCATTGATAAATGCTTCGTATAAAAACTTCTTGAATAATTGAAAGAGTTAGTCATAAATACATGCTCCAATATTTTGTAATCATCAAAATCATTCCAGGGATCAATAATGCGCTAGCTGGATCCATACAAAGGTACTGCTGATCTGCTTACCTCGAGAGTTGCAAAGCTCTTATACAAATTCAAGGTGCCACTGATGCCCTCTTCTACATCACCTTTCCAACTATGCTGCACCAAGCGATGCAAGCTTGTACACCCGGCTTGAACCAAGGAGATAGACTCCTTTAGATAGCTGGAAAAAAAAGATTTGTTGCCCACT
The DNA here is from genome assembly GCA_021397845.1 of Areca catechu. Classification (NCBI taxonomy): domain Eukaryota; kingdom Viridiplantae; phylum Streptophyta; class Magnoliopsida; order Arecales; family Arecaceae; genus Areca; species Areca catechu. The sequence continues at coordinate 153,605,786 of CM038043.1, forward strand.
TTGATGCTTGCCAAAAGATGCCGCACGACGTTGTGGTGGGGACACCAGGATCAGACATAGATCCCTAGATCCCATATGGTTTATTGATCATGGTATTTTTTAGAACCTTAGTCATGTGTCACAATTTTGTAAGAAAGTAAGATTGGGTCTTGTAATAAGTTGAAACTAGTTGATTTGTCTCAACCTAGTCCAGTCCATTGAGTCATGTATTTAAGTATGAATCCAGTGAGAGTCTAGTTTTTGTACAAAAGGAGATGATACCCTATTTTGGAGTTCTACCAGGCCTCACCCAGGAGTCAAAGGCATTTACATCACCTTATGGGATCTTGTTTGACACCCCAGAGCCCTAAATACCCTCTAGATTTTTTCCAGATGTCCTGATTCCCTCTAGATGCTATTCTAGATGACAGATTCCCTCTAGATGCTTCGAAATATGCCAGATGCCAGGTGTCCCATGATTCCAGAAATATGCCAACACCCTAGGCCAAGAGATTCCAAGCCTAGGAGTCAAGTCCATGAGCCCCAAAATCAAGATTCCAAAGAATATGCTAATACCAGGGCACCCCAGCTTCCAGGGACCAAAGCCCATGCACCAATCCAAAGGAGGACAACCCTTGCTGCCCTAAAGCCAAGCCCAACTCCATATTGGCGCCCAAGCCCAAAGAGAGCTCTTGGACCAAGTCAAATGAGGAGAGAAATCCAAGTAGAATAAGGAGAACTAGTTTTATTTTCATTCAAAGTGTATTCTCCTAGTCTTAAGCAAACTTGTAATCCCTCTCTCTATTAACTTTGTAATCCTATCCTAACTAGGAGAGGACTTGGAGAACATCTATAAATACCCCACCTCTTCCCCTCTTGTAAGCAATTTTTATTCATGATATTAAAACCCTGGTGAAATTTATTTGAGCTTGCGAGCTTGTGTTTGTGTTACTTTGTTTTTTGGTTTGCTTGGTTCCTTGTTCTTGTGTTGGCCAACCATCCCTTGCAATCCTCCACACCCATAGTAGAGAATCAAGCTTCCAAGAATCAGCCACGCCTTTGAGAAGCATCCTTGAAGATGCTCTAGATCAAGAGCTTCATCTGCTTCCTTGCCGTCCATCTTCTAAACCCTAATCTGATTCTTTCTAAATCGTAGTTCTTTTCTTTATTTAATTGCTGTTTTGATTGACCCCTGATGTTTTGTAGGATCCTCGAGGTATTTCACCTCCTCAAAGGAGGCTTTCCTTGCCTCCAAGACCATCCAAATCAGTCATCAAAATCAAGGGAACCGAGTTTCACCATCCAGGCTCCAATCAAAGTGCTGTGTGATCTCTTCATCAAAAGTTCTTCAAATCATTGATTGGTAACATCCTTCCCTTCTTTTAATTTCTGATTTGATGAAGATAAGCTATCCTAATCTGGAAGTTTCTCAATTCTCAGGTCCTAGTTATTTATTATTTTGCATGAGTTTGCATGAGATATGATGGTTCTTTGCATTGCTACTCTATTTGCTAGTTCTTTGCTTAACTTTGAAATTTAGCCTACAAATCTAAATTATAAAAATTACAAAAAAGTTAGTTTACTATTTTTTATACATCTTTAGTAATCTTAGAGTCATCCCGCATCAGTTTGGTATTGGAGCAGGTTTAAGATAGCATTCATCTGCATTAGGATCACAAATCCTAATTTGTACATCCTGCTAGCTACATTAGGTGTCTATTTTTTATCTAATTTTGACCATCTAAGAATTTTATTTTTTTATGAAATCTACATGAAGTGTTCTCGATCTTGTCCTCTATTTTATCATAATTTTTAATTAATTTTAAAGAAACCCTAAATCACTAAAATCTGGCATATTAGAAACCCTAACAAAAAATCCTTAGATTTTTTTAGTAGTCCGAAAACCCTTGGATTTGCATCATCATTTGATTTTTGTTTAGCATAAAATTTGGTAGATTTCATTATCACCATCCATCATCTGTCTTAGAATTTTTTTATTTTTTTTGCATCGAAGTCTATGTTAAAATCTGCATCTTTTGAAACTCTAACTTTCTGATTTCTGCTATTTCTGCACCTTGACTCAACCTAACCTAATCAAATTCCACACACCCCAATCCCAAGCCTAATTTGATTGCTGACCTAATCAACTTAAACATAATTTGCCACATCATAAAATATACAAAAATATTTTCTTTGTCTAATTATTTTAGATTGCATCATGACCATCGATTGCCATCATCTCTTTAACCTAATCTTAAGGGCAATTGCTATCTCAGATCAGGGCAGGATTTCATCACCTGTCCTGGACCCAAAACAATCTCCTCGCATTCTCACCCAAGCCTAATTAAAATTAATTAGACTTAATTTGCCCTAGTGGGCTAGGTGATACCCAACAGATCGGGTCTGAACCGTATGGTCCAACTAGTGCATTTAATCCTTTAGCTATTACTGAAATCTAGTGTCTAAGGCTGAGGGTCTAAAGTCAAACGACCTAAGTGGTGTTGTGGTTTTTAATTGGATCCCTGCAAAAGTAGGGGGGCATCCCACACTCCCACCCTTTACCTGGCCAGAAGAAGGATTAGTTGCTGGGTTAAGTGTAAGTTGAGCTGACCCATTCAGTTTTGGCTCTAGGTCTAGGAAACCCTAGATTAAGCTAACCCATTTTGCATGCTTGGCTGTACCATCTCATTTTGATTGATTATTTGATTGTATGACCACTAGATTAGGAACCCAATACCAGAAGTCTAAATCCCAACCCAACTCAACCATGGAGTCCAATATAGAAGCCCTTATAAAAGCCCTGAGTGAAAAGATGGACCTCAAACATGATCAAACCCAAAATCAGTTAGCCCAAATAAGCTCTAAGTTTGACCAATCCGATACCCAGATGAACCAAACAGAAACCCAGCTTGCCTAATTGACCACTCAGATTAGCCAAATGACCAAATCCAATCATCGGGCAACCTATAGGATTAATGAGTCTAGTATTAGTCAGGAACACCTTAGCCAACCCACCCTTATCACCCCAGTCATTAGTCAATTTTTCTTAGTCTACCCCCTCTTACCACCTCATTGGTTCACCCAAATGACCTTGAAGAGGAGATATATGAGGCTGACCCAAGCTTAGTGGATGAGTATAAGAAGGAGAGAAATTCCTCATAGAAGACTTAGAGTTAGTTGAATCAATAGATACCCAGGTAGAAGCCACCCTAGAATTAGTTGACCCTGACCATACCCAGTTAGTAGCCAACACAGAGTTAAATGACCCAGATCATACCCAAGCTGCAATGGAAGAGCAATTAAAGGAGACTTTAGAAGAGGATCCAATTGTAGATCCTAGTCCCGAATTTCTTGAGCCAGAAAGTTTATTAAGGACTTGGCTTATCTCACCGAGTACCCTCAGGATGAAGTCACTTCCTTAATCCCAGTTGAAGACCTTTTTCCTAAAATTAGTGATCCATTCTTCCATAAGGCAGACTCAGTAGATAGACACCAACCCCTTAAGGTCAACCTTATTAGCTTAGGATTAGACCCTAACACCCCTTCTTATATCCTACTCTTTCCAAATAACCCTGAACCCTTTTCGTTCTTTCTACCTTATCAGACTAACCCTGAATCCATCTCATATTTTCTATCTTTTCATGAATTCTCTTATGTTTTTTTAACCATTCACTTGCATTTTGTAGAAGTAAGCATACTGCATATATATATTATGCATGTTAGGTTTGCATCTTACTTCTTGCATACCCTCTGGCATTTAGTAAGTATATATAGTAAATTCTCTTGTGCATGCCATGATATGATCAAACCTAAAGAGTTTATAGTCTGTAGGGTTTTGTCCCGTAGAGTCCAATAAAATTTCCTTTGATAGGAAGTATAGTTGAGTCTCTTAGGTGTTAGTTGAGTCCAATAAATCCACAGCCTTGAATCATATGTCTACACCTGTACTAATCTCTGCACAGCATATGCATATGGACATTAGTTAAAAGCTGAACCTAAGTAATGGACTAAATAACAACTTGGCTAATTCCTAAAAGAAAGATGAAAAATTTTCTGTAGAGGATTATGTGACTGTAAAGAAATTTTCTGCTTGTGAAGCTGGCCCATCCAAAATAATGAATAGCGGTAGACCCAATGCCTATGTGCCGAGACATCACATGATTTCAGTATTAGCTCCACCTTCATCATCTTAGATCTTATAGAGTCTAGGAAGTCAGCAGTGATACCCAGTAAGCCCTTTGAGCTACTCCCATTCTTTGAGAGAGAACCAATCCCAGAGCGAACACATATAATTTAGCCTTTTGGTGAGGTAAAGATTGAGAGAGCTTTGGATGATCAAGCTATCGGTACCTGGGATAGAGACTATTAGCGGTACTTGGTCTAGTGGCAAGGTCGGCCAGAATCTGAGGACTTGTGGAATGCTGGCGCAGATCTGCAGCGCCTCAACCTAGACCTTCCTTGAGCCAAATTGACCCATACTCGACGGGGTCGAGTTCCTCCCGTCCCGGAAGAATTGGTGGCGACACCAGGATCAGACATAGATCCCTGGATCCCATATGGTTTATTGATTAGGATTTTTTTTAGAACCTTAGTCATGTTCACAATTTTGTAAGCAAGTAAGATTGAGTCTTGTAATAAGTTGAGACTAGTTGATTTGTTTCAACCTAGTCCAGTCCATTGAGTCATGTATTTAAGTATGAGTCTAGTGAGAGTCTAGTTTTTGTACAAGAGGAGAGGATACCCTAATTTAGAGTTCCACCAGGCCTCACCCAGGAGCCAGAGGCATTTATATCACCTTATGGGATCTTATTTGACACCCTAGAGCCCTAGATACCCTCTAGATGCTCTCCAGATGCTATGATTCCCTCTAGATGCTAATCCAGATGCCAGATTCTCTCCAGATGCTCCAGAATATGGCAGATGCCAGGTGTCCCATGATTTCATGAATATGCCAGCACCCCAGGCCAAGAGATTCCAAGCCCAGGAGTCAAGTCCATGAGCCCCAGAACCAAGATTCCAAGGAATATGCTGATACCAGGGCACCCCAGCTTCCAGGGCTCAAAGCCTATGCACCAATCCAAAGGAGGATGCCCCTTGCTGCCCTAAAGCCAAGCCCAACTCCATATTAGCGCCCAAGCCCAAAGAGAGCCCTTGGACCAAGTCAAATGAGGAGAGAAATCCAAGTAGAATAAGGAGAACTAGTTTTATTTTCATTCAAAGTATATTCTCCTAGTCTTAAGCAAACTTGTAATCCCTCTCCCTCTCAACTTTGTAATCCTATCCTAACTAGGAGAGGACTTGTGGAACATCTATAAATACCCCACCCCTCCCCTTCTTGTAAACAATTTTTATTCATGATATCGAAACCCTGATGAAATTTATTTGAGCTTGCGAGCTTGTGTTTATGTTACTTTATTTTTTGGTTTGCTTGGTTCCTTGTTCTTGTGTTGGCCGACCATCCCTTGCAATCCTCCACACACATAGCAGCGAATCAAGATTCTAAGCATCAGCCATGCCTTTGAGAAGCAGCCTTGAAGATGCCCCAGATCAAGAGCTTCATCTGCTTCCTTGCCGCCCAGCTTCTAAACTCGAATCTGATTCTTTCTAAACCCTAGTTCTTTTTTTTGTTTAATTGCTATTTTGATTGACCCCTGATGTTTTGCAGGATCCCCGAGGTGTTTCACCTCCTCAGAGGAGGCTTTCCTTGCCTCAAAGACCATCCAAATCAGTCATCAAAATCAAGGAAACCGAGTTTCACCATCCAAGCTCCAATCAGAGTGCTGTGTGATCTCTTCATCAAAAGTTCTTCAAATCATTGATTGATAACATCCTTCCCTTCTTTTAATTTTTGATTTGATGAAGATAAGCTATCATAATCTGAGAGTTTCTCAATTCTCGAGTCCTGGTTATTTATTATTTTGCATGAGTTTGCCTGCGATATGATGGTTTTTTGCATTGTTACTCTATCTGCTAATTCTTTGCTTAACTTTGGAATTTAGCCTACAAATCTAAATTATAAAAATCATAAAAAAATTAGTTTACTATTTTTCCTGCATCTTTAGCAATCTTAGAGTCATCCCGCATCATGTTGATAACCTTTTCTCTATCCAAAAACAAAATAGAGAGTACATATGAGATTATGGCTTGATTCAAGTTAGCCGTGATGGAAGTATACAACCTGGATAAGTCCATGGCTATGTTAGCCATGAAGAGAAAATTCTACCTCTCCTGCTTTACCTACTCCCTCGACAAGAAGCTCATGATATTCTATGCTGAGTTGCTGCTCCATGTAAAAAAATATATCCGCACAGATGATGGGGACTCCACCCAGAGAAAGGTGGATGGGAGATCCAAAAAAAACAGGCTTAGGGAGAATCAAGCGGAGCCCAAGCAGAGAAGCCTGACCCATCATGCTGGCCCGACTCTAGGCCAAGGAACTTTGCTGGCAAGGATGATAAATACACTTTCCTTCTCACCCCCAGAGCAAAAATCTTGATAAAGATTGAGGATAAAAAAGGTATCTCAGAAGACCTCATCCATTGAGGTCAATAACCCGCATGAAAAGTCTAAGTACTGCTAGTTTTATCTAGACTATGGCCATGACATCAATGACTGCTGCCATTTGAAGAAAGAGATCGAGAATTTAATCTAGCATGACTATCTCGAGAAATACATACATGGAGGAGCTCAACATACTGCCCCAACTCCTAATCTACAACTGCCCCAGGCCGAGATAGTTAATGCACCAACTAAAAGGCCAATCAGCATGATGTCTTAGGGGGTAAGGCATACTCCAAAAAGGCCAAGGGGAGAAGTGGATAGTGATTATATAATTCTTTTTTTCAGTAGGAAGCTTGTCAGGATTCATAACCCCAATAATGATGTTGTTGTCATTGCAATGATAATAGCAAAATACCTTATAAAAAAGAATCTTAGTCGATAATGGAAGCTTAACTGATATCCTTTCTTATGATACTTTTATTCAGATGGATTTGCCTTTAAGTCACCTCAAACCCATCTCTGTACCTCTAGTCAGTTTCACTAGCGATACAGCTAGAGTCGAAGGTGAGATAATTTCCTTGTCACTATAGGGACACCTCCTTGTCAGAGCACTATTTTTATGACCTTCACAATTATCCATTTGCACTCGGATACAATGCTATCCTCGAACTCCCTAGCCTAAACTTGATAAACACAGTCATTTCAATGAAGCACCTCCTCGTTTGATTCCCAACTAAGATTGGAGTTGATGAGATGTGTGGTGATCGGCAATTAGCTTGACAATATTTCCAGATGGTGCCAAGACTGTGAGGTGAAAGTGGTGTGCTGACTATAAAGCACCTGGATCAATGGGAGCTGGAGAAAAGAAGGGAGCTGGCTAAGCAGCTACTCTTTTTTTCACTGGGAGAAGACCCATGGAGGACAATTCAAATTGGCACCCTCCTTCTTGAGAAAGAAAGGGACCGACTACTTGATTTCCTAAGAACCAACTCAGACATTTTTACTTGGTCGGCCTTGGATATGCTAGGAATCCTTCCAAAGGTAATAACTCACAAACTGAATGTTGAACTTAGGTACAAATCTATTCAGAAAAAAAAGAGGAGTTTTATACTTGAGAGGCAAAAGGCTATTGATGAAGAGGTTGACAAGCTCCTTATTGATGGATCCATCAGGAAAGCCCACTACCCCAACTGGCTTGCCAATATAATGATGGTCAAGAAGGCTAATGGAAAATGGAAGATTTGTATCGATTACACCAACCTCAACAAGGCATGTCCGAAAGCTAGTTTTCCACTACCTAAGATAGACCAGCTAGTCAATGCGATATCTAGACATCGATTGCTCGACTTCATGGATGCATTCTTAGGTTATAATCAGATCCAGATGGCCCTCGAAAATGAGGAGAATAATTCATGACCAACAAGGGCATTTATTGCAACAAGGTTATGCCATTTGGCCTAAAAATGTAGGGGCCACCTACCAGTGCTTGGTTAACAAGGTATTTAAAAATCAAAATAAGCAAAACATGGAGGTCTATGTCGATAATATGCTAGTCAAGAGCATCAAAGAGACTAACCATATCGCCGACTTAGAGGAAGCCTTAGTAGCCTCCGCTGCTACTGAATTAAATAGAATCCAGGCAAGTGCACTTTTGGAGCAATAGCTAGTAAATTTCTTAGCTTCATGGTCATACAGCAAGGCATTGAAGCTTTTTGGATAAACACTCCCATAATCTGACCAAAGCTAGGACTTGGGAGTAGAGGGTATTTATTAAAAAAAATGCCTATGCTGAGGGATACGAAGCCAAAGTCAACGAGCTCGGTCTGTCAGCCTGCTATATGGTCTCCTGATGGGGGACGGGATTAGGGGAAGGATCGTTGGCGAGCTGAGAAGTCATCGAAGATTAGGGTACCACTAGATTTTTTTTTTTTCTCTAAGACGGTGGTGAAGGAAACAATGGAGATGGGATGTATAGGTTTGGACTCTCATGAACTTTAGGACTCGGGATGTATAGGTTTGGACTCTTATGGACTTTGAAACTCACACTCATTGAAAGATCTCTTACCTCTAGGGCATCTCACCCACCTTGCTACATGGAGCCGTTAGGGTAAGTCTCAAAGGTCATGAGGACGGTATAGAGGATGGGATCAAATGAAAGGGGGATAACTAGACATGATTTCGCATCATGTCCTAGGGTTGGGCCTCTCACCCTCTCCTTCATGGAGCGAAAGAAGAATCTCTCTTCTCTAAAAACTCATCTTTTTCAACAATTTTTTTTTTACAAAGAAATGAGGGTGGTATTTATAGATCTTTCCAAATCCTCATTTGAATTTGAATACAAGATAGAAAGATATTGGCTCAAATTCAAATACAAGATAAGGAAAAGTGGTTTAAACACAAGATAAGATAAATCCGAAAATAACAAACTAATCCTAAAGATTAATTCAAATAGACTCCTAACAATCGATGAAGATAAATCCTAAAACAACGAAACAAACTGATATGGAAACATCGCTGATGTGGAGTGTGTGTCAGATCAGCTGGATGCCACTGGTGCCACGTGGATTTTTCTTTCAAAATTCTCCGCGGGGCGAAGCACTCCTGCTCCTTTGCCAGGTGGCACCCCAAGATGGCTCCACCTCGACCAAAGTCAAGCCTTCCTCTGCCGTTTTGCCAGGTGCCCGCCCAGGAGGGGTCCACCTCAGCCGAAGCTGGCGCTCCTGCTCATTTGCCAGGTGGCACCCCAAAATGGGTCCACCTCGACTAAAGTCGAGCCTTCCACTGCCACTTCGCCAGGTGTCCGCCCAGGAGGGATCCACCTCGACCGAAACTGGCAGCCTCTGCTCCCTCTCCAGGTGGCCCCCCAAGACGGGTCCACCTCAGCTGAGGTCAAGCCAGGCACTCCTGCTCCTTCGCCAGGTGGCGCCCCAAGATGAGTCCACCTTGACCGAAGGCGAGCCTTTCTCTGCCACTTCGCCAGGTGCCTACCTAGGAGGGGTCCACCTCGACCGAAGCTGGTGGCCTCTGCTCCCTCGCCAAGTGGCACCCCAAGACGGGTCCACCTCAGCCAAGGTCGAGCCAGGCACTCCTGCTCCTTCGCCATGTGGCGTCCCAAGATGGGTCCACCTCGGTCGAAGTCGAGCCTTCCTCTGCCGCTTCGCCAGGTGCCCGTCCAGGAGGGGTCCACCTCGGCCGAAGCTAGCACTTCTGCTCCTTCGCCAGGTGGTGCTCCAAGATGGATCCACCTCGATCGAAGTCGAGCCTTCCTCTGCCACTTCACCAGGTGTCCGCCCAGGAGGGGTCCACCTCAGCCGAAGCTGGCGGCCTCTGCGCCCTCGCCAGGTGGCGCCCCAAGACAGGTCCACCTCAACCGAGGTCGAGCCAGGCACTCTTGCTCCTTCACCAGGAGGCGCCCCAAGATGGGTCCACCTCGGTCGAAGTCGAGCCTTCCTCTGCCAATTCGCTAGGTTTCCGCCCAGGATGGGGTCCACCTCGATCGAAGCTGGCAGCCTCTACTCCCTCACCAGGTGGCATTCCAAGATGGGTCCACCTCAGCCGATGTTGAGCCAGGCACTCCTGCTCCTTCACTAGGTGGCGCCCCAAGATGTGTCCACCTCAATCGAAGTCGAGCCTTCCTCTGCCACTTCGCCAGGTGCCCGCCCAAGAGGGGTCCACCTCGAGTGAAGCTGGCAGCCTCTGCTCCCTCACCAGGTGGCACCCTAAGACGGGTCCACCTCAATAGAGGTCAAGCCAGGTACTCCTGCTCCTTCGCCAGGTGGCGCCCCAAGATGGGTCCACCTCGATCGAAGTCGAGCCTTTCTCTGCCGCTTCGCTAGGTGCCCGCCCAAGAGGGGTCCACCTCGGACGAAACTGGTGCTTCTGCTCCTTCGCTAGGTGGCGCCCCAAGATGGGTCCACCTCGATCGAAGTCGAGCCTTCCTCTGCCACTTCGCCAGGTGTCCGCCCAGGAGGGGTCCACCTCGACCGAAGCTGGCGGCCTCTGCTCCCTCGCCATGTGGCACCCCAAGATGGGTCCACCTCAGCCGATGTCGAGCCAGGCACTCCTGCTTCTTCGTCAGGTGGCATCCCAAGATGGGTCCACCTCAGTCGAAGTCGAGTCTTCCTCTGCCACTTCGCCAGGTGTTCGCCTAGGAGGGGTCCACCTTGGTCGAAGCTGGCGGCCTCTGCTCCCTCACCAGGTGGCGCCCCAAGATGGGTCCACCTCAGCTGAGATTGAGCCAGGCACTCCTACTCCTTCGCCAGGTGGCACCCCAAGATGAGTCCACCTCGGCTAAAGTCGAGCCTTCCTCTGCCACTTCGCCAGGTGCCCGCCCAGGAGGGGTTCACCTTGACCGAAGCTAACGACCTCTGCTCCCTCGCCAGGTGGCACCCCAAGACGGGTCCACCTTAGCCGAGGTCGATCCAGGCACTCCTGCTCCTTCGTCAGGTAGCGCCCCAAGATGAGTCCATCTTGACCGAAGTCGAGCCTTCCTCTGCTACTTCGCTAGGTGCCCGCCCAGGAGGGGTCCACCTCGATCGAAGCTGGCGGCCTCTGCTCCCTCGCTAGGTGGCGCCCCTTGATGAGTCCACCTCAGCCGAGGTCGAGCCAAGCGCTCCTGCTTCTTCGCTAGGTGGCGTCCCAAGATGAGTCCACCTCGGTCGAAGTTTAGCCTTCCTCTGCCACTTAGCTAGGTGTCCATCCAGAAGGGGTCCACCTCGGCCGAAGCTGGCGGCCTCTGCTCTCTCGCTAGGTGGCACCCCACGACGGGTCCACCTTAGCCGAGGTCAAGCCAGGCACTCCTACTCCTTCGCCAGGTGGTGCCCCAAGATGGGTCCACCTCGGCCAATGTCAAGCCTTCCTTTGCCACTTCGCCAGGTGTCCACCCAGGAGGGGTCCACCTCGGCTGAAGCTGGTGGCCTCTGCTCCCTCGCCAGGTGGTGCCTCATGACGGGTCTACCTCGACCGAGGTCGAGCCAGGCACTCCCGCTCCGTCGCCAGGTGGCACCCCCTGATGGATCTGCCTCGGTTGAAGTCAGCCCTACTCTACAAAGCCTCCAGGGGTCAGAGGCATGGGCCACGAGGTCGCTGCTAGAATCAGCGTGCGGCGCGGCCCATACAGGGTGCCTAGTACGGCCCGCAGCAATGCGCGGAACCCCGTTTACATCAATTAAGGAGGGCCCCGCATTCGAGGTATTGGATCCTTACAGTCAGGGGCCTGGAACCCAGGAAATCCACAGTCTATCCCTCGAGATGAGGGCTCCCGCGCTTGGCTCGAGATCCCGCCAGATTCTCCCTTTCGTGACAACACGGCGGACGAGGCGAGCTCGCCACTTAACTCCCAGGCTCGAAGAAGAGGGGAGGGAGCGGGAGAAGAGCTAGAGACCTCCGAGAGCCTCCGGGGAAGGAAGCAAAAGCCGAAGGCGGTCTGGTGGTATAAAAGGAACGGTGAAAGCAGACAAAAAGGTAAGCCACTAAGAGGAAAAGACACCGAGAGACAACGATTCTGGGACTCCTGAAAGCCCCAAGGTCACTTCGCCACAACTGCGTCCTCCTTCGGCTGGGGGGCACCTTCGTCGCCGGTGGCGTTGTCAGAAGGCCACACAGAAGCCACCACATCGGCACCCTCTATAGCCGGAACTCCCTCGTTGGGCTCCTCTCTTCGGCCACCCAGGATGACTCGGCTGAGATCGTGCTCGGGGAAGAAGGAGCCCACCTTCTCCCGGCACATCTCGAAGCCTATCAGGAAGGAGTCGACCACCGTCTCGTGCAGCTCTGCCCTGAACTCCTCGGATGCCCGAAATCTTGACATGGCCTCCTGTGCCTCCTTCCGAGATGCCTCCAGCAGCCCGTTGATGTAGGAGTTCTTCTCCTTGGCCGCGCTGAGCTCCTTGAGGATCTCTTCGACCCAGCGCTCCAGTGACCAGGACTGAGCCCTGAGGCGCGATACCTCCACCATGTCATCCTCGGCACGGTGTTGGCTCGAGATCCTCTCTTCAGATAGAGAGGTCTCGAGCTCTCTCATGCACCCTTCGGCGCGACCCAGGTCCTCCCGAAGGGCCTGGTTGCTCCCCCGTAACTCGTGCCCCTTCTCCATGAGGTCCTTTACATCGGCCATGAGTTTGCTGAGTCTCTTCTCGTTATTGGTGTCTTTCCTTGCCGAGCTGGAGAGGAAGTTCCTCAACAACAATACGTCAGTCACGATCTGTGCCAAAGAAAAGGTGAGATGTTAGAGAGGCCCAGCTGGAACATTAAAAAGAGAGAGAGAGCTCGGGACTTACTGTGAAGAGCATGGGGAGGATCCCGAGCAGCATGTCGGCGTAGTCCCGGTCGCCCCTCAGGTGTCGGTCTCGAGGCATGCAGGCGAACTCCATCCTCTCCGCGAGCCCTTGATCACGGATGACGGAGGAGCTGGCATTGAGTCCCGGAGGTGGAGGGTGAGCATCGGCAGCAAACTGAGCAGCTGCCCCTTCGCTGGGTGGTGCGGCCGTCGGTGGGGTCACCGCCACCCTGGTGGCCACCGTAGGGACGACTGGCACGATAGCTGCAGCAGGCACCGCCCGGGGAGGTTCTGGCCTCCCCTCACCCTCAGCCCTGTCGAGCTTGACAACGGGCATGTCGGGTGTGCGAGACTAGGGCAGTTTGGGTGCAGGGCCCGTTGCCACCAGGCCAGTAGGAGCTGGGGTTGACCTGGGCCCCTGACTTGCCTCGGTGTGAGCCTTCTTCGATGGAGCCTCCTGGGCCCCTTCAGAGGCGCCCCTCTTCTGGATGCCCTCCATCAAGCTCTCAACGAAAAACTTCATTCCTAGAGAAAGAAAACAATCAGGCCAGTTCAAAAAGAAAGAAGCAGAAAGTAAAGGTGAATGAAGAAGACCCAGGGTCTCACCCAATGCCCGGATTGGACTGATTCCCGTCTCGATCAGATTCTGCTCCGAGAGCAGGACCTCGAGGGCTGGGACCACGTCACCCAGCATCTGAGAGTAAACCTTCTAGTCTATCGGCTCGACCTAGGAGTTCCGGTTCGGGGACCAGTCTAGCTCACTCCAGGCCTAGTCGACATCCTGGACCAAGGCAAAGAAGAAGCAGTTCTTCCACCCCTTGATCGATGTGGGGAGGTCGAACTTGAGGCACCTAGGCCGGGGAGAAAGATACCACCAGCCATCATTGGTGGAGTAGCATTTCAGGATGAAAAGGGCCCTGAACAGTGAAAAGCGGGCGACAAACCCATGGAAATGGTAGAAAACAATGAAGGTGAAGATGACCCGGATGGCATTGGGAGCCAACTGGGCCTGGACCAGGCGGAAGTGATTGAGAAAAGAGAGAAAGAAAGGGTGAAGGGGAAAATGAAGACCCCCGACAAGGAAGTCCTCGTAGAAAGTAACCTTCCCTAGGCCGTTCGAGGTTACTCGGTCCCTCGGGCCTGGGAGTGAAAGCTGGATCGAATTCGGGATCCCATATGTATCCCGGATCTAGGAGAGATCATCTCCGGTCATCATCGAGGCGTAACCGAAGGGACCAGAAGAGGAGACCTCTGCCACCGGAGGAGGAAGGGCAGAGATGGGACGTGCGGAAACAATGGGGGGGGACCTAGGACCCCTAGGGATGCTTATGGTCATGGTCCCTTGCCGTAGTTGCCACAGGACCTCGACTGGGATCTCTTCCCCCTCTAAGGAGGAAGGCGATGGAGTCCTCGGCCGGGAAGGACCGGCCTCATCTAGATTGGAAGAAACATGACGGCGACGAGCCATCAGGGAAGAAGGAATGAGAAGGAGACGGGTTCGGGGTGATACGGAATCGGAGGGTAGAAGAGGAAGGAAAGGTGTCGCAGGCACTCACCAGGATGTTTTGTATTGGAGGAATGGCAACCCCTGGAGATGAAGAGAGATCGCTGCAACCACCGACGATGTGTGAGAAAGCCAAGAGACCTCGTTTCTGGAAAGTCCCCCTCCTTTCCAAACTCAATCAACAGCGGCCGTACATCTCTTTTTGGCCCGAGCCATCAGATGAACGCCACGTGGAGACACGCCGATGCTTCGGTTCGATGGAAACTGCCTCAGGTTCGGAACGGCATTTTAATGGCCAGTCAGGCGCATAGACGTGGCGGCCTCCCATAGGGCCTCGGGCGTGATGGACGTGGCGGCAATGATCATGGCAATTATGGCATGGGATTTTCCTATTTCTACGTAATCTCTGCATTAACTCCCCACGCCCCAAACCGCAGTGCTTCGATGAGACTTAGAGATTGGGGGCAACTGATATGGCAACATCGCTGATGTGGAGTGTGTGTCAGATCCAGCTGGATGTGACCGGTGCCATGTGGATTTTTCTTTCAAAATTTCCCCTAGGGCGAAGCACTCCTGCTCCTTCACCAGGTGGCGCCCCAAGATGGGTCCACCTCGATCGAAGTTGAGCCTTCCTCTGCCGCTTTGCTAGGTGCCCGCCCAGGAGGGGTCCACCTCGACCGAAGTTGACGCTCCTGCTCCTTCGCCAGGTGGCGCCCCAAGATGGGTCCACCTCGACCGAAGTCGAGCCTTCCTCTGCCACTTCGCCAGGTGTCCGCCCAGGAGGGGTCCACCTCGACTGAAGCTGGCGGCCTCTGCTCCCTTGCCAGGTGGCACCCCAAGACGGGTCCACCTCAACCAAGGTCGAGCCAAGCACTCCTGCTCCTTCGCCAGGTGGTGCCCCAAGATGAGTCCACCTCGACCGAAGTCAAGCCTTCCTCTGCCACTTTGCCAGGTGCCGCCCATGAGGGGTCCACCTCGATCGAAGCTGGCGGCCTCTGCTCCCTCGCTAGGTGGCACCCCAAGACGGGTCCACCTCAATCGAGGATCAGATGAGGGAGAAGGTGGCAGTTGCTGGTGGCTCCAATGGTAGTGGCGATGTCGACCAGAGGTGAGGAAGAAAGACGACACGGGATTTTTTTTCCACTTACTGGTGAGAACGGTAAAGAGAGGAGGTGGGATTCAGGCAATGTAGTGGCGACGTTGATCGGGAGTTCCCGGTAGGGCTGGGTGGAAACGGGATTAGAGATGAGGGGATCAGCATTGGTGGTTGTTCGCAAGCTCGAAAGGGTTGTTCCAAGGATGGGTTTTGGTGGAGATGGGAGTTCTAATATTAGACGGACCAGTGGGAGGAAGAAGAAAATTAGGGAGGTGAATTCTTGAAGCTTGGATGAACTGGTTGGTGTGTTGGAGGATAAAGCATACCCTAATCCTCCAACCCTGATACCAAAAAATTGATGGGGGACGGGATTAAGGAAAGGACCGTTGCCAAGCTGAGAAGTCACCGAAGATTAGGGTACCACTAGATTTTTGTTTATTTTTTTTCTCTAAGGAGGTGGTGAAGGAAATAATGGAGATGTGAGGTATATGTTTGGACTCTCATGGACTTTAGGACTCACACTCACAGAGAGATCTCTTACCTCTAGGGCATCTCACCTATCTCGCTACATGGAGCCGTTAGGGTAAGTCTCAAAGGTCATGATGATGGTAAAGAAGATGGAATCAAAGGGAAGGGGATAACTAGACATGATTTTGCATCATGTCCTGGGGTTGAGCCTCTCACCCTCTCCTTCACAGAGCGAAAGAAGAATCTCTCTTCTCTAAAAACTCATCTTTTTCAACAAAATTATGTTTTTACAAAGGAATATGGGTGGTATTTATAAACCTTTCCAAACCCTCATTTGAATTTGAATACAAGATAGAAAGATAAGGGTTCAAATTCAAATACAAGATAAGGATAAGGGGTTTAAATACAAGATAAGATAAATCCAAAAATAACAAACTAATCCTAAAGATAAATTCAAATAGACTCCTAACAACCGATGAAGATAAATCCTAAAACAACGAAACAAACTATCTTAGAGATATCCCAAAGCATCAGGATTCGTGCTAAGGTGTGCATCAGGATTCATGCTAGGATGTCGCATCATCTCCGATTGCTAGTTTTCAAGGATATAAAGTCCAAATCAATAAATCTAGTCATGTAGCCTAATACCTATCCATTAACTACTCATTGGATTCGGATCTTGATCAGAAGGAGATTTTCCCTTTTGATGTCAAGACACATTATATCTGAAAAGGGATATAGTAGAGCAAGCTATAGTTAAAGTAATTCATAAACTACCATCTTCAATTTTGACCCAACAAATATAATCCCTTTCTAGTTATCATAAAAATTATAATAATATTTTTAGACCTGGTATAGCGTGCTTACTCAATACACTCTATTTGTTTAGGCTAATCATTGTAAAATATTCTATGGATATTTTACTACCATGATGATAAAGTCTTTTGATTGGCTTTATCTTTTTGAAATCTTGAGGGACGTATCCAAGTTGGATATAGATGGAACTCCCTCAAAATGTTTAGTTGAAGATGTTAAACTTAGCCCTTGCTAGAAGACAATCTAATTTCTTAGAAGTAGTCTTAATAAAAATCATAATTTTGATAAAAGCCCAGCTGAAGATATTAAACTTAGCACTTATTAAGAGATAATCTAATTTTTTTATTAACTTTTGCACCAGTTATTTTCATTTTTGTAGAAATAATGAACCACTTCATATGGAAGCACCTAGCAATATATGAGCATACCTAGTTAGGTGACATATCTCCTTGCCTTATTTACATGTCTTTATTTTATGTTCCCTTCTTTTATTGAGAACAATAAAAATTAAGTTGGAGGTAAAGGTAAATAAATTAATAAATTTTAAAATCCTCAAATAAGTGAGTATTTAGTGTTTAGATATACGATTATCCTAAGTTTGAGTTCAACCAAGAAAATTTAAAATAGCAATTAATGTTCGTCTAAAAATCTTTGAGACATTGAAGGATTAAGTATCAAGAAAATCTAATAAATAGTTAAATTTAGAACAGAAATCATTCTAGCATTTCTACTCTTCCTACTAGTATCAAAGAAGAGTCCACTTTTTATAAGTATAAGTAAAGTATCTATACATTCTTTCATAAAATATAGAAAAATAAGAATAAGTTCTTAACATTTTTACCGAGTAATTTGGTCTCTTTGTCTAAGTAAACATTGAGTTTCCCATCAAAAACTAAAAAAATAAAATAATTTTATCTTTTTTTAAAAAAAGGGACAAGTTCTAAATATTGATCTCATTGATCTCCCACTGAGTAACTGGTTTTCTTTGTCTAAGCATTAATATTTGCATCAAAAAGTAGACAATATAAAGATGCCTTCTAAAAAAGAAAAAAATGAAGAAAGAAAAAAAAAGTTACAATATGCTCGCCTATATTAAATAGATGATTTAGAGATAAAAGTGGGAGAAGATCAATAAAAAGCTTAGAAAAATTTTTATTTTCCATTTAACCATCATATTAATGAGCACTAATATCCCTATAACTTATCTTAATAATGTTTTTCTGGATATCAATGGACCATTTAGAAAATTATTTGGTAAAATATCCATTTCAAGATATGACGGTATCTAGCACTAAATCCTTTCTTTACTCGAGAACGAGCAAAGTTCAAGTTGGAAGGTGTGATAAATATATTAAATATTCCAAGAGAAGTATCAAAATATCTATTAATTTATTTTATTTATTAAGAATTGATGCTTTTTTATTTTGTAAAAAATATAATCGCTAATAGGGCTGGAACTGGACCGGGCTAGCCCGATGAGCTTCGAGTCAGCCTGAATTTGGGTCGAGCATCGGGCCAAGCTCTAAGTAATTCGGGTTAGGCTTCGGACCTTTTAACAAAGCCCATTCAATTTTCAGGTCGGGCTCGAGCCCCACTTTGGCCTGGCCCATCCGACCCAAACCCAGCCCTAAAGAGGCCCGTCTGAGTTGGCCCGAATCCAAATAGTATTTAAATGTCTCACTACTCACTGTCTCAGGCTCTCTGGTGTCTTTGCTCTCGGTCACCCACTTGGCCCACAAGATCTCCCAGCTCCATGCGACCTCGCCACCATCCCCGGCTCCGTGCGACCCCCCGCCACCCCCGGTTCCATGCGACCCCGCCACCACCCCAAGTTTCGATCTCCCTCCCTCGATCTTGGCACATGGGCCCAATGCCCCCTCACTCGCGTAACCCCGCAGCCCCCCGGCTTCGATCTCCCTCCTCGACCCTGGTGCACGCACCCGACGCCCCCTCCCCTCCCCCTGGCATGACCCCACAATCCTTTCTGACTCTGATCTCCCTTTCCAGCCCCGGTGCATGCACTCGATGCCCCCTTTACCCCCGTGCAACCCCGTAGCCCCCCCGGCTCTGATCTCCCACCCCGGCCCCGACACCCACACTCGACATGGAACGTCCCTTCCCAACTCCGATCTCCTCTCGGCTTCGGCAACTGCACCCGATGCCCAGAGCTTTTTTGGGGGGGGTTCCGATGATCGTGGGCCAGCTTCGATTCGGGCTGGCCCATTGAGCTCTGGCCTGGCTCGGGCTTGATGTTTTAAAAAATTTTGGGCCTAAGCTTGACCCAATGCCCAAAACTTTTTTCAGGCCAGGCTCGAATAAGGTGTGGCCTAGCCTGGCCCAGTTTCAGCCCTACTCACTAATATAAAGAGCTTGATCTGCAAGTTTAAAGGATGCAAATTGAAGCTAAAATGGTAAATAAATGAAATCCAAAACCTAGTTGGTCCATGATGGACCAGCCAGCTAGTCCATAGGGAAGGCATGGACCATGTTACCATGGTTCATAGGGGTTCATGTGGCTCATAAGAAATTATACTTGGTCTTTCACATGGCTCACAAAGGTGCGGTCCACAACTCGTTAACGCGGTCTATGGAAAAATATTATGGTCCATGTCGTGGCTTATAAGGGAAGCACTGGATGATGCATGATTGTATGGTTAGGTAATTTTCTTGGCATGATCCAATGGTGCAAAATGCTTCCGAGCTACTAAAGACTCCCATTAGGAAGCGAGTGTTCGAAGTGAGAGAAACTTTGGCGACATCTAGAGTGTTTGAAGCGATGAGAGAGAAAGGAAAAGAACCCATTAGGGTTTCTTCCAAAATCTCTGATCAGAGAGAAAGGGGATCAATAGGTAAAGGAACTCAACTGTTCTCTACTGCATCTCTGGTTGAGAGGCCGACCCTCCTTCAATCGGAGGAGGGCGGTGCAGATCACCATGGCTTTACCCCTTCAGTGCACGGTCAAGGTCCGAAGGAGAGAGATGCAACTTCCTCGGGGATTTGGTGCTCTACAAAGGGAGGGGAAGGATGTTCAAGATTTGCGGTCCAGGATCTGTCTACTGTGAACCCAAACACTGATCCAGTGCATCTCCGGGAGCGGGAAGGCGCAGGGTGGTCTCCGGGTGCAGGAAGAAGCTGGTCTCAAGTGGTTCAAGGGACAAGACATTTTCGCTAGAAGTCTTCTAGAGCAATAATGGAGGATATTGCCGCCCTAGAGGAACGATTCTCTCAGGTGATCTCCTTCTCAGCAGAAGAGGTAAACCTTGCTAAATCTCAACTTAAATCTGCTCTGGTTGGTAAATTCCTAGGTAGGGGACTTCCGATTGAGTATGTTCTAAAGGAGCTCAAGCTCCGTTGGGGGTTATCCGAAGGTTTCTCCATCTCTTCCCAAACTGATGGTATCTTGATGTTCCGATTTCCTTCTGAGAAGGAAAAGGACATGGTTTTGGCAAATGGCCCCTGGTCATTGGCAGGCTAGCTCCTTGCCATGGAGGAATGATGACCAAATTATAAGCCTAGCCAGGATGGTGTTCATCAGGTTAGGATATGGATTCGGTTACCTGACCTGTCAATAGAGCTATGGGACAAACAAAAAATATTAAAGGTTGCTACGGCTGTGGGTAAAACCTTATTCTTGGATGAATGGACTGCAAGTAATTCGTGGATGGGGTATGCCCGTGTATGTGTGCTGATAGATGTTTCCCAACAGGTCTGTCCAATAACTAAAATAAAAATCAATGAGGAAAATATCTGGCAGGAATTTATATATAAGGAATTGCCTAAAATATGTTATACTTGTGGACATATCTTATCTCTGACCACAGCTGCTTGCAAATGTTCAGAACTTCTAGAACATATGCATAACAAACCTGTTTTAGGGCCTTGGATCAGAGCATCTAGAGTTTTGGTGTAAAGCAAAGCAACTGAGGATTCTAGTAAGACTAGCCCTACTCCTCTGAAAGGGGATCAAGATCAGTGGGCCCAACCTAAAAGCAATCTAAACGCACATCACCAACCAAGCAATCCACTCCTATTCCACATGGTCAGCATAATGGTTCGCGTTTTACTCCCCTTATGCAGCAATAGGAAGAAAATTTATGTAAACAGGCAGAAGAGCCAAAGCAGGCAGTTGATAAAGTGGAACATTTAATATCCCCAACTTAGAAAGAAAAAAAGAAGTGCTCCCCAATAAAAATTAGCTCTACTGGAAGTCCCTCCAAGTATGATTCTTCGCAAAGCTTAAAGGTTATTATTCGAGAGTAGGGGGGTCTAGAGAAGGAACCAAGTAACCAGCTGGTTCTATATACACCCAAGCAAGGGAAGAAGGGAATAAACGTCAAAGAAATCTGGAGACTAGTCACCACTTCTTCGATATCTCAAGATAATACTGTTATGGACTAGGAGGTATCGCATTCTAAAGAGAAACATGTAACTTAACTCAAAAGCTGGGGACTCAGGTACGCATGAAAGTCATATGATTAAACTAACTAATATTCTCACATCTCCTTCAAAATTGGGGGACACACAAATTACTACTCTTAAAACTTCCAACCCCACATTGATAAATGTTCCTATATCTGAATCAACTTTGTGTTTAAAATCCTCTTCAAAAGTGATATGAGGGGGAATGTCTAAAAAACAAAAAAAATGAAGATTCTGGTATGGAATTATAGGGGGCCTAAGACCCCCTTTGTTAACTATCTTAAGAATATGATACGTAGCAATAATCCGGATCTATGTTGTCTTTTGGAAACTAGGTTGTCTGATCAAGCCTTTGCCCGGGTGAAGCGCATGATGGGTCCTAAATGGGCTGTCTATATGATTTCCTCATCGAGCCTGTCTGGGGGCATCATTATAACTTGGAAACTTGCTGTAGGTCAAATCAATTTTATGCATACCAACAAACAAGTTGCGTTTGGTATCATTATCCCGGAAATGGGCCAATCCTGAGTGATTGCTGTCATTTATGCTAGCACCAATGGCATTGAAAGAAGGCTCCTTTGCGAGCAAATTGTTTTTACAAATTCTCTTAACTTACCTTTTCTTGTTATTGGTGATTTTAACTGTATCCTTTCCAGGGAGGACAAGAAAGGTGGCAAGCAGTATCAACTTAATAGAGACATCCAAGAATTCCGCACCTGTCTTTCTATGACTAGTCTCACGGATCTTGGATTTACTGGCCCTGCTTATACGTGGTGTAATAATAGGCAAGGAAATGCTAGGGTTTAGGAACGCCTTGATCGTGCTTTTGTTTCTAATAGTTGGATATCCTTTGCTCCGAATTCTAAGCTTCAACATCTTATTAGATTTGCCTCTGACCATTGCCCCATCTTATTAATTGTGGTTAAACATGCACGAAGCAGGAGGATTCTATTCAGATTCGAAAAGATGTGGCTTAAATATGAAGATATTCGGGACACAATCAAGAAAGCCTGGAACTCTAAGGTTACTGGCTCTCCCCCTGTCAAATTAACTAAGTTATTGTATAAAACTAGAATTGCCCTCCAACACTGGAAGAAATATATTGGTCATAATTTTTGGAATGGTCACAAGTTAGAGCAACAAATTTACCAACTCCAAATAAAGGAAGCTACTTTTGACAATTTCTCCATGACTGATAATGCTCTGTTGATGGACCTAATTCAGAAATACTATTTAAATATGCAAATCCAAGAAATTTTTTGGAGACAAAAGTCCCGTATCACGTGGCTAAAAGAAGGTGACTCCAACACTAGGTTTTTCCATCATTCTACTATTCTTCGTAGGAGGAAAAATACTATCTCGCAACTTGTTGACCATCAAGGCAATTGTCACGGATGAGGACAATATCCGCAGGCTAGCTTTCTCCCATTTTTCTGACAGGTGGCATACCCAAGCACAGCATGATCTTGTGGATCTTCCGATATCGGCAACTACTGTCTCTCAAGTTCAGAATGATACTTTGATCAAACCTACTACCGCAGCATAAATCATTATGGTGGTCAAAGAGCTTCATCCGGATAAAGCTCCGGGCCCTGACGATTTCCAACCTCTCTTCTTCCAGAATTTATGGTCTATAGTGCACAAGGAGGTTACTGACATCGTCTCTTATGTGCTTAATAAGGATGAGATGCCTGAAAATTGGAAAAGCACCTTTATTACTTTGGTGCCCAAAAAGCTGAATCCTACTGTTATTATTGATTATAGACCAATCAGCCTTTGTAATACGATTTACAAAATTATCACAAAAATTATTGTTAATCAACTGCAACAAATCCTCCCTACTCTTATTTCGATTGAGCAATGTACCTTTGTGCAAAACAGAAATATTACTGAAAATATCTTAATTAGTTAGGAGATCATGCACTCCCTCAGCCATGCCTCTTGGAGGAAAGTGCTCATGGCTATAAAAGTAGACATGGAAATGGCTTATGATCGTATCCTCTGGACTTTCGCACAGCAAGTCCTCCAGCATTTTGGTTTCCATCCCACTTTTATTAATATGGTCCTCCTTTGTATTGCAAATTTCAAATATGCCATCTTAATCAACGGAGTTCCAACTGATTGGATTCATCTTGTCAGAGGTTTTCATCAAGGTTGCCCCATTTCCCCTTACATTTTTATTTTATGCACTGACATTTTTTTTAAAGTGTCTTAAATATGCAGTGCATCATCATTTATTAAAGGTTTTCTCCCCGAATACTAACGGTTCTAAAATTTTGCATATCCTCTATGCGGGTGATATGTTATTAGTCTCGTGTGCAACTATTTGGGATGCTATTTGCTTAAAGGCAATTCTTGATTCCTACCGTACCATGTCTGGGCAAAACAAAAATGCTACCAAGTCTTATGCTACATTCAATCCTGCAACCTCTTTGGCTATCAAGAGAGCCATATGCTCTATTCTTCAGATCATTGAAAAAAGGGGTATTTGGAAATACTTAGGTATTCCTCTATCGGGACACAAGCTCTTAACTAATGATCTTGGTTATCTGACTGATGCAATTACTTCAAAAATTGAAAGCTGGAGGTGGCGAACATTATCATTGGCAGGTAAACTAACTCTCATTCAATCTGTGCTGTCAACTACTGCTAACCATATTATGGCTATTATCCATCTTCCCAATAAAGTTCTGAAAGAAGTAGAGAAGAACATCCGCTCCTTTTTATGGGATCACCCTTCAGGGTCGCGTGCTGTGCACCTGGTATCCTGGGAGAACATATGTATCCCAAGACATCAAGGGGGCCTTGGAATTGTCTCTCTCTTTGACAAACGTGAGGCTTTCTTCACTAAGCTGGTAGCAAACTTAATTCTTCAACCCACTTCTTTGTGGGCCTAGCTGGTTACTACTAAGTATGGTTTTACTGGCATGTCGTACGATTACACTAACCGACATAAGTGCTCTCACACCTGGAATTCTGTGGTGAATCATGGTAATAAAATTAGCTTTCAATTCATCTAGAATATTAGCTCAGGTGAGGAGGTTAACATTCTAGATCATCCTTGGGCCACCAACATTCCGCTATCTCGCTCGCCCACTTACTTAAATATGGATGCTAAGTTTCAAAACTGGAATATCCAGAGATTGATAACTTATCAAAGGAACTAGAATACAGATTTGCTTCATCAACTTTTTTCTGATGAAATGACCCATCATATCATTAAGATCCAGCTGCCTATGGGTCAATGGAAGGATCATATCATTTGGTTTTCGACTGGACATACTCGGGTGGCTCTTAAAGATATGTATATCACCGATCCCCTTCATACTCTAAACAATTCTACCTCCTACTCCTAGATATGGAAGTTACATACTACCATGAGGGTTAAGACCTTTTGGTGGAAGCTGTATAAGTGCAAATTACCATACAAGAAATTTCTGTGCGACAAAGGAATCATCAACATTGACCACATCTTCTGCGATAACTGTCCGGATCAAATAGAAGACTGTGACCATGTTATCCACGATTGTCCTTTTGCCCGATGATGTTGGCAGTCCGTTGCTTCAACTTTTGGTTGAGCTTTTCATTTTGATTCTCTTAGCCAATTAGAAACCTTATTATCTAACTCAAAGCTCAAAATTGATATCAAAGCTACTATAGCTTATGTGGCCTGGTTGATTTGGAAGGCATGCAATGAAAGAATTTTTCAACAAATCCATTCAACTCCGGGCAGCATTATCAGGTGTACTCGTGCCCATCTTTTATTTTATCAGCAAAACTTTTTTATGCAACAACTTAAGAACCGATCATGGAACTGGGGACGACCAAACTCTTCTTTTACCAATGACCCGGGTTTCCCGAGTCCCGAACTAGTCCACTAGCATCCCCCTCCCAAGGGAGTTCTCAAGTTGAACTTTGATGCTTCTGTAATTAACGAGGTAACTACTGTTGCCTTTATTATTAGAGATTGGTACGGCTTACTTTTGCTTGCAGGAGGGAAACAAACTATGCACTCCATTGTCCCAAATGCAGAGCTTATAGCTGCTTGGAATGGAGTCAAATGCTTTCTGCTCACCCAAACAAATAAGAATATGATAGTTGAAGAAGATTCTTTTACAATGGTAAAGTGGATCACTAGTGCTCGAACCAACTCCTTGCCGCTTAACCATTTGCTCCAATACATCACCAACTGGAAGGATTATTTTCATTTCTTATCCTTTCAACATGTATATCGTGAATCAAACCGGGCTGCTGATCATTTGGCGGCAATGGCTCGACAAGGAGATTTTACAATCCTCCCTATAGATCCTATTTCTCTGGAGCTTGCGATGATTATGTCGACAGATTGTTATGGCATTACATTCCAAAGATTATGACTTACAACAACTAATGTTTCAACATTTCTCCTCTATCTAAGATGCCCGTTAAAGGTAAACTCTGCTTCCTGCATGCCATGCCTGCAACGATTCTAATCGGCTCACTCTTTTCATCCAAGATTGTGATTTTATGTCTTCGCTACCATGACATTCAAGCCCTTGCTCAAATGGATATGTTGTAGATTGGTCTTCATGATTCTCTAACTAGACATATTCAACATCCTCCTGTGCTTGCCATTATGACTCTTACTTCGATTTCTCTGCATTTATTAAAAGGGAATAGATCGGTACAACATGAAATTATGGGGGAAAGAAAAAAAAAAAAGAAAGAAAAGAAAAGAAAAAGAAGAAGAAGAAGAAGAAGAAGAAGAAGAAGAAGAAGTGTTAAAAATGGAAAAAAAGAAAATATATAAAAAATATTGGAGGAAAAAAATGTCTTTTCTTAGGAGGAAAAAAAAGAAAGTTAAAACCTCCATCTCTGCTGGCATAGTGTGCTTCCTGTCATTTTTATCTCTGCTGATTTATTTCAATGTCATCCAGAGCCTTACTTATACACATATACAACTCTGTCAATGGGCTGGCACTTCTGAGACTCTTCTTATATACTGCTCAAATATGTTGTGCAGTCCAAAGTATACTCTCAATACTCAACTAGAGATTGACTCAACGGACAGCTTTCCTATATTGCAGATCTCTTTTTCCCTGTCAGTTTCCATAACAGTTACTTGGAATGTATTAACTGTATATTACTTCTTGCTGCATCTGCATATCCTACAACCTCTTCTCAAAAATAAATATTTCCTCGGTTATACTTCTTTTACTTCATTCTCTTTATACACAAATCTGGTTCAAAGAAGGGTTGTAAGGTTACAACACACTGGGTTTGATATAAAATATATCACTTTTGGTGGGTATTTAAATTTTCCCTTCCTCACTCCGGACAGAAAACTACAAGACACCACTTTAATTACTGTGATGAACATTCATAACATGTTTCTTTTTGGGTCCTATGGTTCTTCTAACATTAGCTCCACCTGTCTTATGGGCTCTGATCATAGACTTCTGTGGAATTTCCACATGAGAGTTTCAAGCCATATTCTATTAATCTAAACAGGACTCAATATTATATTCACTGCTATTTGGTTCATACTCTGGAGGATGCTTGCAGATAGAAATGGTCTACTTACTGCTCCTATGTTTATAAAACTTTTCCTCTACTTCAGTTTCAGAGTTGCATGCTTCTTTTTTGATTCTTACAATATTATTTTATCGAATTACCTTCAATCATGGAAGACAAATGCATACATATTTGGTTTATCTACTGTGCCTACGATCACTTTACAGCAATTCAACTTCTCTTTCAATGTTTCATGGCTAGAGGTGGATTATCCTTGAACTGTATTTTCTGCTGGAATAGGGACAATCACATAGTCCATACAAATATCCATCTCATGGGGGGGAAACGATACAGGATTTCTCAGATTTCTCACTGCACCAATTATATGATATCCAGTTACTATGAAAACATTTGTTATTTTGTGACAGGGAAATTACAAGAGGGTTTAACTTATATCCTCTAGTGCAAGCTTTATTTTCCAAAGCTCATGCCGGTGCAGTTTCAAGTTCTTCAATTTCTAAAATAGGGTCACAATCTGCTTATCTACCATATATTCATAGATTTTGCTTTCATTTTTTGGGCTGGGATGGGATCCTACTGTCAGGTATTGCTTCTTGACCGGATTATATATTTTCACATGTGGAGTCAGGGGCTGGCACAGCAATTGTTCCTCAATTTGCTGGACTATCTCTATTTTAAATTCAATTGCTGTTAAAGGAAAGCCTCAACAACATCTGCTACCGAATATTTTACTTCATTAATGTGCTGGACATCAAACAGATTCACTTCTCTGCAATTACTCATCCATATATGATATGTGTTGCTGATATCACAACTTTCGAATTGCTGGTTTCTCCATGGGTCCTTTAATTTGGCTTTCTCTACTTATTACTTACAATAATACTCCTATGTCTATGGTACGATTTATCTTCTCTTCTGCAAATGAAGTCTAAACTCTTGCTGGCACAGGTTCAACTTCTTCAAATTCTACAACACGGCAGTATGCATATCTTTCAATATGGTGTTCTGCCTCAAATTGCTTATATCCGATTCGCTTATGCTGTTTTCCTCTCCTATTTCAATAGATGCTGGGTTACATACACTCCTATTTCTGCTGCACTTACTCATCTTGCCTATCGGACTACTTTTCGGTAATTATACTTTAACTGGCATAGATTCACAGATTTTGGTTTCATGTTAAGGATTGTGAGGGGGTCCTTCTACCAGGTATTTACTCTTGGCCGGATTACATATTCTCACATCTGGAGTCAGGGGTGGGCTCAGTAATCTTTTCTTCAATATGTGAGACTATCTCTGTATCAAAGTCACCTGCTATCAAGGAAAAGCCTAAACTACATATGCTGTCCAATATATTACTCCATTACTGCACTAGACATCAAACAGATTCACTCTTATGCTAACTCTCATCCATATATGTTATGCTTTGCTGATCAACAACACTTGAATTGCTGCCTTCTACTGGGGTCCTTCAATTTTGTTGTGTGTACTTATTACTTTCTCTTATTCTCCTATGCCTATGGTACTGCAACGTTTTGTATTATAGCTTCTGGGTTTATCCCTTTATGTAAAACTTTCTCAGTTCTTCTTTAAATATATTTGCCCCTATCAGGGGTCTTTCCTATCCCAAAAAAAAAGACTCCCAATTGCGATTCAAGGCCCGATTTGCACGATCCGATAGCTTATAATCGACCGGAAACAAGATCAAATGGCTAGCAATGCATCCCAACATGATTAAGATGCTGTTTAGTGAAATTTGGATGGTTTGATGGCAACCAGATGGCAAGAAGAATGTTACGTGAGTCCAAGGCCTATTCTACTTTGATCTTGCTTCAAATTTGGCTTGTTTGAGACTCTATAAAAGGAGAGCTATGGGTAACAACTAGGGGCAAGCAAGTAGCAAATTTTATTTTAGTTTTATTTTTTAGGATTTGTATTAGGCTTTGAAAGAGAGGGAGAGTAGAGAAGGGAAAGAGCATCTGAGGAAAAGGTGTTGTGGTAGAGTTCTGAATCTTCCAGAATTTGTATCTAAGAGCCATATTTAGCTATGGTGCACTCTACAGGGAAGTACAGATGTCCTTATATAGATTCCTGTATTTATTTTTTATTCTTTATAGTTAAATAAATGTTCTCAATCTTTATTTAATTTCTTTTATGCTTAATTCCTGAATGAATTATCTATAGGTGGGATAAATCATAATCTTAATAGGATATGATCCATGCTCAGCATAGATAATTAATTCTAAGATTTTATATTTATATAACCAATTAGGATCTGTACAACCTAATTATTGAATATCCTATACTTGTGAGATGGGCCATGATCCTGATAAGATATAGTTCGTACTTGGTAAAAAATCTATATTAGGGATAGTTTGCAAGATTTTTCTTAATTATGAATTTTGGCTACGTAGATTAGAACAAATACCAAAATTTATGTTTGTGATCATTTAGAATCCTGAAGACATCTTTTTATTATCGTTATCCCTCAATTTCATTTGTAATTTAAATTAGTTAGTTTTAATTAAAACATTATCAACTTTTAAAGATCTAAACTTTTCTGTTTTGTTTAGTTAATCACAACTTAGTCCTAAGTCCCTGATGATATGATTCCAACTTATCCTATCTATATAGTTTGAGTTAAACCACCTATAATAATAATCACATCATGAGGAAAAACTCGGAGTTACTCAACATAGCAGTCACATCTAGCCATGTCAACAGGTCTCTGGTGGTTCTGCAATAAGAGGCATAGAGAGCATTAAAAAAAATAAAAGAAGCCACTTATGCTACCATTTGAAACTATGAGGTTGTTAAGATATGAACTTGTAAAATTTTGTTGTAAAACAATTCTATTCTTGCCATCGTCAGGTGTAGCTAATTTGATGGACTAAATAAATTCTTTATGCTTAATTTTTAATAATATTTTATTTTCTCAATATTATATATTCTTAATTTTTTAGCAAATTGATAGTATAGATATCACTGAGATGCAATTAAACTTTGCTTGCATGTGGATAGTCCTCTTGCTCCCATTCTATTATTTTCTAAAAAAAGTGAGCTTATGCTAGGGGTATAAATGGATCGGATTGAACTAGGTCCTAAATAATTCCAGTCTGATCGGTTCCTTGATCGGGTCTTGATATTGGACCTAGACCCAACCCAATAGAAGATTAGGTCGGGTTGGATCAGGTCCATGACTAAATTTATTAATCCATTAGATTAGGTTTGGTCCATGTATAATATGGCCCCATCCATAATTACTAGCCCAGTTCGGGCCCGATTTGGGTCTAGTCAAGTCATGGATTTAGTTTTGATAAGCTTTTTTCTATTTTTATGATGCGTCATCAAAATTTATTGCCTAAAAATTTCTAAGATTTAGACAATACACTGACCATTACTCCCTGCATTGGATAAAGACCTTGCCATTTGGGAATAGCATGAAGAGGCTACATATTTTGAGATCAAGTTTTGGATTAACAAAAAGAAATGGATGGAATGAGCTGCTAATGTCATGGGACCTACATACGCAATTTTGGCAGTTAGGGCAATACATAATACACCCTTTTCTCCCTAACTGGGTTGATAATCGGAAGCACCAAAATTTGTAACCAGAAATTTCATATTAACAACTTTGAACATCAATACCGGCATCACTTTATGAACATAAATATAGCTTATGAAAGATGTTTATAACATGTATAAAAAAAATTCTGCATCAACTATCCCAATTTTTTTATTATATTATTGATGAATAGTTAAAACAAAAGTGTAGCCAACGATGTGCTGGAATAGAAATTTAATCTTTGAACACCAAGATATAATTAATTAGATGATCAGGATTAGCAATCATATATTACCAAGAAGATTGTTTATGTGAAATTACAAATCAACCTCCTAGAAGATAGTAACACAAGAATCCAAAGCTCCTTAAAACAAGGGCTAAACTTCCATTAACAATAACAACAAAAACATACCCAAAAAACACAAGAAATATAAATTAAAAGAATACATAGTACATTGCATACTTTTATTTTCACTAAAATTCAAAGTGCAAAAGTAATGCCTTTGAATTTGAGTTTGGATTTAGATAAGTTACTGCTCACCATATTGTATTCGGGTTCTATACGGGATTCAGGTCAAGCTGGATTGGATCAAGTCATTTATCTTAAAATCTAAATTAATTTGAAAGTCTTCGGTGATTGTATTGGATCCAAATTCACATATGATTAAAAAAAAAAAAAAAAACCTAATTTGAAAACTCAAACCCAGTGCCGTGAGTCTTTTAATTGAATTTGGATTAAACCTGATTGGATTGTTTGGATCACGGATCAACCCTACTTATTTACGGGCCTCCATTCCTTCCTTTCGAGTCGTCGCTCCAAAAATCACCGACCCCTTTTCCCTTGCAAGATGCCTCGCGTGCTCTTCACCAACGAGTCCCGCGTCCGTCTCCCTGACGGCCCTTATCCTCCTCCAGGAATCACCGTACCACTCTCCTTCTTTGATACCTTCTGGATCTTCCTCCCCCCCGTGCAACGACTCTTCCTCTACCCCGACGCCGCCCTTCCCTTCTCCTCGATCGTCGATTCCCTCAAGTCCTCCCTCTCTCGAACCCTTCCCCTCTTCCACCCCTTCGGCGGTAAGCTCACCTACTTCCCTGCCTCCGGCGACGCCGTCATCGACTGCTCCACCGCCACTGTGGATGGCGTCGCCTTCGTCGAGGCGGAGTCGGACCTCGACATCCGCCGCCTCGCCGGCGATGAGATCCACGATTTTGAGTCATTCCTTCAGCTCGTGCCGGATCTCCGGGCCCAGGAGCTGCCGGCGCCCGTGCTGGCCATCCAGGTGACAGCGTTCACCGGCGGAGGGGTCGCGGTGGGGCTTGCCTTCCTCCACGTGGTGATGGACGGGAAAGGGTTGTCGCGGTTTGTGGAGACGTGGGCGGCGGCATGCCGGGTGGGCGGCGCGCCGCCTGTGCCCGTGCCGTTACATGACCGGGCGGCGATCAGACATGCCGGTGCCCAGGAGATCGCCAGGAAATTCTTGAGGCAGCTGGCGCCGGCTCTACCCAAAGTAAGTTTTTTTTAATATATATATAATTATTTTTTAATACCGCTTCCACCACGGATACATCCGCAAATTGTGAGGAGATGGGGAGCCGTCAAGTTAGCGTTTATGAGCGTGGTCCTACTCATATATAACATTATAAAAATTCTGTTCATACGAGTATAGGTTAATTAGGCAAAGTACCCTAAAATAGTTAGGCCATGGCTAGGCAATTCACACAAGTGTATCGTCACGATTGTTGGATATTGTTTGTATGGTCACCATTGTTGTGGATTAGGCCCAGCTGCTATCTGATTATGTGGTCAATTTTATAAAAGGCTGGACTATTTTTTTAATATAATATATATATATATATATTAATTTTAAAATTTTAAAATAAAATAATTATAATTTTCATGGATTTTTTTTTTTTTTTTATGAGGAAGGTACATCAAAAAATGTAGCTTGAACAATCACCTAATGGATTGGGAGCCAAAATGGAGATCTATATCAAGATTTATCTCCATACCTTTTTTTTATCAAAAAAAATATTTGGAAAATTGTATGTGTACATTGTCTTTTTTGTCAGATCCACGTGTCAAGAACGCGGCCCTAGTGATAGATGTGCAAAGTAAACAGAAATTTAGGACCCCTTTGGTTAATCGAGAAGGAAGGAAAGAGATGTCAATTCTTAAAAATTGAAAAGTTTTTTTTTTTTTTTTATTTGATTCAAGTTTTAAGAAAAGAGAATAAAAAAATTTCATGGAAAAATAAAATACATGGAAGATGTGGGTATTGTGGCCATCAGATTCGATCTCGATTGATTCAATGATCAAACTGGAGCAGCAGCGAACGGTCAGTATGGATAAAATCGCTAGACATCCAAAGCATCTCAATACTGAACAGCCTGTGGACAACTTTCAAGAGAAAGAGCGATAGCCGAGTAGTCACGAACCTCCAGAACAAGCACTTGCTCGGTATTAATTATCTACTCGGTATCGATTACTTATCAGATCATGACTGCACCATCAGTCATATAAGACCGAGACATCCGACTTAAGCAATCAAGCTACCATCTAGGAAGGAGACAGCTGAGCCGACTACTTCATCGTCAATCAAGAAAACTAGTAAACAAAAGATGAAGCTGATTAAGTAGCTATTTCTTTCCAAATTAAGTAGCTGCTCCTTTTCAGATCGAGTAGCTGTTACCTACCGGATCTGACCGATACGGTATTTTCATGTGCATCCATCGATTGCCTACTCGGGATCAACTAGTTATTTAAGTAAGCCAAGTCAAGTATATTTGTGTATAGGGTCAAGCCCCTCATTTCGGTAATAGCCAAGTCAACTACCTAGTAGGGGTTTGCAATATTCGAGTAGGAGATGATCTATCCAATCATAGCTGTTCCAACATAGATCATGATGGACAAGATCTCAACAGATTTCATCATTTTAACAAAAAGGTGTTAGCAAAAAAGATTTCAGAGGATAAGATCTTGCCATTTCAGTAAAATTTATTATACATGTCAGAAGAAGCTACCTCTCAAACGACATTCAGTTAATCCGCATAACTCTATAAATTAGTAAGAAGTGACCCCAGCCAGGTACGCCTTCATACTCGTCTCTATATGTTCATTCAATCACCATCATGGCTCTCAGCTTCAGTTGCTGTTATCTTTCTCATCCTCTTTATTAACTTAAACATTAGAGGTCCCATCGATAACTACCAGTCAAGGGAATTGTTCTTGCAGGTCTTCATCCGAGAGATATCCAAGAGCAAGACTTATCCCATCAGAGAAGCTAGCAGGACCTCTCGGCACCATTGTGGCTCTAGAGAAAGATGATTTGGAGGCAACAAATTGGTATGCTATAAAGGGAGACGCATCATTCAAAGAAATCTCTAAAACTTGGAGCTCAATAGTGATCATTCAAACGCAAGATGCCTTTACCAGCTACACCGATGCTTTTCGCATCGTGAGGAGCATCCCGGCCAAGTACTGGAACCTCTCGCTCCTCCGTCCCCATCGCCAGTGACCCAGCAAAATCTGCTCACCATCCTAGCACAGTAAGTCCAAACGTTGGTCAAAGTGATGCAGGAGTTGCAGCAGTAATTCATGATTAAACAACGGCACCTGGAGGCCTCAACCAATCCCACTAATACTACTAAGCCCAATCACTAATCTCCCTATAGATGACCTTCCAGCCAACAGAATCCTCATCGATCATAAGTTTTCTTGCCCCATCAAGCAAGTAATCTGTCTTCTCAAGGGAGATCTTTGGTCATAGTTCTCATCTCCATAACAAGCCAATCCATGCACAGAGATCAACAAGAAACAGGGTGAAGGCCCGACAAAAACCTCCGACCAGTAATTCTATGACTATAGCCTGAGGAGCAGACCGGGAAGTTCATCATGCTCTTCTTTTTTGCAGATGAATTATGGAGAAACCGATCACTAATTAGTTCAAGATGTCCCATTTAGAACTCTACCCAGCTAGCCTAACAATGCCTCATGGATGCTTACGTAAGCTATGACTAGATCAAGATGACTTCTAAAGACGAGGAGTACACTACTTGACCAAAAAAGGTACACTATTGTTACAAAATAATATTTTTTTAGCTTGAAAAATGCAAGAATCACCTATTAGTAGATGGACAAGAGTCGACAAGCTTCCAAGGAACTGAAGTTTCTTAAGCCTCTACTCTCTAAGCTAAAAGTCGAAGACGAACTCTATTCATGCATAGAGGTAGCCTCGAAAGCTACAAACCAAGTATTTATTCGAGTGGATGATAAAGAAGTCCGAAAATCCATCCATTACTCTAACCAAGTACTTCATGATACTGAGATCAGGTACTCAAAACCTGAATAAATTGTTTATATAGTAATCATCTCAGCGCAAGCCATATTCTCAAGCTTATTCAATTGTCGTAACAATCGACATACTACTTAAAACCATCCCTAAACTGCCATACACCTCCAATAGAAGGTGCTTGGTTGGACAATGAACTTGAGAAGGCCTCATTCGGCTGACGAAGAAGATTGCACGAGTTGATATCTTTTCTCTCCAATGATCCCTTCTTTGAGGACCATGTCAATCGATAAAGAAGATCGCGCTAGTTGATATCTTCTCCCTCCAGTAGCCTCTCCTTCGAGGACCAACTTGGTTGATTAACTCTCGGCCGACGAAGATTGCATAAGCCAACAACTTCTCTCTAATGGTCTCCTCCAAGGAATACCTCGCTAGCTAATACCTCGCTAAAAAAGGTGGATGCATTCTCACACCTCCTTGTTGGATCTCACTCCCATTCGGTCGGCTCATAACTGGTCAAAGAAGGTGGCTGCGTTCTTACACCTCTATCTTGGATCTCACTTCCATCCGATCGATTGACACCCTGCAGAAGAAGGTGGTGCATTCTCACGCCTCTACTTTAGATATCACTCCCATCCGATCGATTGATACCTGGTCGAAGAAGATAGCTACATTCTCATGATTCCATCTCGGTTTTCACTCCCATCTAGTTAGCTCATACCTAGTCGAAGAAGGTAGCTACGTTCCTCACATCTACCTTGGATCTCATTCTCATTTGGTTGATTGACATGTAGTTGAAGAAGACAGTTATGTTCTCATACCTCGATCTTGGGTCTCACTCCCATCCAGTCGACTCATATCCCTTCAAAGAAGGTGGCTGCATTCTCATATCTCATGTATATCATATTATGTACTCGACTTGATATGATCCTAGTTAGAAAAAGAGTTTTCATGGAAATCATAATTGGACTCGAGCTAATTAAATTTGGCATATGACAGATGCTTAGGGTTTGATGAGTTTCCATGACCTGCATCCTATTAAAATTTTTGATAGAGAAATTTAATCATATATTAACTATACCTGAGGTTCATTTCTATTCTGTTGAGTTGCCACTACATACTGCTAGATGTCATTGATGGATTGTAAGAACTCAATAGAATCATTTTCGGATCAACTATCCAAGTTAGAGTTAAGCTAAAATTATTTCAGTCCATCGGAAGAGTTTTGATGATACTATGATAGAAATTGTAGTATATCTCACTATCAGATGAAATAGAACCTGGGAGGTCACACAAAATAGGAGTCAACATAACCATGAGTATGGATCTATATAAGAGTTACATATTTAGTATTTACTAATTTTAGCACCTGCCAATTTTAGTACCTACTAATTTTGGCACTGATTGAAATTAGCACTTGTTAATTTTAGCACTTACTAATTTTAGCTTGACGGACCTATTTACAAATATTGCAATAATTTTTTACTTCATTATTTGATTTAATTAAATTCAAATTTAATTATTATTAACTTTATTTAAAGTTAATTGGATTGGTAATTCAAGTTTGACTTAAGTTTTTAACCTAATTAAATCGAATCAACAACCTTTTTGATTTTGGTTGAATATGGGTGTGAAAAGGATTTCAAACTTAGTCAAAATTGACCGGCAGCTAGGAGATCTAGTTAATCGGATCTCTTTCTTATCTCACATAGAAATCAAAATTTGAAATGTGCACCTCCTCTTGGCGTGCACGGTAAAAAAAGAAAGGCACCAAGTTGGCAACTCTCTTATTCATTTGGAACTCTTTCCTGCTAGATAAAATTAGACTCTTGTCTAGATTGATGTTTGATCAAATCAGATAAGAAACTAATTTTATCTAGATTTTTAAGAGACATTTTTAGGAGATTTTTCATGATTTTTAAGATGCGTAGAAACTAGACTGTGCAGAATTAATTTTGATACAGATTTCTTCCAAAATTCATCCTATTTTTATTGATTTCAATGAATTAAGTACAAAATTATATCCTAGAAAGGTTACAATATGTCATGCCAATTTAAAATTATATCTTAGAAAGGTTACAATGTATCATGCCAACTTAGCTTCTTGGACATATATCTAACACGAAGGAGAGAGAGAAGATAGGTACAGTTATGGTTGGTGGTTCAGTGGTGTAATGTCGAGCATGATTGCAGGTCTCCGATAGTAGATGATGATGGTGGGGGCTACAATGGCCACCACGCACAAAGAAGACACAGGATGGAGAAGGAAAAGGGGGCAACATCCCTGGCTACCTTATTGGCCATCGACAATGAGGAGGTTGCCCTAAGATGAGGGACTCACCGACAAGCGGTGGTGGCTGCACGTCTTTAGCCAAAGATGGTGGATTCTGATGAAATTTTTGGTAGTAACACCCAGAATAATGGAAAACAAGGAAAAATCGGTGTTTTGAGAGAGATGAGGAGTCTCAGGTGGTGGCACTCGACCATGGTGGCATGGCAGCCACTGGAGAGGAGGAAGAATAAATAGATCGCAGGGGGAAGAAGATCTTGATGGCAATCAACCAAAGGGTCGGTGGGGTTTAAATCAAGTCCGGATGGTATAAGACTCGACATAGGTGACAAGGCACGACATAGAGGATAACAACACCTTGTTCAAGCTTTTGAGTTAACGGCCACGATTCTCTATGTCGAGCCTTGTTATCCAACATTTTTTATTTTTTTTGGTGCTCAAAGTTGGATGGGCCTACCAACTTAGTCCATAGCAGGCTCAAATAGGCTAGATTTCACATTCTCCCATTCTTTAAAAAAAAAAATTATCTTCAAAATTTGAGAAATATAAGCCCTCCAACATTAAAGGTATTTAGTCCAAAACTCACAAGCACCACTTTGCCATTGTTCAATAATTTTGTCAAATTGAACTCATGGTGGCATCACTCAAGTACTTGCAAATAACCTAATCCCTCAAGTTAACCATAATAGTCATGCACATCTCAATACCAAAGTACAAACTCTTTCTAAGAATGTTCCACAACTTAGCACCTTTGTGCCAACTCTAAAGTTTTGCCTCTTAAATAATGTACAATCTAAGATATGGTCTCTCCTAAATCAAAAACATAACTTGGACCAATTATCAAAACTTTCTGTCGCATTAAGATTAAGATATATATTATAAATGTTAACACTAAATAAGTATCTAAGATATGAGATTGAAATCATCATCTTAATTTGAATATGCATTCATTTAAGATTGTGTTGGGATCAATTGGATTCTAAATCCCCACGGCAAGCTATATTAAGATTAATTTATTTGGAATAGAGCTTGACATGAATTTGGCATAAATAATATGGTAAAGTTTTGATATCCCTCGGAAAATAAGGCTGGAACTAGGCAGGGCCACATTCCTTACCGAGCCTAGCCTGAAAAAATTTTTAGGTTTTGAACCAGGCTTATGCCCGAATTATTTTGAAAAAAATGGGCTCAAGCTCGGCTCGAGCCCAAGTCGAGCTCGATCCGAGCCTGATTGGGTCGACTCGAATCACAATCTGGCCCAAATAAAAGCCCGGACACCAAAAAAGGAAATCGAAGTTAGGGCAGGGGGGTCATGCAGAGGGAGATCGAAGCCAACAACCAGGGGCCGGGAGGCTCGCGCAGAGGGAGATCAGAGCTAGTAGTCAAGGGGGCGAAGGGCTCACATGGAGGGAAATCAAAGTCGACAATCGGGGGGTGAGGGGTTCACAAGGATGGAGATCGGACTTTTAGTCGATGGGGCGGGAGGGTTGCATGGAGGGAAATCGGAGTCGGCAACTGGGGGGCAGGGGGTCGCGTGGAGGGAGATCGAAGTTGATAGCTGGGGGCGAGGGGTCACGTTGAGAGAGATCGAAGCCAGCAACCGGGGAGGTGGGGGTGTCGCACGAAGGGAGATCGGAGTTGTTAGCCGGGGAGGCAAGGGGCTCGCATGGATGGAGATCGAAGCCAGCAGCCGGGGAGGTAAGGGATTCGCACGAAGGGAGATCGGTGCTGACAGCTAAGGGGACAGTGGGGTCGTGCGAAGGGAGATCAGAGCCATCAGTCGGGGGCAGGGGTGTTGCACGAAGGGAGGGGTGTTGTGCGGAGGGAGATCGGAGCCGATAGCCTGGAGGTAGCATGGGGTGTGAGCACCCCCGGGACTAGGTTGGGGGGGTGGGGCTGGCACCAAGTGGTAGGGACAATGGGCTGGTTTTAATGCAAACGAGGGAGAGAAAGAGAATCAGAGCAGAGAACCTAAATATTTTAGACCGAGAGTCAGGCCTATGTTTGACCTGGGCCTCAGCCCAGTTCCAACTCTAATACATTATTAGAGTCAAATCATTTGATGACTAAAAATGCGATCATGATTATGTAGCGAAGGCTTTAAACAATAATGATCTATCATAATTATATAAATAATCTTGGTATTGAATCATAAAAGTAAGTCCAAGAAGACAAAGCACTGATTTCATGATTCTTATGTTGGAATTGAGATGATTGATAAAGAGGGAACAAATAATACTTGATTTATTTAGATACTTAACAAACTAGGCTAAATTTAATCAACAATTAATTAATCCTTGATACAAGAAAGTCAAAATTTTTTCTAGCCCAATTCTTTATAGAAGAACCTATCTAAGAGAATAACATAATCACATGACGATTAACCTGAGAATCAATAATACTCATCTTTTCTTTATTAATTAATAAAAATATCTTTTATTGAAAAATCAATTTTTTTATCATAATACATTTCAAATCACAAAACAATATTTTTGATTAGTTGTCATAACAAGCATCCCGAAGTATTTTAATTATTAAAGGGGATAAATGATGCATTTCATAGAGAAATGTGTGGCCCTATCACTCCGATCAACATATTGTTGTCTTTAAAAAAAAATGATAAACAGTATCTATATGTGAGGGTCGGAGTATAAAACCCGAAGTGAGGTCTTATACTATGCAAACACCATTCGTAAAACAGGCATGATTTTGTATAGGCAAAATACTTGGTCAAACCATTATGGGCCTATTTTTGGATGTAAGTTTTTCCAGA
The DNA here is from genome assembly GCA_021397845.1 of Areca catechu. NCBI lineage: Eukaryota > Viridiplantae > Streptophyta > Magnoliopsida > Arecales > Arecaceae > Areca > Areca catechu. The sequence continues at coordinate 153,645,277 of CM038043.1, forward strand.
TCCATCTTGGAATAGAGTAAACACTTCCTTTTTTATATTAATTATTATACATCATATTGACAATATTATAGTATTTATTTCATAGTAATACAATAAATATTGATTATTTACTATAATAATATGTATACATATACCTATATATATATATTGTTACTGGTGATCGATCACGATGACAGCTGACCTTCTACCGAATTGGTGATTGGCCGGACACCAATGAGGGGTTCCTCGTTGCTGAAAACTTGCAAGAAAAAGTCCACATTCATCATAGATTCTTCGATGGAAATCCTTCGATGGAAACTCTTCAATGATTAAGTCAATTGGAAAAGGCGAATAATATAAAAGATGATCAGTGAGAGAGTAAGGGCGTTACATGAGCATTCTCTTTTTTTTTCCATTTATATAGTGGAGGAGTGCCAGGTGGCGTATAACCACCTGATTCTCCATGAAATGAAAAATCGGAGTTTGTTGGCATTAGTGGGCTACCAGGCAGCAATTGTAAAAGATTTTATATCAAATATCAGCTATATAAAATAGTAGGGTTGAGAGTAATCCACGTGTCAATAATAACAATACGGAAGTCATGGGCTGCTTCAACCTTAGGTCAGCCGTTGACTGAAGTGAACGTAGGAGAATTGGAGAGGATATTTAGTTGTAATTCTAGCTGCCTCCTGAGCGGTTAGTTGAAATCCGATAGGGATGTCGAGTTATGGCTGGGGACATCAATGGTGGTCGGTATTACTCTAATTCCACATTATTGAACATCTGACAATTTTCCCCTTCCATTATATATAAAATATTTTATATAATATAGTGGTATTGTATGTTAAAATATTTATTATAAAAAATAATAATATTTTATATTAATAGTAGTGTATGATATATAACAAATATTTTACTGGCATATGTAATTTTAAAACTACTATAAGATTCTATATTTCTACGATGATAGTGATATAGTATCAAAATTATATTGTATTAATTAGTATCAGTATATTAATATTATCATCATTAATGTTTCATATTAAATTTTTATTAACGATAGGATAGTGATGTCACGAAGAAGAGGAATACGTAGCCTTCCCTCAAGATGTCTCTAAATTGTCCACGGGCCTCCCTGATGTTATGTTTTTTTTTTAATTTCTCGTGGTCACTTTTTTTTTTTTTTTTTTTTTTTTTTTTTTTTTTTTTTTTTTTTTGCTTACACGTTTCGCCGCTAAACTTCCCTGCTCTATTATTGATATACCGGCATGCTTCTCCTGTGACTCTGCACTACAAGTTGGCCGCGATGGCACCGCTCGGTTCTTCTTCTTCCGTTGAAAGCCGCCTCCATCTCGCACGAACAACCTTTACGCTCTACCACGCCACCATCCAATCCTTAAAGCAGCGAGCCGTCCATCAGAGCATGGAGATCAGCCACAAACCCATCCCAACCCCTTCAACGTTCGCGGCGATCGCCGCCCATGCCTGGATCTGCTTCTCCCACGCCAAAGCCGTTGCGGCCGACGAGGTTGTCGTCCTCGGCTTCCTGGCGGACTGCCGCGCTCGCATCGATCCGCCTCTCGACGAGGCCTACACGGGGAACTGCGTCCGCCCGTGCGTCGCCAAGGCCACGGGGTCGGAGCTCGCGGGGCCCGGCGGGCTCGCGAACGCCTGCGCGGCGATCGGGCGGGCCATCAAGGCTGGCGTGGAGGAGCCGCTGAGGGACTGCGAGGGCTGGGTGGACTACGTAAGGAGTTTGCCGCCGGAGAGGCTAATGTACTCGTCCTCGTCGCCGAGGTTCAAATACTACGAAACGGACTTCGGGTGGGGGAGGCCGGAGCGGGTGGAGCTGGTGTCGATGAACCATGATGGGGAGGTGGTGCTGGCGGCCGGGAAAGAGCAGGGGGCGGTGCAGGCGTCGATGGGGCTGGCAGCGCACCAGATGGAGGTGTTTGCAAAAGGATTTGTGGATGGTTTGGGGGGTTAGAGGGAGGGAGATTAGTGAGTAGGCAGAAAGGTTTCGCTGATGGACATTTTGTGAAGAAGGGAGGAAAAGGACCGATGATGTTCCTGAAGTGTATTTTTATTTTATTTTTTGATTTTGTGTGGCTGTGTGTTGTACCTTTGCGCAAGGATCCTCGAGAAACCGCTGATGTGCATGGAAAATGAAAGGTCCGGTAGTTATTAGACGGTGAGGAACTTAGTTTCAATCCCCTTGTTTATCATAAGAGAAGCATGTATTGGAGGGATTTATTGGCAGGGAACTGGAGGGCTATTTACATCTTTTAAGAGCCACCTCCTTAAAAGTTTATCAAGGTAAATTTTGATAACAGTGTTTGCGGTGCTGATCATAATGCTACAGGATATATCATCCGGGATATTGATGGAAGGCTGCTAGTGGTATAGAGAATCTTCTTTCATGATCCTTGCATCCCAAAAGTGAAGCTCAAAGATGTGGACAGATATCACCAGAGCTATCCAGCATTTGCATGCTCACAGGATTCTTATTGAACGAGACTTTTCAATTGTTATTAACTGGATCAGAATAGGTCGAATTGCTATGATGCCCACCATCTCTTTTGTGATATTTGAAATTTTCTACGATTTTTCATGAGGGCTATCGCCCGTCATGTTTATCGAGAGGCAAACATTGTAGCTGATTGGATTGTCTTTTTTATTGCTCAACATTCTGTTAATTGTTCTTGGTCATAGGATGACAATATTTTTTTCAGGAATTTTTTTTTCTTGATCTTTTGAGCTATCCTTGCACCAGAGTAGTATGACTACCGTCTGTATCAAAAAAAAAAAAAAAAAAGATTTATTACTTTTCAGTAGAAGCATTAGCATACTTCAACTACTTAGGAAAATGATAGTTGAACCCGAAGTGGGGACAGCTTCCATGGCATTATTGACATGGCAAGATGAGTTGGTTGCAACTCATCGATGATGATACTATTGTTGATGATATCATTGTGGTTGTAGCCTAGGAGTCTTGGCCACGTGTTGAGGGGTCTTAATATGGGTTTGGATACTGGGTGAGCAGGCTAGAAAGATGGCAGGATGAAGAGGTGATCATGATCGAGAAAGTCTTCCTATCCTTGCTCTCTACTCTTAATGGCCATTCTGAGAACAAAACCTCTTGTTGATCCCTAAGTGGCAAGAGAAGCCCCCGCCTTAAAACTAAGAAGCTCATAACCTTGGGTATTGAAAGGCAATTCCTAAACGAAGATGATATCCTCTTTATCAACTCTATTTTGGGGGTATTTTTGATATCTCGAATATATCTTCGGGATGCAACTTAAAGAATTGCCGATTCATTTGCCGACCCATATTCTGATCTATATGCTGACCCATCAACCAAGTCAAAGCTTGTCTACACTTAGTTGTAGTCAGCTTCTCTTTTTCAACATGGACTCCAAGTCACGTGATCAGTCTTCGTGATTTCAAATCATCAGTTATCCATCATGCATAAACGACCACTCTATACAATAAGCTTGACAGCAACAACTTTCTTTCTATGCAGTAGTGGATGAGGACTAAAATTTTGTACCCAAAATAGCATGGCTAATATCCCAATACTCTCGAAATTGTATGGTTTTTTAGCCACCTTTTACAAATAACTAGATCCCTGATGATCCAAGTAAGCAATATCTCCCAGCTTGCTACTTCCTTTCTATTCTAGATAGCTAATTTGAGCATCGGATGGTCTTTGTCGGAGCCAATCCTAGCCATGAGATTTTTTACAAGTCTCTCCAGCAGCAACTCCTGCCAGTCAAGCTCTTCTTTAATCTTGAGCTAGAAATCTATAGCAATAGATTGGTGCTAGAGGAAGGGCCAAGACCTCTTTTTGGAAAAGAAATTGAGCAAGACTTTCTCGATGCCATCCAAAAATATTGTTTCATCAAGAAATGCAAGAGCTCACACCAGTAGCAGGGCTCTTATACCTTCATCATCGCCAGCACAATTGCCTGCCATGGAGGTGGCCACTGACCAGTTCAATGACCTGGTCCAATAGGTGCATACCTTGACTACTATAGTTCAGGCGATGTAGTAGAACAATTATATCCTGTAAGAGGCACAACCTGCCCCTACTCCATCATAGTAGCCTTCTAGTGTAGCTCAACAGTTGTGGCCACCTCACGTGGTGTCCCATCCTCCTTAGCAAGATCCGAGGCCAAAGAGGCATATATGGCAAAGTAGGCCCATAAGCTTAGAGCCAGTTAGAAGATGATCACCCACTCTCCACTCTGAAAGAGAAAAACCTACCAAGAGGTTTTTGCCTCAACAATTTGAGGCTTGCAATACTAGACATCGATATGGAGTGACATCTCCAAGGAATCAAAGGATTGAGGCATTGTAGAATCATGCCTCGATTCAAGATGAAGGGCTTGGTGTTAACATCAACCTATCTTTCATTGCCAGAATAATGCAGGAGCTAATGTCTATGAACTTCAAGATCTCCTATCTAGAGATTTATGATGGATCAAGGGATTATCTTGAGAATTTTAGGACTCTCATGTTACTCCAACAGGCTTCAGATGGAATTCTTTACTGAGCCTTCCCTTCGACTCTTAAAAAGAAAGCTAGGGGTCTCAAGCTTGGCTCTATTGATTTCTTGAGAGAACTGAGCTAGCTATTCACCTCCCGCTTCGTTAGTAGCCAAAAACACCAACGGGTGTCAGACTATCTGATCAATATAAAGTAGAGAAAAGGAGCATCCCTCTACCCATATCTCGTGGCTACTTTAGAGGTGCATAATTTAGATCAATCCATAGCCATGATGATCTTGAAGAGTGGACTGTAGAGAAATGCTTTTCTTTTTTTTGGATAAAACCTATATGTAAAACTTTGCGGAGATGCTAACTCGAGCAAAAAAGTACATCAATGCTGAAGAGGCATACAATGCCCACCTGGTTCTCATCGAGTTTCAAGTGGATGAGAAGCTGGAGAGTTCAAAGCAAGCCCCTATTGAGCAGAGCAATTAGAGAAGCTAGTGGAGGTCTTGTAGTTTGTCTCGTCATCGATCCAGGACTCTGCCGAGGAACCAGAGAAATAGAGATATTTTGCTAATTACACACCTCTGAATGCACCTCATAAGTAGATACTGATAAAGGTGACAGCACAGCTACCGCCAGCGAGAAGGATGTGTGCTCGGCTTAAGCATCACAATCCCAATAAGTGTTGCCCCTATCATCGTGACCATGGGCATGATATGAAGGATTGTATCCAACTATAGGATGAGATCAAGTGATTTATCCAAGAAGGAAGGCTCGATTGATTCATCCAAAGAAGGGCACCTCCGTGTCGTCATGTCCAAGGCCCCAACCATTACCACCACCAGAGCCTCATCAGTCTCTAGAGCAACCTATTGGGGGGTAGCCCGAGGAAGATAGACCCACTAGGGGCAATGTAAATATACTATCCGAAGCTTGGGAGAAGCTAGCAGAGCATTCAAAGGTAGCCAAGAGATAGAAGGTTGGGGAAACCATCACTTTCTCTAAAGAAGATGCACTTGGTGTTCAGTATCCACACTCTGATGCAGTAGTTATAACTTTAAATAATGCTAACTATGATGTACACTATGTCTTAATTGATAGCAGAAGTGTAGTTGATGTTTTGTATTTCTCTGTGTTCTCTCGAATGAATTGCTCTATGGATCGCTTGGCAAAGTATGGTACCCTCATATAGGATTTCTCTAGTGAGCTGGTGCCTATAGAAGGGGTAATCATACTACTTGTTAAGGCCTTCACTTTGCCCCAGAGAGTCACTATCCAGCTGGACTGCTTGGTGGTCATGATCTTGGTAGCCTACAATACAATACTCAAGCAACCTGGTCTATGTGCCCTTAATGATGTGGTTTCTGTTAAGCATCTACTGGTGAAGTTCCTGATGAGGAATGGAATCGGGCAGATCAAAGAAAGTCAAACCATGGCACGGCAATGCTATAATACCAAGATTCAGGCTGAAGCATAGCTCGACCTATTTTTTATATGGCTGGATACACGGGACAAGCTAACCGAGGTGCATGGCGAGCCATTGGAAGATCTTTTGAAGATACCCTTATCTAAGGAGGATCCCAATCAAATAGTTCGGATAGGCTCGGATCTAGATAAGGTAACTAAAAAAATTGGCTAACCACTTTTTTACAGGAAAATGCTAATGTATTTGCTTAGTCCACTATCGATAAACCGAGGATAAATTCGGACATGATGGTGCATCGATTGAACAATGATCCTATCTACCACCCAATGAAATAGAAGAAGCGGAGCTTCATCCTAAAGCATCGAAGATCCATTGTCGAGGAACCTAGCAAGCTAGTCTAGGGTGGCTTCATCTGAAAGGTGGTGTCCCCCGACTAACTAGCCAATGTGATGCTTGTGAAGAAAGCAAATGAAAAGTGACAAATATATATAGACCTCACCGACCTAAATAAAGTCTATCCAAAGGACAGCCATCTTTTATCTCGGATTGACCAATTGATTGATGCAACCTCCAGTGATGAACTCTTCACCTTCATGGACACTTTCTTTGAATATAATTAAATATGAATGGCACCTGAAGATGAGGAGAAGGCCACCTTTATCATTAACCATAGGATCTTCTACTATAGGGTCATGCCCTTTGGGCTCAAAAATGCGGGTGTTACTTATCAACGGCTGGTGAATATGATCTTTAAAGATCAAATCAACTAAAATATGAAGGTGTATATGGATGATATGTTAGTCAAAAGTCGATGCACTCATGATCATATTACTGACCTCCAGGAAGTCTTCAACATATTATGCCAATACAAAATGAAGCTGAATCCAATGAAGAGTGTATTTGGGATGACATCTGGCAAGTTCCTTAGCTTCATGGTCTCATGCAAAGGCATGGAGCCCAATCCAGAGAAGATTTCATGGTCCAAGAGATGACTCCTCCAAAATCCATCAAGGAGGTATAGTACCTTATTGAAAAAGTAGTAGCCTTCAAATGCTTTGTATCTAGAATTGCATAAAGGTGTCTTCTATTTTTTAAGACACTTAAACAACCAAAGGACTTCTAATGGACTATAGAGGGCCAAAAGCCATTCGAGGAGTTAAAGGCATACCTTAGTTCTGCCCCGCTATTGAGCTAACTTGAGCCTGGGAAAGAACTCTTTCTCTACTCGCCATATGATCGGTGACAATAAGTGCAGTACTTGTTCGAGAAGAAGGGTTTAAAAGCTAGTATATTATATCAGTAAGGTCCTCCATGATATAAAAACCATATACACAAGGTTAGGGAAGTTTATCTTTGCCCTCGTTATTGCTGGCAAAAAGCTTTAGCCTTATTTTTAGGCCTATGATATTATCTTTCTTATTAATCAACCCATGAAAACAATTCTCTATCGATCAGATACCTTAGGACAAATAGCCAAATGGGCACTTGAACACTCTAAATTCAATGTAAGGTTTTATCCAAGGTTTTCAATCAAAGCTCAAGTACTCGCTGACTTTGTCCTTGAGTGTACAATCTCGGAGGAGAACCCACAACCAAAGGGGACGAGTTCTCTAGTTGATCCATAAGAGCAGTGAACCTTATATGTGGATGGCTCATCAAACTCCTCAAGGTAAGGAGCATGGCTTATTCTAACTAGTCCTAAAAGAGATGTTGCTGAATGTGCTCTACATTTCGAGTTTCTAGCTATAACAATGAAACAAAATATAAAGCATTGATCACTGAGCTGAAAATTACAAAAAAAGTGGGAGTCCGGTACCTCACCACCTTCAGTGATTTCCAGCTAGCGATTGAACAAGTCAAAAATGAATATGAAGCTCAAGAAAAAAAACATGAAGAAATATCTTGGCAATGTAAAAGACTTGATCTCACCATTTCAAAGATTCGATATTCAGCAGGTACCTTGAGCAGAAAATGCTAGAGTTGATGCATTATCAAAACTAGCAGCATCCTTGCCATCTGACCTTCAAAGAATATATACTTCGAGGTACTAAAAAAATTTAACCTCAAAGAACCTCAGCTTGTTCAGTAGATTAATGAGAAACCAAGCTAAGTTGACCCTCTTCTTAAATATCTTTAACAATGTGAGTTACTTGATAATTACATTATACATATATATAAAAGTATTAATTTAATAATTAAATTATCTTTATTTATCTAAAATTGATATTTTTATATATCGTTTGCAGAAAAGGAGATCGTCATTGCGAAAAACTCGATTTATAGGTTCAAACAAAATAAGTTTGAAGCAAATCGGACTTAAAATAAGTCCGGAATAGATTTTTAAAGATTTAATATAGACTTACATGAATTTTGGAGCACCCGGTCCACCATGGACCGGTTGCTTGGTTTATGGAATGTTCGATGGACCACCAGCAACCATGTCTAATGGTCCATGGTGCAGAGCTATGGACCGTGAAATTCCTTTTGAGTTGGAACTCGCTGGAGATGCCATCCCGTTGCTACCGAAGCCGCTTGTGCCATCTCCTCCACCCAAAAAAGCCGTCGGAGCTGCCAATCGCTGGTTCTCTCCTACAAAATCCCACTGATCTTCATGTGATTCACCGAGCACCACCATCAACCGAGAATGGGATGGAACCACCCTGCATTTCCCTCCTCATCTTCCATCGTCTTCCTAGATTGTTCTCCCATCTCCACCACTATCATCCGCTCAATCCTCCTTCCCACGGTCTGCCATCAATCTCCACCATCGCACCTCCTCTATTCTAAGCTATATCATCGAGCATCATCGATGGTGACAGCAGATCTCGATGGCAGTGCAAGGTTGCTTCGGCAAAATCTCGGCATTGGTGGTAGCTGTAGCCCAAGAGAAGACAGCGGCAGCATTCGGGTGATTCCAGAACTAGCTCGATCAATCAAAGAAGGAAGTGCACATATCTCACAACAATCAATGGTCCATGATTTTGCCTGATTTTTGAACCTTTGATCCAAACCCAAGAGCGGGGAAGATGTTGACCAATCAAACACAAATCAGAATAGGGGATAGAAGCCTAACACTACTGGGATTGGGCATATTCATATCTAATCGTTGAGTCATGTAAAGTTAAATCTCAGTCACTCTTTGAGTATTTTATTTAGTCATATACCAGAAATCCATGAAGACCCCTCCTATTAAACCTTATAAAAAGGCTTCTATGCCTCTACCTAGGGAATGAACTCCCTAGAGTCCCTCTAGAGCCTTTGCATAAGGGGACAAGAGGGGATCAACTTAGAAGTAGGTTTGTGTAGAGTGCGGGAGGGATAGGAAATTTTGTATAAGGCAAAGTGGGGTTCTCTTATTTTTCAATTTTTTGTATTTCTTTGGTCTGCAATAAAAGAGTATGTTCTTATTTATGAGTTTATTATTTATTCTTTTTTATTCACTCTTTATTATGCTTTATTGTTAGATTAAGTTTAGGGATAACTCTTGCTTTTCGGAGATGCGCCATTTTTTGTTACGAATGCGGGGCGTGCCAAGAAAAGAAGAGTTGGATTTACATGAATTTTAGAGCACTCGATCCACCATGGACCAGCTGCTTGGTTTACAGAATGTTCGATGGACCACCAGTAACCATGGGTAATGATCCATGGTGCAGAGCCATGGATCGTGAAGTTCCTTTTGAGTTGGAACTTGTTGGAGATGCTGTCCTATTGCTACCAAAGCCACCTATGCCATCTCCTCTACTCGTAAAAGCCATCGGAGCTGCCGATCTTGGTTTTCTCCTACAAAATTTGGTGCGGGCACCAGACTCAGAAGAAGACTTCAGAGCTCTATCTGGATCTCTGATTAACCTTGCCCGAAGAATTAGGATTTTTTTGGCTTGTAATAAGGGTTGACTTGATCAACTCAATTTTAGCTTGAGTCTGTATTACCTGCATTTTTATTTTGTTGAGTCATGTTGACTCAGTAGTGGTCTAGGACTTCAACCTGGGGTGTTATATTTTCTCCCAAGGCCAAGCAAGTGGGCACCACACTCCCAGCCACACGCTTGAGTCCAGGGGGCGCCACATCTCCATCCAGTATACTCTTGTCCCCACACCACAGATAGCAGCTCCCTTCTCTCATGCGCCAATTGAGGAGAAATCAACCAGGGATCCACAAATCAAGGGGGCGGCCCAAGAACTTCCAAAAGAGCCAAACTATGAAAGGGAAGAAATTTTTCTTGGAGAGAACTTCAAGGAGGCGCCTATTCCCTGCCAAAAATACCCAAAATAAAGATGGGAAGGACCTTGACTTAGGGAGAAAGAAAAGGAGGAGTCCAAAAGAGTTGAGCCATGGAAGGAAAGGAATCCTCTCTTGAAGAACAAAGCTTGGAGGCGCCATCTACCTTCCTTTTAAAACCCAAATCAATTTTTTTTGGAACCTTTGGCCGGCCATATGTGTAAGGATTGATCCTACAATCCTAATTTGCAGATCCCCTCCTTTAGTCCCACATGGGAAGATGTAAAACCCTACTCTTTTGTAAAGTCCTATAAATTAAAACCCCTCTGTAAATTCTAAAAAATCTGATGAATGAAACCAACTTTTTTTTGTGAGCAAACTCTGTGTTTTCTCTCTTCCGCACATGCATCCAGGTGTTGAGCTCCGTGAGGGAGTAAATCCGGGTTCCCCAGGAACCTTGAGGAGGTGTGAGATCTCCAAACCCCAAACCCTAGGTTAGCCACTTCTACTCCAAAACCCTAGCTGCCCATCATCCACTTCAATCCACCAAACCCTAGCCTATCCCACCTCCCACGGCCTCTCTCTCCAAGTCCAGGCTGACCACCAGCATCCAGCTCCAGTCCGGATACTTCAGATCCATAGCTCTTTTCAGAGGGAGTCGAATCAGCCTTCAAGAGAATCTGGATCTCAGCGACATCAGCCTTCAAGTTCTTCGAACTGGTAAATCCTTCCCTGAGTATCTGAATCCATCACTTGTTTTTCTTCTTCCCAGATCTTGAGTTCAGGAGAAGCCGACCCAGCCACGAGACCAGTATTGGAGGATCCATTGCGAAGATAGCCAAATCCGAGGATCCAACAATCTGCTCGAGAGAGTTCTTCCATCCAAATTCTGTGAAGATCACTATCTGGTTGGTAAACCATCTCTTCTCTTTATTTCTGTCCTGTTGAAAGTTCAGAGCGAAATCCTAGGTCTGGGAGTTTCTCAACCCCCAGCGATTCGTTACTTCTGAACCACTCTGATAACTTAGCTTCTTCTAAATTGTGCTTTCAATCCTTACCTAGTTTTCATCAACTTAGTTTAACTTTACTTTGAGTCAAAGCCAATTTCTGAAATATAAAAAAAAAAAAGAAAAAAAGAATTAATCTTAATTTTACTTCCGCATACGCTTCTTTGTTTTTTGTTTTGCATCATTTTTGGTATTAGAGCAATCGTTCTGCATCAAAATTCCATCGATCTTCATGTGGTTCACCGTGCGTCACCATCAACCGAGAATGGGATGGAGCCACCCTGCATTTCCCTCCTCATCTTCCATCATCTTCCCAGATTGTTCTCCCATCTCCACCACAATCATTCGCTTAATCCTCCTCCCCATGGTCTGCCATCATTCTCCTCCATCGCACCTCCTCTACACCAGGCCATATGATCGAGCATCACCGATGGTGATGGCAGATCTCGATGGTGGTGCAAGGTGGCTTCGGCAAAATCCTGGCATTGGTGGTGGCTGCAGCCCAAGAGAAGACAACGACAGCATTCAAGTGATTCTAGAACTAGTTCGATCAGTCAAAGAAGGAAGTGCATGGATCTTAAAGAAATTAATGGCCCATGATTTTGTATGAGTTTTGAACCTTTGATCTAGATCCAAGAGCGGGGAAGATGTTGACCGGTCAAACACCAATCAGAAGAGGGGACAAAAGCCTAGCACTACTAGAATTGGGCATATTCATATCTAACCGTTGAGTCCTGTTAAGTTAAATCTCAGCCACTCTTAGAGTCTTTTATTTAGTCCCATACTCGTTGGACAAAAATCGGCTCTTCTAAATTATCTCCAAAAATATACTTTCTATTATTTTTGAGAGAGAAGGCTCTTATCTAGAGAGAAGACTCTTCTGAAAACTCACTTTTCCATTTAACCTGTGAGAGAAGGTTTGCAAGAGGGGATCGGCTCTTCTGAGCTGTGCCAGTCAGCATGCAATGCCACTATGTCATGCTATTCTATAGGAGTTGACTCTTACAAATTTTACAGGAACTTCAACATTTTTTTATAACTAATTATAAGAGGCCTCTCAATATATTTCAATGAGCTCTCCTATAAATTTAAACCCATTTAATTACAATAAGAAGCTCTCTACTCCTTCTATGATACAAAAACTCTCATAAAGAAATTTACTATGATACATACATCTTTGCAATAATTTTTGAGAGCTAACTTAACATCCTGAAGGCTCTCAACCAATTCTAATAATCTATAATACTTTCAATTGATAGTTGTCCATTAGAAAGCTTTTTACAAAAATATTCTTAAATATTTAAAAGTATTAGTATAATATTTATGCTCTAATATTTTATAATCATCAAAATTATTCTCAGGATAATAATCTCTCTCTTTTTGATGTTGACAAAATATCAGGCATGGAGATTAAAAGCTTTACAATATAAAAAAATGTATCAAAGCAATATACATATATATAGAAACTTTATAGTGTAATATATCAGAGTTGTAAACATATTCAAGTGTCAGAGTATTAGTAAAGTTCTCTATAGAATATATCAAATTTTGAAATTCTCATTTATCAGAGTATATATGTTAAGTATCATTTAGAAATAAATTTGAAAAAGTATCAATGCTTTTGAAATTTATACAAATCAAAGTTTTTATTTGATATATCACAAAGTATCTGTTGCCCAGAAATGGAGCCCAAGAGGGGGGGTGAATTGGGTCTTTTAAAAATTTAACACAATAAAATAAAGGTCTAGTGGTGCTTGTGAGCAATAATAAATTAGATGCAAGATGATAGCACTTAATTAAAGAATGCAAAAGGAAAAGAGCAATCACACACAAACACAAGATATATAGTGGTTCGGTGCAAACCTAGCACCTACATCCACTCCCCAAGCCACCCTTGGGAATTCCACTATAATTCACACCATATTACAGTTGACTTGTTTTTACAAGGCTCACAAGTCAAAACCTAAGTTGGTTTTATCACCTAGGCTCACCAACAAACCTAAATACTTGTTTTGTCTTCGGGCTCACAAGTTAACCCTAGTTGGTTTTAACACTTTGGCTCACCAACAAACCACAATAACCTTCTTTCAAGACACCTTGAAAGCAAGGTTAAAGCACAATAAATCAGATATGAAATTTAAAAGCTACAACAAACTCTCTTCAAGAGTAGATTGGAATCTTTGAAGCCCAAAGAATGCTTTGACTTCACTCTTCTTCAAGTTGCCTCCTTTTGGAATGTAATAAGGTTAAGCAAGCAAGCTTTTTCAGTGGAATCAAGCTAGAAGAGGCTTTTGATTTGAAGTTTGGAGAGAATATAGGCTTTTTGGCTTTTGAGTGGACTTGAATGCTCTTGAATAGACTTCTCTCTTCTTTCTCTTGACTTATCCTTTTTTAAAATGAGGTTGGTGGAGATTAAATACACCATAAACTTTCTAAAAACGGTTTGTGACCGTTGGAGCATTGGAAATAGCCGTTTGAAGCTTGAAAACCAATTTTTGCAAGCCAGAAAAATAGATCCGTTAGTGCTGTCAGGCTGCAAGTGTCGACACTTGGCTATCAGGTGTCGACACTTGGCTGTCAGGTGTCGACACTTGATTTCTGGGAGTCGATACTTGATCATTCAAGTGTCGACACTTGATGCACAGGTGTCGACACTTGACACAAAAATCCTTGAACCAACAAAGTTCTGTATTTTCAAAATTCTCAGGCCTTGAGTCGACACTTGAAACCTAAGTGTCGACACTTGGTGTCGACACTTGAATTCTAGGTGTCGACACTTGGCGTGCCAAAAATTTTTGTCCGTGCCAAATGCTGAAGTGTCGACACTTGACTGTCCAGGTGTCGACACTTGAGACTGAAAACATCCAGAATCAAGAGTAAAAGCCTTGAAATCAAAAATGATGTTCATGAATGCATAGACACATAATAATTAAGCAATTGTAAGCCCTTTTTCAATGAAGAGGATGCCCGGATATGTGAGATTTGCTCCGTGCCATTGCGTGCAATACACCATAAATATTTGGAATTTTGAGATGCTTTCTTCCTGAAAACTCACAACTTGAAATCCACATTAGAATACAATATGTACTCAATGTTTTGTTATTCATCAAAATTACTGGGTGGAGCCAACATTCTCCCCCTTTTTGATGATGACAAAACCTTGAGAAAAAGAGACAATATAGTTCAAACTTTTATAACCATGAGTTTCTAGTCATAAAAGAGATAACAACTTTATAGATAGGAGGAAACAATCTCCCCCTTAATTAGATACTTCTTATTAAGGTAAACTTCAAATCAATATAATGCATCTTTTTCTTAATAAAAAAATACTTGTTCTCAAATTCTCAATAACAATTAACATCATTACTTAAAAATTAACATCCCATTAACATCACTTTTTCTCCATAACAATTAACATCACTTTTTAACATCATTTTTTCTCCCCCTTTTTGTCAATCATAAGAAAAGGGAATAACCTCCCCCTTACAATTAGCATGGATACAAAAAGAGAGTAGATAAACAAATATCATAGCTAAAATTATGCTAGTATCAGAGTTAAAATATCCCATTATATCAGAGCTAAAATATGATAAACTGAAGTACAAAAGATTTAAGATAACAAACATATATATATGAGATAAATTTTCAGTATAAAAGAGCTGAAACATACATATATCAACCATACAAAATAAGATCTGAAACAGTCATCTGTGAGGCTAATCCTCATCAGATGGAACATCAAGACTGAAAGGAGCACTAATCCTAGATCTGGTGGCTAATGCCCTAGGAGGTGCTAAAGCTCTAAGACTCCTGGTTCGGCCGGCAGGACCAAAAGCAGGTACAACTCTAGAAGATCTGGTAGAAGGAGGTGAAAGACGATCAGCTGGCTCAATAGGATCCAAAATGAAGTCAACTAGTGCAGTAGAAGGAGCAGGTGTAGAAGGAGGATCTCGACTGACCACCTCATAAGCATCAGCTCCGCCTACACTGTCGCTGTCAGTGCCTACTACCTCAGTGGCTCGGTCAACATCCTGATCACCTCCGTCAGCAAAATCAGCATGGTCGCTCTGGTGATCGCCGTCGTCATCATCATCATCATCAGATCGAGCAAGTGCAGGTGCAGCAGGAGGTATAAGTGATCTCAAAAGACTCTCAAGACGTGTAAATCCCTCCTCCATGGATCTGCAGATCTCAGCATGCTCTGAGGTAGTCTGTGCTCGTAGAAGCTCGACCTCGCTACGCAGCTGAGTCACCTCTCCTCTGATCTGTGTGAACTGTGCTCTGGCATGCTCCTCAAAGGATAATCCGGTAGATGGTGGTGGAGGAGCTGAAGTATCAGGTGATAGGTGCTCTGCCTGTGTCGATGGTACATCCACTGGAGGAAGAACTACTGGCTCAGATGGTCCAGCCTCAGCCTCTCGAATCTCATCCTCCTCATCTGGCTCCTAGCCAGACTCTCTCCGAACCCATCGACCTCCAACCATCCTGAATCCCATGCGGTGCAATGACCTCTCATCATATACATCCGTGTGCAGTATCTCCTTGGGGATCTCCCCCTCTAATGATACTCCATAGGCTCTGAAAAGATGGGTCAGTGCCATCCCGTATGGCAAACAGTGTCGGCGCTGAGTGGCAGCATCATGCATCTGTGACAGCATCAAGGCGGGTATATCAACTGGTCTCCTCTCGATCAGACTGGTCATCAACATCAGCTCTCTCTCTATGATGAAATCGAATCTGCCAGTCTTCGGTAGAAGGATCCGTGCGGTAATGTGGTGCAGCAGTCGCATCTCTAATGATAACTGGTTCGCGGTAACCTCAAAGATACTGCGAACATCCTCTCGCTCAAGGATGCATCTGAAAGCCACCTCTCTATCATCAACTGAAAATGCACAGACTCCTCTCCGGGGTTTCTCCCATACTCTGCTCAGCAACTCATCAGTCAAAGAAATATGTGTACCCCTGACGGATGTCGTCCATAAGAGTCGTCGACAGTCCAGTGCACCGTAGAACTCCCTCACCAGGTGAGGATAGTATCTCTCCTGCATGGTGCAAAAGGGTACTAGTCCTGCATCTGTGAGTATCTCCCTAATGCCAAAATGGTGCCTGTCGAAATACTGTAGATCAACTCTCCTCCCTGAAGCTACTGACTTCTCTGCCATCCTCTCTGCAGGGGGGGAGCTCAGAGTGGCTGTACTGCTCGGCTGAGCGGGATCGAATCTGGCCTTCGACCTCCTCTCACTACCCTGACTAGGCCTCGCTCTAACTGCAAGTCTCTTCCTAGGACCCATATCAGCCAACTGACCAGGAAGAATGAAGAAGGGTTTAGAACAAAGGACTGGCTATAGGTTGAGATTAGAGTTCAAATAGGTTTCGAAAACCAGAATAAGTTTTGATCAAACGACAAAATTTTTGAGTAAAATTTGTAGGAAAAATTTGTGTTAGGTGAAGCACATTTGAATCCCAAAAAGAATTATTTTTGTAAGGTCCAAAAAATCAAAAACCATGGGATTTGGGTTTTAATCACTTAGGGTTTTTGCAAATAGGCGAAAATGTTCAAAATGTATTACTAAAAATCCTTCCTAATCATCAATAAAAGGATTTAGTACGCTTAAATTAGATGAAAACCCATTTTATTTTGCCCAAAATTGATGAAACAGTGATTTTTGTGAAAAAGGGTTGAAAAATGCCCAAAAGATGAGAGAAATCCGAGAAAAATAAATCTAAAACATGATTCCCTCAAATGGAGTTTTAGAAATTTACTAAAATACGCAAAAATCCTGTTAGATTCAAGAAAAATGTTCGGAAAACCTAAAACACGATCGTTTGGTTTGAAAATAATAAACTTAAAAACATAGAAAAATAAAAATAAAATTAGAGACGGAAAATACCTGATTTGTGAAGGATTGAGGGGTGAAAAGACGGGTTTGGACTGGGGGGACCACTATTCCAAGAAATTTTGGGGAAGAAAATTTTCAAAAAAGCCTTTGTTCGGTCCGTTTTAAAACAGTTCAGATTCGCAAGTGTCGACACTTCGGATTTGTCAAGTGTCGACACTTGGTCAGGTGTCGACACTTGACACTTTCCAAGTGTCGACACTTGGCCAAGAAAATTCGAGAAAATCCAGAAAAATTAAAAAAAAAATTGACAAAATTTCTTGGGGTTTTAAACAATAAGTTTTGAGCTTTTAGGACTAGATAAAATGATACTAAGAGAGTCTTAGGAGAATGGATCAATTACACCTAACTCTCTTCTAATCAGACAGAACCTATCCTCACTCAAAGGCTTTGTAAACACATCAGCTAATTGATCATTGGTACAAACAAAATCAAGAATTATATTTGAGTTTTGTACATGATCTCTTATGAAATGATGTCTTATTTCAATGTGTTTACTTCTTGAATGTTGCACTAGATTTTTAGATAAGTTGATTGCACTAGTATTATCACATCTTATGGGTGTCTTAGTTAGTTTAATGCCAAAGTCTTCGAGTTGTTGTTTAATCCAGAGGATTTGAGCACAACAGCTCCCAGCTGCTATGTATTCGGCTTCTGCCGTAGATAGAGCAACAGAGTTCTGTTTCTTGCTACTCCAGGAGATCAAATTTACTCCAAGAAACTGACAGGTTCCACTAGTACTTTTACGATCAAATTTATACCCAGCAAAATCAGCATCAGAATAAGCAATTAAATCACATGAAGAATCTCTAGAGTACCATAAACCAATTTCAATTGAGCCAGATAGATATCTAAGTATGCGTTTAACAGCCAAAAGATGAGACTCTTTAGGATTGGACTGATATCTAGTACACATACAGACACTAAACATGATATATGGCCTACTGGCAGTAAGATATAATAATGAACCAATCATGCCACGATATAATTTTTGATCTATTGACTTACCTGATTCATCCTTGTCAAGTCACATGTAGAGCTCATAGGGGTACCTAATGGCTTAGTGTTCTCCATCCCAAACTTCTTGAGTATTTCTCTTGTGTATTTTGTTTGGTTGATGAAGATCCCCTCTTTGGTTTGCCTTATCTGGAGTCCGAGGAAGAAATTCAGTTCTCCTATCAAGCTCATCTCGAACTCACCCTGCATTAGACTTGCAAAATCTTGACAAAGAGATTCATTAGTAGCACCAAATATTATATCATCAACATAGATTTGTACTACTAAGAGATCATCATTCTTTTTCTTTAAAAACAATGTTTTATCTACATTATCTCTAATAAAATCATTTTTTAACAGAAAGGAACTTAAACAATCATACCAAGCTCTTGGAGCTTGTTTTAATCCATATAAAGCTTTATGAAGTTTATAAACATGGTTTAGAAATTCAAAATTTTCAAAACCAAGGGGTTGTTCAACATAAACTTCTTCTTCAATTAATCCATTTAAGAAAGCACTTTTAACATCCTTCTGATACAGTTTAAAGTTCATGAAACAGGAAAAAGCCAATAATAGCCTAATTGCCTCAAGTCTAGCCACAGGAGCAAAAGTTTCATCAAAATCTATCTATTACTCCTGATTGTATCCTTTGGCAACTAGTCTAGCTTTATTTCTAATTATTATTCCATTTTCATCAAGTTTGTTTCTAAAAACCCATTTTGTGCCAATAATTGATGTGTTTAAGGGCCTATCTACTAGTGTCCAAACATTGTTCCTTTTAAATTGATTAAGTTCATCTTGCATAGCATTTATCCAATTACTATCACATTCAGCTTCCTCAATAGTTTTAGGTTCAATTTGAGACACAAAAGCTAAGTAATCACAAATATTTCTAAGAGATGATCGAGTACTTA
The DNA here is from genome assembly GCA_021397845.1 of Areca catechu. Classification (NCBI taxonomy): domain Eukaryota; kingdom Viridiplantae; phylum Streptophyta; class Magnoliopsida; order Arecales; family Arecaceae; genus Areca; species Areca catechu. Next base: position 153,664,211 of record CM038043.1, read on the forward strand.
CACCTTTAGATGGATCACCTATAATTAGTTCTTTTGGGTGTCCATGAGCATACCTCCATTCTTTTGGTAAAGGATCAACAGTTGAGATATCTTCATTACCTTGTGCTTGATCTCTGTCAGTGTTTTGATCATCATTCTGTTCCTTGGTAAGTAATTCATTGTTGTTTCTTTCTTCAGTTTTCTTGTTACCTGATTCATCAAAAAGTACATCTTCTTTTCTTGAAGATTTTTGGTTAGTTTCATCAAATACTACATGAATGGATTCTTCAACAACAAGTATCCTTCTGTTGAAGACCCTGTATGCCTTACTAGATGTGGAGTAGCCTAGAAAGACTCCCTCATCTGATTTGGCATCAAATTTACTTAGATTGTCTTTACCATTGTTTAAGATGAAACAACGGCAACCAAAAATATGAAAATAACGGATTGAAGGTTTTCTACCCTTCCAAAGCTCATAAGGAGTTTTCTTTAAAATCGGTCGAATTAAAACATGATTTAAGATATAGCATGCAGTATTTATGGCTTCCGCCCAAAAGTATCTAGGTAAATCATTTTCACAAAGCATGGTGCGTGCCATTTCTTCAAGAGTTCTATTTTTTTTCTACTACCCCATTTTATTGAGGTGTCCTAGGTGCAGAAAAATTGTGATTAATTCCATTTTCAATACAGAATTTATTAAAATCGGCATTTTCAAATTCAGTTCCATGATCACTTCTTAAAGAAATTACTGAAACACCTTTTTCATTTAAAACTCTTTTGTGAAATCTTATAAATTCAGAAAACGTTTCATCTTTGTGTGCTAAAAACATGACCCAAGTAAAACGTGAGAAGTCATCTACAATGACTAGACCAAACTTCTTACCTCCCAAACTAGATGTTCTAGTAGGCCCAAAGAGGTCCATATGAAGCAATTCTAAAGGTCTAGATGTAGAGATTACTCCTTTAGGTTTGAAAGAAGATTTTGTTTATTTTCCAAGTTGACATGTACTGCAAATCTTATCTTTTTCAAAATTAAGTTTAGGCAAATCTTTTACTAAATTCTTTTTGCTAAGTTTTGAAATTAAATGCATGCTAGCATGTCCTAGTCTACGATGCCAAAGCCAACTGGCTTCATCGATCTTGGCTTCCATTGCCACTAGAAATTGACCTTTCTGAATAGGGAGATCATCAAGATCAACCATATAAATATTGCCATGCCTATGATCGATGAATTTAATGCCATTGTCATCTAGACTAGAAACAATGCACAAATAAGATTCAAAAACAACTTTAAAATTTTTGTCACAAAATTGACTAATACTAAGCAAGTTATGTTTTAATCCATCAACATATAAAACATTATCAATATAAGAGGTAGGGGTGATATGGATTTTACCAATACCGATGATTTTTCCTTTTTCATTATCACCAAAAGTTACATTGCCACCATTTTGATATGTGAGTGATGAGAACTGCTCCACATCTCCTGTCATATGCCTTGAGCAACCGCTATCAAGGTACCACATTCTTTTCTTGTTGGTTGCAAGGCATACCTGCAATAAAGATCAAGTGGAGACTTTAGGTACCCAAGCCATCTTGGATCCTTTTTGGATAGTGGCATTGGTTCCTTTTGGAACCCAAACTTTCTTAGTTTTTCTTAATTTTTTTTTGTTGCATATGTAAGATTTATGTCCTTTAACACCACAAGTATAGCATGAAATTGATGAAGATGCAGGCACAAAGAAATTTTTAAGGAGTTTCTATTTCTTATGAGTTCTGAATCCTAATCCAGCTTTGTCAAATACTGCTCTTTGGTTATTTAATAGTAAATTTAACTTTTCATAACTGTAAGTAAATTTTTCAATAAAAGGCTTTAGTTTATCGATTTTCTCTTTATATCTTTTTTGTCCATTAAAATTTCTTTGTTTTGTCTTGACAATTTTTCATTTGAAAGTAAGTTACTTTTCTTTTCAAGTATATTCTTTTCATTTTCAAGACCCATAATCTTATCATTTAAATTTTTATTTTGTATTAGAAGGTATTCATTTTCATTTGAAAGGTTGTTATTTGTTTTAGCTAGTTCCAGATTTTGCTTCTTTAAGTCTTTATGTCTTGACTTTAATTTTTGAAATTCTATGACTAGTTCATCAAAAATTTCATGAAGCTCATCAAAAGATAATTCATTTTCAGTTTCAGAACATACCTCTTCTTGATCGGCCATTAGACAGAAATTTGCTACTTCCTGTTGTTCTTCCTTAGAGCTGGAGTCTTCACTTTCGCTCCAGGTTGCCATCATGGCCTTCTTTCTTAGCTTTCTTTGTTTTTCTTTAGTAAGGGGCAGTCTACCTTGAAATGCCCTGGCTTTTTGCACTCAAAACATGTGGGCTGCTCCTCCTTCTTTTCCTTATCTTTTTCTTTACTGGACTCACCTTTCAGAGATTTTTTTTTGTAATTGAATTTTTTTTCCTCATAAACCTTCTGAATTTCCTTGCTAACATAGCAGTTTCATCTTCTTCGTCATTCTCTTCAGAGTCTTCGCTCGAGTCTTCTCTGGTAGTAGATTTGAATGCTATTGTCTTTTCTTTTTGTCCACCTCTCCGTTCTTCTGTTTGAGGGATAGTTCATATGTCATTAAAGAACCCAGCAGTTGTTCCAGCGGGAGAGTGTTGACATCTTTTGCTTCTTCAATTGCAGTGATCTTTGCATCCCATGAAGCTGGTAGAGACCTGAAAAGTTTATTTACAAGTTCACCGTTAGAAATTATTTTTTCTAAACTTCTCATGCCATTCACAATGTTTGTGAACCTAGTATACATCTCACTGATAGACTCAGTAGGTTCCATTTTAAACATTTCATAAGTGTGAATTAGCATGTTAACCTTGGTGGTCTTCACTTGGTGTGTACCCTCATGGGTAACCTCAAGTGTATCCCAAATCTCCTTTACGGAGAGACAGTTTGATATTCTGTTAAACTCACTAGGATCAAGAGAACAAAATAAAAGGTTCATTGCCTTAGCATTAAGCTCAATTTGCTTAATGTCACTCTCATCCCAATAATCTTCCATTTTAGGGGTGAGAATGCCATTAATCATCATTGTAGGCTAATAAGGACCTTTTACTATTGTTCTCCACAAATTATAATCAAGAGCTTGTATAAATATGCGCATGCGTGTCTTCCAGTATGTGTAATTTGTGCCATTAAAAAGTGGGGGTCGGTTTGAAGCTTGACCTTCAACAATACCCATGCCTATTGGGGCTGCCATGATCTTTTACTCAAGATCCTTGGACCTACAAGAGAGTACCGGTGCTTTGATACCACTTGTTGCCCATAAATGGAGCCCAAGAGGGGGGGTGAATTTGGTCTTTTAAAAATTTAACACAATAAAATAAAGGTCTAGTGGTGCTTGTGAGCAATAATAAATTAGATGCAAGATGATAGTACTTAATTAAAGAATGCAAAAGGAAAAGAGCAATCACACACAAACACAAGATATATAGTGGTTCGGTGCAAACCTAACACCTACATCCACTCCCCAAGCCACCCTTGGGAATTCCACTATAATCCACACCAGATTACAGTTGACTTGTTTTTACAAGGCTCACAAGTCAAAACCTAAGTTGGTTTTATCACCTAGGCTCACCAACAAACCTAAATACTTGTTTTGTCTTCGGGCTCACAAGTTAACCCTAGTTGGTTTTAACACTTTGGCTCACCAACAAACCACAATAACCTTCTTTCAAGACACCCTTGAAAGCAAGGTTAAAGCACAATAAACCAGATATGAAATTTAAAAGCTACAACAAACTCTCTTCAAGAGTAGATTGGAATCTTTGAAGCCCAAAGGATGCTTTGACTTCACTCTTCTTCAAGTTGCCTCCTTTTGGAATGTAATAAGGTTGAGCAAGCAGGCTTTTTCAGTGGAATCAAGCTAGAAGAGGCTTTTAATTTGAAGTTTGGAGAGAATATAGGCTTTTTGGCTTTTGAGTGGACTTGAATGCTCTTGAATAGACTTCTCTCTTCTTTCTCTTGACTTATTCTTTTTTAAAATGAGGTTGGTGGAGACTAAATACACCATAAACCTTCTAAAAATGGTTTGTGACCGTTGGAGCATTGGAAATAGCCGTTTGGAGCTTGAAAACCAATTTCTGCAAGCCAGAAAAATAGATCCGTTAGTACTGTCAGGCTGCAAGTGTCGACACTTGGCTGTCAGGTGTCGACACTTGGCTGTCAGGTGTCGATACTTGATTTCTGGGAGTCGACACTTGATCATTCAAGTGTCGACACTTGATGCACAGGTGTCGACACTTGACACAAAAATCCTTGAACCAACAAAGTTCTGTATTTTCAAAATTCTCAGGCCTTGAGTCGACACTTGAAACCTAAGTGTCGACACTTGGTGTCGACACTTGAATTCTAGGTGTCGACACTTGGCATGCCAAGGATTTTTGTCCGTGCCAAATGCTGAAGTGTCGATACTTGACTGTCCAGGTGTCGACACTTGAGACTGAAAACATCCAGAATCAAGAGTAAAAGCCTTGAAATCAAAAATGATGTTCATGAATGCATATACACATAATAATTAATCAATTGTAAGCCCTTTTTCAATGAAGAGGATGCCCGGATATGTGAGATTTGCTCCATGCCATTGCGTGCCATACACCATAAATATTTGGAATTTTGAGATGCTTTCTTCCTGAAAACTCATAACTTGAAATCCACATTAGAATACAATATGTACTTAATGTTTTGTTATTCATCAAAATCACTGGGTGGAGCCAACAGTATCGCAGCATACTAAGTTTGTATCAGAGCTTGAAAAAATGTATCAAAGCCTAGATGAGATATATTTGCATTGTTGAAACATATAGTAAACAAGGGAATAAGGGTGTTATTAGAAATCAAAATAATGCTCCTCCTTTAAATTTCAATCACATATGCATGATTTTTTGAGTTTGACTTCAAGTGTATGCATGCACATAATTCTTGCTATCCCCCTTACTCTTATGTATATCATGAATTCATGCATATGTTTCTTCTTCTAGTTTCCCATCTTTACTCTTTTCAATTATACTTTTCCTAATCTTACTCTTCTCCTAATCTCCTATGCACATTCTAATCTCCCATGCACACTCACTCTTCTCCAAATCTCCCATGCACATTCTAATCTTCCAAGCATATTCACTTTTCTCTCCCTTTCTGTCATCAACAAGGAAAATACAAGAAGTAGATATGAGAGAAAAAGAGACAACATACAAAGAAAGACATAAGTTTTCATATAATATAACATTAAGAATGGTTCAGTAATATAAAATTTGATACACCATAAATATCAAGAACAACATATAGCATAAAAAAACAAAATGTTCACTACACTAAAATATACATATAGAAATAGAAGAATATAGATCCTAATATCTAGTCACTGTCACTCTCCTTTGGGAAGTTGATAGTGAATGGTACATATATACTAGTATAGTGAACAGGTGATGGACCGGCTAAACTATGGGTCCGAGAAGCTGGTCCTACTTTAGATGGTGGAGAAAATCCTATGCCAGGCCTGACTGTGGCACTAAAGTGTGGCCTAGGTATGTGTGCTGGTCTGAGTGAAGGCTATGGTGCTGGTCTAGGTCCCTAGCTAGAGGATGGACCAAATGTGGACCTAGATCCAGTGAAGCCCAGCAAGACACTGCCTAGCTCAGACTCGATGTGATGAATGCTCTGTTAAATAGATAAGGTAGTCTCTGCCTGCTCTCATGCAAACTAATCAGTGGCACCTTGTATACGTCCAAAATTTATCCTTAAAGCTACCAGATCAAACTGAAGATCACTTTGAGTACTCTTCCTCTGCTCAACTACCTCCACACATAGTATGAGCTCTCTCAAGTCTTCTCTAATCTCTTGATAGGATATGGAGATACTCTAATGACTCCGAGTAAACTCTAGTCAAAGGTCTCCAATCATGGAAGTGTGACTCTCTCAATCAGGATCTCTAAAAACTAAGTGAACTTGGTATGGACACCAGGGCCAGAAAAGATCGACAGGTCGAACCCACATCCCTGTGGATCACCTGTGAATAAAGTCATGAACCCAAACCCTTTTTACATGTAAATATTTTATTTTAAATTTTGTTATTTAGGGTTAGTTGGGTTTAGCCCTTTTTACTAACTGTAATTAGGATTTTTCATTTTTTAGCCTTTTGGGCCAAACCCCTTTTACCAAGTTGAACCACTTGTTTACATATCTTGCCTTTTGATCAAATTGGATTCCAATTGATCAAGTGGGGCTTTAGTTATTTGGTTAGTTTAATTAGTTTTGAGTCTTGTAATTATTAGTTAATTTAGTTATTGAGTCCTGTAATATAAGGGGGACCCAATTGAAGACCCATGTGACTTCATGTACACTCAAATCAAGATCTATGTGCACCTAAATCAAGCTTCCATGTGAACCTAAATCAAGATTCCATGTGACTCCATGTGCTAAGTCAAGCCATGTGCTAGCCTAACCAAGTCTTGGTGCCACCTTTTCAAGATTTTGGACATTATCTGCCACCTCATCCAAGACATCATCAGATGACATGTCACTTTTGTTTGGACATTACTTGCCACATCATCCTGGACAAGAACACATGCCATGTCACTTATGTTTGGACATCCTACATGCCATGTCATTTATCTATGGTCGGCCACATCATTCAAGAATTAAATGGTGCCACTTATTTTTAAGAAAAGTAAAGTAGGAGTCTCCAAATTGGTGCCCTCCCACTCAAATGCTTCACGTCAAAACCAAGGAGTCAGCCAAGCTTTCCACCCTCTTCTTGTCACCAACTTCCAAGGAGTTTCAAGAATGTTGATCATCCAAAGTGAAAGAAATTCAGTGTCTTTCTACCTCAAGTGTTTTGATCAAGCAGGTTCCAAGTTGCTCCAAAATAGAGAACTCAAGAATCCTATAAGAACTCTTGAGTTTTCTTCTATCCAGACTGGAGAGTCCACTATCCTACAGGAGCTCACATCATCCAGACTCTAGAGTCCAGCAATCAGGGCAATCCATGAAGCAATCTTGGCCCTTCATCATGACACCTCATCAATCCTTCTCTTTGGCATCCACTTTGGATGAGAAGCCCATGATGTCGCCCACCTTGGAGAGAGTCCCTGATTAGCCCAAGAGCAGGAGTCCAAGATGCCCAAAGTAAGGTTTCTAGGAGTTATTGCCTAAGGAAAACAAACACTAGTCTTTGTAATCCTTACATCTCTGGTTGTTGGTCTATAAATACTCCATCAACCCCCCTATATTATTAATGATTATTAATGAAATACAATGACATTCTGTCAATTTTTTTTCTTTGCTATGTGCATCGCGGGGTGTGAGGCCCTTTTCTTTGTTCTTCGAAACATCGCGGGGTGTGATGCCCTAGTTATCCTACTTATCCAGACATCAGAAAAACCCTAACCGACTACTTCCTTCCCTCTTCTCTTTCACTTTTCCATCATTTTCCTTCTTTGCTTCTTTCTAATGAAATCTTTCTTTGTTAAGTGATTGTAGGTGATCTGGAACTAAATTTGAGGTGTTCTTGCCTTGGAACTGAAATCATGAAAGATCGGAGCCCGAAGATCGAGATCTTGAAGCCCTGTCGCAAGATCCTGAGAGTTCCAACATGTCTACTTTAGAGAGAAAATTCTTTGTTGGTAAAATTCAACAATCCCTCCCTACTCTTTATTTTTTGCCTCTTTTGAAAGTAGACCCTAGTTTATGATGGTTTCTTAGCCACCAAATCCTAATTATTTTAGTTACTTTGATTAGATCTACTCGTGCGGGCATAAACTAGTTGACTAGTTTCCATAATTACTTCCTTTAAGTCATTAAAAAACTGAAAATTATAAAAAAATTAATCTCTATTTTTTTCTATTAATTAGGTTAATAATCATTAGATTAGGTTTTCATAATTGTCCCGCATCATTTTGGTATCAGAGCGAAGGTTAAACTAGGGTTTAATTGCTAGTTTTGAAATTTCTACATACGTAAAACTATGCTGAAATTAAAAATTGCATAAAACCTATCCAAAAAAATTCAAAAAAATTAGAAATAAATTTTCTGTTAATCCTCTGTTAATCTCAAAAAAATTAGATAAAAAAATTTTTATTTGCTATTTTCTGGTGGAAGGAAATCATGCCTCCTGAGCGGGTATATGCAAGTATACTGTCACGATCCATAGGAGTAATGAGCTACGACCGGACGTGATATCCCAAGATCATATCAGATCTGAAACTTAATTTTGAGATTAAAAAATAATAATATTTTTTATTTTTTTGCTATTTTTAATTATTTTATTACTTCATTGTATATTATGGTTTCATCTTATGTGTGTATCATCAAGTAACCGAATCTTAAGGGTACTTGAGCACTCAGATCAGGACAAGATCTTATCACCTGTCCTGGGTCCACAACAACCTCCTTTGTATCCGAGCCCATCCTAATTAAAATCAATTAGACTTAATTTGCTCTAGTGAGCTAGGGACACCAATAGATCGGGTTCTAAGTATTGTGTGAAAGATAGTGCATCCAATCCTTTGATTATCACTTGAATCTTGTGTCTAAGGCTAGAGGTCCAGAGGCAAACACCCAAAGCGATTTCATGGTTTATAATTAGGACCTTGTGAGAGCAGGGAGAGCCTTCCACGACCCCACCTCTTACCTAGCCAGTGGACAGGATAATTGCTGAATTAGCTGTAATTTAAGCTGATCCATTTTACTTGAGCTCTAGGTCTAGGAAACCCTAGTCCGAGTTGAGTCTTGTGTGATTGCATTGCATGACCACTAAATCAGGCACACCTTATCAACCTACTCAAACCCAACCCAATTCATCCATGGACCCTAACATGGAGGCTTGGTTCACTGAGCAATTTAGGTGACTTACTACTAGGCTAGACCAGATGGATGAGAGAATATGTAACATTGAGGAATCCCATGTGACTCGTTTAGACCCTGAAACACCTAGACCCACTCCCCTAGGTCAAAGTTCTGAGATGCCTAGACCCATTCTCCCAATTCTGAGAGCCCAACTCACTCCCCTAGATCCAAGAGGTAGAGGCCAACATAAGAAAGTTACTCCTGACCTAATCCCTAGGCACCATACCCCTGATGTGAATGACCGGGAAGAAAGGATTCTTAGAAGCATTCGATTAGATGTACCCATATTTGAGGATAGTTTAGATTCTAAGGTCTATACAGATTGGGAGAGTGATATGGATCAGTACTTTGAATGGTATGAAATGTCAGAGAAGAGAAAATTTAAATTTGCTAAGCTTAGGCTAGTCCGACAGGCTAGATTGTATTGAAAAAATGTAGAATGACTGAACTGACAAAGAGGTGATCTACCTATAGACACATGGCGAGCAATGAAGGTAAAGCTTAAGGAGAAATACCTACCATTCTCATATGAACAAAAATTATTAGGTCAATGGCAAAAATTGACTCAAGAAAATAAATCTGTGGCTGACTATATAGCCAAATTTGACAAGTTTGTTATGAGGTGTAGTGTAGTCAAATCAGAAGTCGTTACCTTATCAAGGTTTAGAGTTGGCTTACATGAAGATATCTAGAGGGAGCTATTCTTGAGAGAGGTTAGTGACTTAGATCAGGCTTACCAGATTGCTAGGGATTATGAACGATTTCAGAGGATGCATATTACCTATCAACCTGAGTCAAATAGGTTAAATACCCTTGGAAGTAGAGCTAGCCCTAAACGATTCCATCTAGCCGACCCAATCCTACCTCTCAACCAGCCCATAGGGAAGATAAAGGAAAGGCACCTATAGTCAAAAGAGATAGGAACCAGAACACATTATATTTTAGGTACCGTAAACAGGCCATTTCGCTGCTGACTGCCCAGTAAGGACCTTACATATAGGTGAGTGTGAAGAAGAGAATCTGAAAATGTTAAGGAATTTGAGGAAGAAATTTATGAAGCTGAGAAAGATTTAGTAGAAGAGTATGAAGGTGATGAAGAGCTCATAGAATCATCTGACCTACTAGGTGTAGTTAGGTGTATTCTAGCTCAGACCAAGAAGAACGAGGACTGGCATAGGACAAATATCTTACAAACCTTTATTAAGCTAGGAGATAAAGTGTGCAAGATTATTATAGATGGTAGAAGTTATGTGAATACCATATCTACCAATGCTGTTAAGAGTTTAGGCTTACCCACGGTACCACTTCCTAGCCTATATAAGGTATCCTGGATTGATGCGACATCCATTCCTATTAGGTTACAATGCCAGGTCCCAGTCCAAATTCAATCTTACTAGAAGAAAGTATGGTGTGATGTAATTCCAATGGAGGTAAGTAGTATTATTCTAGGCAGACCATAGTTATATGATCATGATGCAACCCTCTTTGGCTGATCTAACTCATGTTCTTTTAAACACCATGAAAAGAGAATTGTGATTAACTCAACCCCACCCAAAGGCAATACCAAGCAAGGGTGAAATCATTTGAGAGAGAAAGAACCCAGATTGAACTTAATTAATGCTAAGGAATTAGAGCACGAAATTGTTGAAGGTTCACAGTTAGGATGCTGACTACTAAAGAAGTTCATGATGAACCACAAACAGAACACCCTAAGGAGATCTTAGAGTTTCTTAAAGAGTTTAAGGATGTGTTCCCAGAAGACCTCCCTGATTGTTTACCTCCATTAAGGAACATACAACATGCTATAGATTTAGTCCCGAGAGCTACCTTGATGAATTTACCCCATTATAGGATGAACCCTACTGAACATAAAGAATTACAAAGGCAAGTTAAGGATCTTCTTAGGAAAGGATTTATTAGGGAAAGTAAGTTATGTATTCCTAATACTTCACTTAGAGACTTCTTGATTTGGGAAACACATGCTGGAGGTTTAGCTAGACACTTCGGTAAAAATAAGACAATTTTAGCTCTAGAAGACCAATTCTATTGGCCGAACCTTAAAAGGAATATTGCATAAATAGTAGCTAGATGTCGAACTTATGCTGTTGCTAAATAGCAGAAGCAAAACACTGGTATATACACCCTGTTGCCGCCCGACCGCCATGGCCTGTAGCTAGAGATGACCTCGGATGTCGCCCTTGTTGCTCAGGAACCTGCTCATGTGCCCGGACCTGCAAAATAGAGGAGACCCGGGCTGGGAATCCTGGTGGGGGCACTCTGACACTTAAGTCAGTGGCGATCTAGGAGAACAAATCCTCCTGGTCGAGCCCCATGGGTGGACTCCACTCTAGAAGGAGAAAGATTATATACTTAGAAAGTGTGAATGGGTTGAGATTAAAGCGGGGGAAGTGGCAGCGGAGGAGTGTTTGAGCTGGATGGTTGTATCTATCGAGACTATTACGATGAGTTTCTAGTAGCCTAGAGCACTTGGCTTCTCAGTTGCTCTCCTGTATGCCGCCCCCTCCATCTGTTTGTTGTTACTTACCTCCTTCTTAAAATCTTGGAGAATTCCTTTAAGCCACAATGGCTGCCTGCCACCTACCTCAGGATCCTCCCCTCCTTTGCAGGCGCGTGTGGTGACGCTCCGTGCCATGCATGAGGTGCCTTTCCCATTCGTGATAGGGAACTACACCATGCACTCTGACACTCCCTATGGTCGTTCCACTTTGAGAAACCTAATAGAGCCTCGATCGGGGGACAGCCACCCCTGGATTTGAATTTCCTGGGTTGATTTCCTCTTTTGGGTGGCATAGATAGTCAGTCGGGAGTGCAGTGCCTCGATCGGGCGATTCCTTCCTTTTCGGTGCGAGTGATAGCAGGGATAATTATTGTGGCCTGGTGGATGCCCCTCCATGGTCCTTGGGCGGCTTACCGTCGTTCAAGGAAGGTGGCAATGTCCCTTAGCTGCTGGTACCCTCGTTCGAAGTGGGGCTAGTTCAGGGAAGAGGAACTCGACTTCGGCCAGGGCGTCTTGACCTCGAGGGAGCCACCTAACGAAGGAGTCTGGAGGGAGCCGAAACTCAACTTCGGTCAGGGCATCTCGACCTCGAGGGAGCCACCTGGCGAAGGAGTCTGGAGAGAGCCGGAGCTCGACTTCGGCCAGGGCATCTAGACTTGAGGGAGCCACCTGGCGAAGGAGTCCAGAGAGAGCCGAAGCTCAATTTCGACCAGGATGTCTCGATCTCAAGGGAGTCACCTGGCGAAGGAGTCCAAAGAGAGCCGGAGCTTGACTTCGGCCAGGGCGTCTCGACCTCGAGGGAGCCACCTGGTGAAGGAGTCCGAAGAAAGATGTTTGATGAGGCAACTTCCTCCGACGTGGCAGCTTCCTCCAATATGGCATCTGATTGGGTCTGACATAGGTTTCATGTCAGCGATCCCGCCACATCATTTTCCCCCCACTCCCAAGTCCGTTGGTGCACGGTGCTCGGGGCGAAGGGAGTAAATGTGGTGCTAATGTGGAAAGGCCAAAATCCAGTGCCATTATTGCTATAATCATCGGTGCATCATGGAATGGATCCCCGAGCCAATGTAGGGGTGACAGTGGACTCGTCCGAGGAGGCTTTATGGCTTATGCAAAATTCGAAATGGTCCCAGGCAAACCAAAGCATCGCCTTCCATCGATTGCTGACACATGGCGCAGATCCGACAGCGGTGGCTCTAGGACGGACCTCCTGCTCATACAAGACTACTACAAGAACTGGGCCAAGAGGGACAAGGAGAGGATACAACAGCTTGACTCGCTGGCGACCGAGGTCAAGCTGAAGATGGACATGACCTGGGAGGTCAAACAGAAGAATAAAGAGCTGACTGCCGAGGTGGTGGGCACCGAGAGCCACCTCAAGGGCCTAGAGGAGTCCTTGGCTCAGGGGAGGAATCGGGTCAGATGCCGGGCCGAGGAGCTCAAGGCCAGGGAGGTTATAGTGGAAGAGCTCAACGTCGAAGTGGCCCAGGTGAGGGAGCAAGCTCAAACCCTCCAGGCTCAACTGGAGGCGGCATAGGAGCGGGCTGCTGCCACCGAGAAGAAGGTTGCTGCCATCGAGGAGAAGGCTGCAGGGCAATAGCCTTAATGAAGGTTAAGAAGAAGGAGGCCGCTGAGGCAGTGCCAAATTACAAGGCCTCGAAGGAATTCGATGCTGAGTTCCACGAACTGGCCACAGACTCGTTCTTCAAGGGATTTGTGTTTTGCCGGTCCAAGGTGGCGGACCTCATTCCAAACATGAGCTTGGATGGGCTCGCCTTCCCGGTCGCTCCGTGCGAGGGCCCAATCTTGGCCGTGGCCGAATCGAAGGAACCCGCGACTGCCATCGACGTAGCCTTGCCGCCGGAGGTCCTGGACATAGCCCCACCAATGGAGGTCCCAGAAGACATTGCCCAACCTAAGCATCGTCCTAGGAAGGAGCCAGTGGAGTAGCATAGGAGTCTCCCTTCTTCTTGTACCTTTTCTTTCTTTTCTTCTGTCTGGGCTGCCCGGCCTGTCGAGGCCCGGAGATAATGTAAGATCTTGAAAATTCTTAAAGAAATTTTCTTCTATCCCGTTTTACTTGTTTTCTTTCGAATTCTTAGTGCTCTGGCGACTTTCTTTCCTTTTCTTCTCGACTGCCCACATACATGTCTTTATTGAGGCATCTTACCTTAAGGTTCTCAGTCCTTGGGCTTTTTCCCGTCGAGCTCTGGGCATGTAGGGCGGCTAGGAAGGAAGTCCTTTACTTGTTGAGTCGTTCCCACCACACAAGCAGCGTGGTAGTAGGGCTTCGTGTGCTTCCTCAGAAGAGGTTTGAGCGACCATGGGTGGATCCATCTCCAAGCACCCGTGGCCTGATCGAGTCAGGATGCTGCACTCAGTGGGCTAACCAGGTGACTCCGAGGTGCCAGGCTTCGAGAGTTTTCGGGCTTGAGATGCCGAGCTTCAAGAGTTTCCAGGCTTGGAGTGTCGGGCTTCAGGAGTTTCCGGGCTTGGAGTGCCGGGCTTCAGGAGTTTCTAGGCTTGGAGTACCGGGCTTCAAGAGTTTCCGGGCTCAGAGTGCCGGGCTTCAGGAGCTTTTGGGCTTAGAGTCTTGGGCTTCAGGAGTTTCCGGGCTTTGCCTACCAAACCTGGGGTCGAGCAGTGACATTCCTGTAAGGTAAAAGTGATTTGCACAAAGAGAAACTTCATCATTAATGGAGGAAGGCATTACATCACTGATAGTGCATTATCAGATTGTTGGCATTCCAAGTCCGCGGGAATCTGGCACCGTCCAGCTTCGCCAGGTAGTAGGCTCCATGAGGAAGAGCCTTGACCATCTTATAGAGGCCCTCCTAGTTTGGCAAGAGCTTGCCGCACTCCTGGGGTTGGGAGGCTTCAGCCCGACACAACACCAGGTCGCTTGGGTGAAAAATCTTTGGCCTCACTCGTGCATTGTAGTCCGAGCTACCCGCTGCTAGTAGGCCGCCATCCGGAGTCGAGCTTTGTCTCTCGTTTCCTCGAGGAGATCCAAGTTAAGTAGAAGGCGGGCCGGATTTTCTGCCTCATCATATTGTTCCACTCACAATGTGGGCATACCAAGTTTGACTAGGACGATGGCTTCCGCGTCGAAGATGAGGCTGAAGGGCATCTCATCCGTGGCCATCCTAGGTGTTGTGTGGTAGGCCCAAAGGATGCTGGAAAGTTCTTCTGCCCACCTACCCTTAGCCTGGTCTAACCTAGTTTGGAGTCCCTGGAGGATAACCCGGTTGGTCACCTCCACCTTTCCATTGGTCTGGGGTGAAGTGATGATGAATGCCGAGGTCAGCGCAGAACTCCTTGAACTCTCGGTTATCAAACTGCCATCCATTATCAATGATGATGTTGTGGGGGAGTCCAAAATGGCAGATGATCGACTTCCTAAAGAATTGACGGACCTTGGCTTCGGTAATTCGTGCTAGTGGCTCCGTCTCTAACCATTTGGTGAAGTAGTCAATAGCCACTATCAGGAACTTGCATTGTCCAAATACAGAAGGAAATGGACCAAAGATGTCCATCCCCTACTGGGCAAACAACCAGGGTGCGAAGAATTGGGAGAGTGGCACCGCTGGTTGATGCTGTATGTGGGCGTGACACTGGCAGCGGTCGCACTTCCTCATGAAATCGATGACGTCCTTCCTTATGGTTTTTCAGTAGTACCCTTGACGAAGGGCCTTGTACGCTAGCATCCTCCCTCCGACATGATTCCCGTAGAGGCCTTCGTGTATTTCTTGGAGTACGAAGGCAGACTCTGTGAGTCTCAGGCACTTCAAGAGAGGATAGGAGTAGGATCTGCGGTAGAGCTGCCCGTCCATCAGGACGAATCGCGTAGCCTTCTTCTTGATGAGGCCAGTCTCCATTTGATCTGCTGATAAGGTACCGTCAGTGATGTATCTGATGTACTGGATCATCCAGCTGGGCTCCGGGGTGACCTGTTGGACTTCTCCAGGAGCTTCGTAGCTTGGATTTTCTAGGTACTCAATGTGGGCGCGCCCTAGTGATGAGTCTGGCAATGTCGCGAGCCTTAACAAAGCATCGGTGTGAGCATTCTCTCTGCAAGGGATGTGGGAGATGCTAAAGCATCGAAAGCCTGTCGTGCTCGAGCGGACCCGCTCCAGGTATCTCATCATCTAGGGATCTCAAGCCTCATATTCTCCTGAGACCTGCCCAGCCACCAACTGGGAGTCGATGAAGACCTTCATGTTGGGCACACCCAACTCACGGGAGACTCTCAACCCCACGAGGAGTGCCTCGTACTCTGCCTGGTTGTTGGTCATCGCAAACCGGAAGTGGAGCACTCACTCGGCTACAATCCCATCGCCGTTAGCGAGGATGAGGCCTGCTTCGCTCCCGCCCGTGTTGGACGCACCGTCCACGTGGAGGACGCAAAACTCCTCCTCGGCCTTGGGCTCCACTTGATGCTCTAAGGTGGTTTGCTCTGGCTCTTCGGCCAGTCCAGCGCACTCGACTAGGAAGTCGGCCAACACCTAGGCCTTCTGAGATGGCCTTGGCTGGTATGCGATGTTGAATTTACTAAGCTTCAATGCCCACCTGGCCAAGCATCCGGATGTGTCGGGGCAACCAAGCATGGCCCTCAGTGGTTGGTCCATCAAGACCATGATCGGATGTGCTTGGAAGTATGGCCTGAGACGCTGGGCATACATTATAAGAGCAAAAATTAATTTTTTTGAGCGGATGTACCTGATCTTCGTGTCTTGAAGGATTTTGCTGACATAGTACACTAGTTTAAAAGCTTCGTCCTCATCTATACAGACAAGAATCGAGCTGACAGCCCCCGGGATGACCGCTAGATACAGCAAGAGTTCCTCTCCTTCCTCCAGCCTAGAGAGCAGCAGCGGTGATGCCAAGAACCTCTTCAGCTCCTCAAAGGCTGCTTTGCACTCTTTGGTCTAAGCGAAATCATGCACTTTGTGCAGCACCTTAAAGAAAGGTAAGCAGCAGTCAGCCGACCTTGAGATGAACCGGCTCAAGGTGGTAATTCGGCCCGTTAGGTGTTGGACCTACTTCTTCGAGGTGGGGGTGCTCCATGTTGATAATTGCCTGGACCTTCTTTGGGTTCGCTTTGATTCCCCTCTAGGTGACCTTGAAGCCAAGGAACTTCCCTGCTACTGCGCTGAAGGCGCACTTCGCCAGATTCAGCTTCATCCGGTGCAGCTGAAGGTTTTGGAAGGCCTCCGCTAGGTCAGCGACATGGTCTGACTTCGGCTTGCACATAACAAGCATGTCATCCACATATACTTGCATGTTCGGCCAATCTGGCCCTTGAAGACCCGATTGACCAGTCACTGGTACGTGGCACCAGCATTCTTTAGGCCAAAAGGCATCATTCGATAGCACTACATCCCCCAATCAGTGATGAAGGTAGTATGCTTCTCGTCCTCTGGATGCATCCAGATCTGATTGTATCCAGAGAATGCATCCATAAAGGAGAGCAAACGGTGTCCCGAGGTGGTGTCTACCAGTTGGTCAATCTTTGGCAAAGGAAAGCTATCCTTTGGACAAGCTCAGTTGAGGTTGGTGTAATCCACGTAGATCCTCCACTTTTCATTGTTCTTCTTGACCATGACTACATTTGCTTGCCAGCTGGGATATTATACTTCACAGATAAAGCCGGCTACGAGGAGCTTATCTACCTCCTCATTGATTACCCGTTGCCTCTCCAGGGTGAAGCTTATCTTCTTCTGTCGAATAAGACGGTATTTCGGGTTGATGCTCAACTTATGGATGATGATATCTGAGGGAATCCCGAGCATATCTGTCACTGTCCAGGCGAACACATCTACGTTCGCTCGAAGGAATTCCAACAGGTGGGCCCGCTCCTCTTATAGCTAGAACCCAATTTGCAGCACCATCTTCATCGGGTCGGTTCCGAGTGGATATGATAACAGGCACTCGATCGGGCCACCTCTGGGGTCCTGTGCCCTTAGGTCGAGGTCGTCGGTGTTGGGGTCTTTCTCGGAGTTTCTGGCCCCAGGGATGGCTTGGAGACAGTGTTGGATCGACTGAGGTGCCCCCCCTCATTTCCCCTACACCACAAGAAATGGAAAACTGCACCAATAGCTGCTTAGTGAAAATGACTGCCTCGAGCAGATTTAGCCCGGGGCAGCCAAGAATCACGTTATAGGTCGAGGAAAGCCTAACAACCATAAAGGTCATCATGATGATGCTCTATCAAGGTGGTATTCCAGCACTGACGGGGAGAGTGATTTTCCCTTCGACTCTCACGAAGTCTCCTGTAAAACTGACGAGGAGAGTGTGCACGGGCATCAATTGAGTAGAGGACAGATTCATCCTAGAGAAAGCATCGTAAAAAAGGACATCAGTCAAACTTTCACTATCGACCATAATCCATTTTACAGGATGCTTGGTGATCATCATCTCGATGACCAAGCATCATTGTTTACATTTTCATTTCTAGATTCCCTCTCCCTCATAAAGGGGAGCACATATTCCAAACTCTCTCCTTCCCAGGTCCTCTTGGGAGTACGCTCGATTTCCCAATATATCATCCCCACAGGCTTCTTGATGGGCTGATTGTCGACTGCAGAGACAAGAGGGAGAGCAGCAAGTGCCTGAGGTTCTGCCGGGGTCTTGCCCCCCATGAGCCTTGCAAGGTAGCCCCTTCTTATCAGATATTCAATTTCTCTCTTGAGGTGGCAGCACTCCTCGATGTCGTGGCCATGGTCATGGTGGAATTGGCAATACTTTATCTTGTCATGATCGTTAGATGGCCTTAGTGGGGGTGGATGTCGCAGGTAGCACTCGCCCTCAATCTCCATGAGGATCTTCATCTTTGAGGCTAGGAGAGGTATGTATCTTTCTTCTGGGATGGGGCCACTATTTGGCTTCTACCCCTGGTGGAAGTTTGGGATGGTCGGTCCAGGGTTCCGCACCCCGAATGTCTCTCTAGAAGGTTGCTTCTTCAATGGCTTCCCGTCCAGCTCCCTCCTCGTACGGTCCGCCTTCTTGGTGTGGATGTACTTGTGAGCATGAAGGAGGAGTTTGGAGTACGTCTTCGATGGCTTTTTATTTAGTGAGTAGGTTAAGCGAGAAGTCCCGAGCCCTCTCGTCGGTGCCAGCATGGCAACTAACTCATCCATGTTATAAATCTTGGTGCGGCAACCTTGAAGCGGGCCACATAGTCCCACAAGAGTTCATGGTCCTGCTGCCTGATGGAGAAAAGGTGTCTACCTCCCATGGCACTTTCTGACAAGCATCAAAGTGGGCCACAAACTTTCTCTCCAGCTAAGCAAATGAGTCAATGCTTTCAGGCTCGAGGTGGGTGAACCAGACTCGAGCCGCCTTCTGGAGGGTGGCTGGAAAAGTGACGCAGAGGAGAGCGTCGGTCATCCCCTGGACTCTCATGAGGGCCTTGTAGCTCTCAAGGTGGTCCAGAGGGTCGGTGGTCCCATCGTATGGATCCACCTGCAGCATGCAGAATCGACTCAGGATCGGTTCCTCTTGGATCTTTTGGGAGAAAGGGGGACGGGAGTCGTAGCCTGCAGGCTGACGAGAGGAGCCCTACAAATTTGCAAACTGGCGAGATAGCTCCACCAGCTTGTGCTTCTATTCCTCCAGGCACCTTTCTGCCATGCGCCTGATGGCCTCGTCGGTAGAGCCCTCCGTTGAGGCCGACGAAGGAGGTGAAGGTGGCAGCTGAGGGGAGTCGCGATGGGGGGTCTTGCCTCTGCAACCTCAGTGGTGCTTGACAGCAGCCTGCTCGAGGGTCAGGGACCAGCTCTCCTGGTTGGCTGACCCAGTCCACTGTCTCTTTGCCGGGTCCTATGGCTTCCTCGATGATCTATCGTAGCTTGCGGTAGCGAATGTCTTCCTTGGAAGACCGCAGGCTATCGCGGGGTGTGGTGGCTTGGTCCACGGGAGTCCCTGGCTGTTGGTGGGTGGCCAGGGATCGGTGCTGATGCTGTAACTGGCACACCGCTGTAGTCAAAAGCTGTATTTGCTGGATAAGTGTGGCCAACTGAACATCCGCTGGAGGTGGTTGCGGTGAAGCGGGGAGCTCCCTCTCTGGACTATGCGGGTCTCCATGGGAAGGGAGATCCCGCACACGGCTAGTGGAGACCTCCCTCGCATGGGTCATCACCATGCTCCTGGTGGAGTTGCTCATGAGAGGGTTGGCTTGGGTCAAAGTGTGTCCTGCACCCCTCCTGGCATGCCAATCTATTACCGCCCGACCGCCATGGCCTGTAGCTGGAGACGACCTCGAACGTCGCCCTCATTGCTCGGGAATCTGCTCGTGTGCCCGAACCTGCAAAATAGAGGAGACCCAGGTCAGGAATCTCGATGGAGGCACTCCGATGCTCAAGTCAGTGGCGATCCAGGAAAACATATACTCCTGGTCGAGCCCCATAGGTGGACTCCACTCTAGGAGGAGAAAGATTATATGCTTAGAGAGGTGAATGGGTTGAGATTAGAGTGGGGGAAGTGGCAGCGAAAGAGTGTTTAAGCTGGATAGTTGTGTCCATCGAGATCCTTCCAGTGAGTCTCCGGTAGCCTATAGCACTTGGATTCTCAATTGCTCTCCTATATGCCACCCCCTCCGCTCGTTTGTTATTACTTACCTCCTTCTTGGAACCTTGGAGAATTCCTTTAAGCCAGAATGGCTGCCTGCCGCCTACCTCGAGATCCTCCCCTCCTTTGGCACGTGCGGCAATGCTCTGTGCCATACATGAGGTGCCTTTTTCCATTCGTGATAGGGAACTACACCGTGCACTCTGACCCTCCCTCTAGTTGCTCCACTTTGGAAAACCTGACAGAGCCTCGATCGGGGGGCAGCCACCCCCTGGATTTGAATCTCTTGGGTTGATTTTCTCTTTTGGGTGGCACAGACGGTCGATCGAGAGCACGGCACCTCGATCGGGGGACCCCTTCCTTTTCGATGAAAGTGGTAGCAGGGGCAATTATTGTGGCCTGGTGGTGCTCCTCCTTGATCCTTGGGCAGCTTACCACCATTCAAGGAAGGCGGCGACGTCCCTCAGCTACTGGTCCCCTCGTTCGAAGTGGGGCTGGTTCATGGAGGAGGAACTCGACATTGGCCAGGGTGTCTCGACCTCAGGAAGCCACCTGGCGAAGGAGTCCGAAGAGAGCTGGAGCTCGACTTCAGTCAGGATGTCTCGACCTCGAGGGAGCCACCTGGCGAAGGAGTCCAAAAAGAGTCGAAGCTCGACTTTGGCCAGGGCATCTCGACCTCGAGGGAGCCACCTAGCGAAGGAGTCCGGAGAGAGCCGGAGCTCGACTTCGGTCAGGGCATCTTGACCTCATGGGAGCCACCTGACGAAGGAGTCCGGATAGAGTCGGGGCTCGACTTCAGCCAGGGTGTCTCAACTTCGAGGGAGCCACCTGGCGAAGGAGTTCATAGAGAGCCGGAGCTCGACTTCGGCCAGGGCATCTCAACCTCGAGGGGCCACCTAGCGAAGGAGTCTGAAGAAGGATGTTCGACATGGCAGCTTCCTCCAATGTGGCATCTGACTGAGTCTGACATGGGTTCCACGTCAGCGATCCTGCCACATCACACCCCACTTCTTGTACTGGATTGTCCATGGCAAGACCTTAGCATGGACTTTGTTCTTGGATTACCTAAAACCATTAGGAGAAATGATTCTATATTTGTAGTGGTTGATAGGTTTTCAAAGATGGCACATTTTCTACCATGATCCCAAACCTATGATGCTTCTAAGGTAGCCAAATTATTTCTGAATGAAGTAGTTAGACTACATGGTTTATCTAGGACCATATATCTGACAGGGATGTACGGTTCACCAGTTATTTCTGGAAAATACTCTGGCATTTATTAGGGACAAAACTTAAATTTTCTATAGCTTATCACCCTCAAACTGATGACCAGACTGAGGTTGTGAATCGTAGTCTAGGACACTTACTGAGAAGTTTAGTTGGAAAGCGTACTGCCAATTGGGATCTATTACTGTCTAGGACTGAATTTGTATATAATAGCTCAGTTAATAGATCTACTGGGAAAAGCCCCTTTGAAATTGTTCATGGGTACAAACCTAGAAAACCTTTAGATCTCATTTCTTTATTCATGCATGAACGCATCTCAGAGTCTACTGAGTCATATGCTGAGCATGTTAGAGAGTTGCATAAAGAGATAAGTAAAAAAATTAATGAAAGCAACGAATCTTATAAACATATGGCTGACACAAGAAAAAGATTCAAAGAATACAATGAAGGAGACTTTGTCATGGTTAGACTACAACTTGAATGGTTCCCACCTGGAACCATGAAAAAGTTACATGCCCGCAGTAGTGGACCATACAAAGTAATTAAGAAAATTGGGCCTAATGCCTACATGCTCGAGTTACCACCTGAACTAGATATTAGTCCTACTTTCAACGTTTCGGACCTTATTGAGTATAGGGAGCCAACGTTGATTCCTAGTGAGCCTTTTGGGCTTAATCAAGTCCTTGAGAGTGAGCCAACCCAAGTGTGTCCACCTGTCATACCACTAGCCCGGAGAAACAAGATCAAGCAGATCTTGGACGACAAGATAATCGCTACTCAGGGCAAAGATTATCAGTGATATTTGGTTTGTTGGCAAGGATGACCCGAGACTGATGATTCTTGGATCACCAGAGCAGACTTACAAAGAGTTGACCTAGACTTACTAGAGCGCTATCATAGAGAAGTTGACCCATACTCGACAGGATCGAGTTTCTCCCATCCCGGAAAAATTGGTATGGATACCAGGACCAGAAAAGATCGACAGGTCGAATCCACATCCCTGTGGATCACCGTGAATAAAGTCCTGAACCAAAACCCTTTTTATCTGTAAATATTTTATTTTAAATTTTGTTATTTAGGGTTAGTTGGATTTAGCCCTTTTTACCAACTGTAATTAGGATTTTTTATTTTTTAGCCTTTTGGAACAAACCCCTTTTACCAAGTTGAACCACTTGTTTACATATCTTGCCTTTTGATCAAATTGGGTTCCAATTGATCAAGTGAGGCTTTAGTTATTTGGTTGGTTTAATTAGTTTTGGGTCTTGTAATTATTAGTTAATTTAGTTATTGAGTCCTGTAATACAATGGGGACCCAATTGAAGATCCATGTGACTTCATATGCACTCAAATCAAGACCCATGTACACCTAAATCAAGATTCCATGTGACTCCATATGCTAAGTCAAGCCATATGCTAGCCTAACCAAGTATTGGCGCCACCTTTTCAAGATTTTGGACATTATCTGCCACCTCATCCAGGACATCATCAGATGACATGTCACTTTTGTTTGGACATTACTTGTCACATCATCCTGGACAAGAACACATGCCATGTCACTTATGTTTGAACATCCCACATGCCATGTCATTTATTTATGGTCGGCCATATCATTCAAGAATTAAATGGTGCCACTTATTTTTAAGAAGAGTAAAGCAGAAGGAGTCTCCAAATTGGCGCCCTCTCACTCAAATGCTTCACATCAAAACCAAGGAGTCGGCCAAGCTTTCCACCCTCTTCTTGTCACCAACTTCCAAGGAGTTTCAAGAATATTGATCGTCCAAAGTGAAGGAAATTCAGTGTCCTTCTACCTCAAGTGTTTTGATCAAACAGGTTCCAAGTTGCTCCAAATTAGAGAACTTAAGAATCCTATAAGAACTCTTGAGTTTTCTTCTATCCAGACTGGAGAGTCCACTATCCTACAGGAGCCCACATCATCCAGAGTCCAGTAATCAGGGCAATCCATAAAGCAATCTTGGCCCTTCATCATGACACCTCATCAATCCTCCTCTTTGGCGCCCACTTTGGATAAGAAGCCCATGATGTCGCCCATCTTGGAGAGAGTCCCGGATTAGCCCAAGAGCAGGAGTCCAAGATGCCCAAAGAAAGGTTTCTAGGAGTTATTGCCTAAGGAAAACAAACACTAGTCTTTGTAACCCTTACATCTCTAGTTGTTGGTCTATAAATACTCCATCAACCCTTCCTATATTATTAATGATTATTGATGCAATACAACGACATTCTGTCAGATTTTTTTTTTTTTGTGTGCATCGTGGGGCATGAAGCACTTTCCTTTTTTCTTCAGAACATCGCGAGGTGTGAGGCCCTAGTTATCCTACTTATCCAGATAACAAAAAAATTTTAACCGACTACTTCCTTTATTCTTCTCTTTCACTTTTCCATCCTTTTCCTTCTTTGCTTCTTTCTAACTAAAATCTTTCTTTGTTGAGTGATTGCAGGTGATCTAGAACTAAAGTCGATGTGTTCTTGCCTTAGAACCAAAATCACAGAAGATCGGAGCCCGAAAATCAAGATCTTGAAGTCTTGTCGCGAGATCCTAAAAGTTCCAACATATCTACTTCAGAGGAAAAATTCTTCATTGATAAAATTCAACAATCCTTCCCGACTCTTTATTTCTGACTCTTTTGAAAGTAGACCCTAGTTTAGGATGGTTTCTTAGCTACCAAATCCTGATTATTTTAGTTACTTTGATTAGATCTACTCGTGCGAGCATAAACTAGTTGACTAGTTTCCATAATTGCTTCTTTTGAGTCATTAAAAAATTAATCTCTATTTTTTCAGTTAATTAGGTTAATAATCAATAGATAAGGTTTTCATAATTGTCCCGCATCTGAACTGCTCTAAAGTAATCCCAATGGCAATCGATATAGCAGGTGGTGTAAAAGGTCCTACAGATATAGGTGCAATAAAAGTTGGCTCAATAGGTGGAGTCCTCGGACTAAGTTACCCTGAGGTCTCTCCCATAGATCTCTCCCATAGATGGTCCAGTAGTAGTAGGGGCCTCAGCCTCATCATTATCACTATCATCACCAGTAGTAGCAAAATCATCGTCTAAAGATTTAGACTTGCTAGCCTCTGACCCGAGTGTCTCTTCACCCACCTTTCATTAATCTTTTGATAACCCATGCGGTGAAGTGATGTCTCACTATACCTATCAGTATCCAGCAACTTTTTGGCATCCTCGCTAGAACAATCAACTTCGAACTCATCAAATATAAGAGTGAAAACCCTCCCATAGGAAGACAAACTTGGTACCTCCTGGTAGCTTCCTTGATCTATGACACATCAGGAATGGCAAATTGATTGGATGCCCTTTAATCAAGTAATGCATAAAAGCAATGTTTCTTTTATTTACCCAATCAAACATCCTTGTCTTAGAAAAGAAAATATGGCTAACCATATTATGCAATAGTCTTATTTCTAAGGACAACTGATTAGGCTACAAGTTCTTGATGCTCCTAACTTCCCTTCTTTCTACAACTGACCTCAGTCTATCAATTTTTTTTCCAGAGTCAAGTAAAACCTTATTTCTTTGGGCATTTCTAGTAACTGGCTTAATCTGGTCTCATTTAACACAATCAGCTAGTCTTTGATAGTAGAACTAATAGAGTCATGTTCTATCCTCAAATTTTCAAAAAATGATCTAACCAAGATGGGATAAATCGATACCTCAAGATAACAAAGCATTTCCCATCCTTGTCTTTTAATCCAATCTCCTTCTAAAGATGCTCTTATTCTAGAAAATCGAACTAAACTCTTTTACCTTCGGTAACCTATTGATTAGCCATTAAGATTCCTGATTGAGGTTGAGCCGGTGGAGCTAGAAGCACCGACTCATCATTGCATTGCTTGACTCATCACTCGACTACGATAGAATCTCTAGTCTATTCCTTTTATAGGCCAAAACTTTTCTTGGTGCCATCTTGCTTGGAATCACTTGAATCTAGGGCTCATATTGATACTTAGGATTTCTACTGTATTGGAGGATTAAAGGTAGGAGTTTGATTTGGTTAAATAGTGGAGTTTGATTTGGTTAAACAGCAAAGTCAAAGGGGTAACTTAAGTTTTCAATGGATTTTAAAAAATAGAACTTTCGACTTTTGAGTCGACTAGCTCAGGCTTAGGTCTCCTTGAGTTAACTCAAGCAAAACTTTGGTTTGGGTCCAAAAAGATTGAAAATGGATTCTTGAGGACTTAAATATATGAAATAAGGTTGCACAATACCTAAAAAGATGAAGCAACCTTAGAAAATTTTTCTAAATTTTTGAAAATTTCTAAGTGAAATTTCTAGAAAGGATCATAAAGTCAAAATTCACCTCTAATTATTAAAAATCTATCCTTACGAAGTGGCTTAGTGAATATGTTTGCTAATTATTTTTCAGTATAAATAAATTCTAGTTCAATATCTCTATTTTGCACATGATCCTTAGTGAAATGATATCTAATTTCTATGTACTTTATTCTCAAATGCTGAATAAGATTTTTAGTCAAATTAATAATACTGGTGTTATCATATCTAATTAAAATTTTAGTTTGTTTAACATCAAAATTTTTTAGTTATTGTTTAATCCAAAACACTTGAGTATAATAATTTCTTGCAGCCATATATTCTACTTTAGCATTTGATAGTACTACGGAGTTTTATTTCTTACTATGTCGTGAGATTAAGTTCAATCCTAGAAACTGGCATGTTCCACTAGTGCTCTTTCTATTAATTTTACAACCACCATAATCAATCTCGGAATAACCAATTAAGTCTAATGATGAATGCTTAGAATACCATAATCCTAGGTTATATGTTCCTTAAGATATCTTATAATTCTTTTCACAATAAATATATATGATTATTTTGTATTAGATTAAAATCTAGTACATATACATACACTAAATAGTATGTCAGGTCTCCTAGTAGTTATGTATAACAAAGATCCAATCATATCCGGATATATTTTTTGATTGACGCTTTTTCTTTCTTCATCTTTGTCAAGCCTGTAGATTGGACTTATTAGTTTATCGATTTCTTTTATAGATTCCATTCTAAACTTCTTTAATAGTTCTTTAATGTACTTGGTTTGGTTGATGAAGATTTCTTTTTTTGTTTATTTAATTTGAAGTCCAAAAAAGAATGTCGGCTCATATATCATACTCATTTTAAATTTACCATACATAAGCTTAGCAAATTCTTGGCAAAAATCTTCATTAATTATACTAAAGATTATTTCATCCATATAAATATGTACAACTAATATTTCATCATCTATTTTTAATGAATAGTGTTCTATCAACACTTCCTCTAGAAAAATTATTTTAAGTAAAAATTTATCGAGTATTTCATTCCAAGCTCTAGGTACCTGTTTAAGACCATACAAAGTTTTGTTCAATTTGAAAGCATTTAAGATGACTATGACTTTCAAATCCAGAGGATTGCTCTAAAAAAAGTTTTTCAAAAATATATCTATTTAGAAAAGTACTTTTTATATCTATTTGAAATAATTTGAAATTCATATGATAAGCAAAAGTAAGTAAAAGTCTTATAGCCTTTAATCTTGCTATGAGTATATAAGTTTCATCAAAATCTATTTTTTCTTTCTGAATATACCCTTTAGCCGCTAATCTTACTTTGTTTCTAACTACATTACCTTTTTCATCTAATTTGTTCCTAAATACTTATTTAGTATCTATGACAGGATGTTCTTTAGGTTTGCTAACTAAAGTCCAAATATTATTTCTCTCAAATTGGTTCAACTTTTCTTGCATGGCTATTATCCAATTTGGATCTTTTTCAGCTTTCTCTATGCAATTGAATTTAATTTAAAAAATAAATATATGGTAATCAAAAATGTCTCTAAATGAAAATCTAGTTCTAACACCTTATGAGGGATCTCCTATAATTAAGTTCTTAGGATGTTGATATATGTACTTCCATTCCATAGGCAAATCACCATGCACTTTGCGTACATTTTCCTTCTCTTCATCATTTTGTTTATCTTTTAAGCTCAAATCTTTCATTTCTTCATTCAATGTATCTGTATCATTATCAATATACTCTTCCTTTCTAGAATGTGAAGGGTTAAGTTCATATAATACAATATATATAGATTCTTCCATAGTTAAAGTTTTTTTATTGAACACTCTATAGGCTTACTTGAGATAGAATAACCAAGAAAGATACCTTCATCAGATTTTATATCAAACTTGCCAAGATTATCTTTTTTATTATTTAAGATAAAATATTTGCAACCAAATACATGAAAATAACTTATGTTAGGCTTTCCATCATTTCAAAGATCATGGGGTTTTTTTTTTAGAATAGGTCTAATAAAAATATGGTTAAGAATGTAACATACAATGCTCATAGCTTTAATCCAAAAATACTTTAAAAGATTGCCTTTACATAATATTGTTTGAGCCATTTCTTCCAATGTTCTATTCTTTCTTTCCATAATACAATTTTGTTATGGTGATTTTTGGAGCTAAGAAGTTGTGATCATAAGTCCATATTTCTTACCTCTTAGGTTTGTGGTCCTAGTTAGTCCAAATAAGTCGATATATAGTAGCTCTAAGGATCTAGATATTAAAATAATATTTTTAGATTTAAAACTTTTCCTAGTATGTTTACCAAATTCACAAGCATCACATACATACGATCATTTTCAAAATTCAATTTTGACAAACCTGTAACTAGGTCTTTAGATATTAATTTAGATAATGTATACATGCTAGTATGTCCAAATCTTCTATATCAAAGCAACTAGTTTTCTTAATTTTAGTGTTTACGGTCACTAGACTCGTACTACTCTTCATGGCTAAATCATTCAAATCTACCATATATGTTTCTAAATCTATATCCTACAAACTTAATACTTAAGTTAAAAGAACTAGTAACTATGCATATTGAAGATTCAAATAAAACTTGAAGCCTTTGTCATGTAATTGACTAATACTTAATAAATTATGCTTCAATTTATTTTCTAGAAGTATATTTTCAATAAATATTAAAGAAATAATTTTGATCTTACCAATACCAATGATTATATCCTTATCATTACTCCAAAGGTTACAATGCCACCTTCTTTCATCTCTAGGATGAAGAATTATTCTTTATCACTTGCATATATCTTATCACCAATAAATTATGCTTCAATTTATCTACTAGCAGTATATTTTCAATGAATATTGAAGGAATAATTTTGATCTTTCCAATACCAATGATTCTATCCTTATCATTATCTCCAAAGGTTACAATGCCACCTTCTTTTATCTCTAGGATAAAGAATTATTCCTTATCACCCGCATATATCTTGAACAATTACTATCCAAGTACCATCTTCTTTTAGATCTTTGGATTATAAAATATCCCTACAAAATATCCCTCCAAAACAAATTAAGTAAGACTTTTAGGTATTTAAGTTTTCTTGGATCTTTTGGGATTAGTCACCATGGTTCCTTTAAGAACCCAAGCTTTTTTACCTTACTTCTATTTTTCTTCCTTAAACTGCACTCGTAAGCCTTATGTCCAATTCTATTACAGCAGAAACAAATAACATTTGATGTTTGTAAAGGTTTAGATACTGAAAATTTGGTAGCAGAAAATATTATTGCTGAAAACTTATTATTAAAATTTGAGTTGTATCCAATTCCAGTTTTATCATTTGATTCCTTTTGATTTTTAAAGATTAACTCAAGTTTATTTGAACTCAATATTAGCTTATCAACCAAAGGTTTGAGTTTTTGAACTTCCATTTCTAGATTTTCATTCTTTTTCTTTAAAGCTGAGTTTTTCAGAATGCTCCTCTTTCTTCTTTTATAAAGCCTTGTTTCTTTCGAGAACATTATGCATTTTTTTTTGGCAAGGTATTATTTTTCTCTAAAGCATCATTTTTCTCTTTCTATAATATTTCATTCGATTATTTAAGAAACTTGATTTTCAATCCAACCTTTTTAAATTATGCAAGTAGATTATAAAATATTGTATGCAACTCATTAAATATGAATTTAATATTGGGTTCAGTCCATACCTCATCTTTCAATGCCATCAAGCATATATTAGCTAATTTTATTTGCTTCTCTTTATTGGATCTTGATTCAGTACTATCATTTTATATAGCAACCACGACTTTCTTTTTTTGCTCTTCTTGTGGCACTTTTTCAACATGTGATAGTCCAATAGATAATGCCCCAATTTTTTGCATTCATAACAAATTGGTTATTGATCATTATCCTTATCCTTATCTTTTTCCTTACTTGACTTCCCCTTAGCTAAGTATCTCCTTCTATACTTTGATCTACCCTTGTCTATAAATCTCTTAAACCTTCTCATTATAAGGGCCATGTCCTCATCTCCTCTCTTTATCAAAGAGGGGCTTTTCTCTTCTTTCTTTTTTTCAGTTGCAGCTTTGAGAGCTATAGTTTTTTTTTCTTCCTTCATCATCGCTATGGTACTTCATGTTCAATTCATATATTATCAATGATCCAAGAAGCTAATCTAATAGTAAATTAGTGAGGTCCTTTGCTTCTTGAATTGCAGTGACCTTTGCATCCTGCTTATCCGATCTAAGAATCTTATCCACCAAATCACTATTTAAGTATGTCCTGTCAAGACTTTTAAGACTGTTAATAATGTCAGTAAACCTTGTAAACATTTCAGAAATGATCTTGGTGGACTCTATTTTGAATAGTTCATAATTATACATAAGCAAGTTAATTTTTGAATTCTTTACTTGATTAGTGCCTTCATGTGTGACTTGTAATCTATCCCAATTTTTTTTATGGAATTGTAAGTGAGAATTTGGTTAAACTCATTGGGATCTATGCATAAAATATGATGTCAATGGTCATTACATTTATATCAACCATCTTTATGTCATGATCATCACATTCATCTTCTGATTTTGGGACATCAATGCCATCGACTTTCTTAGTGGGTATGTAAGGATCTTTTATAATAACTCTTCATAACTAAAAGTCTATAGCTTGAATATAAATTCTTATTTTTGCCTTCTAGTATATGTAATTGGTACCATTGAAAAATGAAGGTCTGTTGCTAGATTATCCTTTAGCTAATGTAGTACTCATGTGGGCTACCGTGATTTTTTCTCCTAATTGTTAAATTAGCGATACTGAGATGTGGCTCTAATACCACTTGTTATCTAGATCGACAATCTAAAAGGAAGGTAAATTAGGTTTTTGAAAAATAAAATAAGTATGTGCCTTTAAAAACAAGTGCAATGAG
This sequence comes from Areca catechu, assembly GCA_021397845.1. Taxonomy (NCBI): domain Eukaryota; kingdom Viridiplantae; phylum Streptophyta; class Magnoliopsida; order Arecales; family Arecaceae; genus Areca; species Areca catechu. The sequence goes on from CM038043.1 coordinate 153,694,660, forward strand.
TAGGCCAAATGTTGTGTTAAAGTAAGTGTACAAGTGCTGAAATATAAGAGAGTGAGATGGAGAGATAATCAAACACACAAATACAATAAATTTATATTGGTTCAGAGCAATCCAAGCTCCTACATCCACTATCCAAGGATCTTTTGGGATTTTCACTATATTTTCACAAGAATACAGCCAGTTTGTTTTATATCGAGCTCACAAACCAAAATTCAAGTACAACATTTGTTTTACAGGCTCACGAATAATTCGATTGGTTTTCCAAGATCAACCAATCAAAATCCAAATCCAATTTCAAGTTTCAGCTCCCTATTGAAACAAACAACAACTCAAAATATACAAAAATAAGGTAATAAAATAAACTCTCAAAAGAATAGATGGTTGTTGATGAAGCTTCTTTTATAGACTCTTCAAGTCTTCGAGGATGCTCTTCAATGCTTTCTAATATTTTCACTTAATGCTTTAAGAGAGTGGATGGAAAAGAATAAAGCTTCTCTTAAATTTTCAAGTGATAGTTCTTGAGTTCTCTTATTTGCAATGATTGGAAGAATATTCTCTCAAGTATTATTTTTTTTGATTTTAATCCAAGAATTTATACCTCTTAAAGAGTTTTCCAATTAGTTTTCAATCATTTCTAACCGTTTAGAGATATTAGAAAGCAAAAAATAGGTATTAGAAATATTGGAAATCGAATTTTGCAAGTTCTAGAATTAGTGATTACTATGGCTTTTCATGGAATAAGAGTTGGCTCACCTAAAAGGATTTGGTTCAAATAAGTAGTGCCCAGAAAACTACTTCGTTATTATTTATGAGAGAGAAGGCTCATTAGACAAAAGTCTGTTCTTCTGAATTATCTTCAAAAGCATACTTTCTATTATTTCTGAGAGAGAATGCTCTTATTTGGAGAGAAGACTCTTCTGAAAACTCACTTTTCTATTCAACATCTGAGAGAAGGCTCGTCGAAGGGGTGTCGGCTCTTTTGAACTGTGCCAGTCAATGTGCCGTCCTATTCTGCAAGAGTCAACTCTTCTCAAAGAATCGGCTCTTATAAATTTTATAGAAACTTTAATATTTTCTTACAACTAATTTTAAGAGGCCTCTCAATTTATTTCAATGAGCTCTCCCACAAATTTAAACCCATTTAATTATAATAAGGAGCTCTCTATTCCTCCCATGATACAAAAACTCTCATAAGGAATTTTACTATGATACATACATCTTTGCAATAATTCTTGAGAGTTGACTTAACATCCTAATAGCTCTCAACCAATTCTAATGATCTATAATAATTTTAATTGATAGTTGTCTATTGGAAAGCTTTTTATAAAAGCATTCTTAAATATTTGAAAAAAATTAGTATAGTATTCATGCTCCAATATTTTGTAATCATCAAAATCATTCCTGGAATCAAAACATCCATCTACTCCAATTCTAAGTTCTGCATTGCTACAATACTCAATAGCACCCTAATGGATGTATACTTGATGACCAGGGAGAATATCTCGTTGTAGTCTATGCCTTCCTTCTGGGTGTACCTTTAGCCACCATTCTTGCCTTGAATCCGTTACCCCATGCTCTGAAGGCCCTTTCTTGTATTGGTAAATCTATTTACATCCAGTGGATTTCTTCCCACTCGGCAGCTATACCAACCACCAAGTTTGATTTTTCTGAAGGGACTGCATATTTTCAGTCATTGCTTGGATCCACCTATTTATGGCTAGGCTTTCCACTACCTCCTCATAGGTGTGAGGGTCCCCATTCATTGTCATTAAAGTATAAGACACCAATTTTTCGAAGCCATATCTCTCCAATGGTTGCACGTTCTACTTGGGCTTGTGTAGTGCGACACCAACACTAATATTGGGTTCATCCTCTTTGTATTGAACCCCTTGGCCTCTATCACTTATCTTAGCCCCCTCCACATGTGGAAGCACCATAGAAGGGTGCTCCACCTGAATATCATGTCCTCTAGGTATTCCTACAAAAGGCAAAATAGAATAGGAAGTTAGCTACCCAACTTTTCCTTGTTAGGCCTCCTGCTGCTCTACCTGTTTTTCCATACCTCCTTGCCTCCTTAGGACTGAGAATTTATCAAAGACTATATCCCTACTGATGGTGGCCTTCTCCAAAGGATCCCATAGCCAGTACCCTTTGACTCCACGTGGATGCCAAAAAACATCATCTTCTTCGATTTGGTATCTAACTTGCTCTGCTCATCTGCATCCACATGCATATAAGCTGTGCACCCAAATACTTTGAGATGACTAAGCTCCACCTTCCTTCCAAACTATAGCTCCTCCGAAATCCTTCCATCCATGATAGTGTGCGGTGACTGGTTTACCAAATAACATGCATGCTACATCGATTGTACCCACCCAGAAAGTTTTAGAAAGTCCTGATTGCAACCTCATACACCTAGCCTTTTCCAGGAGGGTTCGGTTCACATCTAACCAACGAAATGGCTATGTCAGCTTCTAGCCACCTAAACCCGGTCACCAACGAAGATCATCATGCTCCTACATGTCATCTCCATTGAAACCTAGATAGCTGACTATAGCTTAACTATAACAAAATCAACCTTTGGCTCCAAGGCACGAATGCTGTCACAGGTCAAGGTCAAAGAAGTAATCTACTCCCTTCATCTAGAAATGATGAAGTTCAATCACTCAGCAACATTCTGAACTCGAAAGTGGGGGGCAATATTGTGGCCATTAGATTTGGCCTCAACCAGATCAATGACTAAGTTGAAGCAATGGTGGATGACCAAGTATGGACATGAATGCCGGGCGACCAGAGTGCCCCAATCTCGAGAAGTTTGTGGGCAACTACCAAGAACAAGACAATCACAACTGAGTAGCCACAAGCTTCTAGACCGAGCACTTGCTCGATACGACTACTCGATACCAACTAATTAACAGATCACTGACTACGCCACTGTCCATGTAAGACTGGGATATCTGACTTGGATCAATCTAGTTACCAACCAGGAAGGAGACAATGGAGCTGACTACTTCACTACCAACAAAGAAGAAGACTATCGAGAGGATGATGAAGCCAACCGAGTAACTCGTCTTTTCCAGATCGAGTAGCATCTCATTCCCAAGCCAAGTAGCTAGGACTTACCAAGTCTAATTAATACGGCACTCCCCATGCACATCTACCAACTACCTACTCGAGACCGACTAGTTACCTAAGTAAACCAAGTCGAGCACACTCGGATGCAAGGCCAAACCCCTCCTTTCGGTAACGGCCAAGCTGACTACCTACTCGAGGTCCACGATGCCTGAGTAAGTAACTACCCCTTCAATCATAACAGTTCCAGCATAGATTGTAGCAGATAAAATTCTAACAGATCTTGCCTTCCTAACAAAAAGGTGTTGGTCAAAAAAATTCTAAGGGACAGGATCTCGCCATCTTAGCAAAATCTGTTACACATATTAGAGGAGGCTATCTTCCAAGTGATATTTAGTTACTTCACATAACTCTACAAATTGGTAAGAGGGGATCCTAGCCAGGTATGATGATTCTACCACTTTCACATGTTCATTTAGTCACCATTATGGCTCTCAGCTTTAGCTGTGGTTGTCCATCTTATTTTCTTTACTAACTTGAGAGTTAAGGGATCCCCATTGATAACTACTAATCAAGGAAAACTATTCTTGCAAGTCTTGACCCGAGAAGCATCCAAAAGCATGACCTTATCTCACTGGAGAAGCTAGCAGGATCGTCCGGCACTGTCGCGGTTTTGAAGGAGGGTGATTTGGTGATAATAATAATAATTTCGATTCTCATTATAATCCATTGTGGTTTCATTTTTGCTCATGAACTAGATGCATACTAATAAGATAGATATATTGTTGCTGCAACTTCTCCCAGACCGGGTTCGGTAGGCCTGGCTGGAGTGCTCCTCTCCCGGTTCCTGCAAAAAATTCTCATGGACCGGTGGCGTTTCGACGGGGGACACTCCGATACTTAAGTTAGTAGGAGCTTGAGAGCAACAGAATGGAGGAATTGAAGAAGGTAAGCTTGCAGAGAGGGAAAGAGTCCTTACCACCCAGAGTCCCCTGTTTTACCTTATATAGGTGCGAAACATTACCAGAATCTGTTAGGAGCTAGGCATGGAATGATCGATCTACCCCTAGGAGAATCCGGGTAGTGGCCACGTGGTGCCAGGATGGAGCAACATCGTGGAACTAGTGAAGTAGTGGCGCTGATGTGTCAGGGTTATGTTATAACAGAATTTTGGTACAAGCATGGAGGGGCTTCTGGAGCCTCCTAATTGATGTGGGCTTGGTCGAAGCAGGTTGGTCGAACTCTTGCTGGAGTGGGTTGTTCGGATCTTTGTTGAAGTGGGTCGGTCGGATCCTTGTTGGAGCGGGTCATTCGGACCTATACTGAAGTGGGTTGATCGAACCCTTGCTGGAGCGGGTCGTTCAGACCTCTACTGAAGTGAGTCGATCAAATCCTTGCTGGAGCAGGTCGTTCGGATCTCTGCTGAAGTGGGTTGGTCGGATCCTTGCTTGAGCGGGTCGCTCGGACCTCTACTGAAGTGGGTCGGTCGGACCCTTGCTGGAGCGGGTCGCTCGGACCTCTGCTGAAGTGAGTCGGTCGGACCCTTGCTGGAGCGGGTCGTTCAGACCTCTGCTGAAGTGGGTTGCTCGGACCCTTGCTGGAGCGGATCGTTCAGACCTCTACTGAAGTGGGTCGATCAGACCCTTACACCAGTCCGATTCAAAGGTGAGCCGGTTGGGTATAACAGTTGCCCCCTTGCTCTTGGCCTTCGAAGGGACCTACGGCTTCAAAGGACGAGAGCATCATTATGCATTTAATATGCCTGTCCTTGGGGCGATCGCAAATCTAGTCAGGTGTACTGCGTTCGGTCATTTTCCATTCCAAAATTCTACACCCAAGATAGATGTCAGTCCCATGTTGGAGGCGAGGGAAGAGGCAGTTAAGGCAAATGGGGCATAATGATGAGTGGCTAGCCTAGCCTGCTTGGCCGTCGAGCCTCAGATGTGACTTGGTGACATGGCAAGATCCAGACGGTTGGTGCCACGTCCAAGGTGAGTCATCCATGCTAGTCTGGAGATCACGCGGATCATGGTTTGGACGTGCTTCGTCGCATCTCATCAACTTCTCCGTTGGATTGGGAAGTCACACCGTCTGATGGCTGATTGCGGTGCTCGAGGGGCAGTGGGAAGCGACCCCTTGGAGGGCTATAAAAAGAGGTGTTGAGAGCCCCTGGGAGGGAGTTTCCTGCTACATTTGCGCCCGAGGAGAGAGAATGTCCCCTTCCCCCACTTTCACCTTCTTAGGAATCCAAACCTCCAGGTTAGTTTCCTCAGCCTTCCTCTTTGTAATAGTTATGGCTTCCAACAGCCGTGGCTCCATCCATAGGGATAGGGAACCAAGCCCAAATAGTATCCCATCAGAGATGACCTGGGAGAGGGTAGAGGGCCTTAGGGTGAGATATAACATACCCTCCACCTTGCATTTGACCATCTCAAACCGAGAGGGAATGGTGACTGGTCTGCTGAATCTGGGAGCCCTCCCGGTGTACGAGAACCACTTCAAAGCCGGCCTCCAATTTCCCTTACACAACTTTTTTGTCCAAATCTTTAATTCTTATAAGGTGTCCCATACACAGCTGACCCCGAATAGCATTCGGGCGATCGGCTACTTCATGGTCCTCTGCCAGAGGGCCGAAGTCGAGTCAAGGGTGTCCCTTTTTGCCAATTTCTTTTTCCTGAAGAGGGATTTCCGAAGTCAGGAGTGGTGGATGTTCAGTCCCTGCCCTGGTTGGAGAATTTTAGGGGGTCTTCCATCGGCCATTCATGGGTGGAAGTCCCGGTTCTTTTACATAGAGATAGCCTGCAGCCTTGGGGCTTCGAGCCCATGTGGAGGGAGCGGAGGCCGAAGGCCGTAGATGGGAGAAAGGTGCTGAGGGTCGATGAGGCTAACTTTAATAGAATGGAGGAGGTCAGCACAACATTTGTAATGGAGCTGCTCGAGGAGAATAGCCTCCACCTGGCCGAGATCAGCAGCCTCTCATACCTAGGTAGGATAGAGGGCACTGTCCTAGGTTCTTCATACACTTTGTCGGCCTTATTTCTCTGCTGCTGACTTTGACTCTGTTCTGCGACAGGAAAGAAAATGAAGGTGGACCGAGTGAAGATCATGGCACGGGCAGCCAAGAAGAGGGGTGTCCAAGTCACGGAGCCGATTGTGGAAAAACTAAAGAGGCAGCGGGCGGAGGAGCCGGCCGCCACTGTCCTGTCGATAGACTCTGACGACAACATGCCTTTGTTGAAGCGGTGGGTGGTGAGGGCACCCAAACACTCATCTTCCATCAGGCAGTCGGCCGCCCGAACAGAGGAGGAGCTGTCAGGGCCGACCGACATGGAGATGGCCCCAACCTTGCCTCCGATTGAACTAATAGAAGAGGCTCCCCATATGGACAGAAGGAAGGGAGCAGCTGAAGAAGGGGAAGTCATCAATGCGAGGTCCGAGGCATACCGGCACTAGCATGGCCTCCACAAAGCGGAGCATGCCAAGGAGCTTCTCAGGGGGTTAATGACGGAGCCCGACTGGGAGGAGTCGGGCAGGAGGGAACTGAACGAGATGGCAAAGGCCGCCTACCTCGATCTGATGAGGGTAGGTCAACATCCTCTTACCCTATTCTTTTCATCTTATTTTCTCTATACCCGACTGACCCGGATTTTCCCTTGTAGCTTGTCCATAGGGTCGCATTGATGGACGACGGCCTTAGCAAGCTTTATTACACAACAAAGGTGACAGCCAAGAAGTTCCAGGAGTCGGAGGCAGCTGGAGCTACGGTGGAGGCATCACAAAAGGCCACCGAAGAAGAGCTGTCGGCCCGTCGGGCCGAGGCAGAAGCATAGAAAAAGCAAGCAGAAGACCTGCAGGCCCGACTGGCCAATGGGAAGACCAACCTAAAAAGGAAGAAGAAGAAGCTGAGTTCCCTTGCTCGTCGACTGATCGAAGAGGAGGAACGGTTGGTCGAATCTAAGAGGCACTCGTGAGGCCACCAAGCTGTGGCAGCAAAGTATGTGGGCCTGCTGAAGGAGGCCCAGGAGCAGATGGCGGAAGCGGCCGACGACACCATGAAGAAGTACAAAGCCTCCATCAGCTTTGAAGAAGAGATGGAGGAGGCGGGCTCGATCGGTTTCAATTATGGCTATAAGGAATGCCTAAAGAATGTCAGCGATGCCTTTTCGGAGCTTGACCTTTCCTTCCTGCAGCTATCGAGGCGAGCGGAAGAAGGGGTGGAAGAAGGAGTGGGCCCGACTGGCAACGGGACTGATGCACAAACTGCGATCGACATAGGAGAGATAGGGAGCCCCTCGGATTCCAGAGCCGACATCCAGGTTGTTGCCACTGTGGGACCAGCGGATGCCCCGGTCGAAACTTCGAGGGTGGCTCAGGAGGCCAAAGCCGATGTCTCTATTGTAGATTCATAGGGTCAGACTTAGATTGTCTATGAAAGTCTGCCCTGCTCCTTGTAAAATGAACTTTTGTCAAGCAATAAAGAATACTTTTTTCCTCCAATATGTTTAATGTTTATTTCTCTGAATGTGGGTCGGCCAGATTGGTCTGAACCTCTTACCTTTAAAGATATTTCTAAGTGTAGGCTGTCGACTCAATCCGAATGCAAGTCCTCAGAAATGAATGTTGAACAGTTGCCCGGTCCGAACCCAGGCTCTTAGAAATATTTCTAAGTATGAAAGGGTCGGTTCAGTCTGAACTCCTCTTTCTTTTTAGAAATAACCCTGAGGAAACTTTGAACTTAGCTATTTGTAGGGCAATCTTCCAAGCGCTTAAGGATTCCAAGCAGTATTTCTCGAGCGAGGTTGGACCTTCAAGTGGGCTGTTTTAAAGCCTCTGTCGACCAGAGTCAGACTTTTGGAGGTGGGCTATCCTAGAGCCTCTACGGACCGGAGTCAGATTTTCAGAGTAGGCTATCTTAGAGCCCTTGCCGACCGGAGTCGGACTTTCAGAGGTGGGCTACCCTAGAGCCTTTGCTGGTTGGAGTCGAACTTTCGGAGGTAGGCTGCCCTAGAGCCTTTGCCGACCGGAGTCGGACTTTCGAAGGTGGGCTACCCTAGATCATTTGCCAACTTGAGTTGGACTTTCGGAGGTGGGCTGCCCTAGAGCATTTGCCGACCGGAGTTGGACTTTTGGAGGTGGACTGTCCTAGAGCCTCTACCGATCGGAGTCGGACTTTCGAAGTGGGCTGCCTTAGAGCCTCTACCGATCAAAGTCAGACTTTCGGAGGTGGGCTATCCTAGAGTCTTTGCCGACCGGAGTCGGACTTTCGGAGGTGGGCTGTCCTAAAGCCTCTGCTCATCATAGTCAGACTTTCGAAGGTGGGCTGCCCTAGAGCCTCTGCCGACCGAAGTCAAACTTTTGAAGTGGGCTGCCTTAGAGCCTCCGCCGACCGGAGTCAAACTTTCTTCATAAAAAAGTTATGGCCTTTATTGATAGTACTTGCAAAGGTTGTCTACATTTCATGGACGCACCAATTACCGTCTATCCAGATGTTCGAGTCAATAGGTTCCGGCTCAGATTACTTCGATTACCCTGTAAGGGCCTTCCCAATTGGAGGAGAGTTTTCCTTGCTCGATCAGCCTGGAGATTTCATCCTCCATAGAACTAGGTCTCCGACCTGAAAAGTTCGAGCCTTGACTCGAGAATTATAGTATCTTGCCATCTTTTGGTGATAGGTCGCCATTTTTAGATATGCTTGGAGTATGATTTCTTCAAGCAAGTCTAGGTCAGCCCTTCTTCTCTTGGAGTTGGCCAGCTCGGCGAAATGATCGATCCGAACGGATTGCAGAGAGATTTCCAAGTATGACTGCCTCGCTCCCGTAGGTCAGATTGAATGGAGTTTCTCCGGTCACCATTCGGGAGGTGGTCCGATAGGCCCAGAGCATCAAATGAAGCTCTTCTGCCCAAAGTCCCTTAGCGTCGTTCAGTCGGGTCTTCAATCCATGCAGGATCGTCCGATTGGTTATTTTAGCTTCTCCGTTGGATTAGGAATGATCGACTAAAGTTAGCCGATGAGAAATATGATATTGCTGGCAGAACTCCCAAAATTTTGGGTTATCTAACTGTCTTCCGTTGTCGATGATAATGGCCTGTGGGATGCTGAATCGGAATATAGTGTAATTCTGGACAAAGTTTTCTACTTTGATTTCGGTGATCTGCGCCAGTGGCTCCGCCTACACCCATTTGGTGAAGTAGTCGATGGCTACAATCAAGAACTTTTGTTGTCCGGAGGCTGGTGGGAACGGCCCATGGATGTCCATTCCCCACCGTGCGAACTGCTAGGGGTGGTCAGCGGAGTTAGCTGGCTGGCCGATCGTCTCTAAATGTTGGCATACCTTTGACACGCATCGCACTTCCTGATGAAGTCCGACGCGTCCTTCTGGATGGTCGGCCAGTAGTATCCCTGTCAGATGATTTTGTAAGCCAAGGATTTTATTCCCAGATTGGTTGCCTCAAAGGCCTTCATGCACTTCTCTGAGTGCATAGTCGACGTCAGTCAGCCCTAAGCACTTTAGCAATGGTTGCGTAAACGACCATTTGTAAAGAGTGCCGTCGAGGATGACATAATTTGAGGCAGTCTAGCATACATGCTTGGCTTCGATTTTGTCTTCCAGCAGGGTCCCTTCGACGAGGAACGCAAGGATAGGGTCCATCCAAGAGGCCTCTCGCTCTACTTGGTGGACTTGTGTCGTCTCTTCGACAATGCTTAGGCGCTATAGATGCTCCACAAAGGTGCGGTCGGAGGAGTTGGTGATAGTAGTAGCCAGTCGTGATAAAGCATCCGCCTAAGAGTTCTGCATACGAGGTATATGGAGAATCTTGAAGAACTTAAGTCGAGTTACGAGACTTCATACCTTGTTCAAATACTTGGCCAAGGTCGGATATCTCACCTCATACTCACCCCTCACCAGGTTCACCACCAGTTGGAAGTCGAAGAAGACTCTGAGCTGACTGATGCCCAGCTCGTTGACTATTTTCAGTCCTGTCAGGAGGGCTTCATATTCTGCCTGGTTATTAGATACCTGAAATATAAAATGCAAGGCATACTCCAGGCTCTATCCGTCGGAGTTGGCCAGAATCAAACCTGCCCCGTAACCTGCGAGGTTAGATGCCCCGTCCACATGGAGAGTCTAGGCGGACTCAATTTCTTCAGTAATATCTTCCCCAAGTGCGCCGGCTGGCTGAGGAGGTGCCCCTTGCTTCTAGGTACACTCCGCTATGAAGTCGGCAATCACCTGAGCCTTCATGGCCGACCGGGACCGAAATGAGATGTTGAGTTTATCCAGCTTGATGGCCAACTTGGCAAGCCGACCAGATGTGTCGGGGCTTCTAAGGATCGCCTTGAGGGGCTGATCAGTCAAGACGATAATCGGATTCGCTTGGAAGTAGTGCTGCAACCGCTTGGCTGCTATATCAAGGAGTAAACAAGTTTCTGCATCTTGGGGTATCTTGTTTCGGTGTCATGGAGGACTTTGCTGATATAATAAGCAGGCCTTTGTTGGTTATCCTCTCCCGTCCGGATGAGGATGGAGCTCACTGCCTCATCGGACGTCGACAGATATAAGTATAGGGGTTCTCCCTCCACAGGCTTAGCAAGCAAGGGAGGGGTCTTCAGGTACTCCTTCAATGCTTCAAAGGCCGACCGACACTCGTCGGACCACTGAAAGTAATTCGAGCACCACAAAGTCTTGAAGAATAGGAGGTACTTCTCAGCCAACCAGGAGATGAAGTGGCTGAGAGAGGCTATTCAGCATGTAAGTTCTTGCACTTACTTCTTGTTGGTCGAATGTCCCATGTCGATAACGACCTTGATCTTATCAGAGTTAACCTCAATTCCTCTCTGCATGACCAAAAAGCCAAGGAACTTTCCGGAGGTTACCCCAAAAGTGTACTTGGCGGGGTTCAGTTTCATCCGATGACGTCTCAAGGCATCAAAGGATTCTTATAGATCCTTGATGTGGTCAGCTCTGTGAAGGCTCTTGACTATCATATCATTAACATACGCCTCCATATTTCTTCTAAGCTACCCTTTGAAAACCTGGTTGATTAGTCTTTGAAAGGTAGCCCCGGCATTCTTTAGGCCGAAGGGCATCATTTTGTAGCAGTACAGCCCTTTATCGGTGATAAAGGCCATCTTCTCCTCATCCTCCAAATGCATCTTGATTTGGTTGTAACCAGAGAAGGCATCCATGAAGCTTAGAAGCTGATGACCGGCGATGGTGTCCACTAATTGATCAATCTTTGGAAAGGAAAAGCTATCATTTGGACAGGCTTTGTTGAGGTCGGTGTAGTCTACACATATCCTCCATTTTCTATTAGCTTTCCTTACCATCACCACATTTGCTAGCTAGTCAGGATAACGGGCCTCTCTAATGAAGTCGGCATCGGAGAGTTTCTTGACCTTCTCATCAATCGCTCTCTGTCTTTCAGGAGTGAAGATTCTCTTCTTTTGCCTGACAGGTTTGTAAGCTAGGTCCACCTTCAGCTGGTGGGTTATAACCTCCGACAGAATGCCTGGCATATCCAACACCGACCAAGCGAAGATATCGGCATTGTCCCTTAAAAAGCTGATCAGCTCTGACTTGGCCTCTTCATTGAGTGTGCTTCCAATTTGTAGAACTTTGGTGGGATCGTCTTCCTGAAGGGGTACGAACAAGATTTTCTCGACCGATTGTCCACAACAGTCGGCTTCGGCCCTTGGGTCAAGCTGCTCCAAAGCGGAGCGGTCTTTTGATTGCCTGTCATGGATGGTCAGACACTGCCTAGCCATCCTGCGATCCCCCCTCATGATCCCGACCCCATTCCGAGTCAAAAATCTTGCCAGCAAGTGGTAGGTAGAGACGATGGCTCGGAATTTATTAAGGGACAGTCAACCCAATATGGTGTTGTAGGCCGAGGTCGTACGGACGACCACAAAATTGATGGGGACGGTCTTCTAGTAAAGCTCTGTTCCGATTGTTATGGGGAAAGTTATCTCTCCTTCTGCTTCGACAAAGTTTCCTCCGAAGCCTGTCAACAGCATGGGGGATTCCTATAGCCTGGTCCTGGACAGGTTCATTCTGACAAAGGTATCATACAATAGAACTTCTGTGGAGCTTCCATTATCAATGAGGATCCTCTTTACATCATAGTTGGCAATCACTGCCGACACAACTACAGGATTATTCCCAGAGATATGGGGTTCTAGGAGGTCTTCGTCGGAGAAGCTAATTACATTAGAACCCCTAGACCTCTTCATGATGTCCTAGTCTTCCTCGTACCTCCAGTCGGACCGACGGTGGAGCATGCCAACATTTTCATCGATCGGGCGCTGGTTGGGCAGCTCTATCTCCTCTGGGGGGTCTCTGGCAGTCAAGGTTTTAGCCCGATTCCTCTGAGGTCGGACGTACTTGTACAGGTACCCCCTTATGATGAGTCTTCGATTGTGTCCTTCAGTTGGATGCAGTCTTCAGTGTTGTGTCTGTGATCCCGGTGGAGCCGACAGTACTTGTCTCTGCTCCTGGATGCGGAAGGGCCCCTCATCGGAAGAGACCTTTGCAGGAAGGTCTCGTTCTCAATTTTCATGAGAATTTTCTCCCTCGGAAGGGAGAGGGGCACATAAGTTTTGAACCTCCTAGGGAAGTCCTTCGGCTTTGGGCTGCGGCGTCGAGCCGAGTTGTTGCCATCGCTGGGAGGTTGGACTTCGGGAGTCTTGTTGCTCTGCTTCTTGGGAGCCGACCTCCCTTCATCCTGGTGTTGGCTCGTCGCTTCTCTTCTGCCAGGGCATACTTCTGTGCCCGAGCCAGTAGCTCGGAGTAGCTTGTCGGGAATTTCTTATCCAGGGAGAAAGTGAGCCTGGACGATCGCAGTCCCTTCTTGAAGGTCGACATAGCTACATCTTCATTGAGATCCAGGATCTCCATGGTCGCTGAGTTGAATCGAGCCATGTAATCTCGGAGGGTCTCTCCTTCTTTTTGCAACACGAGGAAGAGGCGGTCCATGTTCCTCGGCGTTCGGCTGCAAGTCCTGAAATAGAAGAGAAAAAGTTTTTCCAACTGGGGAAAGGAATGAATCATACCACATCCGAGCTGCCTTCTTGAGCGTCACAAGAAAGGCAATGTAGTAGAGGGCGTCAGAGGCACCCTGCACCATCATGTAGGCCTTGTAGGTGCCCAGATGGTCCAGTGGGTCGGTGGTGCTGTCGTAGGCATCCACCTGAGGAATCTTGAAGTGGCGAGGGATAGGCTCCCCCATGATTTCGACAGAAAAGGCAGGCGGGAGTCGTACACCTGCCCTCCGTCGACTTTTTGCCGATCGACCAGTTCAGCGATCCGCTCCTTCATGCGCTGGAGCTTGCTGTTGTAGTCTCTCGGGACCTTGTTGCAGTATTGGTCATTGTCAGGGACTGAGTCAGTAGAGGAGGGTGAGGCGGACCTCACTCTCTTCCCATCAGCATGAGCCCCCTGAGATCTTTGAGGCTCCGGAGCAGCGTGGGAGCGGGGCTGAGGGGCTCCTTGCTGTCGGCTTCCCTCAGCAGCAAACTGATGGTTGGTTCGGGATGCAGCGAGTGGCTGTTGTCTATCCCTAGCCACATCCTGGAGATTCTGAACCGCGGTGGCAAGGATGTCGATGCAGTTAAGAAGAGTTTGGAACTATTGCTGTCCCAAAGTAATGGTAGGCTTGGTGGCGTCGTTCTCCCTAAGGGGGCCTTCCGATCTTGACGGGGAGTGGCCTCTCCTGGTGGAGATGTTTTGGGCTCTTCCTTTCGCCATTGCTCTTACTGGACAACAGATTCCTCCTTTTAGAGAAGGGAAAACAGGAACGAAGGTTCAAGGCCCTTCCTCTAGCGCCAATCTGTTGCTGCAACTTCTCTCGGACCGGATTCGGTCGGCCTGGCTGGAGTGCTCCTCTCCCGATTCCTGCAAAAAAGTCTCACGAGCTAGTGGCATTCCAGCGGGGGACACTCCGATGCTTAAGTTAGCAGGAGCTTGAGGGCAACAGAATAGAGGAATCGAAGAAGGTGAGCTTGCGGAGAGGGAAAAGAGTCCTTGCCGTCCAGAGTCCCCCGTTTTACCTTATATAGGTGTAGAACGTTACCAAAATTTGTTAGGGGCTAGGCACGGAATGATCGATCTGCCCCTAGGGGAATAGGGTAGTGGCCACGTGGCACCATAATAGGGCGGCATCGTGCAACTAGTGGAGTAGTGGCACTGATGTGTCAGGGTTCTGTTGTAACAGAATTCTGGTACAAGCGTGGAGGGGCTTCTGGAGCCTCCTAATTGATGTGGGCCCGGTCGAATCTGGTTGGTCGAACCCTTGCTGGAGTGGGTCGTTCGGATCTTTGTTGAAGTGGGTCAGTCGGATCCTTGTTGGTGCGGGTCGTTCGGACCTCTGCTGAAGTGGATCGGTCGGATCCTTGCTGGAGCGGGTCATTTGGACCTCTGCTGAAGTAGGTCGGTCGGACCCTTGTGCCGGTCCGGTTCAAAGGTGAGCAGTTGGATATAACATATTCCATAACAACATTGCCTCTAGGCTCGTAAAATAGAATCATGTTCGAGGGTCGTTTAGGTTCTTCGGTAAACTTAATACTATGCAAGGCCTTATATAATCGAGGCAATAAAGATACGTTTGTTCCTGCAAACTGGCAGGAATTTTTTAAAAATATTTGGTCAAATGTGGAGATTATTTTAATCTTGTAGACTTTCCCTCTGTAACTTGCAAAATTATGCATATGCTATTTGGTGCAAGACAAATAAGCTAATTTTAAAACCCCACCCCCTCCCCCCTATCTTTTTTTGTTCTATCAAAAAAAAAAAAAGCTTTTTTTTTTTTTGATAAACCGAATAAGAGGGGAGGAGTTAGATCCCGGGCATGGCCACTCCTAGACGGTCCCCCAACCCTAGCCAGGGAATGTTCAATACATAGCGTATATTAATTTTTCCGCAGCCGTTCCCCACCCGAAAGTGAGTACGTCAACCTGACTATCACTGGTGTCAGCCAAGTGAATGGAATTTATTATATATATCCTTAATTTTTTCACTACCACCAATCAACAGGAACTCCAGAATTATTTTATTTTATTTTATTTTATTTTATTTTATTTTATTTGAGCTAATTTTATTTCTTCAAGCACCTGCATTCCACCTTTCAACGAATTTTCCACATCCAGGTCATTTATTACCGGATCATTTGCAACATAGCTCATGATATAGCGTGACACAGAAGAAATGAAGCATTACTACAAGGCACATGCTTGGCGAGGCCAATAGTATTTCCAACGCTGTTTGCTGCTGCAAATCAGATCGCGCACCATCCCACTGACCGAATGATCTGATGCTGCGTGTATGGCATCCCCCGCTCGGTCTCTCAACCGTTTTTTAAATCCATCGACCGTTGCCGCCTGGAACTCTTCTATCCGAGCATCCGCCAACGAGGGCCTCCACCGGGAAGCCCTCCTTCTGTACCGCCGGATGAAGCGATCCGGCCTCCACCCCGACCACCTCACCTTCCCCTTCCTCCTCAAAGCCTGCGCGCGGTTTCCCGATACCCCCATCCCCCAAATCATCCACGCCCACGTCCTCAAATCCCCCTTCTCCTCCGATGTCTTCGTGGGGACGGCAATGGTCGACATGTACGTCAAGTGCCGGCAACTGGAGGCTGCGAATTTTCTGTTTGAAATTATGCCCGAAAGAGATGCCGCCGCTTGGAATGTCATGATCATGGGACTTTCTGACCTTGGTTCTCTTGACAGGGTTTTGGTTCTCTTTCACCTCATGAGATTGGCCGACATAAGCCCTGACTCTATCACCATCATAGGCTTGACTCGGTCATGCGGCTACGAGAACAATCTGAGCATGCTGAAAGATGTTCATTGTTTGGGGATTCAGATGGGAATCGGAGCTGATGTTTCGGTGGCCAACACCTGGATTGCTGCTTATGCCAAGTGCGAGGATCTGGGCTCGGCTGAATCTGTCTTTACCGAGATCTCCATCGAAATGAGGTCAGTTGTGTCGTGGAATTCCTTGATCGCCGGTTATGCATATGTTGGAAGATCCAAGGAAGCTATTGGTAACTTTTGTTGGATGAGTCGAGAAGGCGTTCGACCAGATTTGAGCACCATTGTCAGCTTACTTTCAGTGTTAGCGCATTCTGAAGCAACATCACAGGGTAAGCTCATTCATTCAGCTGCTCTTAAAGCAGGATTTGATTCAGATGTTTCTGTTACAAATACTCTGATTGCATTTTATTCAAAGTGTGGAGATCTCGGTGCCGCACAATATTGTTTTGATAACATGTCAGAGAGGACTCATGTTTCTTGGACTGCACTTATCAGCGGCTATGCTGAAAGTGGATATATAGATGAGGCTATGGATCTGTTTCATGCCATGGAAGCTGCTGGGGAGAGACCTGATGCAGTCACTGTGGTTGCTGTTCTCTCTGCTTGTAGCCAAATGGGAGCCCTTGAGCTTGGGAGATCAATGAATAGGTATGCAATTGTCAATGGGTTCGAGGGTAACATCCTGGTTTGTAATGCATTGATAGATATGTATGCCAAATGTGGTAGCCTTGATGAAGCTCGAAGACTTTTTGATGTCTTGCATGGAAGAACCATAGTCTCTTGGACTGCCATGATCATGGGTTATGCCATGAATGGAGATTTTGTAGAAGCTATAGTTCTATTTTCTCGGATGGTGAAATCAGGATTGAAGCCAAATCATGTAACATTTTTGGCTGTTCTGCAAGCATGTGCCCATGGTGGCTTGCTGGAAAGGGGGTGGGTCTTTTTTGATATGATGAGTAAAGTGTATCACATAAAGCCTAGATTAGAACATTATGCTTGCATGGCTGATCTCCTTGGCCGTCAAGGGAGAGTAAAGGAGGCATTGAAATTCATCCAAAGCATGCATGTCCTACCGGATGCTGGTTTGTGGGGTGCTCTCCTTGGTGCTTGCATAACTCACCAAGAGACAGAGATCGGGATGTATGCAGCGAGCCATCTTTTTGATTTGGAACCCGAAGCAGCTGCATCATATGTTGGTATGGCCAATATTTTTGCTGCAAAACAGAGGTGGGAAGGTGTGACAAAAATACGTGTGATGATGAAACAGAAGGGGATCAGGAAGTCACCTGGACAAAGCATTGTCCAGGTGAATGGAAAGTTTCATATATTCACTGCTGAAGATAGGACTCATCCGGAAGGCTTGCAGATTTATGAAGTCCTGGATAATGTGGTTCTGCACTTAAAAAACGCAGGTCGTCAGACAGATTTTGAATATTTATTGTCATTTGAACTGGAATAGAAGTGGACTTTAGTCATCCATTTTGCTGAAAAGAGGCATGTTCTTTCTATTTTGCCCCAAAGTACTTACAGTGGTGGGAAATATAAGCTTAATAACTTGTGTTCAGATTTGGTTTGCCCAGAAGTATGCTTTGTTGCGGGGGTGAAATGCTGTAAGTGCCCTGTTCCTTATATGTGAAGATATTATTTATGCTTGGAGAGCTAAACACAACCACAAAGTAAAGCCTAGTAAACACAGATACCACATCCACATCTAAGAACATTGTCACTGTAAAGATTAAATGATGCATTATCATGCAGTCATGCCATATAAATTTCAAAGAACGAATATATTGGACCTATGTATGGTTCCTACTTATGGAGTATCACCCATGATGAAATCTCACTAATCCTACAGTACCAAATTATTGATGCATCTGTAGCATTTTAGTGAAGTGAGTGATGGCACGGTCTTCCCAACCCTCTCACTGCCTGGAGGATGTTCTGTGTTCGAATCTTAGGCAGTGCTTCAGTCAGGTCCTTCCTCTCTTTCTCTTTCTATGAAAAGAAAAAAGAAAAAATAGTTGAGTGTTATATCCGAAATAGACTGCAAACATAGCACTTATTACACTTGTCATCCATGCATTTTTTATATATACAAAAAACAGCAACCAAATGCACTTGTAAAGAAGAAAAGTCTACTTCCATAAGTGGGTTTTATTGTGATTTCTTATAAATAGTACTGCATATAGTCACTTTCTTGATTTGATTGCTTTCTAATCTTCTAATTAAAAAACAATTCCGAGCACCCACACCTAGCTCAAGCTATTTCTTCCTTTCAGATAGGCTTGTCTAATTTGAATCAATCTGAAAATATTTTTGACATTTCATGTTCAACCTAGTTCAAAATTGTATTATATGCATCAATATTTACATATTAATAATACACATAGAATAAAAGCTATACTAGCGTACATGTTATTCTTCTACTGAAAAGCCTCCTTTTCAATTGTCACAAATTGTGTGCTGTTCATCTGGCTCTCATGTTTAATGTTCATTGTTTTTACTTTAGATCTGGAGGAATTTGCATTGGAGTCAAGTGATATTGATTGACAGTTATATGCTCTGCTTCAATATGTTAAGGGTGATGATGCAGTTTTCATGTTTGACCTTGTTAAGATAGTTCTCTGGTTAAAATCTGTTTCAAGAAATAAATCATGTAATTTTTATGTTATTTTGTTATTCTAGTTGAGCAGAATAGGATATTACAAGGTGGATGGAGAAAGAGATGAATATTAATAATGTATTTAATTGAAGCATGTTAGTAGAAAACTTGATGCTTTAACTTTTTATAACTTCTTGTGGATAATAGATCAAGAAAAGCCAAAGTAGTAGCAGCATGACTAAAGCATCAAACAAGCCTGCTGACCACCTATTACACATCGTAAGTTGCATGGGTTTCTTTGACATTGTATAAGCTCATTAAAATGGAGGGTGATTTGGCATGCCCTCTTTCTTGCTCACTCACTTTACTGCCTGGTCAGTGAGTGACTCAATGTATATGAAAAAAGCGTATGTCACCTAATTGTGATCATTATCTCCTGGAAAGGCTTTATTTAGATGCTTCATGTATTGCTTGAGCCTTAATACACAGTCACTTTTTATTTTTTTTAACCTTGATGTCATGTATTGTTGGTGTGGGTGCAGGGCAGACATTGGTTGTGGGAGGCTTACTATTGAAGTATCAATCCAGTTATCCATCATTAGAGGTAACAAAAGAAAGATCTACAGTTGGCTCTTTGTAGTGATTCGGATGCATTCTTGTTTTGTTAACCTGCGATGAATGCATGGCAAAAGAGCCCACATAACTTATAGTCAATTTTGGCTAGCAGTCATAATATGATAATGAATAATGTAACGAAATAACCAACCTGCTATTAAGCAGAAACATTCATATGCCAATGATCTTAAATTTGTAAATCACTAGACTTATGTGGAGATAGTTCTCATCAGTTACTCTTACCATGTATTCTTATACAGAGATTGATTTGTACTAGAGATACTGAAGATCTGACCTGCTGAGATGTTTAGACTTCTGGTTTCCATGAGAGTCTGACTATTGAAGTATCAATCCAGTTCTCCATCATTTTAGGTAACAAAAGAAAGATCTACAGTTTGCTCTTAGAAGTGATTGAGATGCATGCTTGCTTTGTTAACCTGCAATGCATGGATGGCAAAACGAGCCCTCATAATTTATAGTCAATGTTGGTTAGAAGTGATAATATGATAATGGCATTATGTACTATATATTAGGCTGCTATAAATACTCCCAGAGTATCCTTTAGTGCTTAAACAAGTGCAGCTGATTCAGATGCCTTTTGCAGCCAAATATGGGAAGGAATTTGTCAGAGCTGCAATTGAACTCATGCCAGATTGAGTGAAAAAGGCAGGTTTTATGAACTGTCAAGCAGTGGTTATCAGACTGTGATCTACGCATTTCCATTTGAGTCTGTTCTCTTGCAGATAACTGAACTGTTATCTGTTTGTGCTTCTTCAATGGAAGCCAAACTGAAGTTGCTGAAAGAAAATGCTGAACAATAATAGTTAGATTTGGATCGACTTGTCTGTGAAATAAAGTTCCTCAAGCCACAATTGGAGATTTAATGGTAAGCTACTGTCATTATGAACTATTATCAGGATACATATTCTCTTCAACAGAATCGGAAATTATCTCTATTAATCATGAGAGTAGGCTTCATCATTCTTTGATTTGTCTGATATTACCCTATCCTAATGAGAAACATGATGGAAAAAAAAAATTCTTCCACCCATGTGGAAGTTTTTCATGAAGAACCTGATCCAGGTACAGGTTCTGATTCCTTTAATATTCTACAACTTGGAAAGTTTCGTCTGATTGATTTCTTATGATTCTTCATCAGCAAAAGAACTTGTTGGGATATCCTGGTTCAAGCTACAAACTGAACTTCGGTTCGACTGGCCGAAGTTCTCTCTCCGGGCTGCAGACTTCGAACCAAGCCGGAGACAAGCCGATTGCAGGCGACCCAAGGCCACACGCCGGATGGCAACATTTGACGGCCAGTTCTTTAGGTGGCGTCTTCTGCCTCGACCGAAGACTGAACTCCTCATCGACTTTCGAAGGCACGTACTTCGGATCCCGCCGTAGACACGAACTCCGGCCTCGGAAAAATACCAAGTCTTCGGCCCATGCAAGGGAAAACCCGAAGCTTGGATCACAATCTATTCCAAAAAGGCAACTGTAACCAACAGTTACAATCAACACTCATAATACCATGATCATGGCACGCGACTCCTACAGCCACGCCTTCGATCTGGCTGGAACCGCTCATTGACAACCCACGATCGCCAATCATGAAAGAGATTGGCTCCCCATGATCACCAGAAAAAGAGCGGGCCGCAGGCCGGGGGCCTTCTTTTAAATATGGGTAAGAATGGTAGCTCGAGAGGTACGCGAATAATCTTGCACACATACACTTTTAATCTCCAAGAGCCTTTTCTCTTCCACTCTTTCTCGACACCTTCCCCATTCTGTGGCTGGAATCCGCCACTGACTTAGGCATCGGAGTGTCCCCCGCCGGAACAACTCCAGCAAGGGACCTGTTTTGCAGGTGAACCAGGGAGCGGTCCTGCGACGCAGTGGCTCCGACCGGCCGATCCAGGGACTCCACGCCAACAGATTGGCGCGCCAGGTAGGGGGGCGGCAGCATTAACGCTCTTTAAGCTCCCTCTCAGACAGGGGGAAGAAAAAAGATTTTGATGGTAAGAGGAAAAGCTCAAATTGCTTCTACAAGCCGGAGTCGTGCTCCGTCTCAAGGGGGTGCACCCCCGGAGGAGAACGATGTTCCACCTCCCACAGTTGTTGTGGGAGCATAGCAGTTTGAAGCTCCTATGAACCAGGTCGCTAACCTAACGGCCATGGTTCAAGAATTCCAAGACAGAGTCTTTCCGGTGGCAAACCCACCAGCTGTTTCTAGACATAGCTTTCGATCTCGAAGAAGGAGAGCTCCGCGGGAGGATTCCGTGCATCCCTCCCCTCGTTCTCGGCCTTCTCCTGAAGGCCGGACTTCAAGATTGCCTAGGTTCGCCGATTCCCCGCAGAAAGGGACAAGGCCTAGGCAAACCTCCTCCTCCTCCAAAGACTCCACTTCAGTGGAAAGAGCGCCGAAGCAGACTCCCGATTATGACGGGATGTTCAGAGCCATTGAGTCAGAGATGGCAAAGGCACGAGAATAGAGAATGCGGGATCAGAGAGATCCCGATGACTTGATTATGGGTGATCTACGCCCACCCTACACCGACCGCATCATGGCCGAGGTCACCCCTCGGCACTTCAGGGTTCCCCAGATGGAGCCCTACGACGGCACCACCGATCCCTTCGATTATTTGGGCAGCTTCAAGGCCCATATGATGATTCAAGGAGCTTCGGACGTATTGCTTGGCGTTCCCAGCTACCTTGAAGAAGTCCGCTCGGATGTGGTACTCGAGCTTGCGCCCAGGTACCATCGATTCCTTTTTCGAGTTAGAAAAACTGTTTGTCTTACATTTCAGGACCTGCCGCAAGACTCCTCGAAATACGGACACTATTCCTCCTTCACCAGAACAAAGGAGAAAGCCTGCGAGACTATATCTCCAGGTTTAATGCGGCCACGCTTGAGATCCCCGATCTCAACGAACACGTGGCCATGTCAATATTGAAGAAGGGGCTTCGTACCTCCAGGCTTACTTTTTTCCTGGATAAGAAGTTTCCTAAAAGCTACGCTGAGCTCCTATCAAGGGCTCAGAAATACGCCGATGCTGAAGAGCAGGCGGCGAATCGACGATTGATTGAAGGGAAACCCCCTTCAAAGAAGAAGAATAATAGGGGACAAGGTCCCCAAACCTCCAACAATAACGGCGGCAAGTATATAGACCGCCGAAGAAGTCCTTCCCGGCCCAGAGCAATGGGAGGAAGATTCGACTCTTACACCCCCTCAACCTCCCTCGAGAGAAGATCCTCATGGAGATAGAGAAAGAAAACTATCTCCAACGGCCCCGTCCCATGAAGGCCTCTTTCGTAAAGAACAGGAATAAATTCTACCGATTCCACCGAGACCACGGCCACAATACAGAAGAATGCATCCAACTGAAGGATACAATTAAGGATCTCATCAAGAGAGGATACTTGGGACGATATATTGGTCGCCAAGGCTCCCGGTCGGAAGCAACTGTTCCCCAACCACCTCCTGAAGAGGCCGAATTGCCAAATCAAAGGCCCACCAACGGAGGTGTAGGGATGATACACCAACCCACCAACTGGAGAAGGGATGAAGATGAAGCTTCAAAGCGACTGAAGGATAACAACTCCATCCTCTTCTCCAATGATGACCTTGCGGGAGTTCGACTCCCGCACGATGATCCTCTTGTAATTTTGGCCGTAGTGGCCAATTATGATGTACAGCGAATTCTTGTAGATAATGAAATTTCGACTGATGTCTTGATGTACGATGCATTCTCTAAAATGTGTTTGCCTAGACATCAACTGTAAAGATCCCCCATACCGCTCTCTGGTTTCAGGGGCAACCAAGTTTATGTCGAGGGGAAAATAGTGCTGCCTGTAACCCTTGGCACCGAGCCTCGACAAAAGACATTGCCGATCAACTTCATGGTGGTCCAGATCCACTCAGCATACAACATTATTCTTGGGCGGCCTGCCTTGAACAGGTTCCGGACCGTGATCTCCTCTCAATATCTCTTGGTGCGCTTCCCCACCAGGAATGGTGTTGGAGAAGTTAGGGGGAACCAGAGGATGGCACGGTAGTGCCTAATGATTGAAGACAGGCATTTCAAGGATTCGACTACTCCGGATCAGCTGGATCCGAGGGATGCAACCATAAATCTTGGTGAGCCCATGGAGAGGACCATCCCGATACCTTTGAAAGAGGAAGATCTCTCCAGAGTTGTACAGATCAGGAGCGCACTTGATGAGGAAACCAGAATGGAGTTGATCCGTTTCCTCAGGGACAACGTCGATGTCTTTGCCTGGTCGGCTTCGGACATGCCCGGAATTCCTGCCAAAGTAATCACTCATCGACTGGAAGTAATCCCTGGGTACAAGCCAGTGCGGTAGAAAAAGAGGAGCTTCGCCCTCGAAAGATAGCAAGCTGTAGACGAGGAGGTTGGCAAGCTCCTCAAAGCAGGGTTCATCAGAGAGGCCCGCTATCCCGAGTGACTGGCCAATATGGTAATGGTGAAGAAAGCTAGTGGTAAGTGAAGGATCTGCATCGACTATACAGACCTTAACAAGGCTTGCCCAAAGGATAGCTTCCCTCTCCCAAAGATCGATCAACTGGTCGACACTACCGCCGGCCACCAGTTGTTGAGCTTCATGGACGCCTTCTCCGGCTACAATCAAATTAGAATGGATCCACAAGATGAGGAGAAGACGGCTTTCATCACTGATAGAGGTCTCTACTGCTACAAGATGATGCTGTTCGGCCTCAAGAATGCCGGAGCGGCATTTTAGAGACTGATCAACAAGGTGTTCGAAAAGCAACTGGGAAGAAATATGGAGGCCTATGTTGACGACATGATCGTCAAGAGCCTCCACCGGAGAGATCATATCCACGACTTGGAGGAATCGTTCAGCGCTCTCCGGCACTACCATATGAAGCTAAACCTGGCAAAATGTGCCTTTGGGGTCACTTCGGACAAATTCTTGGGATTCCTTATTACCAAACGAGGGATTGAGACGAACCCTGAGAAGATTCAAGCCTTGAAAGATATGAGACATCCCTTCTGCAAAAAGGAAGTCCAACAGTTGACAGGGAGGATTACCTTCCTAAGCAGATTTATCTCTCGGTCAGTCGAGAAATGCCTTCCGTTCTTCAAGGTGCTCTGGCAATCAAAGGGCTTCGAATGGTCCGAAGACTGTCGTGCTGCCTTCGAGGAACTGAAGAAGTATCTAGAGACCATGCCATTGCTCTCCAAGCCAAAAGAAGGCGAGGTTCTCTACCTGTACCTCTCTACTTCAGATGAAGCAGTGAGTTCGGTTCTTGTCCGGAAGGAAAAAGATGGGTCCCACAAGCCGATTTACTACATCAGCAAAGTCCTGCATGATGCAGAGACGCGGTATGCAAGGATGCAGAAGCTGATTTACTCCTTAGTGACTGTGGCAAAGCGACTGCGGCCATACTTTCAGGCCCATGCTATCGTGGTGCTAACTGATCAACCTTTCAAGGCCGTTCTCCGATCTCCGAACACTTCTGGAAGGATAGCCAAGTGGGCTGTGAAGCTAAGCAAATTTGATATCAGCTTCCAGCCCCGAGCGGCTATGAAGGCCCAGGTGCTCTCCGATTTTTTGGTTGAATGCACCTGGAAGTCCGAAGATGAAGCCTCTTCGAAAGAAGAAGAAGCCCCGAAGGAGACGAACTCCGTTTGGGTGCTTCATGTGGACGGAGCTTCCAATGCTATTGGGTGCGGGGCTGGACTCATGTTGGCCGAACATGACTGCCATACCATAGAGTATGCACTCCGTTTCTCCTTCCACGCCTCCAATAATCAGGCCAAATATGAGGCCCTACTCGCCGGACTTTGGATTGCCAAAGATTTGGGAGTTTGGCAACTTCGAGCCTTCTCATATTTCCAACTGGTTGTGAATCAAGTCAACGGAGAATATGCAGCTAAAGACCCAACCATGGTGCAATACCTAGAGAAGGTACGTGCTTTGTCTTCCTAATTGGAATATTTTGAAATCATCCATGTTCCCCGATCAAAAACTCCCGGGCGGATGCATTGTCATGACTGGAAACTACAACACCGGAGTCTCTCGGGCGCACCTTTGTTGAACATCTTGAAACTCTAAGCATTGCCGAAGAGGCTGCAGAGGTGCGCCAGATTGACGCTGAGCCAAGCTAGATGGATCCCATCGTCAGGTTCCTGAATGAAGGAAAACTACCGGAAGATAAGGCAGAGGCCAAGAGGATCCGATGGATGGCGTCTCAATACGTCATCTTAGACGGAGCCCTCTACAAGAGATCGTTCTCCCAGCCACTGCTAAAATGCCTAGGACCCACCGATGCAGATTATGCTTTGAGAGAGGTCCACGAGGGCATATGCAGGGATCATTTGGGAGGCAAATCTCTAGCATACAAGATTATTCGACAGGGGTATTACTGGCCCTCCATCCAGAAGGACTCAGCTGATTTTGTACGGAAGTGCGACCAATGCCAGAGATATGCCAATATGCAGAGACAACCTGCGAGTCACCTAACTCAGTTGGCAGCCCCATGGCCTTTTGCCTAGTGGGGTATGGACATTCTTGGTCTATTCCCACCAGCATCAGGTCAAAGGAAGTTTCTCCTAGTGGCCATCGACTATTTCACGAAGTGGATGGAAGCCGAACCATTAGCCCAGATCACAGAAGGCAAGGTGAAAAATTTTGTGAAAAATTTCATCATCTTCAGGTTTAACATCCCACATGTCATCATCACGGACAACGGGAGACAATTCAACAATCCGAAGTTCAAGGACTTCTGTGCTCGGTACCATATCCAGCATCGGCTGACATCCGTTGCTCATCCACAGTCCAACAGAGAAGCCGAAGTCACCAACCGGACCATCCTCCATGATCTGAAGACGAGGTTGAACGCCGCCAAGGAACTTTGGGCCGAAGAGCTGATCTCCGTTCTCTGGGCGTACCGAACTATCCCGAGAACAGCCACCGGTGAATCTCCGTTTAACCTGGCCTACGGTACCGAAGCCGTGTTACCTATCGAAGTCTCCTTACAGTCCCTGAGAATTGACAACTATGAAGAGCCTGAGAATTCCGATCGCAGAAGAATTGATCTGGATTTGCTATCAAGCACCAGGCTGCATGCCCGATAAGAATGGCAGCATACCAGTAAAAGGTTGCCAAGTATTACAACTTAAGGATGAAGGAGCAAACTTTCTGCACGGGGGACATGGTAGTGCGAAGAGCAGAAGTATCCAGGCCCACAGAACAGGGTAAACTCTCCCCCAACTGGGAATGTCCATATCAAGTCGAAGAAGTCATTCGACCAGGGACATATCAACTTAGGACCCTGGAGGGAAAGGTCCTATCCCGGCCATGGAATGTACAAAACCTTCGTAAATATTATCAATGAAAGAGTTCCTGAAATTCCTGTGCAAAGCTTCTCAACCCTACTCAACTCAGAATAGCTAGTTGCATCGACTGAACGACAACAGCCTGAATGACCCGATCTGAAAAATCGATCAACTGCGCAAAGGAGAGTCTGATCCACTCACCTTATCGGGTATGCCCGACGAGCGCAATTGATGGTCTAACCAGGCCACCAAAAAGATCAAAGGCGCAGGGATGGTTCTTGCAACCTACCCTATGGTGAATCCGAACACGCGCCGAGGCGGGCTTGAACAGCCTACCTTAATCACGCCAGAAAGTGCACAGGGATGGTGTAAACACCTTACCCTACAGAAAATCCGAACACGTGCCTAAAAGGACCATTGTTGTCCTTTCTGTCAACAACAAATATTCTCAGAATGGTCCAATTGACCTCGCTTCTTTCCTGTAGATCGAAAGTGGTCTACGGAGTTTACATTACAAACAAATCATGATGCAACACATTGCAAAGAGTACGCAAGAAGAGGTAACAGAAAAGATTTTCCTTTCTTTTCAAATTTTTATACAAAAAAAAAAGAGAAAGGAAGATACTCTCCTAAAGAGAGAGTGAGAAAAAGGAAAAGAAACTCTCCTAAAGAGAGATATAAAAAAAAGGAGCAGCAGCAACAGAATCTGGGAAATTTTCAATAGCTCTCCGATGGATTTTTCCCGTACCGTCAGGGAGAGACCTGATGGGACGACGAAGGGCCCCCGGGGTTCCCGTCCGAACTCGAGTCCGACCCCTCATCGGAGTCAGAATCGAATTCGTGGCCGAGGAAGGGAACGGAGGGTTTGATATTGTCCAAGCCCTTCAAGTTGTAAAACTTGGAGGCTTTCCTCCGACACTCCCAAAATCCCTGGTGGAAGGAGTCTAGGGCCACCCGGTGAGCTCATCCTTGAAGGCGGCAGAAGCTCTAAAGTTTGCGACGGCGTCCGCCGCCTCCCTCTTTGCCTCCTCCGCGTCGTGGTCACCACCGTGACTTGAGCCCAGGCCTCCCTCAACTGAACCTCCAGAAGGCAGACCTTCTTCTCGAGATGGTCCACCAGAGGC
This sequence comes from Areca catechu, assembly GCA_021397845.1. Taxonomy (NCBI): domain Eukaryota; kingdom Viridiplantae; phylum Streptophyta; class Magnoliopsida; order Arecales; family Arecaceae; genus Areca; species Areca catechu. The sequence continues at coordinate 153,722,212 of CM038043.1, forward strand.
TCCTCCTCTTCGCCTCCTGGCCCGGGTGACTCCGGACTTCGCTTCCTCTTGGGGTCGATAGCCCTCCTCTTCGCCGCACGATGGAGCTCAGAAGTGCTGAACCTCATTGTTAATGGAGGGAGAAAGCCTATGGGGACGATGGCCTTTGACAGCGGATAGCAGGGTCCTATTTATTGAAACCCTGCACCCACGACCAACTGCAAGGAAGCGTGCTCCACGTCCTTTCCAGCCGCGTCAGAAAGTGCCACGTGTCTGGATGACGCTTCAAGAACCAGAAAGTCTCTCGGAAGCCATTCCCAAGACAGCAACTGTCATCGCTTCGAATCTGGAGAAACCCGCATTGTGCGACAGCATCATTAATGGTCTCTTTTTGGAAAAAAGAGACCCAGCGGCTCATAAGGCGCAAGAAATTATGACTATGCAAATTTCGATGTGCCACGTGGGCAACGATGATCCTAATCAAATCTCCTTAATCACTGATTGGCGGGAAGATGACTTCTGTCCGCCCCAACGGACAAATATAACATTCGAAGAAAAGTGGCAATCTTCGGCAACGAAGTTCCGGACCATTCCAGGTTTTGTCTTCATCAATTGAACGGCCTTCGGCCATGACTGCTCAACCAAACAGAAAAGAGAACGGTAAAACCAGATCTTATCGACTGAATGGCCTTCGGAGGCTATTGTTCGACTAGGCAAAAGAAGAAATGGTAGAATCATTTCAGGCTACACATGAGGCACAACAACGCATGTGCAAATAAAGGAGAATTCATTTCAAAACCTAGAAAAGCTGCCATACAAAGTTCATTGGCAATACAAATAAGAAAGAAGAAAAATACATCCAGAGTGATCCAAGTCACTCAACATCAGCAGGGAAAGGCTCCACACCACAGGACTAGAGCAACTTGTCAATTTGCTCTGAGAGAACCTCACCAATCTGGGCCGGGACAGGAGAACCTTCAGCTTGGACTCCTCTAGCCTGAGTTACCTCCTAAGCCGGGATCAGAGCTGGGATCACCTCCGGACTTTCGACTGGGGTAACAGCCTCCTCCTTCGGACATGGCGCCCCCTCGACCTCCACTGCAGCTTCGACCTCCTCCACTTCTTCTCCTTCCTCTCCAATTATGTTGTATAAGGGAATGCTGGAAAGGTTGATATGAGGGAAGGTCTCCTTTACCTTGGAGAGTCCATCATTGAAGCCGTGCTGGTAAGCATATAATGACACTTCATCAATCTCAGTCTGGAATTGTGAAGACATCTTGAAGTCAGCCATGGCACTATCTATCCGCTTCCTCAAAGATTCAGACTCTCGCCTGGCAGCTTCGGACTCCCTCTTAGCGGCTTCGAATTCCATGATCGCCTCTTCGGCCCTTCTAGAAGCCTCCTCCGCCACCTTGGACAAATTCTCCATCTTCTCCTGATCCTCCCTGGCAGCCTGCTCCAGGGACTCGACTTGCTTCCTACTCCTCTTCCACCCTGCCTCTTGTCCCGCTATCCTCGAGTGGGCACCTTTCAGTTCACCTTTTAGTTCGCGAACTTCATCAGTTACCTGAACGAGACGGTCCTCCATTGACTGCTTCAGCTCTTCGGCTACTTTCCTGGCAGCCCTGGCGGTATGAAGCTCCTCCTTGAGATCGTGGATGAGGCTGTCCACGTTCCCCGGGCCTTCCTCCAAGAAGGTGAAGTCATAGACCAACTACATCAAAAAAGAAAAATCAAAGATCAAATAATTCTCGAGGCAAAGGAGGCGGTGATAGTCATACCTGTTACAGGGAGGTGAAGCCAGAATCGGACACTTTGAGAAGGCTCTGATTCCGGAGAATTGCCAGGTTGTGGGGCAGTATCGTACCCTTCAATGCCTGTCTGGCTTTGGCCGGGACCAACAGTCCCCCCATAGGCGGAAGCTCCGAGGAGTTCGTCGAACAGCCTTCGGCTAAAGTAGCCCCGTGGATGAACTCTCCTTCGACTTGCCGCGCTTTGCCCCTATCAGCGACGGGGGGGCAAACCAGTGGCACATCCACTCCTTGAGGCGGGCTCCCCGTTGTGTCGACTAGGGAGGCAACCGCTAGTAGAGTTTCGACTGGACAGGGTCTCGCCGGAGCCCCTTCCGCAGTCGCTACATCTTCCCCCAGGGTGCCCCGGGAGGACGAAGTGCTTTGGTCCCCTTCGGGACCATCCCTTTGAGCTTTCTTCCGAACTGCAGACCTGGTGGAAGGGGCTTGTGCAACCCTCTTCTCCGAAGTTTGGTGAAGCCAGCTCAAATCGCGCTTCATCCCGCCACCTGCAGGCAAAGGGACTCACATCAGTTAAATGAGCTATAATAAAACCTGAAGTAGAGGGGCAGAAATTTCCATCGCTATACCTAATGAGGAAAATTTACTAATTCCCGCCCGATGGAGATTCCTCTCTTCCAACAGCTCCCGGATGGGGGAAACTTCGAAGTTAACCTGAAGATCATAATCCGACTGATCGATCGCCAAGACTTTCTTTCCGTCATTGGCGATCAGGCGAGACTTCTTCCATACAGTATCGAAGCCCCATGAATCAAAAGACAACACAAATTCGAAGACGGGTTTCCACCCGTGGATGGCGCTGGGCATGTCCTTGATAATCCTGCGGCCCGATCTAGGGCCAATCACCCACCATCCATTGCTGTGGAAGTCCCTCTTGTGAACAAAAAGGGTCGTGAACAAGTTGGTCCTAGGTTCTATATTGGCAATGCTACACATAACCAGGAACCCGCAAATGTTCCTAATACTGTTTGGGGTTAACTGTGCTGGCACCACTTGGTACAAGCGAAAAATCTAAACAAAGAAGTGGTGCAGGGGAAACCGAAGACCAACCTTCAGGTGATCTTTGTATACAGCTAGGCACCTAGGAGGAGCTTCGTTCACCCGCTCCTCGGGCACGAGGTGGACAAAGGGAAACTCCTCAGGAATGCGGTAGCGTTCCCAAAGAAGGGCTGCCTTGCCCTGAGAAACCGAGCTGGAGACCGACTCCGGACCTACTATATCTCCGACCCCCGAGGGCCCAACCTTTTTCCCTTGACTCTCAATGATCTCTTCCATGACAAAGGAATGAAGCAAGGGAGCGGAAATAAGTTTCTACCTGAAGAATAGACTGGTAGTCTAGAACAGTTCGAGCAGGGGATGAGACGAGGTTGAAGAAGCTTCCTTGGCCGGACCTTCACCCTTCCCCAAAAGAAAAACAAGGGTCTCTGGAGCCCCGCTAGGGGTTGGATTGACTCAAGGTTACCCTGGGAGATAACCCACTTGCGACTGACCGCCAGGATAAGGCATACCTTTCATCCAACAGATGGAGGAAGGCCACCGCAACCATCCAAATCCCAACCAAAAGATTGCCTCAACTACCGTGCAATAGAAAAAGGAGAGGCGGCTCCAGGGCCACCCACTTTTCCCTTTCTCTCTAATCCATAAGTTACAGCTGTTCACCATCTGATTCCCGGATCATGATGGACAGTCCCATCAAGGATTCTGTAATTATCCACCACACCGCCTCTCAGGAGGAAAACGACAAGGCACTAATACTCTCACTTCTCGAGGCAAATCTCTGCTTCGAGAACTGAGAGTAGGGGGCAACTTTTGGGTATCCTGGTTCAAGCTACAAACCGAACTCTGGTTCGACTGGCCGAAGTTCTCTCTCCGGACTGCGGACTTCGAACCAAGCTGGAGACAAGCCGATTGCAGGCGACCCAAGGCCACATGCTGGATGGCAACATCCGACGGCCAGTTCTTCAGGTGACGTCTTCAGCCTTGACCGAAGACTGAACTCCTCATCGACTTCCGAAGGCACGTACTTCAGATCCCACCGTAGACACAAATTCTGGCCTCGGGGAAATACCAAGTCTTCGACCCATGCAAGGGGAAACCCGAAGCTTGGATCACAATCTGTTCCAAAAAGGCAACTGTAACCAACGGTTACAATCGACACTCATCATGCCATGATCATGGCGCATGACTCCTGTAGCCACACATCCGATCTGGCCGGAACCGCTCATTGACAACTCACGATCGTCAATCATGGGAGAGATTGGTTCCCCATGATCACCGGAAAAAGAGCAGGCCGGGGGTCTTCTTTTAAATATGGGTAAGAATGGGTAGCTCGAGAGGTACACGAATAATCTCGTACACATACGCTTGTAATCTCCAAGAGCCTTTTCTCTTCCACTCTTTCTTGGTACATTCCCCATTCTGTGGCTGGAATCCGTCACTGACTTAGGCATCGGAGTGTTCCCCGTCGGAACAACTCCGGCAAGGGACCTGTTTTGTAGGTGAACCAAGAAACGGTCCTGCGATGCAGCGGCTCCGACCGATCGATCCAGGGATCCACGCCAACAGAACTAGTTCAGCCATTAAAACCATCCACCCTATAGCATGACGTGGGGCTTGGCCAGTGAAGAGCATATTTGTTGGCTTTAGATTACCACGAGGCAGGTCCTCTTCATGATGAAGTTAGAAGCAGAGCTGAGCCCCATCTATGGCAACCTCTAGCTCGATAAGCATGAGTATGTTCTTGGTATTGACCCTGCACAGTGTAAGTGGAGCAAATATAGAATCTTTTTTGAGAAAAAGCTAAAGATAGAATCTTATATTTCACTAGGAGCATATGTCAGGAGGAAAAAGATTAGGCCAAGCATATGGCACAAAAATATCAATTCGCAAGTGCCAGTACATTAGGAGAATGTCAATCCTAAGGTGCCAATAAAATAACCAAAATATTCAGTATCAGGGAAATTCCAAGTTATTTCCTATAGCTTAAACATGGGAGTGTGAGATTAGCTAGGAAATTTTTAGACCCAAACTTTCCTCCTAGCACTTGGGTTGGGGCTGTGATGGCATGCTTATCAGTTGGTGGGGAAGGGTTAAGTCATTCTTATTGTCATCATGTATCAAACATTCTCAAACAAAATGGGAGCCTTTATAGTCTTATCCAGACAAGGTAGCTATGCTGGTCTCTCCCTCACTCTTTTTTTGTACCAAAAAAAACTTGGGATGAGGGGAAATGGGATGTGGAGTGAAGCACAATATTGGAATAACAATCATGATCAATCTAGAAAGTCACTATACCTTTGACTCTAGGGAAATTAAGTCAAAACCTAAATCAAAAAGAAAAATAGGCTTATTATTAATGAAATAGAAATAAATACTATATTTGATTGTTGCTAAGTATGTATAAAAAAGATTACAGTATATATTGGTAAGCCATCAAGTGTATATTATTTAGTCATGTACTATATAAAATGAGGAAGAAAGATAATAATATAATTACAAAACTATAATAGAAAAGATGTTTGACTTTTATGCTTATTCTTTAAAATTTGCAAGAAAAAAATGTGGCAAATAATGAAACTTGTCTCATATGATATTCTATAGTGCTTGTCCCCTATAATTTTTGTTCTTTCCTTATGGAACAAAAATCATATGGGTAGGCACTATAGAATATCATATAAGATGAGCTTCATAGTTTATCACGCTTCTCTGAATATTAATCTTAAAGAAAACTTAAAAATCAAACATCTTTTTTACTAATAGAATTATTAGTTCTATAATTATAACTCTCTTTTTTCCTCATTTTTAACATATACCTTATACTAACATATAATACATATTAATAAATTATTTAGTATATATCATTTGATCATGTACTGTGAATAATAAGTATCTGTTCTACAAACTGCATATCGATTTATTTAATAGTATATATTGGGATATTGAATAAATATTTTATTAGGTATGTATCAAATGATAATGTACTGTGTATTGATAAATACCATGTTCAAAAATTATATATTAATTTATTTATAAATATATATTGGATCATTACTATATATGTATCAAAAAAGTTTACAGTATATATCAATAAGCCATTAAGAGTATATCATTTGGTCATGTACTGTGTACTAATGAGCATCATATTCTAAAAATCATGTATCCATTTATCTAAAAGTATGTACTGGAATAGCAAATAAATATTTTTCTAAGTATGTATCAAACGATCATATACTGTGCACCGGTAAACATTATATTTGAAAAATTATATATTAATTTAACTATAGGTATGTATTAGATTGCTATTGGACGTGTCTTAAGAAAACTTACAGTATATATTAGTAAGCTATTAAGTATATATCATTTGGTTATGTACTATATATTGGTAATACTTTTTTTAGAAATTATATATTGATTTATTTAGAAATGTGTATTGATTTATTAATGATTAATTTGTGTGGTATATATCATATGACCATGTAGTATATATCGATAAAAAGTATTTACTTAAAATGAGTAAGAAATGGAATACCATAACTATAGAACTAATAATTCTATTCGGAGAAAATATGTTTGACTTTTAGGTTTATACTTTAAAATTGATGTTAAATGAAATGTGACAAACTATAAAACCTTCCCTGTGTGATATTCTATAGTGCCAGCCCCATATGATTTTTGTTCTTCCTTTTGGATGAAGATATTACTTATGCTCGGAAGAGATAAGGGCAAAAACAAAATTAGCACATCTTTGTAAGATATGATCACATAAAGATCTCATTAGCCAAGCAAAGATTTGATTTTTGTGCTTTTGAAACAATGATATTTATTCTTTCTATTAAAGTTTTCCTTTTCTAGTGTTTAATGAAGAAGAAATTGGGCATCCTTAAGATTAGAGATGGACAGAGATCATAAACAAAGCCAGGGATAGTAGGTAGTAAAGACCAACTAGTTCAAGATGGAGAGAGAGACAGGATAGATGAAGAAAGCAAAGAGATACGGATGGATGATCCAATCGGTAAAAAAAAAATTTCTTAATTTGCTCAACTAGAATTTCTCAAAAAAATTAGGAAAAGATAAAAGAATTATGAAACTAGAATTTTTTTTTATTGATTGATTTAAAACCAAGATACACAACTTCTATTTATAATGATGAGGTCTATTCTTGCACAATTTAAGTCAGATACCTCTTTTTGGTTCTAATAAGACTCTTTTATATAAAATAGATATGACTAGCAAGAGTAAACTCGAAATAATCGAATTTTTAGAAAGTAAATCTCAACTTTTACATTAACTCTATCTTATATTATTTTCTTGAATTATTCTTGAATTGGAAGATATGCTCGATCAAAGTTTTATCTGAAAAAGTTTTATCTAAAAAAAAACTTTCAATTTGACCGATTTGTTTCAAATCGTAAATGATGGAATTTGGATCAATGGGTAAGAGCAACACCATCTAAAGAGCATAGTGTCATGGTGTAGATCTCAAAAAACTGCATGATTTAAAAACAAAAATTATCTCAATTATATATTGCATGATTAAGTTATGGCATTCGGAAGTTTAGTTTATTATTTATCATTTTGATATGGCAGATCTTACTCTTGGTCCTATCCAACCATACTAGTAGCCAACATGGTCCATGTAGAACATGGGGATCCTCCTAATTAAAGCAGGGCAAAAAGAAGAGAAAGAGCGGGGGGGAAAAAGCAGCCAAAAGAAAAGTTGAGAGAAAGGGCAGAGAGGATCGATAGACCAAGGGAATGAGGAAACATTGGGGTAGAGCATGGCAAAATAGTCATATTGAGGAAAAAAGAGAGGATAAAACCTATTCCAGGGACCTTAGGAACCACAAATCTTGATTTATACATGGTTTGACTAAATAAATGAAGGCTATACTTGGCAATAATCCTTGGATAAACTAGGGATAACATTTGGATTATTTGCCTTACACCATTTCCGATATCAATGCTTTTGAGGAATAAGAATGACTTAATTAGCTTAGACATAGACCTACTCTTCTATCTAACATCGAGCATGGTGAGTCCTGGAAAGCAAAGTTTTTTCATAAACAGATGCAGAAAAGAGAAAAGTTGCTGGAAGAAATCAAAAATATTTTTAAAAAAAGAAATTTAAAAAAAAAAAAAAGAAAAAGAAGGGAGGGCAAAGATTACACGAAAATCTAAAGGAAGCAAAAACTTTGAAGCAAATAAAATTTAAGAGCAAGTCAGTAATAGGATAGGTTAAGTTGGAAGTCGGAGTGCTGGACTTCGATATTAATCTGTTCTAGTTCGGCCAAATAAAGAAATTGAGTGTTTCTTTTTAGAAAAAATAAATTCCGGGCTTTTCACATTTCAAGCACCAGTTTCGCTCCATCATGAGTTTTGACAACCAGTATCCATCCGTACTGCACCCCACTCTGCTGCCCAAAAAAACAGAGGCGGCAGTGCTCTGCTGCGGTGGTGTCGCGGGACGAGCAAAAAAAAAAAAAAAAAAAAAAAGCTGCCAGCCCTGGACAAGACCAGCTTTCCATCACATACCAGTCACCATCCTTTCCTGCACTCGCCCACCTGTGCACCTTGGGAAACGCTCCGATGTCTGGCATCAAACAACCATCGCGGTAGATGGAATTTATTTTAAAATAATATTTAAAAGAAAAATTATGAAAATAGATAATTTTAAATATATTTATCGATATAGATAATCCGAATGATACGGAATTTATCTTTACAAAAAAACGAACTCAATTTCATTTTTAAAAAAACGGATCTCGTACCATCAACAATTTTTTTAAATTTAATTATATTTTTAAATTTAATTATAATTCTGATATGGTATTTTTTTAAAATTTGCTGTGATATTTTATATTCAACTTTTGGAAAGACGGATTCATTTGAATTCATCTTTACAAAAAACGAATCCAAATTTTTTTTTAATTTTATAAATATTATTTTTTAAAAAAATATGATTAATAAATTTTAATTTTAAATAAATAAATAATAAATTAAAAAATAGTATTAATTAATTTTTTATATATTATTTTTTGATATTATTAATTATTATATTATTTTAAAAATAATATTAATTAAAAATAATATTAATTAAATATATAAAATAATATTTGTTACGGTCGTAACGATGACGTGTCGTGTCTCAGATTTCATCGGGCATGATTCGAGCCACGTGGAGTCCTATTTTTTTCGGCTGGATCATATGCAGCCCATTCCGGCCGAGGTCGAGCTCGGCCGAAGCCAATCATCCTTCTGCCACCCCGCCAGGTATCCACCCAAGAGGGATCCACCTCGACCAGGGTCGGCGGCTCCCCCGCTCCCTCGCCAGGTGGCACCCAGAGACGGTCCCACCTCGGTCGAGGTCGAGCCGGGCCCCTTCGCTCCTTCGCCAGGTGGCGCCCGGAGACGGGACCACCTCGGCCGAAGCCGAGCGTCCTTCTGCCGCTCCGCCAGGTGTCCACCCATGAGGGGTCCACCTCGGCCAAGGTCCGCGGCTCCCCTGCTCCCTCGCCAGGTGGCACCCTGAGACGGTCCCACCTCGGCCGAGGTGGAGACGGGACCACCTCGGCCGAAGCCGAGCATCCTTCTGCTGCTTCCGCCAGGTGTCCACCCGGGAGGGGTCCACCTCGGCCGACGTAGGCCAACTCGTACAGAGAAGGTCCCGAAGAATGGAGGCGCGGGCTCCAAGGTTGCCCCTTGAGCCGTGCGCGCCGCATCCCGAGAAAGGCGTCCCGTACGGACGGCGGCGACACGCGAAACATCACTTACGCCGGCCCGACATGTTCCGCAGTCGAGAGATGAGGCCCTGATAAAACAGGACCCAATAACGGACAGCGTCGGCGCCTGGGAAGGAGAGCGCTCATGCTCGGCCCGAGGTTTGGTCGGCAGTCTGACCAACGCCCCCCTCCCCTACTCTTTCCCCGCTGGGCTCAGCAAACGAGGCCGGAAAGCCGCCCGGCCCTCTGAACCAGAAGGGGAAAGAGAAAGGGGCGAGGGGGGGGAGGAGATGAAAGCAACAAGGGAGCCTCCCAGGAGCGGAAAACGAGGGGGCGAGGGGGGGGAGGAGATGAAAGCAACAAGGGAGCCTCCCAGGAGATGAAAGGAATGAGAGAATAGACGACAAGGTAGGTAAAGCAAGCAAGAAACCAAGGCTGGAACTCCGCTTCAAGAGCGAGATCCAAGGTCCCAAGAGGGGGCCGCTTGGCGTGAGCTCGGCAGAGGAACCCAACCGGGTTTCCGGCCTCTCTGACACCTTTCTTGCTAGCACGTTCTCTGAGTCTGGAACTCCTTCGGGGGCCTGTCCCAGAGAATCTGTTCCCTCTCGCCGTCTACTAACTTGACCATCGGAGCTCCCTCGCTAGAATCCCCGGCCAGGGTTTTCTGACCTTGCCTTGCAAGTTCAGTTCAGCAAGGAGGCCCCAGGGGCAGGACGGTCTAGTCGGATCGGCGGTTCCGAAGCCACAGGCGCGGCGGCGGGATCGGCAACAATATTAATTTAAAATTAATAATAAATTAACTAAAAAATAACATTAATTAAAAGATATTATAATAATATATTATAATATATTTTATGTTGTAATAATTATTTTATATTCTAAAATATAATAAATATATTATAATTTATTATATTATACAATATATATTATAATATAGTATAAAATTTTTTAAAAAATTAAAAATAATCATCAGGTCGATACTATTCGGTCGCCAGCCCAGTACCAGTTTGGTCAACAGCCCGGTGTCAGTCCGATCCCTTGCTCATGACCGGTGGCAGAACCCGACGACCGGCCCGGCGATCGGATATGTGACATGACTAGGACTAGACCGGTGGCAGGATCCTGACGGTCGGACCGGTAGTCGGATCCTGGTTGCTGGACCGACACCCGGATCGATGACCGGATTGGGGGCGGACCAGTGGCCGGACAGGGGACCGAACCGGGGGCCAGATCAACGGCTGGATCGACGGCCGGACCGGGGTCTGGCCATCGAACCGGCGGCCGGACCGGGATCTGGCCATCAGTTCAGCAATCGATCCTAAACAAGGGATCGGACTGATACCGGGCTGTCGACCAAACTGATACCGGGCTGGCAACCAGATGGTATCGACATGGTGATTATTTTTTATTTTTTTATTTTTTAAAAAAATTTTATACTATATTATAATATATATATAAATATAATAAATTATAATAAATTTATTGTATTTTAGAATATAAAATATTTACTATAATATAAAAATATATTATGATATATTTTTATAATATCTTTTAATTAATTTTATTTTCAACTAATGTTATAATATTTTTTAAATTTTGTTATATATTTTTTAAAATTTTATTAGATTAAATTTAATTAAAAATATATCTTTTAATTAGATTTAGTTATATATTTTTTAATATTTTTTAAAATATTTATGAGGCATTTAATGGTACATTTAATGCTTAAGATGGGATTTTTATTTAATTTCTATATTGCCTTTTTGAAAAACCGATACAAATTAACTACGAAAGGATATTTTTGAAATTAAATAAAACATTATAAATGGTATTTTTTAATTGAATCGGAGATTACGAAGGGTATTTTGGAAATTAAGTTTTTAAAATGAATCAGACAAAAATTTAATTTACAGAATGCTCCTCATAATTTTTGGTTTAATTACAAAATTGCCATTCATAATGCTTCAATTAACTTCAAAAATACCCTTGATAATTAATTTGAATTTATTTTTAAAAGGGTGATATGGGAATTAAATAAAAATCTCCGATAAACATTAATGCATCGATAAATAATATTTTCGGGGCATTTAATGGTGCATTTAATGCTTAGGGTAGGATTTTTATTTAATTCCCATAATACCCTTAAAAAAAAAAAAAAAAAAAAGGGCATTTTGGGATTTTTATTTAATTTCCATAATATCCCGGTCCAGTCGTCGGTCCGGCCTCCGGTCCAGTTGTTGATCCAGCCCCCAGTCCGGTTGCCTGTCCGACCCCCGATTCGATCATCAGTCCAATCGTTGATCCAGGTGTCGGTCTGGTCACTAGGATCCGACTACCGATCCGACCGCCAGGATCCTGCCACCGGTCTAATTCCAGTCATGCCATAGATCCGATCGCCGGTTCATTCGTCGGGTTCTGCCACCGGTCCTGTGTAAGGGATCAGACTGACACCGGGCTGTCGACCGAACTGGTACCGAGCTGGCGATCGAATAGTATCGACCTGATGATTATTTTTAATTTTTTAAAAAATTTTATACTATATTATAATATATATTGTATAATATAATAAATTATAATATATTTATTATATTTTAAAATATAAAATAATTATTATAATATAAAATATATATAATATATTATTATAATATCTTTTAATTAATGTTATTTTTTAGTTAATTTATTATTAATTTTAAATTAATATTATTTTATATAGTTAATTAATAATATTTTTAATTAATATTATTTTAAAATAATATAATAATTAATATAACCAAAAAATAATATATAAAATATTAATTAATACTAATTTTTAATTTATTATTTATTTATTTAAAATAAAAATTTATTAATCAGATTTTTAAAAAATAATATTTATATAATTTAAAAAAATATTTGGATTCGTATTTTGGAAAGTCGAATTCAATGATTTCGAACAGAGACGAATATAAAATATCATATCAAATTTAAAAAAATATCACATCAGGATTATAATTAAATTAAAAAAATAATTAAATTTAAAAAAAATTGGTAGTTGCACGAGATTCATCTTTTGACGAACTTTATTATCTATCGATAAATATATCTTAAATTATTTATTTTGATAATTATTTTTTTTAAAAAAAAAATATTATTTAAAAAAATTCCCAAAACGGGTGCCGAAATTGAGCATCAGTTTCTGCGCCTTAACACAGGTCACGGGCTATTTTCTCACGCAGCCATGCACGGAAGTTCGTGGAGACTTGAGTTAGCGCGATCGACCGGACGGTGCCCGATGCACTGCAGAGTGCTGCGTATAACGTGGGATATTTTATGATCCAATTTTGTGTACTGTATATAATGCGGGATGGGTTCGTCCATGGGCTATTTTATTTGATGGTCGTTTATGCTTTTGATGGCAGTCGATTCGTATTCCATCGTGCCATGGGCGTGCCATACGGAATCCGTCCGTGCTTCGATATATTATCCAGATATATTTGATAAAAATTTACTATCCGTGGCGGCATTAACGCATTCCCAGAACTTTCCCAATTGTTAAACTATAGGAAGCTAGATTACCGTCACAATCGGAACACCAGGCGAATCTGGGAGTCCCTCGTAAAATCTTAGTCGCACCTAATATAATAATATGATATGACAAGACACGATGTTGTATCTCTTTGTCATATCTGAGACCGAGACAATCGTGCACGTAGCTACGTAATGCTGTATGATTTCTGCGTTTGAGTCAATTATTCACAAAAAAAAAAAAGGATGTTAAAATGGTTATATTCTTCTTTTTCTTCTTATTTTCCCTCTGGGCATGATATAATTTTGTCGCATCCAAAATGAAGGTGTTACGGATTGCTCACGGTACAAATAAATAAATATAATGTCCTTTTTTTTTCTTTTTTTGATAAAAAAAATATATATATTGTTTGTCATGGGTCCTTTTCTTTCTTTGACCAAGCAAGAGCCGCCACACCATGCATCTAATTCTGTCACGTATGTCAAATATTATTGTATGTTTCACGATCGCTGCCTAGAAATGGAGCTAAAACTACTAGAAGATGGCCTCTTCGCAGCCAGCCTTGGACCAAGTCTCACCGCGATGCATGGGACCCGTGACCTCTAAAACTTCGGTTGTATAAAAAAATTAATTATCACCGATGCCGTAGCTCGATTAATAAAAATTTTATTTTATTATTGATCAATCATTCAATATAGGATTGATTTAAACCAGGGATGGCAATTTTTTTCGTTCCAAAGTTGGATCTTCGATTCGACCCGACTAATTTATAAACGGATATGAGTTATATAAAAAAATTCGACTCGATTTCGGATCGGGTACGGATAGTAGTACGTCCTGACCCGAACCCGATCCGTTTATATATTAAAAAAATTATGTTTATAAAATATTTAAATAAATTTGATATGGAACGGATATACCCGACCCAATTCGACCTGACCCGTTTAGCTTTTAAATAAACCAAGTTTTATGAGACCGGATATATCCGATCCGATCCGAGACGGGTATGGAACGGATATGGGACGGATAATTTTTTAACGGGACGGGTATGGGTTTTGGATGACCCAACCCAGAACCGACGATTGCCATCCCTAATTTAAACATGTTAATGTGAAGGGAAGGTCGTAATTTTTATTTTTATTTTTATTATATTTACCAAGATTTTAGTGATGTCGGATTAATATATTTATTTTTAATTAAAAAAAGTTATGAAAATTTAAGTATCTTAAATTAAATATTATTTGATACGATGGAATCAGCAAAAATAACTATACCAAAATTTATCCTTTTATTTTTTTATTTATAAAAAAATAAATAAATAAAATAATATCAGTAACCGAGTTGGCGGATGGAGATGAATTTAGGGATCGCAATAAAGCTCAAATCCATGGGTACCCGACCCGATTGGGCCGGGTAGTCAACGCTTTGACTGGGTTTGGACCGGATTTGGAAAAAACCCGAATGCTTAACTTTGGATTTGGGCCGGGACTGGGTAAATATACATCCTACCCGAACCCGACCTGTGAATTATTTTAATATTTGAATATATATATTTTATTAATTATAATTATTAGTTATTAAATTTTAAAATACTTGAACCTATACTCTAATCATTATATATATATATATTGAAATTTTTTTTCATCCTATTCTATTCAGGATGAATTCAAAACAAAATCATAATTAATAGTTTATCAACTTCATAATATAAATTTTGATTGAATATGAAATTAAATACCGTTGAACTAAAAAAATGTAGTTAAATTTTATTTATTTAATATATGTATAATTTATAAATTATAGATGTTTTTAAAGTTGATAAAAATGAAAAAATATTTAATATGACTCGATTAGATTCGGGTCGGGTAAACCGATTATCCGATATCTAATTGAGATGGGTTTGGATAAAAAAAATTCAGTCTCGATAATATTTGGACCGAATTTGGATAGTACATTGAATATTTAGATTTAATTTGGATAGTTATGCATCCGGATTATAATTATATCTCCTCGATACGGTCGGTCAAAACCTACCAAATAACTATGATGTGAACTGCATGGAAGGTGTCATGGACAAGCATTTTTTGAGAAAAGTCTGTAAGGAAGAGTTGAACATCGAATTTCCATCTGAAGCCGCCCATCATTATTCACCTTTGTGAGATTTTCATGTATTTAGTCCATTCCCACTCTAATTTCGAGACACTTATCTTTTGGTTCATCGAAAAAATATGTATATTCTAATTTTCAGTGAATGGAACAGAATAATTTATGCCATCAAACAGAAGATCAATTTTTGTTAATCAATCCTTTCCTTTAATTATAATTACAATGTTTACCAGTTTTAACCTCGACAAAGTTTTTTATAAAAAAAAAAAAAAAAAAAAAAAAAAAAATCTTTAGAAGTTCCTTGGCTTAATTGCTTCTCGCACCAAATGTATCCTTCTCCATCAAGTAAATTTAGTTTGGAAGTTTTTATCAACCCGTGATTATCTGATACATGCTTTGGGGCCTTATTATTATTAGATATGCAGCGATATGCAAATGTCGAGGGAAAGTGAATGGTAGATGGGGATACAACCGATGATTCTTTACATGCTGAGTTTTAAAAAATTACTATGTATAATTTAAGTAAGCATATTCAGCGATCAGTCAAAGCATGGGATGCTTTCTCTCTCTCTTTCGTGCACAACTTATTTCATTAAATTGATATTATAATCTAAATCGCTAAGATGATAGCTCGATTGGTAGAGACTTGTTCTCGTCAAATTTATGGGACATGTGACTGGAACGGCGAAAAAGCGGACTACTCCGACGTCTTGGTGGTATTAGACTGATGTTCTCATCGTAGGTAGGAAAAGACTCTACAATGATCTTGTATCAAACATTGTCGGCGGGATGGGGCCCGAAGGAGATAGCTACACCGGGAGTAACCCTCCCTTTCTGTTTATCAAAAAAAAAAAAAAAAATGATGTAATCTAAAATTCTAGGTAGCTTTCTTTAATAACCATCGATAATGATTTATATATTTGATTGTTGACATTTACTTTTGTGAGTATAAATATATATGTATTTGTTAACGGAGCATAATATTTAAAAAAAAAAAGACATAGCAAGTATATTTTCCCTTCTCCCTTTCGTTTAAGGGGAAGAAGTATTTTTTAGTATGATAAAATAAAGACATCGAGATGTTCGATACATAAATATAATCTTACAAAAGAAAAACTAGATTTTTAGTTATTTTATTTTTTTTCGAATAAAACATATATCATGTAAGTTCTCTTTACTTGCACCACAAATCTAAATTACTTTTAAAAACTCGAACCCTAATCATGATATGATACTAATCCAAAAATAATTATACATGCATTGCATTCATCACAAGTATGGTATTTTAGACAACTATAATATTCAATTAATATTGTCCATGTATGTGCAATAAATTTTGTTTGATATAAAATTTTGATGACTTGATATGTACTATGTTTATTTGAATTTTCAAGAAACATGACAAAATTCACAATACTTTATACTCTATCTAAACGGGGAGAAAAGTGGCAGCCCCTTCTTTTTGACCATGTAATTTAAATGCACGTTGAAATAGGAATTAATTTTTCATCACGAGTATATTTGCAATACTTTGAAAATTTTTGCTTTTATCACGAGTATCATATTTCAGGAAATTATAATATTCAATTAATATTATCTATGTATATGAAATAAATTTTATTTCATATAGGATTTTGATGGCTTACTATGTATCATGTTTATTTGAATTTTCGAAAAACATGACAAAATTCACAATACTTTATGCTCTATCTAGAAGGGAAAAAATTGCAGTCCCTTCTTTTTTTTGACTATGTAATTTAGGTGCACGTCGAAATAGATTTATCTTTTTGCTAGGAGTGTATTTACAATACCATACAATTAATATTTGTGTTCAATATCATTGGAATAATATCCTACAATTGATTTTAGATTTTTGAAATAATGGATACAAAATATAAATATACATGAGATAGTTAAAATTTGCAACTACAGATTAAAATATTATTTAAAAAAATTTAATAATATGTCACCAAGATTATTTATGTTTTTTTATTATAAAAAATAGAGTGAGAGAGGGAGACCAGTTTAGCTATCCTTTCTGGAAATTATCTTAAGGACCCCACTCTATTAAGAAATGTTCGATATAGAGTAACAACAAACGCAGCTTAATCTTTTCCTACAAAGCAACGAGTAAATCATTCCGGTCCTATCTAAGCATAAAGAGGATCATTTAGATCCAGAAAGTTCACAGCCAATCTCATACACCCGTATCCAGGTTCAAAGAATTAACCTGAAATTTATTCGAGTCTATTACAGTATCATGCATCAAATCAAGACATTTAAATTATGAGACAACGGCCCATTTCACCTTAACTACTATCTTAGTGGTGATTATTTATATTTTAAAATTTTTACTATTATAAGCAAAATGATGGGTATGGATGATTGTATGATGTAAAATCTTCTGACGTCCGGTCCACTTTCATTTCTTATCAGAGATAAACCCCTTCAAAAAATAAAAAAAAAAAATTATAGAGACATCCTCTTAAATTTATCTCAATTTTATTTATATTTTATTATTTTAAAAAAAATTAATTAAACTTTTCAAATTATTATATTATTCTAATGTAGCCTTTCGGATCATAATTTTTATAGGAAGGATGCGATGTATAAAAAAATTAATAAAAATAGATATTTTTAGTTTTTTGAATTATCATATAATGATATTAATAGTTAGGTAAATGGGAATACTGCATTGAAATAGTATAGCAATTTGAAAGGTTTGATTAAAATTTTTAGAGGAGAGAAGATGCCAAATGAAATTAAGATTAAGACACATTCGAGAGGGTGTCCCCATAATTTTTTTAAAAAAATATAAAAACCAGGAACGCCACCTAAAGATGTCCGGCGATTTTTCTCGTCACGGAGAGAAGAACAGAAGAAGCGATTTTTCTCGTCAAAGAGAAAGAGGGAGAAGGAAAGAAGCAAAAATATTCCGTATTGGGAAAAGGGAGGAAGAAAAGGGGCGAGGGCGGCGGCAAAGGTCGCTGGAATCCTCTGCTGCTGGTCGCCTTTCAATCGCCATACCGCAGCGCTCCGCTGCACAGGGGCTTGGATTCCGATCCGGATGGTGGTATTTTTGCGAGGAATGGTCTGGGACTCGAGGTTTTTCTGAGGTTTTTCTGGGGGTTAGAGCTCGTCGGGCGCCTCTTCCTGCTGGAATTCGTACGGATCGAGGGGGGACTGGTGGAGTAGCTGCCAGATTTGGCTGGAGAAATTGCGGTCCTGGAGCGGGAGGCCATGGCGCCGTGGTTTCTCTGGTTGATCCTGGTCTTCTACCCCCTGGCTGGGGTTCGTGCTAACATGGAAGGTATGCTGAGGTCTATATCGGCTCGATTCCTCTCTTTTCCCTTCTGGTTGGTTTCTTTGAAATAAATGCCGGGGCAGCAGAAGATCTGAGAGCTTTGGTAGCTTCTGAGGTTATGGTTTTACTTGTTTGCTTTAGTTGGGCAGCTTTTAGTGGTAGAGGTGAAGTGATTCGAGCCCGGAGACTGGCTAAAGTTGCTGTTTTTTAGTTCACTGAAAGTCCCGTGGCCGATAGTGCGAAGAGCAGTATGATCTCTCTAGAGTATTACTTTTCTTCGATAGCTTGTAAGCTAGCTTATGATGACATGCTAAGTGCTTCGAAGTTATGACCCTGTTGTGCATAAACAAGTCTTCTAAAACAGGGAAGGGACACTATTAGTTATTAGCTCGGTATTGGATACCGAGAGTTCACAATATTTATTACTTTTAATAGTTTATGGACATAATTTCTTCTTTCAGGTTATACAGTGTATTATGTTTTGACCTAGTGGATTTAGTTCGGAAGAGTTTAAGTGATAGCTTTTATCCTGAATATTCTAGCAATGAACTATGTTATTTTCGATACCCATTACTTTCCTGAGAAATCACTTTGGATGTTAGTGTTTTGGAATTTAGTGTGGACATCAGTCACCCAATCGGAGTTTGATAGCAATGATTTGGCTCCAGATATACTGATGACCTCAAATTTGTTACCTTTAATGAGATGCAGGCTCAGCCCTGCAATATTTGACCTCCTTCCTTCTTTTGGTATTTTAGAGAAACAAAGCTCATATCATTAAGGTCTTGAGTTAAAGCACGTTCTATTTTTGTACAAGGTGGACCTTTGTTTTCTATCTGATGTTGTTGTTGTTCAGCTAGTCATGCTTGGGTAGCGCGACCACATAACTTCGTCAATTATACTCTCACTCCAATGTCCTGATGCCTGTACTATTGCTAACATAACAATGCCTAACCTTTGAGAATCTTGTTACTCAGCTTCCGAAGCAGATAGCATTTTGTAAACCTTCAATAAACATGTGATTCAAACCTTGCTGTGGTCAAGGTTTTAAATCCCGTAAGTTGGGGCTGTCCCGGTTTTTTCATGGAATGAGATGTATTGGTGCCCTGTCCTGTCCGACACTCAGAACAGGGGATGTCTCAAGGTATCCCGATTGGGACACTGGCGAGACTTCCTGTCCCAATACATGGGATGGTATCATGTCCCGGTCTTCCACATGATGTCCCGCCGGGACCTGAATTCTGGTTGTGGTAGGACTGAAAAGTAATATATTTAAACTTGTAAGATGAGGACCATAGATAGGTAGGAGGAAAAGTAATCTATTTAAACTTGAGTCAACAAGGAAGAAAACACTACAGATGAACTATAACCATAAGAATGGAGCCTTCTCCTCACCATTCTGGATCTGTTTTGTGAATATTGTGAAAGTCTTATACTTTCGTAAAGAAAAGACATTGACTTTCTGATGAGCAGTCATGTTACTTAAAATAGCCAAGTATCTATCCTGCTTTACCTTTAAGAAGGCAACCAAATTTGATATCTTAATTTTGAATATTATCTTGCATCAATATCTTCCACAATCTCGACTTCTATATTGAGTTGATGTTTGACTAATGGTCACTTTGCAACCTAGGTTTGGTAATAAAGATTCACATCTATTATAATAGCCTAACCCAACTGATCATAGAAGAAGTTCTTCTCACAGTTAAAGGGTAATGATGTGTCAACCATCCATTCCACTCATGTGGTGTTTTTGTCAATGAGGCACTTTAGATAATTATAAGGTGGTCTTAGTGCTTCTGTATACGTTATAGCTATCAGAAAAGACAACTTCCGTGCAAAAGAAATTGTGGGGGAACACCATAAATATCATTTTTGAGAAAACATCTTGGTGGAGTTGTAGAGAACAATAGGCATTCAATCTTGAGATGAGATAATAGATCTAAAGCAAGGACTACAGTTCAAGCGTATCAGCCCTGATTTAGTCATAATATTTTACCAGTGGTGCCATATTGTACTGGCCAGGGACCAGTACAGGGGACCTGCTACTTCTTGCTTTTAGCGAACCAAGCTTTGATCACTCTGTATTGCACTGTATCTAGGCATACAACCCAACGTATTGGTCCTGTACTTCTCAGTACATCTTTTTTATTCTATTTTATTTTTTGGCCAATTTGTACCATCAGGTATTGTTCCCACATTGTGTATTGTACTCTACCAGATCATGCCCTATATGGGTTCCTACCTCCATATTACAATCTGTATTGAGACAGCAAAACAGTGTCTTTTATTTTATGCCTTGTCGATTGGTTATAAAAAAATGCAGTAACAGATGCACGCACAATATTGTTCTGCCTATGTCCTGGATTGAGTTGCATGATGGAACCAAGAGGGTAAATTCATGGCCCTTATTTATAGGAGTTTTGACATGTCTGTGGGAAAGGATCTAAGGGATCCGGCACTAAGCTATCCACAAAATTGAGATTTACGACTTACGGGGCCCATGTGTGCAACTCAACTGTAACTTGATATCAGAGAAAATTGTTAGATACTTGATTTTAACATGAGAAGGTTGTAACCTCAAGTAGAAGTTTTGTAAATTAAAGGAGTTGCCAGTGGCAAATATAGCGAGATTATTGCTACATTATGGCTATTCTATAGTTATATTTTGAATAGTGTCATCTTTGTCATGGTTTGGTAATACATTCATGAAGGCTTTGACATGCAACACTTTGGTTGATAGCCATGGACAGTGCTTGTTAATCATTTCAATTATGTTGCTGCCCATTTGCTGACTTAGGCCTTGTTTGGGATTACTGTTGGTAGTAGAGCTTTTGTAGCTTTTGGAAGTGGAGTTTTTATAAAAAGTTATTTGTTGTTTGTTAATCACATTGATAAAATGCTTCGAAACTTTAATATATGTTTGGTAACTGAAATTAAAAATATATTTTTAGTATGATAAAATGACAATAAAAAGCATTGTATAATATTGTATAGTAGAGAATAATAAAATATTGTATTAAATATTAAATATTATTATATTGTATAATATAATTGATCATATTATATTATTATAATATAATAATACTACAATAGATTCTATTATATATTTATAATAATAATATTATTATATTGTATAATATTATTATCATATGATGTGATATAATATTATAATAATTATTATAATTATAATTTAATATAATATAATGGATTACAATCTAATATCATAATAAATTATAATATAACATATTATAATAAATTAATATAATATAGTAATATAATAATATAGTTAAATATTATTATAGTAGATTGTATTTTTATAATATAATAATACTATAATAGATTATACTATATGTTTATAATATATCATAATATTAATTTATTATTATATTATATTATATTTATAGTATAATAATATAATATGATATGATATAAGATATAATTATAATATTTTATTGTTGGGTATTTTGGTCATCCAAAATTTTTTTTAAATCAAAATAGCTTCCTAATGTTGGCCAAAAAACACTTTTAGGAAAAAACTTTAAAATAGAGTTTTTTCCAAGTGGACATTTTTTTAACTTTCTGGCGAAGCTAAAATAGTTTTTCAATTTTTTACCATGCACCACTTATCATCCAAAAGTAGTTTCTGGCACTCCAAAAGCTTAGCTAAATAGGGCCTTAGTTATGTGGCATTCAATTATCATCCATAACATAATATCTCCAATAAACTTGTATTTTTTTTTTTTTTTAAAGAAAATATAAAATCTATTTAAGTCTCCTGCCATTTACTTTTTTGTACAACACCTTTTGATGTAATCTTTATACAGTATGTTATACTTTTTGTCAATTCCTCATGGTTAAACATTCCTATACCAACAGGTGATGCATTGCACGATTTGAGGACCAACCTAAATGATCCAAATAATGTGTTGCAGAGTTGGGATCCAACTCTGGTCAATCCATGCACGTGGTTTCATGTTACTTGTAATAATGACAATAGTGTCATTAGAGTGTAAGTGTGCATCTCTCTGCACATAATTCATACCATTACATAACTTGGTTATCATTGCTCAGTGTGGTTATATGTAAGTAACCATGTTTATTTTTTTCAGAGATCTTGGAAATGCACAGTTATCTGGTACATTGGTCCCTCAACTTGGTCTTCTGAAAAATTTGCAATATTTGTAAGTATTTTACTGTAGTAGATTATGATTCATTTTAATTTGTTGGTTGTAGATAAGCATTTGAAGAAAGAGGTTCAGCAAATTCAATTATCATAAATATAATTTTGTAATAATTTATTTTTTTAAAAATATATCTGCCAAGAAATGTCTGAATCGAATCTTTACTTTCAACCCTTCTCTTATAATGAGCAATTATCAAAAAGGCTATAATTCAAGTTATTGCATGTAACAACATTCAAATATCTATTTCCAGCTGCGCTCATTGCCGGGACAATTGCCACATTGTTTAACAACTAATGGACATTTCTGAACCAGTAATATGTTAGCTAGATTTATTTCTTGATAGTATTGCAGCTAATCTCTAGTCCTGCAACCAAACAAATGTATGGTGTAACCTTTTTTTTGCTGTGACTAATGTGAACAAATGCACAAGATAATTTGTCACAATTGTAGATCTCTATTGTGCCTAAATGTATTACAGGATTTCAAGAAGTCCTGTTATAACCTGCTATGAAAGATCTAAGGTTTTTTTACACCTAAAGTACCAATAGTCGCATTAAGGTATTACCTAGAATACAAATCAGAGTAACATGTATATATAAATAAGTACAACATAACCTTAATCATCATGTCTTGTTCCACTGTTAGGGGTTGGCTTTTTATGGATCCTTTAATTCAGAGGTTTAATGCACATTGAGGTGCCAAGGCCTTTTGAAGCCTAGGCACAACACACAAAGCGAGGTGTATGAATTCATGCTTCCACTAACAACAAAGAAGGGATTTTGAGTCCCTTATTTCCCCTGGCAATAAGAAGATATGGATGGTGGGCCACGAATTCACTGAGGAAGAAGAAAAAGAAAAATAGGGATGGTTAGTCCTCTATTTCACCCAAAAACAACTAAGAGAAGAAGAAGAAGAAGAAGAACAGGGAACAGTGAATTCATGACCACCTTGCTTTAGGAAGTCTTTTCTTTTCTTTTCCATTTCTTTTTTCTCTCAGTGCCTCATCTTTGTTTGATCTGTAGCATAGGGCTTTGGGTTATGGTAGGATGAATGCCCTCTCTGGAGGTGCACCTGGGCCTCACATGGAAGCAAACATATTGAGCACCTTTAGGGTGCCTCACTGAAGGGGCATTGCCTGGTGGGAGGCAAGGTGTTGAGGCTAGGCCTTGTAGCACAGTGTGTCTCAGGCATGCCTGAGATGACTTTTCACAGTATGAGAATTCTCATTTGCCAATCTTTTCTATCAACAGCTACCTTCGTTGTTGCTACATGTATTTCCAAATTCTTTTTCATTTCCTTCTGTGTTAGCTTTGGTCTCCCCTCCTCTTCCTACATCCTTCAACAAGGAGTTAGACAACGCTCCTTACTGAAGCCTCCTAAACATTGTTGTCAAGATCTTATGGTCCATTATTCTGATTGTTTGATCTATCTGGATTGGATCCTTGAATTAGGATCCCTATGTGATGCGGGACAAGATAAGATGGATGGTGAAGCCTAGAAGATTAGTTATCTATGACAAGCAAGGAATCTTATATGTACTAGCTAAATGAAGCATGAGAGAGCAAGAAAATGTAATGAAAGGACTATTAGTTCAAAAGTTGAAATACCCGCAAATGAAATCTTGTTTAAATTAAAGAGAAAGGACCATATGGCTAAGAAATCATCTTTGCTAGGGCAAGTACCTTCAAATATTTAGATCTTAAGAGTTTAGGAAGGGTTTTCCTACCAACAATGAAAGCTAAAGTGATGGGTGGAGGGTTCACTCAATACTTTAGGAAGGGCGAGTGGAAGGTAGGACTTACACACCTTTGGCAATGGACTTCACTTGTAGTTGGTTCCAGGGCGAGGTGACCTTCATCTTCAACCCGAGATCACGGAGAGAACTTGCAAAAGAGATCATTAGAAGGCGTGGAAGCAAAGGAGATCATTAGAAGGCGTGGAAGCAAAGAAAAGAAAGGAATTGAAATAAGAAAGGGAAGAGAAGGAAAATAGGAAGGCTCTTGGAGCTTGGACGGCTTGGACTTGGGTCTCACACCCTCTCCCTCACGGAGCGACACTTCAAACGGCCATAGAAGGACTTCGTTGAAGTGGAATGGGCCTCACACCCCCTCCCTCAAGGAGTGACATTGCTTGTGGCAATGGAAGAAGAAAGAAACAAGCAAGAAAACTGGGCCTCATACCCTCTCCACACTTGGAGCGAAAACAATGGCAGACGGCCAAGGGAAAGAAGACTTCAAGTTTTCATTTCATTCATTAAGTGCCTTTCTTACAAGGAGTTAGGAGATATTTATAGGTCTCCATAGAATTCGGCTACAAGAGATAAGGCTATCTTAATCAAATTAGTTGTAACTAATTTGGTTATAACAAATAGGTAGGTTATAACAAGATTAAGTAATTGGTTGTAACAACAAAAGGTTAGTAGTTGTAACTATAGTTGGTTGCAACCAATTAGCACATGTGGCGGGGTGATGCAGCCTTTCTTGCTGATGTGGCATCCTTGTTGAAGGGTGAAGTGGAGAATGAAGTGGCATTCCACATGGCAAGGTGGTTGGGAAGTTGAATTAGTTGGCGTCGATGTGGCGCTCAAGGAGGTAGTTGGCTTCATGTGGCGTCCAAGAAGTTGTGAAAGTTGTGGTAGTTAAGTTGGCTTTAATAAATGTGGTGAGGAAGTTGAAGTAGTTGATACTTTCTTGCTTAGCTTCCTTGCTTTTGTCCATTGATCATCTTGACCAATTTACCTTAGCAACAAATCTATAAAGAGTCTGAGTGAATTAGATTAGCTTGAAATCTTTTTCCATTGCCGGTGCCCGCACCACTATGGATCATAAGTCCAAATGCAGGTCATGTTTTAACAAACTAAAGCTATTAGTATATCCATCTTTTAAGATCAATTGATTGCTTTGACTTTTATAGTGATCTGTTTTTCTTTGATATTCCAAAATATGAAATCAGCAATCTCCTTTAATTTTTTTGACTTTTAAGGGTAAAGAAAAATGGTTTTGTTGTTTTGGAGCCAAGTCCTACATTTATCTCTTCTACCATTCTTTAAAATCTGATTCCTTCTACAATCTCTTACCTCAAGGATAATTTAAGCCTAGGAGCCTATGTCTGTGTACACTTTTTTGGGTCAATAACTCAAATTGAATTTTGTTGACAAAGATTGTGACATAAAACTATACCTATTATTTAAACATTCTGTTTGTTTCCTGGACATGATATTTATAATCTTATGGTTGTTGAGAAGTGAAATTTTGATGTCCTTGTATGATGGTATCTTACTTGTTGTTTATTCAAGTCACTGTTTAATTATGCTTCTTAACTTCATGTTGTTTCAACCCAATTCTTCATGCTTAAAAGAAATTGAAAAGGATCTTACAACTTGCAATCTAATCTGCAATCCTATTTGATTTGAACCCCTGTATGATTATGACACGAAGCCATTCTTAACAGCATTGCTCCTAAGATTTTCATTTATGTGCCCAACCATTTCATCAGTTTTCCATTACTTTATTTTCAATTGGTGGATGGGACTCCATATTATGATACAATATTAGATGCTAAGAGCATATTGGTGAAATTCAGTAACAAGATGAAGATTTACAAAAGGGAAAGGAAGAAGAGAGGAATATGTGGAGTCCACCATAAGAAAAATAAAAAAGATTGCTCCAACGTTCATATTAAAGTCACAATATTTGTCTACAAGGATTCTCTTGGCAGTTTTTTTTTTTTTTTTAAAAAAAAAAACCCAAGACTTGTTGTCTAGACCATTGGTTTATGGAATTTTCTCATTAATGAAAACTTAATTATCTATACGCTTACAATAAAATATCATAAACTGGAATATTTTTGGCCCTATATTTTTTTGTCAAACTTCTAACCTATTTTTAACCTTGAGACATTGAGATTTTGGTTTAGGTTTGGTACTCAGAAAGACATTTCTATTTTAATCATATTCCTAGGTACATTGAGATGCCTACAAAGAGGTTGCTCCTGCATTTAGAATGCATTTGGCTCTTGCCCATTTTGATGGGCCCTTGATCTCATCCAATATTAGATCCCTTCTGAATTGGTTTTGTTCTAAATTTCAACAACTTTTGTTCCTCTAATGTAAGTATGCCAGGAGAACTGTTTCACATGTTAATCTTTTGAATGTTCTCACATGCACGCCTTTTGAGTTATACTAAAATTAAACTTGTTATTTGTCCTGTTTTATTGTTGCATATATAGATCTTTATCCTTAGTGTAAAAGGCAATGTGGTGTTGGCTTGCAATTATGGGGGGAAAGAAACCATGGCCTTTCTAGGAGAATTTGTGTAATGCTCATGGGAAAAAAGGACCCGTTAGAGAATTTGCGTTGGCTTGCAATTATGGGGGCAAAGAAACCATGGCCTTTCTAGGAAAATTTGTGTAATGCTCATGGGAAAAAAGGACTTGTTAGAGAATTTGTGTAACACAAATTCAAGCATCATCTTTCAGTCGATCTGTTTATTCTTTGATGGAGAGAGAGGCAGTCATTGGCACCTCATGATAATCCACTCGCAATAGTTTAACCAAGAGAATTAAAGTGGAGCTATATCTTCAGGTTAAATGTTCCTCAACTTTAGCTGGAACTATATTCTCAACATCTATACTGTTAGTAATGACAATGCAAATCTTATTTTTCTGGTTAACGTCATTCTGGATATATTGATTTGCTTTAAACTGAAATATTTTCTTTGGAAAGATTACATGAATGCCTAGGGCCTGGGTGAATTATCTGTTGAATATACCATTTATGGTGGTGGGTAGGAATAGGTTAGTGTAGGGTTTAGTTTGGGAGAGAGAATTTTCTGATCAGGGAATCTTTGAATACCTAAAAAATTGGGATACAGGAAATTACCTCTTGGAAGGAATGCAATATTCTCAAATTTTGGGATTATATGATCTGCAAGGTTTCCAACTCCGTTATTTTTCTCAACCATGGCCGGGGTGCACTCCCCAAAAAATCTGTTTCTAGTGGGAGCTGTCCCTGGATAGCTGGTCCAGGCATCCAAACAGGTGCCTAATCTTGCTTAAAATCTAAATCACATTTTAAGCTTTTCAGTCAGATTTTATTTCCATTCTCCATCAAAGCTTCAGGTGTCTCAAGTAATGTTGAAAAAGCAAATTTAGTAGCTTTAACTTCAAAAGATGTAAATTTACTTCATTAGGATCAAAAGAAATTGGAGTGGGAGTAATAGGATTTACCTCGACTCAAGTTGTCTTGTGATTTGGCTGTCTTTTCTCATCTAATTTAGTTCTAGATTGTTAACCATGGAGATTGAAAGATGAGATAGACTAGATTGACCAACCTATTTAAGTTTTATCTGGATGAATGAGTTTAACTAGTTGAATGGCATCGTTTCAATTGCAGGAGATAGTTGTAATGAAGTGGCTGAATCGGTGGGAGGAATACATCTCTAGTATTGTGCATGTACTTTTGAGAACTGCTAATAATTCCTTGTGCCTGTTCTTAATTGTCTTAGCAAGATCTATCAGCTTGAAATCCATCGCCAACTAGTATTTTTTGTAATGAAATCTTTATCAAACTGAAACTTGAAATGTAGCATACATCCCTAATATTATTGGTGCAACCTTTTCCTTTGTATTTATTGCTTTTTGTAGAAGAAACCCATTTGTAAACATGTACCTTTAAGTTGGTTCATGCTTTCTAATTAAGATGTGCCCTTATCTGCTCTTAATCATTGATAATTATAGTGAAACTTTCTAGTACTTTTGATTCTGATTTCAACTTGATTTAACTTTTCGTAACAGGGAACTTTACAGTAACAATATAAGTGGAACCATTCCTAGTGACCTTGGAAATCTGACAAATTTGGTGAGCTTGGATCTGTACTTGAACAATTTCACTGGTGGAATACCCGACTCACTGGGAAAGCTAACAAAACTGCGTTTCCTGTATGAACACTCCTCTGCATTATATATGTGGATGTAATTCTACTTGTTTTTGTGCTTAATGCTGGCTTACATGTTTGTCTTATGACTACTGATCTGATGACAATCATATATAAATCTTGTTGATGACAATTTCATTTGGTTTATATTTGGATATTTAAGCATTGTTATCATAGCATGACTTATTTCCTGCTTGTGTTGTATGTAGATTTTCTTTTTAGATTTGATAATCAGGAGATATGGTCTGTAAAGCCAATCAACAATAATCTTAATTGCACTGTTGGTTGTTCATTGGAGCATTATATTTTATGTGATTCTTCTTTGAAGCCAGTAAGTTCTATATAAATTGGCATAGAAGTTCCATGGTGGAAAAAAACTGTCACTAATGTTGCTTCAAAGTTGCTAAGTAGTATTTTACTGGATATTTGTAATTCCGAGGTTTCTTTGTTACACTCCAATTATTGTATAACCACATTATGTAGTTGTTATTTCTTGATCTTCAAAACTTGCTGCATTTTCATAATTAGGGTTCATGAGTGTTTTAGCATGCTTGATTGCATTTTGGTTTTGGAAACATTGACCATTTTCTTTCTTTGAGTGCAATCTTGCTCAATCGAATTAGGCAAAGGAATTTCAAAAGTTAGTTTCTCTCGTCATGTCCACCCTGTATATCCTTGCCACTTTTAAACTCAAAAAATGATACACAGTAGTCAGGTCTGTAAGGGGAGATGACACCAATATGCTCTGAAAATATACCGCCCTTCCCCTTTGGCTGCATAGAAGCTGGAAATCCTGCATTTGTGATACCCTCCAATGTTAAACCAACTTGATCATGGGACTAACCATACTGTTCAAACTTCAAAGTGCACCTACATTCATATCCATTGATGCAGC
This sequence comes from Areca catechu, assembly GCA_021397845.1. NCBI lineage: Eukaryota > Viridiplantae > Streptophyta > Magnoliopsida > Arecales > Arecaceae > Areca > Areca catechu. The sequence goes on from CM038043.1 coordinate 153,751,650, forward strand.
TTAGCAGGCAGGGGTTATAGATGAACCAACAGAATGAGCAAAGACATAATAGGTAAACAGAAATTGAAATATATGATGCTTCCAATTTTTGTTTATATGAAGCATGCCACTGATGGTTGTAGAAATTGAAGAACATTTTGTGGCAGGAGCAGGGTGTTCCGCTAAATGAGGCTTCCACCATTGCAGGGTCCGGGGAGGGTTAGGTGTGCGCAGCCCTATGCTCACATGCAAATGTCGTTTCTATGTTTTGAACCTGTGACACCCAAGGCACAGGAGCAACTTTATCATTGCACCAAGGCCTGCCCTCTATTTAGTGGTAGGAGTAATATTGTAAAATGGGAGCAATATTTAGAGCATTCTCTTTCATTTGATGCTGAACTTATTGCTGCAAATCTTGATTCTTGATAATGCATTGTTCTGCACATGTGCATGTGCATGTGCGTGAGTGTGCATTTGCATGTGCATGTTTGTGCATGCTTGTGTCAAGCATTCCTCTATGATAGCTACTGATGTATATAAAGCCTTATGTGGGTGTTATTAATACTGATAAAGAAGAAATATGATAAAGTTTGAAAAACATGTTAGGTTTCTTAATCTGCCAATGGACCTTGTAGGTTTCACTGCAGGTCCACTCTTGCCCAGAACTGCATTACACAGGAGTTAGTAACAATTGTTAGAGAATTTTTGCTAGGTCTAGAGGTGGTTGTGATCTCCTTGAACTTTGATCTGTAAAACTGAACCCTAACATATGAGATAAGACTTGCTGCATATTATTATAGAATAACAAAAAAATGGAAGGAAGAAGACGTGGAATTTCCTTTCAATTAATTGATATTTATTTATTTTTAGAATATGTCTTTGTTTATGGTTTAAGTTTTTCTGATGTCTTCAAATTTATGTCGAAGGATAGCCGGCTTAACAACAATAGCTTATCAGGCCCAATTCCTCCATCTTTAACCAATATTACTGCACTCCAGGTTCTGTAAGTTGTCCTGCTCTTTCCATATGCAATAGTTTATCCTATCTTATCTAATGTCTCCTAACTACTTTCACTGCATGGCATGACCATATAATGTTTATTAACATGTAGGGACTTGTCAAACAACAACTTATCGGGAGAAGTTCCATCAACTGGATCCTTTTCTCTATTCACCCCCATCAGGTTTTGGCCAATAATTTTTACAGATAGTCAGGTGTCATCTTGCTTTGTTTAGTGCTATTGGTGCTGACTTTATACACTTAAATCTGCAGTTTTGCTAACAATCGTCTGTTATGTGGCCCGGGTACAACAAAGGCTTGTCCTGGTGCTCCTCCATTACCTCCGCCACCCCCTTTTATTGCTTCATCACCACCCTCATCTCAAGGTGATTGTCTCTCACAATTTCTTCTAACTTGAACTTAAAAAGTACTGGTGATGCCTCTAACTTTGTCACTATGGTCTGGCAAGATTCATTTAAAGTTTTTTATTTGCTTTTAGTGATAAAATTGTATGGTGGTAATCATCTACTTCTGTTTGTAAGATTAATTTTCTCCTTTCAGCTTAAAATGGTCTCTGACTTCTCTCTTTACAAGTATTTACTTTTGGAGTTCTTGAAAGAAAAATTCTCATGTATTGCACTCTATTAGCTATGATTGGGATGCAGAAGCACTATACTCCGCGTCCGGTACCCATGCTTACTCATTTGAAAGGTTGGAAGTGGATATGTCTGAATTTGTACTGCAGTAATAACACATTAGAAATTTTATTTTCCATAGAGATTTAACTGGTTCATATTCATAGGATGTTTGTGAACATGAATCGGTTAAATCTCTATGGAAACTAAAATTTCTAAATTATTGGAATCGTGGAGAAATGTATTAGAATTCAAAGCTTCTAGGTTAAATAGGACCACAACATAATACATGGAATGAAGTTTGAGTAAAACTAGAAATAGAGATGAAGTTAGAGTGGAACTTATGCATCATGAAGTTTCTAAGAATGATCATTTTTGGTATTTAGGATCGACTATTCATAAGAAGGGGATAGTTGAAAAGGATGTTATCCATAGGATTAAAGAAGGTTGGATAAAATGAATAAATTTAATTGGGATGTTATTTGATATAGGATACTTGAAGAAAAAATTTATGGGACAGCTATACGACCAACCATACTTTATGAAATAATATGTTAAGCAGTTAGAAAACAGTTAGAAAACAACATGTGCACAAGATAAGTATGGCCAAATGAGGATGTTAAGATTGATGTGCGGTAATATAGGAGAAGATAGAATAAGAAATAAAGTCATAAATAAAAAGATGGAGGTGGCATCAATTGAGGATAAATTGAGAAGAGGACCGACTTAGATAGTTTAGGCATGTACAATGTAGGCTGAAGAAGGCACCGGTATGGAGTGATTTGATATACGTAGAAAGAACGGAAAGGGGTAGGGGTAGAGTTAAGGTGGAGGTAGATAGAAAATTACATGGGATGAGGCAGTAGGGAAGAACTTGATATTTCAATATCCTTCAGAATGTATGACCCTAAACTGAGTGAAATGAAGGAAAAGGATTCATGTAGCTATCCCTAACTAGTTTGGGGTCAAGGCTTAGTTGAGTATAGAGATTTAACTAATATTGGCCTACACATTTTTCTAGCTAGTGACCTTCGGTAAGATGAAGTTAGGAACTGCTTTTTGAGTCGCATAATTGTGCATTGCTTATCATGATATTGGATTGGTCATACAGGGAAATAGCTGCTGTTGACTGAATCTCATTCCCATTTTGTGTCATTACAATAGGAAGTAGTGCTTCTAGCACTGGTGCAATTGCTGGGGGAGTTGCTGCTGGTGCTGCTCTGCTGTTTGCTGCACCTGCTATTGGATTTGCATGGTGGCGCCGCCGTAAGCCACAAGAATATTTCTTTGATGTGCCTGGTTAGTATTTAATGGTTAAATTTTGTTGTTGGTATATAAGGATGTGATATGCAATGTTCTGTGGCTTTTTGTGCAGCTGAAGAGGATCCGGAAGTTCATTTGGGCCAGCTCAAAAGGTTTTCTCTGCGAGAACTACAAGTTGCTACTGATAATTTTAGCAATAAGAATATTTTGGGCAGAGGTGGGTTTGGAAAGGTCTACAAAGGACGTCTTGCAGATGGTTCATTGGTGGCTGTAAAGAGGCTAAAAGAAGAGCGCACACCAGGTGGTGAGCTTCAATTTCAGACAGAGGTTGAGATGATTAGCATGGCTGTGCATCGAAACTTGCTGCGGCTTCGTGGGTTTTGCATGACACCCACTGAACGTTTGCTTGTATATCCCTATATGGCTAATGGAAGTGTTGCATCACGCTTAAGAGGTATGCACCAATCTTTTATAATTATCTGATACAATTCGGTGCATTTTCCTAATCAGTATAGCCAATATCATTTTTCAAGAATGCTAAGTGGCTGCAGCTACTTCACTCATTCTTTGAGAAATATTGAAGACAGCATTATAGTGATTACGTAAAAACTCTCATGCTAAGATCATTCTTTATTGTTATGGATGTTATAAGGAGATTTTTCTACTTGCTTGTAGAGCGGCTACCATCTGAACAGCCACTACATTGGCCAACTCGGCGAAGGATTGCTTTGGGATCTGCAAGGGGGCTGTCATATTTGCATGATCATTGTGATCCAAAAATTATCCATCGTGATGTCAAAGCTGCAAACATTTTATTGGATGAAGAGTATGAGGCAGTTGTTGGAGACTTTGGCTTGGCCAAACTTATGGACTACAAGGATACCCATGTAACAACTGCAGTTCGTGGAACAATCGGACACATTGCTCCAGAGTACCTATCTACCGGAAAGTCCTCAGAGAAGACTGATGTTTTTGGATATGGAATTATGCTTTTGGAACTGATTACAGGGCAGAGGGCCTTCGATCTTGCAAGGCTTGCAAATGATGATGATGTCATGTTGCTGGACTGGGTAAGCATAGTTCTCTGGTTTTGTTTGATATTTTTATGTATTAAATTTACATTAAAATTTAGGTCAATGGCCATTATGTTTTTTCTGGTAAGTCATTCAGAAGACAAGGTTGAGGATCTGAGGTGTTTTGTTTAAAAAAAAAATATACTACTATTCGACGTTTTGAGATGAACTTGGTCCTACATCCGGTCCCTAGCCTTTTTTGGCGAGTATATGGCCTCTGAGAAATTGAGATTGTCAGTAAGGTTCAAGATCAAGGCTCAAATGAGATAAAACTAGGGCATAATATTTAGTAGATTTGGAAACCTTAAATAGGGAATGAATATCAAATTACTTCTATCTAGTGGCCTTTGTAAGCAATCGGATATACAGTAGTACCGAAGGTGAGATTGTTACATATCTGATGCCAATGGAGCTCTAGATCCTGTGTTCATAAACTAAAACTCTCACAGAGGAATTTAATCGAAGTTTTATGCATGATTTCTGAAGTTAAAGGAAAAGAATAAGGCAGGCCTGTCTGTGATTTTGATGAAATTTTATAAAAACTTCTCATATTACCGCAGAAAGGCATCAAAACAGATAACTTGGTGGAAAGCTTTTCCTTTCCTGATATTTGTGCTTCTCTCAGGTAAAAGGGCTTCTGAAAGAGAAGAAGTTGGACCCGTTGGTGGACCCGGATCTCCAGGATGACTATGTGGCGGCTGAAGTGGAGTCGCTCATCCAAGTTGCTCTGCTGTGTACCCAGGGCACCCCAATGGAGCGGCCGAAGATGTCAGAGGTGGTGAGAATGCTCGAAGGTGATGGCCTTGCCGAGAGATGGGAGGAATGGCAGCAGGTTGAAGTTGTACGCCAACGAGTAGAGATCTCTCCACTAAATGGCAACACTGACTGGATCATAGACTCCACCGACAACCTTCGTGCAGTCGAATTATCTGGGCCTAGATGACCTCATGACGAAGTCGAGAAGAAATTATTCATGGCTTATACTTATCCACTTACCGTCCTCCGTAAGCCCATCGTTCGATCCGCGTAAAATCACATTTGTCATTATGTATCTGTTGGGTCCTCGTATTAGCTCGGGTAATTTGTTGATGCGTATTTCCCCCCCCCCCTCCCTCTTTTTTTTTTTAATGAAAACACATGGCAACTTCCTTGAGGAGGCTAATTTCCTCTCTGCAAGGAGGTGTCATGTGTTAATGACGTTTATGGTAGCATAATCTTTCTTGGCAAAAAAGGTGATAGCACTTTGTGCCATGTTGACAGAGCCATGCTGTGGCGACGATTCACAAGTTCTTTATATAATAAACCTTATCAGTAGCTTATTAAAAAAACCATGCGCCGGGCAAAAAAAAAAAATAATAAGGCGAAACTTTTGTATTTAGGCAACTAGGATTTGAGACGATATACTTGAAATCAAAGTAAGGGTGGAATCAAATTCAAGTTATCGGTACCTAAGAGCCAGTCACCCCGCCAAGGAAAATACTTAGCTAACTCAAATATAACCCTCGATATAATCACTCGAAGCAAACCTGAATTCACTGTAACTCAATGGATCTCACTCCGCCCTGACATAAAAAATAAAATAAAATAAAATCGAGATCGGTTGTATCTTCCCCTGGGAAGTAAGTAAATTGGGAATTGCCACGCAGTGATGTCATGGTCATGTGGATGCTTTTCAAAATTCTAAGTTTCTAGCTTGGCCGATGTACCCTAGGTTGGTCTGCCTGACTCCTTCGGTACGCAAACGCACAACTTAAAAAATACGAACATCTTTTTTTCCCCTGGTACGGGACCCAATGTTAGGTAGGTCGGTCGCAGACACGTACCTAAGAATCGTCAATCTTTTCAGTTTCCAGTTCTGGGTTTCTTTTCCCCTTTCAAGCCACCATTCATTAGTCACGGAATGGAAGGAAGAACCTATCTCATTCAATCAAACCTTTCTTAAGAGTGGCATGGGAGCATCAAAGCAAGAGGGAGATAAAATAAGAAAGATGGTAGGAGTGAGGGAGATTGTGAGGGACGAAAGGGTGCGAGAGGGACACTGACCTTGGCTGGTGAAAGTTACCAGCTTTTCCTAAGTTTTGCCTTTTCCCATGTCAAGTCAATTAGCTTTTTCCTTGATCTCGTTAGATGTCCCTTTAGAAACATTTTCAAGGGCCCTGAGGTTGTAACGCTGAAACTGGTTTGGTGTTCGGTCAGTTTTTTTTTGATAAGGGTGTTGGGTCAGGTTTAGGAATTAGTCATTGATGATTTTGACCCTTGGTTGGATTAGGTTGCCACCATTATCATCATCATCATCATCGTCATAGTTATATATATATATATATATATACACACACACACTGAAATGGGAGTGGCTGTGGAACACAACCTGAGTTTAAAATGAATGCGATTGGTCGTTTAGGCTATGGGTGTCTCAAGTCACGGTCATCCCAAACACAAATTGGAGTGATTTAGAATGTAATTGGTGGCTCATTTGTTTCCTGTTTCCGAGGGGGTTTAGGATGGTTAGGAAACAGACATATACATTTGTTACAAGTAGGGCTGGGTTGACAAGTCTCAAAGTATCCTTGACCAATGCAAATCATAGAGGAACTTTAGTTTTGGAGCCAAGCTTTGAACCTAACAACTTAAATTTAAACCGGAGTGGGTCATTTTGGAGTTTGTTCTAGATGAAAAACAGATTGATGGAAGCCACTTGCACCTCAAGATGTCACTATCTCAAACATATAATGCCATCATGCATGCATACAGGTTGGCAACCAAGATTATCGGGATTCATTGTAATGGAACACATGCTCCAATAATTTCTTGAAGAAAGTAAAATTTTATCGCAATGGTTGTTAAAAGCTATTAATTTGCTTATAATAGATTATAAAATCATCGGTATCTGCATTTAAACATCTGTGTTATGTATAATATATCATAGTTATTTGTCATGAAAAATGGAAGTCACATGACTTTTTTGGCAAAGAAATCACATAAATGGCACAAATACAAATGCCACCAATCTTGCTGCAATGGATTAGCGAGCTTTGCAAATCATTTGACTTATAAACAGGTCAATTATATTGCAAAATTATCGAATAATTTGGAGAATATTGTTAGCATGGCACAGATACAGTATCCCGGTCCCATCCCCAAATGAGAGTTAGACCGGCCAGACTCTGTTTCAAAGGGTGCTGGGCCAAAATTTCCATTTTCCCATCATTTACTATTCCTTTTCCTCTTTCTTCTTCTTGATAAAATAAAAAAAAAATATGAATGGATAAATTTTGATATAACTATTTTATAAATTTTTATTTTATCATGTAATATTCGATTCAAAATGTTCAAATATATATATATATTTTTTATTTAATGATGAATATATTAATATGATTTCATTAAAATGCTGACAAGCAGAACTGATCTATTCCTCTTTCTGCTGATGGTACCAACATCACTTGCACAAACTCCCACAACATGGGTGGTCCCCTGATAGTATTCCAGACAGGAGTTTGGTGGGAATATGATCAATTGATGGCCACATCATCACTGTTGCATGTCTTTAATCTTGGTAATAGAGTGATTAGCCTTTGCACAAACAAACCCTGACACCCACCACCCGGTTTAAAGATTAGTATCATAGCAAGCGGGACCCTCATAGGTACAAGTGAACTAGGTCCATGGATCCGGAATGAAACTATCCTATTGCTATTAGAGAGAGAGAGAAATCATTTCATTCTAAATCCATGGTGGATTTGATCCACCTAATAATTTCTGATGAACAGGTTATCATGAGCTCCATCTCTGAGGAGAGAGAATAGGGGCATTGGAAGGTAGGTGTTGCACAGAAGGGAAGCAACAGGACATACACCTGCAAGTCATAAAAAAGAACAGGTCAAACAAGGTTGTTGGCTTTCCTCCATGTGCTCCCAAACACATAGGCCAGTGTCTATGTCATATATATATATATATATATTTTTTTTTTCCTGGCATGAACCTTTGGCCCTGGTTTTAGATGCCACTTGGGATGCACATAGGAAACAGGGAACAGGCTTTATAATCCAGACCATTTCTCCATGATTTGGTCAGAGAGTTTAGGAAGAGATGCAGGAAAGACTCCATGCATTCATCTAGGTTGACAATGTATTGTGCTCTGCTGTAATCCAAAGGATAAGCACTGTAAAGCAAATGACATGAATACTAGATTATTAGTTCTAAAATCACAGAATAGCTGTAGTTTGGGCCAAATGGCGTATTCTCCGCCAAGAAGGAAGCGCAGGGAGGACAGGGACCCTACCAACAAGAGTCCCAAGGAGACTAGGACCCACCAGCAAGAGCCTTGCTTGCTGTGCCCTTCCAGGAGACTCCAGAAGGTTTCTAGCATTAGCCTTTGCGCTTTCATGATATTAAGAAATTAAAATGAGGTGTAAATGCTGACCTTTTAATTCACACGTACCTTTCCAATTTTTTAATATTCTACGTGATGGTAAAATTATTAGTCATAATATCATCAACAACAACAACAAACTGCTACGACAATGACAACTATATTTATAATATAATACTTTCAACTTTCTAGGATTACTGTATCTTAACCATCACGATACGAAAAATAATAACTTTTGATTAATCCAGCCTAGTCATCTGGTTATTATTATTTTTTTTTTTATAAAATGAAGGGATGGAGGAGAGAAAAATTCTAGTATAGCTATCCTCGTCCCCGTCCGTAATATACGATTCAAGATTATTTTGAATTTTTTTTTCATCAACATTGAGTACGTCAGCCTGACATCACTAAAATACCGACGGTAGAACGGACCGTCCCCGTATCAAAGACAGAACGGAACTATCCTAATCTTTCACCCGCACTCATCGCCTAGTTGTTTGAACCGCAATATTTTCATCTTAGCATGTACATAACTGGCTCGCACTAATAAATTATTAGTGAAACCTCACCTCATAAAATTTAAGATCATTGATCTCGCTAGAGGATTTTAGGGAGATCATCCATGCCATCTCTCTCACGCCAACACCCTACACCCAATGCTACCATGGTTGCTCGGTAGCAGAAGAATGATGAAATCTATCGAATATATCTGCTTTTAAATTGTAGCATGCTTAATTATAACTACTCATAGACCAAAAAATAATGACTAATGTATCCGTAGCTTGATAGTTAAACGTTGTAGAATTATGAAATATTGATTATCACCGTCTTAAAAAAAAAAAAAAAAAAAAATCTTGACTAGCCTGGCTTAACAATCCACTCCAACCATAAACTTTCCACCTTTCTCACACTTGACACACCAACATAATCTCTGTCACATCCATGTAAACAACCAATAAAATCTCATCTAACAATATCGAAATTATTAGGCATGCTGGAGAACTTCATAGGTGATCAGCCATCCCAACACTCAGGCTACCATCCTTGATCCAAGAACACCATGAGTGCCATGCAAATTACCAACTTTAGCTGCGTATAAATCATGGCCATTTAACCATGTTGAGTCCATAGATATTGAGGATTAAGATGACAGTACAAAAGAAAATTATCCAACTAGGACATATATACTACGTGATAGTAATTTTTTTTTTACATGAGTTAAAAGAATAGATACCTATGAATTGGAAGTGAAACACCCATGGGCGCCATAAATGATGTAGGGGTGTGGGAGGTCTATGTTCCGTTCGAAGTCTTTCCGTCCTTCACGGTCTGTGTTCGTTGTTCTTTTTGCTAGTTCGCTCTCTTGTTAACACCTCGTCACTCTCTCTCTCTCTCTCACATTGCATCCGCTATTCTTCAAGTCTCTCTCTGCGCCGCACGGTCCCCAATCTACCTCTATATAAAAAACGGTCCACCCCATTCCCTCTCGTCTTCTTTCCCTTCTCCTCGATGTCCATTTCTAGGAATTTCGCCATCGCTAGTGTTTCTTCTTCCACCTCCTCTTGAGCCTAGAGGGAAGCAAGAGACGAAGAGATGGATCCCCATCACCATCTCCTCCTCCTCTTCCACCTCCTCTTCTTCTCCGCACTCCGCCGGCTGTCCGCCGCCTCGCCCTCCGACGACATCCGGTCCCTCCTGGAGTTCAAGAAGGGCATCCACACCGACCCCTCCCGTGTCGTCGACTCCTGGAAGCCCCAGACGGCGGGATCCGCCCCCTGCCCCCGCGACTGGCTCGGGGTCTCCTGCGACGACTCGGGTGCCGTCGTCTCCCTCGCCCTCGACGGCCTCGGCCTCGCCGGCGACCTCAAATTCACCACCCTCACTGGCCTCAAGTCGCTTCGGAATCTCACCCTCTCCGACAATGCCTTCACCGGCCGCCTGGTCCCGGCCATCGGGACCATGGCCTTGCTGCAGCACCTCGATCTGTCCGGCAACCAGTTCTACGGCCCGGTCCCCCGGCGGATCACGGAGCTGTCTGGTCTCGTCCACCTCAACCTCTCGGGGAACCACTTCACACATGGATTCCCGACCGGGATCTGGAAACTCCAGCAGCTGAGGGTGCTGGACCTACGGTCCAATAACTTCTGGGGGGACATTGCAGTGCTGCTGTCCGAGCTCTGGAACGTTGAGTACATTGATCTGAGTAACAATGCTTTCTATGGAGGGATCCGCATTGACTCGGGCAACCTCTCGAGCTTGGGGAATACACTCCGGTACTTGAACTTGTGCAACAATAAGCTAAATGGTGGCTTCTTCTCGGGCAATTCTTTGCGGGTGTTCAAGAACTTGGAGGTTTTGGATTTGGGTTACAATCAGCTTACTGGGGAGCTTCCAACGTTCGATTCTTTGTACAATTTAAAAGTTTTCCGGGCGGCTAGCAATCAGCTGTATGGATATATACCACAAGCGCTCTTTGGGAGTACAATGCAGTTGATGGAGCTCGATCTCAGTGGGAATGGATTTACAGGTAAATATATTTTGGCTCGTGGAAGCTGATTTTAGTTTTTTGGCTGGATGGTTTAGATGACATGCTCGTTCTTTTATGTCCTGATAACCAACTGATCAAGAAACTGAGTAACTTACTATAAATAATAAAAAAAGAAATGGAAGTCTGCACCAATTCATAGTTGCTTAGCCTGTTGGATTACAATATTATTTGAGGATCAACTGATGCTGCGAAACCAGTGCTGCTAGTAAATGGCTGTCGTTGAAAGTATTGGTGAAAGAAGTCCATGTTCCATTAAAAATAATAATAATCTGATGGTGACATTTAACTATAGCTTGATGAACCTTTCATGTTTCCATCGAAAAGTGAGTATGGATGGAACTAGATGATGTTGGGAGCACATGTAGAGGGATTGTTATTCAGCAAATTAACCTGGTGTTGTTGTATTTATCTTTGAGAAGAATAGGGGGCTGTAGCTAAACAAAAAGGAAAGTTGATGCACACACATAGCCACTTGCATGCACAAGCTTTCATGCTGACGGGTTGGCTGTGCAGACTCACACTGATTAGCCTGTATGTGATCGGTCGTGTGCCAAATTAATTGCTCTCTCAGATGCATGCATGGCTAGTTGTGTGTAAGCACATGTAGAAGTGGCTATGTGCCACAGTGAATTGCAATCATAGGACCTGCGCATGATAATGGCTGTGCATGTCTATAGGACCACTCTTTTTCGGTTTGTTAGGTAGAAGGATTTGATTGAATTGATGCTACTTACAGCTTTGATAATCCAGATTTGGGGAAAAGCCTTCCATTTCAAGATATCTCTCTTGTTCTTGGGGAGGTTCATAATTACTTTCCACTTTTTTTTCAAGGTTCCCTCAGACTTAGTCTAGATCAAACAAGAAAAAGCTGAAGGCTAGAAATAAAAATCAGAGAATGAAACCTTTAGTTCATAATGTAGTCATAATATATCAATTTTAGAGGAGGTTCAAGAGAATGATAAGGGAGTATGGAGGTTGGAAGAATTCAATAAATAATTAAATATTGTGGTGAATAAAGGAATTAGGTGAGAGAAAGAAAAGCATGAAGGAAGATCGACTTTTGTACTATATGAGAAGTTGTTAAAATTGGTTATAAAATAAAAGAAAGAATATGTATCATTTAAAAATGCCAGACTTTTACAAGTGGCCAAGAAAAAATGTAATTAAGGGGTGACTTTGAAGAGAAATCAATTTTTCTAGTGATCAATTTGAATTTGAATAAAAGAAGTGGCATAGAAGAGGAGAGGTGGAGACAAACATAAAAACGATATGGCTGGAGGAAGAGGTTAATGTGAATATTTTAATTGAAAAATCAAGTGGGCAAGAAAAACAAATATAAATTGGTCAAGGTCAATTGATCTAAACATGAGAAAGAAAGCGAGTGATGCAAAATCTTTTTGAGAGCTAGGAAGGGAGGCTTTACCCATATGACATTGAGTTTTGTAGATTAGTCGATTGCAACAAGGAAATCAAGGGGAGGTAGAAGAGCTGAGGGCTTGATAGTAAGAATCTTCTACCTAGGGTAGCATACCTGTTGCAAAATCTCTTCATAAATTCACCCTTACACCTTCTCCCTGAGCTCTTTTTTTTTGGTAAATTACAAGAACTGCTCTTGAGATTAGGAATATATTATACTTATACCCAATAGTCTGAAAAATCTATGCTTGCCCTTCGGATGTTTATTTTTATCCAATACTTTAACCCATAACTTAACAGAACGTTTGTCAAACTGTTAATCTTAAATGGGATCCAAATGTCATGTCCAAAAATTCAAAAATGATCAAAATAACCTTAAGTGACACAACAACTATCCAAGGATATAAGGAAACATGTGCATCCTCCTTCTCTATCGAGGACGATTTCGACTTTTCACACGAGGTAAATGGTTTCAATGCCGCTATTTTAATTGGGTGTGTAGGTTTTACAAATTATTGGGTGTTAATGTAATAAATGTAAACTGCAAAGGAAGTTTTGTAATTTACTCTTTCAAAAATGTATGCCATTTTGCACACCCACACCTAAACTCCCCCTTCAAATAATGAATGGTTGGTTTATGGAACGCAGCGATCTAGAAGAGGGCTAGAGTGCCTTGTTATCTTGTTCCATCAAATCTTTGATGTTTCTTAAGGATAAATTAATACCATAAAAAGATCCCTTATGCACTTAATGCTACCTATTTGGCCCTTATTGCCCAAAAGATGGCTTATGATATTGAATTTGATGCGGGACAACCCGAAACCTGATCAAAAAATTATTTTAAGGAGGAGGTCGAACCGTTGGTCGTTAAGAAACGACCGCTAAGCTAGGTTCAACTAACCCATTTTTTTAAAAACAAACACATTTTTTTCCCATATTTTCTTTCCTTTTTTTTCATATTCTCTTTTTCTCTTTTCCCACTTTTTTTTCTTTTATTTATATATATATATATTTTTCTCTTTTCCCTTTTTTTTATTTCTTTCATGCGCTTGAAGTTGACAAGGGATGCCGGCTATGCTTTGAGAAGCGTGTAGGACTCCCTGCTTTCATGTTCGTGCGGCATCTTCTTCCTTCGGTCTGACGTAAAGTGAAACAGGGGATCTTCGGAGAGAGATTCCGGCGAAGATTGTTGCCGGCGTTCTTGGAGTAACCTTCGCCGGAGAAGGGCGGTGCAGCCAACGGCGGGCAGCATGGGGACATCGGCATGGACGTGGGCGGCACAGATGCACAGAGAGGAGGAACGGGTTCGGTCGGACTCGGAGGAGGTGATGCCGGGTTCAGAGAGGGACTGACCGGCAGGGACTTGGCGGAGGCGACGCGGGCGGCATGGGGGTGCCGGCTTGGAGGCGACACGGGCGATACAGAGGCGTCGGCATGGCCGTGAGCCAAGGAGATGGGCAGTGGAGCAGTGGGCAGGGATTCGGGCGGAGGCGGGATCCGGTCGACTTGGATCTGGCAGGAGATGGGGCGTCGATTTGAGGCGAGAGGGCAGCAAGGTTCGCTGGCGATCTCGAAGGCAGGCAACACCAAGATGGAGGGGCCGGTGGGATGGGCGGCACGGTGGCACGAATGTGGGGCGGTCGATCGGATCGTGTCGTTGGTGAGGCCGAGGGGCATGGACGAGAGGGAAGAGATCCGGTGTGGCATCGAGTGGATCTGGGCGCCACGGTCGATGGGGTGCTGGATGATGGGAATCACGATAGACGAAGCCGACGGCGAGTGACAAGCAGGGAGGGTCTCATGGTTGGGGCCGTCAATTGGTGGAAGAAGCTTCATGTGGGCGAGCATCCGGGACTCGGTGAGGCCAGCGTCGAACTTATGAAGGGCTATGGGGGAAATGCGGGGGAATGGAAGAGATGGGGAGAATGCTTCCGGTGGGATTGGGGCATCGAGTGGTGAGGAAGGAAGTGGCAGCGAGGATCTGGCTAGATCCAGTGGGGAGATGAGGGAGATATGGTCGCTGGGGAGGGAAGGTGCAGCGCGGTGCAAAGATGGCAGGGTAGAGCAGGGCAGTGGGCGTTTGGTGGTTCGATGGGAGATCGTTTGTCATTCGATGGTGAGGTGTTGGAACGGGGGGCAAGGACGTTTCGGAAGGGATGATTCTCTGGTGTTTTAAGCGGTAGAGAGAGGGGGGAAGGAGGCCGAGAGGAAGAAATAGTGGGGGAGAAGAAACCGAGGTTGAAGAAGAGAGAGGGAGAAGGAAGAGTAGCAGAAAAAAATCGGGAGAAGAAGGAGAGCAGGGAGGAGAGTACCCGGAGGAAGAGAAGAAGAGGAAGAGAGAAAGTAGAAGGAGAAGAAGGAAGAACCAGGAAGAGGAGAGGAAGAGGGGAGGGAAGGAGGAAGGGGGGAGGGAGTCGGGACACATCCAGACTTTTCTCAATAAAATTCTTCGCTTTTTTTATTCCAACGAGACAAAACACTTAAATAGACTAAAATCTATCGGAACTTCTCAACAAGCTGAGAATCCCAATCCTAACAAATCCTAAACAAATTCTAAACAACCGGAACAACAAACTAAAAAAAGATAAAAAAATATTCGAAACAAATAGATCCTAAAATCTCCGATCCAAAATAACTTATTCGAAACAAACCTGATCCTAAAATAAATCCTAAAACAAAAAAAAACTAATCCCCAAAACTCCGATCCTAAAACTTTTGTGTGCTGGGCGGGATGGCATGCATCGGGATCTATGTTGCCCAATATCCCCATCATTTTTCTAAGGTGGGGAGAACTCGACTCCATAGAGTCAGGCTTCAAGTTTTCAATCTTAGGCTCTAAGATGCGCAAAGCTTGTAAACTGATTTTTTTTATGCAAACAATTCAAATGTAAATATAATTGATCTAACCTAATCTAAACCTATGGCTCTAATACCAAAATTGATGCTGGACAACCCGAAACCCGATCAGAAAATTATTTCAAGGAGGAGGTCGGACTGTTGGTCGTTAAGAAACGATCGCTAGGCTAGGTTCAACTCATCCATTTTTTTTAAAACAAACACATTTTTTTCCCTTATTTTTTTTATTTTTTTTCCATATTTTTTCTTTTTCTCTTTTCCCACTTTTTTCTTTTATATATATATATTTTTCGCTTTTCCCCTTTTTTATTTCTTTCCTATGCTTGAAGTCGGCAAGGGATGCCGGGTATGCTTTGAGAAGCGTGCAGGACTCTGCTTTCATGTTCGTGCGGCATCTTCTCCCTTCGGTCCGATGCAAAGTGGAACAGGGGATCTTAGGAGAAAGATTCCGGCGGGGATTGTTGCCGGCGTTCTCGGAGGAACCTTCATCGGAGAAGGCCGGCGCGGTCGACGACGGGCAGCATGGGGATGTCGGCACGGACGTGGGCGGCACAGATGCATAGCGAGGAGGAAAGGGTTCGGCCGTACTCGGAGGAAGTGATGCCGGGTTCGGAGAGGGACTAACCGGCAGGGACTCGGCGGAGGTGATGCGGGCGACACGGGGGTGCCGGCTCGGAGGCGACGCGGGCAATACAGAGGCATCGGCATGGCCGTGAGCCGAGGAGATGGGTAGTGGAGCAATGGGCAGGGTTTCGAGCGGAGGCGGGATCCGATTGACTTGGATCCGGTAGGAGATGGGGCGTCAATCTGAGGTGGGAGGGCAGCGAGGTTCGTCGGCGGTCTCGAAGGCAGGCAACACCGAGATGGAGGGGCCAGTGGGACGAGCGGCACGGTGGCATGGATGTGGGGCGGTCGATCGGATCGTGTCGTCGGTGAGGCCGAGGGGCATGGACTGGAGGGAAGAGATCCGGTGTGGCATCGAGTGGATCTCGGCGCCACAGCCGATGCGATGCCAGCCACAGCCGATGGGGTGTTGGATGATGGGAATCACGATAGACGAAGTCGACGGCGAGTGACGAGCAGGGAGGGGCTCATGGTTGGGGCCGTCGATTGGCGAAAGAAGCTTCATATGGGCGAGCATCTGGGACTTGGTGAGGCCGGCGTCAAACTTATGGAGGGCCATGGGGGTGATGCAGGAGAATGGAAGAGATGGGGAGAATGCTTCTGGTGGGATTGGAGCGTCGAGCAGTGAGGAAGGAAGCGGCAGCAGGGGATCCGGCGGGATCCAGTGGGGAGATGAGGGAGATCTGGTCACTGGGGAGGGAAGGTGCAGTGCGGTACGAAGACGGCAGGGCAGTGGGCGCTGGTGGTTCGGTGGGAGATCGCCGGTCGTTTGATGGTGAGGCATTGGAATAGGGGGGAAGGAAGTTTCGGAAGGGATGATTCTTTGGTGTTTTAAGCGGCAGAGAGAAAGGGGGGAAAGGAGACCGAGTGGAAGAAATAGTGGGGGAGACGAAACTGAGGTTGAAGAAGAGAGGGAGAAGGAAGAGAAGTAGCAGGAAGAAACCGGGAGAAGGAGAGCAAGGAGGAGAGTACCTGGAGGAAGAGAAGAAGAGGAGAATAGAAAGTAGAAGGAGAAGAAGGAAGAACCAAGAAGAGAGGAAGAGGGGAGGGAAGGAGGAAGGCAGGGGAGGCAGTTGGGACACACCCAGACTTTTCTCAATAAAATTCTTCGCTTTTTTTATTCCCACAAGACAAAACACTTTAAATAGACTAAAATCTATTGGAACTTCTCAACAAGCTGAGAATCCCAAACCTAACAAATCCTAAACAAATTCTAAACAACCAGAACAGCAAACTAAAAAAAGATAAAAAATATTCAAAACAAATAGATCATAAAATCTCCGATCCAAAACAACTTATTTGAAACAAATCTGATCCTAAAATAAATCCTAAAACAAAGAAACATACTAATCCCTAAAACTCCGATCCTAAAATATCTGTGCTGGGTGGGATGGTGTGCATCAAGATTTGTGTTGGGCATGCATCGGGATGTGTGCTGCCCAATGTCCCCATCGCATAGACCATTTGGTTGATGGAATCAAATAAAGAAATATACGTTTAAGAGTTTGATGGAAAACACTGGTTAAGAAGAGCTAAACATGTTTTTGAAGGGATATAGAAGACATCTTGGTAGTATAAATTCCCTATTTTATTCTGTTAAAGCTTTTATTTATGAGAAGATACAGTTGGCTCAACTGGCAAAGTCACTAATTGTCGATACTAGTAATTATCCAGCCCTCTCCCAATTTCAGCTAGGCTTCCTCTTGTTCTCGTTTTTGAAAAAAGCTTTGATTTTTTTTCTTTTTTACTTTAAGGCAGCAATGATGTTTAAGGATCTCTACCTGACATTTTTTATTAAGGCAATTTTATGCTACCTTTATATTGCTTATTCCCTCTTAAATGTGGGTGGTAATATTAAATCTATAGTCTAATTGTTCCATTGAATGAAATATGAAACCCTATCACCAAGCTTCTTGCTGATAGGTTGCTGAAAATGCTTTAGTTAAGTGAATATAAGTGCTTAATTAGTACCAATCCTTGCTAGCCTGCTTTAGAAAAAGGATTCTGTTTTTGAATATTTCTATCAGCTATAAGGAGGTGAGATTAGTTATATCCTTTATTTTGATTTACATTTAGGATTTTGGTCAATAAAATAAGAATCTATTGCCTTCATCTTCTATGGTATGCTTCAATGCTATGAAGGTGCAAACCAGTCCTGGCTGCCACAAAAGGTGAGTTAGTCCCTTTATCTCCTTCCTCTTGTACCTTGCCTTAACCCATCTAAGTATCAGCAAAAGAAAAAAGACCCAATCGTCCATCCTAGGGTCTACTCTGTCGCCCCCCATTATTAATTCAACCTTAACAATTTTTAGGCCTGATGTAAAATTTCAGTTAGCATCCCTCATAAGGCCTCTGTCATGCCCAAATCAAATCCTAAATGCTATTACCTACACTCAACTTTCACATTCTAGCATATAATTCGTACAAGAAAACTTCCGTGTCAATCATCTGATGCATGCAAGTGGAAAGCTGGAGGACCATGATCCTTCCATCTGGTTAAGACTTGGAGAAAAGAGAGTGGATTCATCATTGAATAAAGATTAATGGAGGGAGGGAAAGAGGGTGGGAGAAGGGGAAGGGGGGGCAGTGTGTGCGCATGCACACATAGAGAGAGAGAGATGGCCGAGATGGTAAATTTTGGGATTTAGGAGTCCTAGTATCTCCTGAATTAATTACTTCAGATTTTTTTGTCATGGGCAAGTCTTTTTTTAATCTTTCTTCTTGTTTTTTCTTCCTCACATGACCACATGCAAAATAGTTGAATGTCAACTTTAAGCTAGATAACTATTGTCGTAGCCATTAGATTCGGCCTCGACTAGATCGATGACCAAGTTGGAGCAGCGACGGATGATCAAGCATGGACAAGAATGCCGAACAACCATAGCACCTCAATCCTGAGAAGTCTGCGGGCAACCGCCTACTCATGCCGACTATTGCATTGACCAAGGAGAAGACAGTCATAGTCGAATAGTTGTAAGCTTCCAAATCGAATAGCTGCTCCTTTTTAAGTTGGGTAGCTCAACTTATCGAGTCCAACTGACATGGCATTTTTCATGCATATCTACTATCTACTCGAGACCAGCCAATTACCTGTGTAATCCAGGTCAAGTATGCTCGGGTACAGGGCCAAGCCCCTCCTTTCAAGAATGGCCAAGCTGACTACCTACTTGGGATCCACGATGCTCGAGTAGGTGATGGTCCATTCGAGTATAGCTGTTCCTATATAGATCGTAGCAGACAAGATCCCAACAGATCCTGCTATTTTAATAGAAAGGTGCTAGTAGAAAAGATTCTAATGGATGATCCCGCTATCTCAGCAAAATTTGTTATACGTGTTAGAGGCTACTTCCTAAACGATATTCAGTTACTCCACGTAACTCTACAAATTGGTAAGAGGGGACCCCCGACCAGGTATGATATTTTTATTGCTTCCACGCGCTCGCTCAGTCATCTTTCTTGGCTCTCAACTTCGGTTGCTGTTTCCATCTCATCCTCCTTATTGACTTGACCGTCGGAGGGTCTCCTGCCGGTAGTTACCGATCAAGGGAGACTGTTCTTGTAGGTCTTCGCCTAAGAGGTGTCTAAGAGTAGGACCTCGTCTCATCGAAGAAGGCAGCTGGATCACCCGATGCTGACCAAGTCCCAAGGGTAGGTGATTTGTCTGCAATAGATTGGTGCACCAAGTAAAGGGGCAAGCATCATCTCAAAGAGATGCTCGGGGCTTAGAGCTCAATGGTGATCATTTGAATACAAGATGCCTTCATCAGCTGCATCGGATGCTCTCAGCATCGTGAGTAGCATCCCAACCAGGCATTGGAACCTCTCGCACCTCCGTTCCCATCGTCGATAACTCAGCAAAACTTGCTCACCATCCTGGCATAGTTGGTCCAGATGTTAGTCACAATGATGCAGGAGTTGCAGCAGCAATCCATGGCAAAACAGCAACAGTCAGAGGCCTTAGCCGATCCTATTGCTGTTACTCGGCCCATCGCTAATCTTCTTAGAGAAGATCTAGAAGCCAACGGAATCTGCATCAGTCGAAATCTTCTTTGTCCCGTCGAGCAAGTTATCTGCCTTTCTGAGGAAGATCTCCTAATCGATAAACTTTTCATCAGTCACAATTCTTGTCTCCACGAAGAGTAAGCCTCCAGTGTGAAGAGCATCAACGAGAAACATAGCAAAGGCTCGACAAAAATGTCCGACCAACAGTTCTACGACTACAGCCTGGGGGGCAGACTAGGAAGTTTGTCATGCTTGTCTTCTTTTCTCTCGATGGATCACAAAAAAATTGACCTCTAGTCGGTTCAAGATGCTACAACTGGAACTCCATCTTGGCTGGCCCAACAATGCTTCATGGCTGTTTACTTGGACTTCAACCAAACCAGGATGACTCCCGGAGTATACTACATAACCAAAAAAGGTACTCTATCATTACAAAGTAATGATTTTTGGCTTGAAGAATGTTGAAACCACCTGTTCATGGATAGATAACCGACAAGCTTTTAAGAAATTGAAGTTCCTCGAGCTTTCACTTTCTAAGCCAAAAGTCGGAGACGAACTCTATTCATGTTTAGAGATAGCCTCATGAGCTACAAACCGAGTATTTATTTGGATGGATGATAAATTAGTCTAAAAATCCATCTACTACTCTAATCGAGTATTTCATGATGCTGAGACCAGGTACTCCAAACCTGAACAAATTATTTATATGCTAATCATCCAGCACAGGCCATATTTCTAAACTTATTCAATCATCGTTTATAATCAATTAACTACTCAAAGCCATCCTTAAATGGCTGGACACCTCCGAAAGAAGGTACTTGGTTGGATGACGAGCTTGAGGAGGCCTCATTCGATCGATGAAGAAGATCGTACAAGCTGATATCTTCTTTCTTCGGCGGTCCCTCTGAGGATCACCTTGGTCAACTAACTCTTGTCCATTGAAGAAGATTGCGTGAGCCGATGTCTTCTCCCTCCAGCGATCGCTCCTCCAAGGATCATTTTGGTCAACTAACTCTCGATCAACGAAGATCGTGCGAGCTGACGTCTTCTCCCTCCAGCGATCCCTCCTTTGAAGAATATCTTGCTTAACTAACTCTCAACTGACGAAGATAATGCGGGCCAATCTCTCTCCAGTTGTCCCTTCAAGGAATGTCTGGACCGACTAACATCCGGTAAAAGAAGATGGCTGTGTTCTTATACCTCCATTTTAGATCTTACTCCTATCCGATTAGCTAATAACTGGTCGTAGTAAAGATAGACTCGTTTCTACACTACCATCTCTAATTCGACCAACTAATAACCAATTGCATTAAAGATGGACACGTTTCTACACTACTATCTTCTATCTGGCCGATCAATAACCGATTGCAGTAAAGATAGACACATTTTTACATCATCTTCGATCTAGCCAACTAACAATCGATTATAGTAAAGATGGGCATATTTCTATACCATCATCTCCGATCCAGTTGACTAACAATTAGTCATAGTAAAGATGGATGCATTTCTACTCCATCTTTGATCTATTCGACTAATAATCGTAATAGTAAAGATAGATGCGTTTCTACATCACCATCTTCAATTTGGTCGACTAACAATTGGTCACATAAAGATGGGCATGTTTTCATACCACCTTCTCTAATTCGATCGACTAACAACCGGTTGCAGTAAAGATGGACATATTTCTATACCCCGATCTTCTATTCGGTCGACTAACAACCGATCATATTTAAGATGGACATGTTTCTACACCATCTTCGATCCGATCGATTAACAATCGATCGGAGTAAAGATGGGCACGTTTCTATACCATCATCTTCAATCCAGCTGATTAACAATCTATCGCGGTAAAGATAGCTGCATGTCTATATTACCATCTTCTATTCGGTCGACAAACAACCGATCACAGTAAAGATGGCACGTTTCTACCCCACCATCTCCTATCCGGCCAAATAACAACTCGGTCGATGAAGATGGTTGTATCCTCGTACCTCCATCTTTCTCGGATCTCACCTCGATCATTTCACAACCGGCCGACCAGATGGCTACAAACTCATACCTCCATCTTCCTCAAGTCTCACTCCCCTCGATCGTTTCATAACCAGTCGACTAGATGGTTGCGTCATCATATCTTCATCTTTCTCGAGTCTCACTTTCCTCGATCGCTTCACAACTTGCTGACCAGATGGTTGTCCTCGTACCTTCATCTTTTTTGGGTCTCACTTTCCTCGATCGCTTCACAATCGGCTGACCAGATGGTTGCATCTTCGTTCTTCCATCTTTCTCAGGTTTTACTCCCCTCGATCACTTCACAACCGGCCGACCAGATGGGCATCCTCGTACCTCCATCTTTTTTGGATCTCTCCTATCGTTCATTTCACAATTGGCCAACTAGATGGCTGTCCTCGTACCTCCATCTTTCTCAAGTCTCACTTTCCTCGATCGCTTCACAACCAACGAACCAGATGACCACATTCTCGTATCTCCATCTTCTCGGGTCTCACTCCCCTCAGTCGCTTTACAATCGGTGGACCAGATGACTGCATTTTTGTACCTCCATCTTTCTCGGGTCTCACTTTTCTTGGTTGCTTCACAATCAATCGACTAGATGGATGTCCTCGTACCTTCATTTTTCTTAGGTCTCACTTTCTTTGGTCATTTCATAGCCAGCTAACCAGATTGCATCCTTGTACCTCCATCTTCATTGGATGTCACTCTTTTCGGTCATTTCACAACCTGCTGACCAGATGGCTCATTCTCGTACCTCCATCTTCTCAGGTCTCACTCCCTCGGTTGCTTCATTACCGGTGGACTAGATGATTGCATCCTTGTACCTCCATCTTTCTCGTATCTCACTCCCTTCGGTCGCTTCACAATCGGCCAATCAGATAGATGCGTCATCGTACCTCCATCTTTCTCGGGTCTCACTCGTCTCGGTCACTTCACAACCAGCCGACCGGATGGCTACATCCTCGTATCTCTATTTTTCTCGAGTCTCACTCCCTTTGGTCGCTTCATAGCCGGCCGACCAGATGGCTGTCCTTGTACCTCCATCTTTCATGGATCTCACTCCCTTCGATCGCTTCACCACCGGCCGACTAGATAGCCGCGTCCTCGTATCTCCATCTTTCTCGGATCTCATTCCCCTCAATTGCTCCACAATCGACTGACCAGATGGCTGCATTCTCATATCTCCATCTTCTTCGGATTTCTCGAGCCCTCTAGCCACCTAACACTCGGTCGTTGATGAAGACAATCACGCTCCTACATCTCATCTCCACTGAAGTTCGAATAGCTGATTGAAATTCAACTACAACAAAATCTAAACTTTGGCTCCAAGGCATGAATGCCACCATGTGTTAAGGCCGAAGAAGTAATTTTACTCCATCTAGAAATGATAAAAAGCTCAATCACTCAGCAACATTCTAACTCAGGAATGGGGAGCAATATCGTGGCCATTAGATTTGGCCTCAACCGAACCAATGACCAAGCTGGAGTAGCAGCAGACAACCAAGTATGGACAAGAATACCTGGCAACCAAAGCGCCTCAGTCCTGAAAAGTCTGCGGGCAATTGTCTACTCACACCGATTTTTGCACCAAGGAGAAGATAGCCATGGTCGAATAGCCATAAGCTTCTAAACGAGTAGCTGCTTCTTTCCAAGTTGGGTAGCTATAACCTACCAAGTCCGATTAACATGGCATTTTTCATGCATATTTACCAACTACCTACTCGGGATCGATTAGTTACCTGACTAATCCAAGTCAAGTGCACTCGGGTATAGGGCCAAGCCCTTCCTTTTAGCAATGACCAAGCTGATTATCTACTTGGGTTTTACAATACTCGAGTAGGTGACGACCTATCCAATTATAGCTATTCTAGCATAGATCATTGTAGATAAGATTTCAACGGATCCTGCCATTTTTAGAGAAAGGTGCTAGCAGAAAAGATTCTAGAAGATAAGATCTCGCCACCTCGGCAAAATTTGTTGTGTCAAAGGAGGCTACCTCCCAAACAATATTCAGTTATTCCGCATAACTCTACAAATTGGTAAGAGGGAATCCCGACAAGGTATGCCACTTTTCCCTCTCCCACACACTCACTCAATCATCTCTTTTGGCTCTCAGCTCTGGTTGTTATTGGCCATCTCATCCTCTTTACCGACTTGAGCATCGGAGAGTACCCCGCCGGTAACCACCGATCAAAGGGGATTATTCTTGCAGGTCTCTGCCTAATAGGTGCCCAGGAGCAGGATCCTGTTCCATCTGAGAAGGCAATGGGACCGCTCGGTGCCCACCGAGTTCCAAGGGTAGGTGATTTGTCGGCAACAACTGTCATAGAAGGCTTCTCTTTATACGGTATATGGTAGTGCAGTTTTTTTAAGTAATTATTTGGTCTGATATTGGGTTTTAGCAATTATATCTTACTGCTTTCATTATTTTAAACTCTATCAAGCTGTGAAGATCATTATCCATTCTTACGTCAATTTGGGCATCCAAAGATTGCTTTGTATCACATTGTCAGAACTTGGTTTTGTAGGCATTAGAATATGATGCTGCACTTGTAAAATAATTATAGTATTTTTCCCAGGGACTAATATAATATTTTTAATAAGTTAAGAAATTCATTTTAGTATTATATGTGTTACATGTGTGATTCTGTTTGATGTTATTGTGAAATTGTATACACAGCAAAAATGAACCAGTCAACAATATGGAAAACATTATTTTGGTGCAATCTAGTTGGTTCAGGACAGATTTCTCACTGGTGCAAAATTTGTTACCAGGTTTATTTTTGCAAAAATCATGTCAGGCAGGTTTGATAATTTTCATGGAGTGTTTTGTGAAAACTCAATAAAACCATCTGAGAAGAGGCAAATAATATATTTAGCAGTGTGGCTTGATACATAGCATAGATCTTGCAAATTCTAACAAGGTTAGTTCATAAATGATTAGGATTTGTTAATTCTGGAGCAACAATGCGAATTATATTATTTTTAAAGCTAATGGGTTGTGCTAGTAGAGCATCTATGGTGGTAACGTACATGGGTCCAATGTCCCAGTAGGGAGAGAGCCTTGGATGTAGGGTTACGGTTGTGCAGCGAAAAAATGGATTTCAAAATTTTGCAATATTAAAATCCTAGTCAATTGAAATCCTAGATCCAGGATCCCTTGACTATATCAATTAATTAGGGTAATATATAAGGAACTTAGAAGAATACTTGTAATACCATATCCTAGTATTTCCATATACACACAAGTGCATGTCCTCCAGAGGTAATTTACATAGGAACCGGATTAAGGAAGCATCGCTTTTAGTTTGCTTGCCAAATTTCTCCTCTCGATAACCTTTCTCCTCTTGACAACCTTTCAGCCTTGCTAGGACCTATACTCTATTAAAGAATACCTCTAGACCTCTCTAATCCCTCTTTTAAAATCCTTTTTTCCTTCCTAATTCTCTTCCTAAGCCCTTATTTTAAAATGGTAAACTTGTCTTAATCTTGAAAACTTGTCTTAACAAAAGAAGGAAGAGGATTATTTAGATAATATCGGATGCTTTGGACTCTTCCACTGATATCCTTACATACATAGAGAGAAGGCGCCAATCATATCCATATCCATCCACTTATCTGTTATCCTACATATCAGATAAGTCCCTTCAAACAAAAGAAGTCTGGTGGGAAAAAATGTGCGATGAAATACTGTATTGATATGGCGTTTTGGAATCTCATGCGCCAAGAGATGTCTCTCACATCTCTCCACCAAATCCAATGGCTTTCCTTCTTCCACATGGCCAAAGACATGGTCAAATAATCCCAATAGGCCTATGATATGGCTAGGCAAGCAGGACTCTAGGTCCATTCCCATGTGCCATCAATTTATGCACACATATTTCACGCCAATTAGATAATGTGCGCCGATATAGTCCATCCTTTTTGAGCCTTGACCAGTCAAAATCTATCCATATGGGACTTGGAGAAGAGAGAGATCATCTTTATCCCCAAAAAGTGATTCATCTGTAAAGGGACTCTTAGTCCTTCTGCATGCCAAAAATGTGCCTATATTAATTAACGCTTACAAGAGTCCTAAGCCCTTGGGACTCTTGCTATTTGGTATGGATAAGCCCTTTTAGGAGTCCAAAAATGGCTGAACACTGATGGCTTAATCTAATTTAAGTTCCATTTAAATTAGTTAGCCCAAATAGCAAGCAAATAAACACAATCCAATTAGTTTAGGAGTTAGGCTAGCCAACATATGCTAGTATGTTAATTAGCTAGCCAATTAGGATCCTATGATCCAAATAAAAATATAATTGACTTTTTTGACCAATTTCTTAGTGTGTGTGATTCTTTGGACTCCACATCTAGCCAACAATAGGTCTAGGTTATCTATTTTGATTAGAATCCGAGTAATCGAATTAAGTCAAAACCATGTCAATCCTAGTTGTCAATTTAGGTCATCTTTCTAATTGATTCATGAATTAATTATTTTAATTCATGAAAATCACAAGACATAATTGACGTCTAGCAATGTTTCATACCTATCCAGAAGACGAGGAATTTTGTAATAATTATCAAAATACCCTTCAATGGCAAGTTACCGTACAATTCAATTCTTCGATCATCCTTTATCCCGAATAAGCGATAGATATAGAAATTTGTCAAATCCTAATACTTTATTCATTCAAATATCAATTTAATAATAAAGACTCAACCAATAAAAAGATTAGAAACCATTTCTAATTTCATCCTACCTTGATCAAAGATTTTTTGAGTCATCATATGATGAGATTACATGGGATAAATACTCCTCTTATTAGGAGTGATTGATTCTTTGTAGACTTACTCACAACATTCATACACAATCCACCATATCTATGAACACCTGTACATGTATGAACCAAAACATAGATTCATGTGCACAAGATCTCATAGTGATATCAGATTTAAGGATCACTTGCACAACTTACTTAGAAAATCATCTTTTGACAAGTAAGACTTCATAAGATGTTCTCATGACGGATCAATTCAGTGGACTCATTCCTAGATTAGCATCTCATCCTTGTATTAGTATCCCTACACAAGTGGTTGAGAGACCAACTATCCTCTCTATCGAGCATACATAGGATGTGCCAGTCTTACCAGAAACATTGATCTCTGGTTCGATGATCCTTCGACTAGGAATATTTTAGATTAGAATTTATAGGAATTTATGTCTCATTATTATGAACTACATCATAACCTTAAATCAATTGCTATAATCTATAAGGTTCATCATAATCTTAAAACAAAAATGTATAAGACACAACAAATGAGGAAACATAAATGCCTCTTTATTAATAAATTGTCATACATAAGTTGGAAGAATTTACAG
Organism: Areca catechu; assembly: GCA_021397845.1. NCBI lineage: Eukaryota > Viridiplantae > Streptophyta > Magnoliopsida > Arecales > Arecaceae > Areca > Areca catechu. Next base: position 153,778,789 of record CM038043.1, read on the forward strand.
AAAAGTCCCTATCATATAAGATATGCAATTGGCTTGTAGGACACTATTCTTTCATTGGATTTATGTAGAATCATTGAAAGAAGAAAGAAAGATGCTAGAGAACCTGCATGAAGTTACCAAAAAGAATACGTGAAGGTGTGCTTTCATATATGTTTTAGCCATTTATAGGAAAAAGTTGCAAGACTGTGTACTACCAACTCATATAGAGACCTACATTTCTTGATTATGCAATAGTCAAAATATACAAATTTGATTTTTTCCTTTTTTTCCTTTTTTGGGTGTTTCAGTGATGGAAGGCCATTCTTACATGCTATGTTAATATCCAGTAAACTGGGTCAGTACCTTTTCTTTTCTTGTGCATGCCCCTAAATGATTTTTGCATCAGCTTTGACACATTTAACCACATAGCAGTCAACTGCTTTGTATGAGGCACTTAAATTTTCCATTAAGTTTCAAACTTAAACTATTGATATCAGTTAGTAAGACAGTGTATAGTTAACAATCTTCCACTCCAAAATCTTGGGGAAGTATGATTCATTCTTTGCTGCTTATAATCAACTGCAACTATTAACCAGCTGGTTGATAACAATAGTTTGTCACTTGTGCAGGTCGTTTTAAAGCTATTAACTCCACATCTTTGAAGCTTTTGAATCTGTCTTCAAATGCATTGTCAGGTTCCTTGCCCCCTAATTTAGGGATGTGTGTTTCTGTGGATTTGAGTAAAAACATGCTCTTTGGTGACCTGTCTGTGATGCAGTATTGGGGAGATTCATTGGAGGCCATTGATTTAAGTTCAAATGCATTATCAGGACAATATCCAAATGAGGCCTCTCAATTTGCAAATCTAATATCCATCAAGATTCGAAATAATTCTTTAGTAGGTTCCCTTCCTTCTGTATTAGGAACCTATCCTAAATTGTCTTTCATTGATCTCAGTTTGAATAAGCTTACAGGACCTATTTTGCCATGCCTTTTTAGATCATTAACTTTGATAAGTTTGAATCTATCGGGAAATCACTTTACTGGAACTATTCCACTTCAAAGCCCACACTCAACCGAGTCGCTTGTACTGCCTTCTTATACTCATCTAGAGAACCTTGATTTATCGAATAACTTGTTATCTGCTTCACTGCCTCCAGAAATTGGTAACATGCAAACGCTCAAATTGCTTGACCTTGGAAATAATACTTTATCTGGAGAGCTTCCAAGTGAGTTAAGTAAGCTTGGTGGGTTGGAATTTCTTGACCTTTCAATCAATAATTTTAAGGGCAGGATACCTGATATGCTTCAGCCAGGTCTAAAGGTATTTAACATTTCCTACAACAATCTATCGGGAACTGTTCCTCAAAATTTGCAGAGGTTCCCAAGCACCTCATTTCATCCTGGAAATGCTTTACTAGTCTTCTCAGGTGCACTGCCTGCAGGAGATAACAACACTGGATTTTCTGGGAGCAGGAGTCACTGTCTGAAGTGTGGCATTCGAATAGCATTTATTGTTGGCTCCATTGGTGCTGTCATGTTGGTTATATTTGCAATAATGACATTATATATAGCAAGGACTCAAGAAATTTGTCGAAGAGGCCAAACTACTGGAAGAGATTTAAAACTTGGGACTTTTGGCCCGCTTAACACATTGAAGTTTCCAAAAGATAATGCTGTACCTACTTCAATGAGTTTCTCAAATGACCATCTGCTAACATCAGCTGCTAGATCAATGTCTGCGCAAAAGGAGTTGTTAACTGAGGATGTGGAATATGGTTATTCTGATTCAAAAGGCGTTTCAGAATCTAGAAAGCTTGATGTGCTAGATGATTGTCCTCCGCTCACTGGACGGAATTCTCTAGGATCACCATTGTCATCTTCAACTCATGTTATTGATTCACATGTATCCGAACAAACAGTGAAGTTGGATGTATATTCACCGGATCGACCTGCTGGAGAATTGTTTTTGTTGGATGACTCTTTAATATTCACAGCTGAAGAACTGTCTCGTGCCCCAGCAGAAGTTCTTGGTAGGGGCAGCCATGGTACATCATATAAAGCAACAATTGATGGTTGGCATATGTTGACTGTCAAGTGGTTGCGGGTTGGCCTTGTGAAACATAAAAAAGAATTTGCGAGGGAGGCAAAAAGAATTGGAGCCACTAAACATCCAAACATCATCTCTTGGAGGGGTTATTATTGGGGCCCAAGGGAGCAAGAAAGGTTGATCGTTGCAGATTATGTTGATGGAGATAATCTGGCACTTTATCTTTACGGTAAGAATTTCAATAACCTCAAGCTGCCATTTCTTCAGATTTCCAACAGTTTCTGGATTGCTCCATGTCATTTATGGTTGATCTGTTGTCTTTGGTCTTCTCCTGGAAATTTGTATCTTTATATTTTTGCCATCGTGTGCATAAGATTTGAATCTTGCTCAAGTCAATAACTTATATTGTTTCCTATGCAAGTTATGGTAGAAGTAATACTAAAGCTGAAAGTGTGTTGCTTTCACTTTTATCCATGTATTGACGTTGTTGTAGATGTTGCACGCTCTACTAAACAGGAGACCATAGGAATGCATAATAAAGTATTGTTGCTAGGCAGTTTTCCAGGTAGGTTTTCTTAATTCATTAACAGTTATGAAAATCTTGGAAATTTTAATGCATGTGGAATCTAGGGAGGAAACAAATTTTAAAATGATTAATCTAGGTGAAATATGACATGCTAATATAATTAATACGTGCCTCCATGTATTGTGACCATTTCGAGGGGGTCAACCTTCACTTAGAAGAGAAAATGAGGAAGAAGAAGAAGATTTAGAGGAAAAAAGAGAATCTTTATTGCTATATTATCAAGAACCGATAGCTTTCATTTTATAGGCTGGTTCAAGCCCGATATTCCATCCATTACATCAGATTTAATTTAGCCTAATTGCCAAATAAATATAGGATCAAATAGGCTATACGATTCTAAATGATATCAATACCAGAACATGAGAAGCTAAGAAGGAAATTCTATAATATGATTCTAAAAGAGAATCATACCAAAATAAGGGAAGCTAAGAAGGAAATTCTAGTTTATTTTTATTGCCAAAGTTGGGTTCTTAACACTCCGCACCCTCAAAAACAGTCTTGTTTTTTTAAGGTTGGAATTCTGAAAGCTCTTCTTAAGCTTATGCCAATCTTTTCATGTGGCATCTTCAAAAGGCAAATGAGCCCATTGGACTAGAACCTTTGTTATTGCATGATTACAATACTTTTCCGGGCGACAATCAGGAATTTTCACAAGTTGGATTTTAAGTATCCCATCCTTTAAATTGGATAATTGAGATATTACCACATCCACCGAGCCAATCTTCCTTCTCAAGCAAGAAGTATGAAAAACCAGGCGGGATTTAGATCCACTTGGCAGCTCAAGTCTATAAACAACTAGTCCATTTCTCTCAATGATTTTGTATGGACCATAAAACCAAGGAGATAGCATGAGATTGCTGTGGACAATAATACAAGTTTTGCCGATATGATTAGAGCCGAAGATACACACTGTCACCGTTAGCAAACTCCCTTTCAAAACAATGTTTGTTTGTTTGTTGCTTCATTCTAGCATAGGCCACGTGAAGGTTTTCCTTTAACAGGCGAAGGATGCAATCTCAATCCTTTAGTTCTCCCTCCAATTGATGGGCATTAGTAGTTTCAAGGATGTTGGAGAGCATTGTAGCTGGGGCCTATCCATAGATTGGCTTCTATGGAGTCATCCGTGTGGAAGAGTGATGGCTAGTCTTGTATCACCATTCAGTCCACTGGAGCTATCTGGTCCACTTCTTAGGTTGTTGACTAGTGAATCATCTAAGATAAGTCTCCAAGCATCGGTTGACTATTGTATGACCATCAAATTGGGGATGATATACTGAACTCATGCATAGTTTAGTGCCTTGAAGACGGAACAACTCCTGCCAAAATCTACTAGTGAACAATGGATCACGGTCATAAACGGTTGGTGTAGGCATCCTATGTTATTTGAAAACATGCTCTACAAGCAGTTGAGCAATCTGGGAAGCACCATATGGATGCGCTACTACAGTAAAATGGGCGTATTTAGAAAGGCAATCAACAACCACCATTATCATGCTCTTTCCTAGAGAGTTTGGCAAGCCATCAAAGAAATCCATGGAAATGTCAGTTCAGATGTGTTGAGGAATTGGTAAGGGCTAGAGAAGTCTTGGTGGTGCAAATGTCTCCATTTTGTTTCTTTGACATACATTGCAAGAAACAATATGATGTTTTGTCTTTCTTGATTCCCTTCTGATAAAAGCTCTTGGTAACCCTCTTGTACGTCTTATGAAAACTAGAGTGTCCTATCTCCATTTTGTTTCTTTGACATACATTGCAAGAAACAATATGATGTTTTGTCTTTCTTGATTCCCTTCTGATAAAAGCTCTTGGTAACCCTCTTGTACGTCTTATGAAAACTAGAGTGTCCTATCTCTTGAGAATCATGTAAAAGCTAAAAAACCTTCTATTGCCACTCAGAGTTGGCTCCTAGAACCATCCTATTTTGATATTGAAGAAGTCCTCCGGTATATGTATAGGGTGAAGGCTTATCAAGATTATTTTGAATCTTTCGAAATAATTGTTTGTAGGGAGTCATCATGTTATATTTCTTCTTGAACTTGCTTTACCCAATTGGATAATGGGTAGGAGACAACTGCCCTTCCACTTTGCATGATAAGGCATCATCAGCTAAATTATCAACCCCACGCTTATATTTCATCTCACGGTTGAATCCAAGAGCTTGGCAGTCCACTTTTGTTGTACCTTCGAAGAGATTTGCTGTTCCATTAAGTACCGAGGGCCTGAGGCTATGGTGGTTGGTGTCAATTATGAAATGCCTTCCTATCAGATACTGTGGTTGTTTGTCAACAACATGTAATATAGACAGTATCTCTTTTTTCATAGGCAGGAAGATCCAAGTGTTTCTTTAATAGGGCTCTACTGCTAAAGGCAAGAGGTCATCCTACTTGCATTAAGATAGCACCAATGCTAATGCCCGACACGTCGCACATTATACCAAATGGTTTGGAGAAATCAGGAAATGCTAGTATTGGAGTAGTTACCATAGCTTACTTGAGAACTTGAAAAGCTGATTTTACAGCATCATTCCATTGGAAATTATCCTTCTTTAACAAGGCAATCAATGGAGTATTGATCTCCCTATAGTCTTTGATAAATTTTCTATAGTAACCAGTAAACCCCCAAGAATGCTTGCAATCCTTTAGCATCTTTAGTTGTAGGCCACTCTAACATGCAAAAAATCTTCTAGGGATCGGTAGCGATGCCTTCTTTGGATATGATATGCCTTAAATTCTCCCACCTATCTTTGACCAAAGGAATATTTTGAACATTTGATAAATAATTTATTTTCTTGAAGGGTCCAAAATATTATCTCAAGATAAGCCTAGTGATTCTTCCATGATGAGCTATAGATCAAGATGTCGTCAAAGAAGACTAATACAAAGTGCTGCAAGAATGGTTGAAAGACATCATTCATAAGAAAGTTGATGGAGCATTTGTCAACCTAAAGGGCATAATCAAGAATTCATAATGGCCTTTGTGGGTTCCAAAAGCTGTTTTTAGAATATCATCTTTATAAACTCAAACTTGATGATAGCATAATCTGAGGTCTAACTTAGAGAACTAAGTAGCTCCATGTAGCTCTCCAATAGCTTATCAATAGTTGGGATTGGAAATTCATCCTTGATGGTGATGTTGTTTGGAGCTCTATAATCAATACACATCTGCCAAGATCCATCCCGCTTCCACACCAGCAGCATTGGTGATGAATAAGGACTATTGCTTGGTCGAATAATGCCATTAGCAAGCATTTCTCGTGATTGTTGCTCAATTTCTCCCTTTTGATAATATGGGTAATGGTAGGACCGAATATTCGAAGGATAGTTGCCAAGCAGAAGAGGAATCCAATGATCATGAGCTTGACAAGGAGGTTGTATTGTAGGAGTCAAAAAGATGTCTTCATAGGCTTCTAGTAGGTTCTGCAACTCCGGAGGCAAGGGTTATTCTGGCACTACCTTTTTTATAGAATGTAGTCATATATATTGCAGTTCCTTCCTTTGCCAAGTCCTTTTCGATTGAGTGGTTGCTCACAATTTGTGTGGCTGGAGCTCTAGATCCTTTTAGTGAATATTGTTGTCCCTAAATTGTAAAGTGCATAGGTAGCTTCAAGAAATCCCAAATTATGGGTCCAAGAGTACGAAGCCAGTTGACTCCAAGCACCGCCTCACAACCCTCAAGAGGAAGTATGTATAGATCTATCTTAAAATGAAAATCTTGAATAGTATTTGATAGGTTAGAGCATTTACCACTTGTTGCTAACTTGTCCTCATTAGCAACCATTACTTCAAAAGATTTTTCCTCCATGGGTTGGCATTGAATTCTTTTAACAGAAGTAGGGTTGATAATTTGAGTGTTTTCGGAGTCGATGAGAGTAGAAATTGGTTGACACACTTGATTAGCCCCTTAACTTGCATTATTTGGGAGGATAAATCCTAAACCCTAATTCTAAACACTATTTATTAGAGGCAAAGACACATTTTATCCAGCTTTTCAATATCCATAATATACTTAGTTATCATAATCAAATAGTATAATTTATTCAGCCCTTTATACTCATCCTAGATCAATCTCATTACTTATATTAAAGGTAAAATCATATTCCTCTTTTATAATAATCATATATCAAATCTTATGCACAATATCTAAAAATTAGAAATCCAAACTTCGAATCCATTCTTGCAATTTTTATCATGTCCCAACTGATCATAATGCTAAGTTCAAATACCTTTTAAGTCATAGTCCATAGTGATTATAATCTAAATTTCGATATCACTCATATCATATTCTAATCACTTATGTCACAATTCCAAGTGATCATAATCTAAATTTCGATATCATTCAATCATGTCCTAATAACCTCCATGTTATTTTCTAACCACTTGTATCACAATCCCAAGTGATTTAAGTTTCGATATCATTCTGTCATATCCTAATAACCATCATGTTATTTTCTAATCACTTATATCACAGTTCCAAGTAATCATAATCTAGGCTTTATACCATTTTATCACATCTCGAACCCAGTACCAGGATCGGCTATGCGACTGGCTGCACAAATCCTAGGTATTATTCTAGAGATCATGTTAGGCTTAAGTCACGAAATTCTTATCAATTTCAGAAATTAAATTTAATTAACCAAACACCATTAAAATAATTTAATAATAATAAAATAATTAACTTGTTCAATTCATGATTATTAAATGATCAACTTGTTTGTTACATGGATATAAAAAATAGAATTAACTAAACAATCAAAAATTCTAGTACTTGAGATCTCATGCTCGACTCAACCCTTGCTATGCATTCTGCGACTCTGAAAAAATAGAAAAGTGGGGAGTGAGCTTTACAGCCCAGTAAGAATCCATAGTCACACCAATAATAATATAGTTTGAAAATAACAGGAAAATAATAGTATATCATATCATGTAACCAAAACAACTCAATTACCATATATAACAAAATCTTTGGTAGAATCATGTTTCCTTTTCATGTTCCAATTTAGTTATTCTTCCTTTTTAGAATTCTGGACTAACCATGGTCATGCTTTAGCCCATGACTGGCAATTTCAGTATCACACTTCAGCCTGTGATGGACAATCTCATTGTCACAGTTCAGCCTGACTGGTAATCTTATTGTCACAGTTTAGCCTGTGACTAGTAATCTCATTGGTATACTCCAGCCTGTGACTGGCAATCTCATTATCACACTCCAACTGTGACTAGCAATTTCATTGTCACACTCCAGCCTGTGACGGGCAATCTCATTGTTATACTCCAGCCTATGATTGGCAATTTTAGTAATCACGATCCCACGGTATGGTTAGTCTAAACATCCCTTCTTCTTGATTATCACTTTATCAAATCTCAAATATATTTTCAAATCATATTTTTTTCAAGATTTACAATAATCGGTATCATAATCCAAACCATCCAAATAGTCATGTTTGATAGGAATATATCATACGAAAAATATAAATAGCAGTACCAGCAATCATAATTATCCATCATGAGAAATTAAAATATATAATGCATAAACAATCATGCATGCCAATGCTCATGTCCAAGGATCAAAATCATGCTATGTAAAATATATTTATAAACTGGTGACCGTGTCAGAAATTTTTACCTTTATCGATGACAAACTAACACATTAGATACCAATCTGCACTCGGATCTCGATATAGGTGCTAGGAGATTTGTTCGATGTTCCTTGTCCGGAAAATATCTTCCTACAATAATAATATTAATAATTAATTCTATTATAAATCCAAACCTTCTACCCGGATTCTATCAGTGGTCTATTCACTGATTTCTAGTCCCAACTTTATAATTTTCTAATCCCTAGAAGAGAGATTTTTAGATTTTTCTTTTCAATATTTATTTATTTATCTTGCTCTTTCTTTTTTATCTTTCCTCTTTTCTCTCTTCTCTACCTCTCTCTCTTCCTCTCTTTTCTTTCTCTGTCTTCTTTCTTTCTTTTTTCCTTCTTTTCCTTTTTTTTCTCTTCTTTTTCTTCTTTTTCTTTTTCTTCTCTTCTTCTTTTCCTTCCCTGTTCCTTCTTTTCTTCTTGGCTCGGCCACCAAGCCTTCAATGAACCGAGGGAGGGGAAGAGGAGGAAGGGTGGCAATTCGTCAAGGCATAGATGGATGAAGGAAGTCGGATGGCATGGCCACCGGCATCCATCCCCCATGAAGAGGCCGAAAGGTCCAAAGAAAACGGCATTGCCCCTTATCGCTTTAAGAAATTTGATCGAGGAAAGGCTTACCGGTGATGGCAGACCACGGTTGGCCACCAGAGTTGGGGAAGATGTCAATAGGGCTCGATCTCTACTTCCATAGGGACGATGAGAGGGGGTTTTTAAAGAAAAATTGGAAAGGATTTCTCGTCATACAGGAAACTAACTCGACTGACCGAGAGTCCCATTCAACTCCATGCCACTGGTCGTCTCCTCCCTTCCCATGGTATCCCTCCAACTCCAGTGATCGTTTCGGTTGAATCAAGCAGGGGAATGAGATCCTCTGTTTCGGTGAGTTCTTTTTTTTTTTTTCCTTCTCCCGCTTGGCCGACCAGAGGACCCGTGCTCTCCCCCCCAAAGTCCCAAGGATCTCGTCGGAAAAAGGTTGGTTGGGGCTGCGGTCCATGGCAGTGCGGCCTTCGGTCCCTATCCGGCATCCAACGACGATGGCGGTGTCGGAGAACCAAAGGGATTCTCTTCTTTTTTTTCATGGATTAATCTCTCCGTTCGACCCAAAACTCAGATAGTCCGGGATTCATGGAAAGGAGGAGACCCCTCATAGTCGGAAAAATTCGATTCCGGCTCGATTTGGTTTCCTTCTCAAAGGAGGAGAAGACTGCTATCGGGAGTCTTCTTCCTCTGGTTCTATTCTTTCCCCCCTTTTTTTGGGTTATTGCAATGAAAATCTCGGGCTAAATAAGGGGTGGCCTTAATATACGATGTTGGGCAATTTGCTTCTCTTCTTGTAGAAGAGCAAGACCAGTCACTGCAAATATTAAAGCAGGATAAAAAATCCATACATCATGCTTTAAATCCTCTCTTAAGCCACTAATAAAGCAGCTGATGAAGAACTCCTAAATTAGCCTAGTTGTGCAATTTGCGAGCTTCTCAAATCGTGCTTAGTAATCTCGAACCGATTGAGTAGGGCCTTAACGCAACTTTATTAGTTCTACCATATAATCTTAATGTATACTTGGATTGAAACGTGTGGAAAAAGCTTCAGCAAACTTTGTCAAGATATAATTCCACAGTTATTTTCAAACCACCAGAACCATTGTCAAGTTTCTTTCTCTAGGTGATAGGATCAAAGTGGTACCTTTTGGATTTTAGTATTTTATTGAACTTGAAAAATTGCTTTGCCCCATAAATCTATCCAATAGGATTATCAAAGCAAGAAAATTCCAATTGAGTGACCTGTAGGCATAAACAAGGTAGTACGGATTGCACTATATGGGTACCAAATCAAGACTCGGTACATGGGATGTACTGAGTCTCAATATGCTGAACTAACCCTGTACCAGATGCACTGACATTGTACCAATATGGTACTGGACCTACCGGTATAGGGTCTATAATCAAGATTGCAAATGTTGGTCATAAATCGAGGTTGGGCATGGTAAAACATGAGCACAAGAGGAGCCATGAGAAGTTTACCTACCTTCAACAACATGCATCTACCCAATTGTGGATTGATAATTAATGGATTCAAACCATTCCCACATTATGAATTTAGTCTTAAGGCTCTATTTTTTTAGCCCTTTGTTCTATAAGTTATTGAAGGTGTAATATTTTTTGAGTGATTTATTTTTGCTAAGGTGAATTTCGAGAGTCCAAATGGTTTGGGATAAAGAGTTTGAAAAGCTTTTTTTAACTGTGGATGGAACCTTGTTAAGAAATGCTAATGAGGAAGGATAGTGTAGCTGACCTTCAAGTTTTGGTAAGGCTTGATATTGGCTTCATTGACTCTAGTATTTTTGACATTTTACAATCAGTTGAGTATAACTAGGCTATCTCAATTTCTCATCTCTACATCCACTTTGAGCGCTCTTATAACCTGGAGAATGCATATGATCAATGGTGCAATCTAGTTTTGTCCCTGGTAGGAGCAGCCATCAGAAAATGTTTTAGAGACCACAAGATGTAAACTCTGGCCTTTTAAGATAAATATAATTAAACTTAGTTCCAATTGTTGAAGTGTAAGTTATGAGGGATATCTTCAACTTCAGGTTTGTTCTGGACTTATTCAAGATATTAAAGATCTTTCTGGTTTTCTTTTTATTATGTTTGGTAGTTGTTGTGATGGATTTCTTTTGTGGTTGACAGATTGTTGCAAGAGATTTCATATAAGTTTCTTAGTTCATTTCTTCAGGTAGCAATTCTTGTAAAGCTAATGAAGTGATGATGCATTGCTATGAAGATTATGCAATTGCAATGTACCTAAATTGCCATCCATACAGTTCTTATTTCCCATTCCTGTTGAATAAAAAATTTAATTGGATACTCCATAAAACTCTGCCACTAAAACAAACTGTCATGGAATATTATTAGGTGGTCCTATATTTTTTGTAATGGTCCTCCCATAAGGTGAATCAGCAGAATTTGATGAGTGTAGCTTGGGAAAACCATTGTGATTTAGTTCCTCCTATAATTCTCACAAAGTGTTCTTTAGAATAGCATAATGCTGTCCCCTTGGTTCTTTTTATGTCCATGGAATCCACTTAATGCAAAGTACAACTATGTGACAGATCAAAAATCTTGTATTTCAGTGTGGCCTCCTGCTAAACATGGAATAATTAAATCTAACTGTTACATTTTTCAAGAGCTAAAATCCTTTGAGGTATGCCTTCGTGCAGTGGTAATTTTACTCCATTATGACCTGGGTATCATGGGTTCAAAACACAGAAACAGCCTTTCTGTACATGGGGTTAAGGCTATCTAAACTCCATAGTGGCAGGAGCCTTATGCATTAGGATGCCCTTTTTTCAAAGAACTGAAATCCTTTGAGTCGCAGCTTAGTTATGTGCGGTGGCTAAATGTCTACTAGTGGAGCAGCGCTGGCAATTTATAGCCAACCTGCTTAAATATAAGTGTGGAGTAAAATTGTTTGATTCTGGGCTCTGTATAGGTCAGGCATCGGTAGCCCACACATCAAATAGGTTGAGCATGAGTAGCATCAACATGACTTGCTGGATAAGTATTTTGATATAATGGTTAACATTTTACAATACCTCTATATATTAATATAATATATATTGAGCTCTTAACTTGTTTAAGAATTTTGCTGCTCTGCCCACATGTTGTATACATTTATTTATAGTGAAAAATTGGGGAATTTATTTATAGTTGACATTTTAATATAAACATGGAATTTCAAAGAAAAATTGTGGCCAAGGCTGCCAAAATAATTATATAGTCCAGTTGGATGTTTGGTTAAGGGGATTTTATTGGCATGTATTTTACTGTTTTTAATTGTTTACATACACCTTTGTATCCTTTTTACTTCTATTAATGTCATCTGTCATCTTTATTCCAGTAACAGTATAACTTTTTTGCTTTTTGACTTGGCTCTGGTCTAAGTTTACTAGAATCAATGGTATAGAAACTGCCCGGATTGTTTATGATTGCTACTCTGATATTGTGCTCCACTCCTGCATCCCATTTTCCCACATCTTCACCATGATTTTTGTTATTTCACCCAGATACATAGATTCCTTGATACTGCATATTTTGGCTATCCTACCGGCACCTTTGCATTGACATTCTCCTTACTCACTGGTGCTTGCAAATTTGATGTTTTCGTGGACATATACCTGACCTTTTCTTTTTCCTACTAAAGTTATGCTCCTCGGTGAAATATGTGATTCTATATATGCTCCTCATGCTGTGCAGAGTCAACACCAAGAAGATACTCACGCTTATCCATTCGCCAAAGGCTACAGGTTGCCATAGATGTGGCTAGTTGTTTGTTCTACCTTCATCATGAAAAAGGCCTGCCTCATGGAAATCTAAAGCCAACAAATATACTCTTGACTGGTCCTGACCTCACTGCTCGGCTGACAGACTTTGGTCTTCATCGACTTATGACACAAAGTAGCATTGCTGAGCAGATGCTACATTTGGGAGCACTAGGATACTGTGCACCTGAATTAGCTACTACAAGCAAACCATTCCCATCATTCAAGGCTGATGTCTATGCATTTGGGGTGATACTAATGGAACTGATAACCCGAAGAAGTGCCGGTGATATTATTTCAGGCCTATCTGGGGCAGTTGATCTTACTGATTGGGTTCAGATGTGCAATAGGGAGGGGCGTGGAACAGATTGCTTTGACAAAGACATTGCTGGCTTGGAGGAAGCTTCAAGGGTGATGGATGATCTGCTTGCTGTATCTCTTAGATGTATTCTTCCTGTAAATGAGAGGCCTAATATCAGGACAATCTTCGAAGATCTTTGTTCCGTAACAATGTGAATTTTTGTTTTGTACATGCTATTGGAATTAAAGTTTCCCTTGTTCCCTTTTGGGTGGTTCAAATTTAGTGTAAAAAAAGTAGATCCATTGATTGAACCGTTTTGAGTTTGGGGGTGGAGTTGAAGGGAATGTAATCTGCTTCTTACCTGTTGTGTTGCTGCATCTGCAGTCTTTTACATCTGGTTTGCATATCAGGCTCCAAAATGAATTTGTTGCAATATTTTAATTCTCACATCAGAATTATCGACTTATTGTGGCATTATATGAATTCGTAACTATAGCTGGCAATCGTAAGGCAATAACTGGTAACCTGCACTCCTTACGTATATCTGTTTGCCAATCCAGCTATAGAAAAAAAGTCATTTGCCTTCAGTTTTTGAGAGACATGGAAATTGCTACGGATGATAAATAAATGCAAGTTGTCAAAAGCTGGGAGAAATAATGCATGGAAAATATCCAGAATGCTCTACCATTTTTTTCACTCATCCAGAAATCAAGCTTGGAATCTAAAAAGTTGTATGTGGTTTGCTAGCATGTCATGACATAACTGATTTATACTCAAAATTCTTTGGGAAAGTTTATGCTAGCCATTTACTTGGAGAGAGGTCTCTTTCTCAACCATATGTGCAAGCCTACAGTTCATTATTTAAATATTTTTTGTGACATATATCTTTTCCAGGAATTATGAGATCTTCGGTCACTCGAGTTTCTACAGTCCAACTCTTCTAAAGATGTCGCCACTTTTCTGGAAAGTCCAGAGGCATAAAAGGCAGAACTGAAAAGAATGAAAAAAAGTAAAAGAAGTCAAATTATACAGAAAAATCAAAAGGCTATAACAAAATTTAGCTTCCACGGCCAGACCAGTTCATATACCTACAGCCATCAATTAAATACAGTATTAAACATGACATAGTTCAAGAAAATGCATTAATCTACAGAGGTTACACTGGTATGGAAGCAATATGCATTGCATATATCTAATTTGAATTATACCATGCGAATTTCTGCTTATGTAAGCTTATGTAGGGTATAATGTATATATTGTCCACATTTAACCTAAATGTTCTCCGTATAACTTCCTAGTTGATAGTCTCTCTTCTTCTTAGAAAGGATTTAATTATGCTGGCCATTCAAAAAATATATAAAATTAAAGAATGAAATAGAGTGACGATTCCTCATAAAGATTGAAGTTATGCCTTTGCACTAACGTATGATTTTAGCTCACACTGAACTGGGCGATACTGAATCCGTTTCAAGAAATCACTATTGCAGTGAGGGATATAAGTTCTAAATATACATCACGCAAATGATTCCGTTAAAGGATATGCATTTTGGTTTGGGTTTAGAGACTTTGACATTAGCACATGTATCATTTTGTATCACTTTTTAGGAGCACATAAAGTCATTGAGTTTTGCTACAATTAGAGTCACGTAATCTAATGAAAAATCCACCAATGTTTTCACTTATTTTAAAACGAGGATAGAAAGAGCTTCGAAGCAAATATGATTTTACTAAAAAAGAAGGCATACCAAAAAATAGCAGATGATGAAAGCATTTATATTGTCAAAGAGGATAAGTTACCACCTTTGTCACGCTATCTTGGATAAGTTGGATTTACTCCTATATCCATGATATTCATATTTTAAATATTCATTAGATCGTTATTAAAATTTTTATACACCTCAACTATTTTTATTTTGTGGAGGCTTTCAACTACAGTGGTTGATAAAGTTTTAGGAGGTTGTTACCTAGTATCCAAGTTGTAGTCCTACCCTCACACTAATTTCAGCTAGAATTACTTCTCCCATCTTAATATCTTTGTTTTGTAAATTATTTGATGTGGGATCATACCATTCATGAATCAAATTGTTGTAGGATATTTACTCAAAAAAAAAAAGATTAAAGATTCAACTTTCTCTTAGGGAAAACTCTCAGTAAGGAAATAGATTGGTTCAAACATCTTTGCTGGTTTAACTTCATTTCTGGGGAGTTGCATCTCTCTAGCCAGATACACCAATAGGCTATGTAAGTGAGCTAAACCCAACAAACTCATGATCTAGGATTTACTTGGTCTGGTCTCCAAATTGTCTAGAGGTTAGGAATTTCGAAGGAAAATCCTGCAGGCCAGCAAGTGCTCCAAGATCTCTGCAACCTTTCTTCCTGAGATTCTCTGCATCAAGGATCTTCTCTTGGCAAACCAAATAGTTGAAAATCTTGACCTGGCTTGGAACATGAATTTCTAAATTTTCTAACTTTTCAATTTCCAAATGACCTAATTATATTTCTCTTCTAGACTAAACTTCTATATTACAAAATGGTTTTGACTTTGTTGGATTTTGAAAAGGAGTTCTAATAACAAATTCTCTTATCCAAAATCGAAATTAATGATTTGTCAGCCATAATAAAATTTAAGCTAACTAAATTATCATATAATATATCAAATATGTCATAAAAAACTCATTAAAAGATACTTAGTCAGTAATTAAATTTTTTGAAAATTTATTTCATATCTAAAATCTTTAGTAGTAGTCATAGGCATTCAAGCCTAATAACTAGTCATCACGGGAGTATTAAAAATGGAAGAACTTTCCACGGTACCTATCCCATTGCCATTGCCCACTAACCACTTGATATTGGGATATTCATCTCTTATCTAATGGCAACACATAAGCATATACCCATATAAAATATATTTTTAAAAAGAACATCCAAAATATACCTTCTTCCACGTTGTCAAAATCAAGGCCTTTCAAGGAAATGAGGCTAGAGTCCCCTTTTCTTTTTTTTCACTTCATTTTTTAATGCTGTTGCCAATCTCGCCGCTGCGGCCTGTAACTTCAGAGCTGGTGGCAGGATCAGACCATCTCGCCTCAAGGTCTCCGGGCTCCCGATCCTGCAAGATAAGGTCAGAAACCCTGGCCGGGATCCTGGCAAGGGAGCTCCGACGGTCAAGTTAGAAAACGGCGAGATGGAACAGAATCTCCAAGGTGGGCCCCCGAAAGAGTCCCAGGCTTAGAGATTATCTAAACAAAAAGGGTCTTTGGAAGAGTGGAAATTGAGCCAAGTTCCTTCACCGAGCTTGTGCCAAGGACCCCTCTCGGGATCTTGGATCCCACTCTTGGTGCCTTTTTCTTTTCCCGGCCTTTTTTTTTCCTTTTACCTGGTTGTCCGCTCTCCCCATCCTTTTATCCCATCACGCTGCCTCCGGCCTCTTCGCTTTCACCTCCTTCTCTCTCTCTCCCTCTTTCCCCTTTCCCCTTCGGGTCCAGGAACCCGGTGGCCTCCTTGCCTTGCTTGCCGAGCCCAGCGAGGAAAGGGTAGAGCGAGGATACCGACCAGACCTTGGGCCGAGCGCGAGTGCTCTCCTTCCCAGGCGTCGACAACGTCTGTTACCGGGTCCTGTTTGCCAGGACTTCGCCTCTCGGCTACGGAACCCGTCGGGCCGGTGTAAACGAGGCTTCGCACGTCGCTGCCGACCGTACCGGCGCTCCTCTCGAGGTGCAGCACGCTCTGCTCGAGGGGCGGTCTTGGAACTCGTGCCCCTGCTTCTCGGCAGCCTCACCATGCAAGGTAGCCGGCCTCGGCCAAGGTGGACCCCTCCTGGGCGGACACCTGGCGGAGAGGTAGAGGGGCGCTCGACTTCGGCCGAGGTGGACCCGTGTCCGGGCGCCACCTGGCGAAGGAGCAGGAAGGCCCGGCTTGACCTCGACCGAAGTGGAACCGTCTCAGGGCGCCACCCGGCAAGGGAGCAAGGGGCCGCCGGCTTCGACCGAGGTGGACCCCTCATAGACGGACACCTGGCGGAGCGGCAGAGGGGTGCTCGACTTCGGCCGAGGTGGACCCGTGTCCGGGTGCCACCTGGCGAAGGAGCAGGAAGGCCCGGCTCGACCTCGGCCGAGGTGGAACCGTCTCAGGGCGCCACCCGGCAAGGAAGCAAGGGGCTGCCGGCTTCAGCCGAGGTGGACCCCTACTGAGCGGACACCTGGCGGAGCGGCAGAGGGATGCTCGACTTCGGCCGAGGTGGACCCGTGTCCGGGCGCCACCTGGCGAAGGAGCAGGAAGGCCCGGCTCGACCTCGGTCGAGGTGGAACCATCTCAGGGCGCCACCCGGCAAGGGAGCAAGGGGCCGCCGGCTTCGACCGAGGTGGATCCCTCCTGGGCGGACACCTGCGAGCGGTAGAGGGGCGCTCGACTTCGGCCGAGGTGGGCCCGTGTCCGGGCGCCACCTGGCGAAGGAGCGGGAAGGCCCGGCTCGATCTCGGCCGAGGTGGAACCGTCTCAGGGTGCCACCCGGCGAGGGAGCAAGGGGCCGCCGGCTTCGGCCGAGGTGGACCCCTCCTGGGCGGACACCTGGCGGAGCAGTAAAGGGGCGCTCGACTTCGGTCGAGGTGGACCCGTGTCCGGGCGCCACTTGGCGAAGGAGCAGGAAGGCCCGGCTCGACCTCGGCCGAGGTGGAACCATCTCAGGGCACCACCCGGCGAGGGAGCAAGGGGCCGCCGGCTCCGGTCGAGGTGGACCCCTCCTGGGCGAACACCTGGCGGAGCGGCAGAGGGGCGCTCGACTTCGGCCGAGGTGGGCCCTTGTCCGGGCGCCACCTGGCAAAGGAGCGGGAAGGCCCGGCTCGACCTCGGCGGGGTGGAACTGTCTCAGGGCGCCACCCGACGAGGGAGCAAGGGGCCGCCGGCTCCGACCGAGGTGGACCCTTCCTGGGCGGACACCTGGCGGAGCGGCAGAGGGGCGCTCGACTTCGGCCGAGGTGGGCCCTTGTCCGGGCGCCACTTGGCGAAGGAGCGGGAAGGCCCGGCTCGACCTCGGCCGGGGTGGAACCGTCTCAGGGTGCTACTCGACGAGGGAGCAAGGGGCCACCGGCTTCGGCCGAGGTGGACCCCTCCTGGACGGACACCAGGCGGGGCGGTAGAGGGGCGCTCGACTTCGGCCGAGGTGGACCCGTGTCCGGGCGCCACCTGGCGAAGGAGCAGGAAGGCCCGGCTCGACCTCGGCCGAGGTGGAACCGTCTCAGGGCGGTACCCGGCAAAGGAACAAGGGGCTGCCGGCTTCGGTCGAGGTGGACCCCTCCTGGGCGGACACCTGGCGAAGGAGCAGGAAGGCCCGGCCCGACCTCGACTTCGGCCGTGGTGGAGCCATGTCCGACCTCGCTGGACCGTTCCCGTTCTACCGAAAAAATTCACGTGGTGCGGATCATGCCCGATGAATTTGAGACACGCTACGTCATCGTAACGGCTGTAACAAATGCCATTACATTTCATGCCTCTTTTGGGTATAGCCAATGACATGCCTTTATGTTACATTTGATGCATCGCCAGACAATCATGAATGATAATGTAGATTACCTACAAGATAGATTATCACTGGATAGATTACTATTTGGTATATACAAGTAATATTGTGTAATGTTAATTATTGTATTTGATATAATAATCAGATTACTAGTAATGTAATATCAAATTATCAAAATACCCATAAACCAAATCTATTAAAAATTATATACTATTACATGTTTAGCTTGAAGATTTTATATTTATAAATAATAATACCTTATTTAATAAATTTTACTAAAAGAGATAAAATAAATTATAAAAAACCCAAAACCCATTACTAAATCTGGTCTTTATAATGATCCATTTCCATTTTGTTGTGCTAACAACTAGAATGGATAACCATTGTTTGATAAATGAGTCTATAACAAAATGGGAACCGCTTGTTATTTGGGATATTGAAAAAAGAAAAAAAAGGAAGTTCTAATTTTTCTTTCCAAATTATGTTTTTTTCCAATTTCATGCCAAAATTTTTGTAGAACCATCATGCGAGAAAATTATGAACTAAATACACACATAAAAAATAGAAAATATACTTTGCGCGATTGTTGATTCATGCGAATTTTTGAAGCCAGGAAACTTTTTTTTTTGGCTTTCAAAAGAATTAGAAGGAGATTGTTTAAATCAAGGAGATGAGAGCCATGATATAGAAACCAAAGAAGAATGTTAATTAGATGAGAAATCTTTGAAAAATCCTTTTTTTTGAAATAGAAATATAAGAGTTGCTAAAATAGCGATCTCATAGAATCAAATAGCTAACAAAATTTAACCAAATAACAAATAAATCCATGGAGCCGTGATCCTAGAGGCTGTGGACCTTGAAAACGGTATTCCTGATAAACCCTGTACATAGGAATGAATCATGTTCTTAGAGCGGTGTTTCACACACCTTGGTTCAAGTCCTATTCAATCTTTTTTTTACTCTTTATAATTATTTTATAATACTAAAAAAAATTTATAAGCAACATCGGTATTGTTCTTTTCTCTATTGATTTTCCTCCAACAATCTAAGAAGGAGATTTTTGGTAGAACAAGAAAACTACTATTGATTTCTTAAAGATTTATATTCATCATAGAACATCAAAATTTTAAATATTTATCATTGAGAGATTGTTCCTTTTATAAATTTTAGATTTATCAAAAAAGTTATTTGCATTAAAAATAGTATAAATTATTTTATATAATTATTAAAAATTATATAGAGTTTTTATGTGATTCTAATTTTTTGTAGAATTTTTTTGAATCTTTAAAACTTGTGCAGAAATTTTTTGTTGACTTAAAAAACAGTGAGAAAAATGCTTAACTACTTTAAAATCCAAGAAAAAAGTTTCTACAACCTTAATTTCTTATTAAATTAATTTTTGTAGTTTTTAAATCATGTGCAAATTTTTTTATAACTTTAAAATATGTGCAAATATTTGTTTATACCTTCAAAAATTGGGTAAAAATTTCTGAACTTTGAAATTAGTTAACTATTCTTCCAAATTGTTGCTATCTTAAAAAACAAGCAGAATCATATAATTATTTTATTTATCATAAATTTTACTTTTATTGTCATTTTTTATTACTAGAATTGCATTATTCTAAGCCATTAATTAATTACTCAAATATATCAAGCTAATCCCCATAAAACTTGTGTTTGCAAAATCAATTAAATAACCTGATGTGGCAAAACCACTGACGTGGGTAGCTGACAGGCGCCACATTAAGGAAGACCGCCACGACGGATGCCAAGGCGACACCTCAATTCGAAGCAATTTGCCGAGCTGAGCTGAGCTCTTCCAGGACAGCAGGTCGAGCTTAGTCCTCTGCCAGGTCGAGCTCGTGAGCTCGACGCTTAGAACAGAGCCGCTTTCCACCCTCCAGAGTGAGACCCTCGGAGGTTAGTGCCCTGTGGTCGAGGTCGAACCAAGAGCTCGCCCGTCGATGTAGAGCCTCTCCGAGCGCGCGCCCTTTGGACCGGGTCCGTCCTCTGCCCTCCAGAGCGAGACCCTCGGAGATTAGTGCCCTGCGGTCGAGGTCGAGCCGAGAGCTCGCCCGCCGATGTGGAGTCTCTCCGAGCGCGCGCCCTCTGGACTGGATCCGTCCTCCGCCCTCCAGAGCGAGACCCTCGGAGGTTAGTGCCCTGCGGTCGAGGTCGAGCCAAGAGCTCGCCCACCGATGTGGAGCCTCTCCGAGCGCGCGCCCTTTGGACCGGGTCCGTCCTCCACCCTCCAGAGCGAGACCCTCGGAGGTTAGTGCCCTGCGGTTGAGGTCGAGCCAAGAGCTCGCCCACCAATGTGGAGCCTCTCCGAGCGCGCACCCTCTAGACTGGGTCCGTCCTCCGCCCTCCAGAGCGAGACCCTCGGAGGTTAGTGCCCTGCGGTCTAGGTCGAGCCAAGAGCTCGCCCGCCGATGTGGAGCCTCTCCGAGCACGTGCCCTCTGGACCGGGTCCGTCCTCCGCCCTCCAGAGCGAGACCCTCGGAGGTTAGTGCCCTGCGATCGAGGTCGAGCCAAGAGCTCGCCCGCCGATGTAGAGCCTCTCTGAGCGCGCGCCCTCTGGACCGGGTTCGTCCTCCGCCCTCCAGAGCGAGACCCTCGGAGGTTAGTGCCCTACAGTCGAGGTCGAGCCAAGAGCTCGCCCGTCGATGTGGAGCCTCTCCGAGCGCGCGCCCTCTGGAACGGGTCCGTCCTCCGCCCTCCAGAGCGAGCCCCTCGAAGGTTAGTGCCCTGCAGTCGAGGTCGATCCAAGAGCTTGCTCGTCGATGTGGAGCTTCTCTGAGCGCGCGCCCTCTGGACCGGGTCCGTCTTTCGCCCTCCTTCACCAAGGCGACCGCACGAGCTTGGAGCGCCCAGATCGGAGCAAACCCTGTCGTCCCAGGACATCGGCGAGCTACCCGAGGACCACGGAATGGCGCCCCCCATGCCGCCATAACTACCTGTCCGGCCGTACTTCCAAGGGATGGGCCAGCTAGAGAGCACGCACCCCTAGGGCAGCAGCCCCCGGATCTAAGCTCTGCCAGACTTCCCGAAATGGAGCAACCAGAGAGGATGTCAGATGGAATGGAAGCTTCCCCTACCACCTGTCAGGAAAGGTGTCCCGTCCACGGCATGGAATTCTGACCCATGCGCCTGCCAACCTAGCGAGGATCCCGAGGTAGACTCCCAACGGCCAGTTTTCAACTACAAAGAATGATCGGCACCCCCAGAAGGGGGAGGTAACAATGGAAAAACATACAAGTAGAAAAGAACTACAGTCCACCACCAACACAAGCGCAAGCTCAACCAAGAGAGCAAAGCGCCACCACCAACACCACGGTCGAGGGAAAACCACCGGGAAACAAGGAGAAGCAGAGTGACAGAGAACCCCTCTGTCACTAATCCCTGTTTCGCAGGTCCAGGAGCAGAGGACCATAAGATAGTAAAAGGAGCGCACTGCGACGCGGTAACTACGGGCCACGACGATCTTGGCGGCAACAATATGTAATATTAAAATATATTTTATAATAACACAATATATTATATTATATTATATTATAAGAGAAATGAAGAAGTGGTGGATAATATTGTCTAAAAGATTATCTAAGAGATGGTGATATAGATTACCACCCCATCCAGAGGTAATCCAGATTACCGGACAAGATTGATTGCCATCCAAAAAAATATATCAAATATGGTTATGTGGTGAGATCCTATTAAATTACCAGTAATCTGGATAGATTACTTGCTACCAAATGCAACCTTAGAAAAATACAAATGCTTATAAATATTAATGAAGATCATAGTGGGACCACGGTAAAGCATGGTGGCAGTGAGTGGTAGCAAGGGGAAGCTCGATAGCATGGAGAGGCATCAGGAGGGGGTGTGGGAGCTCGGTAGTGGCACAAGCATTGATGGTATCGGCACTAGCAGGAGCAGGAAGGAGAGGTGGTGGTGCAGACACCCGGGGGCATGGGAGCTCGATGACAGTACAGGCAGTGGCGAGAGTGAGAACGAGGGGAGTTAGGAGGGTGGTATGCGAGCCCGGTGGCGGCACAAGCACCGATAGGAGCAAGAAGGAGAGGCGGCGATACAAGCACCAAGCGGGGTGGGAGCTTGATGGTGTACAGCGCGGTGACAAGAGTGGGAACAAGAGGCACGGGGGGGCATGGGAGCTCGGTAGTGGCTCAAGCACCAACAGTACAAGCATCGATGGGAACAGGAAGGAGAGGTAGCAGTACATATGCTGGGGTCCATGGGAGCTTGGCAACGATATAGAGGAGGGCAAGGGAATATGAAGAGCCAAGCAGGAAGGGAAAGGGGGCAAGGAAAGATGAAGAGCCAAGCAGGAAATGAGAGAAATTTAGGCACGAGGGGATTTTTTTAAGGATAATTATTAGCGAATATACAATGCTATTGCTAATATTTTTTTCAATCAATAATAATGTATTATAGATTACAAAATTTTGTGGTTAATAATCTTTGCCAGTAATACCTAAATTTATGAGATTTTATTAGCGACGGCCACATGCTGTTGCTAAAGGTAAAAATATTGTTGCTAATATATATTTTTTGTCAAAGGAATAATATATTATTAGGATGGCATGCTAATAGTTATATTTGCATCACTAAAACTCTTTTCCAAATAATAAATTTTAAAAATTTTAAAAAAATTATTAGCAATATTTTGTGCCGCCAGTAATGCTGTCACAATACTATTAGTAATAGTATTTTTTACCATCATTTTTGCTATCATTATATCTTGTTATTAGCAACAGCTAAGCCGTTGCTAATACTTAATTTCCTTATAGTGATTTAGATTTTACTACGGTGCTCCAATGGATAAAATCATCTTTTTTTCTTAAAATTAAAATTCTAGCCATTCAATCTAATATCAACGATCAAGACTTATCCACCTATAGCTAGTCATGTACGTAGCTGGTGCAGTATTTTTATTGAAGTTCAGGATTATTTTGTTATCTAAAATGTGACAAAATTCATAGATGATCCTACATGTACAAAATAATGAAATAAAAAATGGAAGTTTTGAGTTGTATCTTTTGCCGGCAAAGGAGAAGAAGGGTTGAAAATAATAAAATATTATTTTAAAAAAATAATAAATATATTAGAAAATTATGATGTTGTAGTTTCTTAAATATCCTTTATAATAAAATATTGTAAAATAGCATTGTAATAAAAGCCTACTTTATTTTGAACAATTACCAAGTAATAGGTCATAAAATTCTGAATGATATCAGTACCAATATTTAAAAAAACTAAAAAAGAAATTCTAAGATATAATACTAAATGAGAATCATGCTAAAAAGAAAAAAGCTATGAAGAAAATTTTAATTTATTTTTATTATCAAAGTTGGATTCCTCCTACTATCCTTAGGAATTCATAGAGGAAGAAAAAAGCGGAGGTAGAGGAGGAAGGGATCTAGAAGCTAGGATCGTGGGTGGGGGATGTGAAACCTGGTAGGCATGGCCTCCATAGCAATAAACGGAGGAGATGGCTTTGTGGGGGTGGCAAATCACTCTTGGATTGCTCATTCAAAGGTAGGCAAATAGAAGGGGAATTAATGTTAGGGTTAGGGTTTGGTGGGTATTGTGAGGGTGGAAAGAAAAGCGGTGATCTTCGTAGATGTGGATTCCATGATAATTAATTATTTTAAAAAATAACACACTGTACCAAAATTAATTATGCAGGTTCAGATTTTTTGAATGATTATCCAAGCCTCAAGCATGAAATGACAAATTGTTGCACTAAAAGACGTGGATATTGGCAATTTTTTATCATTACTTTGATTTCTCAATCACTAAACAGAAAGTTAATCTATCACGAAAAAAAAGTTAATCTAATTATTATTATATCAATGAAGATTTTGTGTTCCAACAGAACAAAGGCATTCTAGGATAAAAGAATGATATCAAGATGGGGTCGGAATTCTAAAACATATCTCTATACGAAGAAAAGAAAAAATAAATTCATTAAAAATTAAAAAAAGAAAAAAGAAAAAAGAAGAATGAAAAGGGTAATGTGAGAGAAAAAAAAAGAAAAGAAAGAAGTGATGCTAGGGAAAGAAGAAAAGAAAAAAAAAGAAAGGAAGCTAAAAGAAAAAAAATATAAAAAAATGTATAAATAAATAAAAAAAGAAGGGAAGTGGACTAGGATGCATGATCGAGATTACTATTGGAATTATAAGGGATTACATGGCATCCCATTTCTCGAAAAATCAAGATACCTCCATTTTATAAGGTTTACAATCTTCTTATCAATAAAGTTATCATTCAAAAAATAATAAAAAAGATATAAAATGGTTGTAGTTAACTGTTGAGTTTTGTAATTTTTGAAGAACTGGATATTAATTTATTTTACAACTTGTTACCACGAGATGCATATAGTAGAAAATAATTTTTTTTTTTTTTTTTGATAAGACGAAGCATTCAAACTATAAAAGTCTAATATGAACATATCCAAGAAAGTTAGAAAGAAAAATATCACGAAGTTTATATGGGGCATCCCCCATATCAGTCCACCAAATTTTTTTTGAGTGTCGGCCACATAAAAAGCGATCCAGTCAGCTACAGAGTTCGCCTCCCGATATACATGTTGAATGATAATATCAATACAACCCAATAAGAGAGCAGTAATATCATGAAGAAAGGGATGCATCGCCTCCCTCCTTGTAGCCTCCTAAATCTAAGAAACTATACTAGCCAAGTCACCCTCGATAATGAGATGCTCAGCATGCAAAATCCTCCGGATATAAGTAATCCCAGCCCACGCACCATAAAGCTCAACTGTAGGGTCTGTCAGCTTAAAGAGGTAGCTCCCCTTGTAGCCACAAGTCCAAGCCCAAGACCTCGGGTGATAAAGCTAGCACCATTATATCCATCAGTGACACTCCCATCAAAATTGACCTTTAAAAACTGTGGAGGTGGGAGCTCTCAGGAGATGAAAACTCGTCGAGGCACTTCACGAGCAATACAGAAGCCCTAGGTCTCCATGATCGTTGAGATCACAGTCAAAATCTCATCAACATGAATACAAGCTCTCTCTATAATAACTATGGCTGAATATCTCCTAGAGCCAAAAACAATAGCATTCCTGATAAGCCAGATGTGATAACTAGTATAGGCTGTCAAAATTTCAAAAGCCCTAGCTTTGTGATTCTGATGCTCTACCTGAGCAGCTCTAATAGAGTGTGCACTCGATCCTCTATTTGCATGAATAAGCTATCCAACCTGGTCAAACACCGAACATGACAAGCCCACAGGCATAAAAAAAGAACATGCTCCAACGTCTCACCCTCCTCCCTACAACAAGGATAGGTCGATGAAAGATGCAACCTCTAATAATGAGAAAAGATATAGTAAGAAGACATCTCCATGCTACCTTCTACAAAAATAGGTTCATTCTTGGATGAACATCCAACATCCAGATCTAGCCAATATCAAGATTTCTCTGAGACTCATCATGGTACAAAAGATAATGATCACACATGACATAATTATTCTCGGAAATAAAAGAATCTCTAAATCCTGACATCATCGTTGGTATAGAGAGGAAGAGTAATAAATAAAATCATGCACCCAAAATGATATTAAAAATTGGATTATATCCTAATATGGCTGTATCGCTGACGTGGAACGTGTGTCAGATCCAGCTGGAAGCCGCAAGTGCCACGTGGATTTTTCTTTCAAAACTCCTACTCCTTCGCCAGGTGGCATCCCATGACGGGTCCACCTCGGTCGAAGTCGAGCACCTCTCTGCCACTCCGCCAGGTATCCACCCAGGAGGGGTCCGTCTCGGCCGAAGCTGGCGGTCTCCTGCTCCCTCGCCAGGTGGCACCCCAAGACGGGTCCACCTCTGCCGAGGTCGAGCCAGGCCCTCTTGCTCCTTTGCCAGGTGGTATCCCATGACGGGTCCACCTCGGTCGAAGTCGAGCACCTCTCTGCCACTCCTCCAAGTATCCACCCAGGAGGGGTCCGCCTCGGCCGAAGCTGGCGGCCTCCTGCTCCCTCGCCAGGTGGCACCCCAAGACGGGTTCACCTCTGTCGAGGTCGAGCCAGGCCCTCTTGCTCCTTCGCCAGGTGGCATCCCATGACGGGTCCACCTCGGCCGAAGTCGAGCACCTCTCTGCTACTTCGCCAGGTGTCCACCCAGGAGGGGTCCGCCTCGGTCGAAGCTGGTGGCCTCCTGCTCCCTCTCCAGGTGGCACTCCAAGACGGGTCCACCTCTGCCGAGGTCGAGCCAGGCCCTCTTGCTCCCTCGCCAGGTGGCACCCCAAGACGGGTCCACCTCTGTCGAGGTCGAGCCAGGCCCTCTTGCTCCTTCGCCAGGTGGCACCCCATGACGGGTCCACCTTGGCCAAAGTCGAGCACCTCTCTGCCACTCCGCCAGGTATCCACCCAGGAGGGATCCACCTCAGCCGAAGCTGGCAGCCCCTGCTCCTCCGCCAGGTGGCGCCCCTTGAAGGGTCCACCTCGGTCGAAGTCAGCCCTACTCTGCAAAGCCTTGGGGAGGCAGAGACACGGGTCGCGAGGTCGCCACTAGGGCCGGCGCGCACTGCACCCCGTACGGAGCGCCAGTACGGCCTGTAGTGATACACGAAACCTCGTTTACATTAGTTAAACGGGGCCCCGCAACTGAGGAATGAAATCCTTGCGGGCAGGGGCCTGAAATAGCTAGAGGCCCATCGTCAATGCCCTGAAAGGAGAGCTCCCGCGCTTGGCCCGAGGTCTCACCAGTCTTTTCCCTTTCGTGATACACGGCGGACGAGGCATGCCAGCCACTTAACTCCCGGACTCAAAGGAGAAGGAAGGGAAGGAGATCCAGAGATTTCAGGGAGCTCCCCGGAGGAGACGTGGGCTCAAGGCGGTCCGGTGGTATAAAAGGGGACGGTAAAAATGGACGGAAAGGTAAGTCGAAAAGGGGGGAGAACATCAAGAGAACGATCCGGGAGACCCCAAAAAGTCCTCAGCGTGAGCTCGGTGATCCCAGCATATGAAACCGGGCTTCAGCTCCTCTCTTCCCCACACTTCTTTCATTTACATCTCTTCTAAGCACGGGAATCCTTCGGGAACCCACCTTAGAGGTCCTGTTCCATCTTGCCGCTCTCTTACTTGACCGTCGGAGTGTCCTCGCCGGAATTCCCGGTCCGGATCTCTGACTTTGTTTTGTAGGTCCGGAAGCTTGGAGATCTCGAGGTGACAGAGTCCGAGAACCGGTGCCAGCTCACGAGCTACAGATCACCACGATGAGATCGACAATCAAAGATTAGAAAAAAAATTGATAAATAGGAGCACAAAATCAAAGATCAGAAAAATAAAAAAAATATATTGATAAAAATTGATGACATCCGAGAATAGATCCGTAATTCATGAATCAAGCATAAAATGACAGACCTGATCCGTATGAATGAAGGTCGGCCATCCAATAATTTCTCCTTCGTGCATGCACACCGCAATCAGGATATAATTTCTCCTTCGTGCATGCACACCGCAATCAGGATCGAAGCGAGGTAGATTGTCCTCAGCGTCCGACTGCGCTAAAAGCGGCCGGGTACTAATTCCGACATCTGCAGTTCCACAATCCGCACCGTATCGTGAGAAAATCTCCAGCCCAGCGTAATTATTTAATGAATTTGATTCTATCATCCACGTCGTACCTTTCGTTAGAAGGAAGCATTCACCTTCCTTCGCGTGACACCACCGTTGGATCACCCACGACACACCTCGCAAAGCGGTGGACCCTCTCATTCATCCGCCGGCACCCATCTCAAATCTAGCAGTGGATGATCCAATGGTGGCTTCGCACAAAGGAAGCCAAATCCTTGTTTCGCGCAAAAGATACAACCCTCCAAATCCCTATAAGGGCGCCCAATGCCGCCCTTTCACGTTCCTGATTTCTCCCTGAACCCTTCCCTTCTCCGTGATGTTTGTTCCCAGAGATTTATGGCGGAGGAGCCTCAGGTCGAGGGCCGAGCTCCGGCGGCTCCCCCTCTGTCGCGGCCTCGCCTCCTCGGTGACCGATCCTCCGTCACTCCCGCCGTTCGACCACAAACCGCGGCCGTACAATGGGATGCCGGGGGAGGAGATCCTCCGGAAAAGGAAGACTTTTCTCGGTCCCTCGCTCTTCTACTACTACCAGAAACCAGTAATGCTCCCCTTCCCTTTTTTCATATCACCTTCTCTTTCTCCTATTTATCTCTGGATTCCCTAGTGGCGGCGGTATCAGCACTCGGAAGGTAGAGAGTTTTGAACATGGATCGTGTTTCGATCAATCAGATCAGTCACAGATTTAAATATGCTCGACCGTTGATATGTTTCTAGAATCAAATTATTATTTTTTTTCCGGAAGAAAATAGTTGTTTTCAGTTCATCACACAAGCTCCTCTTTTCATATTGAAGAAACTATTTTAATCTTTGGATCACGAATCTAGTGCACAATCTCTTATTTGATCTAATATTACTATCGTGAGATATCCTTTTATTTTTTTAAAAAATGATTGTTAAAACAAAAATAAATGTAAAGGATCCTTCGTTTTGGTTCATCAATCTTGCGTTTATGCTTTCTCCAGCTCAACATTGTGGAAGGGAAGATGCAATATCTTTATGATGAGAATGGAAAGCGTTATCTTGATGCGTTTGCTGGAATAGTTACCGTGTCCTGTGGACACTGTCATCCCGATGTGGTGAATGCCGTGGTGGAGCAGACTAAGCTTCTTCAGCACACCACCACCATTTACTTGCATCATGCCATTGTCGAATTCGCTGAAGCTCTGGCATCAAAAATGCCAGGAAATCTGAAGGTATTATTCTTTAAAATTCTCCCAACCTTTAATATCACCACTATACTCCTTTCTGCTACGATGACGACGTGATATGATTGATTCAGTAGCATGCCTTCTCAAGTTTCTTTGGATTAATTACTTTTGAGGTGTAAAAACAATGCAAATTAGTTGTTGAATTATATTAAGGATTCTTTATATTTTTGAGATGGAAAAAAAAAACAAATAGTTTATTTTTTTGTTCCTACAAAATCATTCTGAGGAAAATGCAGGTTGTTTATTTTGTCAATTCTGGGACTGAAGCAAATGAATTAGCAATGATGATGGCTCGACTGTATAGTGGGAACTTGAGCATGATTGCCTTGAGAAATGCGTATCATGGTGGAAGTTCTGGAACAATAGGGCTGACAGCTCTCCATACTTGGAAATACCCAATCCCTCAGGTTGGTGTATTATTGATAACTGATTACATTCTACAAATAATATATCAAGAAAATTGTCCATTGTGTATCTAAAGTTAAAATATATCTTAGTACACAGGCCTTGATCCTGAAATGAACTCATGAAATGATTTTTCGTAACTGAAAAACATTTGATGTTCTTTCTTTACTTGAGGAACTTCATCATGCTATTCTTACTGTGTTAGTTTATTAATTGCAATATTAAAGTAGATTCAGTAAGTTAAAGATGGAACTATTCTATAAAAAAGAAAAAATGTACCAAGGACAAAGGTCAGATTTTGCACGGGCTTAAAGAAAAGGGAAGAATTACCAGATCTTTTCTTTTAATAGATTATCCAAGACTAATTTTTCTTTAACACATTGGAGAATAGCTGCATGTTCATAATGTATTATGTAGAAGCCATGAATATGATGCCGGGGACGTGCAATACAACTAACATCACATATACAACTACAAATGAGTACATCAAAGGAAGCAAGGAGTTGTGATAACAAGTGGAGTGATGTAAACAGTTTCAAAGAGCACCACAAAAGCCGGATAAAATAAAACAGGAAAAAAAAAAAACCTATTTGAACTTGGATAAGAGCTGCAAGAAAGCTTTTATACCTGTTGGGAGGCTATGACCATATAGGAATGACCGGCAGAACAAGCTTTATACAAGAATTTGAGGCAACCGCAATGTAGACTAGGCAAGACATTAGTATCATCCTTGTCTGCCTCTATTTGTTGAGAACAAGGTTCCCGGTACCGGTACCGGGTACCATACCGGTGGCCGGCCGGTACCGGTATAGTACCGTACTGTGCCAATACACGGTACGGCGGGATGCCTTTTTTTTTTTTTTTGTAATTTTAAGATTTTTATTTTTTTTTTAAGGGTTTAGGATTTAGGGTTCAAGAAGAATTTAGTGTTTAGGCTTTAGGATTTAGGATTTAAGGTTTAGGGTTTAGGATTTAGGATGACGTACCGGTTTAGGGTTTAGGACTAAATACTAATATTTAGGACTATTTTCAATTGAAATAAAAAATAATAATAATTAAACTAAGATTATCAGCAATTAATGAAAGTAAAATGTGGCATAAACATATAATTACATACCAATGCCTAGAATCGGGTAGAGTGATGATGTCCATAAATATAGGGATCATGTATGTACTCTGTAGGAAATTTGGCATATCCCTCTTGCCAGGCAGCATGATACTCTTCTAAGCTCATTCCAGGAGGTATGCGTGATGGATCATAACTAATCGCAGATCCATCTCTGATGTCCCGACTCTGAGAGCTGTCTAGAGACTGATGATATGGCAGTGCAGGGAGAATCCAAATATACTAGCAACAAAATCAGATGCATAAGATGCTCCGGGATAATAACCACTGGATGCTGACGTCTCTGATGCACCATATGGATCATATGGACCAGAAGCTGCCGGTAGCTGCGGATAAGAGGATCCTGAATATGAGGATGATCCAGATACATCCATGGATCTTACTCCACGTGCAAGAGCTGCAGCTGTATCATGTCCCGAACGACCACGCGAAACTCGTTGCCTATATGGAATCGTGTCACCACGGGGTCTAATAGATGGTACTCCATGATCTGTATCCTGCGTGGTATGAAAAAACTGCGACTTCCCAGTGAATTATGGATCATATGGACCAGAAGCTGCCGGTAGCTGCGGATAAGAGGATCCTGAATATGAGGATGATCCAGATACATCCATGGATCTTACTCCACGTGCAAGAGCTGCAGCTGTATCATGTCCCGAACGACCACGCGGAACTCGTTGCCTATATGGAATCGTATCACCACGGGGTCTAATAGATGGTACTCCATGATCTGTATCCTGCGTGGTATGAAAAAACTGCGACTTCCCAGTGAATTGAATAGGAATAGGTGGCTGCGACTCTTGTCCTCCTGCCCCTTCCTGATCACTAGATCCTCCACTATCTGAAGCATTATTATCACTGTCTCTGGCAAGGTTCCCGGTACTGATACCGGGTGCCATATCGGTGGCCGGCCGGTACCGGTTCGGTACCGAACCGTACCGTGCTGATACACGGTACGACGGAGTGTACCGGTTCAAACCGGTACACCCAAATTTTTTTTTTTTTGATTTTTTTTTTTGTAATTTTAAGGTTTTTAATAAGTTTTTTAAGGGTTTAGGATTTAGGGTTTAGGGATAATTTAGTGTTTAGGCTTTAGGATTTAGAATTTATGACTAAATACTAATATTTAGAACTATTTTCAATTGAAATAAAAAAAATGATAATTAAACTAAGATTATCAGCAATTAATGAAAGTAAAATGTGGCATAAACATATAATTACATACCAATGTCTAGAATCGGGTAGAGTGACGATGTCCATAAATATAGGGATCATGATGTACTTTATAGAAAATTCGGCATGTCCCTCCTGCCAGGTAGCGTGATACTCCTCTAAGCTCATTCTAGGAGGTATGCGTAATGGGTCATAACTAATCGCAGATCCTTATCTGATGTCCCGACTTTGAGAGCTATCTAGACACTGATGATATGGCAGTGCAGGGGGGAATCCAAATATACTAGCAACAAAATCAGATGCATAAGATGCTCCGGGATGATAACCACTGGATGCTGACGTCTCGGATGTACCATATGGATCATATGGACCAGAAGCTGTCGGTAGCTGCGGATAAGAGGATCCTGAATATGAGGATGATCCAGATACATCCATAGATCTTACTCCACGTGCAACATCTGCAGCTGTATCGTGTCCTGAATGACCATGCAGAGCCGTCGCCTATATGGAATCGTATCACCATGGGGTCTATCAGATGATACTCCATGATCTGTATCCTGCATGGCATGGTTAAACTGCGACTTCACAGTGAATCGAATATGAACAGGTGGCTACGACTCCTGTGCTTCTGCCCCTCCCTGATCACTAGATCCTCCACTATCTGAAGCACTATCATCACTGTCTCTGGTATCTGAATCTGAGTAGACTGAGTGCTCCGATGGAGGTGCAACTACCTTTCCTTTTTTACTGTCTCTAGGTCTACTAGATGGTGGGGACGGACGATGTGCTGTATCTGCTGGAGCCCTGTGAGGAATATGACTTGTTGCCCATTATCCAGCATCTACCCCAGCCTCACTAGCTACAAAACTAGCTGGTCGAGGAGGCGATCCTGGCTTATCAAGCTCTGGCGTCTGCTGCTGACCCATAACCCACCCAATCGTTGGATCTTCATCCTCATCAACATATAAACTTGCAGTAGGATCGGGATATTTCAATTCTACTTCTTCATGAATACATTTTACCCTCAACCTTAAATTATAGTGTACATATACAAGATCGTTGAGGCGTTTCTGTTTCAGACGGTTCCTCTGCTTGCTTGGAGTGGATATGACCAAATGTAGACCAATTGCACTCACATCCACTGGAGGATACCGTCTGGGAGAGAATCTTCACTGCAAGAACCTTCAAATTTTTAGCAGATCCACCAAAATGCACCCACCATTCAGCTGCAAAAGACATTACATCATTTAGAATTTTAGATTTTGCAAAATAAAAAATTTAATCCTGATATAATATTAGACTTACTCCTTAGTAGTACCTACCAGGATTCATCTTTGATTTACTTCTAACCGCTACAGTGGATCCAAATGAATCTCTGCCCTCCCTAAAAAATTTCATTTGCCAGAAAAAAATGTGTTAGCTTGTTGAAATTAATGCTCTTAAAAATCATTCAATAATTTCAACCTAACTTACTTCTTCAAGGTATATAGCAGCAATATCTGGATCGGGCTCCATCTTATATATAACATTGCGCAGGGCAGACATAAGATCCTCATCCATGGAAATGTCCGGTACGGAGTACTGAAATCTCGAATTTAGATAGTAAGCTGTACATATATTTTAAGAATCAGTCAAGCGTACTTGTATGAATCTAATTGAAACTTAATTTTTAGGGACTTCATAAAATACTACGTATCTGCTAGATGCAAATCCGAACTCATTTGATAACTCACCGTCCATCAATGATCCGGATATACTCATATGCATGTGATGGATCTGCCTTCTGGATCTTTTTCTTTGTCCTTTGCATCATAAAATATAAGAAGCCCATTTGAGCATACCTCTCGGAGTC
The DNA here is from genome assembly GCA_021397845.1 of Areca catechu. Classification (NCBI taxonomy): domain Eukaryota; kingdom Viridiplantae; phylum Streptophyta; class Magnoliopsida; order Arecales; family Arecaceae; genus Areca; species Areca catechu. Next base: position 153,812,570 of record CM038043.1, read on the forward strand.
CACGGCACGAAGTACCTCATATAGAGGCTTGATAACCTCACTACCCTCTCAGCCCGCTGCCAGAATGTCTCTCGTCACTAAATTCTTCACATTGCTTCCCTCAGTATTTGCCCTGGCATATCTGCTCTCCTGCCAGTCCTGACTGACAAACATCTGACGCAGCTCTGCTTTCTTGCCAAGAAGACTATCAAGTGCAATGTAATTAGTTGCAAACTTTGTGACCCCCGGTCTCAATATTTTTTTCCCTGTAAAGCTCCTCATCAATGATAAGATCTATGTATGGTTATATATAAATCTGGTGATAGACTGTGCTAGCTCAACAATCTTCTGTTTCCTGCGAATTTTATCAATATCCATCAATATGAGATCTATACAATATGCAGCACAAGGGGTCCAGAAAATACGCGGCCGCCACTCCATCAAGATTTGTCCTGCGGCCCTGTACTGTGGTCCATTATCAGTGATGACCTGCACGACATTATGTTTTCCCACCTGATCAATCACCTTCTTCATCAATCTGAGGATATAACTGGCGTCGTGCACCTGATCTGAAGTATCAATAGATTTCTGAAAAAAAGTCTTCCCATCACAATAAGTTAAGAAATTGATGATGCTCCGTCTAGTAGGACCAGTCCAACCATCACACATCACCGTCAATCCATACACGGACCACTTGCTTTGATACGAGGATATCCATTCTTCTAGCTCCTTATTGCTGTCCAGAAGATGGCCATAGATATCCCTCGATGCTGGAGGATCTATACCTGTACCAGCAGCCTGTATAGATGAAATAGCAGAGCGATAATATAGATTGTCTGCTGCATGGACTGGGATATGACTGAAATGAAACTAGAAGGAGATGGCCCGCCATATATCCTTCTTCTTATCCTTTTTCAGCATTGTGTCAATCTTCTGTTGCTTGGAATCTCTACTGGAAAATGCATGTGGATCGACATCATGGATAGTGGCTCATTCTGGAATGTCCCTAGGCTTGGAAGACTTCCTTCTACTGCCAAATGCTCCCAACATGGATGCAATACGGTCGGTACCTCTCCTGACGGGCTCTCTAACTGAGGAGGTCCTCCTAAACTGTCTCAGACTCTCCTGGAGCACTAGCAGAAGCGGATCCCGATCCTGACTCAAAAGCTGATGGCCCGAATCGCTGTCTATGCCTGGCTACCTCCTCCTGCTGCCTCTGCTCATACAAGCTCGCTGAATAGCAACCTCCATCTGTGCCTCCTCATCAGAAGGAATAGATACTTTCTCTGACTCCCTGGAGTGATAAGAATGTGGTTCTGCGGCTCTGCGGTCTACCTCTACCTTCTTCTTTGCTGCTCTTTCCTTCCCAGCTTTAAATTCAGCAAAGTGTTTCTTCACCAACTGACGAACCTCCTGTGGACACTGTCGGCATGCAGATACATCAGGATAGCCGCCAGCCAAGTGCTGTTTCAACCTTATTATCTCCTCCCTTTGAATTCGGTATTGCATCATTTACACCTCCAGTGATGCTGACCTGAAAGCATCTCTCCATGTAACCAGCCAATGTCCCGTTTCGGATCCTTCTTCCTCCTTGATGGATTCATACATGAATATTTAAATTACATATAAGGTCAATAATAATCTTTATTAATTAACACTTTATCAACCTAATTTTTAAAATTTAATTTATTTTTTTATTTAAAAAATTTAAAAAATAAAGAAAAATAAAAAAATTTTAAATTTTATATTCATGTAGGATTCTATCATACATACTACATATATTTTTTTAAGATTCTAGAAATGTATTAAAAGTCAATTTTTTATTCAATTTAAGACCTACGGACACTATTCATGAGATGCACAGAACTTGAATAAATTGATATGAAATTTATAGTGAGAGTAGCTTACAAGTCCTAAATTAATAATTTATAATGACAGTTTTTTTTTTCTAATTAATTTTTTTAATTAATTTATTAATCCGAAATTAATTTTTAATTTAAAAAATTATATACTTAATAAAAAATTAAGATTTTAGTATCATTGTGTAGATCTATCCTAGATCTACCACATACTCTAAAATCAAAGCCAACAAATAAATCTTGACAACATTTCTTCTTAATTTTTTATTTTGCACAGATTTTAACAAAAAATAACAATACGAAAGAGAAAAATACGGAAAAAGAAAGGTATACGGACCTTGATTCTAGCATCCTCTTCGACTTTTGCAGGTTCGATTAGGTTGAAATTGATCGGGCATTTTTTTTCTGTGTTTTTCTTCCACAGCTCTGCAGCAGAGTGCTCATAAGAGCTCTCTGTGCCTTTTCTCTTCTTAAAATCCAAGCAAAAACCCTCCCTTTCAAAGCAGGCACATGGTTACAGTAGCCATATGAAAAAAAAAAAAAAAATTGGCCCACCTATCCCCTCCCATTCGTACCGACCCGAACCGTGCCGAACCGCTCGGTTCGGGCCTGTTTTGACCGGTCAGCACTGGTTTGGGTCCGGTTCGATGTGATGCCATTTTTTTTTTTTTTGATTTTTAGTGGGGCTGTGCCATTTTTTAAAGCCGAACCGTGCCGGTCGGCTACCGGTCCGGTCCGGTACGGTACGCCCCGAATCGGCCAGTTCGGCACGGTTCGGAAAACCCTGGTTGAGAACATATTGATTTCATCTTAGAAGCAGAGTACTCCTTGAGTTGTCAGACAAGAAATTAATTATAGTTGTCTAAAATTTTTATCAAAACAATCAAGCCCACGGTAGGTTGAGATTAATTTCTTGCTTGTCTAGGTATTTAATGAAATTCAGTGCCAGACTTTAATCAGTCAATAACCGCATCCAATATGTTCTTTGATTGATAAAAGATGCTTCATTATTCTATTTGATGATGTCCTTTTTCCATGGCATTAAACAATTATATTAATTCGTATCCATAACTTCAATCAAATTCTTACAGCCATTTGCCAACTCTTGTTGGAAGACAACCTAATCTTAAAATCTATCGATGGCACCCTCGGTGCAAATCCAATCTCTTCCTTCCCAAAGAAAGTGAAGATTTGGTAGAGGGGGTTACCCTTGTGTTTAGGCAATAACATTTAACTCTGAGATATGAGATCAGCATAGTGTCTTTGGTAAAAAGCAAAATTAAAATGACTCTTTTTAAGGCCTCCTTTCTGGAAACATGTAATGAGACAAAAAACAAAAGGGAACTCTGACTTCCCAGATTGATACCAGGTACAATTTCTAGTTCATGCCCCATTTATAGGTGCTAGCCTGTTACATATTTTTAAGTTTCATAACCATGCAGATCTTCTTAGCATTGATGTTACAGAAGATTGTTACCTGGTACAATTTCTTGTTGATGCCACACTTATAGGTGCTAAAGATACATATTTAAGTTGCATAACCATGCAGATCTTCATAGAATCACTTTTAAAGTACCTACTTCCAATTATTAGACGACCTTTGTGAACCTCAAGTGATCAAGAGGAAAAAAAAAATCACATGCTGTTACAAATAAATGCTTTCTGGGGATGCTGTAACACATTGGATAGGAGGAAAGAAGTCTTGGAGTTCGATAAGATGAGGGGGAGAGAAACTAAAGACATAGACCAACTTTAGTATGTCAAGAGTAAGGAAAGTATGACTTTGGTCATGAAAGATAAGGAGGTAAAAGATAGATGAAAATTTTATTTTAGAAATTAACAAGTCAGGACTCTACAAGCAGACTTTATTAGAAGATTGTTATTATTATTAGAGAGTTATTAGGTCTGTACCAAGTCAACTAAACAAAGAAGTAGACCTAGCTTAGAAAATGATGCAAAGGGAATGGTGTAAGGACCAAATGAACTACTATTAGAGTTATGGAAAATGATGGAAGAATTTGTGTTAATATTGGTTATTTGTTTGCATAATAAATCCTGCAAATCAAGAAAATGCTAGATCCTTTTATCTTTATTTTGAAAAAGGAAAATGCCGGATTCTGGAGGACAACCATTGTACTAGCTTTTTGTGATTAAGAGTGATATACACAATTACACTTAGAATAAAACTTAGAGCTAATATGAATTATTGGTGAGATGGTGGCACAAAGATTAATAAAAATGACAATAAAGTAGGAAACCAATTTGGAGGTTGTTTCTTGAAAGAATTGATGAGAATTTTAGATAGAAGAGAAGAATACATTTATGTTCTCAGTCAAATCAGAGAGAATATGTAGAAAACATAATGATAATATGGTAGGCCTCAAGACGGGCACTAAGCATAGACTGATATTTTCTATGGCAAGAGCAGTAGTAAACATCAGTATTTGTGACCACTCAACTGAATTTCCAACCTTTTTGTGCCTGAATCAAGGGTCGGGAATTAGCATGTATCTTTTCACATGTGATATATGAACTTAATGCTGATGCTCATGCAAGCAGTAGTAAACATGGCATCATGGGCCCACACAGTGGGGTCACAAGCAGAGCTGCAAGTATGAGAAAGCTGAAGAAAAGAGGTTCATGGAGGTTCAACGTGGAGTTGGATGAACTGGAGACTCAAATGTATTTATTTTGAGAATGAATTTTTTTAGTTGAATAGATTTAGTGTTAATAATATGATTAGGACAATGTTGAATGCTGAATTGCAATCTTGGAGAACAATGGTTTAAAATGTTAGCACAGCAATGCATATGCCAAGCACACTTTGTAAACAAATAAAAACAATATTCAGTCTCCAACCAAAACCGAAGGTGTAAGGAAATGTATTATTGTGATTAGTTTGTTATATTGCATCTTTACATATTTATTGCAATTAGGGCTAGGTGGATGTAGAGAAGTGCTTTGGGTTGTCATTTGAATAGCATGTTCGTTGGCAGTTTGGAGGAAAAGTTTATGAAGTGAGGATGTGGCCTGTCATGTCATATGCTACAGAATGTTGAACAGCAAAGAGGGCCCCCGCACAATATAAGTACGGTAAGAATGAGAATGCTGAGATGGTTTATGGAAAATCTAGGAAGGATAGGCCTAATAATGTGAGGGGTACTTTGTTAGAATCGCTGCATGCAAAGTCAGGGTTCAGAACATGATGCAATAGGAGTATAACTTGAAAAATTATTTTTCATGAAGCATGCAGACCAAGAATAAGTCATATTTATTTATTTATTTTAATTCTAATATGTCGGAATAAGCAATAAAATCTCATATTTGAAAAATAAATATTTTAAGGTGAAGAACTTATCCGAAAATGCTTTCCTTCTTTGGGATCGGGTATGTCGGAACTGTCAAATTTGCTAGATCTGCGGGGTTTATAGGAGTCATGCAAGTGCCCGGATTCTGCTGGTATCCACACAAAGCCCTCCTATTCAAATCATCGAAGACACCGAACTGCTAGATTCTTGCAGTCTTCTTCTCTTTGGCATATTTTAGACCTTGTTCTTGGACTAGTAGATCTAGAAGACAGTGCAGGACACTTACACTATTCTAGATCCTTTTGCACTTAAATAAATAGAAAATTTTCTATTTATTTTTCCTTCCCTAGACCTTTCTCTCTCAGATTGTGGAGTTTTTATTAGATCCGGTAGTGGAAGAATAATGAAGAACAATGGTGGGGATACTCAAAAAAGATTAGCGCAGCCTAGTGTTCTGCCCTTTTTATAGCCCATGCCTTATAAGGTCTCCACGCCCTTTGAAATTCTAGATAAACTTGGAGTCCAACTTGATAAGGATAAAAATCCAATCAGATAAGATTCCTTTTTTATCCGAAGAGAGAGAGCCCTTGAATAGGGGTGGCACCATCTATTGGCGCCTCCCTAGACTTCACGCATGCATGCAAGAAGGGGCGCAAATTTTCATGCCCCTTTCTCATTTTGACATGAGATAAGAGAGAGATCCAGTCAACTGGGTTTCTTAGATGCTGATCCAATCTAGTTCAATTCTGAATTGATTTTAAAACTATTTCAAAATCCAATTAAACCTATTTCAAAAAGGCTATCAACCCGAATTGAACTAGACTAAGAATTCAAGTCCAACTTGAATTACTAGCCCTATTGACATTAAATTATGTCCATATAAATTAAATTAAATTTGATTTAATTCAATTAAAAAATGATCCATAATTTAATTAAGTCAAATTAATTTGTAACATTTATAAATAGATCCATAGGTACCAAAATTAGTAGCTTCTTTATATATAACTCTTACAAAATTGGCAACTGCTAAATATGTAACCTTTACATAAATAGCAACTTATAAATATGTAACCCTTACATATAGATCTATGTTTTGGTCAGGCAAGCTCCTATTATGTGACCCCTCAGGTCTGGTAATGAGATATGCCATAATCTTTATTATAGCATTATCGAAACTCTTTCAATGGACTGGAACTCTTTCATCTCAACCCTAACAAGGATCGTTGATCCGAAAACGATCATAGTGAGCTCTCACTATTCATTAATGACACATAGCAGTATGTAGTGGTAACCCAGTAGAATAGAATAAGAATCCTTAGGTGTAGTTACCGTATGATTAAGTTCTTCTATCAAAAGTTCTGACATGATGCAGGAACTTCATCAAATCCTAAGTATCTATTATATAATTGGCTTGAGTCTAATTGTGATTCCTATGAAAACTTCTTTTCATTATATACGGCTATGGTCATAGATTTAAAAACTCATCCTCTTAGATCGCATAGGACTATTCCTTAATTACTAAGGTCGAGAGATCCCTATAAGTGGATATCCTACTCCTGTAGTGAACCTACTGTAGCCAACAAATACTACAAGGTCTCGAATAGTTTGGAACCAGATCTATGTGCTGTCAAATTGCAGTAATCCCAATATTGTAGCCAAAGCACCAAAAGTCATAACTATTTATACTACCATAGCATCAAGAAGTTATTGATGGGCGAGTAGTCATCCATGTGACTTCTCATACTTGGTCATGCTTAGTGCTGCTGTTCTCTAACAATCATTTGCATTTTCGTTCCGGTCTCTACACTATAGATTCAAGACTCGTCTATCTAAAAGGGAGATGATTCATACATTGATCTTGACGGATCAATTACCGTTCCCGTGATGATCCAATGATTGGGTGCTTTTAGAATTTAATCTATGATGATACATTTATCAAATTCTTAACTCGTGAGAAAATATGTCATTGTCCATTAACTCCATGGGTGATTCATAAACATATTAAATATGAATGAAAGAAAAAATGCCCAATTTTATTGATTTCAATGAATTAAGTATGAAACTATATCCTAGAAAGATACAATATATCATGCCAACTTGGCTTCTAGGGCATATATCTAATCATCTTCCACTTGTACTAAAGCCAATTGGCCAATACCTAAGTCCCATCTTTTCAATGTGGACTTTAGTCTTTTGCGGGCTCAACTGCTTCGTTGGTGGATCTGCCACGTTATTCACGAAATCTACTCTTTGTACCTCGATATACTTTTTTTCAAGATAATCGCATATGATATGGAATCGTCGCTTGATGTGCTTCGACTTTTGAAGAGACTTAGGCTCCTGTGCAAGGGCTATGGCGCCATTGTTATCACATTACAAGAGAATGGCATCTGATGGCATCATTTCGAGCTCCGCAATGAATTTCTTGTACCAAAAGGCTTTCTTTGTAGCTCCAAAGGCGGCGATATACTCAACTTCTATGGTAGAATCAACAATAATGGATTGCTTGGGACTTTTTCAACTAGTAGAACCATCATTTCAAAGAAACACACATTCTGATATGGACCTTCTATGATCGGGATTAGACAAAGTTTGAATCAGTGTATCCCTCTACCTGTAAACCAGGACTTTCTCTAAAGACCAAGAATAAATCCTTAGTTCTTTTTAAATATTTAAGAATATTCATAGCAGGCTAGTGCTCTTTGCTTGGATTTGACTGATACCTACTTGTGACACTCACAGCAAGGACATTATAAGGTCGACTATACAACATGGCATACATGAGGCTTTCAATTGCCGAAGTGTATGGGATCTTACTCATGCGTTGTATCTTCTCAAGTGTGCTAAAACACATCTTCTTGAAGAGATTGATGCTATGCCGAAGGGATAATAATCTTCTCTTAGAGTTTCAATACTGAACCTTTTCAGTACTTTTTTATGTACAATTTTTGTGAAAGGCCAGGCATCCAATTCGGTCTATTTCCATAGACCTTAATTCATGGAATATAAGATGCTTCACCTAGGTTTTTCATGAAAAATACTTTAAACAACCAACTTTTAATTGAAGTTAGCATGGAAATATCATTTTCAATTAGGAGGATGTCATCCACATACAATACGAGGAATGTCACATCCTCCTATTGACCTTGTATATACAAGGCTCTTTTTTATGAAATCAAATGATTTGATTGCATCATTGAAACAAGTGTTTTAGCTTCGAGAAGCTTGCTTTAATCCATAAATGGATCTATGTAGCTTGCAGACTTTGTAATCTTCATCACTAGAAGTGAAATCCAAATGTTGCTTCATATAAATATCTTTTTCAAGATATCCATTAAGGAATGCAGTTTTCACATTCATCTGTCATATTTCATAATCATGAAATGCTGCAATGGCAAGTAATGTGCGGATAGATTTCAGTATGGCTACCGGTGAAAAAGTATCTTGATAGTTAATGCCTTCGTGCTGACTATATCCCTTGCCACGAACCTAGCTTTGTAGGTCTCTACCTTACCATCTGCATCCATTTTTTTTTTGTAGATCCATTTATACCTAATGGATACTTGGATCTACTAAGAACCATATCCGGTTTGAATGCATTGAATCAATTTCTGACTTTATAGCATTCAACCATTTCTCAGAGTCAATGTATGACATCGCTTTATCATAGTCTTAGGATCAATTATTTGATCTTTCCTATAAGAAACATTTTCTCTATATCCTTTGTAAGCATACCTAAATATCTTTTAGAAGGACATAAGATCCTACTAGATCTACGAGGTAGTGGAGCAATTACATCTATTGGTTTATTAGGTTCAACCTAATTTCTAGTTGATCGCTCTTTAGAGACTTTTTCATCAAGCTCAATTAACCTCCCACTACCACCATCCTGAACAAATATTTCTCCAGTAACATGGCATGCCGGCTCACAATTATATTGTGATCATTTGGGAAGTAAAAGTAGTATACTATAGATTCTTTAGAATACCTTATGAAGTGAGCTTTCATAGATCTGAATTTTAATTTGTCTGCCATCAGTCTCTTAACATAAGTTGAACATCCCGAAATCTTGAGATGGCCAAGACTTGGTTTCTTATTATGACACATTTTATATGGAGTGGTAGGAACAGAATTAGAGGAAAGCCTATTTAAAATGTAAATTAAAGTTTGCAGTACATGACGCCAAAGAAATATAGGTAGGTCAGTGAAGCTTATTATGGATCATATCATATCTAATAGGATCCTGTTTCTCCTTTCAGATATCCCGTTGAGTTGAGGCGTGCCAAGAGGAGTCCATTATGAGACTATGCCATTATCCTTGAGATAATCCAGAAATTTTTTACTAAGGTATTCCCTCCCATTTGACCAGAGAATCTTAAGGGATTTTCTGTTTGCTTTTCTACTTCATGTCTGAATTCCTTGAATTTTTTAAAAGTTTCAGACTTCTCTCATAAGAAATACATACCCATACCATAAGTAATCATCGGTAAAGATAATAAAGTATTGAAAGCATCCCTGTCTTGTACATCAAATGATCCACATATATCAATGTGCACCAGGGCAAGTAATTTAGTGGCTCTCTCCATGACTCCAAATTAAATGAGTCTAGGATGCCATCCTTTTTCAATTTGTTAATCTTATTTTTTCCAATGTGACCAAGCCTAAGGTATCAAATATATTTTTGGTTTAGGCCATCTCTAGGTCGTTTAAGTCCTATGGCATTCATTATTTGCTCGTTAATGTTTACAGATACATCAACACAGAGACAAAAGTCTATATTGAATATAAATTTATAATTTTCCTGTGCTAGCATAGAGATAGAAAATAAATTTCTGTTGGTACATGATAACAATCTTTCAGAACTAAACTAAACCCTAACAGCAACGATAGAGGGTATGCTTTAACGGCGACTGCAGCAACTCTTGCTTCATTACCAATATGCAAGATCATTTCACCTTTTCTCAGTGCTTTACTTTGTATCAGATTTTGTATTGAAGTACAAATGTGAGCACTTGAACCAGTCTAATACCCAACTATAAGTAGAAGATACCATAAAGTTTGATTCAATAACGAGCATGGACATATGTTCTGAAGGTGTGTTCGCCTTCTGTTTCTTCAGGCTCTCCAGGTATATCGGATAATTTCTCTTCCAATGTTTATCCGTGTTGTAGTAGAAATATTTTTCTTTACTTGTAGTAGGCTTCTTTTGAGCGTCCTTCTTTGGCTTGCTATCTTCCTACTTCACAAACTTCTTCCAAGCAAACTCTCTTGGAGGAAGATGCCTGCTCTATAGTTAGAGCAGAGTTCCTTGAACTCTTTAAGGTCCCCTCATTACTTACCAGCATATTTAATAATTCAAGCAAAGTATAACTCAATTTGTTCATATTGTAGTTCATGACGAACTGAGCAAATGAGTTAGGGACTGAAGGATCAAATCGACTTGCAGTTTTCTATGAATCAATATGCTCAGCTTCTTAAGTTGTTCAATGTCTTTGATCATTGTCAAGCAATGATCATGGACTGATGCCCTTTGTGTATTGTTGGTATTAAAAAATCTTTTAGAAATTTCAAAGTGCGCGGTGCGACTCTACTCACCATACAACTCTTGCAGGTGAGTAATTATAGCCTTGATAGTTGGCATATCTTTATGTTGACTCTGCAACTCATTTAATATCGAAGTTAGCATGTCACACTTTACCTTATTATCATCTTCTATCCACTTCTCATGTGTTTGGCAAGCACTAGGATGGTCAGGTAAGATGGGAGGCTCCTAGTTGAGCACGTAGTCCAATTTTTCGGAACTCAAGACTATTTTGAAGTTCCTAAACCAGTCTTTATAGTTTAGGCCAACAACTCAGTTGGTCTCAAGGATACGGGCTAATAAGTTGGGAGTTGACAAGATTTAGCTGCGAGAGTAGAAGATTAAGTTAGATTTTTGTACTCAATTATATAAATTGTTCTATAAACTTTAAATAATAATTTGAACTTCTATTATTTTCATGGATCTCTCACACTCCTCCATGGAGATGCGGAAATCTCTACGTGACTAAGGTTTCTAGTGAGTGTTGTAGTCCCATCGATATGCAATACCTTATTGTGCATAGTTATTGGAACTCATTATACCGATAAGTAGATAACTCTTATCTAATGCAAATCATGCATGTTGTAGCGACTCGGTCTCTAGGTTATGAAGCCTCATCGTGCTCGATTATTGGCCTAATCCTTAGTTAAGTCAAACCTCCCGTTAGCATTTAGGCAAAATCATCATTGGGCCCCTCATCGTGCCTGGTTATTGGGCCCCTCATCATGCCTGGTTATTGGGCCCAACCCCATCTATACCTAGCAACATCTCATGCTAATAGGGTGGTTGCATCTTCCTGGTACAACTGAATTACTTTAACCAGTCGAGAACAATCAACACCAATAGGACGCCTACACACCTATAATGGTGAAAGACCTAAGATTTAATATTTATGAGAAGATTTTGGTTCAGGTCTCATCTAAAATTAGTCAACCCAATCTCATATCTGACTAATCAGATTTAGGTCAGCACAATCTTATATCTGACAACCTAGTCAACATGGATGAACTTGAATTAAAAGCAACCTGATCAAAAACTTAATCGACTAAATTGATCAGGTAAGTTAGATCCATGAGAGGGTTCCATTATTTAAACCTCTTTCCTTAGATACCAACTGAGTTGGTCAGGTAAAAGTTAGTCCCAATTAATAACCATGATCAAGACTTGCCTTAGACACCAATTGATCAATGAGAATCGGTTAGATCAACTTAATGACTTGGGCTCGTCACTAAGCCAAATTAGGTCTTAAATTAATCAATTATATCAAGTATAAATTGATGTGACCAAACTACATCTAAAATTAATTTTGAGCCCCTTTTATCCAATCCAAATTTTCTTTGATCAGGTTTGATCAACTGTTCAAAACCGAACCGATGTAATCAAATCCTAATATGTAGTATAATCTTTAGACCTAATTCGTTCCACCCATACCCTCATGTACAAAATAAAATTTCATATTTAAAAAATAATTTTTAGATTAAATTTAAGTACATTAAATTAAAGGTTTATGATTTTAAATTATATTCGAGATCTAGACCTAGTTCATATATCTCATATATGTGGTTTTAGATCAAACTAATTAACCTACATCTCATGTCATTAATTTCATATTAAAAATACAAAATAATTTATATCTCATATGCATATCAGATCAGAAATCGATTAAAAATCTTTTGAAAATATTTTTCAAAACAAGATTCGCATCATAATAGGATAACTATTTCACTATAGGAAGTAAATCTTATAGCAAGACAGCCTTATCATTCACTATGACGTGATCTACAATTAATTAATTTTAAATCCAATATTAATGAAGGCATATCTCATATATCTCTATTTCATATCAGAATGTTAAAGTCTTAATTTTTGAAAACAATTTCAAAAACATATCAAATCTATGCTATGACAACCTTCGTACTATAGGGAGTAAACCCTATAACGAGACAACCTTATCATTTAGCATAGATTTGATCAAAACCCGATCCTAATTTTTTGATCTCAAACGATTCAGATTTGATCCTATTCCGTGCATATTAAACAAACGAAAATCATGGCTCTGATACCACTGTTGAAAATCGTATAGAGATCGTTGCATGCAAAGTCAGGGTTCAAAATATGATGCAGCAGAAGTATAGCTTGAAAAACTATTTTTCATGAAGCATACAGATCAAGAATAAATCTTGTTTATTTATTTATTTTAATTCTAATATGCTGGAATAAGCAATAAAATCTCAGATCTGAAAAATAAATATTTTAAGATGAACTTACTTGTAAATGCTTTCTTTCTTCGGGATCGGGTATGCCAGAACTGTCGGATTTGCCGGATCTGCAGGGTTTATAGGAGCTGTGCAAGTGTCCGATCTCTACTGGTATCCACATGGAGCCCTTCTGTCCAAATTCTTGAAGATGCCGGACTGCTAGATCTTTGTAGTCTTCTTTTCAGCGGATCTTAGACCTTGGACTAATAGATCTAGAAGACAATGCAGCATGCTTACACTATTCTAGATCCTTTTGCACCTTGAATAAATAGAAAATTTTCTATCTAATTTTTCTTCCCTAGACCTTTCTTTCTTAGATTTGTGAAGTTTTTATTAGATCTGGTAGTGGAAGAATAATGAAGAACAACAATGATGGGGTTGCTCAAAAAGGATTAGCATAGTATAGTGTTGTGCCCTTTTTATAGCCTACGTCTCATAAGGTCTCCACACTCTTCGAAACTCTAGATAAACTTGGAGTCCAACTTGATAAGGATAAGAATCTAATCAGATAAGACTCCTCTCTTATTCGAAGAGAGAGAGCCTCCGAACAAGAGTGATGCCATCTATTGGCGCCTCCTTAGACTTCATGCGTGCACGCAAGAAGGGGTGCAAATTCCCACACCCCTTTCTCATTTTGGCATGAGATGAGAGAGAGAGACCCAGTCAATTGGGTCTCTTAGGTGCTGGTCCAATTTATTTCAATTCTGGGTTGATTTCGAAATTATTTCAAAATCCAATTAAACCTATTTCAAAAAGGCTGTCAACCCGAATTACACTAGGTTAAGAATTCAAGTCCAACTTGAATTACTAGCCCTAATGACATTAAATTAGGTCAATATAAATTAAATTAAATCTGATTAAACTCAATTTAAAAATGATCCATAATTTAATTAAGTCAAATTAAATTATAATATTTATAAATAATAAGTTCCAAAATTAGCAACAATTTAATATGTAACTCTTACAAAATTGGCAACCGCTAAATATATAACCTTTACATAAATAACAACTTATAAATATGTAACCCTTGCAAATAGATCCATGTTTTGATCAGTTTAAGCTCCTATTATACATGACCTTTCAAATTTTATTATGTTTGGTAATGAGATGCCATAATCTCTATTATAGCATCATCGAAATTCTTTTGATAGACTAGAATATTTTCAGCGCAACCCTAATAAGGATCGTTGATCCAAAAATGATCCTAGTGAGCTCTCACCATTCACCGGTGACACCCAGCAGTATGTAAGGGCAATTCGGTAGAATAGAATAAGAACCCTTAGGTGTAGTTACTGTGTAATTAAATTCTTTTTTCAAAAGTTTCGATATGATGTAGATCATGCAATCTCATCAAACCTTAAGCATCTATCATATGATTGACTTAATTGGTGTGAGTTCAATTATGATTCCTATGAATTTTTTTTTCATTATCATATTGCTATGGCTATAGATTTAAGGACTCAATCTCTTAGGTTGCATAGGATTATTCCTTAATTACTAAGATTGATAGATCCTTATAAGTGCATACCTTACTTTTATAGTAAACCTACTGCAGCCAACAAATACCATATGGTCCCAAATGGCTAGGAACCGGGTTTGTGTGTTGTCAAACTATAGTAATCTCACTGTGAGGAGCCGAAGCATCAAATGTCAAAGAACTACTTATACTACTACAGCATTAGAAAGTAACTGATGAGTGAATAGTCATCAATGTAACTTTTTTTACTTGGTCATGCTCAGTGCCATTCTCTAACAATTACTTGCATTCTCGTTTCAGTGTTTTTATACTGTAGATTCAAGACTCGTCTACCTGGAAGGGAGGCGATTCATCACCGATCTTAATGGATCAATCATTGTCCTCATAATGATCCAATGATTGGGAGTTTTTAGGAATTAATCTATAATGATACGTCTCAAATTTTTATTTCTTGAGAATATGTGTCATTATCCATTAACTTCATGAAAGATTCATATACACATTAAATATGAATGAAAAAAAACTTAATTTTATTGATTTCAATGAATTAAGTATAAAAATATATCCTAGAAAGTTATAATGTATCATGCCAACTTGGCTTCTAGGACATACATCTAATATATTTATATGATAGAAAGAAAGGGCTCGCACTTACCAAGAACAAAGTGATGGAGACCACTGAGAAGTTGTGATATGAAAATAAGATGGAGTTGTAAAAAGATTAATTGACAAAATACAATAAATAAAAATTCTTAATAGTTGACTTTATGGTTATGATTCTGGTTAATTATAACTGCACGGTGTGGGAAATTCCATTAAACTGAGCAAATATTTTTTGTTATTCTCTTTGAGGTCTTCCAGTATATTCTGTTCCTCGGATGTAAATATTGAAAAAGTCCTCTTTTTTTTATGGATTATCTGATTATTTTTGAGAATCTAACTAGAAAAGGGATATCTTTATCATCGGATTCAATGACGTTTGAGTCCCTTATTATTCTGTTCACAAGTATCCAATACCGAATCTCTGTTTTGTTTAATGTATTACTGGTATTTGTCATACAAAATGTGGATGCTTCATGGATATGCTACGAAACAAACATTTGTAGTTTTCTGTCCAATCACTCATTTGTTTGTCCTAAACTTCTGTAGGGTGAGATCCATCATGTCATGAACCCTCATCCTTATCATGGGGCGTTTGGCTCTGATGCTGTATGTTATGCCAAAGAAGTTCAAGATCATATTAACTATGGTACTCCTGGAAATGTTGCAGGCTTCATTGCAGAAACTTTTCAGGTCTTGCTCAGTGTAGATTAAAAATTGTAATTCTGTTACTGCAGTAGAATGTGGTTTTTGTCCTTTTCTCAAGCAACTTAACAAAATTTTTTAATTCCTATTGTTGACAGGGTGTTGGGGGGACAGTTGAATTGGCTCCTGGGTACCTCAGATTGGTGTATGATATTGTTCGTAAGGCTGGTGGAGTCTGCATAGCTGATGAGGTTCAGAGTGGGTTTGGTCGCACTGGAAGCCATTATTGGGGATTCGAGACACAGGGTGTCATTCCAGATATTGTCACAATGGCAAAGGTCTTCTATTCCTTTACATATATCTTTATAGTATTTGTACAATTTGAGATATTCATGTGCACTCTATAGAGGCTTTTCCATGAGTATAAATTACATCATCACTTGGTGTAAAGCATATGATCGAATCTAGCATCAGTCCACCAGAAGCTTCACTTACCAATATTGCATTAAAGATGCATGGTTTTATTTTGTTTATGTGCACGGTTCAGGGTATTGGTAATGGTCTACCATTGGGAGCAGTCGTTACTACTCCTGAGATAGCACAAGTGCTGGCACAAAAAATTCAATTTAACACTTTTGGTGGGAATCCTGTGTGCTCTGCTGGTGGCCATGCAGTACTCAAGGTTCTTGATAATGAAAAACGTCAAACACATTGTGCTGATATTGGTTCCCACTTGATCGAACGGTTAAAAATTCTTCAGCAAAAGCATGAAAGTAACTTCTTTTCACCTTTCCCTTACTATCAATATCTTCTTTGCCTTTATATTGGTTTTTTGTTTGATGATACCTGATATATCATGCATAAATATGAATTTACATAATTTACTGAATTTTCCTACTTGATAAATTGTGGTAATTTCTCTCTGTACTCGATGACCATAGCTTATTGTATCCAGCACAGAGCTATTAATGGCATAAAAACCAGGTCTCGTGTCAAAATTTAAATTTTGTAGCTCGGTCAGAGGCACTTCACGGAACTTGGTCTTACATGGAAATTTACACGAAGGATTTTGTTTATATTTCCAGTCAGTCTGGTTCGTATTCTCTCAAGTGAGAGGTCTTAGGTTTAAACCTGAGTGGTGGTGAATAACCACCACATTCTTTGAAAAAAAGAAAAGAAAAGAAAAACATCAATTCAGCCTGAGTATAAATGCAAACCACCATCAAGGACTCTGATATGAGTGGCCTTTATGTCTATATAAAAATGGTACAATCATTAAAAGAACTGAGGTTTGATCGGATCATTAGTTCTGAATTTGTTGCTCTGACTGTTCTCTATTATCCAGTGAATTTCATGACAGGTCCAGATGACTGAGCCCCATTAGCAGCAATCTGTAGTATAAATCAACTATTCTGGCTCTTGTTCCCAAACAATTTTGAAGGCTTTCAATAGTAAAGGGTACAGAAAGGTGTTGGAAGACTTGAGAAACAATATTTGGTGTCAAGAGTTCATAATAGGGCCTTGTGATTTTTTACACTTTCTCATAGTTTGTTATATTTAGTCTTTATACAAAAGAACATACAGAGAGAGAGAGGAGGGGGGTTGAGGGGGGTGGTCTGTACTATTGTACCTTGAAAACTTGAGAGAAACTCCAGCAAACCACAACTGATCTGTGTTCATCCATTCTTCCCACCAACCTCAGCCTCTGAATTTCCGTAAAGATTTGTGGATGGCAAGAAGAACAAAGAATCATATGCAATTGTTGATTTAAAAAGGCTGGTGAATGTTGGAGGATATGACCATTGGTAGGCATTGGACCAATATAAAACTAATTTCAAATTGGATGCACTGATATATGTTAACAGCCAAATGGTACATGAGTCAAACATTCTATTTCATGAGTTGACACCATGTCTACACAACTCTAAGCAACCAATTATTTAATGACAATGTCTTTTTTCTATATGATGCCATCCCAAGTCAACATGTGCTGAACTTGCAAATGCAGGAATGGTTGTTTTGTATGTTTATTTTATTTGGTGAATATTTGTAAAATATTGCTTCAGCAAGAGCACAGGGATTCTTTGGTCAGTGCACCTTCACATGATACATGTGTTTGCTTATATTCTCATTGATTATTGCTGTCTTCCTTTCAGTCATAGGAGATGTCAGAGGAAGGGGATTGATGTTGGGAGTAGAATTTGTTACCGATAGAAAAGAGAAGACACCTGCCAAAGTAGAAACAGCAATTCTATTTGAAAAGCTTAAGGGTATGTCGTGGCTTTCTTTTCCTTTTCCTTTTTTTTTACCTCCCTTTGATGCAAATCTTTTTTTTCTTTTTGTTTATCCCTGAACTTTCCTTTACGCTAGTCGTTTCCCATATTTGTAGATCTGGGA
Source organism: Areca catechu (assembly GCA_021397845.1). NCBI lineage: Eukaryota > Viridiplantae > Streptophyta > Magnoliopsida > Arecales > Arecaceae > Areca > Areca catechu. The sequence continues at coordinate 153,830,674 of CM038043.1, forward strand.
GTGCTACTTGGGAAAGGAGGCATACATGGAAATGTCTTCAGAATAAAACCTCCAATGTGCTTCACCAAAGAGGATGCAGGTTCTTGCTAATTAGTGCTTGCTAGGGTGCAACCTAGGTGCCTTTTTTAAACATCTTAAAATTAGTTTTTAATAATATTTCTGTTTCTCGTTGTAGACTTCCTTGTGGATGCAATGGACTACGCCATCTCAGGTATGTGAGCTCGTTGACGTTACAAGAGCAATGGAAACTGACGTTACAAGAGCAATGGAAGAGTTTCCATTGCTCTCCTTTAGCACCAATTCAAGTGGAGGGAGGAGCTGCACAGTGACACAAAGCAAAGTCTCTAGGGAGAGAATGCATGTCCTTGTCTCTTTTGGGATGAAAGATATGGAGAGATGTAAGTAAATGAAACTTGGTTCATTTGAACATATTAATTTTGTTGACTCTTGTATTGATTTTGATGATTAACAAAATATTTAAATATATTTAAGTACTAATTATTTGTTAAAGTATATTTTATCAGAAAAAAGTATTCATCAAGTTGATTGATTGCTTATCAAAATAGTTGAAGAAGTCTCTTTATGGATGAAATCTTAAAGTTAAATGGACTTGAGTATATAAGAATGACTTGAAAGGATTTAAGTTTTAAGTTTGAAGAAGATTCAGCAGAATTTCAATTAAATTTTAGAAAGTTTCAGTCAAGTATCGATTCATGGAAGTGAAGTGTCGACTCACGGTGTCGATTTACAGAAGCTTGAGCTGATTGAAGAAGATGTTTCAGATGGCATGCTTGAAGTATCGATTTATGGAGCTCAAGTATCGATTCATATATCGATTCAAGGATTGATTCAAGGTCTAAGATAAAAATTATACAGAACATGCCGAATTTCAAGACTTCTCTCAAGTGTCGATTCATGGAGGCCAAGTGTCGATTCAAGTATCGACTCACCAGAAGAAATGTCGATTTATCTAAGATTTTCAGAGAGATTCAATAAACATTTTTTGAACTAAGTATCGATTCATGAAATTCAAGTATCGATCCAAGTGTCGATTCATGACTTGAAATGTTGACATTTGAAGTTCTAATGAACAGTAACGGTTAGTTTTTTAAAATGCATAACTTGTTCTTTTTGTCGTCAATGACTAGTTTTATCTTTTCAATGATCATAAACTGTCATTTGAAACTTGGAAAGATATTTAAAGTAGATTAAATTCAAGAGGGAATAAGAGGATGAAAAATTAAGTGCATTTACTCTAATATTCATTAAAAACTACTACTTTCAAGTAAAGTGAAGCCTTTAAGCATTCACAATATTCAAGAGCATTCAAGTCCAACCTTTGAAGCATCTTCAAAGAGCTTTAAAGAGATATTTATTTTTATTTGAAAGTTTTCTTGTATTTCATACATTTTACTTAAATTTTTTTGTTGAGGTGGGCGAACCTGTGTGTTAAAATCATCAATGTTTTTTTGGTTAGCCTTATGAAAACCAAAGAGGTTTTTGGTTAGTCTTGTGAAAACCAAGGAGGTTGTTGGTGAGCTTAAGTTACAAAACAAACTAGGTTTTTTGTTAGCCCGTAAAGTCAAAGGGGGTTTTGACTTGTGTTCCCGGTGAAAATAAGTTGGGTTTTGATTAGTGAGCCCGAAAAATTAATCGGGTTGTAATCAAGAGTGATTATATTAAATTCTCAAGTAGACCTTGAAAAGTGGATGTAGGTGCTTCGGTGTGTACCGAACCACTATATATCCTTGTATTTGTATTGTTTGCTCTCTCTTTATTTATTCTTGTTTATTTTACATTTGCTTATTTATTTTCGCTGCGTACTTTTGAATAACACACAAGCACTTACAATTCACTAGCACCTTAATTGTTTTGAATTGGTACATACAAAAATTTTTAAAATCCAATTCTATCTCCTCTCTTGGATTGTTTACTGGATAACAAACTTATATTTTTCTGAAAGCATTGGATGAAATAAAATAAATTCATTCAAAATAAAATTGGAATCAGTTCTGATGTATTAATCTGAGCCTATTCATGACATCCAACCAAGTCATGCAATTTGATGGTATCGCTGAACATATAGTTTGCAAGTGCCATGGAGAGTCGATAATCTTAATAAATAATTATTTTAAGCATAACTATGCTACCCTTTTGCATCGACATTTTTGGAAAATTTATGCATATACATAGCTCCTTTAATTACAAAATAAAGGATAATAAAATAATATTTTACCTAACAATATCAACCTTTAATACTGGTTAAGGTGCAATAAGCAATATTTGAAGGGGTAAAAATGCAAAAATGCTACAAATAACTATGTAGTTAAAATAATCATTTGCCAGTAATAAATCAGTCCAAAGCAATATAAGTATAACCCCATGGATTTCGGGGTAAATATAGGTGTATAAATCAATCTCTACATATTTGAGGGACCAAACCCAATCCAATTTATCTCTTTTTCTGAATTTCAATCATCAGCTTTGGCTTAATTTTAGAACAGGTTTGGCTAGAATTGGTGCAGGTAGCCATTGGTGCCTAAGATGGAGCGCATGTATAACCACCAACCAAAAATATAAGCAGGAGAAAACAATATGCAACAACAACAAGGAGAAAGAAGTCATTGACACAATTGAAAATTAAAATAATATCTATTTTTTTTACTGTTGCTGCACTATGCTAGTCAAGAAAATCTTCAAAATTTTTTAGTTTTATATTTTCTGTAGGGATATTATAATTTTTTAATTAAGATGTTATAATTTTTAATTTGGATGTTATAATTTTGTTTTGGTCTGAATTATATTCTTTTTTCTCCATAACATGTATGATATTCTGGGAGTCATAAATTAGGCCACAGACCGTGTAAAGTTCTTGTAGGAGGAATTAATGCCTTTAGTTTTATATTTTGTATTAGGGTATCATAATTTTTGAACTATGATGCTATAGTTTTTGTGAAGGGATGTCATAAGTTCAAATATGATATTTTTAAAAATCTTTTATTTTCTGGCTGTATTATAATATTCTGGGAGTCATAGTCAAACTAATGCACAATTAAAAAGTCCTGGAGAATTAAAGCCTTCATTTTATATTTTGTATCGAGCTAGTCATATTTTCAGAAATTTTTATGTTCAGGTTATCTCCTAATCGCATTATTTTACACTGGGTGTCATATTTAAAAAATGGATAGTGAAAAAGTCTGGGTACTTTTGTACCGGGATGTCATAATTTTTTAATTAGGGTGTCATAAGTTTAAATATCATATTTTCAAAAAAAATTATCTCTTGGCTATATTATCACACTATCGGTGTCATATTTTAGCCAATGCATAGTGTAATTATTATTATCTCTAAATAAAATAATCTAAAACTATTAATATCAATATTTTTGATTTTGTACAAATATTTTTATAGATGATGTTGAAATTATAGGCTTGAGAAATATCCAACATGATCAGTTGGATGAGGTTGCTGGTGTTGTTCAAAAGAATGCACATTCTCTTATTACTTCAAATGCAGAAAATGATTCTGTTAATCCTTACATTGGAATAGAGTTCAATTCAACAAATAATGTATACAATTTCTATAATGGATATGTAAGAAAAGTTGATTTTGAAATCATAACCATGTATAGTAGGTTCAATAATAACAAAGAAATATGCTTCAAGCATCTTGCATGTTGAAGGTAAGAAAAATCTAGAAAAATAGATAATTCTATGAATCCTAGGGATACTGGCAAAATTGATTATAAAATATCAATAAAAGTAAGATTAAATTTTAAAAATAGTAAGTGGATATTGGATAATATTTTTCTAGAATATAATCATGAGCTGTCCAAATCATCTGCTGATTATTTATAGTCTCATAGAAGAATCAGTATACCAGAAAAGGCAGAGATTGGCAATTTATATGCCGTGAATATATCCACAACTTAAATATACTCTGCCATGGCAGGAAGGAAAGGGAATAGAAGGCAATTTCATAGAGAAGGATGCTCATAATTTTATCTATTGAAAATATCAAAGTCAGCTGAAAGAAAGAGATGTACAGTCAACGGTAATCCATTTCACACAAATGCAAGTTAAATGCAAATTTCTTTTATACTTTAGACCTGAATAATAATGGATAGCTCAAGATAGTCTTCTGGATCCATCCAAGATCAAGATTAACAAGCATTTATTTTGGTAATGTATTGACCTTTGACTCAACCTATCTGACAAATATATATCAAATATCATTTTATTCATTTGTTGGAGTTAAGAATCATGGATAGTCCACATTGATTGGTTGTGCATTGTTGTCAGATGAGAGTACTGAGATATTTAAATGGATATTCCAATCATGGCTGGATGCAAATAGTGGTCAAGCACCTTGTTGCCGATCTCATCGCCGCGCCTGTGGCTTCGGAGCCGCCGATCCGACTAGACCGTCTCGCCCCTGGGGCCTCCTGGCTCGTTCGAACCTGCAAGGCAAGGTCAGAAACCCTGGCCGGGGATCCTGGCGAGGGAGCTCCGACGGTCAAGTTAGTAGACGGCGAGAGGGAACAGAGTCTCTGAGACGGGCCCCCGAAGGAGTCCCAGACTTAGAGATCGTGCTAGCAAGAAAGGTCCCAGAAAGAATAGAAACCCGGCCGGGTCCCTTCACCAAGCTCACGCCAAAGGTCCCCTCTCGGGATCTTGGATCTTGCTCTTGGAATGGAGTCTCCTCCCCAGCCTTTGTTTCTTGCTTACCTTGTCGTCTATTCTCTCCTTCCTTTTATCTCCTCCTGTTGCCTTCTCATTTTTCGCCCCTGGGAGGCTCCTTCATCGCTTTTACCTCCTCTCCCCCGTCTCTTCCCCTTTTTCCTTCTGGATCAAAGAGCCAGGCGGCTTCCTGGCCTTGCTTACCGGGCCTAGCGAGGAAAAAGTAAGGGAGGGGGGCACCGGTCAAACCACCGACTAGACCTCGGGCCGAGCGTGAGCGCTCTCCTTCCTAGGCGCTGACGCTGCCCGTTATCGGGTCCTGTTTTGTCAGGGCCTCGCCTCTCGACTGCGGAACCTGTCGGGCCGATGTAAGTGATGTTTCGCGTGTCACCGCCGACCGTACGGGGCGCCTTTCTTGGAGTGCGGCGCGCACGGCTCGAGGGGCAACCTCGGAGCTCGCGCTCCCGCTCTTCGGAAACTTCTCTGCACAGGCTGGCCTGCCTTGACCGAGGTGGACCCCTCCCGGGTGGACACCTGGCAGAGCAGCAGAAGGTCGCTCGACCCCGGCCGAGGTGGTCCCGTCTCCGGGCGCCACCTGGCGAAGGAGCGAAGGAGCCCGGCTCGACCTCAGCCGAGGTGGGACCGTCTCAGGGTGCCACCTGGCGAAGGAGCAGGGGGGGCCACCGGCTTTGGCCGAGGTGGACCCCTCCTAGATGGACACATGGCGGAGCAGCAGAAGGTCGTTCGACCCCGGCCGAGCTGGTCCCGTCTCCGGGCGCCACCTGGCGAAGGAGCGAAGGAGCCCAGCTATACCTCGACCGAGGTGGGACCGTCTCAGGGTGCCACCTGGCGAGGGAGCAGGGGGGGCCGCCGGCTTCGGCCGAGGTGGTCCCCTTCTGGGTGGACACCTGGCGGAGCGGCAGAAGGTCGCTCGACTTCGGCCGAGGTGGTTCCGTCTCCGGGCGCCACCTGGCGAAGGAGCCCGGCTCAACCTTGGCCGAGGTGGGACCGTCTCAGGGTGCCACCTGGCGAGGGAGCAGGGGGGGCCGCCGGCTTCGACCGAGGTGGACCCCTCCTGGGTGGAACTTAGCAGAGCGGCAGAAGGTCGCTCGACTTCGGTCGAGGTGGTCCCATCTCCGGGCGCCACCTGGCGAAGGAGCGAAGGAGCCCGGCTCGACTTTGGTCGAGGTGGGACCGTCTCAGGGTGCCACCTGGCGAGGGAGCAGGGGGGCCGCCGGCTTCGGCTGAGGTGGACCCCTCCTGGGTGGACACCTGGCGGAGTGGCAGAAGGTCGCTCGACTTCGGCCGAGGTGGTCCCGTCTCCGGGCTCCACCTGGCGAAGGAGCGAAGGAGCCCGGCTCGACCTTTGCCGAGGTGGGACCGTCTCAGGGTGCCACATGGCGAGGGAGCAGGGGGGCCGCCGGCTTCGGCCGAGGTGGACCCCTCCTGGGTGGACACCTGGCGAAGCGGCAGAAGGTCGCTCGACTTCGGCCGAGGTGGTCCCGTCTCCGGGCGCCACCTGTCGAAGGAGCGAAGGAGCCCGGCTCGACCTTGGCCGAGGTGGGACCGTCTCAGGGTGCCACCTGGCGAGGGAGCAGGGGGGCCGCCGGCTTCGGCCGAGGTGGACCCCTCCTGGGTGGACACCTGGCGGAGCGGCTGAAAGGCCTGGACCGACCTCGACCTCGGCCGAGGTGGATCCACACCCGACTTTGCCGAAGAAAAAAGACTCCACGTGGTGCGAATCACGCCCAGCGAAATCTGAGCTATACCACATCATCGCAACGGCCGTAACAGTTGCCCCCCATCCCCCGTTCCGTTAAGGCGTTACGGCACGGAACGTGGGGATTTAATGCGGAGATGATGTGGGGAAGGCGAAGATCTCGCGCCATGATTGCCACGATCCTCGTCGTCGTTCCTCGATGCGCCCAAAGCCCTATAAGAGGCTGCCACGTGTCGCTTATTCGGCCGCAATTAATGCATCGCTTCGAAACAGAGGCCGTTTCCCTGCAGCCGAGGCGTCGGTGTCGGGCGTGCGTCCACGCGGCATCCATCCGATGGTCTGGAATGAAATGACGGGTACGGCCGCTGCCGATCGAATTTGAAGAGGGGACTTTCCGGAACGAGGCCCTTTCCCTTGCTCCGTCGGCGGTTCACAACAGGCTATCTCCCACTCCCCCGCGTTGTCGCTTCTTTTGCACAGTGCATTTCGGTGAGTGCTTCTGTTTTCTTCCTCGCTCCGTCCCTTTCCTCTAGCATCATTTCCTCACCATCTTCTTTTCCATGGCGCGCCGCCGCCATGTTTCGTCTAACCCGGATGAGGCCGGTTCGTCCCGGCCGAGGACTCCATCGTCTTCGCCGAGGACTCCATCGTCTTCCTCCTCGGAAGAGGAAGTGATCCCGGAGGAGACCCGCAGGCAACTCCAGCCTGGGGGCATCACCATAGGCATCCCTAGGGGTCTTAGGTCTCCCCCCGTAGTAGCTGCCCATCCTATCTCTTCTCTTCCTCCTCCGGCCCTTCCTTCTGTCGGTCCCTCCGGTCACATTTCAACGATGACCGAAGGTGACCTTTCCTTGCTCCGGGAGGTCTATGGCATCCCGGGGTCAATCCACCTTTCCCTTCCGTGGCCTGGGGATCGCGTCACCTTGAGTGGCCCCGGCCGCATAGCTTTCTACGAGGACTTCCTCTTTGGGGGTCTTCGGTTTCCTCTGCACCCCTTCTTCCTTTCTTTCCTCAGCCATTTCTGTCTGGTCCCGGCCCATTTGGCTCCCAATGCCATCCGGGTCATCTTCTCCTTCATTGTTTTCTGTCACTTCCACGGGTTTGTTGCCCGTTTCTCCCTCTTCAGAGCTCTTTTCACCCTGAAGCGGTACTCCACTGATGACGGCTGGTGGTACATCTCGCCCCGGCCTAGGTGCCTCCGGTTCGACCTTCCTTCTTCCATCAAGGGCTGGAAGAACCGGTTCTTTTTCGCCTCGATCGAGGACGTCGACTGGGCCTGGAGCGAACCGGATCAGTCTCCGAACCGGAACTCCCAAGTCGAGCCGGCGGACCAGGAGGCCTACTCCCAGCTTTTGAGTGACGTGGTCCCCCCGCTCGATGTTCTGTTCTCGAAGCAGAATTTGTTCGAGGCGGGGATCAGTCCCATCCGAGAGCCGGGTGAGGCTCAGCCTTTCTCTTACTCCGCATTTCCCCCCTCCTTCTCTTCTTCTTCTAACTGGGCTGACCAATTTCCTTTCTATTGCAGGCATGAAGTTTTCCCTAGAGAACGTTCTGGAGGGCGCGGCTCAGAGGGACACCGCCGAGGGAGACGAGCCTGCGACGAAGAGGGCTCGCACCGAGGCGAGCCAGGAGGTCGTGTCGGTGCCCGCGCCTGGTCCAGTAGTTGCGGCTCCCTTGCCCAGGTCACCTCGGGCCCGGGCCACGATGCTCCAGTCGTCCGCCCTGACGAGGCTGCCGAAGAGGGAGGCCCATCGGCAGCGGTTCCCCCCCGGGCAGGCCCCATCATCACTGCAGCCCCGACGGCGCCGCCCGCGACTCCAGCTGCCCCGCCGGTGGCAGTCCCACCTGGGGGGTCGGTCGTCCCTGCCGTCGATCTGATCGCCCCGCCACCGACAATCACCAACCGATGCTCCGTGATCCGCGACCAGGGGCTCGCGGAGAAGGTGATGGAGTTCGCTTGCACCTCCCGGGACCGCCGACTTCGGGGCGGCCGGGACTATGCCGATGCTCTACTCGGGATCCTCCCGCAGCTCTTCACGGTAAGTTCGAGCTCGGATCCCTCTCCTTTTCGATTCTAGTTAACTCTTTACTAACCCACTCCCCTTTTCGTGCAGATCGGGACCGACGTGCTCCTGTTGAGGAACTTCCTCGCAGGGTACGCCAAGAAGGATGCCGAGAAGGAGGAAAAGCTCGGCAAGCTCGCGGCCGACGTGAAGGACCTCATGAAAAAGGGGGTCGAGCTGCGGGGGAGCAACCAGGCCCTTCAATCGGACCTGGCACGCACCGAGGGGCGCTCAAGGACCTGGAGTCCTCTCTGTCCGAGGAGAGGATCTCCAACCAGCGGCGCACGGAGGAGGACGCGACGGAGAGAGCTCGCCTTCGAGCTCATTCCCAGTCGCTGGAGCTCCAGCTGGAGGAGGCCCGGTGGGAGGCGAGTGCGGCCAAGGAACGGAGCGCCTACATCAACGGGCTCCTAGAGGCTTCGAAGCGGGAGGCGTAGGAGGCCATCCCGAGATTTCGGGCCTCCGACGAGTACGTCTCGGAGGTCCGGGAGGCCGCCGTGGACTCCTTTCTGAAGGGGTTCTAGGTGTGTCGGGAAAAGGTGGGGTCCTTCTATCCCGAGCTCGACCTCAGTGGGGTAGTGCTTGGGGGCAGAAGGCAAGGACCCACCGGCGAGGCTCCAATTGCAGCGGGCGACATGGCTGCAGCTCCAGATCGGCCCTCCGAGCTAGCAGCCACCGATGGTGAGGACGGAGAGCGCGCGCCCCAGCCTGAAGATCCCGCCACCGCGCCGAACTAGGCTTCCAGCTATATTCTCCTTCTTCTTTTTTTTCTTTTTGAGGACTCCCGGCCTGTCGGGACTCCTTCATTGTAGTTCTTTCTTTTTCAAATCAATGAAAACTTAGATTTTGTCAAGTCCCGGCCTCGTCTTCCTTTTCTCTCTCTCTTTTCTTTTTGTGTCTTGTCGAGGTGTTTTTGTCGAGTGTCGAGACGAGGTCCTGCGGCTAGCTCCGGGCTGAGTCCGCGGGTGGACTGGGTCCCTTCCAGCGTCCAGATCAAAGTTCGGAGCTTTCGGACTCGACGACAGTAGAGTAGGCCTTGCACGGGCCCTTCGGGCTTGCCGGGCCGTCCTTCATGATCGCATGGGCGAGGTGGGCTCTGTCCCACCATCCAGATCGAAGTCCGGGACTTCCGGACTGAACCCCGGGGTCGCAGGCTTTGTTTCAAGCCTTCTGCGGCTTGCCGAGCTGTTCTCCGTGATCGCGTGGGCGAGCCTGGGCTCTGCCCCGCCTTCCAGACCGAAGTCCGGGACTTTCGGGCTGAACCCCGGGGTCGCAGGCTTTGTTCAAGCCTTGCGCGGCTTGCCGAGCTGTTCTCTGTGATCGTGTGGGCGAGTTGGGCTCTGCCCCGCCTTCCAGACCGAAGTCCGGGACTTCCGGACTGAACCTCGGGGCCGCAGGCTTTGTTCAAGCCTTGCGCGGCTTGCCGAGCTGTTCTCCGTGATCGCGTGGACGAGCTGGGCTCTGCCCCCCCTTCCAGACCAAAGTCCGGGACTTCCGGACTGAACCCCTGGGCCGCAGGCTTTGTTTAAGCCTTACGCGGCTTGCCGAGCTGTTCTCCGTGATCGCGTGGACGAGCTGGGCTCTGCCCCGCCTTCCAGACCGAAGTCCGGGACTTCCGGACTGAACCCCGGGGCCGCAGGCTTTATTCAAGCCTTGCGCGTCTTGCCGAGCTGTTCTCCGTGATCGCGTGGGCGAGCTGGGCTCTGCCCCGCCTTCCAGACCGAAATCCGGGACTTCCGGACTGAACCCCGGAGTCGCAGGCTTTGTTCAAGCCTTGCGCGACTTGCCGAGCTGTTCTCCGTGATCGCGTGGGCGAGCTAGGCTCTACCCCGCCTTCCAAACCGAAGTCCGGGACTTCCGGACTGAATCCCGGGGCTGCAGGCTTTATTCAAGCCTTGCACGGCTTGCCAAGTTGTTCTCCGTGATCGCGTGTGCGAGCTGGGCTTTGCCCCGCCTTCTAGACCGAAGTCCGGGACTTCCGGACTGAACCCCGGGGCCGCAGGCTTTGTTCAAGCCTTGCGCGGCTTGCCGAGCTGTTCTCCGTGATCGCGTGGGCGAGCTGGGCTTTGCCCCGCCTTCCAGACCGAAGTCCGGGACTTCTCGCTTTCTCGGGTCTTCGGCCACAGCCGTGTTTGCCGAACTCAGAGCCATGCGCCCGTTTTTCTACGAGGCGAGAAAAAGCGTTTGAAGTAAAAGAATTTTATTGCAGAAGTTGGAGGAACCTTACATTATTGATAATACATCCTTAGGTTCGAGGCGTTCCACGTCCGAGGGAATCTGGATCCTCCCAATTCCTCCAGGCAATAGGCTCGGTGAGGGAGGACTTCCGCTACCCTGTACGGGCCTTCCCAGTTCGGGGAGAGCTTCCCGCACTCTCGAGGCTGAGAAGCTTCAGCGCGCCGGAGCACCAGGTCTCCGGGGCGAAAGGACTTTGGCCGTACCCGGGAGTTATAGTACCTGGCCACTCGCTGCCTGTACGCCGCCATCCGGACTCGGGCCTTGTCCGTCGTCTCCTCAAGAAGGTCCAGGTTGAGCATCATCCTGGCGGGGTTTTCTGCTTCGTCGTACTGCTCCACACGCAGGGTGGGTAGACTGAGCTCAATCGGGATAACCGCTTCGGCTCCGAAGACGAGATTGAAGGGGGTCTCGTCAGTGGCCGTTCTCGGGGTGGTGTGGTATGCCCACAGGATGCTCGGGAGCTCTTCTGCCCACCTGCCCTTGGCCTGATCCAGCCTCGTTCGGAGGCCTTGCAGAATGGTCCTATTCATGACCTCGGCTTCTCCATTCGTCTGTGGGTGAGCCACCTAGGTGAAGCGATGGTGGATGCCGAGGTCGCTGCAGAATTCTTCAAACTCCCAGCAGTCGAACTGACGCCCGTTATCGGTGATCACGGTATGGGGGAGGCCGAAACGGCAGATGATTGACTTCCAGAAGAACTTGGCGATGTTTGCCTCGATGATCCGCGCCAAGGGTTCGGCCTCAACCCACTTCGTGAAGTAGTCGATGGCCACGATCAGGAACTTTCGCTGTCCGGACGTCGGTGGAAATGGTCCTAGGAGGTCCATTCCCCATTGGGCGAACGGCCACGGAGCTGAGAGCTGGGAGATTGGAGTGGAGGGCTGCCGCTGCACCACGGCGTGCCGTTGGCACCGATCACACTTCTTCACGAAATCGGCGGTGTCCTCCTTTATCGTCTCCCAGAAATAGCCTTGACGGAGAGCCTTGTAGGCTAGCATTCTGCCCCCCACGTGGTTCCCGCAGATGCCCTCATGAATTTCCTAGAGCACGAGTACGGCCTCCGCGGGTCTCAGGCACTTGAGGAGGGGATATGAGTAATACCTCCGATACAGTTGCCCATCCATCAGGACGAACCGCGCGACCTTCTTTTTGATAAGGCGGGCCGCTGCACGGTCCTCCGGCAAGGTACCGCCAGTTATGTACTCGGCGTACTTGTCCATCCAGCTGGGCTCACGGCTGACCTGTTGGACCTCCACTGGGATCTCCTAGATTGGGGCCTTGAGGCACTCTACATGAGTGCGACTCAGCATCAAGTCCGGCAGGGTCGCCAGCCGAGAGAGAGTGTCCGCATGGGCATTTTCCCCGCGGGGGATATGGAAGATGCTGAAGCGCCGGAATCCGACTGCGCTCGTTTTGACAAGCTCCAAATACTTCGCCATTTGAGGGTCGTGCGCAACATATTCTCCGGAGTTCTGTCCGGCCACTAGCTGAGAGTCAGTGAAGGCTTTGAGGTTGGCTACGCCCAGCTCGCGAGAGACTCTCAGCCCGGCGAGGAGTTCCTCGTATTCCGCCTGGTTGTTGGTCGCGGTGAACTGGAAACGGAGTGCGCATTCGGCGATGACCCCACCGCCGTTGGCGATAATGAGTCCGGCTCCGCTCCCGCCAGAGTTCGAGGCTCCACCACGTGAAGGATCCAGGCATTCTCCTCGGGTTCCTCGGGTCCCGATTTCTACTGTTGGTACGGGGAGTCCCCCTCTGGCTCCTTGCCTAGGCCCGTGCACTCAACCAAGAAGTCGGCCAGTACTTGCACTTTCATGACCGACCTCGGCCTGTAAACGATATCGAATTCGCTGAGCTTGAGTGCCCACTTCGCCAATCGCCCCGATGTGTCGGGTCGGCTGAGTATCGCTTTCAGCGGCTGATCCGTCAGGACGGCAATGAGATGCACTTGGAAATAGGGCCTGAGACGCTGAGCAGACACTATTAATGCAAAAACGAGCTTTTCGGGCCGGGAATACCTGAGCTCCGCATCGCGGAGAAGTTTGCTGGTGTAGTACACCGGCCGTTGGACTCCCTGGTCGTCGGTCCGAACTAGGACCGAGCTGACGGCCTCCGGGGTGACCGCCAGGTAGAGGATGAGTTCCTCTCCCTCTTCGGGCCTGGAAAGTAGTGAGGGCGATGTAAGCGTCTTCTTCAGCTCTTCAAAGGCCTCTTGGCACTCCTCGGTCCAGGCGAAGTCGTTCATCTTCCTCAGTACATTGAAAAAGGGTCGACAGCGGTCGGCTGACCTGGAGATGAACCGGCTCAGGGCGGCAATCCGACCGGTGAGTCGCTGCACTTGCTTCTTGGAGGCAGGCTGCTCCATGTCCAGGATGGCCTGGACCTTATCCGGGTTGGCTTCAATCCCTTTCTGGGTTACCATGAACCCTAGGAACTTCCCGGCGGAGACGCCGAAAGCGCACTTCACCGGGTTCAGCTTCATCTGATGAAGTCGGAGGTTGCCGAAGGTCTCCGCCAGGTCAGCAACGTGATCCGAGAGGGGCTTGCTTATTACCAGCATGTCGTCCACGTACACCTGCATGTTGCGGCTGATCTGGTCCTTAAAGACTTTGTTGACCAGTCACTGGTACGTGGCCCCGGCATTCTTAAGGCCAAATGGCATCATCCTGTAACAGAAAGTCCCGCGGTCAGTGACGAAGGCGGTGTGCTCCTCGTCCTCCGGGTTCATTCGGATCTGGTTGTACCCGGAGAAAGCATCCATGAAAGATAGGAGGCGATGCCCCGAGGTGGTATCGACCAACTGGTCAATCTTTGGAAGGGGAAAGCTATCCTTTGGGCAGGCTCGGTTGAGGTTGGTGTAGTCCACACAGATCCTCCACTTACCACTGCTCTTCTTCACCATGACCACATTCGCCAGCCAGCTGGGATACTGAACTTCCCGCACGAAGCCGGCGGCAAGGAGTTTCTCCACCTCTTCGTTGATGGCCCTCTGCCTCTCCGCGGCGAAGCTCTTCTTCTTCTTCTAGCGGACCGGGCGGCACCTTGGATCCACGTTCAGCCTGTGCGTAATGACCTCGGGGGGAATGCCCGGCTTGTCGACCGTGGACCAGGCAAACACGTCCGCGTTCATGCGGAGGAACTCCAGCAGGCGGGTCCGTTCCTCCTCCGGGAGTTGGGCCCCCACCTGCACCATCTTCAGAGGGTCCGAACCGAGGGGATAAGTCAACAGGCGCTCTACGGGTCCTCCCCTTAGTTCCTTCTCCCTTAGGTCGAGGTCGTCGACGTCGGGGGCCAGCTCGGCGCCCCGGGCACCTGGGATCGTCTGCAGGCAATGCTGAATTGGCTGGGTCGAACCCCTCATCACCCCAAGCCCAGCGGCTGTGGGGAATTGTACTAGCAACCGCTTCATAGAAATCATGGCGTCCAGCCGGTTGAGCCCCGGGCGCCCGAGGATCGCATTGTAAGGGAAGGGAGCTTGACGACGGTGAACGTCAACATGACTGTGGTCTGCCGAGGTGGGGATCCAGCGGTGACCGGGAGAGTGATCTCCCCTTCGACCCCCACCGAGTCCCCGGTAAAGCCTACCAGGAGGGTGTGCACCGGCCTTAGCTGATCATGGGACAGATTCATTCGAGAGAAAGCATCATAAAAAAGCATGTCAGCAGAGCTTCCACTATATACCATAATTCGATATACAGGATGCTTCGCGATGGTTATCTCGACCACCACAGTATTGTTATTTACATTCTTGTTTTCACTCCCCTTCTCAGAAGGGGGTACATCCTCGGGGTTCCCGAACTCCCGGGCCCTCTTTGCCGCCCGCCCGATTCCATAAGAGATCATGCCCACTGGCTTCTCCGTCGGACGGTTGTCGATCGCGAGAACCAGGGGTAAGGCCGCAAGCGGCTGTCCCTCCGCCGGGGCTTCGTTCCTTATGAACTTCCTGAGGTAGCCTCTTTTGATCAGCTCCTCGATTTCCCGCCTCATATTATGACACTCCTAGGTGTCGTGGCCATGCTCGCGGTGGAACTGGCAATACTTCGACTTGTCGCGGGTGCTTCTTGGGTTCTAAGGAGGAGGTCGGCGGAGGTAGTGCTCGTCCTCAATTTCCATGAGGATCTTCGTTCGGGGAGCGAGGAGAGGAGTGAACCTTCGCTCCGAGGTGGCCTCGCCCTTTAGCTTCGGACTTGGACGAGGGTCAGCAGACGGCCCAGGCTGTCGGGCCCCCGGGACGTCTCTCAGGGCCGGCTTCTTCAAGGTCCTCCCGTCCAGCTCTCGGCGGGTGCGATCGGCCTCCTCCGCCCGGATGTACTTGTGGACACGGAGGAGAAGCTCGGAGTACGTCCTGGGGGGTTTTTTGTCCAGGGAGTAGGTCAGGCGAGACGTCTTGAGCCCGTGCTTTAAGGCCAGCATGGCAACGGGCTCGTCCAGGCTGTAGATATCCAGGGCGGCAGTCTTGAAACGGGTGACGTAGTCTTGAAGTGGCTCCTGGTCCTGTTGACGGATAGAGAAGAGGCTGTTCACCTCTCTCGGCACCTTCCGACACGTATCGAAGTGCGCCACAAACTTTCCTTCCAACTGATGGAAGGAGCAAATAGATCCGGGCTCGAGACGGGTGAACCAGACTCGAGCAGCCTTCCGGAGAGTAGCGGGGAAGGCGATGCACAAAAGAGCATCCGTGGCTCCCTGGACCCTCATGAGAGCCTTGTAGCGCTCCAGATGGTCCAGAGGGTCGGTGGTCCCGTCGTAGGGGTCCACCTGCGGCATGCGGAACCGGCTCGGAATCGGCTCCGCCTGGATTTCTTCAGAAAAGGGGGGACGGGAGTCGTAGCCCGCCGGATCCGCCGAGGAGTTCTGCAGGTCGGCAAATCGGTGGGTGAACTCCGCTAATTTGCGCTCGTGCTCCTCCAGGCGCCACTCGGCCTGGCGCCTGATGGCCTCGTCGGTGGAATCTTCCACCGAGGCCGCTGGTGAAGGGGGCGCCGATCGATCTCGGCGCAAGGTCTTGTCTCGGCGTCGCTTGCTGCGACACGCTGTCTCGGCTTCATCGGCCGGGGATCAACTCTCGTGATCCGCCGAACCGGAGTAATTTCTTTTCACGGGAGTTTGGTGGCTCCCGCGGGGGTTGGAGGCTGCCCGCGGTTGGGATGGCCTGCTTTGGATGGAGCACAGGCTCCCGCGTGGTCCCACGGCCCGAGCTGCGGGGGTCCCTGGCTGAGGCTGCGTGGCCAGGGAGTGCTACCGATGTTGTAGCTACCGAACCGCCGTAGTCAAGGTCTGTAGCTGCTGGATGACGACCGCGAGAGGTCCGTCCGCCGAGGTCGGCTATGGTGGAAGAGGAGGGGGAGCAGGGAGCTCCCTCTCTGGGCTGGGGGGGCCCCTGAGGGGAAGGGACCTCCATACTCGGCTGGTGGACGCTTCACGTCCACGAGTGACCACCATGGTTGGAGCGCGCTTCGTTCACAGAAAGCTAGCTCCCCCCGGGGGTGTTGTCCTGCCCCCCTACCTGGCGCGCCAATCTGTTGTCGATCTCACCGCCGCGCTTGTGGCTTCGGAGCCGCCGATCCGACTAGACCGTTTTGCCCCTGGGGCCTCCTGGCTCGTTCGAACCTGCAAGGCAAGGTCAGAAACCCTGACCGGGGATCCCGACGAGGGAGCTTCGACGGTCAAGTTAGTAGACGGTGAGAGGGAACAGAGTCTCTGAGACGGGCCCCCGAAGGAGTCCCAGACTTAGAGATCGTGCTAGCAAGAAAGGTCCCAGAAAGAATAGAAACCTGGCCGGGTCCCTTCACCAAGCTCACGCCAAAGGTCCCCTCTCGGGATCTTGGATCTTGCTCTTGGAACGGAGTCTCCTCCCCCAGCCTTTGTTTCTTGCTTACCTTGTAGTATATTCTCTCCTTCCTTTTATCTCCTCCTGTTGCCTTCTCGTTTTTCGCCCCTGGGAGGCTCCTTCGTTGCTTTTACCTCCTCCCCCCGTCTCTTCCCCTTTTTCCTTCTGGATCAAAGAGCCAGGCGGCTTCCTGGCCTTGCTTACCGGGCCTAGCGAGGAAAAAGTAAGGGAGGGAGGCGCCGGTCAGACCGCCGACCAGACCTCGGGCCAAGCGTGAGCGCTCTCATTCCTAGGCGCCGACGCTGCCCGTTATCGGATCCTATTTTGTCAGGGCCTCGCCTCTCGACTGGGGAACCTGTCAGGCCGATGTAAGTGATGTTTCGCGTGTCGCCGCCGATCGTACGAGGCGCCTTTCTCGGAGTGCGGCGTGCACGGCTCGAGGGGCAACCTCGGAGCTCGCGCTCCCGCTCTTCGAAAACTTCTCTGCACAGGCTGGCCTGCCTTGACTGAGGTGGACCCCTCCCGGGTGGACACCTGGCGGAGCGGCAGAAGGTCGCTCGACCCTGGCCGAGTGGTCCCATCTCCAGGTGCCACCTGGCGAAGGAGCGAAGGAGCCCGGCTCGACCTTGGCCGAGGTGGGACCGTCTCAGGGTGCCACCTGGCGGGGGAGCAGGGGGGGCCGCCGGCTTCGGTCGAGGTGGACCCCTCCTGGGTGGACACTTGGCGGAGCAGCAGAAGGTCGCTCGACCCCGGCCGAGGTGGTCCCGTCTCCGGGCGCCACCTGGCGAAGGAGCGAAGGAGCCCGGCTCGACCTCGGCCGAGGTGGGACCGTCTCAGGGTGCCACCTGGCGAGGGAGCAGGGGGGGCTGCCGGCTTCGGCTGAGGTGGACCCCTCCTGGGTGGACACTTGGCGGAGCGGCAGAAGGTCGCTCGACTTCGGCCGAGGTAGTCCTGTCTCCGGGCGCCACCTGGAGAAGGAGCGAAGGAGCCCGGCTCGACCTTGGCCGAGGTGGGACCATCTCAAGGTGCCACCTGGCGAGGGAGCAGGGGGGCTGTCGGCTTTGGCCGAGGTGGACCCCTCCTGGGTGGACACCTGGCGGAGCGGCAGAAGGTCGCTCGACTTCGACCGAGGTGGTCCCGTCTCCGGGCGCCACCTGGCGAAGGAGCGAAGGAGCCTGGCTCGACCTTGGCCGAGGTGGGACCGTCTCAGGGTGCCACCTGGCGAGGGAGCAGGGGGGCCGCCGGCTTCGGCCGAGGTGGACCCCTCCTGGGTGGACACCTGGTGGAGCGGCAGAAGGTCGCTCGACTTCGGCCGAGGTGGTCCCGTCTCCCGGCGCCACCTGGCGAAGGAACGAAGGAGCCCGGCTCGACCTTGGCCGAGGTGGGACCGTCTCAGGGTGCCACCTGGCGAGGGAGCAGGGGGGCCGCCTGCTTCGGTCGAGGTGGACCCCTCCTGGGTGGACACCTGGCGGAGCGGCAGAAGGTCGCTTGACTTCGGCCGAGGTGGTCCCGTCTCCGGGCGCCACCTGTCGAAGGAGCGAAGGAGCCTGGCTCGACCTTGGCCGAGGTGGGACCGTCTCAGGGTGCCACCTGGCGAGGGAGCAGGGGGGGCCGCCGGCTTTGGCCGAGGTGGACCCCTCCTGGGTGGACACCTCGCGGAGCGGCTGGAAGGCCTGGACCGACGTCGACCTCGGCTGAGGCGGATCCACACCTGGCTTTGCCGAAGAAAAAAGACTCCACGTGGCGCGAATCACGCCCAGCAAAATCTGAGATATACTACGTCATCGCAACGGCCGTAACACACCTAATGCTATCATAACCGATCAAGGTAAAGCAATTAAGGCTGCTATTAGGAGATTTTTTTAATGCACGACATTGATTTTCTCTTTAGCATATATGAAGGAAGATTCCTGAAAAGATTGGCCACATTTACATAGCCAATTCTAAATTTATGGTTGAGTTTGATGAGGTAATATATGATTCAGTTATGATAGTCTTTCAAGAAAAGATGAGCATAACTCATGGAGAAATATGAAGAATGCAAGGCTATAGATTGGTTAAATGACTTTTATGAATGTCAGGAGAAATGGATTCCAGTTTACCTTAAGGATACATTATTTGCAAGTTTCTAAGACATTATGTTTGATTTATGTTCATGTTTGTAAATTTTTAATGACCTTTGTATATTTAATGCTTCTTTTGTTTTTTATAATCATGTACGGACATGTCATCTTTACAAAGGAGTGAGAGTATCAATCATTTCTTTGATAGGTTTGCACATTCAACGACTATACTCAAAGAATTCATCGATAAATATGAAGATGCATTGGAGAAAATATATGAGGCAGAAAATGAGCAAGATAATAAAATATTATAAATAAATATTTTCCTAAAGATATCCTCACCTTTTGAGAGGCAAGCAGTAGCCAAATATACATGGCACATATTCAAAATATTTCAAAATGAGATCCTTGAAATTATTGTATCAAATATTAAATTAATTAAAGAAGTTGACAACAATAATGTATATTTCGTAAAGTCATTTTATTGAATTGAAGTTAATGGAATAAACAAGAAAATTATGAAAAATTATGTTATTTCATACGATAACCATTTAGAGGATGTTAAATTCCAGTACCGATCGTTTCAATTTAAGGGTTACTTATGTAGGCATGCCTTATTAGTCCTTCATTGAAGTGACGTATTTCATATTTCAGATAATTACTTCTTAAAGAGATAGTGCAAGGACATGAATACCAATTCGATGATTTTGACTGCAATATTCAATTTTATAATAAAAGTACTCGAAAATCTCGGTATGCAATCATATTATTTAACTTGAGATATCCTATTTTATGTTTACAAAAATCTATTATATGTCATGAAATTCTAATACAAATGTGATATGTTATTGATTGTAGATATGCTTTGATGAGTCATCGGATGATTAAGCTTGCAGAGATAGCCTTCATCTCCGAAGATGCATTTAATTTAGTGATGAATGATCTAGCACTATTATTCAGAAGAGCTGTAGATGTCAATCGTATATTTCAGCCAAGTATATAACTTGTAATCCAAGATCCTGAACAAATTCTTAAGAAAGGCTGTCCAAGAGAGAATAGAATCAAGAGTGGAGTTCAGAAGAAGTCAAAAAAATAAAGACAAAATATGAACAAGGCTTCCATTGACACTCCTATACAAATCAAAGAAGACCTATTACAAGACAGATGAATGCTTTCCATCAAGTAGTGGAAGTATTCCAATAAATAATTGAAACCAGTATATTATCTTTCAATCCTTTTTAGATGAGTTTGATGCTTATATATGCAGTCAACTAACATAGGAGAGTATAAAATGCTAAACTTTCTCATAGTCTTGTATAAATTTATATTGTCTATAGAAATTTATAACAGCATATATTCAACATCTGATTTAATATGTTGTTTGAACATGTGAATTCAAGGACTAATATATATCATCTAAGACTAAAACAGGGAAAACAGATTTATGACATCCCTTGATATAATTATGTATTCATTTACAAAATTATGAGATCCCAACATGAAACAAGAAATTGAAGAAATTAACCCCTCCTAATAGGACTTCCTATCATTCGCGGCCTGAATTATGACTTCCAGAATGTCATAACATGCCATGAAAAGAAAAGAAGATAATTCAGGCCAAAACAAGATTATGACATTCTACTTCAAAAATTATAACATCCTAGTTAAAAAATTATGACATCCATGCAGAAAACATGAAAATAAAGGTATTAATCCCTTCTACTTGGACTGCCTATCATCCATGGCCTGAATTATGACTTCTAGAATGTCATAACATGCCATGGATGCTAAGAGATTATAAATATATGCTGAAACAAGATTATAATATTCTATTTCAAAAATTATGAATTATAGTTAAAAAATTATGATATCCCTGTAGAAAACATGAAAGTAAATGTATTAACCCCTTCTACTTGGACTACCATTCATCCCTGGCTTAAATTATGACTCCCAGAATGTTATAACATGCCACGGATGCTAAAAGTTGATTAATATATGTTGAAACATGATTATGACATTATAGTTTAAAAATTATAATACCTTAGCTCAAAAATTATGATATCCTTGTAAAAAATATGAAACTAAAGGTATTAATCCATTCTACTTGGATTACCTATCACTTGTGATTAGAATTATAACTCTCAAAATGTCATAATACACCACTAAGAAAAAAAGATGATAAATAAATATTGAAACAGAATTATAACATCCTAGTTCTAAACGTATGACATCCTAATTAAAAAACTTTGATACCCCTGCATGAAACATGATATCTCTGTATAACATTATGACATCCTTTCAAAAACTTGATATTCTGGCATAGAATATAACATCTTATATCCAACAAACTGCATGTAATCGGCAAAATATATTTATAACATTCCAGTTTGAAATAATTATATATAATTTTTTTCATTGATATTTAAGAGATAACATCAATTGAATTACAAATTTTTGATACCGTGTTATAAAAATTCATGAATTGAAGAGAAAAAAACCGTGACAAATATTTAGCTTTTTAATTCTAATTTTTTAAAACACTATCTATCTACTGATTGAGGCCCTTTTTTCAATATCATTACTCCTAACTATCGCCAGTATAGATTGATATCATCTTATGTGAAGTCCCAATGATTTGGCTTATCTTTGCGAGCAAGAAATTATATGTATTTTAAAAATCTAGTGAACTAGCTAGTTGAGAAGGGCATTCAGCAATTTCCTCTATGGCTCACTTCATCATGTCTTCATTATCACAGTAGATATAGAACATTAGACCGATAATATTTTGCCACTTCTTCGTATTAGCTTTGTACCTGGCATTGCGTTTTATGAAATTTAGGTGCATGAATACCTTCTTTTCCATGTCAATTGCAACCAGGTTTCAATACAAATTTTTTGAGTTGATAATGGTGAAGAGAAACCTAAACTCTTCTTTTTCTTCATTACCAACTCCTTCAAATATCATATTCTCAGCCATTCTAGCAAGTTCATGAAATTATGATATAGATGTCAGACACATCCCGATAGTCATAACAGGTGCAATGATGTATTTATGATATGTATCTAAATGCTCTCTCCAGTTCTTTCTAAGAAACTCCTGCCTGGCATCAATTATCTATCAATGCAAAATAAAGTAATTAATAAAATATAACATGATATCATACAATACTAAAATTATTATAAAAAATATTAAAAAAAGATATCATAATATATATCAAGAATAAGAAGAAAACAAAGTTATACTTCGATACTTATATCGTCAACTATCATTTTATTAGTGAGGATATCATGAACATGTCTCTTTACGATATTGCCTCTAAGTTCATTGGTATACTTGACCTCTCTAAAATGGATAAGTATAAATGATATCATAAAACAAGATATTGAAAGAGATTAGCATACATATTAGAAAAAACATATAATACTTATGAGTTGATACTTTCTTTCAAAAATATTAATCAAATTTTTATCCTTTTCAAATTGTAGAAGGAAAATTGATTGATTAGCTTGTAATGTGGTCACTATCTTGGACTTTTTGGTGGCTGGGCTTATTTCAAAACTAGGATCCATTTTTAATTATGAGGCTTTCCGTAGCCTAGGTTATTTTTTCACCCTCTTGATAATTGAAAGAACCAAAGATAATTCTTTGTCCCCCTCAGCATTCTCAATCACAATGGTATCCATTTTTTCCTCCATCCTAGGCTCGTCTTGCCCTATGATTTCACCTCCTCCTCTCTATCATTTCCTCCTTCCCTTTGTCATCTTCTTTATTGGCATTGCTCTCCTTTTTTAGCAATGAACTCAGAAGGTTCTCAACAATGGTAAGCCTTTTTTTAACATCTTCAAGTCCAGTCTTCATCTCCACATAGTTTGCACAACTAATTTTTGGATCCAAGGATGATCCTGCTTCTGGAGTAATAAGCCACTGCTCCTATGTTGCCCAGAAATGGAGTCCAAGAGGGGGGTGAATTGGATCTTTTAAAAATTTAAAGTAATAATGTGCAGGCCTTGTGGTGTTTGTGAGTTACGAAATTGATGCACTAGATTATATGCAGCGGAAAGCAATAAATAGAGTGCAAAAAGTAAAAGAGCAAGAGATAGAAGAGACAATCATACATAAACACAAGGTTTATAGTGGTTCGGTGCAAACCTAGCACCTACATCCACTCCCTAAGCCATCCTTGAGAATTTCACTATAATCTCTCCAAGATTACAGCCGACTTGTTTTTTCAAAGGCTCACAAGTCAAAATCTATGTTGGTTTTGTCACCTAGGCTCACCAATAAACCTATATACTTGTTTTGTATTCGGGCTCACAAGTTAACCCTAGTTGGTTTTGATACTTTTGGCTCACTAACAAACCACAACAACCTACTTTCAAGAAACTCTTGAAAGCTAGGTCAAATCATAAAAGAAATTCAGATATACAATTCAAATAAACAAAACAAACTCTCTTCAAAAGTAGAATGGAAGCTTTGAGGCTCAAGTTGATGCTTTGTCTTGTCTTCTCCTTGGAATATTCTTCAAACTCTCTTTTTGGAATGTTGAAAGGATAGGCTTGTAAGCTTTTTTTCAGGGAATCACTCTTTAAATGGCTTTTGAAGTGAAGTTCTTGGGAGAATATTGACTTTTGGGCTTTGAATGGACTTCAATGCTTCAAGAATAAGTTTGGTGAAGCTTAAATACTTCAAAAACTTTAAAAAATAGTTTGTGACTGTTTGAACTTCGAATCTAGCCGTTGGGAGCTTGAAAAGATACTTCTACAACTCAGAAAAATAGATCGTTAGGCCTGTCAGAACCCGAGTGTCGACACTTGGTTTGTTAGGTGTCGATACTTGGCTGTCAGGTATTGACACTTGACTTCCAGATGTCGATACTTGAACATTCAAGTGTCGACACTTGATTTACAAGTATCGACACTTGACACAAAAACACTCCAATGGCCATGTTCTGGATTTTTAAAAAGTCTCAGGCCTCGAGTCGACACTTGGGAACTTAAGTGTCGACACTTGAGTTTCAGGTGTCGACACTTGAATTCTGGGTGTCGACACTTGCCGTGCCAAGGAATTTTTTCAGCGTGCTAAATGCTGAAGTGTCGACACTTGACTTCCCAGGTGTCGACACTTGGTTCTGCGAAATTCACAATTAAGTGCAATTCAAACCAAAAACACAAGTGTTAAATATGAAACTTAAATCCAACTTAAATAAACAATAAATGAACTCTTTTAAGCCCTTTTTGCTTGGAGAAGACTCCTCAAATTGTGAAATATGCTTCATGCCACAGCGTGCCATGATGCTTTAATTTTAAGAATTTGAGATGCTTGTTTCCTAAAAATTCACAACTAGAAATAAACATTAGTACTCAATATGTACTCAACGTTTTGTTATTCATCAAAATCACTAGATTGAGCCAACAATCTTTCCCTTTTGATGATGACAAAACCTTGAGTATATAAATATTTAATTTCAAATTTCAGATTTTATGCATCATGAATATGATTTCAAGCTAATATATCCACAACTTGCATAGTTAAGAAGGATGAATCTCCCCCTTAGTTAGACAATTCTAATCAGAACAAGCAGTATGCAATATTGGTATCAGATCAAATTTGAAATTCAGATGAATAAAGGTAGGATATTCTACTCTCCCTTTTTGTTAAACATTAGAAAAAGGGAGTAAACTTCCCCTCAAAACGAGCATGGAGACAAAAAGTAGAAGAGTATTAGAGTTGATATAAGAGATAGTTTTTCAAGAGTTAACAGGTATCCGAGCCAAAATGTATATCTATCAAGTAAATGTAAACAATCAAGCTGTCAAAATCAATCATAGTGATTCACAAATTGTAGACATCAAGCTGAAATGCATATATATATATATGCCAAGTAATGCTTTCAGTATAAAATTTGCTGACTCATCAGCAACACTGAAACAATCAAAATACATCATGAGACATAAATAACATACAACAACATAAACATCTGCGGGGCTAATCCTCATCAGACGGAATCTTAAGGAAAAATGGTGCACTAATCCTGGATCTAGGAACTAATGCCTTAGGAGGTCCCTGGGCTAATGCCCTGGGACTCCTAGTGCAGTCAGAAGGTCCTAGTAAGGGTACAATCCTAGAAGATCTAGTGGATGGGGGTGAAATCATCTCAGCTGGAGTAATGAAGTATGGTGTAGAATCAATAACATCAGCTGGAGGAAGAACTGTAGGTGTAACTGGAGGATCATGGCTGACAACCTCATATCCATCAGCGCCACCATCACTGTCACTGCCACTGTCAACAATATTAGTACCTCTGCCCTCACTACCATCAACAGTATCATAAAGTCCATCCTGATGGTCATCGTCATCATCATCGTCATCTGGTGGAGTTGCAGGTGCTACAGGAGGTAGACGAGATCTAAGCAAATCCTCAATGCGGGCGAATCCCGCCTCCATAGAGTGACGCAACTCAGCATGCTCCAAGGTAGTTTGTGCTCGTAGACCATCAATCTTGATGCGTAACTGAGTCGTGCAGACACCCAATCCAATCATCTCACTCCTGAGATCAGTGAACTGCTGTCTCGCATGCTCCTCAAAAGATATGTCAGTAGAAAGTGGAGGAGGAGCCGAAGGTGTAGCTGTAGGGGTCATTGGCTCTGCCTGAAGCTAGAGCATCCTGAGGAGGTGTACTGACTGGCCCTGATGGCCCGGCCTCAGCCTCTCTGATCTCGTCCTCCTCGTCTGGCTTCTGTCCAGACTCTCTCCTGATCCAACGACCTACGACCAACCGATATCCTATGCGGTGTAGCGACCGCTCGTCATAAATATCGGTATGTAAAATCTCCTTGAAGATTTTTCCCTCCAAGGAAACTCTACAAGCCCTGAACAGACGGGTCAGCGCCATCCCGTAGGGTAAACAATGACGTCTCTGTGTCGCAGCATCATGCATCTGAACTAACATCAGTGAGGGTAGATCAATCTCGATCCTCTGGATCATACTGACCATCAGCATCAGCTCCCTCTCAGTAATGAAGTCGAATCGTCCAGTCTTCAGAAGCAAGATACGGGCGGTGATGTGATGTAGAAGGCGCATCTCCACTGATAACTGGTTCGCGGTGACTACTGTCACTCCACGAACATCCTCACGCTCAAGGATGCACCTGAAGGCTGCCTCTCTATCCTCTACTGAGAAGGTACAAATGCCTCGATAAGGAATCTCCCATACTCTGCTGAGTAGCTCCTCTGTCAATGAGATCTCCACTCCCCTGATGGTGGTGCTCCACTGTACTCGTCGACAATCCAAGGCACCATAAAACTCCCTCACTAGATGGGGATGGTACCTCTCCTGCATAGTGCAAAAGGGTACTAATCCAGCATCAGTGAGTATTCGCCGGATCTGGAAGTGCTATCTGTCGAAGAACTCAAGGTCGATCCGTCATCCTGAGGCTACAGCCTTCCCTGCCATCCTCTCTGCAGGAGAACCTGGAGTAGCTGAACTACTGGTCTGACCTGCATCATGTCTGGCCTTTGTCCTCCTCTCAGACCCATGTCTAGTCCTACTCCTGATAGCTAATCTCTTTCTCGGACCCATCACAAACAAGCTATGCAAGAAAGAAAGAAGATAAATAACCTAGGGAGAATTGTTTCAATCAGGTTGAGAACTAGAGATCGGCTACAGGTTAGGCTAAAGGAGACTATACTTTCCTAAAAGAGGGATACTGGCTTTTAAGAAGGGCTAGAATATGTTTTGAAAATTGGGATTAAACATATTTGAGTTGTAAAATACAAGAAATCGAGGGTAAAATACCTTTAACACAAGAAATCGGGGGTAAAATACCTTTAACAGCTTGAAGAATGAGAGATTTATCCCAATCAAAATATATTTGGGTTATAAAACATATGAGGGTTATAAAGACATTTTAGGGTTATAAAGTTATATAGTATACTTTGGTTAAAATATACTTTTCAAGTTTATATGATCAATAAACTGGACTAAGTTAAAATATATATAATATAAACCTATGGGATTTGGGTTAAAAACAAAATATATTTAGGTTTTAGGTCAAAAACAAGTAATCAACCAACAAAACAGTGAAAAGAGGAGGAAAATGCAAGGAAATTAACACAAATAATCCTTCCTTAGGAGAGAAATCTGAGAATAAGCAATAAATAGCTAGAAAATCTGAATTTATATGGAAACCCTTGAACATTTTGGCCAAAAACCTAATATAACAGTGAAATTTAGAAAAACGGATGGAATATATGAGAAATCGGCCAAAAAATCCACGGGAAATCCAATATAAACACATTCAAACATGATTCCCTCTAAATGGATACTTCCAAATGGCTAAAAAACTCCAAAAAATCTGATTAAAATTCATTAAAACGGACGAAAAATGCAAATCTAGGTTACACGGTTTCAAAATGAGGAAAAAGAGAGGGGAAATACCTGATTTTAGTTGGGGCAAAAGGGAAAAGAGTTGATTTGGGAGGTAGAGGAGCTTGGGGGACCACTGGAGCTCGAGAGAAAATGGGGGAAAATAAAATACAAAACACTCGGTCTGCCCTTAAAAGATAGAAATTTTTCGTGAGTGTCGACACTTGGAATTTCTCAAGTGTCGACACTTGGTCAGGTGTCGACACTTCGCAAAATCCAAGTGTCGACACTTGGTCAAGAAAATCCCAAAAAAAATCTGAAAAATTTTCAAAAAATCAAGGATGTTTTTAAAAGGTTTTGGGACTTAACACAAATGATTCTTGAGTAAAAACAACTTAGGTAAGATGAAGTTTGAGAGAGTTCTATGAGAATGGATCAATGATACCTAACTCTCTTCTAATCACACAAAATCTCTCTTCACTCAAGGGTTTGGTAAACACATCAGCTAATTGATCATCAGTACACACAAATTTAAGTACTACATTAGAATTTTGTATATGATCTCTTATGAAATGATGTCTTATTTCAATGTGTTTACTTCTTGAATGTTGCACAGGATTCTTAGTTAGATTGATTGCACTAGTATTGTCACATCTTATGGGTGTCTTAATTAATTTTATGTCAAAATCTTCGAGTTGTTGTTTGATCCATAGGAGTTGAGCACAACAGCTTCCAACTACTATATATTCGGCTTCCGCCGTAGATAGAGCAACTAAATTCTGTTTCTTGCTACTCCATGTGATCAAATTTACTCTAAGAAACTGACAAGTTTCACTAGTACTTTTACGATCAAGTTTACACCCAGCAAAGTCAGCATCAGAATAAGCATTCAATTCAAATAATGAATTCTTAGAGTACCAAAGACCAATTTCAATTAAGCCAGATAGATATCTAAGTATGTATTTAACAACCAAAAGATGAGACTCTTTAGGATTAGACTGATATCTTGCACACATACAAACACTAAACATAATATCTGGCCTACTGGCAGTAAGATATAACGATGAACCAATCATGCCATGATATAGTTTTTGGTCAATAGATTTACCTGATTCATCCTTGTCAAGTCTACAAGAGGAGCTCATAGGCGTACCTAAAGGCTTAGTGTTCTCCATCTCAAACTTCTTGAGTATTTCTTTTGTGTACTTAGTTTGGTTGATGAAGATCCCTTCTTTGATTTGCTTTATTTGGAGTCCGAGGAAGAAGTTCAGTTCTTCCATCATGCTCATCTCGAACTCATCCTGCATTAACTTTGCAAAATCTTGACAAAGAGATTCGTTAGTAGCACCGAATATGATATCATCTACATATATTTGTACTACTAAAAGATCATCATTCTTTTTTTTAAAAAATAAAGTTTTGTCAACATTACCTCTAGTAAAATCATTCTTGAGCAAGAAAGAACTTAAACGATCACACCAAGTTCTAGGAGCTTGTTTTAAACCATACAAAACTTTATGAAGTTTGAAAACATGATTTGGAAATTCAGGATTTTCAAAACCAGGTGGTTGTTCAACATAAACCTCTTCTTCGATAAAACCATTTAAAAAGGCACTTTTAACATCCATTTAAAATAATTTAAAATCCATAAAACAAGCAAAAGCCAATAATAGCCTAATTGCCTCAAGTCTAGCCACATGAGCAAAGGTTTCATCAAAATCAATCCCTTCCTCCTGATTGTATCCTTTGGCAACCAGTCTAGCCTTATTTCTTGTAACAATTCCATTTTCATCAAGTTTGTTTCTAAAAACCCATTTTGTGCCGATAATTAAAACATTTGAAGGCCTATCTCCTAAAGTCCAAACATTGTTTCTTTTAAATTGGTTAAGTTCATCTTGCATAACATTTATCTAATTACAATCTTTTTTAGCCTCTTTAATCGTTTTAGGTTCAATCTGAGAAACAAATGCTAAGTAATCACAAACATTCCTAAGGGATGAACGAGTACTTACACCTTTAGATGGATCATCAATGATAAGTTCTTTAGGATGACCATGAGCATACCTCCATTCTTTGAGTAGTAGACTAACAGTAGATGTGTTTTTATCACCTTGTGCTTGATCTCCTTCAGTGTTTTGATAACCTTCTTGTTCCTTAATAGGCTCTTCATTGTTACTTACATCTTCAGTTTTCTTGGTATCTGTTTCATCATTAAGCACATCTTCTTTTTTAGAAGATTTCTGGTCAGATTCATCAAACACAATGTGTATGGATTCTTCAACAACAAGTGTTCTTCTGTTGAAGACCCTGTATGCCTTGCAGATGTAGAGTAGCCTAAAAAGACACCCTCATCTGACTTGGCATCAAATTTGCTCAAATTGTCTTTACCATTGTTTAAGATGAAACAACGACATCCAAAAACACGAAAATATCGAATTGAAGGTTTTCTACCATTCCAAATCTCATATGGTGTTTTCTTTAAAATTGGTCGGATTAAAACACGATTTAAAACATAGCATATAGTATTTATGGCTTCCATCCAAAAATATCTAGGTAGGTCATTTTCACAAAGCATGGTACGTGCCATTTCTTCAAGAGTTCTATTTTTCCTTTCTACCATCCCAATTTGTTGAGATGTTCTAGGTGCTGAAAAATTGTGATGAATGTCATTTTCAATACATAATTTGTTAAAATCAGAATTTTCAAATTCGGTTCCATGGTCACTTCTTAAAGATACAATTGAAATACCTTTTTCATTTGAAACTCTTTTATGAAATCTAATGAATTCAGAAAATGTTTCATCTTTGCATGCTAAAAACATGATCCAAGTAAAACGTGAGAAATCATTTACAATGACTAGACCGTACTTCTTACCTCCTAAACTAGATGTTCTAGTCAGCCCAAAGAGGTCTATATGAAGCAACTCTAAGGGTCTAGATGTAGAGATTACTCATTTTAGTTTAAAGGATGATTTGGTTTGTTTTCCAAGCTGGCATGCACTACAAATCTTGTCTTTTTCAAAATAGAGTTTTGGCAAAACTTTTATCAAGTTCTTTTTGCTAAGTTTTGAAATCAAATGCATACTAACATGTCATAGTCTACGATGCCAAAGCCAACTAGTTTCATTGATCTTAGCTTCCATTGCCACTAGGCATTCACCATTTTGAACAAGAAGATCATCAAAATCAACCATATAAATATTGCCATGCCTATGACCAATGAACTTGATGCCATTGTCATCTATACTAGAAACAATGCACAAAGAAGATTCGAAAGTAACTTTGAATTCGTTGTCACAAAACTGACTAATGCTAAGTAGGTTATGTTTCAAACCATCTATATACAAAACATTATCAATATAAGTAGAAGGGATGATATGGACTTTACCAGTTCCAACAATTTTGTCCTTACCATTATCACCAAAGGTCACATTACCGCCATTTTGATACTCGAGTGATGAGAACTGCTCCACATCCCCGGTCATATACCTTGAGCAACCGCTATCGAGGTACCACATTCTTTTCTTATTGGTTGCAAAGCAACCTACAAAAAGAATCAAATAAAGATTTTAGGTATCCAAGTCATCTTGGGTCCTCTTAGGTTAGTGGCAATGGTTCCTTTTGGAATCCAGATTTTATTAACATTGCTCAATTTTTTCTTATTGCACAGGTAAGATTTATGCCCTACAATACTATAAGCATAACAAGTAATGGATGAAGATGCAGGCACAAAGAAATTTTTGAAAAGCTTTTATTTCTTCTGAGTTCTAAACCCTATACCGGCTCTATCAAAAATAGTTTTTTGATTATTTAAAAGCATATTTAATTTTTCAGAACTATATGTAAATTTGTCAACAAAAGGTTTCAATTTTTAAATTTCTTCTTTATATTTTTTGTTTTCTTCTAAAATTTCTTTGCTTTGTTTTGAAAGATTTTCATTTGATACAAAAAGGTTTTTCTTTTTCAAAACTTCCTTTTCTTTTTCAAGAATAGCAATCCTTTCATTTAACTTTTTATTTTGAAGAAGTAGGCAATCATTTTCATTTGAAAATTTGTCATTAGCTTTGATTAAAACTAGATTTTGCCTTTTTAGTTCTTTATGTTTTGATTTTAGTTTTTGAAATTCTATAACTAATTCATCAAAGACTTCATGCAATTCGTCAAATGTAAATTCATTTTTAGTTTCAGATTGTACCTCGTCATGATCTACCATCAAACAGAAGTTTGCAACTTCTTGCTGTTCTTCTTCAGAGTTGGAGTCCTCGCTGTCACTCCAGGTTGCCATCATGGCCTTCTTTCTTAGTTTTCTTCTACTCTTCTTAAGTAAAGGGCAGTCCATCTTAAAGTGGCTCGGTTTCTTGCATTCAAAGCATGTGGGCTGCTCCTTATCTTTCTTTTTTTAATTCTCCTTGCTAGGCTCACTTTTCAAAGGTTTCTTCTTGAAGTTGTATTTCTTCTTCCTCATGAACCTTCTGAACTTTCTTGCCATTAAAGCTGTCTCATCATCTTCATCTTCTTCTTCGGATTCATCGCTTGACTCTTCTCTTGCGGTGGATTTGAAAGCGATGACTTTCTTCTTCTTTTCTACATCCATGTTCTTTTATTTCAATGAAAGCTTATAAGTCATCAATGAGCCTAATAGTTGCTCGAGAGGTAGAGTGTTGATATCCTTAGCTTCCTCTATGGCCGTCACCTTGGCATCCATGAAGCTGGAAGAGACCTGAGAAGTTTATTTATAAGTTCACCATTAGATACAATCTTTCCTAAACTTCTCATGCCATTCACAATATTTATGAACCTAGTATACTCTCACTAATAGATTCAGTCGATTTTATCTTGAACATTTCATATGTATGAATGAGCATGTTAACCTTAGTAGTTTTAACTTGGTGTGTACCCTCATGGATAACTTCAAGTGTGTCCCATATCTCCTTAGCGGAGAGATAATTAGATATTCTATTGAATTCACTCAGATCAAGAGAGCAATACAATAGATTCATAGCCTTCGCATTAAGCTCTATTTGCTTAATGTCATTCTCATCCCAATCATCTTTCATTTTTGGAGTGAGAATGCCATTAACCAACATAGTAGGCTGATGAGGACCTTTTATGATTGTCCTCCAGAGATTATAATCCATGGTTTGAATAAATATGCGCATGCGAGTTTTTCAATAAGTGTAATTCATACCATTAAATAATGGGGGATGGTTTGAAGC
The DNA here is from genome assembly GCA_021397845.1 of Areca catechu. Taxonomy (NCBI): domain Eukaryota; kingdom Viridiplantae; phylum Streptophyta; class Magnoliopsida; order Arecales; family Arecaceae; genus Areca; species Areca catechu. Next base: position 153,862,848 of record CM038043.1, read on the forward strand.
TTGACCTTCAACAACACCCATTCCAATTGGGGCTGCCATGATCTTTTATTCAAGATCCTTGGACCTACAAGAGAGTACCGGTGTTCTGATACCACTTGTTGCCCAGAAATGGAGCCCAAGAGGGGGGTTGAATTGGATCTTTTAAAAATTTAAAGCAATAATGTGCCTTGTAGTGTTTGTGAGTTACGAAATTGATGCACTAGATTATATGCAGCGAAAATCAATAAATAGAGTGCAAGAAGTAAAAGAGCAAGAGATAGAAGAGACAATCACACACAAATATAAGGTTTATAGTGGTTCGGTATAAACCTAGCACCTACATCCACTTCCCAAGCCATCCTTGGGAATTCCACTATAATCTCTCCAAGATTATAGTCGACTTATTTTTTCAAAGGCTCACAAGTCAAAACCTATGTTAGTTTTGTTACCTAGGCTCACCAACAAACCTATACACTTGTTTTGTCTTCGGGCTCACAAGTTAATCCTAGTTGGTTTTGACACTTTTAGCTCACCAACAAACTACAACAACCTACTTTCAAGAAATCCTTGAAAGATAAGTCAAATCACAAAGGAAATTCAGATATACAATTCAAATAAACAAAACAAATTCTCTTCAAGAGTAGAATATAAGCTTTGAGGCTCAAGTTGATGCTTTGTCTTGTCTTCTCCTTGGAATATTCTTCAAACTCTCTTTTTGGAATGTTGAAAGGATAGGCTTGTAAGCTTTTTTTCAGGGAATCACTCTTTAAATGGCTTTTGAAGTGAAGTTCTTGAGAGAATATTGACTTTTGGGCTTTGAATGGACTTCAATGCTTCAAGAATAAGTTTGGTGAAGCTTAAATACTTCAAAAACTTTCAAAAAATGGTTTGTGACCGTTTGAGCTTCGAATCTAGTCGTTGGGAGCTTGAAAAGATACTTCTGCAACTCAGAAAAATAGATCCGTTAGGCCTGTCAGAATCCGAGTGTCGACACTTGGTTTGTCAGGTGTCGATACTTGGCTGTCAGGTATCGACACTTGACTTTCAGGTGTCGACACTTGAACATTCAAATGTCGACACTTGATTTACATCTGTCGACACTTGACACAAAAATACTCCAATGGCCATGTTCTGGATTTTCAAAAAGTCTCAGGTCTTGAATCGACACTTGGAAACTTAAGTATTGACACTTGAGTTTCAGATGTCGATACTTGAATTCTGGGTGTCGACATTTGACTTCCCAGGTGTTGACACTTGGTTCTGCAAAATTCATAATTAAGTGCAATTCAAACCAAAAACATAAGTGTTGAATATGAAACTTAAATCCAACTTAAATAAACAATAAATGAACCCTTTTAAGCCCTTTTTGCCTGGAGAAGACTCCTCAAATTACAAAATATGCTTCGTGCCACAGCGTGCCACGATACTTTAATTTTAAGAATTTGATATTCTTATTTCCTGAAAACTCACAACTAGAAATAAATATTAGTACTCAATATGTACTCAACATTTTGTTATTCATCAAAATCACTAGGTGGAGCCAACATCCTATAGTATAAGTACAATAGCTTCCTCCACTTACAAGCAAAGAAGAAAATCAAATTAAATTAAAAATCATAATGATCATTTATTATTCAAAGCATTTATGAATAATTGATCATCTTACCAACTCATGAGACGCATGTTACCAACTTGAGCATCTGCCCCTTCAACTAGCTGTCATACCACTTCAACAGCGTAGGTAGTTTATTAGGATATGCTAGGACTCTCATTATGATATGCTCAAGAAATCATACCGGTATATTAGCATTTTATATTTTAAAAATATAAAAAAATTTAAATAAGATAATTACACTTATTTGTGTATGTGAATAATCCTTACCACTACAACTGCCGAACAGCCAAACAAAGCAGGCTGCCTCCTATCCTTACCACATCTCTTTAATTGGACTGGCTTTCTAGATCTCAAGCAATCAGCAATCTCTAGGAGATCCATAACCGTCAAGTCCTTGATTGTAGAAGCTCAATCAATTGCTTCAAACTGAGATAAATCATCCAAGTAAGGGAAGATATATCTTGAACATGTTTAATTTGACTTTGGAGCTAAAAATATTCCAAGCATGTATGCGATCCAAAGTTTAGCAGTGTCCTCAATATCTTCTTGTATTTTCGAGGATTGAAGCTGGGCTATCAATTTCTCCAAATTTTTATGCTGAAGATCTAATTGCTGGCCAAATCTTAGGAATAACCTATCCTTTTTATTTTGGCCTATCATGGAGATCTTTTTTTCATGGCATGGAAGATCCAAAATCAGTGCCACTTGCTCGACACTGAATGTAACTACTTTACCACAAAAAAATATGCTCATCACCTTCCTTATGATATATGATTATATCTACAAGGAGTCGTTCTTTGACTATAAATAGCTGCATGTCAACAAAGGCACCAAATGGAGTCTTCCGAGTTATATCTAAATGAATAGAAGAAAAACTCATCTTCTAAACATTCTGGATGTACACTGCCAGCTTGCAACAATTCTTAAATAATTATGAAGCCTTCACACTAGACTATGGAATAATTATAAAATCACTTGAAACACAGGAAAAAAGAAAATATAAGATTATGAAAAAATAAATTCTATCTAATTATTTTAAAAACTGTAAGGCTTCCTAGCTTAAATCTATGTAGGGTGTCATAATATTTGAACTAAGATATCATAATTTTTAAACTATGATATCATAATTTCTAAACTATGATATCATAATACTGTTTTGGACTGAATTTATCATATTTTTTATCATGGCATGTTATGATATTGTTGAAGTCATAATTCAACCCACGGATGAAAGAAAATCCTAGTAGGAAGGGTAAATACATTCAGCTTCTTATTTCATACTAGGATGTCGTAATATTTGTACTATGATGTCATAATTTCTGAACTAGGATGTCATATTACTGTTTTAGGCTAAATTTATCATAGTTTTTCTACCCTGGCATGTTATAACATTATGAAAGTTATAATTCAGCCCAGTCATGATAGGAAAGGTAAATGTATTTTGTTTTTTGTTTCGTACCAGGATATCATAATATTTGAACTAGGAAATCATAATTCTGAACTAGGGTGTCATAATATTATTTTGGGTTGAATTTGTTATGTTTTTTACCATAGAATGTTAGACATTGTGAAAGTCATAATTCAGCCCACTGATAAAAAAAATTCTGGTACGAAGGGTTAATGCATTCAGTTTCTTATTTTATGTCAAGATATCATAATATTTAAACTATGATATCATAATTTTTGAACTATGATGTTATAATACAGTTTTGGACTGAATTTATCATGATTTTTTTATTATGGCATGTTATGATATTGTGGGAGTTATAATTCAGTCCACGAATGAAAGAAAGTCCTAGTAAAAAATGTTAATACATTTAGTTTCTTGTTTTATATTGAGATGTCATGATATTTGAACTAGGATGTCATAATTTCTGAATTAGGGTGTCATAATACTATTCTGGACTAAATTTATCATTTTTTTTCACTATGGCATGTCATAATACTAGTCCCGAAATGATATTGTGAGTTATAATTCAGCCCATAGATGAAAAAAAGTCCTGGTAGGAAGGGTTAATGCATTCAGTTTCTTATTTCATTTCGGGATATCATAATATTTGAATCAGAGTATCACAATTTCTAAACTATGATGTTATAATACTGAAAAATGGTGTAAAAATTATAGAAAATAATTTTTTGCATATAGTGCCTTAAGTCTAGGATATCCTATGACTACTAGAAAAATCCTAAAGCTTTCTATCTTGAAACTATGCACGGTGTCAATTTTATCCTATGAAGTCATAATTTTGTGAATGAGTATCTTAATCTTTTTTAAAAAATATTATGACATTCTTCTTTAGACATAAATTTTAAATAATTAAATCAAAATATATAATTTCTTTACCTTCTTGTGATTATTTAACTTTTTTTGGGAAGGAACTCAAAGGGGTGTCATCCTCTCCTTTATAACGAACAAGTGATGTGCTTCCTTCCGACAACTGCAGTTCTTTCTTGCATTACTTTTGTGTTCACGATCCGCGTTAAAACACGAAACCATTAGATTTCATTGATAGAAAGATTTGAAAACCCTAGCTCTACGTGGGATGCTCAAGAATGAAAAAATCTAGCAACTACTTGGGATGGGATGGAGATGGTCATTGCTGACTGTCGAGATGAAAATGTGGACCATCGAAGAGAAGAGAGCAGGCAAAAATAATAGAGGGATCTCTGGGAGTGATTGGACCTCGGTGTGTAGATTTGTTTTCTATTTGGAGCAGAAGAAGGAACATCTTTGTACTCTGATATGGCTATTTTCTTTCTAAAAAGAGGAGGGTAAAAAAGTCTTTCGTATTTGAAGAGACGTGGAGATACAGCAGTATATGGATTTCGAAAACCGTTGGGATACGGTACCCTATCTCGTCCCGTTAAGTCAGGTCGGATCTCTGTGAACCAATAAGAAGACATGCTGCGGGTCAGTTTGGATTTTCTGCACCACATGCGGTGCACAAAAAATTTTCTTTATATCTTGTTGAAAGAGTAAGCCATGTTAGTTTTAAACCTTGGATTCGAGCCCACAGCGGAGGTTGCAATTACATTGGTAGCAACAAGCCTACGCGTGGAAGGCGGAAGCATTTGATTATGTTGTATGGTAGCTTCCTTGTGCTTGAATATGATCGGGATCGGGAAAGCGAACCATCTATAATGAATGATGAGATGAGAGTGAAAAATGGTTTCTATTTAGAATTCCAAATAGATTGTTTTATCGAGATAAGGCAAGGAAGAGGTACCGGATGATGAAAGGATGGGATGGTAAAAATTATGCTTTAGATAGCTGCATGTGAACGCAAATAGAAGAGAGGGATGAAAAGGGTATAAATATACGAGAAGATTTGTAAGGGAGGCAGTGATGTTGCCGATGAATTTTTTTTTTTTTTTTTTAATCAATAGAATAGATTCGATGATTTATTTTTGAAAAAGAGTTGTCAGAGAAAAAAAAAGGAAAAATGAAAAAAAAGACATATTTAGTGGAGAAATTATTATATACACCGCATGCACGTACAATGACTAGTGGATGCCATCAATTATCAAGATGCGTTAGCATGGCTTTTATTCAATCTTACTTAGATAGATTACTTATGTATACTAAACACAGTAATCAGTATTATTGACAATCTATCCAGTGGTAATCTATCTCGCAAGTAATCCATACTACCATTCAGGTTTCCCTGGTGATCCACCAAACGTAACCTTAAGCTCACACATTTGGTACACCCAAAAAATTTCTTGGAAAATTGGTATGATATGTGAAGGGAACATTTAAATTTAATCACGGAGTGCCAACAACGTACAATAGGTTTATATGACTTTCATGTGCACATATAAGGGGCATCAAATTGCATGCATTTTACTTTTCATGATATTTATTTTTGGTAGCCATTTACATGATATCTGAAATGATGTCAAAACATGGTTGATTGATAAATAAGAAGCCATGGATGGTGTAGCTATCTTGTATGATAAAATATAGATCCCCTTTTTTAAGCTAAAACAGCATAATTTTATTGAAGCCATCACTTAGAAAGCGTTTGCTAAACCGAATGGGATCATCGCGATGATAAAGATCATCGGGAATCTAAATTCTAGGATGATCCGAATCTTAATGATTTAAGATCATTGAAGTTGATTGGCTATGGTGCAGTAATTAAAGACCTTCAAATATGTATGAATAGTTTATTTGGCATACTATAAAAATCCAAGATTACATACCATATAATACCAAAAATTATTCTAAAAAAATGATTTAATAAAATTTAACTTCAATGAATAAAAAGAATTCAGTATACTAGTTCTATTAGATATATATATGTATATATAATATCCATATGGCCAACAACATGAATAAAATGAGATGGTACAAAAAATATAATACCTAAATTTTAAAAAAGTAATGAACATCCAAACTTCAAATCCACAAATATATAAAATATTTTTTTATTATAAATGTCCATAATAAACGACCTATAAGATTGATGGAATCTTTATAATGCTCAAGAATTGGAGGACATGTCTCGTCTCTCCACGGTGATCCTCAATAAGATGGGAAAGGGTTCGCCGGATCTTCGAGTTAAAAAAAAGAAATCAAAAAAATGAAAAACTTTTTATTTCGAGAAACCAAAAAAATAAAAGAAATAAAAAACCTTTTGTTTTTTATTTTTAATTTTTTATAAAAAATCAAGAAATAAAATAGTAAAGATAACAAAAAAAAAATTAAAATTAATCTTTTTCAATGCTCCCCGTCCCTTTCTTGAATTTTTGCCTTTTCTTTTTCAAGCGGGAAAAGATTCATCTTCTTCCGTGAAGATAACGTTCCGATCGCTCATTTCGTACACGTAAAAATTATCAAGATTATCAAAAAGAATTAATAATTTTCTCTTTCAACAAATCTTTTCCGTCGGTTTTTCGATCACTGCATCAATCAATGAGTTAAGAAATAGGATGATCCGTGGATCACATACGCATAAAATTAATAGCATACAAATAAAGTGATTCTATCATTTATTTATTTATTTATTTATATAATCCAGATCATTAACATCTAGATCATCTCATAAGGCTATCATCCATCCCATCCCATACCAAACAGCCTCTCATCAATGGCAGGAGGCATCCAACTTTTCGCACCCTGCATGAAAATAATCGACACGAGCGCACACACGAGCATAAAATAATAAATAAAACTGTCATGAGCCATGAACGTCGCACGCATAGACCGCACCACCCAGATGCTCGTACCGCCGACTTGCTGAAAAGTGCATCCGTAAGTAAAAGTCGCAGGATTTACCAAAATTTTTTTTAAAAAAAAAAAAAAAAAAAAAAAAAAAAAAAAAAAAAAAAAACGGTAGAAGAAACTAAAAAATCTCAACGAAAGCTCCGGTTCCCACTGATTGGAAGCGAAACGGCCCCCGTCTCTCTCCTCTTATTTCTCTTCCTCTCTCCCCTTCTCTCCATACTATAAAATACCCTCTCTCGGCTCTGAGCTTCTCGATCAAATCTCCAACTTTGTTCTCAATCTCTTTTCTCCGCATTGTTTTTTTGTCGTGGCATGCTTTGGAGGTCAGTCACGGCGTCGATCATGCCAGCTTTTGTTTTCATCTTTCTTCCCCTGGCAATTTACGATTCCATTTTTATGATTCATAGATTTCTGTGTTTGGTTTATTTTCTTTCTTTGTGTTAGTTTATAAGTGCGATTTGTTCATCCTCCGGTTGCACGTTAAAGCGTCCTAATTTGTCAACCATATGGTATATCTGCAATTCAGATTTGATATTTATTTTTTTAATTAATCATCTGTTTTGAATATTTTGTTTTTTAGTTATATTTGTTAGATGTATATTTTGGGGGGTTTTAAGAACCTTTTTTTTTTTTTTCTTGTATATTGTTGGATGAATGGCCTCCATTTCCAAATTCTCATATCCATCCACCCAATTGAATTTCTGGGAGTCTTGGAAAGTGATTTTTATAATTGGCTTCTACAGCATGTTTAATTTTTGTTTTTTTTTGGGTCAAACTGGTCTTATTTTCAGTTGATGTGGATTAAGCTCCTCATGATCTTGTATTTAATCGGTTGTTGTACATATAGATGTGGATTCTGCTGAATATTTTGGATTTTTAAAGTTGAATTAATTTTTACGATACATGCAAAATATTAGATATTAGATATGTTAAAGAAGAATGTAAAGTTGAACTAAATTAAGAAAATTTGGATTTCAGATAATAACGTTTTAGTTGTGAATGGTGGTCTCCCCAAACAGAGGTCAAGGACCTCAATACCCTCCCCCTTTCCTAAGCCAAGGTTCAGTGTACAACCTTACTCTTGATGAGATCCAAAGCTACCTTTCAGAATTTGGTAAGCCATTGAATGATATGAACTTTGATGAGTTATTGAATTTAGTCATCGCAGTGGAACAACAGATTCATGCTCCGTCTTCATCATCATCATCTACAAGCACTGCCCAACTTCTGCCTGGAAATTATAACGTGAACTATACTCTTAGCCGCAAGACTGTCGATGAGGCATGGCGAGAGATGATTGGACAAGAAGAGCAAGGCAATACCGAGGGTCCTACATCGTTTCGAGAGACAACACTCGAGGATTTCTTGGTTCGAACAGGTGTCATTAACATGGGATCTCTGGGGTGTGGGGGAGTTGAAGGGGATTCACAGGCTTTGTTGTCAGTTAATTCAGTACAGCAGGAAGAGTGGCTGCAATACCAATTGGCTTCTGCTCAGCAGCAACAACATATGGATTTATTGGGTTCGGGCTTGTCGGTGTTTGGGAATTCGATATCAAATGCAGGGTTTAATGAGAACCAGCAAATGGGGCTTCCTATAGTGTCAGTGGCTATGGCAAAGCCCATTTCAGTAGACTCGCCAACTGCAACAGAGACACATCGACCTGATGAGATCATCAATAAGAGTATAGAGAGGAGGCGGAAGAGGATGATAAAAAATCGGGAGTCCGCAGCTCGATCGAGAGCAAGGAAACAGGTGAGCTTCTTCGGGAATGCACACAAGATGTCATTATTCTTGATTCTTTTGTGTTTTCCTTTTGATTTAATTGCAGGCTTATATAAACCAGTTAGAAGAGGAGGTGAGACAATTGACTAACAAAAATAAACGTCTCAAGAAGCAGAAGGTATGGATGCTAATGAAAACTTTTTCATTTTTAGAATTTTGCTTTGTGTAAGTAATTGTCCCAGGATTTTGCATATTTGGGGGGCTTATAAGAATTTTCATGCATTGTATGTAAACTTGACTCTTTGCTAAAGAACCATAATGTTTCTGACAATTGCAGAGATTTATATGCATAAGTTTTGCAAGGAGAAAATTAATGTGAGTTTGTCCTTTGCCTTCGGGGTATTTCCTTGTTTGTTTGTTGAACTTATGGTCAATTTAGGTAACACAGATATTGCATAAATGTATTTAAAGGTCATGGTGCCTCATTTTTGATCATGGTAATCGTGCATGAAAAGCAAAGACTCTGACCTATATCTGACATGAATTTTTTCTAGCATTTTGTCCATTTAAAACAACTTCCACCCATCCCTTACACTGAGTTGCTGATCCATATTTTGGACCATATCCAACATTCCTGTAATAGGGCCATAAGAAATGGTTTGAGGGTCGCTTAGGACAAGGACTTGGAAGCAATGCTTGTAAAAATATTATCTCAAATCCTATTGGTGAGAACCCGGCTCATGTGGTGGGGGGGGAATGAAAATAAGTGAATAGAAAAGAATTAGTTGCTAGTAGTCCAGTTGAAAGAAATTGTCACTGCCTCCAATGCAATCCATAAAATTTCAGAGATAAATAAGTTGGTGAATAGATTCTCCATTGGTAGCATCACTAACTATTAAATTCTGCTTCAAAATTAAAATTGGAATTATATGCAGCCAGTTGTAGTTTTTGCTGATACAATCATACGGCTTAAGGCCATCCTTATCACCTTTTTCTGATATATGACTAGTTAGATTAAATTTTCAGGGTTTTGCTCACTATTCTTCCTTCATTCTCTGCAATCAATATCTCAAACATTTCCCCCTCCCTTAGCAATCTGATTCAAGTCCCTTTATTTTCTTAAACATTCCTAGCTGCAGAAGTATTTCAAGGTTGATGTTAATCCAAGGCTTCCACAAGGATTCATTTTTCCTTGTTGTAAATGGACAGTTTTTTTTTTTTTTTACTTTTTAGGCCTTGACAAAAGTCTTAGCTACAAAAAATTTTCCCAAGTGAGATGAAGCACTATTAGGAGGTTTTACAAAGTGGTTTCAATCCTACCACAAGGTGAACTCTTCTTCCTTCTAATAAAATTAGCCTTTTGCTTATCCTATATGACTCAATCTGGTTTTCACCTTTCCAGCTGAAGGCAATGAAGAAATAAATATTTATATAAAAAAATAAGAAAAAAAAAAAAAGATGACCAACATTTTGCTGCTGATATGAAGGATTGCATGCAAGGAATGAAAATAATCATCAGACCTTAAGGCTTTTAATAACAGAGCATGGGCATCAAATAACATAAAATTGTTCTCAACCGAAGTTTGCCGGATGATGTGTTACCTTGAATTTTATATCCATAGTGCATGACTTCTAAAACAAAAAGGATTGATTGTATTTGCACTTCAACCATATGCATAAATCAGTGCATATTTCTGGGGGTAATGAATAGGTAGATTACTTCATTGTCTTTGTTTAATGTTCAAAATACATGGTCAAGGGGTAGAAACCCTTTTCCCCCTTCACCTCAGAAAATTATAGAGACTTGATGTAATATACGAGTTTTCTGCTGCTATGCATGCTGCAAGAACACCTTCTCTTTAGATTAACAAAGAGAAAACATATAGTTTTGCAAATTGACACGCTCAAAGAACAAGTTATGGAGACGAAGATCATTACTTGCATCGTAATATGACTTTGAGTTAATTTTGTGCACCAGCATTTCAAATTGCTTCTATTTTTAAATGCCAGTGTCATTTTGTGGCTAATCGCTTACATTCTTGATAGGATTTCCTTTTTACCTTTCTTTTCTTCCTTGGTCATTTGTAAGAAGAAAAGCATTCGAATTGCTGGCTTTTCATACATATTTTCTTATATTCAATCCAGCAGCTCTTTGTTAGTTTTCAGGAAATGATAGTGGTGATTATCTTGCATAGTCTTGTGTTTCAGATTTTTTTTCCTGGTGACCTGCTCATTAGGAAGGAAAACTATTTAAAGAACTTTCACTAAAGATTACTTGTTTCGAATTCTTTTCTTGTTACAGGAAGAAGAGATACTATTGCATTTAAGTACACCTTCAGAACCAAGATACAAACTACGGAGAACTAGCTCTGCACCATTCTAAAGCATGTTCCACTTATTTTGCTTCTGTGGTTCAACATGCGCCAATTTTGATAAGTGAGTCATTCTTGTTTCTCGAGATGTCCTCTGAAGATTGGGCTATATTGATTCCTCGGCTTGAGTTTCAAAAAAGAATAAAAATAGACAAACATGAAAGGAAGAGTCCAGTCATAAAGTTTTTTTCTCCCTGCGGGGAAGTTTTGTTTGCATTCTCTTATTTTTATTGTCAGTAATTCCTTATTTTAAATGAATAATTCAAAGAGTTATTTCTTTTTTGTTTTTGCAGACTTTCCTTCCCATGCTATTTAGCTTTTCTGGGTGCACCTAGAAAAAAATAAGCGTTTTATCTAGTTGGTTTGGAGGAAGAGAATTAATACCAAGTGTAAAATTTGGAAATAGGATGACAATTTTTTTCATGATTTTATTAGAGTTTTAAGTACAACATATATATATATATATAGGCCATATTGGCAAATATGTACAAAATCAAAATAGATAAACAATCCTCATAATTTGACAATCCCCATAATCTTTAAATCCCTGTAATCAATCCATGTAATCTCTCATTCCTACAATCTCTCATGATCTTTACAATCTCTCACGATCAATTCTTGGTTCATCGATTTCATATTTATAGATTCTAGTCCACTAATTTCACATTTGAAGATTTTGGTCCACTAATTCCATATTTATAGCTCATATAATATTCTTCCTCAAGATGGTGCATGAACGTCATCACACTCAACTTGCCAAGTCAAATAGAAATCGATCATGTCTCAGGGCCTTTGTGAACATATCGATAATTAGAGTTTGGTCAACACATAAGCTATGATGGTGTTGCGAAGCTTTAAATGTTCACGTATGAAATAACAATCTATTTTGATATGTTTCGTTCACTCATGAAAGATGAGATTATCGACGATGTGGAGCGCAACTTGATTATTACAGAAGAGCTGTATGGGTTGAACATGATCGATTTCGAGAAATCGTAAAAGACTATGCAACTATAGGAATTCGCTAGTGGCAGCTGCCATGGATATGTATTCCACTTCTACTGATGAGTTGGACATAGGGGTCATAGGGGTCTGCTTCTTGGTCTTTCAGAAAGTGGGACAATCTCTAAGTATAACAAAGTATCCAGTGATGGAACGTCGTGTCTTCAAGTAACCACCCCAATCGATGTCGATATACTAAGTAGAATTTCCTATCTTAGACATTGCTTGAGATATCAAAGGACCCATGTCGCTGCATCCCAGTACAACTGTCGAGGATTATGCATAAATTAAGATAAGATATATACTGAGTAGCATAGTTCTGGTCATGTGATGGTCAAATAAATCAAATGCCCTACTAGCCATGCATATTATCCATGATCGGATATGGGTTCACTAGTGTCTATTGATAGACGTTGCTGCTATTCCATGAAAAATGACGACGGTATAGCTCCGAGCATGCCATATTCAGGTAATGTTAGGGGTGGTAATTAGGTCGGATCATGTCAGATATAAACAGGTCAGGTCAAATTAAACAAGACTTAATCCGAACCTACCTGTTTATTAAACAGATTAAGTTTTAGAACTCGAACTCGACCTATTTATTAAACAGATTATCCTTGATCTATTTATGATTCATTTACAACTCAGTTAAAAAATAAAAATCCAACCTGTTTACTATCCATTTAAAACTTGATTTTAAAAAAAAATAGTGAGAGACCTACCAGGCTACCACCACAGTGCAACCTCTCCAGCCTCCACCCTCGCCACCAGCCATCTCCTCTCCCTCGCTTCTCCACTTCCCATTATCTTTAGCTCGGCCCCAACACCACTGCCATAATCCAAAAAAAAGAGATAAGAAAAGAAGAGAGGAGGATTTGATGGTAGTGAGAGAGAAAGGAAGAAACACCTGCATCTCTGATCTCCACCCCTGCCAAGTCCCCACTCCATTGTTCCATCATCATCGCATCTCTGCCCAACCAACCTCTCCATCCTCGTGGCCTCTTCGACAGGCCCTCGACCCTCCTCTCTCATTGCCTCTCCTGCTCCACCCTCGCTACGATGAATCGACATGAAGTAGCTCTAGATTTGGGGCCAAAGTAGAGAATGTGATGGTCTAGAGAAATGGGCGACGGGAAAATGACCTCTCCGGCTCTACCATCAACCCTCCATCCTCACTCATGGTGACTCTGGATTTGGGGCCGAAGATGGTCTACAAAAATGGCCGATGAGAAAGGGAAAAGAAATGGTATCTTGCCATTGCTACGGCAAGGAAGCAAACAAAAAATGGGAGACGGCAAGGAAGCAATTAAAGAACGGGAAGAGGGAAAGATTAGGAGGAGGGAAAGATTGGAAATGCTATTCCCTAATGGTGGCGAGGTCTTTTTTTTGGTAACCAATGATGACGAAGGTTTTAAGGGATGGGACCGTGTCATATCGAGAATCGGGAAAAAAAAAATCGATGCTAAATTTTTTAGCGGGATTTGATTTTTAGCAGCCCACCAGTCTTGGCCCAAGCCCAATCCTTATAAACGGTCCAAGTCCAACCAACGTGTTAAATAGGTTAAATGGATCAGGCCCTTAAAACATGAACCTGACCCAAATTTAACTGGGTTAAACGGGTCGATCTATTTCTGACTCGAGCCTGTTTAGTCCAAATCCAAACCTACTTAAGCTAGGTCGAACGTGGGTCAGGTTAGCGAGTTGGATCATATTTTGCCACCCCTAGTTAATATATGTAGAGCATATTTTTGCTAGGACAAGAATAACCTTGATGGACTGCAAGCAATTTCAATGCTTAGAAAATATTTCAAATGACCAAGATCTTTAATATAAAACAAGTCTTAAATTCTGACATTGACCTAAATCATCGCATGCCACTATTAAGTCATCTACATAGACTCAAATAGTCATGAAGGTAGTCTTCTTACTGTATATAAATAAGGAATGATCGCCCTTGATTGAACGAACCTATATTCATGCAAGGTGGATGCGAACTTCGCAAACTAATTTTTGGAGGCTTGTCAGAGACCATAAAGTAACTTTTGAAGGTGGCAAGTTTTGCCATACCTTGTGATATTGAAACTTGGTAGAATATTCATATATACTTCTTCGTGAATACCATGTAAAAATGCATTATGTACATCCATTTGGTGAAGTTTCCACTTTTTAAAAATTGAGGCAGTCAAAAGGAAATGTATGCTCACCAATTTAGAAACTAATGCAAATCTCATGAAAATCGAGTCCCTTGATCTAAGTGAATCCTTTTGCGATGAGGCAAGCCTTATAATGCTCCACACTACCATCAGCCCTGTGCTTCACCTTATATACCCATTTGCAACTAATGAGTTTCTTATTTAGTAGGAGGTCCTCTATGGTCAATGTGTCATTATCTTCGAGTACCTATATCTCTTGGGCCAGAGCATCCCGCCATCTAGGATCTTTCATCACCTAAAAGTAATTTCTGGGCTCAACATGTTCCTCTAGAACCACTAAAAATGTTTTGTGAGATCAAGATAATTTATCATAATAGATAAAGTTTTCTATAAGTGGATCATACCTGAAGTCGTTGTGGAGCCAGGTATCATGCGTGGGGGGTCTTTGGGCTTGGTGGCGTGGCACATATAGTCTCGTAGGTGGGCTAGTATATTGTGCATCCTTCTAGGCCCTACAGTTTGGGCCTCCGTCAAATTCATCTCATCACGCATCTCAGGTTTGCTCTCCATGTCCAACATAATTTCCTCTTGATTGAGCTATTATGTTTCTGGGTACTAGACTTGCAAACTATTGGACACCTCACTAAGTTCGGTGTGACTGATCTCGATTGAAGGAACTAGGTCTAACTGAACTACTTGCTCACTTGCAGAGATTTGGCATCCATGTGTGTTGGGTATTGAGCTTGAGTCGATCGCATTATTTTTTCCAAATGCTAATAGCATGATTGGCCCATCTTCATTATTGACCTCAAATTCCAAAAATTGTTCTTTACTGAAAACTACATCCCTCGAAACAAAAGCTTATTATATGTCGAGGTCGTATAGTTTCCATCCCTTTTGGATGTAGGGATAATCAATGAATATACATTTTTGAGCCCTTTCATAAAATTTATCATGGACCCATGACTTTCAATGAGCAGAGCATACGGATCCAAAAATCTAAATATGATCATAATTTTAGTTTTCATCCAAAGAGCATCTCGTAAGGTGTCTTTCTCAATAAAAGACTTGTTGGAGTATAATTAATGAGATAAACAGCTATTAAGATACACTCACTCCCAAATTTCACAAGTAGTCTTGCTTCGAATAGCAAGGCTCTCGCTACATTAAGTATATGTCGATGCTTACATTCTACCCTCCCATTTTGTTACAGAGTGTCAATGCAGAAGGTTTGGTGTATTATTCCCTTATCTAAGTAAAAATGTTGTAATGGACCCGACACAAATTCTTGACTATTATCTAGTCTGGTTATTTTAATTGTGATCCAAATTGAGTTCTAACCATATTATAAAACTTTATCAATAGCCCACATATTTTAGATTTTTCCCTCATCAAAAATATCCCAATCTCTCAGTTATGATCATCAATTGTGGTCAGAAAATATCACGCATATGATAAGGACACAATGTTATAAGGCCCCATATGTCATGATGAATCAAATTAAAAATGACAACAGCTTTATTTTCACAAACATTAAAAGTTGCTCTAACTTATTTTGAGTGTAACACATTGCAGGAATCACTAAAGAACTTGTTAACTAAAAACTAGAATTAAATTTAAAGCATGATGAGATGAATGACCTAGTCATCGATGCCATAAACCATAGCTCTCTGTTGCGGTTGCCTGATATGCTGATAATGGTGCCAAACATCCAAGTTTATAGACCTCTTCCCGTAATTCATCCACTCCAATCAGCTTCTTCAAGGTGAGGTCCTATATAAGACAAAAATCAAGAAAAACTATCATCGAATAATTTAGATCTACTGTCAACTTTCTAATCGAAATCAAATTACAAGTAAAACTAGGAATATAAAGAACATCTCATAAAATTAAATTCAGCCTAATTGCACTCATCCCATCACCTTAGCCCAAACCGTCCTCTCGTTTACGAGTTGTATGGGATATAATACTTCTACTCTATTGGATTTATCAAGATACTCTAGTGATCTGGTTATGTGCATTGAGGCTCATGTGTCCAGTATCCAATCTATGGTATCAGTAAGTAAAAATCTCACCTGATATTTATTCAATGACCCTTTCTTACCGTTCAAGAGTGCCAAAAGCTACTAATATTACTCATTGATGAATGTTGGGGCTATTTGGGTCGAACTTTGGGTCAGATTTGTGGCTTGGATAGAATGGGCAGCCATTGAATTGTAAATCATCCTATGGCTTATCTCAGGTGTACTAGCATCCAACTTCTTCAAAGTTTTGTTAACGAATCCGAGCTTATTCTTTGCTTGCAGGGCATTCTTCATCATCCTTGTCCATGTTAAATAGTTGCCACCGGTGAGGGAGCAAGAAATCAATGGGGTTCTCGGATTGTCCAAGAAACTCATCTGGTATCTCTACTACCTTCTTCTGATCGGCCATAATGAATCTAGGTCATAAATTGAAAAAGCTATTAGAATTTCATTGATATCGGGACCTTTGCTCTGATACCTGTAAAATTTAGAAATATAATAAAAATTTCTTTCTTGATTTCATTAGAAGTCTAGCACAACATATATATATATATATATATATATATATATATATATAGAGAGAGAGAGAGAGAGAGAGAGAGAGAGACCATATTGGCCAATCAGTACAAAATCAAAATATATAAACAATCCCTATACTTTATCAATCCCCATAATTTTTCAATCTCTATAATCAATCCTTGTAATCTCTCATCCTTACGATCTCTCACAATCCTTACAGTCTCTCACTATCCTTACAATCTCTCACGATCATCCACTAATATAATCTATCAATCACTAATTTTTTTTCTAGATTTCAGTTCATTAATTTCATATTTATAGATTCCATGTTCACATCTCATCGACTCTCAATGAAAGGAAACATGGAAGAAATTTAAGGAACTGTGTTATTTGTAACCAAGCTCCTAAAAGGATCACTTATTTTCTACCTGCTCTCTCCTTCACAATTTGGAAGGAAGTATGTTCCTCCTTAAGAACTGTTCACCTTCTTTTGCATCTCTTTATATCGAATGGATCGATAGAAATTTCAAAAAAGCAAGGCAGTCTGTTGTCCTCACGCTTTCTACAGCAGTCGTCTAGGATTGTTGGTGAGAAAGGAATGCTCGTCTATTCCAAAATAAGCACTCCTCCCTAGTTGCCGCTGCTGCCAGTGGACTAAAATATTTTAGCGAATGATCTTTCGCAAACACAACACCTCGTCAAATTTTAGTAACATTTGGACGAAGGTGCGAAATATCAACATGAATCTTTGATCGCCGACCCTTGCAGTGTTGCTCGGCCTATCCGTATTTTGCCATCGGTCAACTTCAGTTCTAAAATAATGTTTTGAGTTGTCTAGTCTACTCTCGGCTGTTGTTTTGGATCATTCTCGCCAATTTTCTTTGCTGAAACTCTTTTTCATATGTTTCTTTATCCTCTGAGTCTTGGCAATCTCTCATCTTGGTGATGTGGCAGGACTGCCAACATGGAGGCCCTCTTAGATCCGGCTGACAGCCACGCTGACAAAAAATGCCACTTGGATGCCGTGCTCGGAGAGCTCATTTGGCCGGAGTGGCTCCCTCGACATCGAGCCCCGGTCGAAGTCGTGCCTCGCTTCTCGAGTCCCTTGATCAGAGTGGCTCCCTCGAGGTCGAGCCCCAACTGAGATCGTGCATTGCTTCTCGAGCCCCTTGGCCGAAGTGGCTCCCTTGAGATCGAGCCCCGAGCAAAGGCATGCCTCGCTTCTCGAGCCCCTTGGCCAGAGCGGCTCCCTCGAGGTCGAGCCCCGATTATGTCATGCCTCACTTTTCGAGCCCCGACCGAGGTCATGCCTCGCTTCTCGAGCCCCTTGGCCGGAGTGGCTCCCTCGAGGTCGAGCCCCAACCGAGGTCGTGCCTTGCTTTTCGAGCCCCTAGGCCGGAGCAACTCCCTCGAGATCGAGCTCCGATCGAGGTTGTGCCTCACTTCTCGAACCCCTTGACCAAAGCGGCTCCCTCGAGGTCGAGCCCCGTTGAGGTCATGCATCGCTTCTCGAGCCTCGATCGAGATCATGCCTCGCTTCCCGAGCCCCTTGACCGGAGCAGCTCCCTCGAGGTTGAGCACCGTCCGTGGTCGTGTCTCGCTTCTCTAGCCCCTTGGCCGGAGCGGCTCCCTCGAGATCGAGCCCCGGTCAAGGTCATGCCTCGCTTCTCAATCCCTTGACCAGAGCGGCTCCTTCAAGGTCGAGTCCCGATCGAGGTCGTGCCCTCATTTTACAAGACCTTTGGCTAGAGCGGCTCCCCCGAGGACGAGCCCTGATCGAGGTCAAGCTTCTTTGCTTGAGGTTGACCCCCGGTCAAAGTCAACCCCTTCCCTAGGGCCAGGTATGAATTTTTCAAGAGAATGCGACCTCTCCCATAAGCAGCTTAGGGCAGACGGGCGGGGGACATCGGTAGGTGGTGCCACCACCTTTGTCGGAGCCCTAGCATGGCGTGGAGAGCCTGACATGCCTGATAGGCGATGGCACGCCGCTGGAACCTCAGAAGGTATGGTGCCCCGCCATGGCACGCCAACTGTGACCCCTGCGAGATGGCATTTCACCATAGCACGCCGCCTGTGGAGGAGTGCCCCGTCGGAACATCAAGCTCCTCAGCCCACTATCGACACCACCTGGGAAAGGGCACTCCGCTCGTGGCACTGCACCCCTCTACCTACCATTTGTGCTACCCAAAAGAAGAAGGTTCGCTAGGGAATTCAGACCCTGCAGCGCCTGCCTGCAAGCCAGTGCTCTGCCAGGTCTCCCCAAGCATGGTGAAATGAAGCTAGGGAAGGGTAGCATTTTGTCAGAGTGTCAGGACCCATGGCATACCTCATGTACCAGCCATGAAAGGGACATGCACCCCTCCAGGCTCCACTACCACTGTCAATAATAGGCCTCCCCCTCCTCCGGAGGGGGGAAGGGAAGCAGGCCTACGCCTCACCCCCGAGGAAGTGCCCAGAGGGGGCCAAGCCAGAACTCTACACCTCGTAGGAGAGGCCACTCATCTATAAGAAACCAAAAGGGGGCCTCCGGTCAAGGTAAGTGAGAAGGGGTAGGTAATTGGCAAGGCACGAAGCATATCTAGAAACACCAGACCTCTCCGGGAGAGTCCCAATGGCTACGGCCACCGTTCCTCAAGCCCTCCTTCTCGACCCTAACTCCCGCTTCATTATTTTTCAAGACCTTTGAGAGTGGAGACCACTTGGAGATCCACCAAGGAGGATCTATTTTTCTTGATCATCCACTAACTTGACCATCGAAATGCCCCCACTGGGATACCCGGTCCAGGTCTCCCTTCTTTTGCAGGATCGGACATGTGTGTTGGATGCCAGGAGGGAGGGCCACCAACCAACGCCATGCAGGAGCTGCAAGCCATGGTGATCAGGGCGGCAACAGATTAACGTGCTACGAAGGGGG
This sequence comes from Areca catechu, assembly GCA_021397845.1. Taxonomy (NCBI): domain Eukaryota; kingdom Viridiplantae; phylum Streptophyta; class Magnoliopsida; order Arecales; family Arecaceae; genus Areca; species Areca catechu. Next base: position 153,882,381 of record CM038043.1, read on the forward strand.
ACAGTTCCGCATTGAGCCAGTCTCTCGTCACCAAAGCAGTTCCACCGGCAACATCGTGGTGACCCTGCCATGGGAAGCCTCCATCAGCCATGTGGGGGATCGTCTCCCCCACGAAGACCGGCCTAATCTGGAGAGGGAGCTCCCCGCTCCACCGCCACCACCTCCGGTGGATCTCTAGCTCGTCTCACTCGCCTAGCAGGTCCAAACCTTGACCGCGGTAGTGCGATAGCTTCATCATTAGCACCGATCCCTGGCAACCTAGTAGCAGCCAGGGACCCCTGCAGCTCAGGCAGCTGGATACCGTGGTAGCTTGCGGTCCTTCCATGGAAGGCCATCGCACCCGCGGGCCACATCTCATCGTCGAGGGAGCCTTCAAACCCCAAGGAAAAGGTACTGGAGTGAGTCGGTCGATCGAGGGAGTCAATCTCCAGCCTCCGACCACACCGCCTCTAGGCATCACAAGCACTATTGGGGTAAGGTCCCCTGGCATGATCTTCTCCGACCCTCACCCTCCTCTCCTCAGACAGCCTTGATAGAAGGTTTCATCGACGAGGCCATCAGGCTCCAGGCTAAAAGATGCTTAGAGGAGCAGGAGTGCTAGCTGACTGAGCTGTCCCACCAGTTTGCTAACTTACAAGGCTCCCCGTGCGAGCTAGTGGGCTATGATGCCCGCCCCCTTTCTTCCAAGAAATCCAAAAGGAATCGATTCCCAACCGGTTCTGCATGCCTCAGGTGGATCCCTATGATGGGACCATTGACCTCCTAGACATCTAGAGAGCTACAAGGCTCTCATAAGAGTCTAAGGGATGATGGATGCTCTCGTTTGCATTGCCTTTGTTGGATCGATGTCCCTAATCATTCTTACAAAAGGAACGTCCCTATTATAAGAGGCCAGTTTATCTCTCTTAAACCAGCAGTGCAGCAACCCCAGGCACTCAAGTCGACTCTTCGCCGACTCCCGCAAGAGCTATCCAGAGTACTAAACCTCGAGTCGGCTCGCTGGAGACGAGCGCCACAGCACCAACAAGGGACGTTGACGTGGCACCAGACCTGCCTTATCGATGGCACCCACATCCCCGTGGGCCCAGACCCTACATCCGGACGAACCATGATGGTGCGAGCTGGCCTAGCCAACAATCCCCCTAGCAAAAATGACCGAGTTTTTTTTCCTGCGGAGACTCGAACCCGAGACCTCGGCTCTGATACCAGTTGTTGGATCGATGCCCCTAACCATTCTTACAAAAGGAACGTCCCTATTATAAGAGGACGGTTTATCTCTCTTAAACCAGCAGCGCAACAACCTCGGGCACTCGAGTCGACTCTCTGCCAACCCCCGCAAGAGCTACCCAGGTACTAAACCTCGAGTCGGCTTGCTGGAGGCGAGCACCACAGCACCAACCAAGGGATGTTGACGTGGCACCAGACCTGCCTTACCGGTGGCACCCACATCCCCGTGGGCCCAGACCCTACATCTGGACGAACCACGAGAGTGCGAGCTGGCCCAGCCAACAATTCTGGCTACTTTTTGGAAGGCCGCTCGAGTTTGGTACACCCGCCTCGAGCCCAGAAGTATCAACTCCTTTGCGCAGTTGGAGAGGAAGTTCGTGGTGCATTTCAATGCCTACCGGAAGGTGCCACTAGAAGTAGACAGCCTTTTCTCCATCCGATAGCAAGACTATGAGTCCTTGCGAGATTACGTGTCCCGCTTTAAGACCACCACTCTGAAAATCTACAATCTGGACGAAACCATTGCCATGCTGGCACTGAAGAGAGGGCTCAAAACTTTCCATCTCACCTACTCCCTAGACAAGAAACCTCCAAAGACCTATTCTGAACTCCTCCAGGTCCACAAGTACATCCATACGGAGGAGGCAGACCAGACCCGAAGGGAGCTAGACGGGAGGTCGCTGAAAAAGCAACCCCAAGGGGAAACCTCCGGGACCCACAGGCCTAGAGCAACCTCGAACCTCCAAACGGGTCTAAAGCCAAAGAGTACTCCTGTCTAGGAAGAAAGATACACTCCTCTCCTCGCTCTAAGGTCCAAGATCCTTATGAAGTTGAGGGTGAGCGCTACCTACACCACCCTCCCCTGCTAAGGCCATCCGGTGGCCACGACAAGTCGAAGTACTATCAGTTCGACCACGGCCATGACATCAAGGAATGCCATCACCTTAAGAGGAAGATCGAGGATCTGATAAGAAGAGGCTACCTTGGAAAGTTCGTGGGGGGCAAAGCTCTGGCAGAGCCCCATGTGCTTGCAGCTCTCCCTCCTGTTGACAACCGGCCCACCGAGAAGCCAATTGGCATGATATCTTAGAGGATAGAGCGTACCTAGAAGAGGACCAGGGCGGGGGAAGCATCTGAGAATGTACTCTCCTTTGCGAGAAAAAGGAAAACTAGTATAGAAAATGTAAATAACGATGCTGTTATCATCAAGATGACGACAGTGAAGCATCCTGTAAAATGGATTATGGTCGATAGTAGAAGTTCGACTGATATCCTTTTCTATGATACCTTCTCAAAGATGAATTTGTCTCCTGCCCAGCTGAAGCCGGTGCACACTTCCCTTATCAGTTTTACTAGAGATTTAGTGGGGGTTGAGGGGAGATCACTCTCCCAATCACGGTTGGGTCACCACCTCAGCAGAGCACGGTCATGATGACCTTCACGGTTACTAGGCTTCCCTCGGTCTACAACATGATTCTTGATCGCCTCGGGCTTAATTGCTTGACACGGTTATATCAACGAAGCGGCTCCTGGTTCAATTCCCAATCCCTTATGGCATGGGTGAGATGCGAGGGACCCCCCAACTAGTTCAGCACTGCCTGCAGGCAGTTCTCAGTGCCAGAAACATCGAAGAAGATATGTCATTAAAGAGCTAGACGAAAGAGCTCAGGACGCCAAGGGTGGCCCAATCGAGCACCAATTGTCATGCCCCCTCGGTGCAGACCCTTTGAAGATTATACAGATAGGAGCCCAGCTGCAGGAGGACGAGAAGGCTCACCTACTAAGCTTCCTTCGGGCAAATGTGGACGTCTTTGCATGGACTGTGATAGACATGCCAGGAATCCCTCCTAACATCATCACTCACAGGTTGAACATTGACCCGAAGTACCGCCCAGTCCAATAAAAAAAGAGGAGCTTCATCCCAGAAAGGCAGAGGGCGGTCAATGAGGAGGTGGAAAAGCTCCTCACGGTTAGCTTCATTCGTGAGGTCTAGTATCCCAACAGGCTGGTAAATGTAGTCATGGTCAAGAAGGCAACAGGAAGTGGAGGATCTGTGTAGACTATATCGGCTTCAATCGAGCCTGCCCAAAAGATAGCTATTCCAGATTGACCAGTTGGTAGATACTACATCAGGGCACCGCCTACTCACCTTCATGGATGCATTCTCTGGATACCACCAGGTCCGGATGCACCCGAAAGACGAGGAGCACACTACCTTCATCACAGATCGAGGAACATACTGCTACAAGACGGTGACGTTTGGTCTGAAGAATGCTGGAGCTACAGACCAATGCCTAGTCAATAAAGTCTTCAAAGACCAAATCAGTCGCAACATGCAAGCTTATGTGGACAACATGCTCGTTATCAGTAAGCCAGAGTCGGACCATGTTGTGGACTTAACAGAAGCTTTCCATAACCTCTGCCTCTATCAGATGAAGTTGAACCCAGCTAAGTACACCTTTGGCATGGTAGTCGAAAAGTTTTTGACTTCATGGTTACTCAGAGAGGGATTGAAGCCAACCCAGAGAAGGTCCAAGCAATCATCGACATGAAACATCCAACCTCGAAGAAGTGGTTCCAATCCCCAACCAGACAGATTGCAGTCCTGAGCCGGTTCATTTTGTGCTCTGTTGATCGTTGCCTGCCCTTCTTCAAGACATTGTGCAAGGTGCACGACTTCGCCTGGATGAAGGGATGCCAAGAAGCCTTCGAGGAGCTGAAGAAGTTTCTCGCATCACCACCACTGCTCTTCAGGCTGGAGGATGGGGAGTACTCCTCTTGTATCTGGCGATCTCCTCAAGGGTTGTCAGTTCAGTGCTTGTCGTGCAGATGGGGAAGGAGTCCAGAAGTTGGTGTACTATGCCAGCAAGCTCCTTCGAGATGTTGAGACCAGGTACACCTACTCTGAAAAACTAATTTTTGTGCTCATTATGTCTACTCAACATCTCAGGTCATACTTCCAAGCCCACTCGATCGCGATCCTAACCGACCAGCCACTGAGGGTCGTACTCGACCGTTCGGATACATCGGGGTGTCTGGCTAAATGGGCGTTGAAGCTTAGCGAGTTCGACATCAGCTATCATCTGAGGCCATCCTAAAAGGCATAGGTGTTGGCTAATTTCCTGGTCGAATGCACCAATATGAGCGAAGAGCCGGAGGAGGCTTTCCCAGAGCACCAAGCAAAATCACCATCTGACGAGGTGGTTTGGGTCCTCCATATGGATGACTCATCCAATGCAGGAGGAAGTGGAGCGAGCCTCATCCTCGCCAATCTTGATGAAGTTGTGGTCGAGTGCGCACTATGCTTCTTATTCAAAGCTACCAATAATCAGTCGAATATGAAGCACTCCTCGCAGAACTGAGGGTGTCCCGCGAGCTGGGTGTATCTACTAGCCTAAGATCTTTACTGACTCGCAACTGGTAGATGGTCAGGTCTTGAAAGAGTTCGAAGCCCTAGACCCTCAGATGGTGAAGTACCTGGAGTGGGTATGCTCGAGTACAGTAGGTTTCTGGTGCTTTAACATCTCCTATATTCCTTGTAAAGAGAATGTCCATGTCGATGCCCTCTCTAGACTTGCAACTCTGCCGGACTCATCGTTGGGGCTCGCCTATATCGAATACCTTCAGGCTCCCAGTTATGAAGCGTCCGGTGAGGTCCAGTAAGTCACTCCCGAACATAACCAGATGGATCGCTATATTAGATATATCACTGACGGTACCCAACTCGAGAACCGTATAGAGGCTGGCCTCCTCAAGAGGAAGGCTATGCGCTTTGTGTTGGTGGACGGGCAGCTTTATCGAAGGTCCCATTCCTATCCACTCCTGAAGTGTTTGAGATCCTCAAAAGCGGGCTTTATGCTCCAGGAGATACATGATGGCCCCCGCGGGAACCATGTGGAGGGCAAGACACTGACATGCAAAGCCCTCCATCAAGGATATTACTGGGAAACCATGAGGAAAGATGTAGCTGACTTTGTGAAGAAGTGTGACCGTTGTCAACGGCATGCTTACATACAGTATCAACCGACTGTACCACTTTTTCAGCTCTTCACTCCTTGGCCATTCGCTCAGTAGGGGATGGACATCTTGGGCCCCTTTCCTCTCGCATTCGAACAACAGAGATACCTGATAGTGGCCATTGACTACTTCACCAAGTGGATCAAGGCCGAACTGTTGGCATGAATCATCAAAGCTAAAGCCAGATCTTTCCTCTAAAAGTCGATCATTTGCTGTTTCGGATTTCATCGACAATGGATGGCAGTTCGACAACCAAGTATTTGAGAAATTCTATGCTGATCTCAACATCCACCACTGTTTCACCTTTGTGGCTCACCCTTAGACCAATGGAGAGGCCAGGTAACCAATCGGACCATCCTTCCAAGGACTTCGAACCAGGCTAGACCAGGCCAAGGGACGATGGACCGAGAAACTCCCCAACATTCTTTGGACCTACCACACCACACCTAGGACTGCAACAGGTGAAACACCCTTCAATCTTATCTTCGGCACTGAGGCTATGATTCCAATGGTACTAGGCCTGCCCACACTGCGGGTAGAGCAATATGATGAAGCTAAAAATATGGCCCACCTTCTGCTCGACCTAAACCTCCTGGAAAAGACAAGAGACAAAGCCTGGCTCCACATGGCGGCCTACAAACAACAGGTGGCCCAGATTACAATTCCCATGTGAAGCTGAAGGCCTTCTGCCCAAGTGACCTAGTTTTGTGACAGGCTGAAGTCTCATAGGCTAGAGAATGTAGCAAGCTCTCCCCCAACTAGAAAGGTCTTTGCAGGGTAGTTGAGGCCCTTCCCCATAGAGCTTACTACCTCGTCGGACTTGATGGCATCCAATTTTCACGAACCTAGAATGCCAGCAATTTGAGGATATACTACCAATAATGGACTCTATCCATCAAATTTCCAGTCTAGCGATAGCAAGCTAGGAGACTCCAGAAGCCCCACACTCAAAAACCGGGAAACTCCAGAGCCCCACACTCAAAGCTGGAAAACTCCAGAAGCCCCGCACCCAAAAGCTGGGAAACTCTAGAAGCCCCGCATTCAAAGCTGGAAAACTCTAGAAGCCCTACACCCAAAGCCAGAAAACTCCAGAAGCCCCACACTCAAAGCCGAGAAACTCTAGAAGCCCCACACTCAAAGCCGGGAAACTCCAGAAGCCCCGCACCTAAAGTCGAGAAACTCTAGAAGCCCCGCACTTAAAGCCGGGAAGCCCTAGAGGCCCCACACTCAATCTGTTGGACTCTCAATCCAGCGATGGCAAGCCAGGACGCCCCAGAGGCCTCGCACTCAATCCATCAACTCTCAATCTAGCAATGGCAAGCCGAGACACTTGGACACTTCAAAAGCCCCGCACTCAATTCGTCAGACTCTTAATTCGGTGACGACAAGCTGGAACACTCCAGAGGCCCCGCATAAAATCCGTCAAACTCTCAGTCCAGTGATGTCAAGCCGGGACACTCCAGAAGCCCCGCACTCAATCCATCGGACTCTCGGTTCGGTGACAGCAAGTTGGGACACTTTAGAGGCCCCACACATAATCCATCGGACTCTCAGTCTGGTGACAACAAGCTGGGACACTCCAGATGCCCCGCACTCAATCTGTCAAACTCTCAGTTCAGTGATGGCATCCGTAGAACTCCAGAGATCCCGCATTTTATCTGTCGGGCTCCCAAATCGACGACAGCGGGATCGAATTTCCTTAGGCCCTGCACTCCAATTTAATAGTATCCTAGTATGGTAGGGATAACTTGTAGAATCTCCAAGGTCTCTTCAGCCACCTGCCAACTCCTGAATTGGGCAAGGAGAGCTAGAACCTTGGGGACCCCAATTTAGGCAACCAGTCCTAGCAAAACCCCCGAGGCCCCTTCGGCAACTTGCTAGTCTTTGAATTGGATAGGAAAAATCGGAGCTCCATAAGCCTTAAGGGGTTGACCACCTTAGCAAACCTCTCAGCATAGTGAAGGTAATTCACAAATCCCTAAGTTCCCTTCGGTCACCTGCTAATTCTAGGGGATCACCAGGAAAGACTGAAACCTAGGAAGCCTTTAGATGGGTGATCATAGCGGAGATCCATGCCTATCCAAAAAAAAGTAAAAAAAAAAGAAAAAGAGAAAAGAGAAAGGAAAAGAAGAGAAGTGGACAACTTAGTGAAGAAAGAAAATTTCATTAAAGAAGTAAAGTTTTTTACATCGAAAGGGACCCCCGACAGGGCCAGGTGGTCTCCCAAAAAACTCCCAAGTACAGGAGTCAAAAAAAAAGGGAGAAGAAGAAGAAAAGGTAAAACATAAGGGAAGCTCATGGCAACACCGCAGGCTCCTTGTCGGGATGCCGAAGGATCTCACTGGCATTCTCCTGGCTCTCTGTCAGTGCCGGTGGCGGTTCAGTGGTGGCAGATGTTGCCTCGACCTCTTCAGTTGAAGCCTTTGCCCCCTTGGTGCCGGTGCTTGAGAGATCTAGTATAATGGTCTCTAGGTCCAAGTCTGGATGTGCCTGGGCCACCTTCGACTTGCTATTAGTGAACCCCTTGATGAAGGAGTCCACGATCGCCTCCTGGACCTTCTCCACAAACTTTGCTAAAGCCTTGAACTTCGGCATCGATCAGGGCAATGATCGCCCGTGCCTTCTCTTCCGTCACTGATGCCCTCGTCATTGCGGCCTCTAGTCAGGCTTGGAGGGTCTAGGCCTACTCTTCCAAGTGGGCCACCTCCACGACGGACTCCTCCACCTGACAGGTGGCCTTGTTCTTCTTGGCGGCCAGGGATGCCTCCGAGTCCCTAGTTCACCTCTCTGCTCTGGCTACCTCCTCCTTCACGTTGGCCACCTCAGTCTGGAGGACCCTGGCGCGCTCCTCCAGGACCTGGACCCTCTCTGCTTGTGCCCGAGCCTTAGCATCGAGCACCTCCAGATGCCTCTTCTCTTGGGCCTTTCACTTGGCTTACTGGTTGCAGAAATCCCGGATAAGGATGACGTCGATGGTGATCTGTAGCAACAGAAGTGTCAGCAAAAATGGTGCAGGCAACAATAAAATGAAGTTGAAAGCTTACCGTGAAGAGCTGGGGAAGAATGCCTATGATGGAGGCTATTAGCTGCTTGCCGCTCCTCTCTCGATGGTCGTGGGTGTTGAAAATGTCCCAAAGTCAATCATCTAGGCTGTAAACGGTTGTGCTTTCTTGTATTTGTATATGAATTCTTTTAATAAATAAAAATTATTTATTTTGACTGTTCATCATATTTATATTTTTCTGAAATGAACTCTTGTATGATCGAGTCCTTAGAACTACATTGTATTTGATATAGAGAGGATATATCATGTAATTCTTAAAGTGGTTCAACTAAATGATACATTGTTATAGGACGACAATGTGTCAAGTATAGGTTGTTGTATGTCACATTTGTTGGTTGTCCTCTTAACCAAGGAGTGTGGAGATACTGGTGAACATACAAGTAAAATATATGACATCTTACTGAACGTGACCATCTGCGGAGCTCCCTTCTGCCAAAGGGTTGCTCATGAAGGGATATGGATATATATGTCCCTCAGACCTGAGATCACAATGGCAGCTTGCAAGCAACTCACTATACTTTGGTACCGGACTACCTGGATTTCTAATTCATTGATGGAAGGTTTCTGGGTGCAGTCAAGTACTTGTGGAGTGATGGTGGATCAAGATGAAATTGACCTGTCCAAACAGTTTGAAGTGAATAACTCACTATGTCTCAATTTAGCAAATCATTGACCAGGATAGTTCTTGTAAGTCACAGAACTTGTGAGGTTGAGACATGATCTGGATAAACCAAATTAGGGTTGGCAGTCGAACCCTAGGTCATCCTGAGCATTATGAGGTCAAAGGGATGAATTATGCGGCAACTATATGCCAGAGGTTCTTGTGAGGTGCTCTGCATCTTTGACCTATCCGGATGTCGGGTATCATTGCTAGATGAGGACTTTGACTGGTACTGAAAATGTTTTAGTGCTACCGGCTTAGTGTTCGAACCTATGGGGTCACACACCAAAGAGAATTTCTATCTGATCTTAAGGCTAATCGATGATTGAGAATCGTTTGCCGTCATCTGAAGTCAATATGATTGACTTTGTTCCAAGTGTCGACACTTGGATTTTTGCAGGTGTCGACACTTGGTGAGGTGTCGACACTTGGTGAACTGTCGACACTTGGCATTTTTCATGTGTCGACACTTCCTGTGATGAGTAGATTTCTGGGAAGAGGTTTTTGGGAAAGACTTGACCTGGTTTGAATTTCAAATTCAAACCATTTTGCCTCCAAATTTTCTTGGAATGATTGTCATTCCTTCCTAAAGAGTTTGGACCCATTTGGTATGACCTTGATCTTCTCCCCCATTCTTTCCCCCAATCACTCCTTTCTTCTTCTCCTTCTCATGGCTGCACCTATAAATGAAGGTCATTCTATAGGCTGCAGAGGTTACAACTACACTACACAACAAGAACAGCAACAGAGAAAAGAAAAGAGAAGAAGAAGAAGGGTTTGTGAGGTCTAGGGATTGGGTGTGAGAAACCTAGTATTCTAGCTAGGTCTTGGAAGAGAGTTCTCTTGGGAAAGGCTTCCGGCTCTCCTCCTAGTCTTCCTGGAAGAAGAAGATTGGCCCAAGAATCCCGAAAAGCTAGCACTCCGAGGGAGTTGATCAGAGTCGAGCCCAGAGGTGTGGATTACCCGTAGAGGCCAGATACGTGTGTGGCTCGAGTACCCTCTTCCTTCCACAGCTTCTCTCAGTATATAGGTATGGTACTTTTTTATTTGTGTTCTTCTCTTGCTTTGATGTTGGTTGCATGCTAGGTCATTATGCTAGATCCTGTTGCGGGCAGATCGGTAGATCGTTTAGATCTATCTACCGAGCCTTCCACTGTGCATGCTTTAAAATTATTTTAAAATACATTCCTTCTGCCCTTTTTTTTCTTGCATATTGTATGCTTGGTGTAGGTGCTTTTCACCTTCAATGGTTTCAGAGCAATAGGTTATTTTTTGTAGTATAATGATTCTAAGTATAATGATTCTAGCATGCTAATAACATCCTTCTTAAGTACTAGGATTAAGTGCTTCATCATGGCTGTCCGATCATAGGAGAGAAGTAAGGCTGCAAGACCCTCTCTTCCTATTCAACGAGGTCTCCTATGGCGTGTAGGGGTGTCGATGTGATTGACTCTTGAAAAGGAAAATAAGAAGTAAGAAAATGTAAATTAAAAATATTTTAATATAATGACATGATCATAAAACATCTTTGGATAAGATCTAAAATGATTGTTTTGATCAGTTTTGTTAAATGTTTAGAGAAATATTAGGTTTGAAGTCACTATTTTTTCCGTCTCAGGCGAAGTGTCGACACTTGGGTTTCGTGAGCCGACACTTAGCCTTGTAAGTGTTGACTCATGGGTCTGTGTCAGATTCTGGCATTCTGTTTTTCCTGTCTCAGGCTAAGTGTCGACACTTGACCTGGAAGTGTCGACACTTGGCAGCAGAATGCAGAAAATAATGAATTCAAATTTTGAATTTTTTTGTAAAATTGTTTTACACTTGTAAATTAAAATTGTTTTAATTTATTTTAAGGCCATTGAACTTAATTTTGAATTAAGATTGACTAGAACTTTAGGATTGTGATTCAAAGATCTTAAATCATTTCAATAAGCCTTAAGGATCATGGGTTAGCTTCTATTAGGTCTTTGATTGGGTTAGACCTAAGTTTAGATGTATTGGACAAATTAGAGAACTAATCTAATCAAATGTTGAGTTAGAATTTCTTCTCTAAATCTCTCTAATAGTTAGATTGATTAGTCCATAATCTAAATAGACCTAATTTATGGCTCAGTGGAAAGCCTGAGTCTTTAGGCTAGTCTAATCGAGTCTGATGAACCGATTGGTATCGAGGTAAGTTTGGCATTGTGATCATGGTTCTTTGGCACTACCTCTTACCTGGCCAACTCTATTAGTGTCTAAGGCAAGACGGTTAATGGCGCAACCCAACCCATGATCTCACTTACCTGGCCAATATGGTCGATCAGATTTTATTGGATAGCTCATTGACTCGTGTTAACCCTTGTCACCCAAGGTTAATCAGTCTTGACTGATTTTAGGTGCCCATGGATTATTTGTTATGTGTAACCCTCATTGTTTGCTGATTTGATCAGTGGGAGGTTGATCCATGTCTTCTCATCTCTTTATCTGTCATATTATTTAAAAATTCTCTAAATTATTAGGTCCTTAAAAGGACAAAGTTATAGGGATAACCTAATCCTAGCCTCCCATTAAGTGGGATGGTAATGAGTCCAGTAGTTGGGTATTCATCGACAGATCCAAAGATCGGTGTTCATCGGCCTATTGAAATTGATGTTCCTAATATGATGGCTCAATGCGACTCTCTTAACGGTGATCAGGTGGGCCGGCCAAAGTTGGGCTTGACTATTCGTTAGTTAGAAGCATTGAATTTTGTCATGTTAATGGTTGGACCTAGCCGGGACCTTCAATAGGAGGCCCAAAGGCCGATTGAAGTGCTCCTTGGGGTAAAACCCAATTACTAGAGGTTGCTTGGAGAAGTAATCAGTTGAAGAATCTGCCTTTAGACTCGCATGGATGGGTCGGCCAAAGTCGGGCTCATGTGTTGTCTATTGGACTCTGGTACCCACTAGGGAATTAAAGTAATTCCTCGGATTGGAGGTAGAGGCTACCAATCTGAGCAAAATAGTGGGAGGGACCTTTAGACTAAAGTCCATGTCTTTAAGTTAATAATTCATATACACTAATTAGTTTTGGTTTTCTTTTCAGATGTCTTCCAACCTATCACTCTGGTCTCTTCTAGACAACGAGAAGCTCAATGGACCTAACTTCGATAGTTGGTATCGAAGGCTCAGGATTATCCTGGAGCATGAACGGATCCTGTATGTGATATCGGATCCGGCACCTGAGATCTCTGCTGCCAATGCTCGGGGTTCAGAAGTGGCTCTCTGACAGGACCACTGTCCAGTGTATTATGTTGGCTATGATGAACGACGAGTTCAGTCGCAAGTTCGAGGAAGCCTAGTCGGAAGAAATCCTTTAAAGATTGAAGGAATCTTTCGGAACACTAGATGACGTTGAGAGGTACAGGATCTCCTATGCTATCTACAACGCGCGGATGCGTGATGGGGCCTTGGTCACTGATCATGTATTGTACATGATCGAGATGATTGAGCACCTGGGCAAGCTCAACTGTCCCTTGCATGAACAGCTTGGGAAAGATGCGATACTGAATTCCCTCCCTTTTTCATATCTAGATTTTCTTGATCATTATAGAATGAATAAGCCTGCAGTTAACTACCACGGTCTGTTGGGGTTGCTGCAGACTTATAAGAAAGACCACCAATTAAATAAAAGGGTGGTGAATCTAGTGGGAGGATTTTCAGGAGGGTGTCGTCCCTTTAAGAAAGGGAAGAAGAAAAATAAAGGGAAAAAGATGCTAAGTGCTTCTAGGCCCAGTCAGGCCAAGAAAGTAAAGGCTGATCAGAGTCGTGCAGAGTGCTTCTTCTACAAGAAGCAGGGTCACTGGAAGACGAACTGTCCTCTTTATATTGTGTCCCTTGACCCGAACAGATCCAAGAAGAGAATGCTACAGGATGGTCCTAGACAAGGTATTTATATAATAACACCTTGTAGTTTCTCTGTTTGTATACTACTAACTGGGTATTGGATACTAGAAGTCCAATTCACATTTGCAATTCTTTATAGGGACTTCAAGTTAGTAGAAGATTCGAGGACGGCGAGAGATTCTTGAACGTGGGAAATGGAAGCCGAGTTCCAGTCCTGGCATTGGGAGTCCTCAAACTTGTTTTCGAGTCTTGTACTGTCATTTTGAACGAGTATCATTTTTGTCCATCTTTCATTTTGAATGTCATTTCTGTAGGCCAATTGGCCAGTATGGCTATGAACTATCAATAAAGAATGACGTTTGCAAAATCATTTGGGATGGTTCTGTAGTTTTGAATGGACAAATGCGTGATGGCATTTATGTAATGCCGTGACCTGTTAGTGTAATGTACACATCTAGCAAACACCTTAGGATAGATAATGTCAACGAAGCGTACCTATGGCATTGTAGGCTAGGTCATATTAACAGGAACAGGATAAACAAGTTGAAAAGCGAGGGTCTCCTCGATTTTAGTGAAGATAGTTTACTTCCAACCTGTAAGTCCTGTCTTCTTGGAAAATTGACTAAGCCACCTTTTACTGGAAAAGGTGAACGAGCCAAAAAATTTTGAGTCTGGTACATACCGATGTATGCGGACCCATGAATGTTAGTGCCAGGGATGGGTACGTTTATTTCATTACGTTTATAGATGACCTTTCGAGGTACGGTTATGTCTTCTTGATGAGACATAAATCTAAGTCATTTGAAATGTTCAAATGATATCGTAGTGAAGTAGAAAAATAAACTGGAAAGTGTGTTAAAACCCTTCAATCTGATTGAGACGTGAATACCTTTCGGGTGAGTTTCTGACATATCTCGAGGAGAATGGGATTCTCTCTCGGTGGACACCTCCAGGGATACCTAATTAAATGGAGTGTCTGAGAGGAGGAATCGAACCCTGTTTGACATGGTTCAGTCTATGATGGACTTTGCTTCTCTGCCGGTATCCTTTTGGGGATATGCTTTAGAATCAGCATGTTACCTTCTGAATAAGGCTCCAAGTAAGTCCATTAATAAAACACCATATAAGATATGGACTGGACGTAAGCCGACACTATCACACCTTCGGGTTTGGGGGTTCCCGGCTTATATAAAACATTTGGAAATGGACAAACTTGGACCTAGGTCTCATCGGTGCCTATTTGTTGGGTATCCAAAAGAATCTAAGGGGTATTACTTCTACTTAGCTGAGGAACAAAAGTTGTTCATCGATCTTAGGGCTATCTTTTTGGAAAAGGAGTTCCTTGGTGAAGGGACTGTAGCCTCTAAGATTGAACTTAGTGAAGTTCAACAAGTAGAGAAACCAACACACTTAAGGGACAACATAGAATCGACTGTGATTAGATCACATCCAGAGCCCACTTAGGAACCATTAAGGAGATCCGGTAGAGTACCGAGCCGACCGGATAGATACTACGGTTTCTTGGTCTGGGACGGTAATTCCATTGAACTCGATGAGAACAATGAGGATCCGATCACCTATATAGATGCAATGCAGAGGTCCAACTCTAAGAAATGGCTGGGAGCCATGAAATCTGAAATGAAGTCCATGGAGATCAACAATGTATGGACATTGGTTGATGCACCTGAAGAATAAAACCCATTGGGTGCAAATGGATTTTCAAAAGGAAAAGGGGCGCAGACGGGCAGGTGGAGACTTATAAAGCCATCTGATTGCCAAGGGATATCATCAACGTTATGGTATTGACTATGACAAGACGTTCTCTCCTGTAGCAATGCTTAAATCCATTCGAATTGTGCTTGCTTTAGCAGCACACTTTGACTATGAAATCTGGCAAATGAATGTCCGAATAGCTTTCTTGAATGGTGAGCTGGAAGAGGAGGTGTATATGATACAACCTGAAGGGTTCACATCCATAGATGAGTCAAAGGTGTGCAGGCTTCAAAAGTCCATTTATGGACTGAAGCAAGCATCAAGGAGTTGGAGCATGCGATTTGATAAGTATATCAAGTCGTATGGCTTCGTTAGGAATGGAGAAGAACCTTACATTTACAAATGGGCTAATAGTTATGTGATTGTATTCCTTGTGTTATATGTGGTTGACATTCTCTTAATCGGGAATGAGATCCCAGCACTACAAGGAATAAAGGTCTAGTTATCGTCTCAGTTCTCTATGAAGGACTTGGGTTAAGCCTCTTGCATACTAGGTATGAAGATCTATAGAGATAGATCTAAGAAGCTTCTGGGATTGTTCCAGTCTACGTACATCGATACTGTGCTGAAACGGTTCAGCATGGAAAATTCCAAGAAGGGTTATCTCCCGATAGGCACTGGAATTGATCTCTCCAAAATGAATTGTGCGACAACTCCCAAAGAGAGATGGTGTATGAGTAGAATCCCATATGCTTCGGTAGTGGGTTCTATCATGTACGCCATAACATGTACTAGACCAGACGTGGCATACTCACTAAGCGTAGTGAGCATATACCGGTCTGACCCAGGTGAAGCTCATTGGAAAGTGGTAAAGACCATCCTTAAGTATATACAAATACTAAGGACCAATGGCTAATTTATGGAGAATCTGATTTGAAACTCGTGGGATATACTGACTCCAATTCCTAGTCAGATAAAGATGATAGCAAGAGTGTGTCAGGATTTATCTTTACCCTGAACAAAAAAGCTGTCAGCTGGAAAAGTTCCAAGCAGCCTACTATGGCGGACTTACTATGCAAAGCAGAGTACATTACAGTATCTGATGCAGTACAGGAAGCTATATGGTTGCAGAAGTTTCTTGGCGAGCTGGGAGTGGCACCTTCCCTGGATGGTCCTGTTCCGATGTACTGTGACAACACTGGAGCCATTGCTCAAGCCAAAGAGCCGAAGTCTCATCACTGCATAAAGCATATTCTGCGTCACTATCACCTTGTACGAGAGATCGTGGAATGATGTGACATTGACCTTCTGCAGATCGATGGAAAGGAAAACCTGGCTGACCCCTTCACTAAAGCCGTCGGAGTTCAAGAGTTCGACTTTTGTAAACAGAAAATGGGAATGAGATTCTGTACTGATTGGCTTTAGTCCAAGTGGGAGTTGTTGGGAATTGTGTCTTAAAGCCAATCGTCTAGGCTATAGATGGTTGTGCTATCTTGTATTTGTATATGAATTTTTTTAATAAATAAAATTATTTATTTTAGCTATTCATCATATTTATATTTTCTGAAATGAACTCTTGTATGATGGAGTCTTTAGAACTACATTATACTTGATATAAAGAGGATATATCATGTAGTTCTTAAAGTGGTTCACAACCAAATGATACATTATTATAGGACGACAATGTGTCAAGTATAGGTTGTTGTATGTCACATTTGTTGGTTATCCTCTTAACCAAGGAGTGTGGAGATACTGGTGTGACATGCAAGTGAAATGTATGACATCTCATTGAACGTGACCATCTGCGGAGCTCCCTTCTACCAAAGGGTTGCTCGCGAAGGGATATGGGTATAAATGTTCCTCAAACCTGAGGTCACCATGGCAGCTTGCAAGCAACTCACTGTACTTTGGTACCATACTACCTGGATTTCTAATCTAGTGATGGAAGGTTTCTGGGTGCAGTCAAGTACTTGTGGAGCGATGGTGGATCAAGATGGTATTGATCTCTCCAAATAGTTTGGAGTGAATGACTCACTATGTCTCAATTTAGCAAATCCTTGGCCAGGATAGTTCTTATGAGGAGTCACAGAACTTGTGAGGTTGAGACATGATCTGGATAAGCCAAATTAGGATTGGCAATCGAAACCTAGGTCATCCTGAGCATTATGAGATCAAAGGGATGAATTATGCGGCAACCATATGCCAGAGGTTCTTGTGAAGTGCTCTGCATCTTCGACCTATCCGGACATCGGGTATCATTGCTAGATGAAGACTTTGATTGGTACTGGAAATATTCCAGTGCTACCGGCTTAGTGTTCGAACCTATAGGGTTATACATCATAGAGGATTTCTATCTGATCTTAAGGCTAATCAACGATTGAGAATCGTTTACCGTCATCTGAAGTCAATATGATTGACTTTGTTCCAAGTGTCGACACTTGGATTTTTGCAAGTGTCAACACTTGGTGAAGTATCGACAGTTGGCATTTTTCGTGTGTCGACACTTCCTGTGACGAGTAAATTTCTGAGAAGAGATTTTTGGGAAAGATTTGACCTGGTTTGAATTTCGAATTCAAACTATTTTGGCTCCAGACTTTCTTGGAATGATTGTCATTCCTTCCTAAAGAGTTTGGACCCATTTAGTATGACCTTGATCTTCTCCCCCCTTCTCTCCCCCAATCACTCCTCCTTCCTTCTTCTCCTTCTCATGGCTGCAGCTATAAATGAAGGTCATTCTATAGGCTGCAGAGGTTACAACTACACTACACAACAAAAATAGCAAGAGAGAAAAGAAAAGAGGAGAAGAAGAAGGGTTTGTGAGGTCTAGGGATTGGGTGTGAGAAACCTAGCATTCTAGCTAGGTCTTGGAAAGAGAGTTCTCTTGAAAAAGGTTTCCGGCTCTCCTCCTAGTCTTCCCGGAAGAAGAAGATCGGCCCAAGGATCCCGAAGAGCTAGCACTTCGAGGGAGTTGATCAGAGTTGATCCCAGGTGTGGATTACCCGTAGAGGCTAGACACGTGTGTGGCTCGAGTGCCCTCTTCCTTCCACGGCTTCTCTCAGTATAAAGGTATGGTACTTTTATATTTATGTTCTTCTCTTGCTTTGATGTTAGGTTGCATACTACGTCATTATGCTAGATCTTGTTATGGGCAGATTGGTAGATCATTTAGATCTATCTACCGAGCCTTCCACTATGCATGCTTTAAAAATATTTTAAAATGCATTCCTTCTGTCCTGTTTTTTCTTGCATATTGTATGCTTGGTGTAGGTGCTTTTCATCTTCAGTGGGACTGGATGGCGAACTCCATCATCCGCTTGGCCAGCCTGGGGTCCTGGGTAACCATCTCTTTGAACGGTACTGGAATCGACATCCACTTCACCCCAAGTCCCGCTGTGGCAGGGGCCATCACCAATGTCGGGGTGGGTGACTGCGTGGGCATCTCGGCCACCGGAGGTGTGGTCACTGCCTCTACAGCTTGGGGTGGCGGAGAGATCTTCTCTCCGCCGCCACCTCATCCTCCACTTCGACCACCTCTAAGGTCTCCATGGGAGAAGCTGTTGGCCCGGCTCGCGCAGTTGTGTCTGATAATTATATTATATATATATATAAGAGTATTAAATTAATAATTAATTATCCTTAGAATTGATACTTTTATATATTTTTTGGTAGGAAAGATGGTCATCATTGTGTAGAGCTTGAATTATGGAATCCAACGGTGCAAACCAGACCCAAATCAGAGTTCATATGAGCCCACAATCAATTTTAGAAGAATTTAGCACAGTTTCAAAGTAGAAAATTTTTGAAATTATGGTAGCTGGTTCACCGTGGACCGGTTGATTGGTCCACAGATTTTTCACCGGTCCATGGCTACCATGGCTAGTGGTCCACGAAGCAGGATCGTGGACCATGAAGCTCCGTTTGCACCCAAATTCGCCGGAGAGACACCCCTGTTGCCACCCAACCCGCCGACGCTTCCACCACCGGCCGGAGAAGCTCCAAACGGCCAGAAAAGTCACCGAAAAAGGGCTACTGCACTTCTTCACCTTCTTCTCCTCATCTTCACCGTTCAAAGCTGCCCATCGCCACCGGGAAGCCCTCTTCTGTCGTCACAGCAACCACCGGAGCCACCCTCTTTCGTCGGCGCCGCCAATCACTGGTTCGCCCATCCAAAAGCCTTCTTCCACCATGAAGTTGACGGTCTTCTTCCTCTTCACCATTCCAAGATCTAACTTTTCAAGCCACCAGACCTTTTGCCTTCCTTCTCGCTGGCTGAAGGTGTCTCCCATGCTTGGAATAGCAGTTGGAGAAGCCGGTGGTGTCCGTTCCCTCGCCTCCATGAAAGGATTCCGAAGCTCATCGCTACTCTGCCTTCCATCCTTCTCCTGCTGCCAATCCAAACCCAGTGTAGAGTCACCATCCATGCATCCTCCTTGCCTCAAGATCATCACGGGCTTCTTTTTAGACATTGCCATTCATCGCGAAGTCTAGACCTATCAAAATGGGCCGGCCCGACCCGGCTCGGCCCTAACCCATATGGGCCGATATTATATGGGTCGAGCCGGGTTAAACCCACTTGCAAAAGTGGATCCAAAAATCCCAGCCCGGCCTGGCCCTATATGGGCCGTGGGGTAGGGCTGGGCCAGGCCATAATCAAAATTAGCAGGCCGGGGGGTTCGGGGAAGGGCTGGAAGGAGAGGGAGAAGAAGAAGGAGCGGATGAAGCTCCGGGAGCGGCACCGGCGGGCCATCACTCCCAGCGCCACCCGCATGGTTTCGCGACGGCGGCGGCGACTGCAGGGGGTTCGAGGAAGGGTTGGAAGGAGAAGGAGAAGGAGAAGACGAAGCTCTGGGAGTAGCACCGGCAGGCCATCCCAGCCACATGCTCACCAGCCTCTGCCGGTATGGCAACTTCTTTCTCACTTATCCGGTTCTCCCAAACTTCTGGTTCTCCTCTCCGGTGGCTCTCCGTGAGTCTATGACTACTGACTCACCAGTTCTCCTCACCGATGGGCGACGGCTCTCCATGAGAGTGAGGCGAATAAGGCGATCAGGGATTCAGGCAAGTGATTGGCCGGCCCTTTCCATTTTTTTTTAAAAAAAAATCATGGCCCATGGGCTAGTCCGGCCCTAACCCACTTCAGCCCATGGGCTACAAGGGCCAGGCCAAAAAGCCTGATTACATAAATAGCATGAGAGTCACATTCGGTGAAGTGTTAAACACAACACCCGATGTCATACCATCATCTCCATGCTATTTGGTTAAGAGAACAACCAACAGATATGACATCAACGACCTACTCTTGATACACCATCATCCTGAAATAGCATATCCTTTGGTCGCGAACAATTTATGAACTACATGATGCATCCTCTCTACATCACATACAAGGTAGCTCAAAGGACATCGTCACAAAAGAGTTTAAATTAGAGAAAATGCACCTGTGATGAACAGCCAAAAATAACTTTTATTTATATTAAAATTCATATACAAATAGTACAACCGTTTACAGCCTAGATAATTAGCTTTGGGATACAATTCCCAACTACTCCCACTTGGAGTAAAGCCAATCAGAACAGAGTCGCATTCCTATTTTCCAATTACAATCTTTAAACTCTTGAATTCCGACTGCTTTAGTGAAGGGGTTGGCCAGATTTTCCTTTCCATCGATCTTTTGAAGGTCGATGTCCCCTCATGCTAAAATCTCTCGCATGAGGTGGTAGCGACGCAGAATATGCTTGGTGCGCTGATGGGACTTTGGCTCTTTGGCTTGAGCTATGGCCCCAGTGCTGTCACAAAATACTGAAACAGGGCCATCCAGGGAAGGTGCCACTCCTAGCTCGCCTAGGAACTTTCGTAGCCACATAGATTTCTTCGCTGCATCTGATGCTGCAATATATTCTGCTTCACAAATCGAGTCTGCCATGGTGTGTTGCTTGGAACTTTTTCAGCAAATGGCTCCTCCATTGAGGGTAAATACAAAGCCTGACATACTTTTGCTATCATCTTTATCTGACTAAAAACTTGAATCGGTATAACCAACAAGTTTTAAGTCAGGCTCTCCATAGATAAGCCATTGGTCTTTAGTATTTCTCGAATACTTCAGGATGATTTTACCACCTTCCAATGTGCTTCACTTGGGTCAAACTGGTATCTGCTCACTACTCATAGTGAGTATGCCACGTCTGGTCTAGTACATGTCATTGCATACATAATAGATCCTACTATCGAAGCATATGGGACTCTACTCATACGCTTTCTTTCCTCAGGAGTTGATACACAATCCTTTTTGGAGAGAGTAATTCCATGGCCTATCAGAAGATAGCCTTTCTTGGAATTTTCCATGCTGAAACGTTTCAGCATGGTATCAATGTACGTTGATTAGGACAATCCCAGAAGCCTTTTAGATCTATCTCTATAGATCTTTATACCCAATATGAATGAGGCTTCACCCAAGTCTTTCATAGAGAATTGTGATGAAAGCCAGACCTTTATTCCCTGTAATGCTGGAATGTCATTCCCGATTAGGAGAATGTCATCCACATACAATACAAGGAATACAACCATAGAACCATTAGCCCACTTATAAATGCAAGGTTCTCCGTTCTTAACGAAGCCATACGACTTGATACACATATCAAATCGTATGTTCCAATTCCGAGATGCATGCTTTAGTCCATAGATGGACCTCTGAAGTTTGCAAACCTTTGACTCATCTATGGATATGAACCCTTCAAGTTGTATCATATACACCTCCTCTTCCAGCTCACCATTTAGGAAGGCTGTTCGGACATCCATTTGCCAGATTTCATAGTCGAAGTATACAGCTAAAGCAAGCATAATCCGAATGGATTTGAGCATTGCCACAGGAGAGAACATCTCGTCATAGTCAATACCATAACGTTGACGATATCCTTTGGCAACCAGACGGCTTTGTAGGTCTCTACCTTTCCATCTGCGCCCCATTTCCTTTTGAAAATCCATCTACACCTAATGGGTTTTATCCCTTCAGGTGGATCAACTAATGTCCACATATTATTGATATCCATGGACTCCATTTTAGATTTCATAGCTTCTAGCCACTTATCAGAGTCAGACCTTTATAGAGCATCCATATAGGTGATGGGATCCTCATTGATTTCATCAAGTTCAATGGGATCTCCGTCCTAGACTAAGAAACTGTAGTATCTATCCAGTGGATGCGGTACTCTACCGGATCTCCTTAATGGGTGCTCAATGGGCTTTGGATTTGAAATAGTCAAATCCAGTTCTGAGGTGTCTCCTAAATGTGTCGGTCCTTCTACCATTGAACTTCAATAAGTTCAATCTTAGTGGCTACAGTTCCTTCACGAAGAAACTCCTTTTTCAAAAAGATAACCTAAGACCAACAAACACTCTTTGTTCATCAAGCAGGTAAAAGAAATACCCTTTAGATTCTTTCGGATACCCAACGAATAGGCACCGGTCAGACCTAGGTCCTAGTTTATCAATCTGCAAATGCTTAACATACGCTGGACACCCCCAGACCCTTAGGTGTGAGAGCACTGGTTTGCGTTCAGACCACATCTCATATGGAGTCCTGTCCATGGACTTACTAGGAGACCTATTAAGAAGATAACAAGAAGACTCCAAGGCATAACCCCAGAAAGAGATAGGTAGAGCAACAAACCCCATCATGGACCGGACCATGTCCAACAAAGTCCTATTCCTCCTTTCGGACACACCATTCAGTTGAAGTGTCCCCGGAGGTGTCCATTGAGAGAGAACCCCATTCTCTTGAAGATAAGCCAGAAACTCACTAGAAAGATATTCGCCTCCTCGATCAGATTGAAGAGTCTTTATACTCTTTCAGTTTGATTTTCAACTTCATTACGATATTGTTTGAACATTTCAAATGACTCAGACTTATGTCTCATAAGATAGACATAACCGAATCTGGATAGGTTGTCTGTAAAAGTAATGAAATAATTATACCCACCTCTAGCATTGACATTCATAGGTCCACATACATCTGTCTGTACTAGACTTAGAATTTCTTTGGCTCTTTCACCTTTTCCAGAAAAAGATGATTTGGTTATTTTTCCAAGCAAACAAGATTAACAGGTAGGTAATGATTCAAATTCATTTACCTCTAAGAGACCTTCTTATCTTTACCTATTTATCCTGTTCTTGTTTATATGACCTAGCCTACAGTGCTAGAGATAAGCATCGCTGACAGTATCCATTCTAGGACGTTTGTTTGCTATGTACATTACACTCATAGGCTGTATAGTATATAAATACCATTTACCAGATTTCCACTCATTACAATTGAACCATTCAAAGTAATGTTGCAAACATTTCTCTTTATTAAAAGTTCAAAACATTCATTGGCTAACAAGCCTACAGAGATAATGTTTACAAGAAATGTAGGACAATAATGGCAGTCATATAAAATGACTTTACAAGATTCAAAAATAAGATAAAAATCTTCTAACGCCAGAACTAGAACTCGACTTCCATCTCCAACGTTCAAAACCTTTCCCTATCCTCAAATCTCCTACTAATTTGAAGTCCCTGCAATTTGTTGCAAATGTGATAAGGACTCCCAGTATCAAGTACCCAATTAGTAGTATCACAAAAAGAATAGGTACAGAATTTATCATATAAATACCTGGAACGGCAACATCTTGCTGCTTCCTCTTCTTAGGCCTATTTGGATCAAGGAATGCAATATACAGAGGACAATTCCTCTTCCAGTGACCCTGCTTCTTACAGTAGAAGCACTCTACCCGACTCTGGTCCACCTTTTTCTTCCCAGCCTGACCAGGCCCACCAATACTCTGCACCTTTTTGGTCTTTTTCTTTTTATCTTTCTTCTTCTCCTTCTCAAGGAGACGATGCACTGCCCTGTTTCCTCCCATCAAGTACACCAACCCCTTATTGAGGTTGTGGTCCTCTCATAGTTCTATAGTAACCCCAACAAATTGTGGTAGTTTACTACATGCCTATGCATCCGGAAGTGATCAAGGAAATCAAGGTAAGAAGGGGGCAGAGAATTCAGTATAGCATCCTTCCCCATCTGTTCATGCAAGGGACATCCGAGTTTGGCCAGGCATTCAAATAACTCGGTCATGTACAATACATGATCAGTTACTGATGCCCCATCTCGCATATGAGCATTATAGATGGCACAGGAAGTCTTGTACCGCTCTACATCGTCATGCGTGCCAAAAGATTTCCGCAACTTTTATAAGATTTCCTTCAGTTGGGCCTCCTCGAATTTGTGACTGAACTCGTCGTTCATAGCCGCCAGCATAATGCAATGTACAGTAGTTCTATTAGAAACCCACTTCTGATAAGTGTCCCTAATAGATGTAGGAGCATTAGCTGCGGGGACCTCAGGTGCCGGATCCAATACAACATACATGATCCTTTCATGCTCTAAGACAATCTTGAGCCTTCGATACCAATTATCGAAGTTTGGGCCAGAAAGTTTTTCATTATCAAGTAATGAGCAGAGGGACAAGTTGGCAGACATTTTTCTGAAAAGAAAACCATAAGACCAATTAGTATATGAATTTCAATTTTAATCTTAAAGACATGGACTTTAGTCTAAAGGTTTTCCATATATTTTATTCAGATTAGTAGCCTCTATCTCTAATCCGAGGAATTACACTTAATTCCTTAGTGGGTACTAGAATTTTAAAGGTGCCACATGAGCCCGACTTTGGCCGGCTCACCCACGTGAACCTAAAGGTAGGTTCAATAAACCAATTGCTTCTTCCAAGCAATTTCTAGTATTTAAAATTTTGCCCCAAGAACGCTTCAATCGGCCTTTGGGCTTCCTGCTAAAGAAGGTCCTGGTTAGGTCCAACCATTAACATGACTGAATTCAGTGCTTCTAGCTAATGAATAATCAAGCCCGACTTTGGCCGGCTCACCTGACCACCATTAAGAGAGTTACACTGAGCCATCATATTATAAATGACAATTCCAATAGCCTGATGACCACCTGTACTTTGGTACTGCTGATGATCACCCAACTAAAGGACACATTACCATCCAACTTAATGGAAGGCTAAGACTCAGTTATCCCTATAACTTCATCTTTTTAAGGATCTAATAATTTATAGGATTTAAAAATGTGACATATGAAGAATACATGGACCACGATCAAGAATCCTTCCACTAACTTGTAGAAGGTCCATGAACATCTTGGTCCATGGGCACCTAAAATCAGATAAATCTGATTAACCTTAGATGACATGGGTTAATCCAATTCAATGAGCTTCTCATGAGTCAATTCCAGTTAGTCGTATCGGCCAGGTAAGCGTGGTCAAGGAATGAGTTGCGACATTAACCATCTTTCCTTAGACACTAGCTACAAAGGAGCTATCCAGGAAAGAGGTACCCTCAAAACCATAGACCATAAGGCAGCTTGCCTAGACACCAATTCGGTTCACCTTCCTCAACCAGATCAGACTCAAAGAACTAGATCAAACACTGAGCCACAATAGATCCTTTTAGATGTTTGGATCATACTTTTTAACTATTAGAAACTATAGAGAAATGAAACCTAATTCAACTTTTGATTAGTTTCTTATCTCTAATTAATCCAATTGCATCTAAACATAGGTCTAACCCAAATAAGGATCTATTCCTAGCCCTTCCCATTAACCCATGATTTATGAATCATGACTTAAGATTAGAATCATATCCTAGATCTTAAAATTATACATCTTAATTTATAATTAAGTGCATCACACTATTTGAAACATTTTCAAAGTGAAATAAAACAATTTCATAAAAGTTTGTAGCTTAAAATCACTATTTCATAATTTTCTGGTCGAGTTAGCTCTTCCAGAATACACATTTCTGGTCAGGTTGGCTCTTCTATCAGTTCTGCTGCTCGAGCTGACTCTTCAGTTAGCTCTGTTGCTCGAGCCAACTCTTCCAGAACATATATTTCTGGTCGGGTCAGCTTTTTGTCAATTCTGCTGCTCGAGCCGACTCTTCAGTCAGCTCTGCTGCTCGAGCTGACTCATCTAGAACAGATAGATTTCTGGTCGGGTCAACTCTTTCGTCAGTTTTGCTGGATGAGCCAGCTCTTCCAGTCAGCTCTTCTAGATGAGCCAGCTCTTCCAGATAGCTCTATTGAAAGAGCCAGCTCTTCCAGAACATAGTTTTTCAAAACTTCAAACATTACGCAAGAACTTTTCAAGGTTTTTAGATCAAATTTCTTTTAGATCTCATCTAAACATAATTATGATCTATAAATCAAAGATTAAAATAATTTTAATCCATAAAATTCCTTACTTTCTTCTTCATAAGATCATGACGCATCGGCACCCCTATACACCATAGGAGAACCCCTTGGAATGGGAAGAGATGGTCTTGAAACCATACTTCTCTCCTATGACCGGACGGCCATGGCGAATCCATCTTAATTCGAGTACTACGTGAAAGAAATCAAACCGATTTCATAAAGAAAAATATTAAACTAAATGCATGCACAAACCTGGCTCTGATACCATTGAAATAACCGTTCCTAGGGACGATGCATGCATTTTAAAACTTTTCTAAGAGCATGAGCAGCGAAAAGCGATAAAACTATTTTATCAAGATGTTAATCTAATTAAGATAACCCCTATACCAGGATTTAGATGCATCTAGAGTAATATAAAAATGAAATCATACATCCATAGTATGAAATATGGAACTATTCATATAACCATACAATGATGCAGCAGCAGAATAATATGTCATACATAACATTAGTACGTACCTTGGTGACATTCACCAAGAAGAACCGAAAGTTACAGTAATGGCTGCACTGATTCGCAATCCCAGGGACCACACCGACCTGTAAAATCCGGCTCTGTGAGCAGCACTTGTGTACCGCCTCTACGGGTGGTTCACACCATGTAGTGCAATTCCTTCTCCTTCCTTCGAGGTGCTAGCCTCTTCGGAAACGATGTCGGCAACAATGGACTAAATCTTCAACTCCTTGAAGTCATGGTTGATGCAGTAGTGCTGGAACAAAGACTCTTGAGAATCTTTCTCAACACTCTAACCCAAACCTTCAATAGAAGGTATGCACTCAGAGATCCCACCCAAACTCAATCATCCCTGAGATCAAATCTCTCAATCTCTCAATGATCAAGGAAGAACGCTAACCTAGAATTTTGGTAGAGTCAAAACCTTGATCCAGATTTCTGGGTGTGAGACGTGTACATCAAAAACATAATCCAAATTTCTGCACCCCAGCTTTTATAACAGCAGCAACATCCCTCAAAACGATTAAGAGGAATTAATGGGAGATTAAAGTAGAGTTATGAGCCTCTTGGGATTCCAGGGACCTTTGGAATTCAGTAACCTTCCAGCATAAAAACTAGAAACTTTCCATTAATTTTAACAACGATTGCAGCAATTAATGAAGCAATTTCAGTTTTTGCTGGATTCCATCATTCGAGTCGACTCAACCATTCGAGTCGACTAGGCTCGAGTCGACTCGTTCAAAGAGAGTCGGCTCGATCAAAAGTTTGATAACAACTTGTCAAACGAGTTCTAAACGATTTCCAATCGTTCGCATGCCAACAAAGCAAGAAGAAACCCTCGGTGTGTGTCCCCATAGGTTCAAACACTAAACGGTAGCACGGGAACATTTCCAGTACTAGCCAAAGTCGCCATCTAGCAATGACACTCGGCATCCGGATAAGTTGAAGGTTGCAGAGCAACAAGAACCTGTCGAACATGGAATAGCATTGAACTTATTCCCTGCACCTCCTAATGCTCCGGATGGCATAGGGTTAAACTACCCAACCCTAAGCAGTCCATTTGAATATGTTTCAAAGAATCCCTGCAACTCTTTACAATGAATGCCCTGGTCAAGGTCTTTCTCAATTGAGGCATATAAAGCATTCAATCCAAATCATTTAGAGAGGTCAATCCTATCTCGATCCTACTACCGCTACACAAGTACTTGACTATACCCAGCAACCTTCAATCACCGGATTAGAAATCCGGGTAGTCCGGCACCAAAGCACAGTGAGTTGCTTGCAAGCTATCATAGTGATCTCAAGTTAAAGGAATAATTCAAGTCCATATTCTAATACAAGATTCTTCTTCGGTAGCAAGAGAATCTCGCATGAGAGTCACATTCAGTGAAGTGTCAAACACAACACCCGATGTCATACCAGTATTTCCATGCTATTTGGTTAAGAGGACAACCAACAGATATGATATCAACGATCTATTCTTGATGCACCATCATCCTGAAACAGCATATCCTTTGGTCGCGAACCAATTTATGAACTACATGATGCATCCTCTCTACATCACATACAAGATAGCTCAAAAGACATCATCATAAAAGAGTTTAAATTAGAAAAAATGCACCTCTGATGAACAGCCAAAAATAACTTTTATTTATATTAAAATTCATATACAAATAGTACAACCGTCTACAGCCCAGACAATTGGCTTTGGGATACAATTTCCAACAGTCCCCATATTGGCTTTGGGGCATGATCCGTGAATCGTCGACGATCGTGGCATTTAATGGCATCGAATATTTATCCTTTCCACGTCAACATCACCATAACACACTTCGTTCTGAGTGCTATGACACGTCGGGACTCGAGAGTAGGGGTAACTGATGTGGCAAGACCGCCGACATGGAGGCCCTCTCAAATCCAGCTGGTGGCCATGCTGGCAGAAAATGCCACTTGGATGCCACGCTCGGAGATCTCAATTGGCCGGAGTGGCTCCCTAGAGGTCGAGCCCCGATCGAGGTCATGCCTCGCTTCTCGAGCCCCTTGGTCGGAGCGGCTCCTTGAGGTCGAGCCTAGTCGAGGTCATGCCTCGCTTCTCGAGCCCCTTGGCCAGAGCGGCTCCCTCGAGGTTGAGCCCCGATCGAGGTCGTGCCTCGCTTCTTGAGCCCCTTGGTCAGAGTGGCTCCCTCGAGGTCGAACCCCGACCGAGGCCGTGCCTCGCTTCTTGAGCCCTGGCTGAGGTCATGCCTCACTTCTCGAGCCCCTTGGCCAAAGCAGCTACCTCGAGATCAAGCCCCGATCGAGGTCATGCCTCGCTTCTCAAGCCCCTTAGCTGGAGCGGCTCCCTTGAGGTCGAGCCTCGATCAAGGTCGTGCCCCGGTCTAGGTCGCGCCTCACTTCTCAAGCTCGTTGGCCAGAGTGGCTCCCTCAAGGTCGAGCCCCGACCTAGATCGTGCCTCGCTTCTCGAGCCCCTTGGCCAAAGCGACTCTCTCGAGGTCGAGCCCCAGTAGAGATTAAGTCCAGGCCGAGGTCATGCCCTTGTTCTACGAGCCCTTTGGCTGGAGCAGCTCTCCCGAGGATGAGCCCCGGCTAAGGTCAGGCTCCCTCGCTTGAGGTTGACCCCCGAATAAAGTCAACCCCTTCCCCGAGGTCAAGTATGAATTTTTCAGGAAAACACAGCCTCTCCCACAAGCAACCCTAGGGTAGACAGGCGGGGGACGTCGGCAGGTGGCACCACCACCTTCGTCAGAGCCCTGGCATGGCATGGAGAGGCTGACATGCCTGATAGGTGGTGGCATGCTGCTTGGAACCTCATAAGGTACGGCACCCCGTCATGGCACACCGACTATGATCCCTGCGAGATGGCATTTCACCAGAGCACGCCGCCTGCAGAGGAGCACCCCGTTGGAATGTCAGGCCCCTCAACCCACTATCGGCACCACTTGGAAAAGGGCACTCCGCTTGGGGCATTGCACCCCTCTACCTACCATCTGTGCCACCCAGAAGAGGAAGGTTCTCCAAGAAATTCAAACCCTGTAGCGTCTGCCTCCGGGCCAGTGCTCTGTCAGGTCTCCCCAAGCGTGGCGAAACGACGTCAAAGAAGGGCAGCATTATGACGGAGTGTCAAGACCCACATCGTACCTCACGTACCCACCATGAAAGGGATGCGCACCCCTCCATGCTCCACTACCACTATCAGTGACAGGCCTCCCCCTCCTCCGAGGGGGGAAGGGAGGCAGGCCTACGCCTCACCTGCGGGGAAGCGCCCAGAGGGGGCCAAGCCATAACTCTGCACCTCATAGAAGGGGCCACTTATCTATAAGAAACCAAAAGGGGGCCTCCGGTCAAGGTAAGAAAGAAGGGGGAGGAATTCGGCAAGGCACGGAGCACGTCTAGAACACACCAGACCTCTCCGGGAGAGTCCAAATGACTACGGCCACCGTTGCTCGAGCCCTCCTTCTCGATCCTAACTCTCGCTTCATTATTTTTCAAGACCTCCGAGAGTGGAGACCATCTAGGAATCCACCAAGGATGATCTGTTCCCCTTGATCGTCCACTAACTTGATCGTCGAGTGCCCCCACCGGGATTCCCGGTCCAGGTCTTCCTTCTTTTGTAGGACCGGGCACGTGTATTGGATGTTGGGCATGAGGGCCACCAACCGATACCATACAGGAGGACCGTCGGAGTGCCCCTGCCAGGATTCCCGGCCCAGGTCTTCCTTCTTTTGCAAGACCGGGCACGTATATTGGACGCCGGGTGGGAGGGCCACCAACCAATACCACACAGGAGCTACAGGCAACGACGATCGGGACGGCGACATCTGGGACTACCTTGTACTTCTCTATTTTACATACTCTTTGAATGAAGTGTAGGTGGCTGTTTTCTTACAGCCTCAGAATTCAATCAAAAAAAAAAAAAAAAAACGAATACCAAATTGACAGGAAGTTACCAGGCTTTGCAATCTGTAAGTAGATGAGTTGATTCAATTTCATAGTCAGCAAAGATTTTAGATGTGCCAAGGGCAATTACCAGGGGATGATGGTAATTAAGGTTGGTTTAATGTCAATTTTATTGTTCACGTTCCCATTTGCATGGTATGGCGATGCCTGTGATAGGTTGGAACCATTTCAATATCGTAATTTGAGAAGTTAGGAGCAAAGGACATGTCTCTGATTGTCTGGTGGACGTAAAAATAGAGCTGCCTGAATATTTGTCGATGTTGAATAATTAGCACGGATCATAACCTTCGAAGGCCATGTCCCAGTATGTTCAACTAATAGTCGAGAAAACTTAATATTTGATGAAGCATAGCACCAGGATTCAAGCGTGCTACTTACCAAGAGATAGGCTCGGATTGGATCTTCCATACAACAAAGAAAGGAATAGATAGGACAGTCTGCAGTTAATTTAATTGTTTAGTTAAATCAGAAAGAAGTTTCTTGTCAGGGTTCCATGTGTTTTTATAGGGCCTTCTTGTGTAATATTTTGTATCTTAGTGAGGGAACGCACCACCTACCATAATGATTATAGTGGAACAACCATCTAGAGTGCTATAGAAACTATCAAACAGAAGTGAGAGGTCGCTGCTTAATAAATCTCAAGGTCATGAAACATTAACAAAGGGAAAAAATCATTTGGGCCAGGTTCGTATTCCAACACGGCCTCCTCTTTAAGCTTCTCGTCTTGAATGGGGCATCGAGATCAGAGAGGTTTAATAATCTTATACCATATAGTTCCAATCGATAGAAGCTAAATGAATCTGAAAGGAGAACAGCCGACCGTAGAACATAGAAAACAGTTAGATCCTTCAATTTTTCAGCTAAGACACCATCGAAAGACCGGTGTTCTTGTCATTGAAAGACCAACCAAGACACCATATAAAATAGATCGTGTCTTTCATGTCCACTTGCTATTTTTGTGAAAGACCAGTGTTCCTGTCACTTTCTTTTAACAATCGAACTCCTTTTTTTTTTTTTGGTTGGGGGGAGGGGGGAGATGATAAATATCCTTATTTGAGTAGAAACAAAAGAACTTTGGCTTTACAACGTTGTCAGTCATCACTTTCTAGCACAGACAAAACCACCCAGTTTTCTTGCAATTTAATAATGCAATGAATCTTCTCAAGTAACCCTTTCCTCACCAGATTGGACCTCCTTTTGTCTGCTGCCCAAGACTTAAGAGAGTCGCTCTAAGGGATCTTAAATTATCAGACTGCCAACATCCGAGGAAGTAGAGATCGGTCCCCATGAATTATATAAACAATGTCTATGGCCCTCTTAGAACAACCATATTCCCTGATAAAGGAAATATGACCGGTAGAACAACCATATTCACGAGGGGATAATTGGGCAAGTATTTGGCCCCAAACACATCTGGGCGATCAAGGTGATGGAATCATGCAAAGACCAGAGAGATTCACCGGTAGATAACTTCGAACACCTTCGTCGATTTCGACAGAGATGAAGAAGCGACGGGTTCCATTTTCCTCAAAATAGATTTTCAAAATTTGATCGAAAATTGTTTAGCCGCACTTGGCGTTCCCAAATCTCAATTGGGAACCCTTAACATGCTGACACCGACCATCATTCTGTATGATCTGCACTATTGCAACCGTCCGGATGACGATGTTGGTAATCATGATGGCATCCGATTAGATAAACTCATATTAAGTCAGATTTTCAACCTAGTTAATTTCATTTTGCATGTTTTCATAGTTTTACTCAACTACCTAGTGGAATCAATAAACTTTTTTTGTTCCTAAGCATACTTCAAAATTAATTTTTTTTTCATGATGAATTTTGTACAAGTTCTCCTGACATCGTCCACCTGAATCTTAGAGAACATTTGTGTGAATTGGTAAATTGTAGAAAACAGAGAATTCTTCGTAGGCCAGTGAATTTCATATTGATCAAACATTTGATAATGAAGCATGGTTAATAGTTTTCTCGATTTATAACCTAATTCATGTTTAAACACAACCACATAATCACATATTGAGCAACTACCATAAAATGAAAGCAAGAATATACAAATCCTAATTGATACTGAGTATCATGGTTAACGGTTGCTCAGCAGCGAGGCATGACCACAAGGGTAAACCAGAACCATTCACAAACCTTACCTACCGAAAAGCCTATGCATCATCAAACATTACCTAACGGGACAGGGACATGTAGGAATAGCTATACCGGATTTAACCCTTCCTGTCTTTTACTTATCCAAAAAAAAAAAAAAAAGCCTATGCAGCATGTCAGAATATGACCAGGATTATGCCCCGCTCAAAAACTCGTGGCATCCATGCATGAGAAAATAATTACACAAAATCCAATCTAAACACGAAGAATTATAACAAAAAAATTCTATGCCACTCTAGAGGAGACCTGTCAATGTAGGCTAGCCCGGCCCGGCCCAGCCTGGCACTAACTCATATGGACTGACATTATACGGTCCAAACTGTGTTAGACCCTGGATCATGAAAACCCAGCCTGACCCAACCCTATATGTGTCGTGAGCTATGACCGAACCAGCCCACTTGTACTTCCCTCACCCTAAACCATCCCTCTCTCCAACCTAAAATCTCTTATTTCTTTTCTGCCATGAAGATTGAGAAGCCTGAGCAGGCGACAGGATCCATTGCAGAGACAATGAAACCATCGAGGATCCAGCAACTGGACGAGTCAGCGATGAATCGAATCATAGTAGGGAATGTGATTAATAGCCTGCATCAACTATAAAGAAGCTAGTGAAGAAATGAATACAACCTCGATGTCAAAACAACCTCCATCTCTATTATCATCAAGAATGATGGACGGTGGCCTTAAGCTCATCAAGGTCTCGAATAACGAATACGACGGTGAAAGAAGAGGACCTAGCCCAACAAGCTCGCTCGACAGGCCAGCACCCTTATTAATGGCTTGATCCTTGCCTTTAACCGTCAGACACTTTGTTGAGAGAAAATTATAAAAAAAATTGACTCACCACCCAATGCTATGTTCATTACCGCTGGCTTATCGCACGTCATAGCTACTTCTCACCTCCTCCGCCCAATTGTCACCGCCAACACCAGATATTTTTATCTTCTCTGCCACATTACCAAAACCCCCCTCAGTCTCAAGTGAATCATTAAATGAAAACAAGAAAATAAAATCACCAAATAAAACAAAAATTTTAATATTTATTTTTTTATAAAAAAATACTTTTTTTCTCTTGGCCTATAAATTGACCCGATCCTAATCTTGTTGAACCCACGAGCTATAGGAACCAAATCAAAAACCCAGATATATAAATGAGCCAATTTTTTTCAACCCAACCTGACCTATTTATAGGATCAAATGAACTGGTCCATGAACTCTAATCCATTTTGACAGCTTTAATCTAGAGCATAGTCCCAAACACTGATTAATTTTTTCCCATGGAGGCTTGTAAAGACCGTAGAGTACTTCACATGTTGCCCCACGAAAGACAACTGAGTTTTTGACTGATAAAACGACCTTCGAGAACTAAACGCAGAGTGATTTATAGCATAGACTGATAACGTGAAGCACATCTAGAAAAGTGCTAACAGGACAACATTCAAGCCAAAACAATTCTGCAATTGTTCAGCAAGCCCGTGCAGGATTTTCGGGTTCTATAATGGTGTACACTTTTGCCAAAAACACTTCATAAGCTTGGAGTCCAATATTGGCTCAGCTACAAGACCAAACAAATATGTACTCGTGCCATCATTTACAAGTAAATTCCTCCGCTTTAAGGATGCATATTTCCACCGTGGCCAGGTCCATAAGGAGGATTGAAGAATTACAAATTTCATATTCATGAATAATACCTTCTTTGAGGCTGGAAAGGTAAACCTATTTCACCCATACATCAATATATTTCTTAGACGATGAATCTCTAACAAAGGAATGATACATATTAGTGAAAGATGTATCTGCACCAGCTTGAAATGGGAAATTAAATAAATGAAATATATAAAATATGCATGTAAAATTAATGAAAATCTTGAAATCTTAAAATAGGAAGAACAAAAATAAAGGACATCGATACAATGCACCTGTACTGGTCCATGAAAGCATAAATAACAACATAGGAGAGATCATTCTTCAGATCAAAAATAAAAACCAAAAAGAAAAGAATAAAAAGAAACTCTTGACCACATGAAAGGGTAAAGCAAAGTAAATTATTATACAATAACAAAAACCATAGGTAACTTTCAAACGTCAAAACATGAAAAATTTTCACAGCACATAAAAGACAAGGCAAATGCAAAGGATCACAAAAGACAGTTTAAAAATTGCTAATCTTGAATAAGTTTAAAAAAAAAGTTGGCAAAACGGAAACAAAAATGAAATGAAGAGATAACATAAGTTTTGACAGTCATATCAAAACATTTCAGATCAATAAAAGATATGCCATAACAAAAAGATTGTCTGATAGTATTAAAGTAGCAAGCCAAACTCAGAAAAAGGAAAGACTCAGCAAGCTTCAGAAAATGTACTCATTTGAGCTTATACAGCACTCGAGACAGAACTAGAACCAAATTCTTCAACAAATGCGC
The DNA here is from genome assembly GCA_021397845.1 of Areca catechu. Lineage (NCBI taxonomy): Eukaryota > Viridiplantae > Streptophyta > Magnoliopsida > Arecales > Arecaceae > Areca > Areca catechu. The sequence goes on from CM038043.1 coordinate 153,917,241, forward strand.
CTTCCTCCTATAACTGTAACAGAAGCCTTTGACATCCATCAGTGCACCAATAAGTTCCCTCTTACAGTTGTTTCATCACAACATCTGCAAATAAGCGTTCCAATTATGTCAACAAAGTCAAAGAACAAATGTTGCGATGGCCTCTTCAATACTAACACCTTCCATAGAAGCAACATGTATATTCCCTGAAGTATCTAGAACATAATTGCTCAACTAAAGGCAAATGTTACATGAATTCCTGAAAACTAAACATACGAAATAGGATAAATGTGCTTTTAATGATGTAAACATTAAGGCTAGCAAAGACTATAAAAAGAATGAGTCTCAAATGGTAAAACTTTGTAAAATCATAGGAAGAAAAATATAATTAAGAAAATGTAGACCATGCATTATGACACAACCATCTTGAAAACATGGGTACCATAAGCATTGTACATATTTAGTTAAATTGATGGTAGAGTAAAAATTTAATTGACTAAAACAAATTCTAAGAAACATAAAAATCATATCTTAGAATTAGAAACAGACTACATCTCTTCGAGGTCCTTAATGGATAATCAGAAGTCTGAGATCCTGTCAAGATAGTCAATTTTTTGGCACACAGTCCTGAGAAAAAATCACTTCATCTCTGCAAATGAAGGACAGATTCCCTCTTCCCAGTCTAAATGGTAGAAACATACTTCATCCATAAACAAAAAGACTTATTAAAACCATTTCAGCATGGTTTTTTCTGTCTTCCCACTCCAATTTTACATTTGATATCTGCATCATTTTTCCAGACCTGATGTAGGAACTTCGGCCCCAAGAGCTTGAATTTATTTCCAATCACAATTTCAAATTGTGCATCTCCCACACTTCCACCATTATACTCAATCAATTAATTTTCCCTTTATAGATTAAGAATTTAGACAAATCACCAATAATACCTGCTTAAACACATATGTTATCGAATTGGATATGGTAAAGTAGTAATAAGATATAAGAACAAGAAGAAGAAAGACCAAAAACAATGAGAAAGACAAACTAAGCCAGGAAAGAAAAAAAATGCTGAAATATTATAAGAATTTTAAAGATAGTTTGGTACATTCCAACAAAAATTACTACTTTGGTAATTTGTTCAGTCTATTTCTAGGCTGAGACTCGAGTGACCATGAGATTTGATATATCATTATATCATCTTTTTCATGATAATGTGACTTTTAAGTGAGTCAATGTAAGTTATTTAATTTGAGGGGCTATTTGGAGCCCTGAAGTTGAAGTTGCACTGAAACTCAAGTCACATTGCAATTTAAGTTAAAGTAGTTGACATACAAGGAAGCTTACTTCGTGTATTTGGGAGAGAGTTCAGGAAAAGAAGGGTGTCTCCGACAAACATTCTATCAAGCACCTTGCAAGCAGATGCCCAGTTGAAGCACTCAACATACAAATGTTGGCAAAGGACTTCTAGATGAAGAGGTTGGCATTAATGCCACCAGCAGTGAGGGCCTAGGCATGGACCTAGAAACCCATTAGAAGTGAACTGATGGTAGTGCAAGCAAGAATCGCTGAACCGGTATCAAGACCGGTACGGTACGGTACCACACCATACCAGTATATGTATCGGTCTTAGTGAATTGAGAAAAAACTATCTTCCTCCCCTCTCTCAAGCAAGGATCGCTGAACCTATCCGAATCGAGCCCAAACTGGACTGAACCGGACCATACTGAACCAAACCGATCCGTACCATATCGAACCGACCCGTACCAGTCCGGTTCAGGTCATTTTTTATGGTTCAGGTCCCGAACCATTTTTAGGACTGAACTGTACCGATCAAACATTCAGGTCCCGAACCATTTTTAGGACTGAACCGCACCGGTTTTTGACCGGTACGGTATGGTATGCCCCGAACTGGGTGGTTCAGGATGATTCCGGAAATGCTTGGTCTTCTCTTCTTCCACGGGATCTCCTCTTTCTAATCACAAAAGAGGATGATGCTAAGAAAAGATTTCTTCTCTTCCGAGAAGATGATGCCCTAACTGCCCACCTTTTGCGCATGTGGAAAAAATATCACAGTGTAGAAAATTATCATAGTAAAAATAATAATAATAACAATTCCCTATTATGTGGGATCTCTCGTGATTACGAGAATATTTTGGTTAATGTATTTTAATCTAAGATCACCGTGACATGAAGATGTTGGATACCTATCCTCAAGGGCAAGGGCAGGATTCTAATCACCATGTTAGACATTGATTTAAAAAATGAGGTGATCCATGATGTCACATAGGATTACTCAAATGCAACTAAATAAAATGATTTCGTCATCTTTACACGGATTACCCTTGATCCTGGGGTCATCATCCCATACCAAACGCTCACTAAAGATGGTGAGGCTTGGTAGCAGCATCAACGGTGACAATGAGTGATTCAAAAGCAAGGTAAGGGAGAAGGGAAGGGAAGAGAGCAGTGTTCGCCGAATCGTGCTGTACTAGTTGGTTCGGAGCATACCGAACTGGACCGGTGGCCTAACAGCATGGTTTGGCCAATTAAAACAGGTCGACAAGTTTACAAAATAAAGAAAAATTAACTAGCCCGAACCAATCCAAAACCGGCCCAAACCATGCCAAACCGATCGGTTCGATCGGTTCGTAATCGGTTCGGTCCAGTTCAAACCGATTCTTGTCTTTTTACTGGTTGGTTACTATGCAGGTAAGTGCGAGGGGTTTATAACAAGACAGAGTGGCAGAGAGAGCTCTCTTTGCTTCTTTCGCTTCAACGAAGGAAAAAATCCATTTTCTTCCATTTCAAGCCAATCAAATGCCCAGTAATTCAAAAGGAAGGTAGATTTAAGACATGCATAGCTTCCCTTTTTTCCTTTTTTTCTCTCCCCTCTTTTTTTTGAAGTTCGTGCAAATTAAAGAGAAATGTTGTCAAATTTTTTTTGTTGGGCATAATTTTAGAGTATGTTATAAATCTAGGAAAGATTTATACAATGATACTAAGATCTTGATTTTTTATTAAGTATATAATTTTTAAAATTAAAAACTAATTTTGGATTAAAAAATTAATTAAAAATAAAATAATTAATAAAAAAATATAATTATATATTATTGTTATGGGGCTCGTAAGCTACTCTCACTATAAATTTCATGTCGATTTATCTAAGTTTTGATGCATCTTATGAATAGTGCTTTAGATCTAATATTGAAAAAAAATGACTTTTAATACATTTCCTAGGTCTAAAAAAATATATGTAGCATCTATGATAGAATCCTACATGAATCTAAGATCAAATTTTTTATAATATTTTAATTTTTTTAATTTTTTAAATATAAAAAATAAAAATATATATATAAAAATAAATAAATAAAAAATTAGATTAACAAAGTATTAATTAATAAACATAATTATTAAGCTTATATGCTTTTTATATATTTAGGAATGGATCCATCGAGGAAGAAGGATCTGGAACATGATATTAATTGGTTGCATGAAGAAATGCTTTCGAATCGGCATCATTGGAGATATAAATGATGCAATGTAGAATTCAAAGATGGTGGGGTAACAAGGTTGAAGTAGCACTTGGCTGGCGGCTATTCTGATATATTTGCATACCGACAGTGTCCACAGGAGATCCGTCAGTTAATGAAGAAACATTTTGCTAATTTCAAAGAATGAAAGGAAAAACATCAAAAAAGAAGACGGGGGTGGACCGCTGAGCTACAGAACCACCTTATTACTCCAGGAAGTCAGAGGAAGCATCTATTCCTTCTGATGAGGAGGCACAGATGGAGACTACTATTCAAACAAGCTTGTATCAGCAGAAGCAGCGAGAGAAGATGGCCAGGCAGAGAGCAATTTGGGCCATCAATTTTTGAGTCAAGATCGGGCTCTGCAAGTATTGCAGGAAAGTCTGAGACAGTTTAGAAGGACCTCCTCAATCAGAGAACCCGTCAAAAAAGGCACCAGCCATATTGCATCCATGTTGGAAGCATTTGACAGTAGAAGGAAGTCTTCCAGGGACATTCCAACAGGAGCCAATATCCATGATGTCGATCCATATGCCATTTCTAGTAAAGATTCTAAGCAACAGAAGATTGACAGCATGCTGAAAAAGAATAAAAAAAGGATATGTGACGGGCCATCGATCCTGGTTTCATTTCAGTCATATCCCAGCGCATGCAACAAATAATCCATATTATCGCTTTGTTATTTCATCTATATAGGCTACTGCTACAGATGTAGATCCTCTAGGATCGAAAAATATTTATGGTCAGCTTCTGAACAATAATAAGGAGCTTGAAAATTGGATTGCCTCCTATCAGAGCAAGTGACCGTGTATGGATTGTCAGTGATGTGATGGTTGGACTGGTCCTACTAGATGGAGCATCAACAACTTCTTGACTTATTATGATGGAATTTTTTTTCAAAAATCTATGATGCTTCAAATCAAGTGCACGACAACAGTTATATTCTCAGATTGATGAAAGTGATTGATCAGGTAGAAAAGTAGAATGTCATACAGGTCAACATAGATAATGGATCACAGTATAGAACTGCAAGGCAGATCTTAATGCAACAACGACCGTATATTTTTTGGATCCCTTATACTGCACATTATATTGACTCATTTTGATGAATAATGAAAAAATTCGTAGAACACAGAAGATAGTTGAATTAGCACATACTATCACTGATTCATATATAACCATGCATGGATCTTATCATTGATGAGGAACTTTACTAGGAAAAGAAATATTGAGATCAGAGGTCATACAGTTTGCTATAAATTATATAGCACTTGATAGTCTCTTGACAAAAAAGTAGAGCTGCGTCAAATATTAATCAGTCCGAAATGGCAACAGAGCAAATATGCCACGACAAATACTGAAGGGAGCCATGTCGAAAATTTAGTGACAAGATAAATATTCTGGCAACGGGCTGAGAGGATAGTGAAGGCTATCAAGCCTTATATAAGGTACTTCGAGCTGTGGACTGAAAAATATGCTCAGATGGGCTTCCTGTATTACATGATGCAAAGGACGAAAGAAAAGATCCAAAAGACAGATCCAACACATGCTATTGAGTATATCCGGATCATTGATAGACGGTGGAGTTATCAAATGAATTCGAATTTGCATCTAGCAGGTACGCAATAATTCATGACCTCCCTAAAATTTTAAATTAAATTATATTTGTCCAAGTACACTTGACTAATTCTTAAAATATATATGCAGCTTACTATATGAATCCGAGATTCTAATACTCTATATCGAACATTGGCATGGATGAACAGTTTATGTCTGCCCTACACAATGTTATATACAAGATGTACCTCGATCCAGATATCGCAACATTGTGCCTAGAAAAAATTAGGTTAAAATTGAGTGATTTTTATCAGTACTAATTTCAACAAATAGCACATGATAACACTTTTTTTTCAAATAATTTTTTAGAGATGACAGATTTTTTTGAATCCACTATAACCATCAGAAATAAATCAAAGATGAATCCTAATAGGTACTACTAAGTACTAAGTCTAATATTAGATTCAGATTGATTTTTTTAATTTTTTTGAATCTAAAATTCTAAATAATTTAATTATCTTTTGTAGCTAAATGATAGGTACATTTTGGTGGATCTACGAAATATCTGAAAGTTCTTGCAGTCAAGATCCTCTCCTAGATGATGTCTAGTGAATGTAAGCGCAACTGGTCTATATTTAGTCTTATCCACTCCAAGTAGAGGAACCATCTAAAATAGAAACTCCTCAATGATCTTATTTATATACACTATAATTTAAGGTTGAGGCTAAAATGCATTCAGGAGAAAGTTGAATTGAAATACACCAATCCTACTGCAAGTATTTATGTTGATGAGAATGAAGATCCAATGATTAGATGGGTCGTGAGTCAGCAACAGGAGCCAGAGCTTGATGAGCCAGGATCGCCCCCTCGACCAACCAATTTTGTAACTAGCGAGGCTGGAATGGATGCTGAATAATGGACAACAAGCAATATTCCTCATAGGACTCCAGTAGATACATCACATCATCCCTTCCCATCATCTATTCGACCTAAAGGCAAAGGAAAAGAAAAGGCAGTTACATCTCCACCAAAATACTTAGTTCATGCAGATTCAGATACCTGAGAGAGTGGTGCTAGTGCTTCTTCGGATAGTGAGAATCTAGTGATCAGGGAGGGACCAGAGGACAGAAGTCACAACCGCCTATTCATCTTCGATTCACTATTGAGTCACAGTTTAGCCATGCCACACAGGATACAGACCATAGTGCACCAGCTGATAAATCCCGTGATGATACGATTCCATATAGACGACGGGCTCTGTAATGTCTTCGGAACACGATGCAGCTATATCTCTTACACGTGAAATAGGATCCATAGATGTATCAAGATCATCCTCATATTCAGGATCCTCTTACCCGCAACTACCGGCAACTTATAATCCATATGGTACATCCGAGACATCTTCTAGTGGTTATCATCCCAAGCAGCCCGGAGCATCTTATGAATCTGATTTTATTGCTGGTATATTTGGATAGCCCCTGCACAGCCATATCATCAGTCTCTGGATACCTCTCAGAGTCGAGACCTCAACGAGGGATCTGCGATGAGTTACGATTCTTCACGCAGAATATCATGCTACCTGGCTAGAGTGATTTACTAATCTTATTATATAAATGACCCCGATATTTATAGACATCGACACTCAACCCGATTCTAGATATCGGTATGCAATTATATCTATATTTCACCTTTCACTTTCATTAATTACTGGTAATCTTTAATTATAATTTTATATGTTATTTTAATTAATATTAATATATTAGCATTTTTTAAATCTTAATCCTAAACCTCGAATCCTAAACTCTAAACCTAAATTCTAAAGGCCTAAACACTAAATCCTAAAGCCTAAACCCTAAAAAAAAATCAAAATCCATTAACCAAAAAAAAAAAAAAGAGCGTATCGATATACCGAGTGTCAGTACGGGATGGGACCAGTATCGTACCATCCCGATCCAGTGCCGATATGGATCCCGGTACCAGTACCGAGAACCTTGGAAGAGAGAATTTTCTTTTTTATAATTAAAATACATATTCAAGCAGTTGCAACTTATCCCATGATCATTTTAACTGCAAGTTGACCTACCACATGATAGCCTTGAGTTGCAGCTTAATGAGCAACTCAAATTGCACATTGCAAGGCATCCAAACAAGGGCGCGAGCCCTGCAACTTGAATTGCATTTGGCTCTGCTTACTGGACTCTGAAGTCCAAACAGCCCCTGAATGACATTAGACATTGTACTTCAAGAAGTCTTTAAAGTCCTCTCTTGATAATATACATAAGTTTTCCATTACATAATGATTGGGTTTAAAGTTGGTTTGAAAGCCTTCCTAGAGACAAGCATTGGGAGTGACAAATTTATTTAGCATTTAATTATAGTATGCTTATATCAAAATCCTCATGGTTAAGGCTCCATGGAATGAATCAAAGATGACTTCTACCCCAGCATAATGACTTCTATAGGAAACCTTTAGCGAGCAAGATTATGACAACCCGATCGCTTACTGATACATTTGCTAGTTATTTATACTATGTTCCAACATTAGCCAAAAGATCTAAAGTGATCTTGTAAACTTCATCTACCGAAATCAATCATCCAAATACAAAAGCTACATATTAAATTCACTTTCTAGTCCATTTATACTCAAAATTTATGTCTGGCACAAGAAGTCCAGCAACTATATTTTGCCGCCTCTTTAAAAGACTGGGTCCATAAACCTGAAGTCCCAAAGAAGAAAAATGTCCCCTTATCATGCATAAGTTTGATGTTATAATCATGATAACTCCTCATCTAAAACAGCATATGACACAACTGACCATTGATGAAAACGAAAAGGCAAAAGTTCATGCTGTGAAGTGATTTTAGTGATTTAAATTGTTCATCATGTATTCCATATTGCTCTGATTTCAACCCCAACATTATCATTAGGACCATAACTCAATACACATGCATGGCTATTTAAAAAAAAAAAAGAGAAAAGGATTTTAAAGAAGTGCAATTGAACCACAAAATTTAAATAAAACATTAAGTCCAAGGTATTGATAATGCTGATATATTCCATTATAAAGGTCCATCTCTTAAACCATAACATTCAATTATCACAGAAATAACAGTTGCTGTTTTCCTAGTCCATCCTTCTATTAGATTTTTCAAAAAACATGGTAGCAATAATAACGGCTGTTATAACCCAAATAATCTAAGAAAAAAGTATAATATTGTAGAAGGGTTATTTGATTATGTCACTATTCAGATAAAACAATATTGTTCTCTGAACTGAGATAAAATAAGGTCATTTTTCCAGCACAGAGCGATCATTACAATGGTATTATAGCTAAATACTTGCCACTATTTAAAAGCCTCTACGGTATATGCATAATGTAACCAAGAGTCCCTGAAGCTAATATAATGGCCATTGCGACATTATACTGGCCGCAACTTTTAACCATGAATAAAGCAGTAAAAGAATGATGAACCTTAAGTCTTGAATTATTCATAAAATTCATGACAGAACAACCAGCATTTTTCCATAGTCATAAAAATTCATTAAAAAAAAGAAAAACTTTTCTTAAAAAAAGCGACTTAATTGTATGTTCTTTCAATTAGGAATATAAACTACTCTTTAAAAAAAATTAAGCACATAATTCTTATAATAGTGAAGATCAAAAAAAATGTAGACCTCAAAAAATTGAAGAAATCATTTCAAACTTTAGCAGATAAACGAGAAAGTGAATATGACACCAGTAGAAATGGCTTCCAAAATAAAGATTATTCCACAAGAAATATAAAAGATAAATAAGGAAAATCAAGGGAAAGATCTAATTTTGATGAGACTCAATTTATTCAATATATAGTATGATGAATGGCACATTATTTTAAGGCATATCCAACAATTATACTATGGTGGGGATATTGTGATTTCTTTCCACCCAAATATTGCCAACAACAAAATTTGAATAGCAATACTTCAAAAGTAATAAGCTCCCTCCTTGAATCCTACAGTCATGTAAAGAAGGTATATATTATCCTTAAGGCTTCCTTCATTTGCAAGTAATATCCTTAAGTATGTGCCACTGAAAACCATTGCTGAAGCTGACATCCAATAAGAGTTGAGAGCTAATCTCCTCCAACAACAGACATTTGTTACAGAAGATCATTATACTCATATTGATGCAACTATCCTCTCTAAATTGGTCAAACAAAGTTCATATATCATTTATGAGTCCTTAAAAGTCTAAGAAATATTTCTTGTAAAGTCAAGAGAAAGCATTATAAGAGATATTACAATCAAGAAACAAAATAAATAGCAATAATTTTAAAAAACTTATCTAAGCAGCCAATAATCATCTTAATAAATAACAAAAATCAGAAACCAACAGGTGAAAATATCATGATTTGTTGAACTGGCAAGAAAGCACTTCTTAGAATACACTGACCACAATGTTCACATTGCTACATTATGCATGAGAAGATACAAAATACTTGTACAATTTCTTTTGACTATCAATAAGTTAAGAAATGAATTATGTCAAAAACCCAAGCACAAGAATATTCTAAAAACTCGTAATCAAAACAAATTATAGCGTGAAAAAGATCAACAAACTTTTCTGCATGGGAAAGTACAGAAAATGGCAAAGAGAATAAAAGATGTTTCCACTTGAAAGCCAAAAATGCAGCATCCAATAGAATGTATAAACCCCACAAGTTAACAAATTCCCAGAAAATATAAAACCATAAAGGTCCATTTCATTAAACATCAAAGAAAATCTAGTTTATAAGCAATTACAAAAGATCAATGTTAGGTTTGCCTCAATCCACAGGACTCACTTCAGATAATAAATCTATAAATTTTATTGCTTGGAAATTGGATAGCTCAGAAACAGTCCTCTTACAAGATGGAGCTCATCAAGCTGTATTGTTAAAGGATCTGTAGGTCTTTCATCCACATTTCCCACCACAAATTATAATTGACATGAGGAACTGATGCCGGGCAGGTTTTGAACTTGGGCTGAAAACTAAATGGAGGAAGGGTATGTTGGCACAACTAATTGCGGCAAGGTAGAAACTCCAATATGACGCGTATGACACAAGATGTTAGAACAAAGGGATGGTAGTTAGAAGAGAAGCAGGGATGGAACACTCTTCCAATACTAAAAACACACCAGATTGGTTTGCTACTCCAAGGATACAACTCTTAGACTTGAAAGGGAGGAGGGGAGAGAGAGAGAGAGAGAAGAGAAAGAAAACAAGGAAAGAATAATTCCGATAATAAAATCTTCACTAATCAGTATCTCAAGTATCTCTAGCATGATTACAAGAGAAACCCCAATAGGAGTATTTATAAGTAATATACAAGTGGACTCTTTTCATCAACCTTCCAATAGGGAATTCCAAATCTTATTCTAACTCGAAGAATCCTAACTACTAACTTTCCTAATAACATCAAAAGTTTTCAAAAAGAAAGTTCAAAAAAATCAAAACTTTCTAGAATTTAGGAAAATAAGTAATCATCAAAACTAGTCATGTCCTGAGACCCATGCAAACAGGACCCATGATCCATGAAGCCAGGATTTGCGACCTAGGCACTCCAGCATTATACTCCCTTGGTTGTAGAAGACTCACAATCGAGTCTAGATCTTCTTAATCTTGCTCATCTTCATAGTAAGATGATAGGTCAGCTACGTTGAATATTGCAAATACTCCATAGTCTCCAAAAAGTTCAAATTTGTATGCACTGTCATTGATGTGTTACAGGTTTTTGAAAGGGCCATCTACACCAGGAGATAACTTGGCATTTTTGGAAGGAAATCACTCCTTTCTCAAATACACCCAAATAAGATCATCTTCTTTGAAGATGACAGGTTTATTATGCTTGTTGGCATAATATTGATATTTCACAGGTTGTTGAAGAATCCTTTCTCGCACCTCTTCATGTAGCTTCTTGATCTCCTTAGCTCATGCAATAGAATCTCCACTGAATTGGCACATCGTTGGTAAGGGCACAAGTTCTAACAAACTCAAAGGTGGTCTGCCATAGATGACTTCAAACAAATACTTTCCAGTTGCTTGATTCACCGAATTATTTAGGCAAATTCAGCTTAGGCCAATAAAAGGAAATTACCACCATTAATTTCCTAGTTGAAGTTGCTCAAGCTGGCAATGCAATTCATCTAATTCAATATCTCATAGATCTTGCTCATGTTCAACACGCTCTTTAATGTTGCAGTGGCAGGATGACACATTGGAAACATGCTCTGATACCAACTGAAACGCAAAGTATTAAACTTGGGATGAAAACTCAAAAAGGGTTATGTTGGTGCAATTGATTGTGGCGGTAGAAATCCCACAACAACATGCACGACACAGGGTGTTGGACCAAGCGAATGGTAGCTGGAAGAGGAGCACGAGGCAGACCACTCTTCCAAGGCCAAAAATACCTCCTGGCTTGTCAATCCAAGGACACAACTTTCACATACACACTCGCAAATCCTAGAATTCCACCAAATAGAAGGAGAGAGAAAGAATAGAGAGAACAAAGAAAGAATAATTTCCACAATAGAACTCCACTAATCAATATTTCAAATATCTCTAATATGATTACATGAGGAGCCCCAATAGAGATATTTATAAGTGATGTGGCTGGATCGCTAGCGTCGGGTGGGCAAACTGAAGTGGAGTCCCCATCAGACGCCACGCTGGGTTTCAACATGGGCCCCTTCGCCAGGCTGAGTTCCCCCGGAGCAACGGGGTCGCCCGCCGAAATCGAGCTCCGTCCTCCGCCAGGTCGGTCCCCGTCGGGTCGGGACGCCTAGACCGGAGCCAAGTATAAGTCCCCACCCAAGGCGGATCCATTGGGATCGGGCCCCGTGGTCAGGAGTCGAGCTCAAGTCTCCTCCGCTACGAGGAGCCCCTCCGAGGTCAGATCCCTTGGGCTGGGCGGTGCCCCGCCCACCTCCGTCAGGTCGAGCTCGCTCGAAGCCGAGTTCCGCTGGTCCGGAGTCGAGCTCAACCCTCCTCCACCCAGCTGAGCCATCTCGAGGCGAGCCCCTCGGAGCTGGGCCCCACCTTTCCAGCTCGGTCCCCAGCTCAGGCAGATGCACCAACCGCCAAGGAAGCGGCGCCTCCTCTCTAAGGACGACGACGGGCCTCTCGAGGGTCGTACAGCAGCGCCCACCATGCCGCAATTAATATCCACAGCCGTCACTCACACCAGAAGGGAAAGAAACTCACATCAAAGAGCCATACTCTCTACCGACCTGCCGTACCGCCAGGAAAAAGATCCGGCCAGAGAGCGCGAGTCCCGAGGGCGGCGGCCCACTGATCAAGATCCTGCCAGGCTTTCAGGAAAGGGGCAAGCAGAGGGAATGTTAGAGCGCATGGAAGCTTCTCCGGCTATCTGAGAGGAGAGGCGTCCCGTCTACGGCACGATACCTCGTCGCACACGTCGAACGACACGGGAAGATCCCGAGGCAAGCCAGGATAAAAACTTAGCCAGAGTAAGCCAAAAAGAGGCAACCAAAGCTAACAAAGAAACAAGGGAGAAGGACCACACTGAAGGATCCTTCCATCTCAGCCATCACCTCTCCCAGCCCACTCTCACTTCCATATACGCCACACTCACTCCTCCTAGCATGGAGCTCATCCCGAGGGGCTCGACCAGGAGGATCTGTTCCCCTGGATCATCACTGACTTGATCGTCGGAGCGTCCCCGCCATAATCCCCAGCCCGGGTCACCGACGTTGTTTCTTGCAGGTCCCGAGGCACCGGAGGCATCCCGAGAAGATAGACGGGCGACCATCGACGCCACCGGCAGCTACAGACCACGACGATCCTAGCGGCAACAATAAGTAATAGAAGGAAGCTCTTTTCTTCAACCTCCCAATGTGGAATTCTATATTTTATTCTAACTCAAAGAATCCTAGTTGCTAGATTTTCTAATAACATTAAAAGTTTTTAGAAAGAGATTTTACAAAATAAAAACTTCCTAAAATTTACTAACATTAAACTTTCCTAAATAAGATAAGGAAATAACTAATCATTAAAACTAGTCATGTCCCAAGACCCATGCATACGAAACCGACGACCCATGCTGTCAAAACTCACAACCTAAGCACTCCAGCATCAAAAACATTGCTTTAACCGTCTCTAGTTTCTTTTGTTCAAAAACTAGCACAACAATGATCGAAGAAAACAAATTATTCATTCATTCTGAACAACAAATAAGAAGATATCATCTTCAAATATGGCACCATGGTTTAATATGGAATCAACAAGCATGAAGAGATAAGAGGTTGCCTCCTCCGTAGTATGTGTTATTCCAAAACATGATGGGAGCAAAAGAAGCATCCTCTCTTGATTAGCCAACAAGATGGTCCAGATTTTTTGAAAGATACAGACGGGTTCCAGGCCTTTTCTGAAATCTACAATAAGCCCATGTACCATAAAATATATATAAGGAACATGAAAAATGAGATCCCTCTGCTCATGTCACGAAACACCGGCATGCTAATTGACATAAGCCACCTAAACCCTTTAAACTCATACAAGGGGAAGACCAGTCTCTCCAATCTTGCTTTAAAACATATTCACTTTATAAGTAGGAATGTATCGTCCAACACCCTCATTCCTCTCTCAGTAACTAATCCATTAGCACTGGAGACAATGGAAAGAAAACTTAAACAGGAACTACAATTACTAGAAAAATCAAATATTTGCCCAAAGTTATAAAGTTTGGGAGTCACAAATAGTAATTACTACTATCTACTAAGTTATAAACAATAGTACAGAACATGCTGTACACTTATAATAACAGTATTATGGATTGGGTCTGGTTCACAAAACCAAAAATGGCCAATCTTCCACAATCAAGTGTCTGAATAGGTCTGTGCTCGACAGAAACAAAACCATAAGACGATCATCACCAACAGAGATTTACATGATTACAATTCTAACATCCTAACATTTGGTAGCAATACCATTGAAAAAGGGGGAAAGTCTTGCCTGGTGACTGAAAAATCTTAAAACGTGGCATTATTAAAAAGGAAGTTCTTGTAAAAGTATGGTTGTCTTATGAACATCCAAAGACAGTATAATCATGAGAATTTTTAATTGATGGGAAATGCAGAGCATAAAATCATAAAAATTCATTCAATACTTGGAAAAAACGTGAGGAAAGCATTAAGATCAGTACACAAATATGGAAAATCAAAATAAAGATTCAAAAGTATAAAATCATCAAAAAAAAAAAAAAAAACAAGAACTGATTTACCATACGTATGAAGGAAACCCTCCAAAAGAACCACCAGGCCTCAAGGATGATGACTGCCCAAGTTGCGTTCCCTCATATGACTGCAACCCCTGCAGACCAGCCGTCACCTGAGACCCATAGGCCCCAAGAAGAGAAGGAGCTCCTCCTCCCAACCCCACTCCCGCTCCCAATGTTTGACCCTGAGAAGCAACAAATCCAGCTGCTGCCGTATTCAGTGCTGCAGCTGCTCCAGGGTTCAGCGCTATGGCTGCTGCTGGGTTCAAAGATGTGGCCACTGCCGGGTTCAGCGCTGCGGCCGCTGCCGGATTCAACGCTGCGGCAGCCAGCAGAGGATTCTGGCCAAGAAGCGCACTGTATGCCGGGTTCTGGCCAAGCAGTGCAAGATTCTGCGCTGCTGCGACCGCTGCCAGAACGGGCTGCGAAGCCGGCCCGAGCAGCGCCGACGAGGGGGCCACAGCAGGAGCCTTTCCCTTCTGGGAGTCGGTGGCAAGTTGGCAGTGGAGCTGGTGGCCCTCGAACATCTTGTAGGGCTCCTCGAGGGCCCTCCTGGCCCCCTCCTGGGTCTTGTACACGAAGAGGGCGAACCCCCTGGACTTCCCCGTGAGCATGTCGAAGCCGATTGGCCCGGCCTCGATCTCGCCAAAGCGGGCGAAGAAGGCCTTGAGCTTGTCGGGGGCGGCGTCGGCGTGGACGTTGCTGACGTGGATTTTCCGGCCGGCGGTGTCGGCAGCGCCGCCAGCAGCGGGGACGGGTCCGATGGAGGCGAGCTGGCAGGAGGCGACCCGATTCTTGATCTTCTTCTGGGGCTGCTTGAGGGCGCGGACGGCACCGGCGCGGGAGCGGAAGAGGACGAAGCCGTAGCCTTTGGCACGGCCCGTGACCTTGTCAACGACAACGTTGCAGTCCTCAATGGGACCGTAGGGCTCGAAGGCTTGGAGGAGGGTCTCGCGTGTGGCGTCCCAGCCGAGGCCGTGGACGAAGATCTTGCGGTGGGAGACATCGCTGTCAGCGACGGCGTGGATGCGAGCGAGGAGATCGGGGTCGGCAGCGGTGGCGTCGAGGAGAAAGCCAATGAGCTGGTCCTTGGTGTAGGGCTCAAGGAGGCGGTGGAGGCAGTCAGGGGTGGGCAGGCCGGAGGACTCGTCATCGGAACCCCCAACGCTGCTCCGGCCACCGGAGGCGCCGCCGCCTTCGCCGCCGGAGAGAACGGGGTCGTGGTCGTGGGCGGCGGCGGGGTGGTTCTGCTTCTTCCTGGGCTTGAGGCCGAGCTTGCGCCTCTTGATGTTCCGCTTGTTGTTGCGAATCTTCTTCGCCTTCAACTTTCCCATGGCTGGATGGATTCGAAAGATAATTAGGGTTAGGTTTTTGGAGACAGAGGCGCGGGAGGGGAGAAGAAGATGAGCGGGGATAATCCACTAGCGTTCATAAATCTGGGGTGGATGTAGATCCGAACTTCCGAAGGGCCTGCGGGAAGACTCGGCCGAGTCAGATCGTCTGAGCGAACCGGGGGGGTGGTGGGATCTCGACGATGGTTAACGATGAGTCGGATGTAGCTGCTGCAACTTGCAACTGGTTGGGTTCGGCCATGCTATTGCTGATATCCAAAATTTAACCACCTGTTAGATCAAAATCCACATCCAAATCTAATTTACTTTTTTTTTTTTTTTTTTTTTTTTTTTTTTTTTTTTTTTTTTTTTTTGATAAACCACTTAAGCCCTCCTTATCAGGTCATGTTCGATACGGACCACATTTTTTGCTTTCCCTTCCCATCATAGATGAGTACATCAGCCTGATCCTGCTAAGCCGACGGAGTAGTGCGCTCTCTCCCTATCCCGGTCATGTGCTCCAAGATGAATCCTGGATTTAATCGAGTCATCTGCAGGAATCATATCTCGAATTCATGATCAATGGATGAAAGATTTAAGCTTTATATCTCGAATCCATGATCGATGGGCGAAGGGTTTAAGCTTCTATCAACCGAGCTACCGTCTTAACGGTATATATCTATTCTTGAAAATGGACTATTTTAGTAAATTTTGGAATTATTTTTTTCAAGTTTTTAGATTTATATAGTAAAAATTATCTTGTAGGGAAAAAAAATAATATTATAATAAAAAAGAAAATCGAGAGAGAGAAAATGAGCCCTTTCTCTTTGCACCAAAAAGTATTGGCTGGTATGGTTGCACTGAATGCAAAGATGACCTTAGAGCACTCTTCTCCGATCATGACCAAATTAGCATTTCTGCTACGGGCAAACATCTGGAGCAAGAATAACAAATTTTAAATCCAAGGATATTCCCCTTTTTGTATGAGAAATAAAAAAATCAAGAAGAAAACTGATTGAGAGAAAAGAAAGTGAATTATCTTCTCAATTTTGGGCAACTCTTTTTACATGCACGCTCATACATACAAACATACATATATATATATATATATATATATATATATATATATATATATATACATTCATACATACATATTGCATGGTTGGATTTGTTTGGTTATCAATATCTTAAACTATTCTAAAATTATTAAAATATTTTATTATATATTTAGTTGTGTTGCCATCTAGATCATCGTGGCCAGCAGTTTCTGCGTGGCATCGATTGGTGGTTCTCCCACCTGGCATCCTGCGCACGTGCCCAATCCTGCAAAAGAAGAAAGATCCGGGCCAGGGATCCCGGTGGGAGCACTCCGACGGTCAAGTCAGTAGATGATCAAGAAAAACAAATCATTCTCAATGGATCCCAAAGTGGCATTCACTTTTAGAGATTTTGAAAAATGATGGAATGAGGATCAGGATCGAGAAGGAGAGCTTCAGCGGTGATGGCCATTGCCACTGGAACTCTCCTGGGAATCCTGGTGTATTCTTTGTTGCCCTCAAAGCCTTGCTAGTTGCCTGCCCCTTCTCGCTTACCTTTGCCGAAGGCCCCTTTGAGTTTCTTATAGAGGAGTGATGATGAGGGACGGGATTCTAATATGATGTAGGATGATATGCAAGGGATGAACATGAAGAAAATCAGATTAAAGTAAGCAAAAATTTTTAGATTTGTTTACGATTTAATTCTCGAAACTAGACAAGACTAGGTTAGGGTTATCCTGTGTCAATTAGCATCCTACCCACATGCTAGATCAATCACAGAGAAAAGAAAATCAGGATCCTAGGTCTAAGAAGGCCTATTAGGAGCATGTTCAACTTCAGGAAATCAGACAGAGAGAGATAGGAAAAGGTTTAAGTACCTGGTTATGATGTTCTTGAAGTCACAGAAGAGTTTGCTCCGCTCAAATCGGCACCTGGATGATCCGGTTACTTTCCCGCAGATTTGTCGGCTTTTTTATCAGATGGATTCTGAGGCAAAGAAGACTTCATTCGATGATGGTTTTACTGGAGGGATCCTGCAAACGTCAAAAGTTAGGATGATAGAAAATGAGAAAAAAATAGAACAGGAGATTGAAGAAGGGGAATAGTGGGTTGTTGTTGATGTTGGTGGTCTGCTGGGGGCTTGGTGGTGAGGACATAAGAGCCAGGAAGAGGAAGCAAACCTTTTCCAATTCAATTAGGATCATCAATGAGTAAGTCCATGTGTTCTTCACAAAGAACACTCGAGTCCCAGTTATTTTGAGTTTGTAATTAAGTCAAATTGAGTTGTAATTTGATCAAATTGAGTGTAATTTGATTAATTAGGGTTGTTGAGTCACCAATTGAATCCATTTAGTCCATCAATTAGTTTAAGAGTCTTGTAAATGACATTAATTTGCTTTGTTTGGTGAATTATCCAATTTGAATCCTGTAATTAGTGCTTAATAAGTCAAGGGGTGTCATAAGTACCCAAGATCCAAGTCATCATCACCTTGGTGGATCAATTCTAGGTCAAAAAAAGGTTGTCCAAATTTTTTATCCAGACATCCGGATATCCAGACATCCGGACATCCGGACATCCAGACATCCAGACATCCGGAAATCCAGACATTGAGACATCCAGACATTGGGATATCCGGACATTGGGACATCCGGACATTTGGAGATCAAGACAAAGTCATCCTTATCCAAGAGAGGCACCCCATCCCATTTATTTTTCATCGCCCATTTCAATTTCAAGGAGGCGCCCATTTAAGAGGAGTAAAGCAGAAGGACTCTGCTTTTCATCTGGCACCCCCCTCTCATTGTCGCCCACTCCAGATGACGCCCACCTGTGATTCATTCAAATGGAGTTGAAGATAAGTAGAGTTATCTTCTATCTAAATCCAAAATTCAAAGGAGAAGATATCTTCATTCAAATTCAAAGAAGAGTCCAAGGATAAGTGGAGGTTCATCTAAATTTCAAAGGAGTTCAAGTTTTCATGGAATCCATTCAACATTTAAAGAGGAGTTTTATTATTTTGCCTACCATTTAAATTTGAAACTAGGAAGGAGTTCACGCCAAGGATGGATTAGCGCTGATTGAGAAGGAATTAAGGCGCCATCTCATTTTTTTTGTCACACATTTCTTCTTAAACCATGGAACACCTCATTCACCACCCAAGCCAAGAAGAGCCAATTTAAATTTCAAATTCAAGGAAGATGCCAAGAAGCCAATGAGTGTTTGAATTAGAATTTAAATTTAAATGTAATCTGAGTTCAAAGGAGTCCTATGATATCTTCATGTGAAGAACCCTATAAATAGGATCCCATACGCCCTTTATAAGGATTATTATTATTATTCATTCATGAAATAAAGATGCATTCTTTCTTCCATAAAGTTGGGTTAGGCTTTAGTATTTTTCTCTAAAGGCGGGGAGGTCCTTAAGAGCTCAAGGCAGGGAAGTCCTTGAGAGCTCAAGGCGATGAGATCCTTGAGTGGAGGTTCTGCCAAATTCGACAAGCTGCTATCGATCTTCTTCAAGCTCTACATAACCAATCCTTCCTTTTTTCTATTTTGAACCGATTTACTTCATTCTTAAAGTTTTGTTTGCTGCCTTCTCTATAGATCCCAGGTATTCAAGGACTTTAGAGGATGGATCCTTTGCTTCCAAACCGAGATCTGATGATAGATCTAAAATCTAGAGTCCCGATTTTCATCCTGCTGCGAGATCTGAGCGACCAAGCAGCCGATCTATCCCGAGTCAAAGAGAATCTCCATTGGGATAAGCAGCCAATCCTTTCTTATTAGATTTGGTAGTTGAAGCATGGAATAGCCTAATCTTAGATGGTTTCCTAACCGTCGGGTCCTTATTCTTTATAGCTTGCGGATCAGATTGCGGGAAGTAGTTAGTTACTTTCTTTAATCTCTTTAGTATGTTATGTTTAGTTGCTTTACTGCTATGATCATTGATCTTTAAAACATTTTAGACTAAAATTAGATCATCTTATACCGTATCGCATCGTTCCGCATCATCTTATTGGTATCAGAGCTATGTGAGCCATCTTATTGGTATTAGAGCTATGTGCCCCATCATATTGGTATCCGAGCATTAGGTTAGATTAGGATTTCATGCTTGTTGAATTCTCTTTAAGTACTCGGATCGGGTGCTTTACCATGGCCGTCCAGTCATAGGAAAAAGTAGGGCTGCAAAACCCTCACATTCCATTCAAAGGAGATTTCCTATGGCGTGTAGGGGTGCCGCTATGAATTGACCCCTGAAGAAGAAAATGAAGAGAAATGCATCTTGAGGATTAATTTTCTGCATCCCGTCCATTCCAGTACATAGTCTGTTATTTTAATTGTTTCTACATATAGGAAGATCAGAAAATTCTGATTTTTATTTTGTTGGATTCTTTACATTTGGTTTTATTTTTTAGTATTTTTGTAGGATTTAATCTGATCTATAGAACTTCTTCAATCCTGATTACTACCTAAAAATATTTTTATTTCAGAATTTCAACATATAGTTTAAATTCCATAAAAGTTTAATTTCTACAATTTAAAATTTAAAATTTAAAAATTTAAAATTTAAAATCCAAATCTGAAATCTAAACTTAAAATTTGAAATTTAAAGTTTAAATTTTGAATTGCTAGTGTTATCTTATCTTATCTTGTTGTGCATTCATTTTACTTAAAAAAACTTAAGGGCAAGCAATATAACATAAGGGAAGGATTGAGACCCTTTCCATAGCCAAAACAACCAACCCCATTTGCATAGTCCTAAGCCTTAATTAAAATCGAGTAGCACTTAAAGCTAGAGATAGCAATAGGTCAGGTTTTTTATACGTGTTAACCCATTGTAGTAGTCACTTCTGTGTGTGCTTTTGAGAATTGGTGTCTAAGACTAGAGGTCCCAAGGCAAATGCCCTAAGCGGACTAGTGATTCTTTAATTAGGACCTCACAAAAGTAAGGGGAGCCTCCCACCACCCCACCTCTTACCTGGCCAATCGAGGAGTTACTACAGTCTTGGTTATTACCTTGACTAAGCACTATATTGGCCCTTAGGTCTAGGAACCCCAGACTTAGGTTGTTTTGTAATGTTTGCATTGCATGACCATTAGAGAAGGCCAAATCCAACCCAGTCTGATCATGGAGTCCACTATAGAAATTTTACTAAAGACCTTCAATGAACAATGTACCCTGATGGACAATAGGTTAGACCAACTAGATAAGCGACTCGACAACCTAGAAAGAACCCGTAAGGCCCGGACTAATCCTGGTTCACCTAAATCGACTTTTCCTGGACCCAGAATTCATTAGCCATAATCCATTTGGATTAGTTCCCCTTATCAAAAATCAAGATCTAGCCTAGTCCACCCGAGTCGACCCATTTTACAACAGAGTCAACCCAATTTTCATCAGAGCTGACTAAACCCTAATCCGAGCCGACCCACTCCTATGATCCCGTTTGTTCCTAAGAATGACCCTGAAGAGAAAATATCTATTGCAGACTCAGAGTTAATTGACCAGAAGGTTACTCAAGTTGAAACCGTAGTAGAAATATATGAAGATGGAGAAAACCTGATGGATGAATACGAAGGAG
Source organism: Areca catechu (assembly GCA_021397845.1). Classification (NCBI taxonomy): domain Eukaryota; kingdom Viridiplantae; phylum Streptophyta; class Magnoliopsida; order Arecales; family Arecaceae; genus Areca; species Areca catechu. The sequence goes on from CM038043.1 coordinate 153,938,518, forward strand.
AAGACTTCGAGGAGGACAACTCTAGTACCTTATCCGAGGAAACCCTTGAAAAAGAAAAGATTATTGAGCCTAGTCTTGAAACATCAGAACAACAGAAAATTAGTGAGGACTTGGTTCCCGTAACTCAATGCCCTCAGAAAGAACCCAATCCTTTAGCCTCAACACAAGACCTCCTTCAAGTCCCTGAGGAACAACCCCAGGAGGTCGATATTATTTTAAAAGACTTTCAAGATGAACTTCCTGAAGACCTTCCAGATGACCTTCCACCACCTAGAAGCATCCCGCCTGCCATAGATCTTACATCAATAGATCAATATTCAAATCTTAAAGTCATCCTGAGTAACCAAGGTCTGTTTCATGCTTCCCCTAAGTTTTCCCAAGACTCCAATTCTTATTTCCTACCCTTCCCTTATCATGCTTCTAGAGCCATTAGGTTTCATTTTGAAGAGATTACCAGGTTGCATGAGCCCTTAAAGCCCATCCCTTTTGCTACCTACTTTTGGAAGACCTTATGGCATTTGCTAGGGATCCATGATAATTTTTCATGTACATACCAGACCAGGGTCAAACCAAGAGAATCAATCGTCTAGGTTTAGACTCTAAGAGTTCAATAAAACTCCTCTCAATAGGATTATATAGTTGAGTCTATTTTTTGTCAAGTGTCAGTCTGAGTCCCAGAGTCCACAGAGTCATTTGCACAACATGTCAAAGCATTACATAAAGAAATCAGTAACAAAATTAAAAAGAGCAATGAATCATATGAGCACGAGGCTAACTTACATAAGAGATTTAAAAAGTTTAATGAAGGGGACTTTGTCATGATTAGGTTATGACCTGAACGGTTTCCATTCAGAACCATAAAAAAAACTACATGCCTGTAGTGCTGGACTGTATAGGATTATAAAGAAGATTGGACCTAATGCTTATATGCTAGAATTACCATCTGAGATAGGTATTAGTCCAACCTTCAATATATCTGATTTAGTCAAGTTTAAGGAACCAATGGTGATACCTAGTAAGCCATTTGAGCCTGATCCTACCTTTGAGAGTGACCCTATCCCAGAATGTCCACTAGCCAAATTACCATAGAGGAGAGAAAAGATTGAGCAGATCATGGATGATAAGATCATAACTACTAGAAATAAGAACGACCAAAGATATCTGGTTCGTTGGCATCATGGAAGACCTGAGTTTGAGAATTCTTGGATCACCAGAGAGGATCTTCAAAAGTTGAACCCTGACTTGTTGGAACATTACCATAGCCGAATTGATCCATACTCGATGGGGTCGAGTTCCTCCCATCCTGGAAGAATTGGTGAGGACACAAGAGCCAGGAAGAAGAAGCAAACCTTTTCCAATTCAATTTGGATCACCAATGAGTAAGTCCATATGTTCTTCACAAAGAACACTCGAGTCCCAGTTGTTTTGAGTTTGTAATTAAGTCAAATTGAGTTGTAATTTGATCAAATTGAGTATAATTTGGTCAATTAGGATTGTTGAGTTACCAATTGAGTCCATTGAGTCCATCAATTGGTTTAAGAGTCTTGTAAATAGCATTAATTTGCTTTGTTTGGTGAATTATCCAATTTAAGTCCTATAATTAGTGCTTGAATAAGTCAAAGGATGTCATAAGTACCCAAGACCCAAGTCATCATCACCTTGGTGGATCAATTCTAGGTCAAAAAAAGGTTGTCCAAATTTTTTATCCAAATATCCAGACATCCAGACATCCAAACATCCAGACATCAGGACATCCGGACATCAGGACATCCGGACATTTGGACATCAAGACAAAGTCATCCTTATCCAAGAGAGGCACCCTATCCCATTTATTTTTCATCGCCCATTTCAATTTCAAGGAGGCGCCCATTTAAGAGGAGTAAAGCAGAAGGACTCTGCTTTTCATCTGGCTCCCCCCTCTCATTATCGCCCACTCCAGATGATGCCCACCCGTGATTCATTCAAATGGAGTCGAACATAAGTGGAGTTATCTTCTATCTACATCCAAAATTCAAAGAAGGAGATATCTTCATTCAAATTCAAAGAAGAGTCCAAGGATAAGTGGAGGTTCATCTAAATTTCAAAGGAGTTCAAGTTTTCATGGAATCCATTCAACATTTAAAGAGGAGTTTTATTATCTTGCCTACCATTCAAATTTGAAACCAGGAAGGAGTTCACGTCAAGGATGGATTAGAAGCTTTTTGAGAAGGAATTAAGGCGCCATCTCATTTTTTTTGTCGCACATTTCTTCTTAAACCATGGAACATCTCATTCACCGCTCAAGCCAAGAAGAGCCAATTTAAATTTTAAATTCAAGGAAGATGCCAAGAAGCCAAGGAGTGTTTGAATTAGAATTTAAATTTAAATGTAATCTGAGTTCAAAGGAGTCCTATAATATCTTCATGTGTGAAGAACCCTATAAATAGGATCCCATACGCCCCTTATAAGGATTATTATTATTATTCATTCATGAAATAAAGATGCATTCTTTCTTCCATAAAGCTGGGTTAGGCTTTAGTATTTTTCTCTAACGACGGGGAGGTCCTTAAGAGCTCAAGGCAGAAAGGTCCTTGAGAGTTCAAGATGATGAGGTCCTTGAGTGGAGGTTCTACCAGATTCGACAAGCTGCTACCGATCTTCTTCAAGCTCTACACAACCAACCCTTCCTTTTTTCTATTTTGAACCGATTTACTTCATTCTTAAAGTTTCGTTTGCTGCCTTCTCTGTAGATCCCAGGTATTCAAGGACTTTAGAGGATGGATCCTTTGCTTCCGAATCGAGATCTGATGGTAGATCTGAAATCTGGAGTCCCGATTTTCATCCTGCTACGAGATCTAGCGACCAAGCAATCGATCTATCCCGAATCAAAGAAAATTTTCATTAGGGTAAGCAACCAATCCTTTCTTATTAGATTTGATAGTTGAAGTATGGAATAGCCTAATCTTAGATGGTTTCCTGGCCATTGGGTCCTTATTCTTTATATCTTGCGAATCAGATTGCAGGTAAGTAGTTAGTTACTTTTTTTAATCTCTTTAGTATGTTATGTTTAGTTGCTATACTGCTATGATTATTACTCTTTAAAACATCTTAGACTAAAATTAGATCATCTTACACCGTATCGCATCGTTCCTAATCACTTGGTGTTGGGCATCTTGGGCTTTGAGGATGGAGGCTAGGGCAGCTTGGAGTTATGGGAAGAGAGAGTATCTGGGTGGCTAGGGTTTGCACACATGCACAAGTAACCACAGGTCTCACACACACTCCATAAGAAGGACACAAATTTTCACAAGAAAATTTAGCAGAGTTTATTTCATGAATAAGAAATTTGATTACAAGAGGGGGAGGGGGTGAGTATTTATAGGCTCACCTAGGTCCCTAGTCTCCCAATCAAATTTAGATTACAAAGTTGCTTAGGACTAAGAGTACATAATTTGAATGGAATTAAAACTTGATTCCTAGTAGGATGTGGACTTCTCTCCTTCTTGGACTTGGTCAAAGATCCTCTCATGGGCTAGGACGCCTCCTTGGATTGGACTTGGACTTTGGGGCACCTTCTTGTGGACCTTGGGCAGCAAATGGGCATCCTTCAAGTGGGCTTGGGTGTATGACATCCTTAATGGGATGGGAAAAATCTTGGGCGCCTATTTCAATTTGGACTGGAGAAGGCCTAGGGCGCCATCTTCTTCTGGGCTTCTGGGCTGGGGTGCCAAATGCAAGAATGGGCCTGAGGGGGCGCCTTTCACTTGTAGGCCTGGGGCGCTGATTCTTGGGGAGCCTGGGGTGCCAAGGCATGAAGAGACCTGGGAGTCCAAATGTTGGGCTGGAGACTTGAGTGTGGGTCCAATGGTCCTCCTCTTGAATAAAACACACACAACTCTTGACTAAACTGAAACAACTGAACTCAAATGACAAGACTCAATGGACTTAGTGAATCCAACTGACTCACTTAATTACAGGACTCAAAATTAAATTCTATTACAGGACTCAAAATTGACCAACATATGACTTAGAGAATAAAATTGAAATCTTGAAATTTGTCTGCTCCTGATGTCCTCATCAATTCTCCCGAGGTAGGAGGAACTCGACCCTATCGAGTAAGAAGGTCGATCTGGCTTGGGTACTGCTTTGACCGGTCTGGGTTGAGGCATTGCAAATCCTCTCGCGTGATCCACGAAATCTCAGATCTCGGTCGACCTTGCCAATGAACCAAGTGACATGGAAGCCTTTGATCCGGGTACTAATGGCTTGGTCATCCAGGATACACTCAATCATTCCTCTCACAGGCTAAATTGATGGTGGACACTCAGGGTTTGGTTTGCTCTCAAAGAAAGGGTCAGGTTCAACAGGCTTACTGGTTATCATTGCTGGCTCCCTATACTCACTAAGTCTGAGATATTGAAGGTTGAGCTTAATGCCAAGTAGGTGGTAACTTAGGCACTAGATCCAACATTCTTTATCACTTTGATGGTTTCAGCTTATGGTTATATAACCTAATCATCACAAGATTTTCTTAGCAAACTCTTAGACTCTTTTCAGGAATTAACCATGTTCTTATAAAAATCATTGCTTGCAGTAATCTAATGATTAATTTCTCATGCAGATCTCTAATCATGCAGTGCAAAAACTCATAACAACACCTAATGACATGCAGGCAAACACCTAATGCCAATGCCTAACGCAGGCAAACAAATGACTAAACCGGAAACTACAACTATGGGTTTAACCCTTTGTCAGGAGGGTGACATGCAGATGAGAAGAGTGCATGGACTCCTACTAGGTGACATAGGTCCTTCAAAAGTAAGATGCAAACATGACATGCTCAATGAATGAATGCAGTATGCAAACTTTTACAAAATGCAGATGAATGGTTAAAGAAACATAAGAAGATTCAAGAAAAGGCAGAAAATATAAGGTGGATTTAGGATTAGTCTAGTGGGGTAGAAAGTAAGAAAAGGATTCAGGGTTGATCGGATAGAATAGGATACAAGAAGGGGTTTCAGGGATGAGTCCTAGACTAATGAGGTTGACCTTACGGGGTTGAGGTATATCTACAGGGTTTATATAATAGAAGAATGGGTCACTAATCTCAGGGAAGAGATCTTCAATGGGAACTACAGGAGGGGATTCATCTTAAGCATACTGATAAGCGAAATCCTCAATAAAGTCTTCTAGTTCATGAAATTTAGGATTGGGTTCTATAATTGAGCTTTCTTCTAGTGGCTCCTCAGGTAAGATTCTAATAGTAGTATATGGGTTCTCTTCCTCTAACTGGTCTTCCACTACAGGTTCAGTTTGGGTGTGGTCAAGGTCAACTAACTTTGGATTGGCTTCTATCTGGGTATGGTCAGGGTCAAATAACTCTGGATTTGCTTCAATCTGGGTATCTACAGGGTCAACTAATTCTAGGTCTTCTATAGGTATCTCTTCTTCTTCTTCCTCATACTCGTCCACTAAACTCACATCAGCTTCATACACTTCCTCTTCAATATCATTCTTGTGAACCAGTAGGATGGTAGGAGGGGGTTGGCTAAGGAAAAATTGGCTAATATCTAGGGTAACAGAGGTGGAGCGACTAATGGGTTCCTGACTAATACTAGGCTTGCACTCAAGGGTGTTAGGGGTGGGTCGACTAAGGAGAGGTGGACTAATGCTGGGCTCATACCTAGGGGTACTAATTCTATGGGGTTCAGGTCGACTAGGAAAAACCTGACTAGCATTAGGCTGATACCTAGGGATTATAGGCTCATGGAACATGGGCTCAGACCTATGGGTTATGGATTTATTGGATCTGGGTGCATAGGATCTAGAGTCATAGGATTTGGACTCAGATCTATAGGTTGTGGATCTCTTGGACTCATAGGACTTCGGTAGGTACTTTTCTCTAAGTTTGCTTTTCATGGCTCTACAGGTAGTTATGGGTGCTTCTTCTTCTAGTCTAGCCATTCTCTCAAACATATCCCATTCTACCTTAGCCTGGTGAACTAACTTAGCTTTAGCAAACCTGAACTGATCGTTTTCAAAATAGAAATTCATTTGGCTTTCAAAATACAGGTCCATATGTCTTTCCCAACTAAGATAATTCTTAAACTCGGGATCACCACCAAATGTAAATACTATTCCCCAAACGTTTCTAATGGGTCTCTCATCTTGGTCCAAGAATTCTTGATTGGGCTTCCTATGATTGGGCTCCTAGTATAGGTTAGAGTATTGGGCTCTCCTAGGGTTGGGCTCCAAGTATGGGTCATGGTCTTGGGTTCTCCTAGTGTTGGGAGCTGTGGGATGAGGGGACTCTGGCTTGGATCTAGTATGGGGCCTACGGGTGCTTTTTAGGGTTCCTAACCGGTCTCCTATTCGGTCAAACCTATGGATCGTTTGGTCAAACCTATGGTTCATTTGGGTGGTTAATTGGGCATTCATCTGGTTCATCTGGGTGGTTAATTGGGCAATCATCTGGTCACTCATGGTCTTCATGAAAGTCTCAAGATTTGGCTCCATGGTTAAACTGGGTTGGGATTTAGACCGTTGGTATTTGGGTTCCTAACATAGTGGTCATGCAATCAATCAATCAAGGTGATATGATATAGTCAAGCACACAAAGGTTAACACGTGCTAGGGTTTGCTAGACCTAGAGCCAAAACCTAATGAGTTAACTCAATTTATACTCAACACAGCACCTAATCCTTCCACTGGCTAGGTAAGAGGTGGGGTGGTGGGAGGCTCCCCTTACTTGTAACAGGGTCCTAATTAAAAAACCACCAGTCCACTTAGGGCATTTACCACTGGACCTCTAGCCTTAAACACCAGCTTTCAGTAATAGGTGATGGATTGGGTGCACTAGTTCCCTCACTAGACTCGGACCCGACCTGTTGATGTCCCTAAAACTATTAGGTTGCTAGTTAATTTTAATTAAGGCTTGGATTCTGATGCTGGGTGGTTGTTTTGGACCTAGGACAGGTGATGAAATCCTATCCTAATCTGATAGAGTAAAATTGCCCTTAAGATTAGTTTAATGATATGATGCATAATCGATGAACCCTAATGCAATCTAGTAACAAAATAGAGAGTAAAAATTTTTTTTGATCTTTTTATAAGGTGGCTATTTAATTATAAGTTGGTTAGGTGAGCAAACAAAATTGACATGGGTAAGGTGGGGTTTGATAGTTGATTAGGTTTGGTTTAGTCTGATATGAAGAAACTGAAATTATGGATCTATTTTGTGGTAGAAGTTAACATGGTTTTCAGAGCATAAAAAATCCACAAAAATTTTAGAATAGATGATTAACAGTGAAGATGATTCTTACCAAATTTCATACAAAACAAAATTCGTATGATGATGCAACACCTGAGGTTTCTGACTAGATATAGAAAACTTAGGATTCTAGTCAGGGTTTCTAAGATGTAGGTTTTTTTGTAGTTTTTGTTTTTGTAAAATTAATTAAAAAATAAGTATAATTATCAAGACGAACCGGAGAGTATTCCATGCAAATTTCAGAGAAAAATAAAATACCTAAGATGATGAAATAGATCTAAACTTGGACCCTTAATACCACTAAGGTGGTAGCACAGTTGGTGGGTGCTCACACTCATGTCTCTCCGATCACAGGTTCAAGGCATGATCCATGCAGTGACTCGACTAGAGACGGAAGGGAGCATTCTACTCTAGCAGCTTTGTGGGGTCAGGCTGACGTACTCACCTTCGGGTGGGAAGGATATTACGAAAAAATAGTTACCCGAATCGAACATGGCTTGGCGGGGTGGGGGCCCAGTGGGGGCAGCTACATCGAGGATTTTCCTCCTCCCATCCCTTTTTTCACCAAAAAAAAAAAACTCGAACCCCTAATATAGATGACAGGATGCAAATTTTTGTTAGGGTTTTATTTTTACTATTTTTTGTTTATTTTCGGATCTAAAAAATTCCACAAAAATAACATGAAAATAGAGGACAAAATGGAGGATATTCACCATGAAAATCAGAAAAAAATCGAAACATTTGATAGGAAAAACAGTCCTATGTTTTCAGAGGTTATGCAAAATTTAGGATATAGAAATCTATCTAGGATGCAAGAATATGCCCTAAACTGTGCTCTAATACCAAAATTGATAAGGGATGGGATTCTAATATGATGCAGAATGATATGCAAGGAATGAACATGAAGAAAATCAGATTAAAGCAAGCAAATATTTTTATATTTGTTTCCGGTTTAATTTTTGAAACTAGACAAGACTAGGTTAGAATTATCCTGTATCAATTAGCATCCTACCCACATACTAGATCAATCACAGAGAAAAGAAAATCAGGATCCTAGATCTAAGAAGGCCTATTAGGAGCATGCTCAACTTCAGGAAATTAAACAAAGAGAGATAGGAAAAGGTTTAAATACCTGGCAATGATATTCTTGAAGTCGCAGAAGATTCGCTCCGCTCGGATTGGTGCCTAGATGATCCGGTCACTTTCCCGTGGATTCGTTGACTTTTTTTTAGATCGATTCTGAGGCAAAGAAGACTTCATCCGAGGATGATTTCACCGGAGGGATCCTACAAACATCAAAGGTTAGGATGATAGAAGATGATAAAAATATAGAATAGGAGATTAAAGAAGGGGAAGAGTGGGCTGTTGTTGATGTTGGCAATCTGCTGGGGGCTTGGTGTTGGGCATCTTGGGGTTTGATGATGGAGGCTGGGGCGGCTTGGAGTTGAGGGAAGAGAGAGAGTATCTGGGTAGCTAGGGTTTGCACACACACATAAGTAACCATGGGTCTCACATCCACTCCAAAAGAATGACACAGATTTTTACAAGAAAATTTAGCAGAGTTTATTTCATAAAGAAGAGATTTGATTATAAGAGGGGGAGGGGGTGGGTATTTATAGGCTCACCCAGGTCCCTAGTCTCTCAATCAAATTTAGATTACAAAGTTGCTTAGGACTAGGAGTACATAATTTGAATGGAATTAAAACTTGATTCCTAGTAGGATGTAGACTTCTCTCCTTCTTGGACTTGGTTAAAGATCCTCTCATAGGCTAGGACGCCTCCTTGGATTGGGCTTGGACTTTGGGGTGCCTTCTTGTGGACCTTGGGCAGCAAATGGGCATCCTTCAAGTGGGCTTGGGTGTATGACATCCTTGATGGGCTGGGGAAAACCCTGGGCACCTATTTCAATTTGGACTGGAAAAGGCCTAGGGCGCCATCTTCTTCTGGGCTTCTGGGCTGGGGTGCCAAATGCAAGAATGGGCCTGAGGGGGTGCCTTTCACTTGTAGGCCTGGGGCACTGATTCTTGGGGAGCCTGGAGTGCCAGGGCATGAAGAGACATGGGAGTCGAGATGCTGGGCTGGAGACTTGAGTGTGGGTCCAATGGTCCTCCTCTTGAATGAAACATACACAACTCTTGACTAAACTCAAACAACTAAACTCAAATGGCAGGACTCAATGGACATAGTAAGTCCAACTAACTCACTTTATTACAGGACTCAAAATTAAATTCCATTACATGATTCAAAATTGACCAATACATGACTTAGAGAACAAAATTGAAATCTTGAAATTTGTCTGATCCTGATGTCCTCATCAAGTGGCACCTCCAATGAAGTGTAGAGTCCTGGCCTGGCGCTCTCTGTGAGTTCCTCATGTGGGCGAGGCATAGGCCTGTTCTTTCTTCCCCCTCTGGAGGAGGGGGACAAGATCCATAGCCTCCATCAGGGGAGGTTTGCCACTGGCAGTGGTGGAGTGCAGAGGAGTGCGCATCCCTTTCATGACAGGTAAATGAGGTACACCACGGGGCCTGACACTCCGATAGGGCACTGCCCCTTTTGGGCATTGTCCTACCATATTTTGGAAGACATGGCAGAGCATCAGTCTGGAGGCAGACGCTACAAGGTCTAAATTTCTTGGCAAAACCTTCCTTTTCTAGGTGGTGCAGATGGTGGGTTGAGGGGTGCGGTGCCCTAAGCAAAGTGCCCTTCCCCAGGTGGTGCCGATAATAGGCTAAGGGGCCTGACGCTCCGACGATACGCTCCTCCACAAGCGGCGTGCTCTGATAAAATGTCATCGGAGCACCACCCCTCAGGGGTGTCAGCCTTTCCATGCAGTGCCAGGGTTCTGGTGAGGGAGGTGGCGCCACCTGCCGATGTCACCCGCCCGTCTGCTCCAGGGGTGCTCGCGGGAAAGGTCACGTTCCCCTGAAAGAAACCATACCTGACTCCAGGGGAAGAAGTTGACTTTGAACAGGGGATCAATCTCAAGCAGGGAAGCACGACCTCAGCCAAGGGCTCGACCTCGAGGGAGCCCACTTCGACCAGGGGATCAAAAAGTGAGAGCACAACCTCGGTCGAGGGCTTGACCTCAAGGGAGCCCACTTCGGTCGAGGGCTCAAAAAATAAGAGCATGACCTCGGCTGAGGGCTCGACCTCGAGGGAGCTCACTTCGGCTAGGGGCTCGAAAAACAAAAGCATAACCTCAATCGAGGGCTCGACCTCGAGGGATCTCACTTCGACCGGGGGCTCGAAAAACAAGAGCATGATCTCGACCGAGGGCTCAACCTCGAGGGAGCTCACTTCGGTCGGGGGCTCGAAAAATAAGAGCACGATCTCGATTAAGGGCTTGACCTCGAGAGAGCTCACTTCGATCGGAGGCATGAAAAATAAGAGCATGACCTCAGTCGAGGGCTCGACCTCGAGGAAGCTCACTTCGACCGGGGATGCGAAAAATAAGAGCACGATCTCGATCGAGGGCTCGACCTTGAAGAACCATACTTAGGCCGAGAGCTCGAAAAATAAGAGCACGATCTCGACCGAGGGCTCGACCTCGAGGGAGCTCACTTCAATCAGGGACAGGAAAAATAAGAGCACGACCTCGACCGAGGGCTCGACCTCGAGGGAGCTCACTTCGATCAGGGGCATGAAAAATAAGAGCATGATCTCGACCGAGGGCTCGACCTCGAGGGAGCTCACTTCGATTGGGGGCACTTCAGATGCTCCCTCTAGGGTTCACATCCAGGTGGCACCTTTTGCCAGCATGGCTGCCAATTGAATCTGAAAGGGGCTTCACGTCAGCGGTCCTGCCATATCAGTTGCCCCCCACTCTCGAGTCCCGATGTGATGCAGTGCTTGGGATGAAGGGAGTTATGGTGATGCTGACATGGAAGGACAATTATCCGGCATTATTAAATGCCTTAATTGTCGATGACTCGCGGATTGCACCCTAATGCCAATGAGGAGATGCAGCATCAGCAAGCTCAGGGAGATCATGATGATGGTGCCAAGCCCGAAGCGATCTTCGATGGATCAGAGCACTATTCCCAGTGGATCCTGATGCATGGCGCATATCCGATGGTCGAAGGACCGAAGGGACGCACACTTCTGGCAGCCCGATGCGATGGGATGCTGTCAGGCCATTTGAAAAAGGGGAAAGCTTTTCCCTGACCATCTTTTTCTAACCTTCGATCTTGCAGGAGAGCCAAAGCCCTTTCCACCCTAGTCCCGGTATTCCCTCTGAGGCATCCAGGTCTGTTGATCCTTGGAATGATTTTGATGATAACCAAATATTGGAGCATGCATTTAATTGCTAACTCTTTCCAATTATTTCTTAAGTTTTTGTAGGATGTTTTAAATGAAAGACCACTCTTCCTACAACCTTAGTGTATAACAAGTTTATTTTGTAGAACTGTATTATGTAATATATAGTCCAAAGAAAAATCAACTATATATTTATGAAAATAGGTTATCTCTATGTATTTTTCTTGTTTAAATCTTTTAGACTTAGTCTTGATGAAGTTGGAGAGCTTCTGGACTTGATTGAATGCCTTTGAAAGAATTCTGTGAAGTTTGAAAAATTTTTGGGGACAAGTCACTAAAGTCGACTCATTGCTAAAGAGCCGACTCGAAGTTTGGAATGGCACACAGTATTCTGGCATACAGACATTCGAGCCGACTCGATCAGAGTGAAAGTTTCTTAGACAGACAGGCAAGCCAACTCAAGTCAAAAGAGCTGACTCTTCCAGAGTTCAGAAAATCTCAATTCTGAAGAACCAGCCAGACGAGCCGACTCGAAGCAGAAGAGCCGACTCGACCAAAGTGAAGTTTTGACATGCCTGAGGAACCGAGCCGACTCGACCCATTCGAGCCGACTTGAATGACTATTCCAGGTGAGTAACGGCTAGTTCTAGAACTTTCTTTTTGAATCCAAAATGGTCTCCAATGATCATATTTCAAATTCCAACGGTCTACAATGACTATAACCTCCTGAAATTAGTTAAGGAGAATATATTTAAGGGATTTGAATCACTTTTAAAAAGCATAGATGAGCAATGAATGAGAAATTAATGAGTTTGTGAAAGAACACTCAAGAGAGCATTCAAAAGAGCATTTAAGAGCACACCTAACTTTCATCTGAATTCTTGAGGGATTTATTAAAGAAGCATGAAGCCTTGAAGAGCATTCAAAGAGCAATCAAGAGAGCTTCTCAAGTGCTACAATTGCAACTATCTGGCAACTTCGGTTTGTCATAGAGTTGCTTTGAGTTTTCTACTCTTTGTTTAAATTATTTCAAGTATAGCAGAAGCTGTAACTTGGATTTGTAAAGATTTTTGGTAAGCCTTTGAAAACCAAAAGTGGGTTGTTAGTGAGCCCGGATAAAACTAACATTGTATTGGATTTTTGGTGAGCCCGGGATAAAACCAAGTTTGGGTTTTGGATTATGAGCCCGTGAAAACAATCTGGCTGTATTTCAAGGGTGAATATAGTGAAAATCCCAAGTGGTATCTTGGATAGTGGACCTAAGAGCTAAGTTGCTCCGAACCACTATAAAATTTGTCATGTTTGTGATTGTGTTTCTTGTGTTCTTATTTGCTTCCGCATTAGTTACTTAACTCACAGCACATACCATACTAAGAACTTTGAAAAGGAGCACATACTTGCAAAAATTTTAATTACCCAATTCACCCCCCTCTTGGGTAAGCCACCTGGGAAACAAGGTCAGTCTTTCCTCTTTGTTTTCTTCCCCTCCTTCAGCCTACACTGAGGGAGACCTATTTTAAAGTCTTTAGGCTTCCTTTCCCCTGTCCTCTATCCTTTCCTACTTAGAATGAGTCCTTCCGGCTGGAGGCACCTTTGCTCCGGTAATCTTGATGAAGCAGGGCCCTCCCAGTCAAGGACCCCCTCCTTCGACGAAGAGGACGAGGTTCCCCTTAACCTCCGTAGGGGTCCCCGGCCGACGGGGATAGTCATAAGTCGACCTAGGGCTCCACCTTCCCCTACTCCTCCTGTCCCTTCCGTCAACCATGACTCGACTAGTCCTTCTGCTATCGCTTCGACGATGACCCAGGAGGACATCTCTCAACTTCGGAACACTTATGGGATTCTGGACTCTGTCCGACTCTCAATTTCGAGACCGGGGGAGCGGGTCACTTCCAGTGGCTCGGGTCGAATTGCTCTGTACGAAGACTTCTTTCTTGGAAGTCTTTGTCTACCTTTGCATCCTTTCTTTCTTTTTTCCTCAACAACTTCCATTTAGTTTCAGCCCAGCTCATCCCAAATGCTATTAGGGTTATTTCTTGTTTCACCATCCTCTAACATTTTCTTGAGATTGTCGCCCATTTTTTCCTGTTCAAGGCTTTCTTCATCCTAAAACACCACCCATCTGGTGATGGGTGGTGGTTCATGGCCCCCTGCCTGGGGGCCATCAAATTCGAACTTCCTTCTTCCATCAACTGATGGAAAAATAGATTCTTCTTCGCCTTGGTTGAAGGGGTGGACTGGGCTTGAAGTGACCCAGGCCGTTCCCCGAACCAGAATGCCCAGGTGGAGGCTATGGACCAGGAGGTGTACGACTAGCTTGTCACCTCTATGATTCCTCCCCGTCTAGACCTGTTGGCTGAACACAACCTATTCAAGGCCGAGGTCAGCCCTATCTGGTCATTGGGTGAGGCCCAAAGCCCAAACTTTTCCCTCTCTAGGAATTCTTCTTATATTTGGATCTAACCAGGCTTTCTCTTCTCCTACAGGCATGAACCAGATCCGAGACATGTCCTGGAAGAGGAGTGCATTCCCCAGGCCCGGAGAAGACCCATCTAAGAGGGTCCACGACGAGTCCGGGTAAAGGCCTAGCGCAGGCCCATCGACCGGCCATTGAGAGAGGAGGCCTGGGTCGGTCCCTGCCACCTCTGGAGCATAGGCCCAAGCTCTAGCCTATGGGCCCGACACGGGCACTATAGCCGGAGGGGAGGCTGCTCAGGCTGCACTGGGGGTCTCCACCGCTGACGTCCCGGAGGTGGTGGAGGTTAAGGCCGAAGCAGCAACTGGAGGGAGGCCAGCACCACCAGTGGCAACAGGGGTGACGATCGCACCTCCGGCAGCCGAGGTGCCCCCGGTGGCACCCATCCCGGGACTAGTGACGGCCCCACCATCGACAACCCCTAGGATGAATCAAGTGTCCATCACGGTACCGTCGAATGCAGCGATCACCTTGGACACCGCGCTGGTCGAACGGATGATGGAATTCATTGTTCAGCCATGCGACCGGTGCGAGAGGAGCAGCAAACAACTGGCAACCACCCTTAGCGGAGTGTTACCCCAGCTCCTATCGGTAAGTTTCTTTCCTCCATTCCTTTTTCGTTTTTTGTTGTTTCCTGTCTCACCAATGTTTCTGTTGTTGCAGATTGCTGCCGACATCCTGCTAGTCCATGACTACTGCACGGTATGGACCAAGCAGGATGCCTAGGAAAAGAAATGGTCTAAGGCATTGGATGCAGAGGCCCAGGCCCAGACCAAGAGGGTCCAAGTCCTGGAAGAGTGGACACAGAGCCTCCGGGCTAAGGTGGCCTAGGTGAAAGATTTGGTGGCTGGAGCGGAGAGGCAGGCCAGGGACCGGGAGGCATCCCTGGCCGCTGAGAAGGAGAAGGCCACCCACCAGGTGGAGGAGTCTACCGTAGAGGTGGCGTGCATGAAGGGGTGAACCCGGACCCTCCAGGTGCACTTAAAGGCAGCGATGGCCCAGGCATCGGCAGCGAAGAAAAAGGCAGCTACGGCGGTGGCTCTGATGGTGGCCGACATGAAGGAAGCCACGAAGGCTATGCTGAGGTTCAAGACCTTAGTAGAGTTCATCGAAGAGGTCCGAGAGGTGAATGTGGACTCCTTCCTCAAGGGGTTCACGGACTGCAAGGCGAAGGTGGCCCAGGCCTTCATGGATCTGGACCTAGACGCCATCATCTCGGACCTCCCTGGCACCGTCATCGAAAAGGAGGAGACCCTGGTGGAAGAGGCTAGCACGGTACTAAGGGAAGCTGCTGCTGACCCGTCCACCCCGTCGGTAGAGGTTTAAGAGGATACCTCGCCATAGACTTCTATCTTTTCATTTTCATCTCTCTTTTTTTTTGACTTTTGTAATGTGGTATCTTGGAGAACCTCCTGGCCTGTTGGGGGGGGGGGCTCCTTCTTGTAAACATCTTATATGTTAATGAAAAGTTTCTTTCTTCAGTAAGTCTTCCACTATTTCCTAAATTCTCTTTCTTTTTTTCTTTTCTTCTTTCTTTTTTATTTAGCACAAAAATGGATCCTTTCAGTAGCTGCCAGACTTAGGATCTTCAAAGTTTCGGCTCTTCCTACCTAACTCAAGGACTGGCAGGTGGCTGAAGGAACCTCGGAGGTTCTGCTAGAATCAGTTGCCAATCTTGGGCTTCCAAAGTTTCGACTCTTCCTACCCAATTCAAGAACTGGCAGGTGGTCGAAGAAACCTTAGAGATTCTGTAAATCATCCCTACCAGCCTGGGAGTTTTGCAGGTTGGAGTGCGAAACTTCAAGGATTTCCCAGCTTACCTTCATCGGACTCAAAGTCTGACAGATTGAGTGCGGGGCTTCAGTAGTTTCTCGGCTTGCCATCGTCGAGTTGGGAGTTTGATAGATAGAGTACGGGGCTTCAAGAGTTTCCCTGCTTGCCTTCGCTGGACTCAGAGTCTGATGGATTAAGTTCAGGGCTTCAGTAGTTTCCTGGCTTGCCACCGTCAAACTGGGAGTTCGATGAATAGAGTGTGGGGCTTCAAGAATTTCTCGGCTTGCCATTGCTAAACTAGGAGTTCGATAGATAGAGTGTGGGGCTTCAAGAGTTTCCTGGCTTGCCTTCGTTGGACTCAGAGTCTGATGGATTGAGTATGGGGTTTCAGAAGTTTCTCGGCTTGTCGTCATCGAACTGGAAGTTCGATTGATAGAGTGTGGGATTTCAGGAGTTTCCTGGCTTGCCATCGCCAAACTGAAAGTTTGACAGATAAAGTACAGGGCTTCAAGAGTTTTCCAGCTTGCCTTCACTAGACTCAGAGTCTAAGGGATTGAGTACAGGGCTTCAGGAGTTTTTTGGCTTGCCATCGCCGAACTCAGAGTCCGACGGATAAAGTGCAGGGCTTCAAGAGTTTCCTGGCTTCTCTTTGCAAAACTTAGAGTCTGACGAATTGAGTACGAGGCTTTAGGAGTTTCCTGGCTTTGGAGCGCGAGGCTTTAGAAGTTCCTGACTTTGAAGTGCGGGGCTTCAAGAGTTTTCCAGCTTTGGAGTGCAGGATTTCAGGAGTTTTCTGGCTTTGGAGTGCAGGGCTTCAAGAGTTTCTTGAGTTTAGAGTGCGGGGCTTTAGGAGTTTCCCGGCTTGCCATCGCCAAACTCAAAGTCCAACGGATAGAGTTCCTGCACAGGTGAAAATGGTATTACACCAAAAAGAAACTTTTCATTAGTGAAAGAAAAGCCTTACATCATTGGTGGTACATCCGCAAATTGTTGGCATTCCAAGTTTGGAGAAATTGGACACCATCAAGTCCGGCAAGGTGGTAGGCTCCATGAGGGAGGACCTCAACTATCCTATAAGGACCCTTCCAGTTCGAAAAGAGGTTGCTGCATTCCCCAGGTTATGAGACTTCAGCACGCCATAGGACCAAGTTGCCCGAATGGAAGGTCTTCGGCTTCACGCGGGAGTTGTAATACCGGGCCACCCGCTGTATGTAAGCTACCATGCGAAGCCAGGCCTTGTCCCTTGTTTCTTCCAGTAGGTCTAGGTTGAGCAGAAGATAGGCCAGATTTTCGATTTCATTATATTGTTCTACTCACTGTGTAGGCAGACCCACCTCTACCAGGATTAGGGCTTCAATGCCAAAGACAAGGTTGAAGGGTATCTCACCTGTTACCATTCTGGGCATGATGTGGTAGGCCCAAAGAACACTGGGAAGCTCCTCAGCCCACCGATCCTTGACCTCGTCTAGCCTAGTACGGAGCCCTTGGAGGATGGTCCGATTGGTCATCTCTACCTTCCCGTTAATCTGAGGGTGGGCCACCGAGGTAAAGTGGTGGCGAATGTTCAGGTCAGCACAGAACTCCTCAAATGCTTGATTATCGAACTGCCATCCATTGTCAGTGATGATCGAGTGGGGGAGATTGAAATGGTAAATAATCGACTTCCAGGGAAACGATCTGGCCTTGGCTTCAGTGATTCGAGCCAGCGGCTTGGCCTCGACCCACTTGGTGAAGTAGTCAATGGCCACAATCAGGTACCTTCGTTGCCCTGCAGCGAGAAAAAAAAGATTTAAGATGTCCATTCTCTATTGGGCGAACGCCAAGGAGCAGAGAATTGGAAGAGCGGCGCGGCTGGCTGATGCTATATACAGGCATGTCGTTGGCAACGATCACACTTTTTTACATATTCAGCCATGTTTTTCCTCATGGTCTCCCAGTAATATCCTTGCCGGAGGGCTTTGTATGCTAGCATCCTACCCCCACATGGTTCCTGCAGAGGCCTTCGTGTATCTCCTAGAGCACGAAGGCTGCCTCCAAGGGTCTCAAACACTTCAGGAGTGGGTAGGAGTGGGACCTCCGGTAGAGTTGCCCATCCATTAGCACGAAGCATGTAACCTTCTTCTTGAGGAGGCCAGCCTCCACACGGTTCTCGGGCAAAGTACCATCAGTGATGTACTTGATGTAGCTATCCATCTAGCTATGTTCACGAGCGACCTGCTAGACTTTGCTGAATGCTTCATAGCTAGGGGCTTGCAAGTATTCAACATAGGCATGCCCTAATGATGAGTCCGATAGAGTTGCAAGCCTAGAGAGAGCATCAATGCGGGCATTCTTTCCATGAGGGATATGCAAAATGCTAAAATGCCAGAAATCCATCATGCTCGAATGCACTCGCTCCAGATACTTTGCCATCTGAGAATTTCGGGCTTTGAATTCTCCCAAGACTTGACTCGCAACTAACTGCGAGTCGGTAAAGACCTTTAGGCTTGTCACACCGAGCTCGCGGGACATCCTCAACCCCACGAGGAGTGCTTCATACTCGACCTGGTTATTGGTGGCTTCGAACAAGAAGCGTAGTGCACACTCGACCATGACCCCATGAGAGTTGGCAAGGATGAGACCGGCCCTGCTCCTTCTTGCATTGGATGCGCCATCTACATGGGGAACCCAGACTGTTTCATCAGTGGGTGGCTCCACAGGATGCCCTAAAGGAGTTTCTTCCAGCTCTCCACTCATGCAGGCACACCTCACCAAAAAGTCAGCCAACCCTATGCCTTTTGTGATGGCCTTGGACGATATGCGATGTCAAACTCGCTAAGTCTCAGTACCCACTTAGCCAGATGCCCGATGTATCCGAACGGCTGAGTATGGACCTTAGTGGCTGGTCAGTGAGGACTGCGATCAGGTGGATTTGGAAGTATGGCCTGAGATGTTGAGCAGACATAATGAGTGCGAAAATTAATTTTTTGGAGCTGGTCTACCTGGTCTTCCATCCCGAAGGAGCTTGCTGGCATGGTACACCGGCCTTTCAAAACCTCCGTCTCCATTAGATGAAGTTAAACCCAGTTAAGTGCACCTTCGGCATGGTCATCGAAAAATTCTTGGGCTTCATTATTACTCAGAGAGGGATCCAAGCCAATCCCGAGAAGGTTCAGGCAATCGTCGACATGGAACAAGTCAACTTCTTTCAGAAGAATGCTGTCAAGGTCACTTTAACCGAGGGCTCGATCTTGAGGGAGCTCACTTTGATCGAAGACGTGAAAAACAAGAGCACGACCTCAGCCGAGGGCTCGACCTCGAGGGAGCTCACTTTAGCCAGGGGCTCGAAAAATAATTGCACGACCTCGATCGAGGGCTCAACCTCGATCGAGGGCTCGACCTCGAGGGAGCTCACTTTGGCCAGGGGCTTGAAAAACAAGAGCACGACCTCGACCAAGGGCTCGACCTCGATCGAGGGCTCGACCTCGACCAAGGGCTCGACCTCGACCGAGGGCTCGACCTCGACCGAGCTTACTTCGATCGGGGGCACAAAAAATAAGAGCATGACCTTGGCCGAGGGCTCGACCTCGAGGGAGCTCGCTTCGACAGGGAGCACTCCGGACACTCCCTCTAGGGTTCGCGTCCAAGTTGCACCTTCTGTCAACGTGGCCACCAGTTGGATCTGAAAGGGGCTCTGTGTCAGTGATCTTGTCATATCGGGTTGATAAATGCAAAAGCTTTTTTAAATGATAAAATGATTAAAAAGAAAATATATCAAAAATAAAAGAAATTAATCGATCCAAAGAAGATTAATGTAAAAAATTAATAAACAAAGAAGTTATAAATAAAGAAGTTGGAAAAAGGATGCGGATAAAGATGAGAGGAGATTAATAAGAACGAGTCCTAAGGAATGTGGAAAAAAAAGGACATGGATGAACAGGGATGTGATTAGAAAAAGGGGTCATGGACTATAAGATTAATCAGAGTGAAGTAGAAAAATTGGATATAAGAGGGATACCGGAAGGTTATTGCATTGTTTTAAAAAAAAAAAACTTCTTGTAAAGATGATATTTAGTTTGCAATGCCAGAGGCGTGGGCTCTACATAAATCATGTTTTTAGAATTTTCAATGAAATTCAAAAGTACTTTGAGATATAGCTAAATATTCAAAAAAAAAAATTAAAATCACTTTTAAATAATACAAACACACTCCCCGCACATAATATACATGCATACAAAATTGAATTTGGCTTTTGGTTTGGATTCAAATTAGATTTATAGGTGATCCAATTAGAGATGGAAGAAAATAATTGTTGCAAACCACTCAACTTGACCTCCCAAAGAGAATATTAGTAAATAAATATTGTAATTATAAAAATCTTGAATACTAGTAAAAGGATAATTAAAAGAACAAACTGGAAAAGTTTATTTTAAAAAACAATATATATATATAATATAATAAAAGATCAAGCTTCTTTTTAATCGAACTTAAACATCACTAATTCAAGCATAATGCTTATTCTTACTGTTGCCGCCTACACCGCCATGGCCTGTAGCTTGGAGATGGCACCGGCTGCCGACCTCGTCATCCAAAACCTACTCCGCGCGCCCGAACCTACAAAAAAGATGAGACCCAGGTCGGGGATCCCGGCAGGGGCACTCCGACAATCAAGTCAGTGGCGATCTAAAAGAACAGATCCTCTCCTGTGGGCCCCTTGATCGGACTCCATGATAAGACGAGGAGTTTTGCTTTGGAAAGAAAGAGTAGGGTGAGAGAGGCAGCGGTGGAGGAAAGCTTGAGCTATGATGGCTATATCCGTCGAAACTTTTTCGGTGAGTCTCTGATAGCCCTAGAGCGCTCTGCCTCTAAGTTGATTTCTCCTTTGCTTGCCCTTGTTCTCTCTTACCTTCTTCGAAGACCTTTGGAAGTTCTTTTTAGGCCATGGGTCCCTCCCACCACCTACCTCGGGTTCCTCCCTCTTTGCAGGTGCCGGAAGGTCAATGTTCAACAACTCCCCGTACCATGCACCTGGGTGTCTTTCCCCATCCATGATAGGGAGTTATGTCACAGGCTCTAACCTTCCAACCGGTCGCTCTACTTCGAGAAATTTGGCAGGGTCTCGATTTGGGAGCAACCGCCCCCTGGTTTGAATCTTCTGGCATGATTTCCTCTTTCAGGTGGTGCAAACGGTGGCTGGAAAATGCAGTGCCTTGGTCAAGGCACCCTTTCCTATCAGGTATAAATTGTAGCGGGAGTAATCATGGCATCCTGGGAGGTGCCCCTCCATGATCCTTGGGTGGCGCACCGCCGCCCAAGGAGGTGGTGGCATTTTCTTCCGCCTACTTTTGAATCCCCCGAAGCACTGTGGGCTTTGGCCACGGGGACGGCCTCCGGCTGCTGGTCCTCTCATCTGAAGAGCGCTTGGTTCGGGGAGAAAGAGCTCAACTTCAGTTAAGGTGGGTTCAACCTCGAGGGAGCCGCCCGGCGAAGGAGCTCGAAGAGTGGGAGCTCGACTCTGGCCAGGATGAGCTGGATCTCGGGGGAGCCGCTCGGCGAAAGAGCTCAACGAGTGGGAGCTCGACTCCGACCAAGATGGGCTCAACTCAGGGGAGCCGCCCGGTGAAGGAGTTCGAGGAGTGGGAGCTCGACTCCGACCTGGGTGGGCTTGACTTCGGGGGAGCCACCCGGCAAAGGAGCTCGAGGAGCGAGAGCTCAACTCCGGCCAGGGCGATCTCGATCTCAACAGAGCCACCCGGTAAAAAAGCTCAAAGAGCAGGAGCTCGACTTCGACCAGGATAGGCTCGACCTCGAGGGAGCCTCCCGGTGAAGGAGCCCGAAGAGAGGGTCTGACGTGGTAGCTTCTGTCAACGTGGCATCCGACTGGATTCGATAGGGACTCCACGTCAGCAATCTTGCCACATCATTTGCTCCCCACTCCCAAGTCCCGTTGGCGCATCACGTTCGGGACGAAGGGAGTAAATGCGAAGCTAACATAGAAAGGTAAAAATTAGGCACCATTAATGCCACAATCGTTGCTGCTTCGCGGAACAGACCTTGAGTCCAATGCAGGGATAACACGTCAGCATGTCCGAGGAAGCATAATGATCGACACAGAACCCAAAATAGTTTCTGGCAAATCAAAGCATCGCTCCTCACTGATCTCGACACGTGGCAGCAATCTGAGGAGGGTACGGTTGCTATCTGGCCATTTCAAAAAGAAAGAAAGTTTCTTGAAGCATCATTTCTTTCAAATTCTTCGCACCCATCGATGGACCAGAGCCTTCTTCCTCCTCTCCCACGAGTGTCCCTTACCTTCAAGGCCATCAGGTTTGTCCTCCTTAGTCCTTTCTCTTCTTTGGCTAGGTTGAGTTCATCCTTAGGGCCACTCCAGATCCCATTTTTCTTCTTCCTCCCTTCCTTCTTCGTTCTGCCCTAGGATGACCTACTCAGATCAGAGTCATCATCCTTCCAGGAACCCCGACGAGGCAAGGCCCTCTCGACCAAGGACTCCTTCCTTCGATGAGGAGGAAGAAGTTCCTCTCCATGTTCGTAAAGGCCTTTGCCCCACTGGGATAGTAATAGGGGAGCTCAGGCTCACCTTCCTCCTCCCTCTGTTCCCGAAGTCCCATTCGACCCTTCTTGTTTGACTGGGCCCACCGGCGTTGCTTCGGTGATGACTAGGAAGGACCTTTCGATAATCCAAAAAGCTTTCGACATCCCAGACTATATCCAGCTCTCGGTCTCGAGACCGGGGAAACGGGTCACCTCCAGTGGCTCGGGCTGGATTGCCCTCTATGAGGAATCACTCGCAGGGGGTCTTCATTCTTCTTTCCATCCTTTTTTCCTTTATGTACTCAGTGTTAGGAAATGTGTCCCAAAGCCAATTTCTACTGTAGACAGTTGTATATTTGATGTAATTGTATATGAATTATATTATTGAATAAAATGTTTATTCTGGCAGTTCATCACTATTTCATCTTTTTGTAATGAGTTCTTGAGTGATGAAGTCCTTAGGACTATTTGTATGTGATATAGAGAGGATATATCATATAGTCCTAAAATTGTTCACGACCAAATGATACACTTTTTTCAGGATGATAGTATATCAAGTATAGGTCATTGTGTGCCATAATCGTTGGTTGTCCTCTTAACCAAGGAGTGTGGAGACACTGGTATGGCATGCAGATGTTGTGTTTGACATTTCATCAAACATGACCCGTTTGTACTTTTTCTATCTAGAGTTTTGATATGGACGTAGTTATCCCTCCGACATGAGATCGTCATGGTAGCTTGCGAGCGACTCACTGTACTTTGGTACTGGGCTATCTGGATTTCTAATCCATGGATGAAAGGTTTCTGGGTACAGTTAAGTACTCGTATAGCAGAGATCGGATCAAGATGGGATTAACCCCTCTAAAGTGTTTGGAGCAGATATCTTACTGTGTTTTCAATTTAGCAAAACCTTGGCCAGGATAGTCTCTGTAAAGTGTTACAGGACTTATGAGGTTGAGACACATTGTTGATGGACTTTATGGGTTGGGCAGTTTAACCCTAAGTCTTCCTGAGCATTAAGGTCAAAGGGACTAATTACAGGGTTTCCGTATCTCCTGGTTCTTGATTGTTGCTCTGCAACTTCGATTTATCCGGATGTCGGGTGTCATTGCTAGATGGCGACTTTGACTGGTATTGGAAATGTTCCAGTGCTACCGGCTTAGTGTTCGAACCTATGGGGTCACACACCATAGGGGTTTCTACTTGATCTAGTGATCGGAGAACGATTGGGAATCGTTCGTGGACTCACAAAGAAAAAGTATTTTTCTTTACCCTAGTGTCGACACTTGATATTCTTGAAAGTGTCGACACTTGTGTAGGTGTCGACACTTGTTGATTTCGCAAGTGTAGACACTTGATGTCACAAAAGTTGTGACATAAAATTTTTCACTAATAGTTGGTGATGCATGGAGGTGAATTAAGTAATGTGGTTACTTGATAGCCCAATTTGATTGAGCTATAAAAATCTGGAATAAATCAAATGGGATTTGGTTCAAAATAGGTTTGGGTCCAATTGGGTTGAACCCAATATATGCACACTTGACCCAATTGATTTCAGTTATGAACTGAAATTAATTGAGACATTAATCTGAATTTAAATAAGTTTAAATTCAGTTTTTGGGGAGTTATGTAACTTTCCATGACCATAACTTCCCATAACTACCCATAACCCCTCCATTATCATCCATAACTCCCCACTCTCCCTCTCCCTCTCCACCTACATAATGGGCTGAAATGGGAGGACAAAAATAAGAAAGAATTCAGCAAAGAAATGCTGAAAAAATCAAAAGGAAAGAAAGGGAAGAAACTATGAAAGGTTCTAGTTTTTGTATGGGTATGAGGATTTTGGAAAAGAGTGTGCATATTTGTACCTAGTGATCTAGGTCTTGGGATTGAGTGTTTGGGAAGGGTTTTAACAACTCATTCTCCACCTCTTGAGTTTCTTCATTCATTCGGAGAGTCCGGCATCGAAAGAAGAAAAGGAGTTCCAATCAAATCGTTCCACAACAAGCTAGCACTTGGAGTGGAAGTAGATTTTGAAAGAGCCCTGGTGTGAACCACCTGTAGAGGCCAGACACGTGTGCGGCTAAGCAGAGTTCTTCTACCTCCTTCTGGATCTTTCATAGCGGAGAGTGTCTCCACTTCATACGAGGTATGATTTTACATATAGAGATATGTTGCTTTGAAATGTTTATAGCATGAGTTCATGATTTCATAGTTTATATTAATCATTCATGCAAGATCTTGGGCTAAGTAGCATAGAAAAATTCTAAAAGCATGCTTAGATTAAATGTTAATCTTCTTTATCATGCTTCCGCTGCATGTTATTTTGAAAAGTTTTAAAATAGAAATCATGCTCGCTATAGTTTTCCTTTTACTCAGCAACTACCGCCTCATCCTTGCTCAACTAGTCCCGAATGCGGTTAGGACCATTTTTTGCTCATTGTCTTCTGCCATTTCCATTGGATCGTTGCCCGTTTTTCTCTGTTCAGGATCTTTTTCATCCTGAAATGCCACCCGATCGAGGACGGGTTATGGTTTATCTCTCCCCACCCAAAGGGCATTAAATTTGAACTCCCCTCTTCCATCAAAGGATGGAAGAGCAAATACTTCTTTGCTTCCATTGAAGGAGTCGACTGGGCCTGGAGTAATCCAGACCGGGCTCCGAATCAAAATTCCAAGATCGAAGCGGCTGATCGGGAGATTCACGACCAGCTCATTGTCGACCAAATTCCTTCTCTTGAGGTTCTGCTATCGGAGCAGAACCTATTCAAAGCCAAGGTCAGCCCAATCCGGGAGTTGGGTAAGTTTAATATAAACCTTCCTTTCTTCTCCTGCAGGTCTCTTCAAGTTTGAGGCTGACCTTTGCTTTCTTCTTCTTGCAGGCATGAAGTTCTCGATGGAGCAGCTCGTCCAGTCTTCTTAGAAGAGGAGCGCACCGGTGGGACCTAGGGAGTCCCCATCGAAGAGGGCCTGGAATGAGCCCGCACGAGGCCTGGGCTTGTTGCAGGCTTCGGCCCAAGTGGAAGGGCGAACGGACAAGTCACTGAACTGCTAAGGCAGCATATTTCACCTCTGGTCCGGGAGTCTGACGTGGGTGCACAGGCTCGGCCCGCTGCTGTTGCTGTTGTTGTGGCCCCATCTCCCGAAGTCATTGAGGTGGAAGCAGGAGGAGACAAAAGGAGGGAGCCACCGTCAACGACACCATCCGGTGTGGTGGTGAGCTCCAACAGGGGCACGGAGACATCCTCGGCCACTCCTAAGGGCATGACGGTGGCCCCGACGAAGCGAAGGACTGGGGCTCGAAAGGTGCTGCTTGAGGTGGTGCCAAACTCCTCAGTCATCTAAGACCACTCCTTGGCCGCGCGCATGATGGACTTCGCCATCCAGTCACACGACCGGCATGAAAGGGGAGGAAGATCACTGTCGGATGCCATCCTTAGCACCTTCCCTCACCTCTTCATGGTAGGATCCTTCCCTTCTCTTTTTTTTTTTGCATTGCTAACATCTTCATTGGTGCAGCTCAGGACGAACCTTCTGCTAATCCACGACTACTGCTCCCAGTGGTCTAGAAGGGAGAATTTGAAGGAGCAGGAGATTGCAGCACTGGTGGCTGAGGCCAGGGAGAAGACTGACAGGGCCCAAGCCACAGAGGAAAAGAACAGGGAGTTTAAGGCCGAGGTGGTGAATGCCGAGAGGCGCATCAAAGACCTCGAAGCATCCCTGGCCTGGGAGAAGGACCGGGTCACGCGCCGGGCTGAAGAGCTCAAGGTTGAGGTAGCTCGATTGAAAGAGCTCAATGATGAGGTGGCCCGGGTAGTAGAGCAGTCTCAGGCACTCCGAGCTCAGCTGGAGGCAGCGCGGGCATGGGCTGCCGTCGCTGAAGAAAAGGTTGCAGGGGTGGTGGCCTTGATGGATGCCGCAAAAAAAGAGGCCACCGAGGCAGTGCCAAACTTCAAGGCCTCGACGGAATATGCTGATGAGGTCCAAGAGGTGGCCACGAACTCGTTCCTCAAAGGTTACGAGTTCTGCCAGTCACGGGCGGCCCAGCTCTTCCTGGGGCTAAACTTGGATTGGCTCGCCTTTCCAGCAGCTCCGATCAAGGACCCGAGTGAGGCCGCAACCAATGCGGTGGTAGAAGAGCCTGCAGCCACCGCCGAAGCAGCTTCTTCGGTGAGAGTCCGAGGATGCCGGCGTGCCCCAGCATCGCTCCGGGAAGGAGCTGACGGAGTAGTCCTTTATATTTTTTCCTTTCATCTTTGGACCGCCTGGCCTGTCGGGGGTCCTTGAATAATGTAATCTTTTACTTCTGAATTCAATGAAAATCTTCCTTCTATTCACTGAGTTATTCTTTTTCTCTTCTCTTCTTCTTCTTTCTCTTTTTTTTTTTTTGCAACCACCAATGTAGATGTTTTCGTTGCAACACCACGCCATGGGGTATCAAGTCTTTAGCTCTTCCCTATAGAGCTCCGGGTATGGGGGCGGTTAAGAAGAGAAGGTCTTGAGTTTTCGAGTCATTTCCGCCATGTCAAAAATGAGGTAAAGGGGCTTCATGCATCTCCTCGAAGCTAGTTATGTATTCCGGGTTCTTCTTGGCCGGGCCAAGAGCCGATGGACACTTCAAGGAGGCCTAAGTGACCTCCGCTGAAACTGTCTCCAAGTGCCCGGAATACAACCGAGCTGGGGGGCTTCTGTAGTCTCCCGGCTTAGAGGTGCGGGGTTTCAGGAGTTTCCCGGCTTTGAGGTGCGGAGCTTCAGGAGTTCCCCGGCTTCGAGGTGCGAGGCTTCAAGAGTTTCTCATCTTCGATGTGCAGGGCTTCAGTAGTTTCCTGGTTTAAGATGCAGGGCTTCAGGAGTTTCCCAGCTTTGAGGTGCGGGGCTTCAGGAGTTTCCCGACTTGAGGTATGGGGCTTTAAAAGTTTTCCGGCTTCGAGGTACGGGAATTCAAGAGTTTCCCGCTTGAGATACGGGGCTTCAAGAGTTTCCTGGCTTGAGGTGCGGGGCTTCAAGAGTTTCTCGGCTTGAGATGCAGGGCATCAAGAGTTTTTCGGCTTCGTTTGCTAGACCTGGGATCGGGCAGCAATATTCCTGCAAGGCAAAGACAATTTGCACCAAAAGAAATTCTTTCATTAATGAGAGGAGGCTTTACATCATTGGTAGTACATCCTCAAATTGCTGACATTCCAAGTTTGTGGGAACCGGACGCCATCGAGCTCGACAAGGTAGTAGGCTCTGTGGGGGATAGCTTCAACCACCTTGTAAGGGCCTTCCTAATTTGAGAAGAGCTTGCCACACTTTCGAGGTTGAGAGGCTTCAGCCCGCCGCAACACCAAATCACCTGGGTGAAAGATCTTTGGCCTTACCCGCGTGTTGTAGTACCAAGCCACCCGTTGTCAGTAGGCCACCATCCGGAGTCGAGCCTTGTCTTTCGTTTCCTCGAAGAGGTCTAAGTTGAGTCGAAGGTGAGACAGGTTTTCAACTTCATCGTATTGCTCCACCCGCATCGTGGGCACACCAAGTTCCACTGGGACTACGGCCTCGGCATCGAAGATGAGGTTGAAAGGCATCTCATCCGTGGCCATCCGGGGAGTTGTGTGGTAGGTCCAAAGGACACTAAGGAGCTCTTCAACCCACCTACCCTTGTCCTGGTCCAGTCTGGTTTGGAGTCCCTAAAGGATGGTTTGGTTGGTCATCGCGGCCTCTCCATTGGTCTGAGGGTGAGCCACTAAGGTGAAGCGATGATGGATATTGAGGCCAGTGCAGAACTTCTCGAATTTTTGATTGTCGAACTGCCATCCATTATCAGTGATGATGGTGCGAGAGAGCCCGAAACGGCAGATGATTGACTTCCAGAAAAATTGGCTAACCTTGGCTTCGGCAATCCATGATAGCGGCTCTGTCTCCACCCATTTGGTAGAGTAGTCGATGGCCACTATCAGGAACTGCACTATCCGGATGTGAGAGGAAAGGGACCAAGGATGTCCACCCCCACTGTGCAAATGGCCAGGGGGCGAAGAGCTAGGAGAGTGGCATCGCCGGTTGATGCTGTATGTAGTCATGGCACTGGAAGCGATCGCACTTCTTCACGAAGTTGGCAGCATCCTCCCTTATAGTCTCCCAGTAATATCCTTGACGGAGAGATTTATATGCTAATGTCCTGCCCCCCACATGATTCCCGCAGAGGCCTTCGTGTATCTCTTGGAGTACGAAGGCCGCTTCCATGGATCTCAAGCACTTCAGGAGTGGGTAAGAGTAAGACCTATGATAAAGTTGCCCATCCATCAACACGAAGTGCACGACCTTCTTCTTGACGAGGCCAGCCTCCGTGCGATCTTCTGGCAGGGTGCCATCGATGATGTATTTGATATACCGGTCCATCCAACTGGATTCCAGGGTGACCTGCTGGACTTCCCCAGAAATCTCATAGCTTAGGGTTTTGAGGTACTCGATGTGGGCATGCCCCAATGATGCATCCGGCAGTGTTGCGAGCCTTGAGAGGGCATCGGCGTGAGCATTCTCTCCACGAGAAATGTGGAAGATGCTGAAGCACCGGAAGCTTGCCATGCTCGAGCGTACCTGCTCCAAGTACTTCATCATCTGGGGATCTTGGGCCTCGAATTCTCCTGAGACCTGCCTGGCCACCAGCTGGGAGTTGGTGAAGGCCTTTAGGTTGGGTACACCCAATTTGCAGGAGACTCTTAATCTCACTAGGAGTGCCTCGTACTCTACCTGGATGTTGGTTGCTGCAAATCGAAAATGGAGCGCGCACTCAGCTACAACCCCATCATCATTGGTGAGGATGAGGCTTGCTCCGCTCCCTCCCGAGTTGGATGCACCATCTACGTGGAGGACCCAGACCTCCTCCTTAGTTTCGGGCTCCGTCCGGCACTCCAGGGGGGTCTCCTACGGCTCTTCGCCCATGCCCGCATACTCGACCAGAAAATCAGCTAACACTTGGGCCTTCTGAGATAGTCTCAGTCAGTATGCAATGTCGAACTCACTGAGTTTCAGAGCCCACTTGGCCAAATGCCCGAAACTATCAAAGCGACTAAGCACGGCCCTCAATGGTTAATCTGTCAGGACAATGATCAGGTGCGCTTGGAAATACGGCCTGAGGCGCTGAGCGGACATTATAAGGGTAAAAATTAGTTTCTCGAAATGGATGTACCTGATCTCCGCATCTCGGAGGAGTTTGCTAGCATAATACATCAATTTCTAAGCTCCGTCCTCATCTGTACAGACAAGGACTGAGCTGACGGCCCCTGGGGTGATCGTCAGGTACAACAAGAGTTTCTTTCCATCCTTCGATCTCGAGAGTAGCGGCGGTGATGCCAAGGACTTCTTCAGCTCCTCGAATGCTTCATTACACTCCTCCGTCTAGGTGAAGTCATGCACCTTGCACAATGCCTTGAAGAAAGGCGAGCTGTGGTCAGCAGATCGTGAGATGAACCGGCTCAGGGCAGTGATCCAACATGTGAGGTAAGGTGCTGGACTTGCTTCTTCGAGGTGGGGTGCTCCATGTCGATAATTGCCCGAACCTTCTCAGGGTTGGCTTCTATTCCCCTCTGGTGACCATGAAGCCTAGGAACTTCCCTGCGGCCATGCCAAAAGCGAACTTCACCGGGTTCAACTTTATCTGGTGTAGGCGAATGTTTTGGAAGGCCTTTGTCAAGTCGACAATGTGGTCTACCTCGGCTTGCTCATAACGAGAATGTCATCTATATAGACTTGCATGTTTCGACCGATCTAGTCCTTAAAGACCCGATTGACCAACCATTGGTATGTGGCGCCGGCATTCTTTAGACCAAAAGGCATCATCCGGTAGCAATACGTCCCCCAATCTATGATGAAGGCAATGTGCTCCTCATCCTCTGGGTGCATCCAAATTTGATTGTACCCGGAGAATGCATCCATGAAGGAGAGTAAGCGGTGCCCCGAGATGGCGTTTACCAGTTGGTCTATCTTCAAAAGTGGGAAGCTGTCCTTCAGGTAGGCTCGGTTGAGGTCGGTGTAATCCATGCAGATCCTTCACTTCCCGTTATTCTTCTTGACCATGACCACGTTTGCCAGCCAGCTAGGATACTGCACTTCACGAACAAAGACAGCTGCGAGGAGCTTCTCCACCTCCTCGTTGATCGCTCGTTGCCTCTCCGGGGAGAAGCATCTCTTCTTCTACCGGACAAGGCGGTACTTAAGGTCGATGCTCAACCTATGAGTGATGATATCGAGGAAAACTCTAGGCATGTATGCCACTATCCAGGCAAACACATTTGCATTCGCCTGGAGGAAACTCAGTAAGTGGGCCCGCTCCTCCTCTTGCAGCTGGGCCCCAATCTACACCATCTTTGTCGGGTCTGTTCCGAGTGGATACATCAACAAGCGATCAATCGGGCCACCCCTGGGGTCTTGCATCCTCTGGTCGAGGTCGTCGATGCTAGGGTCCTCCTCGGAACATCTGGCCCCTGGGATAGCTTGCAGGCAGTGTTGAATCGGCTGAGGTGCCCCCCTCATTTTTTCTATGCCATAAGGAGTGGGAAATTGCACCAATAGTTGCTTGGTAGAGATAACCGTGTCGAGTAGATTGAGCCCAGGATGGTCAAGGATTATGTTGTAGGTCGAAGGAAGCCTAACAACCATGAAAGTCATCATGACAGTACTCTACCGAGGTGGTGACCTAGCAGTAACAGGGAGAGTGATCTCTCCTTCAACTCCCATGGAGTCCCCGGTAAAATCGACAAGAGAGGTGTGAACGAGTCTCAATTGAGTAGAAGACATGTTCATCCTAGAGAAAGCATCGTAAAAAAGGATATCATTCGAACTTTCACTATCGACCATAATTCATTTTACAGGATGCCTGGCAATCATCATCTCGACGACCACGACATCATTGTTTACATTTTGGTTCCCGGATCCCTCCTCCCTCATAAAGGGGAGTACATTTTCCAACCTCTCCCCCTCTCGAGTCCTCTTAGAGGCGCGCTCAATTCCCTAACATATCATATCCACAGGCTTCTCGGTGGATCGGTTGTCGACTGTAGGGACAGGAAGAAGAGCAGCAAGTGCTTGAGGTTCTGCTGGAGACTTGCCCCCCACGAATTTTTTGAGGTAGCCTCTCCTTATCATATCTTCAATTTCTCTCTTGAGGTGATGGTATTCCTCAATATCATGGCTGTGGTCATGGTGGAACTGGCAGTACTTTATCTTGTCATGATCGTTGGATGGCCTCAGTGGGGGAGGGCGGCGCAAGTAATGCTCGCCCTCAATCTTCATGAGGATCTTTGACCTCGAGGTGAGGAGAGGTGTGTATCTTTCTTCTGGGATGGGGCCACTCTTCGGCTTCAACCCTGGTCAGAAATTCAGGGTCAGTCCGGACTTCCGCGCCCTGGACGTCTCCCCTGGAGGTTGCCTCTTCAGGGACTTTCCATCAAATTCCCTCCTCGTACGGTCTGCCTCCTCAGCACGGATGTACTTATGAACGTGAAAGAAGAGGTCAGAGTACATCTTCGATGGCTTTTTATCCAGGGAGTAGGTCAGACGGGAGGTCCTGAGCCCTCTCTTCAGTACCAACATGGTGACTAGTTCATCCAAGTTGTAGATCTCCAGCATGGCAACCTTGAAGCAAGTCACATAGTCCTATAAGGATTCGTGGTACTGCTGCCTGATGGAGAAAAGACTGTCCACTTTTCATGGCACCTTCCGGCAGGTGTCAAAATGAGCCATGAACCTCCTTCTAGCTGTGCGAAGGAGTTGATGCTTTTGGGCTCAAGTCGGGTAAACCAAACCCGAGCAGCCTTTCAAAAAGTGGCTGGGAAGGCGATGTAGAAGAGGGTGTCGATCGCCCCTTGGACTATTATGAGAGCCTTGTAGCTCTCCAGGTGGTCCAGAGAGTCGGTGGTCCCATCGTAGGGATCCACCTGTGGCATGCAGAACCGACTTGGGATCGATTTCTCTTGGATTTCTCGGGAGAAAGGAGGATGGGCATCATGGCCTACCGGCTTGCGGGAGGAGCCTTGCAAGTTTGCAAACTGGCAGGATAGTTCCACCAGCTTATGCTCCTGCTCCTCCAAGTGCTTCTCAGCCATGCACCTGATGGCCTCGTCAGTGGAGCCTTCTGCCAAGGCCTTCAGAGGAGATGAAGATGACAGTTGAGGGGATCACGATGGAGGACCTTGCCTCGACGGCCTTGGCAATGCTTAGCAGCGGCCTGCTCGGAGGCCGGAGACTAGCTCTCCCGGTCAATAGACTCGATCCACTGCCTCTTTGCCGGGGTCCAGTGGCTTCCCCAGGGATCGATCGTGGCTCGCGGTAGCGATGGCCTTCCTTAGAAGGAATGCAGGCTATCACGGGGTGCAGCGACTTGGGTCGCATGGATCCCTAGCTGTTGGTAGGTGGCCAGGGACCGATGTTGATGCTGTAACTGTCGCACCATCGCAGTCAGAAATTGCATCTACTGGGGGAGCACCGTTAACTGGACATCCACCGGAGGTGGTTGTGGTTAGGGGTGCAAATGGGTCAGGTCGGATAAGGTCATGAGTGACCCCGATCCGATTCGGTTCTTTGATCGGGTCCTAATAGTAGACCCAGACCCAATCCACTAGAAAATCGGGTCGGTTCGGGTCCACTATCAGAATTTTCAACCCAACGGATCATTCGGGTTGGATCGGGTCCATAAATAATCCATTTCTAATCTACAAAGTTTGAATCTAAATATAATCTGAATAAAATATAGATAATTATATTTTAATTATTACATAGCTAACTATTATTAACTATGAAATAGATAATAAATAATATTATTTTTAAAATAAATTAAGTTATAAAATAATTATAACTAGTTCCATACAAGTTTCAAATTATAATTTAAAGGTCCAAATAGATATAATTCTAATAGTATTAGTATGTTCAAATTGGGTCGGATCAGGTCGGGTCCAAATTCAGTAAACCCAGACCCGACCCGGAAAATGGAACGAATCTAATTTTAGGATCCAACCCGGATCCACGAGTCCATAAAAACGGGTTAGATCGGGTCTAAATGGATTGGATCGGGTCGGGTCATGGGTCAACCCGACCCATTTGCAGCCTTAGATGCGGTGGAGCAGGGGGCTCCCTTTCTAGACTGTGCGGGCCCCCATGAGAAGGGGGTCCCCCGCACGGCTGGTGGAGACCTCCCGCATGCGTGTCATCACCATGCTTCGGGTGGAGTTGCACGTGAGGGGATTGGCCTGAATCAAACTGTGTCCTGCACCTCTACCTAGTACTCCAATCTGTTGTCGCCTACGCCGTCATGGCCTGTAGCTTGGAGATGGTGCTGGCTGCCGACCATGTCATCCGAAACCCAATCCATGCACCCAGACCTGCAAAAAAGAGGAGACCCGGGCCAGGGATTCCGGCGGGGGCACTCCGACAATCAAGTCAGTGGCGATCTAGGAAAACAGATCCTCTCCTGTGGATCCCTTGGTTGAACTCCACGCTAGGAGGAGGAAATTTTGCTTTGGAAAGAAAGAGTAGGGTGAGAGAGGCAGCGGTGGAGGAAAGCTTGAGCTATGGTGGCTGTGTCCATCGAGACTTTTCCAGTGAGTCTCCGATAGGCCCAGAGCGCTCTGCCTCTCGGTTGCTTTCCCCTTTGCTTGCCCTTGTTTTCTCTTACCTTCTTCGAAGATCTTTGGAAGTTCCTTTTAGGCCATGGATCCCTCCAGCCACCTACCTCGGGTTCCTCCCTCTCTATAGGTGCCGAAAGGTCAACGTTCAGTAACTCTCCGTGCCATGCACCCGGGTGTCTTTCTCCATCCATGATAGGAAGTTATGTCGCAGGCTCTGACCTTCCAGTCGGTCACTCTACTTCGAGAAATTTGGCAGGGCCTCAATCTGGGAGCAGTGTCCCCTGGTTTGAATTTTCTAGTATGATTTCCTCTTTTAGGTAGTACAAACGGTCGACTGGGAAGAGCAGTGCCTTGGCCGGGGTGCCCTTTCCTATCTTGTGCAAATAGTAGCAGGAGTATTCATGGCATCCTAGGGGGTGCCCTTCCGTGGTCCTTGGGTGGTGCATCGCTGCCCAAGGGAGGTGGTGGCGTCCTCTTTCTCCTGCTTCTGAATCTCCCGAAGCACTGTGGGCTTTGGCCACGAGGATGGCCTCCAGCTGTTAGTCCTCTCGTCCGAAGAGAGCTTGGTCCGGAGAGAAAGAGCTCGACTTCAGCCTCGAGGGAGCCGCCCGACGAAGGAGCTCAAAGAGCAGGAGCTCGACTCCGACCAGGGCGGGCTCAACCTCGGGGGAGCCGCCTAGCGAAGGAGCTCGAGAAGCGGGAGCTCGACTCCGACCAGGGTAGGCTCAACCTCGAGGGAGCCGCCCGACAAAAGAGCTCGAGGAGCGAGAGCTTGACTCCGACCAAGGCAGGCTCGACCTCGAGGGAGTCGCCCGGCAAAGGAGCTTGACTTCGGCCAAGGCGGGCTCGATCTCGAGGGAGCCGCCCGATGAAGGAGCCCGAAGAGAGGGTCTGACGTGGCAGCTTCTATCAACATGATATCCAGCTGGATCCGACAAGAACTCCATATCAACGATCTTGCCACATCACTTACAACTTCAAATCTTGCTTGAACTAACCTAACTTGACCTGGCCAAATTTGTGTTCACATCTAAAATTTTAGACTATGTCAGCTTACCTTATCCTCATAAGGTCCAGGTTAAAATTCTTTTAGAAAAACTAATATATATTCAAAAATAATTATTATTCTAATTAAGAAAAGAAAAATAACACTACTTTAGGAAAAAAATTCTGGTACATCCCTCCTGTATCATGTTGCATGAAAACCATGGATATGTGCAATTGAACTCTCCAATTCTTCAATGAGATTAATTATCTATGCTTGGTATATGTAATCCTAGTTCATAAACCCAATAGATACCATCAATTAATCAAATAGTTATCTAGATTCCTATAGAGTCAGCAAATCTTTGACATGTACTCTTATCCTCTTCCTTGTATTGCTCATATTTCTCGAAACTAGATTGTTATCCAAATTTTCAAATTTTACAAGTAGTTATTTCTTTATATAGTTGGCAACGCCCGAGAATGAATGTCAACATGAATGCCAAACCAAATACCTACTCTCATAATCAATCACATTTTTTAAATGATATATAAATTATAACTAATTTTGCACCCACAATAGTTGTCATTTAGGTGACTTGATATCCAAACTATGATTTTTTTTGCTTTTAAAATAACTCAAATAGCCTGGCAATCTTTATAAAAAATTACTTACAAAGAAAATGCGTTTAGGTGACTGTAATGTAAACTTGAAAGTTCATCAGGCCCTTAGTTGCTAGGTTGGCAACTCTATGGTTAATTAGCCCATGGTGTTTGGCTACAAATCCCATGATTTGCACCAATATCATCTTTCCACATTTGGAGAATTATAGATGTGCACATGGTAGGAGACCCATAACGTTGCCCTGCATATGATATAACAACAGTTTGGCATTGGCTATGAAGACCCTTGGGTTATGAGTGCATGAACTATAGAATATATTTAAGTTGAGCAATCTTAGAGAGCGCCTGTCTGGGTGGTGCAGTTGGTTATCACGCTAGTCTCACACACTTGAGGTCCCCAGTTCGAACCTGGGCTCAGACATTAATATTTCATTATTTTTAATTTCCTGGGACTTTTTGATGATGCTGGGTATAGTGCATGACAGAAGATAATAGATGGTCGAAACTGGAATTTTTAATTAAGTTTTTTAGAAATTAAGCCATGGATTTTTTTTTTTTTCATGGAACAGATGAATGATTCCATGTAATTAATATCTGGGGTAGTTGTTCTTTTGTTTGCTTGCTAGAACCATAACATGAAACATATCCGATCTATCTTTTAAGTTTATCCATTCAAGATCTCTGCGTATCATGTAAAAGTATTCAGTTAATAAAGCTAGACGTCCTAAAAAAAAATTTTTTTTTTTTATAAAACGATGTATTCATTAAAAGAAGTAAGAATGAATACAACCAAGATAATCAGAATAATATTCCTAAACTGTACAAGGGCATTCCGCCAGTCAGACCAGACAAACGAATCGAAATGTTGAGCAACATAAGAGGCAATCCAATCCGCAGCAGTTTTTGCCTCTATAAATATGCCGAATCACAATAGAAGCACATCCATGTAAAAAGAAAATCAATATTCCAAATAATAGGATGTGCCGAAAAAGCTCTCAACGACTATCGAATCCACGAAACCACCGTCAGGGAATCGCTCTTTATGATCAGACGGTCCAGGTGAAGGATCCGACAGGCATACTTGATACCAGCCCAGGCTGCATACAACTCCACCCCAAGGACAGAAGGGTCAAGAAGAGGAGAACCACCCGTATCCAGAAAACCTAGCCGAGAGTCCCGGATGATGAAAGCAACACCCCTCAATCTATGCCGAAGACTCCCATCAAAATTGATTGTGAAATAACGCGGAGGAGGGGGTTCCTAAAAGATAAAAACCTGACGGGATGCTCGCTGAGTGGAAGGGGAACCCCAGGTCTCCGAATACCTCCCAGTCAATCTCTGATACTCTTCGGCAGAGGCCCTATCTCTCTCAACAAAGGTCCTGAGAGAGCATCTGACTGAGCTAAAGCAAGCTCATTTCTAGAGAGTCATATATGATAAGCAATATAAGCAAGGAGGGTAGCAGAGGGAAAAATAGTAGCAAATCCGATAAGGCAAAAGAAAATATCCTCTCTATCAACAACCTGAGAGAAGAGGTCCTCGAGGCCCGTCGTCTGCCACACCAGCCAAGCCCGACTACAAAAAAACAGAGCATGAGCCTGAGTCTCACTGTCAGTTCCACAAATAGGGTACCCTGGGGGTAAATGAAAACCTCTAGCCGCCAAGAAATAAGTAGTGGGAAGACGGTGCCAGGCAAGCTTCTAGAGAAAGAAGGAAACCCTAGGGTGAACTAGGATAGACCAGATCCAACCCAAGGAGGAAGATGTAAAAGACTCCGGAGCAAAAATGGACATCAAATCAGACATCGATGCACGAGGGGAGGAAGAGTGCCTCCAAACCCTGACATCCGAGCCAGAAAAGATGGGCAAGATAATAGATAACACTCGGTGACCTAGAATATCCCCAAAAATCGAAACAACTATATCCTGATCCCATTGAGACTGCCTTGGAACCACAAGATCAGTGATCAAGATCGTATCCGACATCTCAACCAAGATGAAAGTAGGCCATCTGATTAAAGGAAGATCATATATCCAAGGGTCCATCATGAATCTAACAGATCGACCATCCCCAACTATCCAAGATAGATAGAGAATAATCAGTGGAGCCCTAGCCAACATCTCCCTCCAAATGGCAGAACAGTACCTGGGAGGATGCTGAGCGCCCTCAAGAAGAGCAGGGTAGTCACCATAGTGGGCCCTCATCATAGAAGACCACATACTATCCGGGCATAGAAAATATCTGGCAACATACCTCCCAAGTAATGCCTCTCTTCTACTAACCAGAGAGTGGATCCCCAATCCACCATGCCGAGTCATTGACAAGCAGTCTGCCACCTGATCAAATGGATCCTCCGACAGGTCGGAGCGGAATCCCATAGGAAAGCCCAAATTATCTACTCCAATCTAAAAATAACGGTCTTTGGGATGACAGTATTAGATAGGAGAAAAATTGGAAACGAAGTGAGAACTGAGTGAATAAGAGTTATTCAGCCCATAGAAGAGAGAGATCTGTCCTGCCATCCATCAATCCTCTCCCGAACCGCCAGAACCATCGGGGTACAATCTACCATGGAAAGTCTACATCCCAAAATTGGCACACCCAAATAGCTCAGAGGATCCTGGCATTCTGCAATACCAAGAATATCCAAAATCCTATGACGGAGTCGAGCAGCGATCTTTGGACTAAAGTAATAGCAAATTTATAGAAATTAACTCGCTATCCAGAAGCCAAACAATAGTCCTTCATAACTCTCCGAAATCCCTGAGCACAAACGATCAAAGCCCTACCCAAGATCAAACAATCATCTGCAAACAAAAGATACAAGATCGAAGGAGCACCTGGAGCGGTACCGAATCCCGCACCACTGCTCGCAACGCTCTCGAAAGGAAGTTAGCACAAATAATGAAAAGGAATGGAGAAAGAGGATAACCTTGACGGAGGCCAACAGTGGAATTGAAGTACTCTGTAGGGGATCCATTAACCAGAAAAGATAAGGAAGGTCTGATGATACAAGACAAAATTCTGGAAATCCAAGCTTGATGAAAACCAAAGTCCAGTAGAGCCTTGAGAAGAAAGTCCCAGTTAACTCTGTCATAGGCTCTCTCCATGTCAAGCTTGATAGCTATCAAACTGTGGCGAGTAGGAGCATAGTAGAGATCCGACATGAACTCATGAGCAATGAGTACATTATCAGAGATACACCAGGCACCGACAAAAGCTCCATGCTCCGGGCATATCAATTGCAGAAGAATGAGCTTCATCTTATTGGCCAATAATTTAGCACAGACTTTGTAGAGGGTGTTACATAAACTAATCGATCTATAGTGACTAGGTTCTGAAGCATAAGGATACTTGGAAATAAGAGCAATAAAGATCTGCTTCCACGAATTGGGCATAGTACATGAAACAAAAAATAATTGCACAACTGTAACAAAATTAGTACGAAGAATACCCCAATATCTCCGGAAAAAGAAAGGAGGATAGCTATTAGGGCCAGGGGCTTTGTCCTCCCCCAGATATCAGAGGATAGATCAAACCTCCTCCTCTAAGACCGGAGCCAGAAGAAGCGAATTATGAAATGGAGAGACAGTCACCGACAGGGGATGAGAAGAGAGAGAAGGAACAATAGAGCTGGAGAACATCCATATGGATTTAAAGAACATCAAGATCTCCCTTCTAATAGCTCCCTCCTCCAACCACTGACTATCAGAAGAACGCAAAGCACAGATAGTGTTTTTGTGTCTTCGGATGATGGTGGCCTTGTAAAAGAAGCGAATGTTCCTGTTCCCCTCCTACAATCACTAGATTTTGGATTTTTGTCTCCAGATAACCTCTTGATGATGACAAAGAGAATGATGCAAAGAAAGGTGAGAGCGAAGGATGTCTATGTCAATCGGGCATAAACACCCCATCCTGTCCTCCTTATCTTGCAAATAAAGAATAGTGCTTACCACAGACTTCGATTTAGTCATCACATTTTCTACCTCAACCCTGTTCCACCAGAGTAAGAGCCTCCTGAGAAGCTCCAGTCTCCTAGAGATACAGTAAGAAGCATCACCCCGAACAGGAATCTTTCACTCCTCTCTGACAATATCTCTGGATTCGGGTAAGAAAACCAAAACTTTTCAAATCTGAAAGGAGTAGACCCCCGGGTATAAACATCTATAGATAGAAGAAGAGGGCAATGATCCGAGATAATACGGCTGAGATGGCGTTCCATGTGAACCAAATACAAGGAGAGCAAGGAGTGGCATAAAATCTATCCAGTCTCTCCCAGACTCTAGCTGCGCCGGACCGGTTATTACACCAAGTATAGCGACGTTCAACGAACTCCATATCCACCAATCCTGTTTGCTGAATGAAATTGGCAAATTCTATAGAGGCAGCATCTTCCATAAAAGGTCTCCACCTCTTTTATCCTCAGCCTGATCGACTACATTAAAATCTCCAGCAATCATAGTAGGAACTCCCTGGTCAATAAAGATTGATGCCTCCTCCCAGACCACCCTCCTCTCCCTATACAACGTACTAGCATAACCGCCGCATAAGATCCAAGAAGGCCGATTCGATTCAGAGATAACGATAACCATCATTTGGAAAGAACAATGGAATACATTAACTCTGGCGGCCCCCATATCCTAAGTAACAATAATATCACCCGCTAGACCCTGAGAGTCAATAGCATAAAAGCCCCACTCCCGGGAAAAACAGTGCCGAACACGTTCAAGACTGGGCCCAGAAAGCCTAGTCTCCAAAAGAACGCACATCTATGGATGACATAACTGAAAGAATTTTCCAAAAATAGATAGAAAGGAGGGTTTCCCCGTCCCCGAACATTTCATACTAAAATTTTAGTTACAAAACTTAAGTAGATTTGAAAGCTCCAGACCCCTGTCCCGCAACATCTCCAAACACAACAGACTTAGGGGTCACCATCCCAGGTGTGGCAGACCCATGAACAACCCCCTTGACTGGTACAACACACTGGTGGGACCCCCCAGAAGACACCCCTACAAATGCCAAGGTAGTCTTTAGTTTATCATGAATTACATCATGGCTCTGTTACTGACCTACAGAGCCGAAGATGGTGTTTCCAACCATGGAAGAAGTATTCTGCACACCATCCCGACCACCAAGGGAACCCACCCTGGAGTCGTCAGCACCACCAACCCCTAGATTCCTTTTTACACTACTGGATCTCCCTGAAGACCCTCCACTCCTAGAATCCTCCATTCCCCCCACAACCTTGGAGACCCAGCCATCAGACAGAGTCCTCCCCAAACTAGCAAAAGACCCTGCCAACCCTGAGCCCCCCACCCCACCAGAACCCCATTTCCCAGATTGAACCCTCCCAGGGGACCCAACCTCCCCGGCAACACCTAAGAGCCGAGGAGCCGAAGCCGACACAAGCAAACCCTTCTCCCTTGAGTCCCCAGCCTTCACCCTGAACCTTCAGCTCCCCTAAACAACCAGCTTTCAGGACACCCACCCGGACCCTTCCAAGCAATCCCAAAGTCAGTAGAAGAAGAAACCCCTGCTTTCCCCAAAGCACCGGAAGAGTCAAGAGAAGGGATGAGTACATACTCTAGAGCTAAGTTTCCCACAAGATTAGGCTTCCCTCCCCATTCAACAGACATACAAGGATTCAAAGAGTTGACCTGGTCCGGCGAGGCAGAGACGGACTTCAGTGATGGAGGAGCAGATGATTTGGGAGGACTCTGGCCATGCTTCAACGAAACAGTTCCATACTCCAACATCAGTCGGTCCCTCGGACCCACCTCTGCTGGGATCAACTCCATGCAGTCAGCTAAGGGATCAAAGATCCCTCCTGCACCCTGCGGCCCGCTACCACCATCCGACATCACTGATTGCCCGGCTTCGGGAGAGCGACGACGCGCAACCTTTGTTGGCTTCTACCAACCGTCGAAGTCGGGCGGCGAGTTGGGGGAGATGGAGAACGGCGTAGAGGAAGATCGAGGCAGGGATGAAGAGGGGGGATCAGAGGAAGACCCAAGGTCCTTAACCTTGACAGAATCCCAACCAACCTTCAAGAAAGCTTCAGGCGGTCGAGGCTAACGGATCCTCGAGGTCACCTACCATGGTCCAAATCTCAACAGTCCCCCACACGCTGCCAAGGACCCATCCATACCCATAGAGCCCTGCTACTGACCACCCTTCTCCCCTGCATCTGCCACAAGGTTCTCCAGCCCAAAAATAGGGTTAGCAGTAGACCCTTGTTGAACTTCGCTCAAGAAACAGCATCCTTCAACAGTGTGCCCAATCCTTCCACATTGGAAACACACCAGGGGCAAGTTCTCGTATACAAACTGTTGCCAAAATACTTTACTCTGCCCCTGAATCAGGACACTGGGCTGCAAAGGCTTGGCCGCATCCAGCTACACTCTAACTCTTGCGTAGCCCGTCTTCTTCATTTGATCAGTAAAGTTGTCGATCGAGAGAGGAATACTTGCTTCACCGGCCACCGCCATGATCGCCGATGGCACCTAGTACTCGAGGGGTAGCTCCGGGAGGCGCATCCAAACTACAGTCTTGAAGATTGATTTGCGACTCGGAATGAAGTCGGACTCCCAGCTATCTAGAGCCATCAACTGCCCTCCGATGAACCACGGCCCTCCCTCCTTCACCCTCGCACAGTCCCCCGCCGAGCTCAAGTGCAAGACGATGTGATCTTCACCAACCGGGAACACCTCGGGATCGTTATCCAGCTTAAGCCTTGTCCATGCTTCCTTGGACACCCCTACCAGCGAAACCCAACGACCCAGACTCCGGAAAATCACCGCGACTCCCTCCCACCGCCGATGGGAGTCTTCGAGCACCGATCCCAGCAATTCAAGCACCTTGGAAAAGCACCGTTGAAGTTGATCAATCTCGGCTTTGGAAATCTTGTGGGAAGACCAAGCCGGCGCTCGAGAAGACCCCTGTACCACCCTTGCCTAGGATCGTTCCCCATCTCCCTATCCGTCGGAGTCAGTACCGACGGTATTATGCTGATTCTTCCCTTTCGCTATTCGGATGGAGAAAGCTCAAAAAAATCCAGCAAAACCCCGATGAAGACGAAGGCACACTTCCCAAGCCACTGAACTGACCCAACCGCCCTCAGCGTTCCCATCCTCGCTCCCTAAAAAAGAGCTTATCAGGAGTATATGGCGAGAGCTTGGACCGGTGCCCAACACCCCTTCCACCTGAGCATGCTTAGCAGCAAAAGGCACTAGTCCCCTCTTATTCCATCCTTCATGTCAACATCATGTCGTGCTTAAGAGATGCACATGGTAGAGCGTTGCGCCGTGTGTTTAAATGGCCTCTCTACTTCTGACATAGTTTAATATGCATTACCATAACCGTTAATCGTTTGCAAGGGTATAGCATTAAGAGCTCTAACCAGCTTCTCATTTCTCAGAACCAGTGGAAACCTGAAACTTTAAGGCCTCATTTCACTACAGTGTGACGGTTGATAAAAAAGGTAGCGTTAATGAGACTCTCAACGTTGTAGGATCTAGAAAGAGTTAGAATACACATAACCTTATCCAAATATGCAGACATTATTTCTATATTTTCGCCCCGTGACCTTTAGATCACAATGAATCAACCTTGTCATCATGCCAAGGCTCACCGTCTAATGCAATAATTTATCATATTGGCTATTCCAGCTTGGGTTTGGTTGTACCTTTTGCATGAAAAATAAATGATTTCCCTTTTTCTTCCATGACATCATAGCCAATTGGAAAAAAATAAAAAATGAAATGCTTTGAAATTATGCAAGGCAGGATCATCATTCTTCACTGCAAAAGATACAAAGTCACTGTGGGTATAAATTCAATTCTCCTTTTCTGGGCAGACGCTTGCTAATGGTTTCGCATACCAACCAGTTAAGGTACCTTCACTCTTACCAGGTTACCCGAAGATACCAGATTCTGGACGTCAGAATCGATAAACCGGAGCAGCACCGAATACAAAATGGTGATTATACCAAGGAATTGTCCTCCAGAGAAAATTATCCAGATCAGCTTAGGACTCTGCCTTTACATGGCCCAATCAGCATGAGTGAAGTTAATTGCCATTACCCTCATCACTGTACAAGAAGAAATGAGCCCTCTCCCCAGCAAAAATTAATTTGTTGGATAAAGTCGGGAGCTATACATTCTGTACAATAAAACTACCAAGGAAAAGTCCTGTGGAGTCGGAAAATCTGGATAGAGGTTAGTTATGTACATCAAAGTGACATAGTAACAGTGGTATTGTGAAAGAGCAGCTGGTGCCTTGCTATTTCTTTTTAGCATCTATGAACATGGCCCGCATCCAATGTTCAACATCTTCAACCTGTGATGGTGGAGGAGGAAGGGGAGGGTGCTCCACTATATCCCAACCTTCCACAAGGCTTTCAGACCTTCCTAACTCAGTCATCTCAGCCGAGTAAAGAAAACTAGCAGCAGAGTTTGACAGGTGGTTCTCTCGAGAATTTGGCTGATTGACACGGTAAATTCATTAAACATAAGATAATGCAGACATCAAAGGGGCAAACTAAACATTATATAGCTATGGCTCACCATGATTGTTGTGTGTGTACTCTCCACCAAACTACTTGATGAAACCCCTGAATTTACATTCCATACTGATCTGTTTA
The DNA here is from genome assembly GCA_021397845.1 of Areca catechu. Taxonomy (NCBI): domain Eukaryota; kingdom Viridiplantae; phylum Streptophyta; class Magnoliopsida; order Arecales; family Arecaceae; genus Areca; species Areca catechu. The sequence continues at coordinate 153,982,659 of CM038043.1, forward strand.
GCTGCTGGGCTTGCTTATCAGATCTGTAAATCAGAAAGGAGAAACATTATCACTAAATGTAGCATTGATTCCTGAAAATAATGAATATTAATAAGAAACTATGACAAGATGGGGCTGTTTTATGCCCAGATGAAGTAATCATAATTTTTAACTTTTACAGTAGTTGTTCAAGTTCTTTTACATATGATGTCTTAGCATCCTCTATATTCAGTTTTCCTTGTCAAATACATGATGGGAGTAGTATTGTCAGATGAAGCATTCAGTTTTCCTTGCATGCATGCATGAATGCATGTAGATAATATAGATTCTTTTTTTTTTCCTCTGAAGGAAGATTCTAATTGCAGAGAATATGGAATTTCCACGATGACCGTAAAACCTTCCGAAAACAACTGAATACACAGATGCACACAAGTATTTTGCACGTGCCATGCATGTGCCTTTCAAAGGTGAGAGAGAGAGAGAGAGAAAAGAAAAGAGGATCAAATTCAAGGGTGGGGACTCCCACACTTCCACCATGTAGAGGCTTCACTTTTGTAGAATCCAGCTCCTTTACAAGCACTGGACAATGAGGCCCAAAATCCAGTATTTGCATCCTAGCTATCACCTTAAAAAAAGAAAAAGGAAAAAAGCAATGCTGAACTAACATCAACACTCACAAACCACCATGAAAAATCAGAGTTCAACAACTACACTTTTGCTTATAAGGGTGCCCATCACCCAGGCATACTAGTCTTCAGCTCTTAACAGGCAATAACCCTGAATTTTCATAGTTGTTTGCGAGGGATGATGTCAGCTTAGCATTTTTCAGTAAGAAACCACCTTTCACTTCTTTCTCGTAAAAATATCTTATAATAGATCAATGTTCAAGTTGTTAATTGTGGTAACAGCATAAATGAGGACAAGATGGTTCAATCAAACTACTATTGAAATTTCAAGATTTGCTAAAGATGTTCTTGTGAAAGGTTATGTAAACACCTTTCACTTCTAATTTCTTTCTTATAAAAACATCTTATAATAGATTAACGTTCAAGTTGTTAATTATGGTAGCAGATTAAATGGGGTAAGGATGGTTCACTCAAAATATTATCGAAATTTCAAGAATTGCTAAAGAGTGTATCTATTAGAAGCAGGACCGGATTTTATTGCCCTGTATTTTCAATTGAATTTTTGATAAAACTTTTCACAAGAACATCTTTCTCAGAGCAACCAACATCCTTCTTACAATTAAGCACACAATATTTTAGACATGCCTCTAAACTATTAATCCAACTAGGTGACCACTCCCAAGTAAATATTTGTCAATGTGCCATATCATAAAACAATGGCAAGGCAAGTTTATCAATAAGTTCCAAAGGAATCAACAAATCAGGGGCTTACAGTTAAAATAGAAAGTTTACATACTTTAAATATGTAATGAAAAGCTATACTGACTAGAATAGGTATAACAGTTGACTGAAAATTAAAATGATAATCTGGAAACAATAAGTGCAAAAGTTCATCTAGAAAAAGATGCCTGAGGTTGTACCTTGAGCATGCCATCTTCAATGAGAAAACAGATCGAAGTTCTTTTGAAGAAGATAAAGTGGCTAACAATTTTGCAAATGCTTCAAAAGTGGAAGTTTCAGAAGGTACATCCAAGCATAAGGAATTATAGCAATAAGCTGTAATGCATGCCACACTTTTTTTGAGTAGTGATATCCCTTTCTGCAGGTCCTTGTGAGTTTCGACAGAATGTGGAGAAGCAGAAGAATAATTAAAGCTCCCACTTCTAGAAGTATCTAAATAGGGCCTTCCTTCTGACTCCACGGAAGCAACACCAAAATTGCTGGAGCTTCTGTCAGACCATGAATTTTCGTCACCAGAGGAGCAGAAGTTCTGCCTTGGAATAAAAAGTGGATACTCCTTGCTGCACAAGAGGCTTATAATCATCATGCAATGTAAACCATGAGTTTTAATTTCTTTTTAAAAAATATCCTTTCCCAATATAGCACCTTTGTGAAGATGGACGTGCATCCCAATATGAATCTCGCTGCCATATGCGTGAGCAAGATCCCTGAAGTAAAAGAGCAACAACAAGAGTGAAAATATCAGAACAAAACAGTAGGAAAAGCAGTTGACATGAAGCACATGGTGGAAACATAGGGCAGTAGTAAGGTAACCAAATGTAATACATTCCAGAAGTAAGATGCAATGCTCTTGTGGGACAAGTAGTACAGGTATAATAAGCATGGATTTCTGCCATTTATCTCATATATTTGTACACATATGTATCAACACATGTACATGCATTTGTAAATCATGCATGCATACGTAAATGGAAAGTTTGTTTTCTCATACAATTTCCTACAAGTATGTGAATGATTATTAGGGGATGTTTGGTTGGGGGATTAGGAGCCTGGAATGGAAATGGAAATAGATAACTCCCATTCCAACCATTTGGTTGAGGGGAGTCCCATTCCTATTTTGATTACAGGGAAGAATGGGAATGGTCCAATCTCCACAAAATTCAATCCTCACTCTCCTATAAGGATTCAATTCTCTAGTTAGATAAGGATTCCGATTTCGATTACAGTAATTCTGGTCATGAACCAAACGCTTCGAAAGATATGGCCATTCCAATTTCCATTCCAATTCCGATTCCGATCGCAAACCAAACACACCCTTAGGGTACTGATGCCTAGTCTATGAAACAAAAGCTCTAGCTTATGGTAATTCTTATGCAACTCATCCATCATGGCTTACCGCAAAACCACAATTATGAAGGGCTGGAGCAGCCAAGGTTGGGACAACAAGATTTAAAACTTGGACCATGTACCTGTCATACAACCAGAGACAAGAATTTTACAGTTAATTGTATAAAAAAATCTGAATGATGCATCAGCACTTGTTCTACCAAATACCATTATTTAAAAGAAGCGAATCTCAAACATGGAGGGAACTGGAAAAAAAAATAATGGTGAATCTGAATTTCAAGATCCAATGTCATGAATCTCATTCAGACAAAGTTTCTCAAAAGTATAGACACATTGTAGACCTCAATGCATCATTGTCTGGGAAATTAGCAAGCTCAAAAATTGAGGCACCCAAAAATACGAGTCCTTAAGAAGAATTCACCCCAGAGAGGCAGCAAGCTCTTCAGATGGAACTGAATGCGGATCAAGTCCTCTAGGTAACCGTGCATTGCATATTTGATCATATGGACCACTGGACCCATCCTTTCTTTCACCATCTAGATTGACCTGGGAAATCAACAACAAAAGCATTATCTGAAGCTACACAAGAACATCATACAAATTATTTAATAAAAATCTTAGCGGATCAAACAAACGTCTATTAAAAAACTATGAGGCAGAAAATGACTAAGCTCATCAAAGTTTACATGCATTCCCTGATGTAGGACAATCAAGAGAAGAGACCTTGTTAGGGTTTAGGACAGGGACACGTCTGTTGCTGAAATTTCAGGTTAAGACCTGAGTTTTCAATGAACTGAGCTGAAAGAGTAATGTTCTTGAAGAAAACAGATAATGCATGAGTATAATCTAATCTACAGTTTAGGATTCTAGTACTAAAATTGGATTTTAAGGGTTTCTGCAATCAAACAATTGAAATCAAATGCTTGCTAGAATTTCCTGGAAAAAAAAAAATCTGAGATGCATGTCATAAGAATGATCTATGGGAAATAAAATGGTGTTTTTGAAAAGGGCAGATTAAAAGTAGAAAAAAACAAAAAGAAAAGAAGGAAAAAAGACTAAAAGGACGAAGGGTAACACTAGACTCACTCAAAGACCCAGGGATCACACCTAGAGTTTGTATTTGTCGCACCTCTATTGCGGAATCACACTACAAGATAAAAAACCAAAGGATCATCCCCTTCTTCATTACTTAATCATCCAACTCTGTTATATAAAACATTAAGACCCCTATTTAGCAAAATAAAACTTAATAAGATTTTTTTTAACTCCTAAAATAAGGCTGCAACTTGGGTGTCTTGGGTAGGATTAAGGGCAACCACCAACCATAAACCAACACCACCTCTATATCCTCCAACCCTAAACCAGCCCAACCTAGGCTCGGATTTGGATTTCTCTAAGCCAATCCAACACAACCCCATTTCAAGCAAAATTCATGTTGGATCAGGCTAGGCAGGTCAAGTTGAGTTGTGCCATGTTAATTAGATAAGACCCGACTGAATAGGAACTCTAAGATAAAAGTTGGGGATGGTTTTGCTAGATTAATATTTGTTGGATCAAGGCCCCAACCATTCATCAATTTTATTGGTACATTAACATAATTTAACAAGATCAACGGTATGACAATAAAAATATATAAATAATCTATATAAAACAAAAATATGGTTTTTCTATTCATTTATATATTGGATTGGGTTAGAATGGATTGCCGGGTCAGGTTCAAGTTGGGTTGGAGGTCAACCCTGACACCACCCTACATGAGATCGGGTTGGAATATTTGTGCCCAGCCCAATACAATTTTATAAAACCTTAACCAAATATTACCCAATGAAGAGGTTGGGAAAGTGGATTTGGGTTGAACTCAATCCAAGTGGAACCCCTACACTAAAACATCCTCCTAACATGTGGTTACCAACCTACAATTATAGCTACCATAGCATGAACAATACTACAGGAATAGTTCATGACCAAAAAATAGACCTATCATGATGTTTAGTAATATCTAACATAACTTAGCCCTTGCTTCAGAATAACCCACCAATAACTAAAAAAACAAAAACTACAAAAAATTGACTACTAAAATTAAGTCTTGAGAAATCATGTCTTTCTACCCTTCCATCATGCCATGATTTTGGATCTCCACCATTCACTTCTACCAAGCAAGAACTCATCTCCAGTATATTACAACAAAGATGAAACTACACTGATTGATTCTTAACTGGTGATGGATACTCTCTAGTATTTCTAAAACCCTCTTCTAGGTTTGAACAGCATATGACTGGCAATCTTTTTGACTTGCTGCTGGAACAAATTATACATGTCAAATCAATTGAAGACAATTGTTTGTTGGAAGATTTCCCATCAAAAGAAAAACTTCAACAACCTCCTTGAAAACTGTACCTGTAAACAATTCTTTAGAAGCAACATTAAAAACTTGATTATCCACATAATTATCATAGAACACTTCTTGAATGACAGCTTCCTCAAGCCATAATGGATATGGTGTAGGGCTGGAACTGGGCCGGGCCACACCGCTACCCAAGCCCGACCCGAAAAAAAAAAATTTTGGGCTTTAGGCCAGGCTTAGGCCCGAAATTTTTTAAAACATCAGGCCTGAGCCCGAGCCCGATTGGGCTAGCTTGAACAAAAGCCCAAATGACCCAAAAAAAAAAAGAGGGTGGTCTGGCCAGAGCCGCGGGAGGTGTGAGGGCGCTGGAACCGGGGGATAGATCGGAGCCGCTGAGACGGGGAGGGGGGTCGCGACGTCGCATGGGGGGTATGGGGAGTCGGGTGGGGCGCCGGGGCCAAAAGAACAAGATCGGAGCTTGAGGGGGGCCGCAGGGTCACACGAGGAGAGAGATCAGAGCCGGAGAGGGACCGCGGATTGCACGAGGGGGCCGGGCTATCGGGTGTGGGTGCTGGGGCTGGAGGAGGGAGATCGGAGCGACGGAACCGTAGGCAGGTCGTGGGGTTGCAGGAGGGGCGAGGGCATCAGGTGCGGGCATCAGGGAGGCCGTGGGGTCGCACAGCCGCACAAGGGGCAGGGTCATCAACCGTCAGGTGCAAGGGGGCATCGGCCATCGGGGCTAACCGAGGGAGGGAGATGGAAAAGAGAGAGAGAGAGAGAGATACTAAGAGAGAGAGAGAACAGAGAAAGGGAGACGAGAAAATATCTAGGAACCTTGGATCGAGCCTATTCTGGGCCGGGTTTGGGCCGGTCCGGGCCGGACCAAAGGGGTGCCCGAGGTAGGTCCGGGCCAAAGGGGTGCCCAAGTATGGCCCAAAAATGGAATGGACTCTATTATAAGGCTTGAAGCCCATCCCGATTTACTTGAAACCTGGCCCGAAGCCTATTAGGCCAGCCTGGCCCAGTTCCAGCCTTATTCTGGTGATGTGCCATCCATGGCAACCTGAAATTCATTAACAATTTTACAATCTTGAAAATACTCTTCTTTTGCTGTCTTGATTGCAGATTCATCACAAATTTCATCTGATAGTAGAATCACCTCCTTGGACCCTTGTTTCACCTCATGTTACAGTGCTCTCATTGTTGCCATTAAGCATTCAGACTGAATTTATCGGATCCTGAATTGATGTAGCCTTCTGTTATTTCTTCTGCATGCACCAGGTCAAGTCCTCATGTTGTCAGTGATGTGACACTTTATTTTACATGTCCTAGGGCAGCCAGTGCCGTGACACTCTGTATTTGCTGTACACATACAAACCATCCTAACTTGGAATTGTTGTGATTCAGTCCACTTACAATACTTCTGTGAGTCACATAGTTGAAGGCTCATAAAGAATTCAACATTGCTTCCAGTTTATTGTGCATGGAGATCAATAACTCATCACCTTGTCATAGTGTTAAAAGACCCATATCACTATGATACCACTTACAGGACCACCTACGACGAGTGCACATGGTGGGTGGGTAACCTAGGCTTTGATACCAAGATGATGCAGAACAGATCCTACAGGGAAGACTTATATGCTCTATGATGAAGCAAATGCAAAATGCCAGTTATCTAATATATATACACACACACACACACTAAATTGAAGCTCTGCTTATGCAGGGCTCTCCATTCACCATGTGGACAAATGAAATTTAATTCCACATAAATAAAATTTAGTCCAAGGAACAAAGAAGTCAAATACACAGCTTGCAATTCCATTTCACAATGTAGATAACACTACATTCTCTCATTCAAAGCAAATCATTAATGGCAGGAAGCATATCTTTCTCACCATTTCTCCAAAATAGTTAATACCATGTGATGTGGCGAGACCGCTGACGTGGATAGCTGACAGGCGCCACATTAAAGGAGACCGCCACGACGAACGCCAAGGCAACACCCCAGCCCGGACCATTTTGCCGAGCTGAGTTGAGCTGAACCCCTTCAAGGCGACGGGCCGAGCTCCGTCCTCCGCCAGGTCGCGCCCGCAAGCTTGGGACGCCCAGGCCGGAGCCGTCCTCCGCCAGGTCAGATGCCTAGGCCGGAGCCGTCCACCGCCCTCCAGAGCGAGACCCTCGAAGGCTAGTGCCCTGCGGTTGAGGTCGAGCTCAGCGCTCACCCGCCGATGTGGAGCCTCCCGAGCGCGCGCCATTTGGACCAGGTCCGTCTTTCGCCCTCCAGAGCGAGACCCTCGGAGGCTAGTGCCCTGTGGTCAAGGTCGAGCTCAGCACTCACCCGCCGATGTGGAGCCTCTCCGAGCGCGCGCCCTCTGGACCGGGTCCGTCCTCCGCCCTCCAGAGTGAGACCCTCGGAGGTTAGTGCCCTGCGGTCGAGGTCCAGCTCAGCGCTCACCCGCCGATATGGAGCCTCTCCGAGCGCGCGCCCTCTGGACCGGGCCCATACTCTCCATCAAGGTGACCGCACGAGCTCGGAGCATCCAGACCGGAGCAAGCCCTGCCATCCCAGGACACCGGCGAGCCGCCCGAGGACTACGGAGCGGCGCCTCCCATGCCGCCATGACTACCTGTCCAGCCGTACTTCCAGGAGGATGGGCCAGCCAGAAAGCACGAATCCCTAGGACGGCGATCCCCGGATCGAGGCTCTGGCAAGCTTCCCGGAATGGAGCGACAGGAGAGGATGTCGGAATGAATGGAAGTTTTCCATATTACTTGTCAGGAAAGGCGTCTCGTCTACGGCACGGAATCCTGTCGCACGCGCCTGCCAACCCAGCGAGGATCCTGAGACAAGCTCCAAACGACCAATTTTCAACTACAAAGAACAGTCGACACCCCTAAAAAGGGAGGTAACAACAACAATCCATAACCAACACAAGCACAAGCTCGACCAAGACGAAGGGCCACCACCAAAATCACAGCTAGGAAAACGAGGGAAACAAGGAGAAGCGGAGGAGCAGGGAACCCCTCTGTCCCCGCTATCAGTCTCCCCCTGCTACGTTTTCGCCTCCACACATCTTTCACTCCTAGTACGGAGTCCATCAAAAGGGGCCCGACCAGGAGGATCTGTTCCCGTGGATCGTCACTGACTTGATCGTCGAGTGCCCCCGACGGAAACCCCGGTCCGAATTACTAACCCCTGTTTCACAGGTCCAGGAGCAGAGGATCGACAGGCAGCGAAGGGAGCGCACTCCGGCGCCGGCAGCAGCTTACGAGCCACGCCGGTCTTAGCGGCAACAGATTGGCACGCCAAGTAGGGGAGACAAACCCTCCATCTCTTCACAGACAAGCCAGGCGGAAGGATGGTGACAGCAAGGGCAAGGGAAGCTTCCACCAGTCGTGCGGGGGACTCCCCCTCTCGAGGGAACCCACACCGCCAAGAAGCGGAGCCACCCGCTCCGGTCCAGCCACCTCCACCAGAAGCCCAGCTGACTGCACTTACCCAGCAGATGCAAGTCCTTACCATGGCAGTGCGTCAGCTTCAACACCAGCACCGGTCCGTGGCTACCCACCAGCAGCCAGGGACCCCAGCGACCCACGCCACAGCTCCCCGCGACAGCCTGCGCTCCTTCCAAGGAAGGCCGTCGCAGCCACGGGCCACCACCGACAATCGAGGCAGCCATCAAGCTCCGGCGAAAAGACAACGAGCCGGCTCTGCCGACAGGGAGAGCCGCTCACCAAACCTCGGGCGGGAGGTGCCCAAACCCCACCGAGGCAAGAAAAGCAAGACCCTCTGCCATGGTGCCATGCATCCATGTCACCTTCTCCGTCTCCTTCAGTGGAGGGGTCCACTGATGAAGCCGTCAAGCGCGCAACGGAAAGGCGCCTGGAAAAACATGAACGCAAGCTAGCGTAGTTTGCCCGCCGGTTTGCCAGCATGCAGGGCTCTGCTAGTGAGCCAGTGAGCTACGACCCGTCCCCCGTTCTCCCAAGAAATCCAAGCGAAGCCGATCCCGCACCAGTTCCGGATGCCGCAGGTGGATCCTTACGATGGGACCACCGACCCCCTGGACCACCTGGAAAGCTACCGGACCATCATGAGGGTCCAAGGGGCCACCGACGCTCTTCTCTGAGTCGCTTTTCCTGCTACTCTCCGAAAGGCAGCCCAGGTGTGGTTCACCCGTTTGGAGCCGGAGAGCATCAGCTACTTCGCCCAACTAGGGCAGAAGTTCGTGGCCCACTTCGACGCTTGCAGGAAGTTGCCACGAGAGGCAGACAGCCTCTTCTCCATCCGGCAACAGGACTGCGAGCCCGTGCGGGACTACGTGGCTCGCTTTAAGGCCGCCGCGTTGGAGATCTACAATCTTAAAAAGCCAGTCGCCATGCTGGCACTGAAGCGAGGGCTCAGGACCTCCCGCCTGACCTACTCGCTGGATAAAAAGCCCCCCAAAACCTACTCCGAGCTCCTTCTCCAGGCAAAAAGTACATCCGCACCGAGGAGGCGGACCGTACGAGGCAGGAGCTCGACGGGGGACCCTTGAAGAAGTCGGCCCTGCTGAAGCGTCCGGGACCCGGAGGCCAGCACCTCAGGCTCCGAGCCCCCGGAGGGACTGGCCAAGGCTGAGAGGGACCCCTGTCCCCGAGGAGAGCTACACCCCTCTCCTCGCCCCGAGGACAAAAATCCTCATGGAGATTGAGGGCGAGGACTACCTGAGGCGCTCGCCTCCATTGAGGACCACCACCGGCCGTGACAAAACGAAGTACTGCCACTTCCACCACGACCACGTCCACGACACCGAGAAATGCCGCAACCTCAAGTGGGAGATTGAGGAACTCATCAAGAGAGGCTACCTTAAGAGGTTCGTGGGAGGCAGACCTCAAGCGGAGTCCCAGGCGCTCGTCTCTCTCCCGCCAGCTCCGGCCATCAACAACCACCCCACCGAGAAGCCAGTGGGCATGATCTCTTGGGGAGCTGCCCATGCATCCAAGAGGACCGGGGGGGCAGGGGAATCTGAGAATGTACTCCCCTTTATGAGGGAAGGGAAGACAGGGAAAAAATGTAAATAATAATGTTGTGGTCGTCAAAATGACGATCGCGAAGCACCCTGTAAAGCGCATCATGGTTGATAGTGGAAGCTCCACAGACGTGTTTTTTTATAATGCCTTCTCCAGAATGAATCTCTCCCCCGATCAGCTTAGGCCGTGCACACACCCCTTTGGTTTCACGGGCGATTCTGTGAGAGCAGAAGGAGAAATCACTCCCGGTCACTGCCGGAACCCCACCTCGACAGAGCACCGTCATGATGACCTTCACGGTTGTAAGGCTTCCTTCCGCCTACAACGTGATATTGGGTCGACCCGGGCTCAATCTACTCGATGCCGTTGTCTCCACCAAGAGGCTACTTGTACAGTTCCTAACTCCCTACGGTGTCGGGAAGATGAGAGGAACGCCCCAGCCGGTGCAGCATTGTTTCCAAACTCTCCCTGGGGCCAAGGTCTTTCAAGACGACCCCAGCACGGACGACCTCGACCAAAGGGCCCAAGACCCAGAAGAGGCCCGGTCGAGCGTCTACTTTCTTTTCCGCTCAAAGATGACCTCACAAAGACGATGCAGATCGGAGCGCAGCTACCCGAAGAAGAGAGGGCTCAACTGCTGGGATTCCTGCGGACGAATGCGGATGTGTTCGCCTGGACGGCGACGGACACAAGCCAGGTATCCCCCTGACATCATTACTCACAAATTGAGTGTCGACCCGAAGCACAAGCCAGTTCAGCAGAAGAAGAGAAGTTTTGCCCCGGAAAGACAGGCAACCATCAAAGAAGAAGTTGACAAACTCCTGGCCGCCGGTTTCGTTCGAGAGGTCCAATACCCGAGCTGGCTGGCGAATGTAGTGATGGTCAAAAAGAATAATGGCAAATGGAGGATCTGTGTAGACTACACCGACCTCAATAAAGCTTGCCCGAAGAACAGCTTCCCTCTCCCGAAGATCGACCAGCTGGAGGATGCCACCTCGGGCCGGTTGCTCTCCTTTATGGATGTGTTTTCCGGGTACAATCAAATCCGCATGCATCCAGAAGACGAGCACACCGCCTTCGTCACCGACCAAGGAACGTACTGCTACAGGATGATGCCTTTTGGCCTGAAGAATGCAGGGGCTACCTATCAGCGCCTGGTCAGCAAGGTCTTCAAGGACCAAATTGGCCGCAACATGTAAGTATATGTGGATGACATGCTCGTCATAAGCAGGCCGAGCTGGAGCCATGTAGCTGACCTCGCCGAGTCCTTTCACAACCTGCGGCAGCATTAGATGAAGCTGAACTCGACGAAGTGCGCCTTCGGGATGGCGGCAGGAAAATTCCTCGGTTTCATGGTCACCCAGAGGCGCATCGAAGCAAACCCGAAGAAGGTACAGGCCATCATCGACATGGAACACCCGACCTCCAAGAAGCAAATCCAGCGCCTGACGGGACGAGTTGCCGCCCTCAGTAGATTCATCTCGAGGTCGGCTGATCGTTGCCTGCCATTTTTCAAGGCGCTGCGCAAGATGCACGACTTCACCTGGACCGAGTGCAGGACATCCTTCGAGGAGCTGAAGAACTTCCTCGCCTCTCCTCCGCTGCTCTCCAGGCCGGAGGAGGGAGAGGAGCTCTTGCTATACCTGGCGGTGACACCGGGAGCTGTCAGCTTAGTCCTTGTCCGCACAGACAAGGACAAATCTCATAAACGGTGTACTACACCAGCAAAATCCCGCGACGCGGAGATCAGGTATACTCGCTCCGAGAAACTCATTTTTGTACTAATAATGTTTGCTAAGCGCTTCAGGCACAATTTTCAAACACACCCAATAGTGGTCGTGACGGACCAGCCGCTGAGGACTATCCTCACCCAACCCGAGACATCCGAGAGGTTGGCCAAATGGTCCCTGCTGCTCAGTGAATTCGACATCGCGTACCGACCGAGGTCTTCGCAAAAGGCCCAAGTCCTAGCCGACTTCGTGGTCGAGTGCACCGGGTTCGTCGAGGAGCCAGAGCAGACAGTAACGGAGCCCAGGCCAGGAGAAGAGCCTGGATCCTCCACGTAGATGGAGCATCCAATTCAGGCGGGAGCGGAGCGGGCCTCATCCTAACCAACTGTGATGGGGTCGTGGCGGAATGCACCCTCCGCTTCAAGTTCGCCGCAACCAATAACCAGGCGGAGTACGAGGCACTCCTCGCGGGCCTGAGAGTCTCCCGCGAGCTGGGTGTGCAGGACTTGAAAGTCTTCACCGACTCCCAACTGGTCGCCGGACAAGTTTTCGGAGAATATGAAGCGAGGGACACCCAGATGATGAAGTATCTGGAGCAGGTCCGCGCAAGCATGGCAGGCCTCCGACGCTTAAGCATCTTCCACATCCCTCGAGGAGAGAATGCGCGTGCGGATGCACTGTCCAGGCTCGCGACACTGCCAGACTCGTCTCTAGGACGCGCCTACATCGAACACCTTGAAAGTCCCAGCTACGAGAACCCGACGGAGGTACATCAAGTCGCCCCCGAGCCGAGCTGGATGGACAAGTATATCCGGTACATCACCGACGGCACCCTGCTAGAAGATCGTGTAGAAGCCACCCTCGTCAGGAAGAAAGCCTCTCGCTTCATCCTGATGGAGGGCCAACTCTACCGCCGGTCTAAATCCTACCCATTCCTGAGATGCCTCAGGCCCGCCGAGGCGACCTTCATGCTCCAAGAGATACATAAGGGCCTCTGCGGGAATCACGTGGGAGGGAGGACACTGGCTTACAAAGCTCTCCGCCAGGGATACTTTTGGGAGACGATGAGGGAAGACGCCACCAACTTCGTTAAAAGGTGCGACAAATGCCAACGCCACGCCAACATACAGCGTCAGCCGGCGGCGCCAATCTCCCAGCTCTCGGCCCCTTGGCCCTTTGCCCAGTGGGGAATGGACATCTTGGACCGTTCCCCCCAGCATCAGGGTAGCGAAAGTTCCTGCTAGTGGCGATCAACTATTTCACCAAGTGGGTCGAGGCAGAGCCGCTAGCTCGGATCGCGGAAGCCAATGTCCGCCAGTTCTTCTAGAAGTCAATTATCTGCCGCTTCGGGCTCCCTCGTTGTATCATCATCGACAACGGGCGACAGTTCGACAACCGCGAGTTTGAAGGATTCTGCACAGCACACGGCATCCAGCACCGGTTCACCTCGGTGGCTTACCCCCAAACGAACGGGGAAGCCGAGGTGACCAACCGAACCATCCTTCAAGGACTCCAGACCAGGCTGGACCAAGCTAAAGGCATGTGGGCAGAAGAACTCCCGAGCGTCTTGTGGGCCTACCACACAACGCCCAGGACGGCAACCAATGAAACGCCCTTCAGCCTCGTCTTCGGTGCCGAAGCGGTCGTCCCAGTCGAGCTCGGAGTGCCCATGTTGCGAGTACAGCAGTACGATGAAGCGCGGAATTCGACGCATCTCCTGCTCAACCTGGACCTTCTTGAAGAGACGAGGGACAAAGCCCGCCTACGGATGGCTGCCTACCGGCAAAGAGTGGCCCGATACTACAACGCCCGCGTCCGGACAAAGGCTTTCAAGCCCGGAGACCTGGTGCTACGGCGGGCAGAGGCATCCCAGCCTAGGAAGTGCAGCAAACTCTCCCCGAACTAGGAGGGCCCCTACAAAGTAGCTGAAGCCCTCTCACAAGGGGCCTACTACCTCGAAGACCTCGACGGCGTCAGGTTCCCCAGAACATGGAATGCCTGCAACTTGCGAAGATACTATCAATAATGTAAGGTTTCCCAGCAATGATAATGATAATGATAATGATTTTTTCCTCGCGCGAGTGTCTATCTGTCTTGCAGGAAAATTCCAACGACATCCTCGAGCCCAGCTCCAGGACGCTAATCCAAGACCGGAGCTCAGATCTCCGGCAAATGAGTCATGGAGCCACGCCGCTCTCAACCAACGACGTCCCCGAGCCTAGCCCGGGGATGTCAAAGAATCATCGAGCCACGTAGCTCCTAATTCAAAACATCCCCGAGCCCAGCTCCAGGACGTCAAAGAATCATCGAGCCACGTAGCTTCCATTCAAAGCGTCCCCGAGCCCAGCTCCCAGCTCCAGGACGTCAAAGAATATCGAGCCACGTAGCTCCCAATTCAAAGCATCCCCGAGCCCAGCTCCAGGACGTCAAAGAATCATCGAGCCACGTAGCTCCCAATTCAAAGCATCCCCGAGCCCAGCTCCAGGACGTCAAAGAATCATCGAGCCATGTAGCTCCCAATTCAAAGCGTCCCGAGCCCAGCTCCAGGACGTCAAAGAATCATTGAGCCATGTAGCTCCCAATTCCAGGCGTCCCCGAGCCTAGCTCCAGGACGTCAAAGGATCTTCGAGCCACGTAGCTCCCAAACTCAAGCATCCCCGAGCCCAGCTCCAGGATGTCAAGGTACCTTCGAGCCAAGCAGCTCTCAATCATCAACATCCCCGAGCCCAGCTTCAGGATGTCAGCTCAAGACCGGAGCTCAGATCTCCGGCCAAGAGAACCTCGAGCCAAGCCGCTCTCCATCTCAAACGTCTTCGAGCCCAGCTCCGAGACGCCAAGAGATTATGGGGCCACGTAGCTCCCATCAACGCCTCGAGCCTAGCTCAAAGACGCCAAAGACCTGAGCCAAGATCTCAGGCAACCCCTGGGCCCGAGCCTAGCTCCATGTCCAGGAAGGCCTCGAGCCTAGCTCCAAGGCAATCAAGACCGGTAACCCCTTTATCTGCTCTCCCCACTCGAAAAAGAAAACGAGAGGGGAAGGAAAGAAAGAGAACAAAGAGGAAAGCCCAGAAACCCCTTCTCTGATCTCCCCACTCGAAAAAAAGACGAGAGGGGAAGGAAAGAAAGAGAACAAAATGGGGGCACAACCAGCATCCTCTTCTCTGATCTCCCCACTCCAAAAAAAAAAAAAAAAAAAAAAACAAGAAGAAAGAAAAATAGGAAGAAAGAAGGGAGGGGGAGGGAAGAAAGAAAGAACAAGAGGGAAATACAGCATCGAAGCTACTACTTTCCACACTCAAGACCGGAGCTCAAATTCTCGGCCAAGAGAACTTCGAGCCAAGCAGCTCTTAGCCACCAACGTCCCTGAGCCCAACTCCAGGACACCAACTCAAGACCGGAGCTCAGATCTCCGGCCAAGAAAACTTCGAGCCACGCAGCTCTCAGTCACCAACGTCCCCGAGCCCAGCTCCAGGACGCCAAACTCAAGACGGAGCTCAGATCTCCGGCCAAGAGAACTTCGAGCCACGCAGCTCTCAGCCACCAACGTCCCCGAGCCAGCTCCATGACGCCAACTCAAACCGGAGCTCAGATCTCCGACCAAGAGAACTTCGAGCCACGCAGCTCTCAGCCACCGTTCCCGAGCCCAGCTCCAGGACGCCAACTCAAGACTGGAGCTCAAATCTCCGGCCAAGAGAACTTCGAACCATGCAATCTCAGCCACCAATGTCCCCGAGCCAGCTCCAGGACGCCAACTCAAGACCGGAGCTCAGATCTCCAGCAAGAGACCTCTGAGCCATGTGGCTCTCAGTCAACAACACCTTCGAACCCAGCAACCATCAAGTGTCATAACTTGGTCCCAAGCAAGGCGAAGCACCCTCTCTGATCACCTTGTACATCAAAAGAAAGAGGGGGGGGAGTGAAGGAGAGGAAGCACAGGCAAGAAAAGTGGCTGCAAGAAAGTTTGCACTTTATTGATCAAGTGTCAATTACAAACATCCTGCACGCCCCCGACATGCCGGGTGGCCCTGCTAAGTACAGAAAAAAGAGCAAGCATAAAAGGAAGCAGGAAGGAAATGACTACTTGCTAAACTGGATCGCTGGGCTGGGAGTTCCCATCAGCAGGGGCTTCAAGCCACACGGCTTCAGGCTCAGGTGGCACGGCCTCCTCGACGCGCCTCCTGGTCTGAAGTGCCAGATAGTCAAGGCGGCTGCGGCCTCGACCGAGACGAACTCCTCGACCAGGCGGCGTAGGTACATGAAGCCTTTAAAGGAGTCCAACGTCGTCTGTGATCTCGGCGAGGAACTCCTCCGAGGCCCTGTACCTTTCCAGCCTCCCCAGCTTCCTTCTTCGCTGCGGCCACCTCGTGCATAGCATCCACAACCGGACTGGCAGCCTCTCGGCTGCCCTCTGGGCCGCGGCCGACTTTTCCTCCTCCGTCGCCAGCGGGCCTGGAGGGATTGGGCGATCCCCTTCTGCCGGGACGCCTCGGCATCAGACACGCCCAACCGCCGTACGGTATCAGCAAGGTCCTCGGACTTCTTCCTCGACTGCCCCAGCTCGCAGTCTAGGCTCTCCTAGAGCTCCCGCGCTCGCCCTCAGAGTCGGCGAGCTGCCTCTCGAGGTCCTTGACACGCCGATCAGAGCCCCCGGAGTCGGCATTCTCTTTCAGTCGGCCTTCAACGACGCGATCTCGGCCGCATGCTGTTGCTCAACTCGCTCCCAGTTTCAGCAGCAGCTCCTAATGAAAAGAACCTCGACACCCATCTACATCACACAGGGAGTCAAAAAAAAAAAAAGAAAGAAAAAGGAAAGAAAAGGAAAAGGAAAGAGAGAGAAAGAGGATGGGGTTGCTTACCGTGTAGAGATGAGGAAAAGATGCTGTCGATCACAACCCCAACTGGCAGCCCATCCATCTCCTCCCGGTCGCATGGCTGGATGGAGAAGTCCCTAATGAGGTAAGCCAGGGCGCGGTTGTCGGTTAAGGAGCTCTCCGACTCCAGCTTGAACGGAAGGCCGCCTCGCCTCGTCTCTCCTGCTCTCCCGAGGAGCAGGTGCGCCCATCCCTCCGGTGGTGGGACCCCCAAGAAACGGTCAAGGATCTGGCACAGTCGCGGCCGGAGCCCCCACTCGCAGGAGGAGCCCCAACCCGGGTCCCTCCTTCGGCCCCAGTCACCTTCGGGCCCGGAGGGCGGGGCGGCGCGACAGCACAGCAGCAGTGTCAACCCGGACAGTCGCCTTAGGCTCCAGAACAGGGACTCCGGCCTGCGGCCCCGTCCATCCTTCAGCCTCCCTCGGAGCGACCGGCACCACAAGGGCAGACGCCGGTGCGCCCTCAATCCGATCCCGCCTCGGAGGAGGCTCGGCAACCATCCCGGCGGGCGGCCTCTTCTTGGAGATCGGCAACGGCTCGCCCTCCGGGAGGATCGGCCCTGCACATAGGAGCCAAGAAGGTCAACCTAAGATAAAGAAAAGGGAAAATGCAGATGAAGAAAGAGCTGAACTCACCTGGCCCTGCCGATGAGTCAACCCTGGCATCGAGAAGGTTCTGCTCCGACAGCAGGACCTCCAGAGAGGGGATCTGAGCGGTGCGAAGCTAATCGTAATCGTCCCGATCGGCTGCATCGACCGCGGAGATCCGGTTGGGGGACCGGTCCGGCTCGCTCCAGGCCTAGTCAACCCCCTCGACATCTGCAAAGAAAAATTTGCTATTCCATCCCTTGATGGAAGAGGGGAGCTCGAATTTGATGCCCTTTGGACGAGAAGAAAGAGACCACCACCCGTCCTCGGTCGGGTGGCGTTTTAGGGTGAAGAATGTCCTGAATAAAAAAAACCGGGCAACGAACCCGTGGACATGGCAGAGTACAATAAAGGAGATCACTCTACTGGCATTCGGTACCAACTGGGCAGGGACCAGACGATAATTATTTAGGACAGATAAGAAGGAATGAAAGGGGAATCAAAGACCCCCGGAGAAGGTCCCATCGTAGAAGGCGAGACGCCCCGGACCACTGGAAGTGACCCGCTCCCGGGGGGGGGAGATCATGGGTCGGATAGAAGCCGGAATGCCATAGGCCCCGGATGGCAGCTCCGTGGCGGAAATCGTCGAAACGACCCCGTCCTGTTGACCGAACAGACTCAGGAGCTGATTCGAGCAGCAGGGGAGGGCAAATAGGACTAGAAGGAACAGGAGGGGCAGGAAGGGCCGGTCTCATGCTAACCCTAAACTATGCCCCCTCCGACTCCCCGTCGAAAGAGGAGAGCACTACCCTTTGGGTGAAAGATTCGGGACGAGACATGCTGGACTAAGAAGGAAGGGGCCTACCCCAGAAGGGAAGAAGGGAGAAGAACAAAGCCGGTCGGACCCCTAGAGAAGAGAAGAACGGATGCAGATCGCGGAGAAGGGTCTGGGCACTACAACAAGCGCGAAAGATTTGAAAGAGAGGAAACTTTGAGTAAGAGAATTTTTTCTTTTCACTTCGAAAGGGCCCATCAAATCCGCGCAGTTGCGACACCCTCGCCAACGGATCTGCGCCACGTGCTGCCCATCGACGAAAAAGGAGTCCCAGCCGCTCGGAATTCTGCGCCAGCATTAACTACTCGTTGGACGTGGCCACGTGGCACCCCCGCACTGGCCGGCAGGGCCATCCCTCAAAGCACCGGTGACCGCGGCCATCATTGCACCGAATTTTCACCTTTCCACGTCAACACCACAGTTACTCCCTTCGCCCCGAGTGCCGCGCACTAACGAGCCTCGGAAGTGGGGGGCAAATGATATGGCGAGACCGCTGACGTGGATAGTTGACAGGCACCACATTAAAGGAGACCGCCACGACAGACGCCAAGGCAACACCCCAGCCGAGACCACTTTACCGAGCTGAGTTGAGTGAACCCCTTCAAGGCGACGGGCCGAGCTCCGTCCTCCGCCAGGTCGGGCCCGCAAGCTCGGGATGCCTAGACCGGAAACGTCCTCCGCCAGGTCGCGCCCACAAGCTCAGGATGCCTAGACCGGAGCCGTCCACCAGTGCCCTACGGTCGAGGTCGAGCTCAACGCTCACCCGCGACGTGGAGCCTCTCCGAGCATGCGCCCTCTGGACCGGGGGTTAGTCCTCCGCCCTCCAGAGCGAGACCCTCGGAGGCTAGTGCCATGCGGTCGAGGTCGAGCTCAACGCTCACCCGCCGACGTGGTGGAGCCTCTCCGAGCATGCGCCCTCTGGACCGGGTTCGTCCTCCGCCCTCCAGAGCGAGACCCTCGGAGGCTAGTGCCCTGCGGTCGAGGTCGAGCTCGACGCTTACCCGTCGATGTGGAGCCTCTCCAAGCGTGCGCCCTCTGGACCGGGTCCGTCCTCCGCCCTCCAGAGCGAGACCCTCGGAGGTTAGTGCCCTACGGTCGAGGTCGAGCTCAGCGCTCACACGTCGATGTGGAGCCTCTCCGAGCGCGTGCCCTCTGGACGGGCCCGTACTCTCCATCAAGGTGACCGCACGAGCTCGGAGCATCCAGACCGGAGCAAGCCCTGCCATCCCAGGACACCAGCGAGCCGCCCAAGGACTACGGAGCGGCGCCTCCCATGCCGCCATGACTACCTGTCCGGCCGTACTTCCAGGAGGATGGGCAGCCATAAAGCACGAGCCTCTAGGACGACGACCCCCGGATCGAGGCTCTGGCAAGCTTCCCGGAATGGAGCGACAGAAGAAAATGTCAGAACGAATGGAAGTTTCCCCTATTACCTGTCAGGAAAGGCGTCTCGTCTACGGCACGGAATCCTGCCGCACGCGCCTGCCAACCCAGCGAGGATCCCGAGGCAAGCTCCAAACGACCAATTTTCAACTACAAAGAACAGTCGACACCCCAAAAAGGGGGAGGTAACAACAACAATCCACAACCAATACAAGCACAAGCTCGACCAAGAGGGCGAAGCGCCACCACCAAAATCACAGCTAAGGAAAAACGAGGAAAACAAGGAGAAGCGGAGGAACAGGGAACCCCTCTGTCCCCGCTATCAGTCTTCCCCTGCTACGTTTTCGCCTCCACACATCTTTCACTCCTAGTGCGGAGTCCATCAAGAGGGGCCCGACCAGGAGGATCTGTTCCCTGGATCGTCACTGACTTAATCGTCGGAGTGCCCCCGCCGGAAACCCCGGCCTGGGTTACTAATCCCTATTTCGCAGGTCCAGGAGCAGAGGATCGACAGGCAGCGAAGGGAGCGCACTCCGGCGCCGGCAGCAGCTACGGGCCACGACGGTCTTGGCGGCAACACCATGTTTTCGCATTTCAAGCACATCATTAATGTCCAGAAGCATATCTCCCATTCCAAGGATTTAAATTCTTCTTGCATTCCACATTGTCGTCAGCAAAGATCATTAATACAAAGAGCAAACATGAAATGCCTTTTTAAAAAAGAAAACAAAGTCACTTTTTGTCATGGTTTAACACTTCTGAAAGTGGAATCTCTAGAGTTTGGAGGGAAGATTTGGATAAAATAAAGATAAGCCTCTCAAATCTGTAGGAAGTGAGCATTTGCATGGCCTCACACAATAGTTTCTACTTGTGAAACTCAAATTCCAGGTAAGATAATAATAATGTAATTCTCAATCCATGTAAAGTGTATCTAAAGCATTTCATTTCCTGGCACACTCTAGTTAAATTCCCATATTACATTATGTACATCCACATTACAAGGGATATTTTAATATATTAAGGTATAACATGTTTAATATAATCATTTAACAATTGCCTGGCAATTATGGGAATTAATCTGACTAATTTTTTTTCTTTGAAAGCATGTAAACTGCATCTAAAACAATTCCATTTTTTGCAGCTTTAATTAAACATGTTAAGTGCAAGCACATATCTTACATCAAGTGTATTATATGCCATAAAACCAGTTAGAAAAAGGAGAAAAAAACCATATCCCATGCACAGCGCTGGTTATTAGATAGTTCATATCTAAATCTGATAACAAGATAAGTTGATGCAGACTAATATAGCATGCAAATAAAGCTAAACTAATGCATAACAAGTAGTGAACTAGTAAAAAGGCATCTAATGTTATTTGGCCTATAAGAATAGAATGTGTGATACCAACTGAGATCATATTTTAATCATTCTCACAATCAAAACACTAGTTCACTAACAATTTAGTAAGAAAAACAAGAATCCAAGTAAAGTTAAACATTCCAATATTTTCCAACCACGGATCGCTCCTTAGGATGCAAAGAACATCCACAAGCTTGTGCCTTGCACTTCAGCACGGATTTCAGCAAACAGTAAGCAGAAACAAACCACCAAGACAACTTTTTGGTTAGATGGACAAAAAACAGTAGTAATCTCAGGTTTGAATGAAAGCAGTTTGGAAGCTGTTCAGCCTGTATAGGATTTCAGATTTGCAAGAAATATGGAGACAATGTGGGATGAGAGGGTTATGCAGGGATGAAATACTAGATCTGAAAGTTCTGCAGGTTTTGTGCTGCTGTTGAACAGATCAAGCTAATTTCAGGTCACCAAGCAGAGCTACAGCATTGATGGCCTGTTGCTGATAACAGTGCAGCTATTGGCTAGTTGCAACAAAAATAGACAATACACTGTGGTCAGGGTTTTGGACAGCTAGGAGAATCAGGAAGGGGAAACAGCATTGAAAAGGTAAGGAAAAAGCTAAGAAAGGAAGGAAAGAAGAAAAAGAGGGTAGAGAAGATAGGTTGTCTCCTAAATTTGCTCCAGAGGCCTCATGCCATATTGGCTAGTTGCAACAAAATAGACAATAACACCGTGGTCAGGTTTTGGACAGCTAGGAGAATCAGGAAGGGGAAACGGCATCGAAAAGGTAAGGAAAAAGCTAAGAAGGGAAGGAAAGAGGGAAACGGAGGGTAGAAAAGATAGGTTGCTCCCAAATTTGCTCCAGAGGCCTCATGCCACTTTGTACAAGGAGTGATCCACGGTTGGACAAATACCTAAACAATTGAACTTACATGGATTCTTGTTCTCTTGCTGGAATTTGTTGTTAGACTAGTGTTTTGATTGTAAGAATAATTAAAGTCTGATCTCAGTTGGTAACATGCATTGCATTCTTATAGGCCAAATAATTTAGATGCATTATTCACATCAAAAAAAAAAAAAGATGCATTATCTCTGGTTAACTATTTGTTCATGCATTAGTTTAGCTTTATCCCATATCAATCTGCATCAGCTCATCTTGTTTCATCTTTTAACCTAAATTGTCTTGCATTTTGCATTTTGCATTCGCATCACCATATAAGTCTTCCCTATAGGTATGTCTTACACCACCTCCCTCGCATCTTTTTATAAATTAGAGCACAAGAAACTTCTAATAACTCATAAAGTATATGAGCCATATTTATGGTGTATAGAAAGGTATCAGAAAAATCAGATCATGTTATCAAGAAATGAGTGAAAAAAGAACCACATCATGATGACAATTTTTATTATAGATAAATAAATAAATCAACAGTGATTATGTGTGCTATAAGCTCCTTGAAATTTGGATAGAGCTCAAAACTTGCTATGCAGTCTATTTATCTTTACCTCAAGCAAGAAAAGTGACCTATATTACTATCCATATGAGTTGGCCCTATGGATACAGCTAACATCTGTCTAAGTGTGAAATTTTTTTATGACTACTTTTGACCTAATGCCACATCTTAAACCACGCTGTTTTATATTGATCTTCCCATAAAGGTCATAATATAGAACTAAGGAGTCTTTTGCTCATCTGGAACAATGGTTGGGCATGGATCATATAACAATAGCATGGATTTGCATCAATGTTGTACTAAGAGGGTAGGATCTGAGAAAACAAAAGTTTTGTGAAAGAGAGAGCTAAGATTGCAATGGAGGATATGGTCCTAGGAAGGACAGATGAATACCAGGATTTATGAAGCTATGTTTAATTCAAAAATACAAGGGATGACATATGTCTAAGTTTACTCTCAGAAACTCACAACTACCTAGACTGTTTAGAATGGGTAACACATTACAGTGCAGCGAATGGTCCATAAATTGTTCCAAATAAAGCATCATTTTCCTTATCCTGAAGAAAATTCAAAACCGAAAGACTCAAATTTGCAGCAAAAGATAAAAATTAGGCAGTGAGCTTCTCCAATATGTACTGCTATTCAAATGTCAGTAACAAAGCAAAAACGAGAAGATGCCTTTTCATAAAAAACATACCAAGTCAACTGCATAGTTGCAATCTTTAAGCATGATGATATATTAAATGCCATCAATAAACTATCAGGTCATCATCACACATGTTGAGGCTCAGTGTGCCAATTGATGCAAGGTGAAGTTGTGCAGACCCAGCCACCAACATCTTCCATTGTTAAATACCATTCAAAACTCAAAACCAACATTTGAAATGTGTCATGGCAAAATCACTATGTATAGATGCTGCTGATAGTGTAACTTTTAGCTATAATTGGCATAATAAATATTGTAGCAATGCCCCAGCAAAAGGGTGGAAAAATTTGAAATAGTATTATTATTTCTACCTTATGTCTGGCTGCATCTCATTCTCATAGAAGTAAAATCCCAGAAAACAAGACAGCAGAATTATTATGGTAGTCCTGCCACAGCTATTATGTCAGCCCACCACTCATTAAAGGGTCTATTTTCCATCTCACCAAGCATATGATTATTAGGAGGTTCTGGTTTCATTTGTTTGTCATTCAGTACAAGTTTCTTTGATTCAAGAACTTATGGTAGTTCCTGCCACAGCTATTATGTCTGCCCACCACTCATTAAAGGGTCTATTTTCCATCTCACCAAGCATATGATTATTAGGAGGTTCTGGTTTCATTTGTTTGTCATTCAGTACAAGTTTCTTTGATTCAAAGAAAACCATGGTAGTTCTGCCACAGCTATTATGTCTGCCCACCACTCATTAAAGGGTCTATTTTCCATCTCACCAAGCATATGATTATTAGGAGGTTCTGGTTTCATTTGTTTGTCATTCAGTACAAGTTTCTTTGATTCAAACCAAACAAATTATGAAGTCCTGGTTCCTGTCAGCAACAATATAGGTTCTGCAAACCCATTTTCAAGATTATTTAGCCCTGACAGGAATATAATAATTGTAAAATGCAACCAGGCGGAACTGTAAGAAGTTATATGGTAAGATGATTATTATTGGCATTATTTATAACTCTAGTCTACATATATAAGTATATTCATTTGCATGTAAGGTGCCTGTACACATAAACATAGCCACCCAATCTGGTGCCAATTATTTGGTACCCATACAGAGTGAAGATCAAACTCTAATGACTTTTTTCTGTCTTCTTATCAGAAGGTACTGGTTGACTGTGTCAGAAAGGCATTATGGTATTTGTTAGCTCCTTAGCCTACATAGAGAACCGTTTTGAATACAGAAAAAATAGAACCCGTGGAAATTTTTTTCTAGACTTCACTAAGAAACTCATGAAAGTTGAAATTAATGATGCAAGATCTTGCATGAAAAAAGTGGAATCAAGGAGAAAAAATAACAAAGCAAATGGCCAATAAATATGATTATGTATAATTATAAGTTTATAAATAAATGGGAAGGAAAAAAACTAGTAAGCTAGCTATTTTTTGTCTTTATCTTTTTTTTTTAGGGAATGTGACATTAGAAGAATTATTACAGAAAACAAGCAAGCTCCTAGCATGGTATTTTTGCCTCATTATGGATTAGCTAACAAACCCCATATACATGGCATGTGTAAAACCAAAAAATGGATCAAGATACAGATGGCACTTACTCGACGCACTGGGAACAGTTTGCAGATCTGTTTATAACTATTGACTGTTTGTGAAGACGTTCAGAGGTGATAGCCATCTGCAATAAACCCAATAGGATGACAATCACAAAATGAAAACGAACAAAGGTCAAAATATTTTAAGGAGAAAAATAATAGAGAAAAAGAATCAGCCAGAGAAAGTAAAAAATTCAGAAAAAGGAAGATCCATATCTTCTCTGGCATGAAGCGAAAGCACCCTATTCTAAAGCCTAGATGATGACAGTTCAGCTAATAAATTAACCACTCTGCCCACTTCTCACGCCAAGCTGAATGAAACATCTAGCTTATTGTACATGCCTTCAATTAGGTCATCTGCTATGGATTTGTCATCTACAAGTTGACATTGCTAAATTGCCATAATCCTACCAGCTCATCCACCATTTTGATTCTGAACAACAACATATCTTTTCTAACTGAAGAACATCCAATCATTCTTCCGGGCACTGACACAATCATATTTGTGGTTGATTCTTTTTTGTTATATAAGATGGTGAGAGTTGCAAAGAAATTCTGAACTGGTTAGTCAATATTCTGTTCGTATTATGGTGAAATAGTTGCTTCTTAGAGACATTACATTAGTGCATACTGCATAGGGTTGCAATGTTCTTAAGAAACTCCTAGAACTTCCCAAGGAACAAGCTGAATGGACACATCCGCTACCTGACAGTCATTCACATCAGATCCTTTTAACTGTAGGAGACATCTGAAGAACCAGATAGAATAATCTAACCATTCTGCTTTTAGCCTCCAAACCAATGCTAAAACATTCATAAACTTCGATGCATTCTTTCATCATAATTTCCATCTTCTAGGTGTTATCTAAGTAGTTTTGAATAAGATTAGGTAAACAATAAGAAGATGAAGAGGAACAGATCCAAAGACATGGACAGAAGCCATTGTTAAATAAGATTAAGCTGTCCTCTTAGGAGTGCCCAAAGACCACAATGCTCCTAGAGATAAGCCAAGTACAATACGATTCTTTGCTTAGATATGGTTCCAAAACAGATTATTAAGTTACATAACAAAGGCCTGTATAACCCAATTAAGCTCAAAACATTCTAAGATCATGAAAGAAAAAAGCCTCAATATCAGTTAACCAAATAACTTAAACGAAAAGGGATTATTTAAAAACATTACAAACTCAAAATACATAATTGAAACATGCACCTAGATTACTATAAACTATACCATATTTATAAAAGTTATTGTTGAAAAAGAAAATTTACATGGCCCAAATTCTGAGTGTAGATAAGATTGGTGTAGAACTTCTCCAACAACTCCACATGGTTCTTTGTAACTGAGAGTACGAAAAATCAATAGTTAACAAGAGATGGCATGCATGTGCAAAATACAGTATATTTGCAATGGCAAAATTAAACTATGATAAACACCATTGCAAATGGGAAATTGTACTACCATTGCAAAAGCTGAATCTAACAACTCATATCTTAAGTTTAGATCATTTGATTCTTCCTCAACCTTAGCATTCTCTGAAAAACAACAAGAATTGTCAACATAAATTTAGAACATGATGATGTCATGCCATCTGATGCCTGATGTTGCACTTTCATTACATATGAAGATACCAACCTTGTGAGAGTTGTTTCTTCAAGTGATTTAGTCGTTCCCTCAACTTCTTGAGTTTCTCACTTTGGCTTAATCTCCAATTAAATTGATCAGCCGCTTTCCTCTGGCCACAACAAAAATCAACAAAGAAACTAATGAAGAAAAAGAAAACAGAAAAACAACAAAAAA
Organism: Areca catechu; assembly: GCA_021397845.1. Classification (NCBI taxonomy): domain Eukaryota; kingdom Viridiplantae; phylum Streptophyta; class Magnoliopsida; order Arecales; family Arecaceae; genus Areca; species Areca catechu. Next base: position 154,008,990 of record CM038043.1, read on the forward strand.
AGTATTCAAGAATTTTTCATGAAAGAAAAGACAAAGGTCCACATCTGTCTCCACGTAAATTTGGTAATACCACTTAGATGATTCATAGTCAATCCTGCATTTTAAAATTTCATCCTCTTGCTAGATGTACTAGCATCTTGTTTAACGTGTAACGCATATTATCATGTGTCGTCAACACCAATGGTGAGTTTAAGCAATCTACAATGATCTGCTGGCAAATTTAAAAATTTACACGAAAAAGGATGCATTAAGCATAAAAGAAGAAATGAAAAAATGGGATTTATATGAAAGAAATTTCAAAGTGAATAGAAAACTATAAGGCAAAAATGAATGACATATTTAAATTTAATATTCTAGATAATGCAGAAACAATATGAAATTGTCCACAAAACAATGCAGAAGACACAGATAAAACTCATAGGTAATTAATACCAAGGACTATGTTTTGTTCAATATGATATCATTAAATATGACAAACTAAAGTAACATTATGAGTCCTCATGACAAGTCTGGACAAATGGAGCAAGACAGAAGAAAATAAAGACTCAAAACCAACTCCAAATAGTTCATAATAGTTCATAGATGCTAGTTATTTGTGCTATGCTTGTATGGTGATCGTGGGAGCACCAGAATGGCTCGTAACTTATGCTCACTAAAAAAGTCACTTTCTAACTAGTATCTTGTGCCGGTGGCTTTCTTGAAATTCTCTATTTCAAATCAAGCCCACGTAACTTGTCTAGATAGACGGTTTCTTATTCATCTTCTATCACTTAATTGAATACCATTAACAATCAAAAATGCTAATCTACAGAAACTTAAATAGTTAATGAACCATGAACATTACAATGTTCAATGCAACCAGAAGATATCATATTCTATAGCAACCAGTTGAACAGCACCTGATAACATGAAATTATATTAACTGCAAGCCGGGTAGAACGCATGATGATAATTGGAAAGCAAGAAATTACGCCGAAAAATAAAGAAATAACAAAAGTCATTGATGGTAGGCATGCAAACTAACCTTTCCACCAGCTTTTCATTCAATCTCGTATAAAGAGAATCCCTGGTGCTCCTCAACGATTTCAACGAGTTGTAGTAATCACTCAACCTTCATAAACGGAGAAGGGGGGAATCAATTGAGATCTCTTGATCCAAAGACCCAATTTTGATTAAGTATGCAAAAAGAATCAGCGATTGCTTCCTACATAATCCGGTCAAACCCAGGGCGGTCGAAGAATCGGGTTACCTGTAATTGACACAGGCAGCGCATATGGAGGCGAGGTTGGAATTCTCGCAAATGGCGCAGCTGCTGCTGGACTTCCTCGCCATGGCCGATTTCTCCGCTTGGCTTCGCTTCTCTTCTACTCCTCGGGCTTGGAATTGGGCGTCGCAGACGAAGGAGAAACACGGGCAGGCCTTTATAGCCTCGATCGTTCAAAAGGAGAGGGTTTTGTAAGCTAGGGTTAGGGTTTCAAATCAGGGAGGGAATGGAGGGAGCTGGGAGGGGATTTGTTCCGGAGAAAGGGAGAGGAGGAGGGATTCTGGACGGCTTTGGATTCTCGCTCGGAAGTTAGAGGGCTGGCCGCGGCGTCGCGTATGCACGTGAAGTGCACGTATTAAAAAATAGGTGTGAGATCCAGCTTAGCTATCTATCCTCTAGCCACGATCATGACATCCCCACCCTACGAGAAGATAACGATATAAGGATGGCTCAATTTTTCTCTATCTATTGGATCCTAAGATCTTAATTTTATATTATACAGATGAGTAGATTATCAGTATTATTAAAATAGCAGGTAGATTTCAGCCAGAAAAACTGATCAATCCATGTCTAAACTTCAGAATTAATTTTGAATTATTCGATGTACTATCATCTTGATGATGATTGTTTTTATTATATAACTTGGCTAACCTTGGTTACCATGAATATAGATTATGGTTTCCTCCTCGCTGGTTAATTCGACATTATCATATTTAAGGATGCAATTTTTTCGATTCGATAGATATCCGATCCGACCCGGTCATAATGGAACGGATAAAACCCGACCGTCTAATTTATAAACATATGGATTATATAAAAAAACCTGACTCGGGTTCGAATCGGGTACAGGTAGTATACGCCCGACTCGAATCCAATCCGTTTATATATAAAAAAAATATGTTTATAAAATATTTAAATAAATAAGATATGGGACGGAATACCCGACCCGACGTATTTTTTTTATACCCGACCCGACCCGACCTGAGACGGGTATGGGACGGATAATTTTTTAGCAGGACGGGTATGATTTTGGATGACCCGACGTTGCCATCCCTAATCATATTCCCTGTCTCCTTGCCATGAAAACTTTTTTATATGTTGTCTGGAGCTTGGATTTGGATAATTTTTTGGCCATTAGAATTAGGGTTTAATATTAAATGCATAAACAGCATATTTGATATATTAAAGTTGTGGACATTATTTGATCTTTTCATTTTTGGTGAATTGAATCTATACTCTAAAAATTTTGCCTATTCATGTCATAATAGTTTTTTTTTTTTTCTAAATAAAAATAACCAAATAAAATAATTAATTGCTTGGTAAACTTGTACCATAATATAATGGACAGCAATACCTCCTATTAATGTTAGTGTTTTTTAAATAAATGTGGCAAAAATTTAATTATGCAATTAATGATGTTTATGGCATAATGCAAAATATAATGATCACAGATGAAACATGGTTATATTTGTGTATGATAGAAATTTTGCATTTTAAATTCCATTTTATATCAATATTTCATGGCATTTATTCTTTAATTAACGGCATTTTTTTCAATGCCAACTTATAACAATTCTTGTGGCACATACATTTCTATTAGTGCCATCGCCAAGTGCTTAGGACAACAACATATGAGCCTGGCATAAAACTTTATCTTCACATCTCATACGATAAGTATAAAACTACCAGTAATCCTTACATGCAAATAAAAAATATAAGGTCTCAAATAATAACAAATAAATGAGTGAACTACCTTAAATTTTATATCTCATGTTTTATACAGTGACCTCTTGTCACTGCTTCCTGTCTGTACACGGAGGTGGCTGGAAACGTGGCGCTCGCGTGTATCTATAAGAAAGTCTTGGCTAGAGACAGGTCTGGCAAGATATATTATTTCTCTCATCCTCGAATTTTGATTCAATTCTCAATCAACTAATTATCGTTTTCTCTTGCAGATGGCCCATCACTTAAATAATCACTTCAAGTTGTGGGGCCATCCACCACAACTGAGAAGAAGATGAGGGAGATATAGGCCTGATTCTTGAAAGTTGAGTCAGCCAAGTCCTCCATCGAAGCCGAAGTCGACCACCTCAAGCAGGCGGTCCAGGAGTTAAAGGAAAACCTTCTTTGAAGAGTAAAAAGAGAGAGGAGTCAGATGATGCACTGGTAAAGGCACGTCGCAAACTGGCCAACTCCGAGCCCCGAACAGAGGTGGCAGTTTAGGTAGGCATGGAGGCTTATAAGCTCTTCAAGAACTGCAGGGACTAGAAGATCGTGTTCCCCACTTTGGCCTACCTCAAGGGGAAGGATAAGGTTTGGAGGAAGGTGATCACCCATTTTATAGACTTTGACCTAGCCTTCCTATACGAGAACTCGGAGGTCGAGAAAGATCTAGCTCCTAGAGCCGAGGGGCCACTGACCTTCTTGCTCCTACTGCTTAAAATTTCTTTATGCTCTCTAATTTTTTTGTTTTTTTCATGTATGTAGCCTCGATCTACTTTTATGCATATCCATTTTTTGTAATAGCCATTGGCCTCCATTTTGTAACAGCCGTCGAGCTACTTTTTAGAGATCCAATGAAACTTTTTCCTTTCTATTTCCATTCGTAGTATATCCTTTTTGCTTCCATAATGCATTCTTTTCCACTCCAATTAGTACTCTTGAAAGTTCAAGACAATGCATTCATGAGGTTGCCAACAACGTGGCATAGGATGTCACTCTCGAAGATAGAATTCAGTCAGCTTAGTGCCTTCACGTTAACTCACCTTGCTCGATGTAGTTTGGGTAATGGACTTAAAGGTTTCATTAACACCGCCTAATTGGCCCGGCGCATCTCTTGACATTATCTACGTGACTTTTGATGCCATGCAAGATATTTTGAATGACCTTTGCATGCGGTCCCAGACATGTAATTAAGATTAAAATTATGTTTGGCATATTGCTAGGCAATCTTGGATACCAGTAGTATGGATTGCCAGTAATATTGATTATATATTTGATACATGTAGATAATGTTGCAATAATTACTAGAAATCTTTATCGATATGTGGTTGGCAATCAAATTATTGGCAGTATGAAATCAAATTTTGAAAATATCCCTTCATCAAATCTATTAAAAATTTTATACTCATAAAAAAAATGTCAATTACATGGTCTATATCATTACATAAAATAATGTTAACTATCAAAAAAAAAAGAGAGATAAGTATAAAAAAACCAAACATCAAAAAAAAAAAAAATAATCAATGAATTTTAAATAGTCTAATTTGTTTTGAGAATACTGGCATGAGAGTTGAAGCCTCTTGTAGCTATGTTTATTGGACGAGGAAAAAATAAATGGTAGCTTAGAGGGCTTTTATAAATTTTTTTGGAATGATAATTTAGTTTAAAATTTTAATTACAATATTACCAAAAAGATAATAATCTGGATAGCCATCCCTTCTAAAGACTATTTAGATTACCTCCTGGAAGGTAATTTAGATGCCTAGCAATCTAGATTACCATCCAAAAAGTATTTCCAAATAATAATATGACGGGGTCATTTAATTGCTGGTAATATGGATAGAATACCGGCTACCAAACATCTCCTAAATACTATTATCTTAGACTAGCATTATACTATTTATATCTTTAGCATAACCAATGTTAAAAATATTGCCATTCAATTGCAGGGACCGTGGTCTCTACACGTTCTACTTTTATTTTGTTTCTTTTTTAAAAAGCACGAACAATGTCAAAAAACATAAGGTTTGACATAAAATTGTTAGACTTAAGTAGCATCCCATCGACCGGTCATCGTGGTTTCCAATCAACGTTATTTTAATCAAATAATACACCTAGAATCTTGATCAATGTGGACCTCTAATATTAGCTATTTAGTTGTAAGGTCTGTGGTCCCGCATATTCCTTTTTGCTAAAATAATACAATGCAGATAGGAGGATTCCAACTCTTTTGAATAAGAATATGCAAAATATTTGAAGATAGAGTTTAAATTTCCAAAACAACTATATGACACAATTAGGAATATTCAAATATAAATATACAGAGTTCTAGAATTTTCTTATCTATTTAATATGCCACTAAAAGGCCTCAGTAAAAGTAAGGTACCACCACTCGAGGGGAAATGGACAAAGAAAAATGAAACGATGGAGAGATGGAAAAGGAGAGAGTACAGTGGGGCTTAAGATGAGTGGGATGGAGGAGCAAGGCAAGGGATTGAAGGGTGCTGGCAATTGGAAGGTAGAATGTGAATGATATGGTCAAAATGAGATGAGGAATACCAAATGAAAGAAAATAGAAATGGCCTTGCTTAGCCAGAATGGAAAAGAAGTCCATGGATCGTGGATGAAGCTTGACTAGTTAGATTAGGGATTAATGGTATCCAATAGTTTTTTTTTTTTTTTTAATTCAACCTGATCACCGAGGGGATAAATATGGAATTTCATTCGAGCCATTAACATTGTTAGTTAGCTATTTGATGGATATTTAGATTATATTCCAGCAAAAACCCAACTTTTGAATCTAACTGAAAAAAGGAAAAAATATTGAGATATAAATTCAAATCTCGAAAAAGTGAAAGGGTATCATTATCTTGTAAGTGCGTGCTACAATGTCAATCACAGCCGTCCAATTCGTGGCTTCAATCTTTAACCACCATATAAAAGCCTCATGATGGATAAAGCCGCCACCATCAGGCGCATTTCTGAGGTTAGGGTTTCTCTCTTCAACCACTGCTCCGGCGGCAGCAATAACATCGGTCGCGATGGCGGCGGCGACAGAGTCGGTGCAGTGCTTCGGGCGGAAGAAGACGGCCGTTGCGGTGACGTACTGTAAGCGCGGCCGCGGCCTGATCAAGGTGAACGGGAGCCCGATCGAGCTGGTGAAGCCGGAGATCCTCCGCTACAAGGCCTTCGAGCCTATCCTCCTCCTAGGACGCCACCGATTCGCCGGCGTAGACATGCGTATCCACGTGCGCGGCGGTGGGAAGACCTCTCAGATCTACGCGATCCGGCAGAGCATCGCCAAGGCGCTGGTGGCTTTCTACCAGAAGTACGTCGACGAGCAGTCCAAGAAGGAGATCAAGGACATCCTCGTCCGCTACGACCGCACCCTCCTTGTCGCCGACCCCCGCCGCTGCGAGCCCAAGAAGTTCGGCGGCCGCGGCGCCCGCGCCCGCTTCCAGAAGTCATACCGTTAGTTCACCAATCCGATTTCTGGTGGGGGTTTACTTTCTCTCATCTCTTATCTCTTTTCGTCCCCTACAAAAGAAAGAGTCTCCCTTATTTTGATTCTAGCTCTCCATCTTGTCCAATTTCGTGTTTTGGATGAAGTTATCAAGAATTTTGTTTTTTTATCTGCGGATGCTAGAATTTTGGATAAAGCTGTTTTTATAGTTAATTTTCTTCATATGACTCAATTGTAAGGTTGAAATAGCTCTTATGTCACTGTTCTATAGTGTTTTTTATTGTTCTTTTTTGATCCTATTGGAAATGCTATCAGTTGCCTCTTTGTTCTTTCATAAGAATATTGTTCTAAGACTGTTACTGGATTGCATCTTTAGGTCATTAAATTGCACTTGTCGCCCTGTTTTCATGTCTTTTGGTTATTGGATTTGCTTTTATTAACTAATTATATGTTCAGCTCATTTTAGGCTTTTATTGTTCAAAATTTAACATTTGTTTGATCATTTTGGTACATGTTTTTTAGTGCAAAATAATACTTCATGTAGACATGGCGCTGCTTATGAAATTCTGGACAAGCAGTTAATTTAGCATCTACCACAAACAGGTAGTGGCATAAGGTTGATTCTTGATGCGGGCTTGCTGCAGCTTGGAAGCTTGATCTGGACACAGCTACCTTGAAGGCTAGCAAACGGTCCTTTCAAGATATACATACACATAACGTGCGCTCACACACGCATTCTTCATAAGAGGTCCCCTTTAATGTCCATCAAATTGCTTCATCTATTTTGTTTTCAAAGTTTCTGTTTTTAATCCCTTGTTAGCCAAGAAGTTCAGTAAATTTCATCTAAACCCTTTTACTCCAGACTAATTCTGCATCTTGCTCTCCAAATATTTTAACCATAGATGGTCTAGATGATTTTGTAAAAGGTTAATTCTTCACTTTCCCCCATAATCCTGCTTCTCTTCTCATCAAATTTCTTTCATGACAACCTTTATATGATTCAAGGCCAATTATCAACGTGGTCGGTGTCTTGCACATGTTTCACTTCCAAAATTTGCTGTTAAATACTATATCTTTTTTTTTCCAACAATTTTTTTCCCTTTGTATGGTAAGTCTGAGGTTAGGAATAGTTAGAAGCAAAATTTTAGCATTTGTTAACCTCACAAAACCTGCAACATTACAATTGAACCAACATAAAATCAGTTTTAAGAGTCTTTAGTGGACAAATTTTTAAAAAACTATTGGTGAGATCCAAACCTCAATTTCTTACTATAAACTACATAAATCTGTGGAACGTTACAATTGCATTCAACCATGAAATGAGTTTTAACAATTTTTAGTGAAAAAATTTAAGAAAACTATTGCCAAGATTCAACCTATTTTATTCGCCATCATCTTATCTTCGGTCCCAATACCCTTTCACTCCTTCCTTACTCTTATGTTTTTGCTTCCTTTGGGCTGCTTTTCCCTCTGGACTTCTGACCTTGTCCTTCTCCACCCACTTTTCCCTCATGTTGACCACAATTCAAAACTTCCTATTCTCAGCCGCTCCATGTCAACATTGGAGCCTAGGTGCATGCTGCTCGTTATTTGTGAAAGAACAAAAACAATTGGTTGCAAGATCAGTGGTCTTCTCCACCCATTAATAGCTTATTGTTGTCCTTTTCCATGAGAATTCTGCCAGATCCTTTATCTCTTCCTTCACCTACCCATCAAAAAGGGAAAAAAAGAAGACGCCACATTAGTGAATGCAATTGATTCACGACCAAGAAGAGAGATTAGTAGGTGTGCAGCACAGGATGAAGGACAAGAGATTGATCTAAGCAATCCCCTTCCTGCCCACCAATTACTGCATATCTGTACTGTTATTATAGGAAGAGCCGACATCAAATTTAAATTATAGCAGAAGAACAATTAATTTTATTGGGATAATATAATCTTAAGTCATCACCAAATGTTGATGGTATTTCTGATAGACATATAATTGTGGTTGCTGGAAAATTGTCTATGAACTGTGTTGGTCACCATGAACAAGGGATATAAATAGGAAAACTGCATGAAGCTACTTGTTGATTGCCATTTTGAATTGCTTTACTGTTGAGTGGCTGTATGCAGTAGCCACCATGTCAAGGTACAAACATTGATTATTTGAGAAATCAATGTTTCAGTGATGGTGAACCTTGATCAGTATGTGGGTATACTCTTAATCTATCCTAGCTTATGGGAAACATCTGTTTAGAAGACTGCATGCTTAGTGCCGTGAACAGTCAGTAATCACATTTCCTAGCTTAATGTAGACTTTTTTCCCTTTTTTAGTTTTTTGTTTTGGGTGAGAAGCTTAGGGGTTGTTTGTTTTGCTGGGTTTTCCTGAACTCGTAATTGTTAAATATGATTTCTGTAAATTGTGTTTTATGGAAAACATATGACCGTGTTTTTCATGAAAATCAAATTTCAGGTTTTACAACTTAACAATTTTGACAAAACGAATTTATGGAAAAACAACCAAACAACCATTTCTGTAAAATTTATAATTCTGAATTTTATATAAACTTGTGTTAGTTATACTTGTCAACGAAGCACTTTTAATATTGACTTTGGAAAGTGACTTAAATAAAAAGAGACCATCGATGTTCAACTCTCTGTGTGCTAAGTTCATGAAGAGATTTTGAAGTAAGCTAAGAGCACATTCAAGTAATATGATTGTTTAAACTTTTTTCTAGCATCCAGCTTGTTATTTATATGTAGGACAACCAGAGCTTTTCTAATATAGTTGGCTAGAATTCAAGCATCTCTGATGCATTCATGACTTGATTCAACAGGAAAAAACGAATTTTTGATAGATGGTTGCGGCATTAATTGTGAATAGAATGTTACGTGTCCATGCTTTTGATTGCTTCAATGAATATTTTGTGGATGATTATGGTTCTAAGGAGAGTAGCATGCCGTGAATGATTCAGTAGTATTATGGATGGCAGTATCAACAAAGGAACAGAGGTCTTATGAGGGAAGGGAACTATCTTATCTTAGATCTAATTCTCTTATATTGGTGGTCTGCCACCCATTTAAGGGTCGAAGCTAAATGGGATATGGATAAGATACTAACACACACATATCCATATTTATTTGTTAGATAAATACAATTACAAATATGAATATTAATCGGATATAAAAAATTTATATTCAGATTTATCTTAAATAAATATAGGTATAAATTAAATATTGAAAACATGAATATAAGTATATATATAAGTCAAAAATTAAAATTTATAATTATATAATAAAAATATTATTAAGTGGATAATAATCAAGTTAATAGTATATTAATGTGATTGTTTATTTTTTTAAATTGACAGGTACTTATAAAATTAAATATGATTATAAGTAAAATTTGATATCTCAATACTGATTATGTAATTATATCTATATATTTTTATGTCCATTGATATGGATATGAATATTAATTGGATATTCAAATTTCTATCCATTCAGATATGAAAACGGATTTGAATGGATATTATTTTTATGCAAGATATTTTTGTTCTCCCTAAAATTTCTACAATAAAAAGATATTCTGAAAAAAATGGATATAAATACCTAGGTATGTTGCCTGATATGCTTCTCGCCTTTGAATTGGGATGTCTTAATTTTCTGCAGCTCTTGGATAGTTTTGATGTTAGACCCAGCCAGCACCAGCCATCCTGAACGCCTTCTATACGGGGACTATTTATTGAAACCTGGCCACAGATAATGTACCAAAAAGAACACCCACAGCTGGAGAAGAAGACGTGGGTAGTCTGTGAGGGGCAAACGCACATTATACAAAATACCTGTGTCTTAAATGCCTGACTTATATGTACTAATAATACAAAATAATTGGGCATTATACTTAGAGAGATCTCAGGGTTAGAAAATTCCGTATTTGCTTTTAATAGTTGTACTATCATAGGTTATTTGCATTGCTTCATTATTTATTTATTATTATTATTATTATTTTTTGATAGAAAAAAAAAAAAAAAGGATGGGGGGTCCCCCCGTGCATTGCTTCATCTTTATCCTCCGGATATTGAACACACCTAGATCTATATGAAATGAAGTTTGAATTCATTACTACAACCACAATCTCTCCTCTCAGGTGCCTGAATATTGAAGATGTAGAAATCAAGTTCGGATCATATTAATTTTTGGTACTGGAATTTAATACGCGATTCATGAGGGAACTATATTATCAAAGTATTCTAAAAAGGGATTTCTTTTCCTATCTTCTACCGGTAATGACTTATGATAAAATAATATTAGAAAAAAGCTTAATTAATCAAGTTGACTTGTTCATATTCAAGCTACTTGCTCTACAACGCAAAGAGGAAAATAGTTTTTATCTTTTTCCAATATTCTATCGGTGGATATTTCATTTGTTTTTTCATTTTCTTAAGAATAAAATTGATGTTTAGAAGCTTAAAATATTTTTATATGAAATTTGACGGTTGAGTATGAACTACGCAAGCTTATTTTTGTTTGCGTGTAAAAAATTGCTTGTAAATCCAGTGGATAAAGAATTACTCATCCATTCTATATACCATGAATGCTTCCAAATACAGGCGACTCCGACGCCTTGGTTGGAAGTTTAGAAAATAAAAGGAAAAAAAAAAACCATTTCTTTTTTTTTATAGGAGAAAAGAAAAAATAATAATTTTTTTCCTTTTTGATGGGAGACAAAGAAAAAAGGAAATAAATAAATAAAAATATTTTTTATTATTATACTCTTGAATATTACGCATGTTATAAATTTATAAAAAATAATAAAAAATATGCTTATTGTTATTGAAATGTAATAACTTTTCAAGCCTACCAAGTCGCGAGGACCCTCCTGGTTCTTATTCTTTTATTTAATTAAAATTTTTTATAACTTTTCAATCCTGTCTTATATTTCCATCTTTCAAATAATAGAAAAGATTGTCATCGTAAAAAATGTTACCATCTTGAAAAAGATATGTGATCGATGTCGTAGACGGTCAAAAATAAAATATATTCATTATTATAGTTAGTGGTGAGTCGGGATCGTATCTTCGAGGATCAAGAATAATTATTTCATGAAAAAAATAAAAAATTAAAAAATTAAATTTTGAGATGATAGTTTAATTAAAATTAATAAATTAAAATTAAACATGAGATCGATGGGTTATATGATAAAAAGATATCTTAGAATTTTCAGGTAATCATCAACATAAAACATGCAGTTGTTCTAATCTAAACAATCAAAATTCATAATTGTATCGGAATTTTTCAAATTAACCCTCAATATAAACTTTCTTGCCGAGTACAAACCATATATTATCAAGATCGTGGCCTGTACCACAAGTATAGGCTATCAAACGCTTAGTTGAAAAGATCCTACTAAGACATGTAAATAAAAATCATAGAATTAATTATCTATGTTGAGCATGAACCATATCGTATCAGGATTATGATCCATCCCACTTGGATAATTAGTTTGGCAAATCAAATTGACAAGAGAAAGGAATTGAAAGCATTTATTCAATTGTATAGAAAATAAGATAATTGCAAAGATTAATGAAAGGACCCTGTACTTTCCTATAGACTGCATCTTAGTCGAGCATGGCTTCGAGATACATCTTTTGGGAGATTCGGGCTCTATTACCGCACCTCCTCCTATGAAGAATCTTTTTTATTTCTCTCCCTCTCTTTCAAAGCCTAAACTAAGTTACAGGAAGAAAAATAAAATAAAATTTTCTAGTGGAATTAATAATCTTCTCTGCTTCCTGTGATTTTTTTTTATAGAGCTCATCTAGGATTTTCTTCCGATCAAATTTGGAATCAATCGGGCTCAGAATTAGACAAATATCGCTAAAAACATCTTAGCCATCCATTCTGCATTACAGGCCTCAGATTGTATCGAAAATCATGCAAAATAGCTCTTCCTTCTCGGGCAAACAGAGTCTCGAACTGGACTCTTGTGATCGGTCTCCTTCTTGTACTGGATTTCGAAGAGCTTGCTTTTCTCCATCGTAACAAACGGTCGGCGACGTGAGGCCACGGGAGTCGATGATTGGCAGTGGTGGAGGTGGTAGTGTGAAGCGGCGGAAGGCGGCAAGAAGGATCAGTGGCGAATAGGAAGAGGGCTGATCAAAGGAGAAGGATGGATGTCGGCGCCTTTGGAGCTTCTCCGACCACCTTTCTAGTGGTGGACGGTGACGGGAGGCAGCGAGAGGCAACAAGAGGCGGCGAACGGCGACCTGTGGTGGTGACCAACCAGAGAAGAGGAAAAAAATGATGATCGAAATGGTGGGTGATTTTTTCTGACCGTAAGGGAGCTCCTGGTGGCAAGGGGGTGGTCATCGATGGTGTTGACGGCAACGAGAGGCAACGGGAAGCATCTCCGGTGGCCAGTGGCTTGAAACGAGAGAGTTGGTCCATGGACAGGATTGTGGACCGGGGTTCATGGCTATCGTGGACCATCTTCAGCATTCGTAGACCGAGTGGCCGGTTCATGGCTGCCATGGACCGGCTGCTCTAAAATCCATGCTTTTCTTTAATAACTTTCCAACTTCGATTTCGGACCGTTTGAACTCTGATTTAAGTGTCGTATATGTCGTTGGATTCAAAAAATCGAGCTCTTTCAATCCATGAACTCATTTTATACAAAATTCTAATAAAAAATATTAATTTTAATTAATATATATTAATTAATATTTATTTTAATGATTAAATGAAATAATTATTAGACTTATCAATATGAGTTGAGTTAAATTATCCGAAAAGAACCCATTTATAAGTGGGATAGTCCAGGTTACTCTAATAAATAGTTTAGTTCGAATCACGGAACAGAAGATTCGGAGGGCTATTTTTATTTTATTTTATTTTATTTATTTATTCTAGTTGTTGGATTGGTTTTTAGGTTTTTGAAAAAATAAATGGACAGTCGAAGCTTGATTATTTATATCCGGACCAGGGGTAGATTATTATTTCATGATCCTGATGCAAATTTGATAAAATCGACCGATGTGATGAGAGAAAAAAATTTGTGCAACGGTGGACGGTGCTTCGTCCCTACGTTGCAATGCTCATAATATTCATCCATTAAAGAACGTTATCTTGATCTGTCAATGTCCAGCAAGGTGAGCAAGCTAAGGACCCAACCACACCTCTCTCCTTTTGTAGGCTCAAAGAACAATATTCCCTCGTTTTTTTTTTTAAAATTTGTCTTGCACAACCTTGTTGCTGAAAAGTATGTTCAGCTAATTTCTGTGTAGTATAAGTTGAAGACTTGTTTATCTTGTTTTTTGTAAGCTATGCAAACCCAACACCATCTAACAAAGGAATCTGTATTAGGAACCTCGGAAAACCAACCAAAAAAAAAAAAAGGTTATGGGATTTATTATTATTTGCTCCAAATAAAATTTTTTTTTGATTAATATTTCTTTACCGATTGATTTTTTCTTTGAAAAATTTTAGGATGGAAGAATCTCTCTTCGATCGCACTTTTTTTTTTCGACGAGCAGCGTAAGACTTAGAAACTCTTCTTCGATTTAATTGTCCTTGTTTCTCTTTAAAAAGAAAGGTGAGAACCTCTCTTGATTTAATAGTGTATTGAAGTCCCTTGGTCCTGATTTTCTTTGGTTCGTAGCTCTCATTTTCTAGTCTCGTTCGCATTAGTTTGATACTTTGATCATATCTATTTTGGTATTATATAGAGCAATCCGATCTGCTGTGCCCATCTTTATTTTCTAGTCTCGTTCGGGTTAGTTTGGTATTTCGGCCATCTCTATTTTGGTATTATATAGAGCAATCTGTATCCTATGAAGTATTTGATAAATTATCTGAGTGAGAGGAAATAACTAATTAGAAGCCTGAAGTCATCCGATTGTTGTGTGCATCCCCAATAACTGGTATCAGAGCGTATGGATGGCATCCAATGGGCAATAAAGTCATCAATGACTCATGAGGCAGTTATTTTTCATTCCACTACCGTAAGGCATGAAACGGTGATGTTTAACTGCACAGGTGATTTTGCACTATGGAAGGTAAGAATAAAATATCTGTTGATCAAAGAGGGCGTAGTAATAGTCCTTAAGGGTATGTGTGTAATCCTAGGAGATACTGAGGCTGCCAAAGAAGAAATCAATGAGAGAGCTCTAGGGACTTGTTTTCAAGTTTGAGTGATAAGTTCTTCGCAATGTTATGGGTCTTAATATAGCTAAAGGTGTATGGGATAAATTGGATAACATGTATATAGCAAAGTCTCTTATCAATACATTATATTTGAGAAAAAAAGTTGCATACATTTTGTATGGTGAAAGTGACTCCATTCAAGGATCACTTAAATAAATATAATAAGCTCCTGCTTGATTTGGCCAATATTGGTATTCATGTTGATGAGAAAGACAATGCTTTGATTTTGATTTATTCTTTACCCAAGTCCTTCAAGAATATTACTATTACCATGCTCTGTGAAAGAGAAACTATAAGTTTTGAAGAGGTGAAGCCACTTTGTTGTCCAATAAGATTATGTTAAAAGTATAACTAGAGTATTAGACTCCGACTCCGGTATAAGGACTTACAGTTGAGACAAAAATGAGCAAAAAAAAAAGTGGACAAGGTAAAAGCAAGTCCAAAATGATCAAAATTTAAACCTAAAATATTCGTGTTTGTCACTATTGAAAGAAGCCAAGTCATTAAAAATCTGAATGTAGACTTCTACAGTGCAAGAAAGAGAAGGAATAGAAAGATAAAATAACAGTCTCAAATTCGGCATCAATTATAGTTACTTCAGGAGATCACAGCAATGTTGCAGATGATGTAGTATTTACAGCTGCCTGTAATGTCAGTTAGGCTGATATTGGATCATGGACTCAAGCATCTTTCTACATGACATCCCATAAAGAATGGTTATATTCTTTTAGACCATGTGAAGGAGGCACCGTTCTTCTCAGGAATGATGCAATCTGTAAAGTGAAAGGTATTGGTAAAGTTTATATCAAATCTCATGCAAATATTATAATAATTATGGATGATGCGGATATGCTCCTCAACTAAAGAGGAACCTTCTCTCAGTGTATGCCCTTGATAGTACAGATTTCGAGAGTAGATGGGGTAGAAGATCTATAACTATTAATAAAAGAGTATTGACTCTATTGAGAGACAAATTGAGTGGCACGCTTTACTATCTTGACAGTAGTATAGTGGTTAGACATGCTTCGGCAATATAGTCTCTATTGAGCAATTAATACAGTTGTGGCATCAAAGGCTAGGGCACATGTCAGATAAAGGTTTACAGGAGCTGAGCAGATATGGTCTGCTAGGTGGTCAAAAGGTTGGTACACTTAGATTCCGTGAGCATTGTATATTTGGAAAACAGCATAGAGTCAGCTTTTCTACAAGCATGCATAAGACAGCAGCTATATTAGATTATATTTATTATGATCTATAGGGACATATCCCAGTTACATCCAATGATGGATCCAAATATTTACTTTCATTTATTGATAACTACTCTCGTAAAGTTTAGATTTATATTATTAAGAATAAAAGTGATATATTTGATGTATTCAAGAAGTGGAAGGCTATGGTCAAGAGGTAGATTGAGAGAAAGGGGAAAACATTCTGCACTCATAATGGATTGGGATTTTGCTCTATAGAGTTTGATAATTTTTGCAAATTAGAAGGCATTGTCAGACATAGGATCACAGTGGGTACACCTCAACAGAATGATGATGGAATGTATGAATCCGTACACTATTAGAGAGAGTCAAATCTATGCTATTAAGTTTTGGACTAAGTAAGAATTTTTGGATAGAGGCTATACATATAGCCTATTATATTATAAACCGATCTCCAGCATCAGCATTGAGTATGAAGACTTCGAAAAAAATGTGGACATAAAATCTGTAGACTATTTGGTACTTAGAGTCTTTAGGTGTCTAGCATATACATATATTAGAGATGTAAAGCTGGATCCTAGGACTAAGAAGTGTGTATTTCTTGGATATGCATATGGGATGAAGGGCTACAGATTATGATGCACAAAGCTCGGATCCCAAGGATTTCTAGTCAGCAGGGATTTGATTTTTCATGAGATAGCCACTCCTTCATGACAGATACAGCCTAGTCCTTCATAGAAAGATCATGCTTAGGTTCAACAAGATCGGACTGTTGTTGATATTGATCAAACTATTAGATCACAGCAGTGAAGCAAATTGTAGATGTTCAAATGAGCAGGATCAATAAATAGATACAAAGATACAGACTCAAAAGGATGTTACCATGCAAGGTCAGGTTCAGGATGATAATATTGCTATTCGTAGACCCAAGCGCTAGATCAGAGAACCTTAAAGATACGGTTTTGAAGATTCTACTTGTATTGAGTTAGTTTATTATGCTCTGAGTATTATAGACACCATTGGTGATGAGCTGACTACATATCAGGAGGTTATTGATAGCCCACAGGCTGAGCAGTGGACTATCGCTATAGTTGAAGAGCTTCAATCTTTGGAAAAGAATCAGACTTAGAAATTTATCAAGTTATCTAATAGCGAGAAAGTAATTGGTTGCAAATGATCTTCAAGAAGAAGGAAGGAGCTAGTCTTCAGGATTTTAAATATAAGGCCAGGTTGGTGGCTAAGGGACACAATCAACGGGAGGGTATTGACTATAAGAAGATATTTTTTCCTGTAGTCAAACACTTTTCTATTCATGTATTGCTTGCTTTGGTTGCTTTTTAGGATTTGGAACTAGAATAGCTTGATGTAAAGATAGCTTTTCTACATGGTGACTTGGAGGAATAGATTATATGCAACAGCCATATGATTTTGAGGCTCTAGATAAATTTTGCATGCTTGCTCAAGATATCATTGTATGGTCTAAAGTAGTCTCCAAGATAATGGTACCATAAATTTGACAGGTTTATGATCAATCATGGATTTAATAGATCTTTATATGACAGTTGCATGTATCATCAGTAGTTTTCAAACGGGTCCTTTTATTATTATTACTATATGTGGATGATATGATGATTGCAGCCAAGGATATATTAGTCATTTAGAAGCTAAAAGCTGAGCTTAGTACTGTATTTGAGATAAAATATCTTATACCAGCAAAGAAGATACTTGAAATGGAGATCATACATGACAAACAGTTAGGTAGACTTTTTTTTACTCAATATAGTTGATGGGGACATCAACCTGCACGAATCTCAAAGCATCACGGATCTCGAACCAGTATGAATCATAATGCAATATGAATTTCGATGTAAATAAATTTAAATTTGATAAATTATTTCATCCTCCACATAAAAAGGTCTCCACATGGAGACACTTGGCGCCCATGCATGTAGATTTTCAGATTTGGAGATACTTGGCAACCACATGGAGACACTTGGCACCCTATTTTGAAATCCCATGAAGATTTTCATATTTGGTGCTCTCTTTTCATGAAATTTGAAATTCAAATTTGTAACTACCTTTCCATCTCTTTTCATGTAAAATTTGAATTTCAAATGAGGCTTAGAAAGCTATAAATAGGTCCTTAATCTCTTTGTAAAAAAGATGCTATTGATGAATGAAAGTTTTTTTTTGAGAAGAGTGACTTTTCTTTTGCTCCGTGAGGAGAGGGTGTGAAGCCCAACACCAGGACATGATGTGAGGTCATGTCTAGTTATCCCCTTCCTTGATTCCATCTTCCTTACCACCCTCCTGTCCTTTGAGATTCACTCTAATGGCTTCATTAGTGAAGTGGGTGAGATGCCCTAGAGGTGAGAGATCTCTCCGTGAGTATGAGTCCCAAAGTCCATGAGAGTCCAGATTTCTACCTTTCATCTCCATTGTTCCTTCACCACCTTCTACAAAAAAAAAAGTAGTACCCTAATTTCGGTGACTTCTCAGCTCGCCAACAATCCTACCCCTGATCCTGTTCCACGTCAATTTGGTATCATAGCCCAGAGATTTAGGGTATCCATTATTTTCTTTTTATCCCATCTTATTCCTGTTATTCTCGCTATTCTCTACTTATCCCCAATTTATCCTAGAGTTATTCTCATTATCCCCTTCATCCATCCGCCTTCCAAACATCTTGTCCTTCGAAACCCTAATAGTCGCCGCCCTTGGATCTCATGCTCCGCCACCCCACCGGACATGGATGCCCAGCCATCGAAGAACATCCGCCCTGCGGATGAGAACATCCGTGAGGAAGCGGCCTGCCGCGAGCTAGTCGCTCTGCCGGTCAACTCATTGCGAGAAGGAGCTCAAGCTTGGATCCGACTTCAACCTCCGAACCAGCTCCTGTGCCGTAGATCTCCCTGCCAACAGCCCCACCGGAGGATCCACCTTCGTGAAGTCTCCACAGCCACCGCCCGCGACCGTTTCCCCCACCCAGATTCAAGCCCCATCTCCGCGTGCGAAGCCTCGCCATTGCCCGACGCCCTTCCGTCCGGAGTCGTCCCTAACCGGTCGACGTCTACCGTCGGTTTTCCCAGCCTTCGGCCCTCCTCTGTTCTGACCTGCCAGTCTCTTCCTTCCCGCTTGCAGCCGAACGGACAGCCCATCGCTAGATCCGCCAAGCTCCTTCCCCCTACCAGAACAGTTGCCGGAACCCCATCCTTGCCAGCCATCTTCTCCCCGTGGCGTCGTTTCCTCCCCCAGCACCGTTGCCAACGAGGCCTATCGACAAACCCTCCTCTATTAGCCCAGTTTCCATCCATGGAGAAAGGAGACTAGCACGAACACGAAAGCTGCATAGTTCTCAAAGCCTCACGGATCCCAAAGCTTCACCAATCTTAAAGCTGCACCAATCTCCAAGCTACATGATTCTTAGAGCAGAGCTGATGAAAAAAAAGAAGAAATTCATGGTTATCTCAAGCTAGAGTCTGGAGTCCCAGGAGCCTGAAGTCAACTGAAGCTGGTGTCTGAGCCTGATTCGACAAAGTTGAGTTCTTCCCACCTTAGGAGAATGATGGGGACATCGACCTGCACGAATCCCAGAGCAGCATGGATCCCGAAGCAGCATGAATCACAATGCAAAATGAATTTCGATATAAATAAATTTAAATTTGAAGATCATTTCATCCTCCACATAAGAAGGTCCCCACATGGAGACACTTGGCGCCCATGCATACAGATTTTCATATTTGGAGACACTTGGCAACCACATGGAGACACTTAGCACCCCATTTTAAAATTTCATGCAGATTTTCATATTTGGAGACACTTGGCAACCACATGGAGACACTTGGCACCCTATTTTGAAACCCATGCAGATTTTTAGATTTGGTGCCCCCTTTTCATGAAATTTGAAATTCAAATTTGGAATTACCTTTCCCTCTCTTTTCATGTAAAATTTAAATTTCAAATGGGGCTTAGAATGCTATAAATAGGCCCCTAATCTCTTTGTAAAAAAAGATGCTATTGATGAATGAAAGTTTTTTTTTTTGAGAAAAGTGACTCTTCTTTTGCTCCGTGAGGAGAGGGTGTGAGGCCCAACCACAGGCATGATGTGAGGTCATGTCTAGTTATCCCCTTCCTTGATTCTATTTTCCTTACCGCCCTTATGTCCTTTAAGATTCACTCTAATGGCTCCATTAGTGAGGTGGGTGAGATGCCCTAGAGGTGAGAGATCTCTCCATGAGTATAAGTTCCAAAGTCCATAAGAGTCCAGATTTCTACCTTCCATCTCCATTATTCCTTCATCACCTTCTACAAAAAAAAAAAGTAGTACCCTAATCTCGATGACTTCTCAGCTCACCGACGATCCTACCCTGATCCCGTTCTCCATCGGTAGTTATATTAAGAAAGTCTTGAAACGATATCGATAAGTCTATAGCTAAGCCAGTCACTACTCCTTTTGCTAGTCATTTCAAATTATCTATCAGGCTCTCTCTTCAGACTGGGGATGAGGAGAGATATATATCTATAGTGCCTTATGCAAGTGCAGTTGGTAGCATTATATACATGATGGTCTGCACTCAATCCGATATTTTATAGGCAGTAAATGTTGTGAGCAGATACATGGACAAGCCTGGAAAAGCTCATTGATTAGCTGTGAAATGGATACTGAGATATCTAAAAGGTACTTCTAATTTAGATTTGTTATTCTCTGGACAGAGTAGTTACATTGTCACAGGATTTTGTGATTCTGATTATGCTTGTAACTTGGACAGGAGAAGGTCATTGACCAGATATGTATTCTTTCTCGGGTTGTGTAGCCATTTGGAAGGCTATTTTGCAGTCTACAGTTGCTTTGTCTACTACAGAGATAGAGTATATAGCATTGCCAAAGGCTATAAAGGAAGCTATCTGTCTAAGAGGGTTAGTACAAGATTTGAATCTCAAGCAGAACTATTTAGATATTTTTTGTGACAATCAAAGTGCCTTGTATCTTGCCAAAGACCAATATATATGAATGCACTAAGTACGTGGATATCAGGTATCACTTCATCAGAGATTTGGTGGATGATGGTGATATTCTGCTTTAAAAGATTGGCCCTGCTTATAATCCGGCTGATATGCTCACTAACCAATTTTAGTAGGTAAGTTCAGGACTTTCTTGAATTTAATTAGTATGAGCACTTGATGAGCCCTTCGGGACTTGTAGTGAGGAGGAGATTTTTTTATCCACATTTGATAGAGGCACATTATTTATCGTAAGGGAGGATTGTTGTTGTTTATTCTAAATAAAACTTCTTTGGTTGGGATTCCTTTACTGATTGACTTTTTCTTCGAAGAGTTTCAGAATAGAAGAATCTCTCTTTGATCGCACTTCTTCTTCGGCGAGCAGCATAAGACTTGGAAACTCTTCTTTGACTTAATTAGCCTTGTTCTGTTTAAAAAGGAAGGTGAGAACCTCTCTCGATTTAATAGTTTATCGAAGCTCATTGTCTCGATTTCCTTTGGTTCGTAGCTCTCATTTTCTAGTCTCGGTCGGATTAGTTTGGTACTTCGGCCATCTCTATTTTGATATTATATAGAGCAATTTTATATTGCACGCTACCGGGAAGATTCTTTTTCTATATTTTTTGGTGAGGCCAGAAGTGTATCATCTTAGGTATTTTCTTCTTTGATCTTTTGCCATCGCTGAGAAAAGTCTGATTTAATTTATTTATTTTCTTTTGTTATTATTTCGAGATCCTATAATTTGGATATTTGTATCACCTTTGTATCTAATTTTGGGATGGTTGTATAGTAGATTGCTCCGTCTCTATTATGAATGTAAGCAGTTTTGCCGAACCATATAAATTTCTTATCTTTTTTTGTGTTTATTATTTATGCTTGTGAAGTATTCAATAAATTATCTGAATGAGAAGAAATAATTAATTAAGTCTAAAATAATCCGATCTGCTGTGCGCATCTCCAATAAAACTTAAGTTCACGGTAATCAAGGATTGGTGCGATAAGTGGGGCAAGTTGGGTCTAGTCGAGTTCACAGGGGCTTTGGCCTTTCGAGAATGATATCATTGCTTATTTGAAGTGGGGAATGGATCAAAGAGATTAATCTCATTCCTCTTGAGACAGTGCCTTTAAATTGTTAGATGCCTCCTAACATTCATCCCTGACATAAAAAATCTGACAGCAACCGTTGTGCCATTTAATTATAGGAATGTGAAACTACTTTCTGAAGAGCAGAAATCACTTGCAAATAAAAGCTTCCCAGGAGAAATGACACTCATTCATTGGCAAAATAATAAAACCAATCCATTATTTTACCTGTGCTCAATTGAGCCGCTGATGCAAGTTTTCCACCCCTCTTTTGTACCCAATTTTAATTCCTGAGACCATTGCACTTGCTAGCAACACCAATGGTGTCCATGAAATTTGTAAGGTCTTAATTCAGCTGCTTTTCTGCTACTATTCGAGATGATTGTGAGGTCGAAGTAACATAAACATTGCAGCATAATGCCAAAATGTTTACTTAAAGAAAAGACCTTACCTAAAAGACTACCTTTCATCATTCAATAACTCTTACCATTTAAATAAGACAACTCAAAGCAATACTTAACAAAAAGAAGAACGAAAGAAAGAAAAATAAATAAATATAACATAAACTAGTCTAGTAAGAGTTCCCAAACAATCTACTAATATTTCTAGTCAAAATATACTAGCCAACTAGTAAGAGTTATATATTTCAATAATTTAGTAAGAGCTCCAAACTAGCTAGCCAGACAATATCAAAAACAACCATTACAATATTCTATCAAACACCTACTTACATGCCATGCATCATTTTTCCTAATATACTTTTATGTTTGTCAATTGGACAACTAAAAATGCCTTGCTTTTCTGGATTTTGGATGAGATAAATATAAGAATCAACAAATAAATGAGACTATTTCGATATCTATCAATTCTTTAAAAATGTCTTCTTCAGTATAAACACGTGGCCGACTTTTTTGGATAATAAAATTTTCCTCTCTAATTGCATCAACAACATTTTCAATTATTTACTTTAAAACTTCAATCTCTTGGTCAATATTAATTGAAGGCTTCTTTTTTTTATGAAAGATGGCTAATAAGTCGATCAATATAATTCCTTTGATGACGAAGCCTGCATCGTACCATAATTTTTATAACACAGTAAATAATTTCAGCTACAGCTAGTCGTCACATTCTCTCCTGTAAATAAAATTCATCTATTTCTTCATTTTCCTGCCTTTCCAACTATTATATATTTTGTTGACGTTGAATCTCCGCCGACCGGATGGAGTGGTTCTTCCATTGGACCGCCGTCAACCAGAACCTGCAAAATAGATCCCTGACCGGAGATTTTCCGGCGAGGGACACTCCGATTCAAAGTCAGAAGAAACTCAGCAGCAGCAAATGGAGATTTTTAAGAGCAGAGAGGGAAAGGAGAAACTCAAATTTCTGGGAAGAACCCGACCTCCCCGAGTATCCCCTCTTACTAGTATTTATAGGCGCATAAGTGTAACTACCTACGATTATGGGAGTTAGTTAGGAAAACATCCTCATAACAGTAAGTAGTGGCAGTCAGAAAATTAGTTATTCGATCATGTTGGTGGTTACAGCTGAAACAGCCTTTAACCATTTTAAGTTGAAATACTGCTCAAAAGTTTCATATATACTCCTTTTAGAGAGCATCCGAAGTAAATATAACAAGTATTTCGGAGGGCCTTCCTTGGGATGGCTCGAGGAAATGTTAGTTTTATGCTTCGGACACATCCCTTGGAGTGAACAAGGAAAACAACTACTTACTGTAGTGTGGAAGAGACGAAAATATTCTAAGGCATAGTCTTCGGACCAAGCTGAAGATACGAAGCCGAAGGAAATAATAATATCTCGTAGGCATAGTCTTCGGATCAGGTTGAAGATACGAAGCCAAAGAAAATAATAACATCCTGTAGACAGTCTTCAGACTAGGCTGAAGATACGAAGCCGAAGGAAATAATAACATCCCGTAGGCATAGTCTTCGGACCAGGCTGAAGATACGATGCCGAAGAAAAAAATAACATTCCGTAGGCATAGTCTTCGGACCAGGCTAAAAATACGGAGCCGAAGGAAATAATAACATCCTATAGGCATACTCTTCGAACCATACCAAAGAAATTTCCTTTAGTGCATTGATTCAGCTAATAGACCAAAATTAGAAATTGGCTTAATCGTTGGACCGGTAATCATTTTATATTGAACTGGATTATCATAATAGATGCCCCCCACTTTCAAGTTTGAAATAATTTTATTTCGAAAGGGAGTACCAAAATTATCATTTATGAGAAATAGAGGAACCTGAACCTTCGAAAGATACCTCCGAAGTATCTGCCGTAGCTGAAGAGATACGACGGCAACCGAAAATCTGATCAACCATATATAAACTGAAGATACACCAATTTGAAGGTGATCCATAGTTTTTTAGGATAGCTGAATAATTCTGAGATCTTGAGAAGAAAATACCAAGTCTTTAGATATAAAAGAATACTAAGTCTTCGGACTTAGGATAATTCTGAACAATTCTGAGATCAAGTCTTCAGATATAAAATAATACTAAGCTAGGCTAACTCTGAGCAAACTCCAGCAATCTTCTTTCTTACCATTCTCTGCTCTCGAGTCTCTATTCTGCTGCATGAATTCTTGCTAACTTTGGCATCAGAGTGTCCTCCGTCGAAAAGACTCTGGTCAGGGATCTATTTTGCAGGTTCTGGTTGATGGCAGTCCAGCAAAAGAACCACTCCATCCGGTCGGCGGAGATTCAGCGTCAACAGATTGGCACGCCAGGTAGGGGGAGAAGTTCAGAAATTCCTCTTTCTTGATCAAAGGAGAGCTCATCTAAGCGGAAATGGTGAAAGGGAAAGCTCGAAATCCTTCCACGAGCCAGGAGCCACGCTCCTCCAACGATGGCCCTCCTGTAAGTGGTGTCCCAGCAAATCAGGGAGTGTAGCCTCCCATGATAATGGTGGAGCAACAACAGTTTGAAGACCTCCAAAACAAGGTCAAGGCCTTGACAGCTTTGGTCCAATACCTGCATGAGGCTGCATCTCAAAGGCAGCATCCACCACCAAATTCACCCTCCGTCATCAATCTCAAAGGGAAGAAGACAGCATCAAGAAATCACCCCAATTCCTCACAAGTCCGGTCATCTCGTGCCGTTATGCTTCTTCACAAGATCGATAAGCAGGGGATCATGATGGGAAGAGGAGGGTCCGCAATCTCCTCTGTTCTTCGAAGTTTTGTACCAGAAGAGGCCAGGCAAAGAGAGATCAACTATAAATTTCAAGAAAAATTCAAATCCATGCAAGCACAGATTGCAAGAATTTCAGATCTGAGAAGGAACGATGAGGCATCACCTTTAACTCTCTACCCCCTTTTTCTGATCATATCATGAATGAAATCATTCCTAAACATTTCAAGATCCCACAATTAGAGGCTTACGATGGGACTTCAGACCCTCTCGACCATCTGGAAAGTTACAAATCTCATATGATGGTGCAAGGAGCAACTGATGCCTCTACTGCATTGCTTTTCCTGCCACTTTGAAGAAGTCTGCTCGAATGTGGTATTCGAGCCTGCCTCCAAACTCAATTCACTCCTTTGCTGAGTTAGAGCAGTAATTTGTCTCGCACTTCAGGACGTGCCAGAAGATGCCGTGCAACACTGATAGTTTGTTCCTTCTCCAGCAACAAGAAGGAGAAGGCTTGAAGGGATTTATCTACCGCTTCAATTCGGCCACTCTGGAAATTCGAAATTTAAATGAGCATGTGGCCATGTCTGCCTTAAGAGAGGCTTAAAATCATCCAGGATCATATTTTTCCTGGACAAAAGATTTCCAACGAGCTATGCCGAACTGTTGGCAAGGGCTCAGAAGTATGCTGCTACTGAGGAGCAAGCAGCTAGCCGAAGACTGGTAGAAGAAAGGTTTCCTTCTAAGAAGAAAATGCCGGAGGACCGAACGTGCCAGCATTTTCTAACAACACTTCGGCCCCCAAGCGCAGCCTCAGGACTAGACAGCAGAATAATCGATTTGATGCTTACACACCCCTCAACTTACCAAGAGAGAAAATTCTGTTAGAGATTGAAAAGGAAAATATTTTCAAAGGCCACGTCCTCTGAAGACGTCTGCAAAAGCAAGGGACAAGAGCAAGTATTGCCGATATCATCAAGATCATGGCCATAACACTGAAGAATGCTTCCAGCTTCGGGATGCCATCGAAGATTTGATAAAAAAAGGATATCTGGGAAAGTATGTCAACCGCCCAAAGTCTCAAGCCGAAGCAACTGCCCTTCCAAGGATATCCGATGAAGTTGATTTGCTTCATCAAAAGCCAACTAGTGGAGACGTTGGGATGCTTCATCGATCATCGGCGTGGGATGCTGACGTTGAGGACAGTATCCCGAAGAGGTTCAAAGGGAAAAACTCTATTACTTTCTTCGATGAGGATATCCAAGGAATACAAATTCCACATGATAATCCTGTAGTAGTCTTGGCTGTTATAGCCAATTTTGATATAAAAAGAATTTTAATTGATAATGGAAGCTCAGTTGATGTGTTGCTGTATGATGCTTTTCTTCGAATGGGATTGTCTGGATGTGAATTGCGAAGATCCCTTATTCCAATAATTGGTTTCGATGGAAATCAAGTGGGGGTTGAGGGCAAAATGGTCTTGCCCGTAACTTTTGGGTCCGAACCCTTTCAAAGAACTCTTCCTATCAACTTTATTGTGGCTAGAACGTCTTCAGCTTATAATGCAATATTGGGACGTCCAGCATTGAACAAATTTAGAGCCATTGTTTCCACATACCATCTGTGGTGCGATTCCCTACCAGAACGGGCGTTGGAGAAGTAAGGGAGATCAAAGGATCGCTCACCAGTGTTTGATGATTCAGAACAAACAAGTGGCTAGGTCTTTACACTTGATCAGTTAGATCCGAGGGATGAATCCGAAGACAGTGGAGAGCCAGTGGAGAAAACCCTCTTCGTACCTTTATCCGAAGACGATCCAACTAAGTAACTACAAATCGGCAGTTTACTTGATGAAGAGTCAAAGGTAAAATTAATTTTCTTTCTTCAAGATAATGCTGATATTTTTGCTTGGACAGTCTCGGACATGCCTGGAATCCCACCTGATGTGATTACGCATCACCTGTAAGTTTCTCCCAACTACAAACCTGTTCGGCAGAAGAAGATAAATTTTACTTCTGAAAGGCAGAAGGTTATTGATAAAGAAGTTAACAAATTGCTCGAAGCTAACTTCATTAGAGAAGTCCAATATCCAAGTTGGCTTGCAAATGTGGTTATGGTGAAGAAATCAAATGGCAAATGGAGAATTTGTATAGATTATACTGATCTCAACAAAGTATATCCAAAGGACAATTTTCCATTGCCAAAATTGATCAGCTGGTTAATGCTACGGCCGTCATCAATTGTTGAGCTTCATGGATGCCTTCTTAGGTTATAACCAAATCCGAATGGATCCTGAAGATGAAGAGAAAATTGCTTTTGTTACAGAAAAGGGGCTTACTGTTATAAGGTGATGTCGTTTGGTCTAAAAAATGCTGAGGCAACTTTCCAAAGGCTCATCAATAAGTTTTCAAAGCTTAGTATTATTTTTCCTCTTTTAAGCCTCTCTTCATGCTCAGAGTACTTTGATTTAAGTTCCTCCACTTCGGCTTTTAAGTTCTGAGCCAAAGCATCACTCTGGGCAAGCTTCTCCTTCATAGCCTGCCTTTGCTCTTCGGCTACGGTTTTCTCGACTCCGGCCGCTTTCACTTTTTCCTTCATCTTTCTGTAGGTCTCTCTGAAGTCAAAGATGCTCTCTTCCATGTGAGTACTATCATGCATCATCTGCAATAACAAGCTGAAGACTTAGCAACAATAGACCTATGTAAAAAAAAAATAGTTATTTACCTTCACTGCTGATGAAATACCGAATTAGAAATTTCTTCGATGCATCGGGACTTAACTTTATCCCAGTCTTTTGGAAGGAGAGTGCACTTCAACAGTTTCCTGGTTAATTCAGGATTCTCCAAGCCCTCTTGATCCGAGAAAATGGTGAAGTCCACATTGCATCCTCCTTCCGAAGAGGCATTCCATCTAGGATCGTCTTCGAATCGGTACTTTGATCTTTCTTGACTTTTATTTTTTAGAGGTGCGATCACGGATTCTTTATTGAAGGTTACATCACGCTGATCCAAAGTTGGCATCGATCAAGGACTCTTCGAGAAGGCATCCTCGGAGATGGATTTCTAGCATGATCAGGTGGAATTGAAGAAATATCTTCATCCGATGCGGGCCTCATCGGAGGAGTACTGGAGCCTTCTTCGGCTCTTTTCTTCTTTCGGACTTCAGTTGTTGTGGGAGCAGCTACTACTCTCTTTCTGGAAGCTTATCGAACTTTATCAAGTTGTGGCTTCATTTTCTTACCTGCAATCAAAAACAGGGATTTCGTCATATACATGCATATGTATGGAGAAAGGAAGTTGAAAAAGTCTGAAGACTATGTCTCTATACCTAATGATGGGACTTCGCTGATATGGGATTGATGAAGGTTTTCTTCCTTCAGCAGTTCTTTAAATGAGGGATCTCCGACTCCGATAAAGTCTCAAAATCTTTGCATCGGCTTTCAAGATTCTCTTTCGGTGTTTGCATCCAAATGCGGAGTTTTTCATTCGGTATTGAATTTCCAGTGGGTATAATATACAAAAAGAAGCAAGGTTTCCACCCATGTATTGCACTGGGAGTTCCTTTTATTAGTCTTCGGCCTGGCCGAGGACCTATAACCCACCATCCTTTCCGTGAAAATCTCTTTTCACATAAATAAGGAGGTAATAGGATATCTTCGGCTCTACATTTCTAAATTGCAAAGAACCAAAACCCACAGATGTCCTAAAACTATTGGGGGTCAATTGAGCTGGGACTATCTGGTAGAGGTTAAAATTTTGTGAAGAATGGGTGAAGTGGAAGCCGAAGACCAGCTTTGAAGTGGTCTTCATATATGGCAATGGATTGCATGGGAGGTTTATTTACCCTTTCTTCGGGTTTTGGAAGAATCATGTGGAAAGTCCGTGGGATGGGGTAACATTGTTCAACTTCTTCTATCTTGGCGAAGGAAAAAGAACTTCTGATAGAATCCGGTGATCGTTCTAGGCTTCTTTTCCTACTAGAAATTCTCCCCTTACGGTTTCACCCCCTGGCAGATTCCTACCACTCTCACCTCCTGGTGAGTTTCTATCGTTACCCTTTCCGATAATACCTACCGGTTTCACCTCCGTGAACCTCCGCTAGAGCGAGAGGAGGGGCTTCTAGAAGAGTCTGACATTTTAAGGAAGAAAGAAGAGGAGGGAGAAAAAACCTCTAACCTTTGAAAAATCAGAAATGGTGGACTGCAAGAGAAGATGACATATTGCAAAGGAAACCAGGGTTCCGGAACATGAGCAGAAAAATTTTTTCTCAGTTCTCTTCCCTTTTATAGGTGAAGGTAGTGGGTTTTCGAGGCGGTTCGGAGATCTGGCTGATCGTGCACTATATCGGTGGTTTTGATCATGGATACGGTTCTCCAGAAATTTCATTAATGAGATAGGCCATTGCGATCCGCGTGAAATGTCGTTATTGGCTGCGATAACGCTAATGATGTAATCGTGCTCCGGATGACTGCCACGTGTTCGATCTTAGTTGAATAAAGATCTCTTTTTGAGAATTTCTCGGGATTTTTTCCAGAATCAAGGCGTTCTTTTTGAAATAGCCAATAGCAGGATGACACGTGTCTTCACCACATTTTATCGCACCACTGGATAGTTATGGTAAAAGACGTGTCAAGATTCAATGCCATCATTACCTAACAGTTATCACTAGAAGAAAAAAATAAACTACTCACATTCTTCGAAATTTAATCATTTTGAACTTGGGAGTGGGGGACAACTATTATGATATCCCGGTTTATTTTAATTAATTATTGGACCATTTTTGAACCAATTTTAATTTTTCTCTTTTGGTTTATTGGTCAAATCAGCTAGCAAAGGAAAGGGTCTTCGGTCTCGTATTATTATCTCAGTCCGAAGACCATGCTTATTATCTATGGCTGTATATCTGTTTCGGAAGATAAGCTTATTAACTCTGGGTCTTCGGCTTCGTATTATTATCTCAATCCGAAGACCATGCCTAATATCTATGGCTTCGTATTATTATTTCCGTTCGAAGACTATACATAATATCTATGGCTTCGTATTATTATTTCCGTTCGAAGACTATACATAATATCTATGGCTTCGTATCTTTATCTATAATCTAGGGGATAAGTTTATTTACTGTCTTCAGCTTCGTATGTCCACCTTCTCGATCCGAAGGCTTAGCATAACATCTTTATCTATGGTTTTAAGCCGGATTTATTCTCTATGTCTTCGGCTTTATACAATTATCTTGATCCGAAGACTTGACCTCCCAGGCGAATATCTTCGCCTTTATTCTTTCAATACAATCCGAAGAGCGTATGATCTCACTAGACTGTAAGTGTTTATTTTGTTAATTCCGAAATGGATTCTTCTGAAGTGTGTAGCTAACATTCCCTTCAAGAGCACTACTAAAGAGAATGTTGGGCTCACTTCAGATGTATTCTTGGAGAAGGAGGATTCTTGGACATGTGGGTCTCTTGGACAAACAGTTAAAATATGTTTTGGTTGTTGAAACCACCCACATGGTCCAAAATCTCATATTGGATAAACTCCGAGTATAACTGTTTCTTCGACAGCCATTACTTACGGTTGTGAGAAGGTTGCGTTCGCCAACTCCATAACCGTAAGTAGTTACGTTGGATCCTATAATATTGGTAAGAGGGGACACTCGGAGAGGTCGGGTTCTTCCCAGAAATTTGAGTTTCTCCTTTCCCTCTTTGCTCCTAAAAACTCTCCATTCTGCTGCTACCTGAGTTTCTTCTGGTATCGGAGTGTCCCCCCACCGGAAAATCTCTGGTCAGGGATCTGTTTTGCAGGTTCCGGTTGACGGCGTCCAGCGGAAGAACCACTCCATCCGGCCGGCGGAGATTCAGCATCAACATATTTAAATTTAAATTTAAACAAAATAAGTATGGTAATCGTATATATCTTTCAGCAATTTAAAAAATCTTGTACATATTTAATGAATGATTCTCATAGATTTATTACAAAGATGAAAAAGTTAATTTTTGTAATATAGAATAAAACCACGATCCAACCAACAAACTCTGGAAGAAAAGAATGAAAAATAATTGATTATTCGTCCGACCCATGAAGAACTTCTCCCTTTCAAGTACTTTCATTTCATCTTCTTAAAAAATATGACGATATTGATATACAGTTCAAACTAACATATCAGATAGATAGAAAGATCTATCTTATGAAACCCAAAGAAGCAGGGGAATGATACCAACTATCCATCAAAACCATTAGAACACAACCAAGCAAAAAAGTCATTGGATATTACCAATATTCTACGGACCTCAGATAATCCAGAGTCATTGGAACCGAGGAAACATGAGATATCAGGCGGCCTTCTATTATCAACATCAGTAAGAATCATAAACTGATTAACTAAAGGAAAAAAATATTTTTCATACAATGTCTATAGGAGGATATAATGACACACCACCCCTATGACCATCATCAAGATCCAAGGTTCTAGCAACTAGAAAAGGCATGGTGCTGCCTAAATATTAACCCATTTCGTAATGAATAGATTCAATTATACTAGTATCTTAAATATTAATACCACAACCAGGACGATAGAAAAGCAGTAGTTGGATTGGCACTTAAAAAAAAAAAAAAAAAAAAATTGATCACTGATGTGTGTTGCAAGGAGAACCTTCCATGGAGTATACACAACTAACTACAGATGCCCCATGGTGTCTAAACAGTAAGCCAGCAAGAAAAGTAGTTACATCCAGCAGGGGATGTCATGGTTGCATAGCAAATCAGCAAACAAGCAAACATATTAAATTCTATATTCCTCATTAACACTAGCAACTCAGGTTAGCAATGGGGGGGCTTTCATGGCATCGACCATTCACCAAATCCATCAGAACGCGGCCAGGCAAAAAGTTGATTGCAAATGCTGAGGCTCCGTTCCCGTAATTTGATTTTTGAAACGTCCGCCGGTAGATAAATAAACCAAAAAATTTGAAAAAGATATACCACCCACACAACCGGATTATAAAGAAGAAAACCCCCGATCGAGGTAGCAGAAATATCCAAAAGAATCTCGATCTTTTTTATTGAAAGGAACTATTCAATCATGAAATAAGCGAAAGGTGATTTTCATGGATTACCGTACAAAAGTAACCCCATTCTTTTTCTATTGAGAGAGAGAGAGAAAATCTTGTGGCCCAAGAATTTTTATGCCGAGGAAATATGTTTGGAGGGACTTTTCAAGAGTCTCGGTCGGATGGAGGCTTGATCAAGTGGGAGTGGTTGAACAGAGAAGCTCCTGTTTCTAGAAATCTCGATCGAATGGAGGCTTGGAGTGGCTGAATTGAAAAGTACTGGTGTTTGATAGAGTTTTGTATTATTTTGTTAGAAGCTAAAATGAAAATTATAGAAAATTACGAAGCCCTAATTTCTTTCTCTATTACTTTGCTCGGTTTGGGAGGGAAAAGAAATGTAATTTGGGAAGATTTCTGTTCCATCCATTTCTCTTCATTTCTTTTCTTTTTTTTTCACCAAGGAACTCTCAACTATTCCTTTTTCTCTTCTATTCCTTTATTTTGCTTTCGTATTTTGCTCTCCCAGCCAAGGCATAAAGGCATGTTTGGATGGCGAAATGGATTGGGATATAAATATTTTGATACGTTCGGTTCTTAATTGAAATTGAAATAGATTTTGAATATTAAAAAATAGTATGAATTAAATGTCAAAGGATTAAAATATTTCGTTCTTTCGTGAAATCGATAAAAATTGAAACTTTTTGTGTTGTAGCAAGCTTCGATCAAGATCAGTATCCAACTAAACCGGAGATGGTCACCAAATTTTGAATAGAAAAATGGTGCATTCCTTCAAAGATGACAAGAAATAATAAAAAAAAGACTCATAAAAAATTGTCAAGCAAAAGACTATCTCATATTTAAGTTAACTAAAATCTTGGAAATAGTCAGAAGAAGGAAGATGAGAAAGAGATTATTCTGTCAATTAGAATTTATTTAAAGATTTTCTTTTCCCCCTTTATATAAAGGAAGAGCATTGCCCGTTATTCAAATTCCCGGGATTGACCCGTGGTACTTGGCAATGCGAAATGTTCATCGGTTAACCTCCTCAACGAAGGTGACTTCTTGGATAGTAGTTGAGGTTAGAAATTGGAGGCCACCATGATACCTTCCAACCAAATAGCTGGAATAAAAGTTATTTATTCTCGTCCTCGCTCCAAAGTTTAAATTCTCTGATCAAATATGCCTTCTTTTTTTTTTTTTGTGTGTGCGTGAATCTCTCCAGTTTTTGGACCCTAAAAGCGTCAAAATCTCAATGTCCTTGTTTATAATTAATTAAATTGCAAGGAAAAAAAAAAGGGGGATTCCCTATCTAGAGATAGTGATCCTTATTTGCCTTTCGAAATCCAAGAGAGCCGCCTGTGGGCCTGGCCCACCGGAACTTTGGGCGTTTTCCACCAGCCGCACTCAAGATAAATGAACGAGGACTTTTTAGCTTTCGGCCATTGACCGATTAAAAGTACAAAACACAAACATGTTCAAATTCATATTTAGGATGAAGAAAAAATTTCTTGTGCAGATTTTATCATCGACCATTTGTCCAAATGATACCATCTCTTGCTTTTTGTGAAGAGAACGGATCGGATTTCCAGACGTCCATGGAGTGAGGTTATATAGATTTTTTGATTTATTATATTTTTTTTTTTTTTTTTTATTTTTTAAAAAAAATCCTTTATAGGGTAGGGTGGGTATGGGTGGAAGGTAGAGATTAGACCCACACCCAATTAAAGAATGGGAAAGTGGTATGTGATTGTCCTGGAGTTAGAGAAATTATTGATATATCAGAAAGGATCCGAGGTGAAATGAATCTAATGAAATAAATCTATCTCAAATGTTTTCACTTTAGATTTATGTTGGAGTTGGTCAATCTAATATTTTTTTTAAAAAAATAAAAAAAAAATTTGACCTCACCATCGGATGAATGCAAATGAAGGATGGCAACGCAAAGGCCTTTGCTCTTTAGACCGACCGAAGCAACTTTTCTCTAATTTAGTTTACCATTTTATCCAAACAAACCACTACCAACACCATGGGCGCCGTGGGTCATGGCCTAAAGCCAGGAACTTGGTCCCACGGAAAAACCGAAGCTTCCCCTGGAAACCACCGTAGCCCATCACAATTCGGGAAACCCGAAACCTCCGATGGAAAACCAGCCAAAAGCCCGTAAGAATTTCCTCATCACCAAGCAACGAAGCCATCTGTGAATCGTGGATACATCTATATATATATATATATTATAAAGCAGAAGTCGCCAACTTCAAGCCAAGGATTGAGATAAGAATTGGGCTTGTATCATCTTCTCTCTTGCGAGTGGAGTTACGATGGCCGATATAGCTCTGTTGCTGGTGGAGGAGTTTGAGAGGAGGAAGAGGTGGGAGAAGGGGTACGGGGTGGGAGAAGAGATGGACTTCCATTTATGGGTTCCTTCGCTCTCTCAGCTATTGGGAAGAAGGTGGGGAGGAGCTCTCGTTGTTGGAGGAGGTGGTAGCTAAGGAGATGAAGCTTGCAAGGAGGTGTCTAAAGCCCAGGAGCCGCTTTGGGCTGGCCGCCTTTGATGGCTTCTTCTCTGCTTGATTCTCTTCATCTCACGTATTTTCGATTTCTCTCCTTTTCTGGGCTCCATTAAAACATGTGTATTTATGCGTGCTTTTCTGCTAGGTTGGTTGTACGTATCGCTAAGAATCTAGATTGTTTTTTTTTTTTTTGCTTAGGCTAAACTACACTTTGATTTCTGTTTTTCAAAGAAATTAAAATTGTTCTCAAATTCCCATGGGATGGAAGGGAAATTTATCTCATGCTCACGTGGACAATTTGATTGTAATACACCATGAATTGTATCTTTACTGCCAATCAAGTCGAAACAGATTATACGCTGGATTGGCCATGCAACACTGGGTAGAAAGCAGACGCAAATAATCTGTTCCCAGAAAGCAACGTAGTAGGTTTGTCAAAATTCTCCTTAACAAGCTTGTAAGCATGACATTTTGGGGAGAGATAACCGTCGACATGAGCTCTCGCCCAAATAACCAGCCATTGGTGGTCTCTCAAAAGAAAAACACCGTTTTTTTTTTTTTTTCTCTGGTAGGCTTGCTCTTCTGGAAGCCTGGAAGGGTGTTAGGCGAGTTTAATTTTGAATGAGATGCCTTCGGATAAAGACAGATATTCTAATATACCTGCACTTTGGTAGACAGATGGTTTGCTTGTTTTTGTTCTGTTTCCTAGAGACTCCGGCCTTTTGTGATGCTGCCAACCTTCTAACTCGGCCATGGCAGGTCCACAAGAGTGTAGTCATGTTCTTAATATAGTTTTCTATCTCATTCAAGGGGATGCACAAGTGTTAGGTCATGGGCGTAAAAGTGTTGCCTCGCATTGAAATGGAATTGATGTAGAGCTTCGGTGTGGTTCGTCCACCATGTTCTTCCACTATCCAATTCCCACGAGGTTTAACGTCTATAATGGGAGTGAGATGCCTCCTCACATTTCATCACCGCAATCCTTGAGAAATTTTGGAGGAACGTTGATGTTAGTAAATATAATGTCACAAACTTTTCCACCGGAAGGTGTGAAACCCGGCCCACTTAAAGCCATGTTGGGCTGAAATTGGTAAGGCCGGCCGACTTCAGTTCAAATACAGGAAAAAAAAAAAAAAAAAAAGAGTCCCCTCCTTATTCGAGTGAGAAGCTTGCCGGATTCATTGACCGGACCACCATGGTTGGGAAGGAGAAAGTCAAAGGCGTAATGGAGTTAGAACTCTTGATCGATCGAACTAATTCCCGTGGGACGTGGAATCCTCTCCGATTTCTATTTAAAATTTTCCTTCATCGCCTCCAAGCATGCAAAGATTGAACCTCCATTGTCATCTTCCCTAACTCTGACGGATGGCCCCGTTTCCGCCATCGCCGGTAAGCACTTTCCTCGATCAATTTTTAAAAAGTAATAAGGGATAATGCCTCGTTTTCGTTTACTCTTTCGACCTCTTCATAGTGGATGGACACCGGTGGCCATGCCGCCCGGCCCTCCTCTCCATCTGACGTGCTTCGATGGATCTCTTCTGTTTCCATCTTTCTCGATTCTCAGAATCATGGAAGATTCGTTCGGGCCGAGTCAAAGAAGAGGAAAAAAAAAGGGGAGAAAAACATGGAGAGAAGAAAAGAAAAGAAAAAAAAGAAAGAGGAGGAGAAAAAAAAGGAGAGAGAGAAGAGCAGAAAGAAAAGAGGAGCGAGAGCAGAAAATAGAGAAGAAAGAGAGAAAAGGAGAGAGAGAGAGGAAAGAGAGGAGGGAGAGAGAGAAAGGAGTAAAATAATAACTAATAAAAATAAATAGAATCTGGACCCGTTTCATGATTTAGGCGGAGATCTAGACTTGACTAAGAGTTTTTTCTATGCTAGTTGATTTTAAGTAGATGATTAATTATATGATTATTTTGTTAGAATTTTCATCCCATTCATTGGTAGAGGAGCATCAGAGTTAGAATTCGAATTGACAATTGATATGGCTACATCGCTAACGTGGAGTGTGTGACGGATCCGGCTGGACGTGGTCAGTGCCACGTGATTTTTTTTTTCAAAATTTCTCGTTCGGGATGAGCTGCTCCTGCTCCTTCGCCAGGTGGCACCCCAAGATGGTTCCACCTCGGCCGAAGCGAGCCTCTATTTGCCACTTCGCCAGGTGTCCACCAAGGAGAGGTCCACCTCAGTCGAAGCTGGCATCCCCGCTCCTTCCCAGGTGGCACCCCAAGACGGTCCACCTCTACCGAGGTCGAGCCGGGCCCTCCTGCTCCTTCGCCAGATGGCACCCCAAGACGGGTCCACCTCGGCCGAAGTCGAGCATCTCTCTGCCACTCCGCCAGGTGTCCACCCAGGAGGGGTCCACCTCGACCGAAGCTGGCGTCCCCCGCTCCCTCGCCAGGTGGCACCCCAAGACGGTCACCTCTGTCGAGGTCGAGCCGGGCCCTTCTAGTCCTTCGCCAGCTGGCACCCAAGAGGGTCAACCTCGGTCAAAGTCGAGCCTCTCTCTGCCACTCCGCCAGGGTCCACCCAGGAGGGGTCCACTTCGGTCGAAGCTGGCGTCCCCCTCTCCCTTGCCAGGTGGCACCCCAAGATGGGTCACCTCTGTCGAGGTCGAGCCGGGCCCTTCCTGCTCCTTCGCCAGGTGGCACCCTAAGACGGGTCCACCCGATCGAAGTCGAGCCTCTCTCTGCCCCTCGCCAGGTGGCACCCCAAGACGGGTCCACCTCTGCCAAGGTCGAGCCGGGCCCTACTGCTCCTTCGCTAGGTGGCACCCAAGACAGGTCCACCTTGGCCGAAGTCGAGCCTCTCTCTGCCACTTCGCCCTGTATCCACCCGGGAGGGGTCCACCGCGGTCGAAGCTGGCAGCCATTGCTCCTCCACCAGGTGGCACCCCCTGATGGTTCCACCTCAGCCAAAGTCGAACCTCTATCTGCTACTCCGCCAGGTGTCTACCCAGGAGGGGTCCACCTCGGCCGAAGCTGGCGTCCACCGCTCCCTCGCCAGGTGGCACCCCAAGACGGGTCCACCTTTGTCGAGGTCGAGCCGGGCCCTCCTGCTCCTTCGCCATGAGGCACCCCAAAACGGGTCCACCTCGGCCGAAGCCGAGCCTCTCTCTGCCACTTCGCCAGGTGTCCACCCAGGAGGGGTCCACCTCGGTCAAAGCTGGCGTCCCCCGCTCCCTCGCCAGGTGGCACCCCAAGACGGGTCCACCTCTGCCGAGGTCGAGCCGGGCCTCCTGCTCCTTCGCCAGGTGGCACCCCAAGACGGGTCCATCTCGGTCGAAGTCGAGCCTCTCTCGCCACTCCGCCAGGTGTCCACCCAGGAGGGGTCCACCTCGGCCGGAGCTGGCATCCCCTGCTCCCTCGCCAGGTGGCACCCCAAGACGGGTCCACCTCTACCGAGGTCGAGCCGGGCCCTCCTGCTTCTTCGCCAAGTGGCACCCCAAGACGGGTCCACCTCGATCGAAGTCGAGCCTCTCTCTGCCACTCCGCCAGGTGTCCACCCAGGAGGGGTCCACCTCAACCGAAGCTGGCGTCCCCCGCTCCCTCGCCAGGTGGCACCCCAATATGGGTCCACCTCTACCGAGGTTGAGCCGGGCCCCTGCTCCTTCGCCAGGTAGCTCCCCAAGACGGGTCCACCTCGACCGAAGTCGAGCCTCTCTCTGCCACTTCGCCCTGTGTCCACCCGGGAGGGGTCCACCGCGGCCGAAGCTGGCAGCCCCGCTCCCTCGCCAGGTGGCACCCCAAGACGGGTCCACCTCTGTCGAGGTCGAGCCAGGCCTCTTGCTCCTTCACCAGGTGGCACCCCAAGACGGGTCCACCTCGGCTGAAGTCGAGCCTCTCTCTCTGCCACTTCACCCTATGTCCACCGGGAGGGGTCCACCGTGGCCGAAGCTGGTAACCCTGCTCCTCCGCCAGGTGGCACCCTGTGACGGGTCAACCTGGCCGAAGTCAGCCCTACTCTGCAAAGCCTCAGGGAGGTAGAGGCACGGGTCACGAGGTCGCCACCAGAGCCAGCGCGCTTCGCATCCCGTCCAGGGTGCTGGTACGGCCTGCAGTGATACGCGAACCTCGTTTACATCGGTTAAATAGGGCCCCGCGATCGAGGAACGAAATCCTCGCGGGCAGGAGCCTGAAACGACCAGGAGCCCATCGTCAACGCCTCGAAAGGAGAGGTCATGCACTTGGCCCGAGGTCGCCAGTCTTCCCCTTTCGTGACACACGGTGGACGAGGTATACCGGCCACTTAACTCCCGGATTTGAAGGAGAAAAAGGAAGAAGGGAGAGGAAGATCCAAAGATCCCCAGGAGCCTCGGGGGAGCGGACGAAGACCAAAGGCGGCCGATGGTATAAAAGGGATGGTATAAGCGGACGTAGAGATAAGTGAGAGAGGAGGAAGAGTACCGAGAGAACGATCCTAGGACCCCCAAGAAGTCCTCAGGTGCAAGCTCGGCGAACTCAGAGCAGGAAGCAGGGCTTCGACCCCTCTCTTCCTTACAATACTTTTATCTAAATCTCTCTAAGCACGGTAATCCTTCGGGAACCCGTCTTAGAGGATCTGTTCCATCTTGTCGCTCTCTAACTTGACCGTCGGAGTGCCCCCATCAGAAATCTCAGTCCGGGTCTCTGACTTTGTTTTACAGGACTGGAAGATTGGAGATCTCGAGGGGAGAGAGTCCGAAAACCGGTACCAGCTCATGAGCTACAGGCCACCACGGTAAGATCGGCAACAACAATATATTGGTAGAATTATTTCAAGTTATCTTGACCTCTAATATTCTATGCCAAGCCTGTCATGTTAAAAAGATTAAATTATTAATGTGTTATATTTATGTTATAAGTGTTATGGAATGTTGAACATACATACCTTAAGATGAGCTATATTAAATTACATAAATTATAAGGTTTGTTGATGTTGACGCTCTCTAGTTAGACTATGATTACACAAGTTAAAATCTAGATTTTTTTCGGGCCTCCAATGGAATGATTACTGATACATGATCGATGAACGGTATGTGTAGTCAGGAGCTAGTTTTCTTTGGGCCTAGCCATATAGGATGATCACTGGCACATGCTGAGGATGCATGTATTTTTATGTAATATCAGAGCCAGATTCTTTCCGGGCCTCCAATGGGACGATCACTTGTACATGATCGATAGACGGTATATATAATCAATATTTTCTCTTTTGAGACTAGCCACGAGCCGATCGTGGCCATAGTCAGAGGGGCTAGAAGAGTAAAGTGAAAATGCATATCTAAATAATTAACTATTTCTAAAACTCTTCAATAAAATGGTATTGTCGAAAAAAGGAATAAAACACTTTTAAATATAGTTATATCCATGATGGCACAAGCTAATTTATCAATATCTTATTAAGGTGATGCATTATTGATCGTAACTTATATTTTTAGTTGTATCATCTTAAAATCAGTTAATTCCACTTCCTATGAACAAGGGTTTGATAGAAGACTTGACCTAAGCAACTTATAATTATGAAAATTAGCTACTTATATTCATGACCTATCTCACAAATATGGAAAACTGGATCCAAAGGGAAAGAAGTGCATCTTCATAAGATACTTTGAGCAATCAAAAGGATATATATTCCTTAGAGAACAATCAGATAGAAGCGTGACTGAATTTAAATTAAGAGATGCCACGTTCTTGGAAAATGAATTTCCAAGATGTGAGGTTAATAAATATTTTCAATTCTATAAAACAGAAGATAATAATGAAAATGAAACCATTGAACAACCAAATGAGAATTTGTTATGGTATCTTAAGCCAAATGGGGGCAATCTTCTTCCCAATAAATTGGCTCAAGAAGAACCTCAAATATGAAGATGCAGTCATGAAAGAATACCTTGTTGTCGCTTTAACATTAAGGGTGAGGCTTTTATGATTGCTCTATAAGATGAAAGTGAGCCTACAATGATGGAAGAAGCTCTCTCATTATTTATAAAAGAAGAATGGAAGAAAGCAATGAAGGAAGAAATGGAGTCCATGAAAGTCAACCATGTCTGAGACTTGGTTGATCTACCACCACGATGTAAAGCTATTGAGAATAAATGAGTTCTTAAAATTAAATGAAAGGCAGATGGATCTATTGAAAGATACAAGGCACATTTAGTGGCTAAAGGTTACACTCAACAAAAGGGTGTTGATTATAAGGAAAAGTAAAGTTTACCTCGATTCGCTTAATATTTGCAATAGTTGCATATTTGGATTTAAAATTACATCAAATAGATGTAAAAGCTATATTTTTAATAGAAAACTAGATGAAGAGATCTATATAGAACTAAAAGATTTTGAGTCAGTAGGCCAAGAGCACAAGGTGTGCAACCTTCAAAGGTCCATATATATGGCTTGAAACAATCATCCACATAGTGGTATTTGAGATTTTATCATACTATAACATCTTATGAATTTGTGATGATCGATGAAAATCTCTATGTGTATGTCAAGCGAATTGAGACTGATTTCATATTTTTAACTCTCTATGTAGATGATATTTTACTAGATAGAAATTTGATAAGTTTTATCATCGCCATTAATGAATAGTTGTCCTCTAACTTTGAAATGAAGGGCATGGGAGAGGTTGCATCTATACTTGGAGTTAAGATCATAAGAAATCTATCAAAGAAACTTTTAGCCACATTTTAAGAACCATACATCAGGAAGGTTCGTGAACATTTTAATATGCAAGATTGCAATCCCATAGATACATCAATAGCAAAAGGCAAAACCCTAAGTCAAAACATATGCCCTAGGACTCGAAGAATATGAACAAATAAGAAAAATCCTTTACTCCAGCATTGTTGGATGTCTTATGTACGCTATATGTATATGAGAAAAATCCCTTACTCCAGCGTTGTTGGATATCTTATGTATGCTATAATGTATACTCGACCTGAAATTTGCTATGCTATCAGTTTGGTCAGCTATTTTCAATCAAACCCTGGACCAAAACATTGCAAAGCAGTCAAAAAAAAAATTGAGATATCTACAAGGCATGATAGATTTTTGCTTATGTTGTCAAGGAAAAGATTGTGCTTGCTTAAATATACTAATGTTGATTGGGGTGGGATCCAGATGAGCATATATTAACCTCGAATATATATATTTTTAATAATGGTGCCATATCTTATAGTAGTAAGAAGCAAACATGCAAAACTTTGTCAATCATGGAGGCTAAGTTTATAGTATATGCTGCTACCACACAAGAAGCAATTTGGCTCAAAAGATTTTTATGTCACTTAGAAATTATCTCTGATGCATATAGACCAGTATTAATCTTTTGTGATAGGTAGGCAGCAATTACTTACACCAAAGATCCAAAGTATCTTGGCAAAACTAAATTCATAAATACTAAGTATAATTTTGTTAAGGACATTGTGGCTTAGAAAGAAGTAGTTTTGTAGTATATTCTATGCATCATATGATTGCTGATCCTTTGATAAAACAAATTCCTAGAGATGTGTATTTGTCTCATATAAAATTTCTAGGATTACGTAAGCTGTAATTAACTACTTTAATGACATGTATTGTTATTGTTTTTTGTCTTACAAATTTACTAGCATATACACATATGAATTTTATGAAAAGTATATTGGTAGGTAAAAGATCAACTTACTCATACAAGCGATCACCCTAGGTACGAGGAGAGTGGGCTAGGATGAGATATGACATGCTTACTGATGAATGAGAGTAAAAGTAGCATGTGTTATTATTTATCACCTTGACAAAGGTCAAGATGAGGTTCATGATAATAATAGATCAAATATGATTTTCACCATCATTTCTGCCTGAGTTGAAACCGGATGTGAAAACTTGATTAGTCATGATGAAGCGAGCTAATAAGATCTCGAGCTAGTCATAGATAGTAAAATATTGTGATTGAACTAAGATTTGCATGATAGTATATTTATATTTACATAAATATACACTCTTATTTATACGAGAAGAACCACCATAACTTGTGTTCATACTACATATATTTTAGATGACCGATAAGATAGGTGAGTGAGAGTATTGATATATGTTGAATCCCTACCTCTTCACTGTATGGGTTTCGAGTACGGTACGGTATCATATCGGTACGAACAGTCCAGTTCGGATCGGTTCGGACTCGGTTTAAGGGCG
Source organism: Areca catechu (assembly GCA_021397845.1). NCBI lineage: Eukaryota > Viridiplantae > Streptophyta > Magnoliopsida > Arecales > Arecaceae > Areca > Areca catechu. The sequence continues at coordinate 154,051,766 of CM038043.1, forward strand.
CTTTGTAGGCGCACTTCGCACATACACATCGTCGCGAGGAGCCTTTAAATTTTTCTCGATCAAACAGATCAGATGGTCGAGATTGAATGGCACCACATCAAGATTACAGGGAGGAGAGTTGACTCGGATGACTAGGAGTCGACTCGGTTTCACAGAACGGTATCATGCGGTCTGGATGAGTCAACTCGAGGGGATCGAGCCGACTCGACCAGGGTTCTCTACAGCAAGGAGTCAACTCGAGTGGTTCAAGCCAACTCGGATAACGGGATTTCAGAATTGCGAAATAACGGATCACCCATCCGGAGGCATAACCACAGTCCATTCACGGATCAACGTTTCTTCTGAGATCATGGATGCCATCGGATCGTGGAACAATGTATTGAGAAGCACTCTGATCGCGTGATCTTAAGATCACGGTATGAATCAGCGTATCATAGCATCCTATCGTGATTGAAAAATCGTATTGATCGTGTAAATGCATATCTCACTATGAAAAGATATCGATAACTCTCTCCGACGAATTCAGAAGGTTGCTTCCAAAGGGCACCTTAATGCTATAAATAGGTCCCTATTCCTATTCATTTCATTCATTCAATCCAGTCTTTTCTTTCATTCTCTTAAGCATTTGCATACTCTGAATAATAGAGTATAGCTATAGTGCATCATAAGTCTCTTAGGCATTTGTATATTCTGAAAACAGAGTATAGCTATAGTGCATACAAAGAGAGAAAAGCATTCTTGGTTCAAATTTTCGGTGAATTGTAGTGCTGCTTTCACCAGAAGAAGACCGTTGTATCTTGGAAGACAATCATCATAAAACCGTAAGCACCATTATGGGACAAAATTATCTTAAGGACATAGAGTGTAACTCTAGACTCGGTCTTGTCAATTAGGTAACCATTATTCATATACATCTACCAACAATCTTAAGACAATTTCCCGTACTGAAGTGCTGCTCAAGTGATGGCAACAATGGCTGCACCAATTCAGGCCGAGAAGCCGGAGAAGTTTGCCGACACCGACTTCAAGAGATGGTAACAAAAGATGATGTTCTATCTGACCACTCTGAATCTGGTCAGAGTTCTTAATGAAGATCCACCAGTCCTGAAGGAAGGAGAGAACGACAAGCAAATTGTTGCTGCTGTGGATGCATGGAAGCACTCAGACTTTCTATGCAAAAACTATATCCTTAACGGATTAGAGAATACTCTGTACAATATGTACAGTAGTATAAGCACAGCAAAAGAGCTGTGGGCATCATTGGATAAGAAGTACAAGATCGAGGATGCAGGTCATAAGAAATTTGTGGTCGGCAGGTTTCTTGACTACAAGATGGTAGATTACAAGACCATCATGGAGCAAGTTCAAGAACGGCAGATCATACTGCATGAGATACATGCAGAAAGGATGTCTCTGAGTGAGTCATTCCAGGTAGCCGCTATAATTGATAAGCTACCTCCATCATGGAAAGACTTCAAGAACTACCTGAAGCATAAGCGGAAGGAGATGGGACTTGAAGATCTGGTTGTCCGCCTAAGAATCGAGGAAGATAACAAGAGACATGATAAGAAGACAGGAAGACATCATGCTGAGCCTAAGGCCAACCTCATGGAAGGAAAGGTCAACAAGAAGAAATGCAAGTTTCCTAATGAATGCTATAAACAGAAGAAGGACAATCCTAAGAAGTTCAAAGGCAAGTGCTTTATTTATGATAAAATAGGCCACAAATCCAAGGATTGTCGTTTCAAGGGAAAGAAAAGAAGGAAGTCAATACTATTGAAGGTACCCTATCCCATGAAGTGTCAGGGATGATGTTGTCAGCAGTTGTGTTTGAAGCAAATATAGTTGATAAACCAAATGAATGGTATGTTGACACTGGAGCTACTCGACATTTCTGCTCTGATAAGAGTATGTTCTCATTATATACTCCTATCAGAGGTAGAAATCTACTAATGATAACTCTGCTACATCGAAGATAGAAAGAATGATCGTATTATTCTAAAGATGATTTGGCAAAGAACTTCTACTGAACGATGTATTGCATGTTCCTGACATCCGTAAGAATTTGGTATCAGGCTTCCTCCTAAGCAAACATGAATTTAGGATGGTGTTTGAGTCTAATAAATTTGTACTTACTAAAGGGAGAATCTTTCTAGGTAGAGGTTACTTGAATAATGGATTATTCAAGATGAATATAATGATTGTACATTGCAACCTTGAAAAGAATAAAGATGCTTCTTTTGTTTATATGGTTGACTCCTCTTATCTATGGCATAATAGATTAGGCCATGTGAATTTTAATTCATTACAAAAATTAATGAATTTAGAATTGTTATCTAATCAAGAAATCGAACCACATTACAAATGTGAGATATGTGTTGAAGCTAAGCTAGCCAAAATACCATTCCACTCAGTAGAAAAGAATACTGAACCTCTAGATTGATCTACAGTGATCTATATGACTTAAAGTTAGTATAATCTAGAGGAGGTAAAAAGTATTTTATAACATTTATTGATAATTCAACAAGATATTGTTATGTATATATACTAAAGTCTAAAGATGAGGCTTTAGATATGTTTAAATGTTATACAAATGAGATTGAAAATCAGCTTGATAAAAAGATCAAGGCTATAAGGAGTGATAGTGATGGTGAATATGATGCATCGTTTAATGACTTTTGTCAAGAACATGACATTATTCATCAAACTACAGTTTCTTATTCATCTCAATCTAATGGAATTGCTGAACGCAAAAATCATACATTGAAAGAAATGATGAATGCCATGTTGATAAATTCTGGTATACCACAGAATTTATGGGGAGAAGCAATTCTCTTGGCTAATCATATTCTTAACAAGATACCTCTTAAAAAGAAGGACATCACTCCATATGAGTTATGAAAAGGGAAAATGCATTATTATAATTATCTAAAAGTGTGGGGGGGTCTAACTAAAGTAGCTATTCCAGATCCCAAAAGGTCAAAATAGGATCTAAAACTGTTGATTGTATTTTCATTGGTTATGCATCAAATAATAGTGTATATCGCTTTCTTGTATATAAATCAGATATATCTGATATACAGGAAAATAATTATGGAATCAGGAAATGCATCATTTTTTGAAGAGATATTCCTTTGTAAAGGGATACCTGATACAAGTTCAAATAAAAGAACTTATGATAATATGGCAAGTAGTAGTCATCAGGAAAAATATCCTGAAGATGAATCTAGACATAGTAAGAGACCTAAAGTTACAAAATATTTTGGTCCTGATTACATTACGTACATAATAGGAAATGTACCTCAGACATTCAAAGAGGCAATGTCTATACCAGAAACATTCCTTTGGAAAGAAGCTATTAATAGCGAAATGAGTCCATCATGCATAATCATACCTGGAAATTGGTAGATTTACTATCAGGTATGAAGCCTTTGGAGTGTAAATAGATTTTCAAGAAGAAGTTAAAGGCTGATGGATCAATTGATATGTATAAAGCCAGATTAGTAGCTAACAGCTTTAAACAAAAAGAATGTCTAGACTTTTTTTATACTTATTCACTGTAACAAGGATAACATCCATAAGAATGTTAATCGCTATTGCAGCCATTAAAAATCTTGAAATACATCAAATAGATGTAAAAATAGCTTTCCTTAATAGTGAATTAGAGAAAGAAGTTTATATGGAACAACCTGAAGGGTTTGTGATTCCAGGCAAAGAAAAGAAGGTGTGCAGACTTGTAAAATCCTTATATGGATTAAAACAAGCACCCAAGTAACGGCATATAAAATTTGATAATGTCATGTTGTCCAATGAATTCAAAATCAATGAATGTGACAAATGTGTATATGCCAAAACCATACCAACAAGGTGTGTGTTAGTCTGCTTATACGTGGATAATTTGTTAATCAGAGGTAGTAATACTGATATGATTAAACAAATAAAGAAAATATTGATCAAACATTTGATATGAAAGATATGGGTATCGCAGATATTATACTAGGGATTAAAATCACTAGAACGTCTAATGGAATAATATTATCTCTAATCTTACTATATTGAGAAAATATTAGATAAATCCAAGAAATATGATACCAGTCTGCTTAGAACACCTGTAGAAATTAATCTACATCTTGCTAAGCATACTGGAAAACTATATCACAATTAGATATTCACGTATAATTGGCAGTTTAATGTATGTCATGAATTGCACCGTCCTGACATAGCATATGCTGTCAATAAGTTAAGCAGGTTTACTAGTAATACAGGTCCAAATCATTGGATAGCACTAGTAAGGTATTACAATATCATGATATATCATAAATTCTGGATTACATTATACCACATATCCAGCTATATTAAAATGATATAGTGATGCTAACTGGATATCTCTTCAAAAGATACTAAATCTACTAGTGGATATGTGTTCACTTAAAAGGAGGTGACAGTACCATGAAAATCCTCAAAACAAACTTGTATGCTCGGTCCACTATGAAATCAGAGTTATAGCTTTAGATAAGCTAGAGAAGAGCAAAATGGCTTTGAAATTTTTTGGAGGATATTCTATGTGGTCTAAACTTGTGTCTGCAATATATATCATTATGATAATCAATCAGCTATTTGTAGAGTACAGAATAAAATTATAATGATAAGTTTAGACATATAGTTACAAACATAATACCATTAAGCAATTACTTGAAATGGAATAATCTCTATTGACTACATTTAGTCAAAGAAAAATCTTGTAGATCCCGATAAAAGGTTTACAAGAGATCAAGTAAATGTTTATTAAGGAGAATGGATTTAAAGCCTATAACAAATAAATCTTCATAATAGATATCCAACCTAGTTGACTGGAGATCCCAAGATCTAGGTTCAAAAGGGATAACTAAATAGAAGATGTCAATGAAGCACTAAGGATGAAAATTCCTACTCATTTCTATGATAATCAGTGCTGCCTAGTAAAGGCACAAGGATAAGCATAGCTTTTAATGATTCTTATGACATGTGTATTATGTGGGGTATAACATTATACTCTTAATAAGAATCACCTATGAATCACCTATGTGAGTATGAATTGGACCAATTTTATGAGAATTTTAAAGGCTTTAATTCTCTAAAGCACTCATGAAACCAGGAGTTGTTCAGGATCAAAATGAACACAATCATGAGAACTAAAAGGAATACTCGGAAAGAAGTTGTGTGATTGTTATTGTCTTAGTTTACATCAAACGCTAAAAGTTCAAGACATCACGTACACTTTTAGCAAGTAAACTCGATAACAAAATACTAAGGAAGGTTCAAAGTCACAAGCTACCTATCCTGATACAACTTCATTTCATTTACTCTCTTTAAGTGTCAGCATATTCATTTGCATTTAAAAATCTATGTTGTGGGGGATCGCCTTTACTGATCTTTGATCTTAGTCCAAAATTCCATTCATGTGGGGGATTGTTGAAAAAAGTGAATAGGAATTTTGTATTCATAAATTATCCTTTGGGATGGGAAACTATCCTGTAGGATGGGAACTTTTAGTCCCACATGAAAAGATTGGAAAAAGAGAAGGCTCTTTATAAGAAAACTATTTTCCATGCTCTTGATTTGAGGCTCACTATAAGTGGAGAGCTTGAAGGTGATGCGTAGCATCACTCGAACGCACGCGCGCGTGTGCAACGGGAGACAAGGGCGCAATGGACGCTTTGTAGGCGCACTTCGCACGTGCATATCATCGCGAGGAGCTTGAGGAGCCTTTAAATTTTTCTCGATCAAACAGTTCAGGCGGTTGAGATTGATTGGCACCATATCAGGGTTGCATGGAGAAGAGTCGACTCAGATGGTCGAGATTGATTGGTACCACATCAGGGTTGTAGGGAGGAGAGTCGACTCGAGTGGTTTGAGTCGACTCGGATGACTGGGAGTCGACTCGGTTCCACAGAACGGTATCATACGGTCTGGACGAGTCGACTCGAGTGGTTCGAACCGACTCGGATGACGGGATTTCAGAATCACGAAGTAACGGATCACGCGTCCGTTCACAGATCAACGTTTCTTCTGAGATCAAGGATACCATCGGATCGTGGAACAACGTATTAAGAAGCACTCTGATCGTGTGATCTTAAGATCACGGCATGAATTAGCGTATCATAGCATTTTATCATGATTGAGGAATTGTATTGATCGCATGAAGGCATATCTCACTATGAAAAGACATCGATAACTCCTCCGATGAATTCAGAAGGTTGTTTCTAAGGGGCACCTTATGGCTATAAATAGGTTCATATTTCTCATTCATTTCATTCATTCAATCCAGTCTTTTCCTTCCTTCTCTTAGGCATTTGCATACTCTGAATAACAGAATATAGCTATAGTACATCGTAAGTCTCTTAGGCATTTGCATACTCTGAAAAAGAGTATAGCTATAGTGCATACAAAGAGAGAAAAGCATTCCTGGTTCGAGTTTCTGGTGAATTATAGTGCTGCTTTCCCCAGACTGTTATATCCTGGAAGACAATCGTTGTAAAACCGTAAGCACCATTGCGGGATGAAATTGTCTTAAGGACATACAGTGTAACTCTAGACTCGGTCTTGTCAATTAGGTAGCCATTGTTCATGTACATCCACCAACAATCCAATCTACAACCTTATTTGCCTCTCGGTAGATACTAACACCCAGAAAGTCATACTTCTTTGAAATTTTTTGAATATCATGTAGAAGTGGATGAGCATCAAACACTCATTGTCTGGCCTTGAATGCATCTAATAACGATAGTAGAGTCATTCTCAATGACTAAGAAATTAGCTCTGAATTCTAATCTCTCATAGGTAATACTTGCCTAGGCCACCCTCAACTCAACACTAGGAATAAAAATATCCAGGATATGACTCTGGCTAGTGGCAATCAATATAGCTAGAATTCAGGCCTTGTATCACAACTTGCTCCACCTCTATTGCTATCACTAGGTATCTTGCCATCAAAATTGGCCTTGAAAAAACTTGATAATGGGTGCTCTTGGGTGATGTAAACCAAATGGACCACTACAGGAGCAGAAAATGAATCCTAGGTATCCCAAAGTTTCTCAAATTATTGCAGTCTCTCCAACCAAGAAGCGATGAATGATCTTAGCAATTTGAATCAAAGCTCTCTTTAAAATAAACCTCGTCGACTAACTACTCTCAATGACATAGGCATTCTTAGCAAGCTAAATATGGTAGGCAACCTATGAATGCCATGGAGGATACGTGACTATCCAAGTTATCCTGCAGAGATGACCGACCATGATTAGCATGGAGGCCTAGGTGAGCATGCAAGTTTGTGATCTGAATCATCCTAAGGAGAGGAGCTGGAATGCTGTTCTAGTTGACCACTTATTCGAGGATCATCTAGTTGAGAAGGTCCTCTCTCTTGTGATTTCCTTTTATGGTGGCCCTAACACGAGGGTGCGAGATCTTGCAACTCGAGGGTGAAGGCTAGGGATTTCTGTTGCTTGTATACGGATAAAACACCTCGAAGATTGGATGGTGCTTGAATTTTGATGCTCATGATTCATCCAAAAGTGGACCTTTTCATTTGGAAGATGACCCAAGCTATCTTCCTAATATGAATGATTAAGGGATATCCATCCCCCCTGGCCTGCCCCTATTGTGACAAGGATGTTGAGATTGATGGACATGCCTTTTTCCAATGCTAGCAGGTTATACAGATTCGGAGGCTCACTAGCTATCTCCAGGTGCTCTGATAGTTGGCAATGCAGGTCCTAACCTTTCTCGAGTCTTTGTAGAAGAGCATGGGTAATGAGTCCACCAAATCTTAGGGTATGAGAAAATAATTTTGATTTCTAATGTAACTTTTAACCACTGAAATTCAAACCTTCTAAAACCAACTCTTATATATCATCGCACAAAGAAGGTTCCATAAACACATGACCATATAGTTGTCACGTAACTTACCATAAAAGCTAATCTCTTAGGTAGTGTTTGAATATAAAAAATATATTTATGAAATAGAAATACCAATTTCAGAGAATAGTTGTTCATCTTTGTCTTTCCAAATTTCTGTTTGGTTGAAAATCTGGAATAACAACTTTATTCCGGTACAATTAATGCTACATGGCCCATTATATTAGAAGAAAATAACCCGAAATAATTTGATTAATAGGTAGACCATGGAATAGCTATCATAAAATATCAAGGATTGATCAGAGTAGTTTATTCTACATGATCTATCTCGATTTTATTAGTTATTTAGAGAAATAAGTAAAAATAAAAAATTATTATAGATAAAATTAAAGAAATCAAACACCATCTTAATAAAACTTGAACATGTTTCTCTTTCATGTTATATTTTTGTCCAAATCAAGATTAGTCTTTGTCCAAGATTAGTCCCCCCCCCCCTCCCCTCCATATATATCCCAAGCCAGAGAATTGGCCTCGACTAGCAAACTGTTCTATTGGGATATAATTTGATCAAGTTTGGCACCCAGTTTGTAAAAGCCCGGCGCTTTTTCCCGTGCGTAACCGGACCCAACGTGTCCATCGGAGTGCGGTTCAGGTCAAATCAGGCCTACCCAGAACTGACCGGTCTATTAAGATCAGGTTCCGGTCAACATCAGGATAGGCCTTGGCCTGACCCCCCCCCCCCCCCCCCCCCCCCCCCCCCCCCCACTCACCCGTACACCCAACATGGGAATTCCCCCAACGGGAGAAAGAATCCATGGCTCATTAATTCCTTATCCCATTCCCTTTTCCTTGGATCCTTATCCCACCCCGCACTGCCCTTTTACCGATCGAGAGCATTTATCGCACGATCCAACTTGGAAGACCTTATCTTCTTGATAGACCGGTAAGAGATTGTGTCTTAAAGCTTATCAATTAGCTGGAGTAGGATGTGCGACTTCTTCGCAAAAGCTGATTGGGTCATATTTAGCCCGTCAATGCTCTCTTATTATATTGACGTGGATGGTACACCATGATCCATTCAGTGACTCTTGGCCAATGGTTTGCATGCGAGTTGAGTAGCATTAGCTCATTGGTCAATATCTGGACTTAATCTGTTATTTGGGCAAGGCTTAACCAATTATTACCCTCTAATAAAGAGGAAGGAATGGTTGACCGCTGGTTGTGGTTTCATTGGTTCGCTGAATGTTTGGGGCTAGACTCTTCTTCAGAAAGATTTTACATTTTATCCCCTGCTAGATCTTCGGTATGTTCAGTACATGCGAGAGGAGATATGCATAACAAGGATTCCTATCTGATAAGCTACTTGGATCCTGAATTTTTAGAAAGGGAGATAGATGGCTATGGTCTTTGCAAATATTTTCTCCCTTCCTTACCCTTCGGCGCCGAATTCTTGTAAATCAGGAGTCCTCCTTTCCAAGAATAAATTTTGGACTATATCTTTTGAACGAAGGAATGATCGATCTTCTTTCATAGCATCGATCATAAGATCATGCATTGCACAAATTCAAAAGCATTCAATCTTTTATTTCCATCTATCAGCACAAAGTTCGAAATTATTACTATGCGATCCAACGGTTAATGTTACGAGAGGAGGTGAATCGTTCTTCTGTATGAAAGATATAACTTGAACCTTTCAAAGTATGTGTTATAATCCTTCTTGATGTGGCGAGGAACGCTGACGTGGGTAGCCGACGGGCACCACATTGAGGGAGGTCGTCACGGAAGATGCCATGCCGACTCTCCAGCTCGGATCCCACTACCGAGCTGGGCTGAGCTCCCTCGGAACAGCAAGTCGAGCTCAGTCTTCCGTCGAGTCGAGCTCATGAGCTCGACGCCAAGGTCGGAGCCATCCTCCGCCCTCCAGAGCGAGACCCTCGAAGGTTAGTGCCCTGCGGTCGAGGTCGAGCCAAGAGCTCGCCCGTCGATGTGGAGCCTCTCCGAGCGCGCGCCCTCTGGACCAGATCCGTCCTCCATCCTCCAGAGCGGGACCCTCGGAGATTAGTACCCTGCGGTCGAGGTCGAGCCAAGAGCTCGCCCATCGATGTGGAGCCTCTCCGAGCGCGCGCCTCTGGGCTGGGTCCGTCCTCCGCCCTCCAGAGCGAGATCCTCGGAGGCTAGTGCCTTGCGATCGAGGTCGAGCCAAGAGCTCGCCCGTCAATATGGAGCCTCTCCGAGCGCGCGCCCTCTGGACCGGGCCCGCACTCTTCCCTTCTCACCAAGGTGACCGCACGAGATCGGAGTGCCCAGACCGGAGCAGACCCTGCCATCCAGGACGCCGGTAGCCGCTCGAGGACCGCGGAACGACGCCCCCCATGCCGCCATAACTACCGATCCGGCCGTACTTCCAGGGGATGGGCCAGCCAGAGAGCATGCACCCCTAGGGCGGCGGCCCCCGGATCAAGGCTCTGCCAAGCTTCCCGGAATGGAGCGACCGGAGAGGATGTCAGAAGGAATGGAAGCTTCCCCTACCACCTATCAGGAAAGGCGTCCCGTCCATGGCACGGGATCCTGCCGTACACGCCTGCCAACCCAGCGAGGATCCCGAGGCAGGCTCCAATGGCCAATTTCAAAACACAATAATGATCGGCACCCCAAAAAGGGGGAGGTAACATACCAGTAATAGGAACAACAATCCACCGCAGATACAAAGCGTAAGCTCGACCAAGAGGACGAAGCGCCACCACCAACACCACGGTCAAGGAAAAATCACCGGGCAACAAGGAGAAGCGGAGGAATAGGGAACCCCTCTGTCCCGCTATCACTCTCCCCCGTTGCGTTTCTCCTTCACCGACATATCTTCCACTCGTCCTAGTGCGGAGTCCATTAAGAGGGGCCCGATCAAGAGGATCTGTTTCTCTGGATCGTCATTGACTTGATCGTCGGAGTGCCCCCGCCGAAAATCCGGCCGGGTCACTAACCCCTATTTCGTAGGTCCAAGAGCAGAGGACCGGCAGGCAGCGACAGGAACGCACTCGGCGCCGACAGCAGCTACGGACCATGACGATCTTGGTGACAACACTTTTCTATGATTTTTCTTCTTGCATAATCAACAAATAAAATAGAGTTGACAATCTAAACAGTTTTGTGAATCGAGAATTCCTCTCCTACAAGTAGGAGACCAGGAAAAAAAAAAAAAAAAAAAAGTTAGTTCGGTAACTTATGGGGTAACTTTTAACCATTCTATCCAAGCAATGAACTTGAAGCCTTTGCAACTATATTTCTGCTGCCAGTCCTTATCATATCATGGACCACCATCCATCATTGCACGGATATTCATGTAATAGATGAGGGAGCAATGATGAAATACATGCAATGAATGAAAACTTCCAAGGAAAAAGGGATGGAAAATTGATTACTTTCTACCAACATAAGCTAACCTAAAAGTCTATGCATCAGTATTCTTCCAAGATAACTACTTTTTATGGACGCCGTATATGCCAAGCGTACTCACGTTCCATTTGCGTGTAGATGGCTTTTACTTTGTCATTTGTAAACAGCATCATCCCATGATAATATATATAATATAATCATTGCAACAGTTATAAATGACCATATCACTTCCAAATTTATAATAGTTTTATAATTCTCTCCGTTATAATTTCTCCCACTTTAGCTATCATTTTTAAAACAATTCCAATTTCCACGGGCAATTCCAACATCCTTACCATCTTTCCTTGAAAGGAGAAGCCGGGTCGGATCGAGTTCTAGTACCGTACGTAATGCGTTTCTCGGCATCTATGTTCATATATGCCACTTTGTTTCTATTAAGCTGCCTTTCTTGATTTGTTTTTATATATGAATGGAGTTTTCCTGGACAACAATATTGCTATCCCCGTGCAGTGCAACAAACAATTCAAGGCCAAAATTGGCATCCATGAGAATACGTAGATCGTGATAAAAACGTGATTTATTTCACTAAAAAGAAAAAATAAATAAATAACAACATCATTCATGCGATGCTAAGATTCACCTATACATGATTTCTAATATTTTAAAAACCGTGCTACCCCGGTTATCCTTAGGATCATTTTTTATAGATAAATATCATAAATAAATTAATTAATTTTTTTAATTGATCAACTTATTCATATATTTGCACTTTTCAAGATGAATGAGTTATTTTCTGAATAGTATTTATCCATGAATTAGTACAAAAATATTATTATTTAGAAGGTGGCTAATTATTTTTCTACCGGCTAATAGAGTAAACATTTAATTTATTTCTAAAATATTATCATCCTGATTTTCAATGTTTCCTCTTTCAATGTCCAAGTTATCTATTATCTCCAAACTCTAGTTTCCATATAGGATGTTATAAAAAATATAGAAAAATTTAGTAGCTTATCCCGAAAGTAATACTATAAAAGATTGGATAACAAATTTTGTAACTACTTTTATATGTACAGGGACACCACACCAACTTTTTTAGAAGGGACAAAAAAATATAAAATTTAAAAAATATATTAATAAATAATTAAATTAATTTAATATTTTTTTAAAATATTATTTGAATTGTATTTATATGTTATATAAAACTAAATCATCAATAATAGAATCTACTGTAAAAATTTTAGCTATCTCCTTATCGATATAAGTGACTAAATAATCGACAAAAAAAGTTATCCTCCATCTTGTTATACAATATGATCTTGATAATTTTCATAGTTGAAAATGCTCTTTCTATAATAGTAGTCGAAACCGGAAAAGTCATAAACACTACGGACTCGTAGAGGATGTTGCGCACCAACCGCGGTGGTGGCAGTGTTGCACTGAGTGTTGTTGGCGCTGCACAACGGGATGGGATGTCTATCGAGCAACGGGGTTAAAGGCGATGGAGCATGAGTATAGTAACATCGGTGGGAGCACAAGGCATGATGGGTGCCTGTCCGTTCGTGCCACCCAAGACTCGATCGTATTATGCAATGGATCCGATCACTAGGACGATGGGCTGCTTCACCGCACGTAGTGTTATCGGTTGGTGTGGCGAGGCTGACGGAGGTCACCGGACAGTAGCCGTAGGCTAACGCATCAATGGTATCCGATTTTATATATGTGCAACTGCCCAGTCTCACCGTAGGTGCGTTCCCACCATACTACATGATAAATCCGGTCGTCATCTTATCCATTGGTATGATGAATGGGACGGTACTGACTGTATGAGATGGTTTCGACTATGGTGGAATCTAGAGAGGGTGCTCGTCATGCAACAAAAGTTTGTGTCTTTTTTTAAAATTTTAAAAAATAATAAAAATGAAAGATAAATTAAAGTGATTCCACTTTCAAGTAGAAAAAGTTGATCTATGGTATTTGTTTTATTTTTAATTTTTTTTCTAAATTTTTTTCAAATTATATTTAATATTTCCAATTTTAGGGGACCAAATATGTAAATGTATATATATTTAAAAATTATATATATTTAAAATTTTATATAAAATTTTAATTATAAAAAAATAAAAAATTAGGGGGCCAAGGCTTTTCCTTGTCATCCGTTGTTCTGTCCCTGTCTTTATATAAAAAAAATATGGATAAATTATTTTTTAATTTAGATATTATATAAAAAATATTTATTCAAAAAAATATAGATTTACAGTTAAATCTTTAATCGTAAAAAAAAAGAGCCCTTGAGATGGGAGACAAGTGACAAGTATTCACTAGTCTAAACAATAATTTTTTTTCTTTTAAAAGAATATTGGAGAAAGAAACCCAACCAATTTTGCCATAAAAATATTTTAATCTTCGTAATGTCAGACAAGCATATTAATTATTAACTATTAGAAATTTTTTAATATAGTCTTTAGATGTGTTGTCGATCTCACCGCGGTGGCCTGTAGCTTTTGAGCTGGCATCAGTCTCGGACTCTCTCATCTCGAGATCTCCAAGCTCCGGACCTGCAAAACAAAGTCAGAGACCCTGGCCGGGGGTTCCGGCGGGGGCACTCCGACGGTCAAGTTAGAGAGCGGCGAGATGGAACAGACCCCTAAGGCGGGTTCCCGAAGGATTCCCGTGCTTAGAGGAGATGTAAACGAAAGAAGTGTGGGGAAGAGGGGAGTTGAAGCCCGGTTTCCTGCGCTGGCTTCGCGAGCTCACGCCTGAGGACTTCTTGAGGCCTCTCAGGATCGTTCTCTTGGTGTTTTCCCTTTTTCCGACTTACCTGTCCGTCCATTTTTGCCATCCCTTTTATACCATCGAGCTGCCTCAAGCTCGCCCTCCTTTCAGGGGATCCCTCCTACCTCTAGACCTTCTCCTCCCCCTTCTTCTTCGGGTCCGGGAGCTAAGTGGCCGGACCGCCTTGTCCGTCGTGTGTCACGAAGGGGGGAAGACTGGCGAGGCTTTGGACCGAGTGCAGGAGCTCACCTTTCGAGGCATTGACGGTGGGCTTCCAGCCGTTTCAGGCTCTTGTCTGCGAGGATTCCGTTCTTTGGTTGCGGGGCCCGTCTGACTGGTAAAACAAGGTTTCGCGTGTCACTGCAGGCCGTACTGGCACCCCCTACGGGGCGCGGCGCGCGCCGGCTCTAGTAGTGACCTTGCAACCATGCCTACGCTTCCCCGAGGCTTTGCAGAGTAGGGCTGTCCTCGGCCGAGGTGGACCATCAGGGGACGCCACCTGGCGGAGTGGCAGAGAGAGGCTCGACTTTGGTCGAGGTGGACCCGTCTTGGGGTGCCACCTGGCGAGGGAGCGAGGGGCTACCAGCTTCGGCCAAGGTGGACCCTCCTGGGTGGACACCTGGCGGAGCGGCAGAGAGGCGCTCGACTTCAACCGAGGTGGACCCGTCTTCGGGTGCCACCTGGCGTAGGAGCAGGAGGGCTTGTCTCGACTCGGTCGAGGTGGACCCGTATCGGGGTGCCACCTGGTGAGGGAGCGAGGGGCCACCAGCTTCGGCCGAGGTGGACCCCTCCTGGGTGGACACCTGGCGGAGCGGCAGAAAGGTGCTCGACTTGGGCCGAGGGGACCGTCTTCGGAAGCCACCTGGCGGAGGAGCAGGAGGGCCGGTTCGACCTTAGCCGAGGTGGACCCGTCTCGGGATGCCACCTGGCGAGGGAGCGAGGGGCCGCCAGCTTCGACCGAGGTGGATCCCTCCTGGGTGGACACCTGGCGGAGCGGCAGAGAGGTGCTCGACTTCGGCTGAGGTGGACCCGTCTTTGGGCGCTAGCTGGCGAAGGAGCAGGAGCACTTCATCCCGAACGGGGGATCTTTGAAAAAAAAAAATCCACATGGCACTGACCGTGTCCAGCTGGACTTGACACGTCCCACGTCCACGTCATCGATGTAGCCATATCAGTTGCCCCCCATCCCCACGTTCCGTCGAGGCGTCGTGGCTCGGGACGTGGGGATTTAATACGGAGATGACGTGGAGAAGGCTAAAATATCGCACCATAATGCCACGATCCCTGCCGCCGCTTCTGTTGCGCCGAGATCCTATGAGAGGCTGCCACGTGCGAGCGTCCGACGGGCCATTAATGTGCCATTTCGAAAACGAGGCAGTTTCCATCGAATCGAAGCGTCGATGTTGGGCGTGCGTCCACGCGGCAGCTATCTGGTGGCCGGAATAGAAAGAGGCGTACGGCTGCTGTCGATTGAGTTTGAAAAGGAGGGGGACTTTCTAGAAACGAAGTCCCTCCACTTTCTCGCACTCCACCGGCGGTTGCAGTGGTTTTCCTTCACCTTCCCGGGATTGCCATTCTCTAGCACAAAATATTTGGTGATTATCTGCGACCTTCTCCTCTTCCTCCATCTCTTAGCCTCGTGTCAGTTTTTCGCTTCTTCTTCTTCCTCCAAGGCGCGTCGCCGCTATGTCTCCTCTAACCCGGACGAGGCCGGTCCTTCCGCGAGGACTCCATCGCCTACTTCCTCGGAAGGGGAAGAGATCCCGGACGAGGTCCGTAGGTAGCTCCAGCCCGAGGTTGTGACACATAGGGGTCCTAGGTCTCCCCCCATAGTTCTGCTCGTCCCATTTTCTCTTCCTCCTCGGTGACCTCTCCATCCTGCCCCTCCGGTCATGCCTCAACGATGACCGAGGATGACCTTTCTCTGCTCCGGGATGTCTATGGAATCCGGATTCGACTCGTCTTTCCTCCCATGGCCTGGAGATCGAGTGACCTCGAGTGGCCCCGGGATAATGCCTTCTACGAGGACTTCCTCCTTGGAGGTCTTCGTTTTCCCTTCACCCCTTTTCCTCTCTTTTCTCAGTCATTACCGTTTGGTCCGGCCCAGTTGGCTCCTAATGCCATCCGGGTCATCTTTGCCTTCATCGTCTTCTGCCACTTCATGGGTTTGTTGCCCGTTTCTCCCTCTTCAGGGCTTTCTTCACCCTGAAGCGCTACTCACGATGATGGATGGTGGTACATCTCACCTCGGCCTAGGTGCCTCAGGTTCGACCTCCCTTCGTTAATCAAGGGCTGGAAGAACCGCTTCTTTTTTGCTCGGTCGAAGATGTTGACTGGGCCTGGAGCGAGCCAGACCGGTCTCCGAATCGTAACTCTCAGGTCGAGCCAGCGGACCAAGAGGTCTTTTAACAGCTGCTGAGTGCGCGGTCCTAGCCCTCGATGTTTTGCTCTCAGAGAAGAACTTATTCGAGGCGGATCAGTCCCATCCGGGAGCTGGGTGAGGCTTGGATCTCTCTCTCTTGATTTTTTTTCTGCTTCTCATCCCCTTTCTTTTGAATTGGCTTGACTGACCTCTTTTTTCTCAGGTATGAAGTTCACCGTGCAGAACCTGATGGAGGGCATTGCGCAGAGGGATGCTGCCGAAGGGACTGAAACCCCGGCAAAGAGGGCTCGTACTGAGGCGAGCTAGGTGCCTACGCCGACCTCCATCACTGGCCCTGGAGCGGCGGCTCCTGCCTCCAGGCCACCTCGGGCCCAGGCGCCAAGATGTCCCTGTCGTCGATCTCGACAGGGCAGGGGAAGAGGGGGGGCCAGAACCTCCTCGGGTGGTGCTTGCTCCAGCCGCTGCACCGGCCGCTTCGACGGTGGCCACCAGGGCGGTGGCAGCCCCACCGACGGTCGCACCACTTGGCGAAGGGACGGTCGCCTTGCCTGCTGCCAACGCGCGCCATTCTGCCGCCGAGTCTCACCAACCGAGCTCTGTGATCCGCGACCAGGGCTCACGGAGAAAGTCATGGAGTTCGCCAGTACCTCCCAGGACGCCACCTAAGGGGCGGCGGGACTACAACGAGGCGCTGCTCGGGATCCTCCCACAGCTTTTTACGGTAAGTGCCGAGCTCCGACTCCTTAAAGTTCCAGTTGGATTGTAATAACTTCATTTTTCTTTCGATACAGATCGGGATGGACATGCTGCTACTGAGGAATTCCTCGCCGGGTATGCCAAGAAGTACGTCGAGAAGGAGGAGAAGCTCGGCAAGCTCGTAGCTGACGTCAAGGACCTCATGGAGAAGAGGGTGAGCTACGAGAAATAACCAGGCTCTCCGAGCTGACCTGGTCCACGCCGAGGGGCGCGTCAAGGAGCTCGAGACCTCTCTGTCGGAGGAGAGGATCTCAAACCAGCGCCGCAACGAGGAGGACGCGACGGAGAGACCCGCCTCAGGGCTCAGTCCCGGTCACTGGAGCGCGGGTGGAAGAAGTCTTGAAGTAGCTGAGCACAGCCAAGGAGAAGAGCTCCTACATCAACGGGCTGCTGGTGGCGTCCAAGAGGGTGGCGCAGGAGGCCGTTCCGAGGTTCCGGGCCTCCGAGGAGTACATCGTCGAGGTGCGGGAGGCTGCCGTGGACTCCTTCTTGAAGGGGTTCCAGTATGCCGGGAGAAGGTTGGCTCATTCTATCCGAGCTCGACCTCAGCGTGTCATCCTCGGCGGCAGGAGGCAGGAACCCACTGGAGGAGCTTCGACGGTGGTCGGTGACGAGGCGGTGACTCCGAGCAGCCTCAAGCTGACGGTGCCGGCGGAGAGAGTGCCCCTAGCCGAGGAGGATGCAGCTGTGCCGAATTAGCTCCATGGCATTTTGTTTTACTTTCATGTTTTCTTTCTTTGGAATCTCTCGGCCTGTCGGGGATCCTCTTGTGTACTGAACTTTAAGCATAATGAAATTATCTTTCATTAAATTGTCCTTCTATCTCTCTTTCTTTCATTCTTTCTTTTTTTTTCTTTTTTTTTATGCATATTCGGACTGAACCCCGGTGCTAGCTACTGGGACTAAGTCCCGTAGTGCTTTCGAGCTGAACTCCGGAATTGCGTGGATGAACTTAGTTCTGCCCCACCTTCCAGACCGAAGTCTAGGACTCCCGACTGAACCTCGAGGTCGCAGGCTGGATCTGAGCCTTGCGCGGCTTGCCGAGCTATTCTTCATGATTGCGTGGGCGAATTCGGTTCTGCCCCGCCTTCCAGACGAAGACCGGGATCTCTGGACTGAACCCCGGGGCCGCAGGCTAGATCTGAGCCTTGCGCGGCTTGCCGACCTGTTCTCCAGGATTGTGTGGACGAATTGGTTCTGCCTGCCTTCCAGAACAAAGTCCGGGACCTCCGGACTGAACCCCGGGGCCGCAGGCTGGATCTGAGCCTTGCACGGCTTGTCGAGTTGTTCTCATGATTTTGTGAAGGGACATCGCCTTTGCGGGTCTTCCGCTGTGTCCATGCTCGTTGAACTTAGAGCTGGGCGGCTTCACCTACGAGATGAGAGCAAGCATTGATGAAAAGATTTCATTGCCAAAGTTCAAGGAGCCTTACACTATTGGTAATACATCCTCAAGTTTGAGGCATTCCAGGTTCGAGGGAACCGGGATCCGCCTAGCTCCTCCAGGTAGTACGCCCCGTGAGGAAGTGCCTCCGCCACCCTATAAGGGTCTTCCTAGTTTGGGGAGAGCTTTTCGCACTCCCGTGGTTGGGAAGCTTCGGTGCGGCGGAGCACCAAATCTCCGGGCGAAAGGACTTCGGTCGCACTCTGGAGTTGTAGTATCTGGCCACTCGCTGTCGTTAGGCAGCCATCCGAACTCGAGCCCTATCCCTCGTTTCTTCAAGGAGGTCCACGTTCAGCAGCATCCTGGCAGGGTTCTCCGCCTCGTCGTACTGTTCCACGTGCAGGGTCGATAGGCTGAGCTCAACAAGGATAACCGCTTCTACTCCGAAGACAAGGTTGAATGGGGTCTCATCCGTAGCCATCATTGGGATAGTGTGGTACGCCCAAAGGACACTCAGAAGCTCTTCCGCCCACCTACCCTTGCTCGGTCCAGTCTTATCCGGAGGTCTTGCAAGATGGTCCTATTCGTTACCTCGGCTTCTCCGTTTGTCTGTGGATTTGCCACCGAAGTGAAACGATAGTGGATGCCGAGGTCGCTGCAAAACTCCTTGAACTCCCGACAATCGAATTGACATCCCTTGTCGGTGATAATAGTGTGCGGTAGGCCAAAGCGGCAGATATTGTCTTCCAGAGGAACTTGATGACGTTTGCCTCCGTGATCCGGCCAAGGGTTCGGCCTCGACCCACTTCGTGAAGTAGTCGATGGCCATAATCAAGAATTTCCGTTGCCCGGACGTCGGGAAAAAAGGTCCTAGGAGATCCATGCCCCATTGAGCGAACGGCCATGGGACGGAGAGCTGGGAGAGTGGAGCAGCGGGCTGACATTGCACCATGGCGTGCCGCTGATAGCGATCGTACCTCTTCACGAAGTCAGCCGCATCTTCTTTCCACAGACGCCCTCGTGGATCTCTTGGAGCACGAGTGCAGCCTCTACAGGTCTCAGACACTTGAGGAGCGGGTAGGAGTAGGACCTCCGATACAGTAACCCATCCATTAAGACGAATCGTGCGGCCTTCCTCTTAATGAGGCCAGCCGCCACGCGGTCCTCAAGCAGGGTGCCATCGGTGATGTACTCGATGTACTTGTCCATCCAGCTGGGCTCTTAGTTGGCTTGCTGGACCTCCCTGGGTGTCTCGTAGCTCGGGGCCTTGAGGTGCTCGATGCAAGCGCGGCCCAACGATGAGCCCGGCAGGGTTGCAAGGCAGGAGAGTGCAGCCCGAGAGCAGGGTTACAAGGCAGGAGAGTGCGTCCGCGCGAGCGTTTTCCTCGCGAGATATATGGGAGACGCTGAAACGAGGAAATCCTGTCGCGCTCGTTCTCATGAGCTCCATGTACTTCGCCATTTGGAGGTCCGCGTCTCGTACTCTCCCGAGATCTGCCCGACTACCAGCTGCGAGTCGGTGAAACACCTTGAGGTTGGCCACGCCCAACTCGCAGGACACTCTCAGCCCCGCGAGGAGCGCTTCATACTCAGCTTTGATTATTAGTGGCGGCGAACTGGAAACAGAGCGCACATTCGGCGATAACCCCTTCGCCGTTGGCGAGGATGAGTCCAGCTCCACTCCCGCTGGAGTTCGAGGCTCCGTCTACATGAAGGACCCAGACATCTTCCTCTGGTCCTGGCCCTGACTGCCGGTCTTAAAGGCTTTCTTCCACCCCCTTGCCCAGGCCTGCACACTCGACCAAGAAATCAGCGAGTACCTGTGCCTTCATGGCCGACCTCGGCCTGTAGGTGATGTCGAACTCACTGAGCTTGAGCGCCCACTTCGCTAGGCGCCCAGATGTGTCAAGTCGGCCGAGCATCGCTTTCAGCGGCTGATCCGTCAGGACAGCAATGGGGTGCGCTTGAAAATAAGGTCTGAGATGCTGAGCGGATACGATTAGTGTAAAAATCAGTTTCTCAGACCGGGAATACCTGAGCTCCGCATCGCAGAGGAGTTTGCTTGTGTAATACATCGGCCTTTACATTCCCTTGCATCAGTCCGATCCAAGACCGAAATGACGGCCTCGGGGTGACCGCCAGGTACAGGAGGAGTGACCTCCCTCTCTCTCCTTCGTTCGAGTGGAAAGCAGCGGCGGGGATGCCAGTGTCCTCTTCAGCTCGTCGAACGCCTCCTGGCACTCCTCTGTCTAGGTAAGTCGTTCATCTTTCTCAGTGCCTTAAAAAGGGCCGGCAGCGGTCAGCGGACCTCGAGATAAATCGACTCAGGGCGGCGATCCGGCCGGTGAGTCACTGTACTTGCTTATTGGAGGTGGGTTGCTCCATGTCCGGATAGCATGGACCTTCTCCGGGTTGGTTCTATCCCCCTTTGGGTTACCATGAACCCCAGGAACTTCCCGGCGGACATGCCGAAGGCGCACTTCGCCGGGTTCAATTTCATCTGGTGAAGCTGGAGGTTATCGAAGGTCTTCGCCAGGTCGCCAACGTTGTCCGAAATGGGCTTGCTCATTACCAGCATATCGTCCACATACACCTGCATGTTGCGGCCAATCTGATATTTGAAGACTTTGTTGACCAACCGTTGCTACGTGGCCCTAGCGTTCTTGGCCGAAAGGCATCATCTTGTAACAGTAGGTTCCACGGTCGTGTCAGTGATGAAAGCAGTGTGTTCCTCGTCCTCGGGTGCTGCATTGGATATGGTTGTACCCGGAGAAGGCATCCATGAAAGAGAAGAGGTGATGCCCTGAAATGGTGTCCACGAGCTGGTCGATCTTTCGAAGAGGAAAACTATCCTTCGGGCAAGCTCGGTTGAGTCGGTGGTGTAGTCCACACAGATCCTCCACTGCCACTGCTCTTCTTCACCATGACCATGTTCGCCAGCCAATGGGTACTGTACCTCCCGTACAAAGCCGGCGGCGAGAAGCTTCTCCACTTCTTCATTGATGCCTTCTGCCTCTCTGCAACAAACTCCTCTTCTTCTGGCGAACAGGCGGCACCTTGGATCAATATTCAACCGGTGGGTGATGACTTCCGGGGGGATACCTGGCATGTCCGCAGTGGACCAGGCGAACAAATCGGCATTCGCCCGGAGGAAGTCTAGCAACCGGGCTCGCTTTTCTTCGGGATGGGCTCCTATCTGCAACATCTTCTGAGGGTCCGAAACGAGAGGGTACGTCAACAGCGCTCCACAGACCCTCTCCTAGGGTATTCTCTCTTAGGTCCAGGTCGTTGACATCGGAGCCGAGCTCCGCGCTCGGGCACCCGGGATTGTTTGCAGACAATGCTGGACGGGCTGGGCCGTCCCTCTCATTACTCCCATCCCAGAGGCGGTAGGGAACTGCACAAGCAACCTCTTAGTGAAAATGACGGAATCCAGCTGGTTAAGCCCTGGACAGCCGAGGATGGCATTATAAGGTGATGGGAGCTTGACGACGGTAAACGTCATCATGACCGTACTCTGCCAAGGTGGGGATCTGGCAGTGACAGGGAGAGTGATATCTCCTTAACCCCCATCGAATCTCGTGTGAAGCCCCCGAGAGGGGTGTGCACCAGCTTTAATTGATCATGAAACAGATTCATTCGGGAGAAAGCATCGTAAAAAAGAACGTCAATAGAGCTCCCACTATCCACCATAATGCGATGTACAGGATATTTCGCGATGGTCATCTCGACCACCACCGCATCATTATTTACATTTTCATTTTTATTCTCCTTTTTAAAGGGGAGTACATTCTCTGGGTCTCCCGCCACCCGGGCTCTCTTCGTCGCATGCCCGACCCCCAAGGAGATCATGCCCACCGGCTTCTCCGTTGGGCGGTTGTCAATGCAGGGACCGGGGGAAGGGCTGCGAGCGGCTGTCCCTCCACCGGGGCTTCGTTCTTCACGAAATTCCTGAGGTAGCCCCTTTTGATCAGCTCCTCAATCTCCTGCTTCAGATTGCGGCACTCCTCCGTGTCGTGGCCGTGCTCGCGATAAAATTGACAATATTTTGTCTTATCACGGATGCAACTTAGATTCTGAGGAGGAGGTCGGCGGAGGTAGTGCTCACCTCAATCTCCATGAGAATCTTCATCCTGGGAGCGAGGAGAGGGGGAACGTTCTCTCCGGGGCAGCACCGCTCTTCGGCTTCAGGCCTGGACGAAAATCTGCAGGTGGTCCAGGCCTCCGGATCCCGAGGACATCCCTTGGGCAGGCTTCTTTGAAGGCTTTCATCCAGCTCTCGCCTGGTATGATCGGCCTCCTCCGCTCGGATGTACTTGTGGACACGGAGGAGAACTCAGAGTACGTCTTGGGGGGCTTTTTATCCAGGGAATACGTCAGGCGAGAGGTCTTGAGCCCGCGCTTCAAACGCCAGCATGGCGACAGGCTCGTCCAGACTATATATTTCCAGGGCGGCGGTCTTGAAGCGGGTAATGTAGTCCCGCAGGAGCTCCTGGTCCTGCTGGCGGATAAAGAAGAGGCTATCCACCTCTCTTGGCACCTTTCGGCAAGCGTCGAAGTGTGCCATAACTTTCCTTCCAGTTGATGGAAGGAGCTGATAGATTTCGGCTCGAGACGGGTGAACCAAACTCGAGCAGCCTTCCGGAGGGTGGCTAGGAAGGCAATGCATAGAAGAGCGTCCGTCACTTCCTGGACCCTCATGAGAGCCTTATAGCTCTCTAAATGGTCCAGGGATCGTGGTCCATCATAGAGATCCACCTGAGGCATGTGGAACTGACCGGGATCGGTCCTCTTGGATTTTTCCGGGAGAAGGGTGGTTGGGCATTGTAGCCACTGGATCTGTTGGGGAGCTCTGCATGTCGGCAAAGCGACGGCGAACTCCGCCAACTTGCACTCGTGCTCCTCCAGGCGCCTCTCGGCATGGCGCTGATGGCCTCGTCGGTGGAATTTTCATCGAGGCCGCTGGAATCTTCACCGAGGCCGCTGGAGAAGGGGGTGCCGATCGGTCTCGGCGAGGGGCCTTGCCCCGATGGTGCCTGCTGTGCCGCGTCGCTTCGGCATCGTTGGCCGGGGATTGACTCTCGTGATCCGCCGAACCGGAGTAGTTCCTCTTTGCGGGAGTCTAGTGGCTCCCGCGGGGATTGGAAACTACTCGTGGATAAGAGGGCCTGCCTTGGATGGAGCGCAGGCTTTCGCGGGGGCCCGTGGTTCAAGCCGCGGGGGTCCCTGGCTGGGGCTAAGTGGCCAGGGAGTGCTGCTGGTGCTGTAGTTGCCGCACAGCAGTGGTCAAAGTTTGCAGCTGCTTGATGACAATTGCGAAAGGACCATCCACTAGGGATGACTGAGAAGGAGGAGGACCAGGAAGTTCCCTCTCCGGGCTACGCGGCCCTTAAGGAGAAGGAACTTCCCCCGCTCGGCTGGCGGATGCTTCACGTCCACGCATCACCACCATGGTCGGAGCGCGCTTTCGCCCACGGAGAGCTTGCTCGCACAGGGGTTACTGTTCTGCCCCCCTACCTGGCACGCCAATCTGTTGCTAATCTCACCGCGGTGGCCTGTAGCTCTTGAGCTGGCACCGGTCTCGGACTCTCTCACCTCGAGATCTCCAAGCTCCAGACCTGCAAAACAAAGTTAGAGACCCTGGCCGGGGTTCCGGCGGGGGCACTTCGATGGTCAAGTTAGAGAGCGGCGAGATGGAACAGATCCCCTAAGGCGGGTTTCTGAAGAATTCCCGTGCTTAGAGGAGATGTAAATGAAAAAAGTGTGGGGAAAAGGGGAGTTGAAGCCCGGCTTCCTGCGCTGGGTTTGCCGAGCTCACGCCTGAGGACTTTTTGAGGCCTCTCAGCATCATTCTCTTGGTGTTTTCTCCCTTTTTTTCGACTTACATGTCCGTCCTTTTACTATCCGTTTTATACCATCGAACTGCCTCAAGCTCGCCCACCTTTCAGGGGGGCTCCCTCCCACCTCTAGACCTTCTCCTCCCCTTCTTCTTCGGGTCCGGGAGCTAAGTGGCCGACCGCCTCATCCGTCGTATGTCACGAAGGGAGGAAGACTAGTGAGGCTTTGGGCCAAGTGCAGGAGCTCTCCATTCGAGGCATTGACTGTGGGCTTCCAGCTGTTTCAGGCTCTTTCCGCGAGGATTTTTTCCTCGTTGCGGGGCCCCGTCTGACTGGTGTAAACGAGATTTCGCGTGTTACTGCAGGCCGTACTGGCACCCCTACGGGGTGCAGCGCGCGCCGGCTCTAGTGGTGACTTGCAACCCGTGCCTCCGCTTTCCGAGGCTGTGCAGAGTAGGACTGACCTTGGTCGAGGTGGACCCATCAGGGAGCGCCTCCTGGCAGAGTGGCAGACAGAGGCTCGACTTCGGCCAAGGTGGACCCGTCTTTGGGTGCCACCTGGCGAAGGAGCAGGAGGGCCCGGCTCTACCTCGGCCCAGGTGGACCCGTCTTGGGGTGCACCTGCGAGGGAGCGAGAGGGCCGCCAGCTTCGGCCGAGGTGGACCCCTCCTGGGTTGACACCTGGCGGAGCGGCAGAGAGGCGCTTAACTTCCATCGAGGTGGGACCCGTCTTCGGGTGCCACCTAGCGTAGGAGCAGGAGGGCCCGGCTCGACGTCGGCCGAGGTGGACCCGTCTCGGGGTGCCACCTGGCGATGGAGCGAGGGGGCCGCCAGCTTCAGCCAAGGTGGACCCCTCCTGGGTGGACACCTGGTGGAGCGGTAGAGAGGTGCTCGACTTAAGTCGAGGTGGACCCGTCTTCGGGTGCCACCTGGCATAGGAGGAGGAGGGCCCTACTCGACCTCGACCGAGGTGGACCCGGCTCGGGGGTGCCACCTGGCGAGGGGAGCGAGGGGCCGCCAGATTCGGCCGAGATGGACCCCTCCTGGGTGGACACCTGGCGGAGTGCGCAGAAAAGGTGCTCAACTTCGGTCGAGGTAGACGCATCTTCGAAAGCCACCTGGTGGAGGAGCAGGAGGAGGGCCCGGCTCGACCCTCGACCGAGGTGGACCCGTCTCGGGGTGCCACTTGGCGAGGGGAGCGAGGGGCCTCCAGCTTCGGCCGAGGTGGACCCCTCCTGGGTGACACCTAGCGGAGCGACAGAGAGAGGTGCTCGACTTCGGCCAAGGTGGACCGTCTTCGAAAGCCACCTGGTGGAGGAGCAGGAGGGCCGGCTCGACCTCGGTCGAGGTGGACTCGTCTCGGGGTGCCACCTAGCAAGAGAGCGAGGGGCCGCCAGCTTCGATCGAGGTGGACCCCTCTTGGGTGGACACCTGGCGGAGCGGCAGAGAGGTGCTGACTTCAGCCGAGGTGGACCCGTCTTCGGATGCCACCTAGCGCAGGAGCAGGAGGGCCCGGCTCGACCTCGGCCGAGGTGGACCCATCTTGGGTGCCACCTGGCGAGGGAGGAGCGAGGGGCCGCCAGCTTCGGCCGAGGTGGACCCCTCCTGGATGGACACCTGGCGGAGCGACAGAGAGGCGCTCGACTTCAGCCGAGGTGGACCCGTCTTCGGGTGCCACCTGGCATAAGAGCAGGAGGGCCGGCTCGACCTCGGCCGAAGTGGACCCGTCTCGGGGTGCCACCTGGCGAGGGAGCGAGGGGCCGCCAGCTTCAACCGAGGTGGACCCCTCCTGGGTGGACACCGGCGGAGCGGCAGAAAAGTGCTCGACTTCGGTCGAGGTGGACCCGTTTCGGAAGCCACCTGGCGGAGGAGCAGGAGGGCCTGGCTCGACCTCGGTTGAGGTGGACCCGTCTTCGGAGTGCCACCTAGCGAGGGAGCGAGGGGCCGCCAGCTTCGATCGATGTGGACCCCTCCTGGGTGGACACCTGGCGGAGTGGCAGAGAGGTGCTCGACTTCGGCCAAGGTGGACCCATCTTCGGAAGCCACCTGGCGAAAGAGCAGGAGGGCCCGGCTTGACCTCGGCCGAGGTAGACCCGTCTCGGGGTGCCACTTGGCGAGGGAGTGAGGGGCCGCCAGCTTCGGCCGAGGTGGACCCCTCCTGGGTGGACACCTGGCGGAGTGGCAGAGAGATGCTCGACTTCAGCCGAGGTGGACTCGTCTTCGGGTGTCACCTGGCGTAGGAGCAGGAGGGCCCGGCTCGACCTCGATCGAGGTGGACCGTCTCGGGGTGCCACCTGGCGAGGGAGCGAGGGGCCGCCAGCTTCGGTCGAGGTGGACCCCTCCTGGCTGGACACCTGGCGGAGCGGCAGAGAGGTGCTCGACTTCAGTCGAGGTGGACCCGTCTTCGGGCGCCAGCTGGCGAAAGAGCAGGAGGGCCCGGCTCAATCTCGGCCGAGGTGGACCCGTCTCGGGGTGCCACCTGGCGAGGGAGCGAGGGGCCGCCAGCTTCGGCCGAGGTGGACCCGTCTTCGGGCGCCAGCTGGCGAAGGAGCAGGAGCACTTCATCCCGAATGGAGGATCTTTTGAAAGAAAAAATTCACGTGGCACTAACCTGTCCAGCTGGACCTGACACGCATCCCACGTCATCGATATAGCCATATCAAGTTGTATCATAGTAAATAGCAATCAAAAATCCTGAATTCAATTCTCAAGTAATATCTTTTAAAATTTGATCCTAGATATTATAATTTAAAAAAATTGCTCCTAGATAAATTATAAGGCAGGTAGGTCTCTTTTCTGTCTCTTAAAAAAAAAAAAGAAAAAAAAAAGAAAAAGAAAAAAAAAAAGGTGAGAAACCTAATTTGATGTCCTTATCATGAGCAAAGACATGGACGGACCAAAGAGAACCAAGCCGAGCCGACTTATGGTTCATCAGCTACGGTCCAGTTCAATGATTGTCATCCTGGCCACTTTAGCTGGATCCGCGGCTTGCCCGCAGATATTTTGGATAACCTTTCAATGGTGGCAGGCCCGAAAGGGACTTGCAACTGTTGCTTTGATCACCTACAACCCACCCCCAATAACCAAATAAAGAAGAGAGCCTCATCAAAAGCATCATCCCCCATCAGCTTGTATAAAAACCGAACCCATGAACCCTGAAAGCTCACGGAAGCCTCAAACCTCTGAAAAGAAGGCCTAAAATACTCTTTCCAGCTCTAACCATGATGTCCTTGGGAGCAAGCTATGCCCATCTCCATGTCCAGCAAGAACGCTACAAGGAAAAGTTGAAGAAAAAGGAAGGGGAGAAGGAGGCCAAACGAGAGAAGGTCTCCAAAGGGAAGATCCACCCCAGTGGCCCGGCGACGTCGAGCTCGAAGCCTTGAAAGAAGTCGGGGGTGGGGGTGGGGGTGGGGGTGGGGGTGGGAGGACGTAGGCATGCTTGCCTCATTTACTGTGATTGGCTATCTGTAACTAGGTTTTTCTTTCAATAACACCTCATGTAAAGTCTTAAACTTCTTGTCTTTAATTTTCCAGATTTTGTGGAAGTGGCCTTATATATATATATATATATATATATATATACACTTTTTTTTTTTTCGGAATTTTCTTTCTGAGGGTGTGGAGGAAGGATGGAATTTGGGAGAGAAGGTCTTTGTGGAGAATCACTTCAAACACATGGTGTCATAGGTTACTCCTGTGAGCACAATCCAATTCCGAAGTGCTCTCTCCCACAAACGGCAGGGTCCGATTGCGACTGGTGAATTAGGTAATGGGTATGAGTCTCTCATCCATACTTTGAACTGGTCAATATAGGGTTTACTGACCTGACGTAAAAGTTCAAGGCGTTCGGTTGGTTCCGGAAATATCTCTCCGACTCGACCAGACAAGATTCTTGACTACAGGATTGGATAAGGGACAAAATAAATTACAACTAATATGGCTAATTGGTGAGAGTTGTAATTTCATTCGTACACTGTTTATTTGGTGTTTTTTTTTTTTAATTATAAAAAGAATCATGATACGAATGAAAAATATCTTATTTCTCTACTTTGATTAGGCTAATTTTTATGATTTCCAACCCGGCATATTTTTGTGAATCATAACTAATTTTGGTTGGTAATTTCTGGAGATGCTAACTTTCGATTCCGCATAGATAGGAGCAACCTACATCAAAGGCCACTTCATTTAGTAATTTATTTTACGGGATTTGTCATTACCATCTAGCAATTACCGTTACTTACCGGCCAAGCCAATTGGATTGTACTTGGACCATGCGCCCGTTTCTCTCCTTTCTTGGAATTAACTCAGAATTTTTATATTAATAAAAAAAAATTTGTACATCTTCTTATCGTCACAAATCTTTTATAT
This sequence comes from Areca catechu, assembly GCA_021397845.1. Taxonomy (NCBI): domain Eukaryota; kingdom Viridiplantae; phylum Streptophyta; class Magnoliopsida; order Arecales; family Arecaceae; genus Areca; species Areca catechu. Next base: position 154,080,552 of record CM038043.1, read on the forward strand.
TTTTTTATCAATAATCCTTTTAATTGAAATTAATCTAGTATGAAAAATAAATTCTATATTAAAATATTATATTCAATATAAAAAATAAAAAAAAAAAAATACTGGATCCTATATTTATTTTTTGAAAAAATATTATAAAATAAATATTATGAAAAGATGGTATTTAATAAATTTCGAAATGATAGTAATCCATATTTAACAAAAATATTTTTAATAACATATATTTATAATTATTAAATTTATTTTAATATTTTTTAAATTTATTTAATTAAAAAAATTAAAAAATAATTCAGGATTATATGATTATAATTGTTGTCGCCCGGATCGTCGTGGTCCGTAGCTGCTCTCGGTGTCGGGTGTTGCGCGTCCGTGCCTGGGAACGCCTCCGATGCCTCGGGACCTGCAAGGAAGCAACATCAGTGACCCGGGCCGGGGATTCCAGCGGGGACACTCCGACGATCAAGTCAGTAACGATCCAGGAGAACAGATTCTCCTGGTCGAGTCCCTCTGGATGAGCTCCATGCTAGGAGGAGTGAATATAGTGTGAGTAGAAGATGAGGACGAGCTGGGAATGGTGTTGGCCGAGGTGGTCTTGCCCTCCTCTTTGGCCTTCTTCCCTTGTGTCGCTCTGGTTCTTCTTTTTTTTCCTTGAAAAGCATGCTATGGGGATCCCTCCTCTGGGGTTAGATGCCGATATCCTTTTTTTGCTTATTTTTTTGTAGGAGTTTCTACCTTGGTTCGCTTCGGGATCTCCCTCTGCTGTCGTGTACGGCGAGGTACCGTGACGTGGATGGGACGTCCTCCTGTTGTGATAGTCGGGGAAGCTTCCGTAGATTTCTGACATTCCTTCTGCTTATCCCTCTCCTCCCTCTGCTTATCCCTCTCCTGGGAGTCTGTCAGGGTCTCGATCAGGGGCCGCCGGTCTTGGGATCCGTGCTCTCCGGTAGTGTCTTTTTTCTGGTTGTACGATAGATCGACGGAGGGTATGGCACCTTGATTGCGACATGGTTGGTATCGTACGGTCCTCGGGAGCATCGCCACTGTCCTTGGAGGAGAGGTATGGCTTCCTTAGCGGCCAGCATATTGGCTTGAACAGAGGGCCGAGCTGGAGAGGCAGGGCCAGTCTGCAGTTGATTCACCGGGGTGCTGCTCGGCAGGATGGAGGCGGATCGAGCTCGGTCATGGAGGGGCACCTCGTGGCAGAGGAGGCTGAGCTTGACTCCTGACCATGGGGCCCGACCTCAAACGAGCTTGGTGCCGGGGTGCCACCCAGCCCAGGGGACCTGAGCTCGGAGGGGCGCCTCGTGGCGGAGGAGGCTGAGCTCGACTCCTGACCACGGGCTAGATCTCGAGGGGTCTGTCTTAGGTGGGAACTCGGACTCGACTTCGGCCTAGGTGTTCCGGGCTTGCGGGAACGGACCTGGCGGAGGACGGAGCTTGCCTTTAGCGGGCAGAGGTGTTGCCTCAGGGAAGCTCAGCTCGGCAAAGGCGCTCATGTTGAAAGCTTGTCGTGGCGTCTGATGGGGACTCCACGTCTGCTGCCTCATGCCACGCCAGCATTCTGGCCACATCATTTGCCCCCAATGCCCGAGGCCCATTGATGCGCGGTGCTTGGGGCGAAGGGCGTAATTATGGCGCTAACGTGGAAAGGCGAAGAAATCGGGTGCAATAATGGCTAAAATCGGCGACGCCTCGCTCTGCGGTCCTATGAGCTAGTGGGAGGATGCCATGTGGCCACGCAGGAGGGGGGCCATCGAGGCGAGTGCGGAAGTCGTAGCAACCGCGGCCGGATGGGCACCCGGGCCTAATGGATGGTCGACACACGGCGGGAGCCTTCTGGGGGGCCGCAAAGGTACATCGGGCGCAGGTCGTTCCGAAAGGAGGGGCAAGTTTTTTCGAAGCTTACCCTCGTTTAAACTCTACGCGCCCAGTACCTTGCAGGAGCTTCTCTGTCTCCCTCTTCCCCTTTGGCTGCCGGCGTCCTCCTAGAGTTTCTGCAGGTTAGCCTCCTCTTCTCGCCTCGTGGAAGTCATTTTAGGGTCCCTCTTGTCCTTTTTCTTCTTCCTTCTTGTCTCTTCCCTCCATGGATCGCTTTGGTCCGAAGTTCTGTCCTTCTCACCAAGCCGAAGCGGACCCTCCCGGCCGAGGACTCTCTCTTCCTCTGACGAGGAGATGGAGGCGGCGAGGTTCGAGTTTAGTAGGCGGCTCGCCCCGGGTTCGGTAATCATCAGTGAATCCGGGTCTTCTCCTCCTCCTCGAGTCCTTCCTGAGCCTGAACCTTCTCGGTCGACGGGTCCCAGAGGGATTGCCTCGGCGATTACCTCTGAAGATCTGCTGGCCATCCGGGAAGCCTACGGGATTCCCGAGTATGTCCGTCTCTCCATTCCTCGTCCGGGGGAGCGGGTGACTTCCAGTGGTCCTGGGCGGATTGTGCTTTATGAGGAGGCCTTCGCTGGGGGCCTTCATTTTCCTCTTCACCCCTTCTTCCTTTCATTTCTGGCCAACTATCGTCTCGTCCCGGCTCAGTTGGTCCTCAACGCCGTTAGGACCATTTTGCCTTCATAGTCTTGTGTCATTTTCACGGGATTGTTGCTCGTTTCTCCCTCTTTAGGACATTTTTCACCTTAAAACGCCACCCCACCGGGGAGGGGTGGTGGTCTCTTTCCTCCCGTCCTCGGGGAATAAAGTTTGTCCTCCCCTCTTCCATTAAGGGAATGAAGAGTAGGTTTTTCTTTGCTTCGGTAGAGGGGGTCGACTGGGTCTGGAGTGACCCAGATCAGTCTCCAAACCATAATTCTGCTGTCGAGGAGGCCGACGTCGAAGTGTCCAAGCAGCTCAGATCGGCGGAGATCCCCTAACTCGAGGTTTTGCTATCCGAACAAAATCTCCGCGAGGCTGGGGTGGGCCCGGCATTGGAGTCGGGTGAGTCCCACTTGGCCATCCCCTTCTTTTTCTTCTTCTCTTTTTTCTTCTTTTTTTTTTTGGTCTGACCTTGTTTCTGTCTTGGTGCAGCAATGAAGTTCTCGATTGACGAGCTGCTCTCGTTCTACGAGGAGCTGGAGCAGGCCACTGAGGCAGCTGAGCCAGCACCGAAGAGAGCCCGAGCTGAGAACGGGGCGAGGTCGGTGCCGGCTGGGGCGGACGTGCCGGTGCAGGAGGAGACGAATGCACCGGTACAAGAGCACAGGTGGAAGAGGGCCGCCGAGCCCATCTCAGAGCCTCCCATAGCGGTGTTCAAGCCTGAGGTGGTTGTCCGCGCGAGGTCAGCCGCCGCTGCTGCCAGGTCGGCGCCCCCCTCCTCGGAGGTCGCCAGTGCCGAGGAGGACGGGGGGGCGCAAGAAGTCATGCCGGCGCCCCTAGTCCAGTCCGAGGTGGTGCCAATCTCCCAGTTGGTGCCAAGGGAGCCTTCTACCGCCGAAGGAGCCAAGCCGGTGGGAGCACGGGAGAGGGACTACCGCCGAGTCCCTTTCCGGCTGGGCCCGAACGTGTCCTTGATGAAGGACACGAGCATGATGGAGCGCATGATGGACTTCTCGGTCCAGTCATGCGACAGGCGCGAGGGGAGTGGGTGACACCTCGATGATGTCATCACGGTGTCGTTCGCCCAGCTATATGCCGTAAGTAGTTTCCCTTGACTTTGACATATTTCTATCTCCTTCTCTATTAGTCTGTTGCTGACCTGGCTCTTTCGACTGCAGCAAGGGCGGGAGTTGATCCTCGTAAGGGATTACTGCCGTAATTGGGCAAGGAGGGACAGAGAGCAGGGAGCTGAGCTCACGTCCCTCAAAGCTGAAGTAGGTTGCAAGGATGCGAAGGTTCGAGAGGCTAGCCAGAAGGTGAAGAGCCTCCAGGCCGAAGCTGTTGAAGCGGCCAAAATAAGGAAGGAGCTCCACAATGAGCTCGAGTCCAAGCGGGCCCGGTTGAAGGAGCTTCGGGCTAAGTCGGAGGCGGCCAGAGAGAGGGCCACCTTCGCTGAGAAGAAGGTGGCTGCGGCCGAGAAGAGAGCTGCCGATGCAGAGGAGAAGGCCGCTCTTTCCCACCGCTCCACTGAAATTACCGAGAAGGCACTAGCGACGGCCGTCCGTCTGTCCGAGCACCTGAAGACAGAGCTGGAAGAGGTCCGACGCCAGGCCGAGGCTACAGAGAAGGTAGCCGTTGATGATGTGGCTGCCTTCAAGGCGATCTTAGAGTACCTCAAGGGCTTCCGGGAAGCGGCAATGGACTCCTTCGCCAAGGGGTTCGCATACTGCCAGTCCAAGCTACGGGAAGTTCTGTCCGAGGAGCAGCTGGCCGCACTTCGAGTCCCGGGGAAGAAGGCTTCCTCTGTAACGACGACGGTGGCGGCAAGGCAGGGAGCTGCTCCAACCGAAGCTCGGGCTCCAGCGACCTTAAAAGCGCCTGGCCCCGAGGAATCGGCATCGACGGCGGCGAGGGCAACACCTGCAACACGGTTGGAGGCAGCCGGTCCGATCCCAGTGGCCTCAGCGGCTGAACTTGCTCCTCCTGCGGAGGTGGAGGAGGGAGAGGTCCCAATAGTGCGCTGCTCGGGGAAGGAGCCAGCCCTTTAGGATAGGATTTTTTTTCTTTTTGTACTTGTACTTTTTCTCCTTTCTTGACCTGGTCACCCGGCCAGTTGGGGCCCGGAAGATAATGTAATTGGTTCTCCCGTAATGAAATGCACTTTGTAATCATAGTGTCTCCGTCATCTGCAATGTGGAATGTCCCCCCTCTCTCTCCTTCTCCCTTTCTTTGCTACTTCTTTCTTTTCGGTGCAGGGAGGTCCGGGAGGGGAGCCAAGGACTTCGACTGGCACAGGTCCAGCGCTGAGCTCGAGGTTATACCGGTGAAGGATGTTAACCTTGGACTCAGCTGCTGAGGAGCATAATTCAGTGGTCGTCGTCTTGGAGTCGAGCTCGGAGACGTCGAAGGCTGAGATCCTTGGTGTTGAAAGTCTTAGTCTTAAGCCTTAGTGTCTCGAAGCCAGTCTCGAGGACATTGACGCTTGAGAATTGCGGCGCTAGAAATCTGAGTTCTAGGCCTTGGCGTCCTGGAGTTGGGCTCGGAGGTACTAAGTGCCTGGGGGTTTCCCATGTCCTTTGTCGGGGAGCTGGGCTCGCCGGTGCCGAAGGGTCGTCCGATCTTTGGTGCCAGAGAGTCATCCGGTCTTTGATGCCGGGGAGCTAGGCTCGCCGGTGCCTGGGGGCTTCCTAGGTCTTTGTGCTAGAGCACTCTTCTCTGGGCTTTGATGCCGGGGAGCTAGGCTCGCCGGTGCTGGGGGCTTCCCAGGTCTTTTGTGTCGGAGGGTCGTGGGATCCGGACTTTGATTGGTGACGATGATGCCAGCTCAGGAGACCTGAGCTCGGAGGGGCACCTCGTGGTGGAGGAGGCTAAGCTCAACTCCTGGCCACGGGTCAAGATCTCGAGGGGTCCGCCTTGGGTGGAGGCTCGCGCTCGGCTCCGGCCTAGGTGTCCCGGGCTTGCGGGAGCGGACCTGGTGGAGGACAGGGCCCGGCTTCAGCTATCATCGTGAGGCCAAGCATGGGGCCGTTGTCGATGACGAGTTGCGTGGCTCGGGGGTGCACCTGGCCGGAGGTCTAAGCTTCGGTCTCGAGCAAGCATCTTGGAGCTGGGCCCGAAGACGATGAGAACTTGAGATGGCACCTTGGAGTTGGGCTCGTAGGCGCAGTGGTCGAGAGAGTTCCCTTGGCTGGAGATATGAGCTCCGGTGTTGGACAGTTATCTTGGAGCTGGGCTCGGGAACGTCAATGATTTGAGATGGCATCTCGGAGCTGGGCTCGAAGGCGTCGAGTGCCTGAGGGCTTCCCAGGTCCTTCGCCGGGGAGCTAGGCTTGCCGGTGCCGGAGGGTCATCGGGTCTTTGTTGCCAGGGAGCTGGCCTTGCCGGTGCCGGAGGTCGTCCGGTCTTTGATGCCAGGGAGCTGGGCTCCCCGGGGCCGGAGGTCGTCCGTTCTTTGTTGCCGGGGAGCTGGGCTCGTCGGTGCCGGAGGTCTTCCGATCTTTGTTGCCGGGGAGCTGGGCTCGCTGGTGCCGGAGGTCGTCCGGTCTTTGATGCCGGGGAGCTGGGCTCGCTGGTGCCGGAGGTCGTCCGGTCTCTGTTGCCGGGGAGCTGGGCTCGCCGGTGCCGGAGGTCATCCAGTCTCTGTTGCTTGGGAGCTGCACTCGCTAGTGCCGGAGGTCGTCTGGTCTTTGTTGCTGGGGAGCTGGGCTCGCCGGTGCCAGAGGTCGTCCGATCTTTGTTGTTCCTGCAAGGTAAATAAATCGTTGCACAGGAAAAGGATCTTCATTTCATTAGGAGGGGGAACTTACACTATTGGCAGTAACTCCTCAGATTACACGCATTCCATGTCCAGGGGGAATCTGGTTCCATCCGGGTCCTCGAGATAGTGGGCTCTCCGTAGGAGAGCCTCGGCCACTTCGTAGGGGCCTTCTCAATTCGGCGGGAATTTACTGCGCTCTCTGGTTGAGACACCTCAGGTCGCCAGGTCGGAAGATCTTCAACTTCAACCGGGCGTTATGACATCGGGCGACCTGTTACCGGTGCGCCGCCACCCAAAGCGAGGCTCTGACCCATGTTTCTTTGAGGGGGTCCAGGTCAAGAAGGGAGCGCGCTGAGCTCAACTGGAATCACTATCTCCGTGCCAAAGACGAGATTGAATGGCGCTTTGCCTGTTACCGCTCTGGACGTTGTGTGGCAGGCTCTCAGGACACTCAGGAGCTTTTCCGCTCCGTGCCCCTGAGGCCTTCTTAGAGGCGCTCCCAGTCCCCCGGTGTATCATCCCCACCGGCTTTTCAGTAGGGCGATTGTCGACCGCCGGGACTGATGGAAGTGCGACAAGTGCCTGGGATTCCAACTAGGATCTGCCCCCCATATACCTCCTGAGGTAGCCTCTCTCGATGAGTTCCTCAATCTCCCACTTGAGGTCGCGGCATTCCTCGGTATCGTGACCGTGGTCACGATGGAAGCGACAGTACTTTGACTTGTCATGGGTGGAGACGGCTTCAATGGCGGTGGACGCCTCAAGTAGGTCTCGCCCTCGACCTCAATGAGGATCTTCGTCCTCGGGGCGAGAATGAGAGTGAGATTTCTTTTAGGGACAGGAGTGTTCCTTTGCCCCGGCACAGGGCGGAAGCTCTGAGCCAACGGTGCTGGCTTCCGCGCCCCAAGCACTTCTGTAGGCATGGGCCTCTTTGGCGACTTTCCATCAAGCTCCCGTCGGGTACGATCCGCCTCCTCGGTACGGATGTACTTCTGGGCATGAATCAGGAGCTCGGAGTAAGACTTCGGAGGCTTTTTGTCGAGCGAGTACGTCAAGCGGGAGGTCTTGAGCCCTCGCTTCAGGGCCAGCATAGCGATCGGCTCCTCCAAACAGTAGATCTCTAGGGCGCAGCCTTGAAACGAGCCACGTAATCCTGCAGCGGCTCCTGATCCTGTTGCCTAATGGAAAAGAGGCTGTCCGCCTCGCGTGGCATCCTCCGGCAAACGTCGAAGTGAGTAATGAACTTCTGCCCCATACTCGAGCCACCTTCCGGAGAGTGGCGGGGAAGGCGACGCACAGCAAATCGTCGATGGCCCCCTGGACCCTCATGAGGGTCCGGTAGCTTTCCAGGGGGTCAAGGGGGTCTGTGGTCCCGTCGTAAGGATCCACCTGCGGCATCCGGAACCGGTCCGGGATCAGCTCCGCTTGGATTTCTTGGAAGAATGGGGGATGGGCGTCGTAGCCCGCTAGCTCACTAGCAGAGTCCAGCATGCTGGCAAACGGCGATCGAACTCCCTAGCTTACGTTCATGCTCCTCCAGGCGCCTACCCGTCGCGCGCCTGGCGGCTTCATCAGGGAACCCCTCTGCTAAAGGAGACGGAGAAGGGTGACATGGATGCGCGGCACCCGTGGTGGTGGGTCTTACTTTCCTGCCTCGGCAGGGTCTGGGCGCCTCCCACCCGAGGTTTAGTGAGCGGCTCTCTCGTTAGCAGAGCCAGCTCGTTGTCTTTTCGTCGGAGCTTGAAGGCTGCCTCGGTGTCAATGGTGGCCCGCGGCTGCGACAGCTTCCTTAGAAGGAGCGCAGGCTGTCGCGGGGAGTTGCGGCATGGGCCGCCAGGGTCCCTGGATGCTGGTGGATAGCCACAAACCTGTGCTGGTACTGGAGCTGGCGTACTACTGTGGCAAGAACTTGCATCTGCTGGGCAAGTGCAGCCAGCTGGGGCCTCTGGTGGCGGTGGCTGGACCGAATTTGGTGGCTCTACTTCTGTCTCCGGTCCGTGCGGGTTCCCGTGAGAAGGGGATGCCTCCGCATGGCTGGGGAGAAGCTCCCCGGATCGAGTGGTCATCGTCCCCCGGTGGTTCAGCTGAGCGGGGCTTGAACTGGATCGAGTGTCGTTCTGCGCCCCCTTTCTGGCGTGCCAGTCTATTACCGCCTGGATCGTCGTGGCCCGTAGCTACTCTCGGTGTTGGGTGTTGCGCGTTCGCCCGCCTGGGAATGCCTCCGGCGCCTCGGGACCTGCAAGGAAGCAACGTCAGTGACCCAGGCCTGGGATTCCGGCGGGGGCACTCCGACGATCAAGTCAATGACGATCCAGGGGAACAGATCCTCCTTGTCGAGCCCCTCTGGATGAGCTCCATGCTAGGAGGAGGAATATAGTGTGAGTGGAAGATGAGGACGAGCTGGGAATGGTGTTGGTCGAGGTGGTCTTGCCTCCTCTCTGGCCTTCTTCCCTTGTGTCGCTCTGGTTCCTCTCTTTTTCCTTGAAAAGTATGCTATGGGGATCCCTCCTCTGGGATTAGTGCCGATACCTTTTTTTTGCTTATTTTTTGGCGGGAGTTACTACCTTGGTTCGCTTCGGGATCTCCCTCTGCTGTCGTATATGGCGAGGTACCGTGACGTGGACGGGACGTCTCTACTGTTGTGACAGTCGGGGAAGCCTCCGTAGATTTATGACATTCCTTCTGCTTATCCCTCTCCTGAGAGTCTATCAGGGTCTCGATCGGCGGGCCGCCGTCTTGGGATCCGTGCTCTCCGGTATGATCTTTTCTGGTTGTACGGCAAATCGACGGGGGTATGGCGCCTTGATTGCGGCATGGTTGGTGTCGTACGGCCCTCGGGAGCATCGCCACTATCCTTGGAGGAGAGGTATGGCTCCCTTAGCGGCCAGCGCATTGGCTTGAACAGAGGGCGAGCTGGAGAGGCAGGGCCTGTCTGCGGTAGACTCCGGGGTGCTGCTCGGCAAGACGAAGGCAGACCGAGCTCGATCGCGAAGGGGCGCTTCATGGCGGAGGAGGCTGAGCTCAACTCCTGACCACGGGACCCGACCTCAGACGAGCTCGATGCCGGGGGCCACCAGCCCAGGGGACTGAGCTCGGAGGGGCGCCTCGTGGCGGAGGAGGCTGAGCTCGACTCCTTACCACAAAGCCCAATCTCGAGAGATCCGCCTTAGGTGAGAACTTGGACTCAGCTTGGCCTAGGTCTTCCGGGCTTGCGGGAATGGATCTGGCGGAGGACGGAGCTTGCCTTTGACGGACAGAGATGTTGCCTCAGGAAGCTCAGCTTGGCAAAGACGCTCATGTTGAAAGCTTGTCATGCATCTGATGGGGACTCCACGTCCGCTGCCTCGTACCACGTCAGCGTTCTGGCCGCATCAATAATTATTATATAAAATTAATTAAAAATGATTATCCTGGTACCAGTGGCGAGCCATGTGGAGGCACAGGTCCATGACCTCCCCGGACCTGAGATCCCTGCGATGTGTGGGGATGGGGAGCGGGAACGGCCCGGCATCATGCTGGAGCTCGATGACGAGCCACCGCTCGGCGTTGCTCATCTGCTCGAGATGGACAGCGCCAATGGGGGGGATCCGGAGGTGGCGGGGGGACGAACGAGGGTTGGTGCTGGTGGCCTCGTCGAGGCGGCACTTTGAGCCGATCCGCTGGTTCATGGACTCAACAAACTCCTCGGCCTAGTCGCAAGAGACGCGGAAGAGCTCCCAGCACTGCTTGAGGAGCTCAACGGAGGCGTCGGTGGCGGCTGACTTTGGCCACCGAATTGCTCCTTGGCCTCCAGGATGGTTGCCGTGGGGGATGGCGGAGAGAGGGGTATGATAGTGAGGGGGTGGGCGGTGCCATGGCAGGTGGTGGCGTTGGGGCATGAAGTGGTGGGGGGATTCATGACGCACTATGAATAGGGGGTGGCGGCGGAAGCGGCTGCGGCAGCGGCGGGGGCACCAGGCTGATCCGTAGCAGTCCACGTGTCTCCTTCTACAGTTCTGTCACTTTAGGCCCATGGCTCCCTCCACTCGAAGTTCAACACGTGTCAGAGCTGCCGAAACGTGCGCGTTCAGGTAACCGCGAGTCGTCACGACGTCGGGTGATAAATCCGAAAATCTCTTTGGTGCACCTCTGCCGGATAATCGAACACCGATCTAACGTCCACGGCACGAATTTTTTTTAAAATAATCTAAAAATAAAATTATGAAAATAGGTATTCTCAAATATATTTATGAAAGTAGGTAATTTTTTATTCATACAGTAAAAAATATTCTCTCCGCCAAATGAATGTCACATGACGAACGACGAGAGGTCAGCTGGATTGAATTCATCTTTAGCAAAGATGATTCAACTTGAGAAATCGTCTTTGCCCAAAACCGATTTCAGGATGGCCTACTCGGTGAATTAGACGACACGTGGCGTTATCTGGAAAAATCCTAGACACATGGTGACGAATCAGATGAATTCGTCTTTGCCACCGACGACTTCAATTTAAGAAATCGTCTTTCCCAAAGACGAATTCAGGTATATGTGGCCCGTTCGGCGAATCAGGCGACACGTGGCGGGCAATGATGATTTTGTCTTTGCGAAAGACGAATTCTCAGTGTCCCGCCCCCCGTACCTAGTTTTTTTCTCTGTTTTCTTCTTTCTCTATTCCTCCCGCATGCCCCACCATGATTTTTCTCCCCTTGGCCCACTTCCACTTTGACCGGTCGCCCCATTTCCGGTCCCATTCCAGCTCGACCCCATTGCTCCCGGTCCGGGTCCGGTTTGAAGGTAATTTCTTTTGTCCCATAATATTTTAAATTTATTTAGATCCTTATATATATATATTTTTATATCCGGTCTACATTGATTTGTGGTGAACATCTGGGATTGCTAAATCTTACGATTCAAAAAAAATGCAGGTATTTTTTTAGATGGTATTGTATTATTGTTAAATATTTTTTTTTGTAATATAATTATGTTGCATGATTTTGTTGTAATTTTTAAATATAATGTTGTTGTTTTAATTAAAATATGAATAATATTGATTAAATTAAAATAAACTTAGGAAATTCTTTAATTATGCTATATGAATTATTGTAATTTTTAATTTAATGTTGTGTTTAGTTAATATACTGATTAAACATGATTAAATTAAAATAATCTAAGAAAAGCCTAGTATAATAATTATAGATATTATTATGTTAATTGTTTAAATATTATTATTAGTAATTTAATTATGTTGTTGTTATGATAATATATTAAAAGTAATATATAATGCTAAAATAATAATAATTAAATTGGTAAATATAATATTAAAAAATTAATTAATAATTATGAATATATATATTTTTATGTTTTGATTAGGGAAGAACTGGGCCAGTCCAAAGTCCATTTTCTGGAACTGGGCCGATCCAAAATCGGTTGGTACTTTGGGCCAGCTTTTAAGCATATATAATGATATAATATTTTCAAAATTTATTATGTTAGTTGTTTAAATGTTATTATTAGTTATTTAATGATGTTATTGTTATTATTAGATATAATCATAATAATATGTTATTGATAATGCTAGAATAAATGATAATTAAATATAAAAATTAAAGTTGTAAATATAAATTATAAAAAATAATTAATAATTATGAATATAAATTTTATGTTTTGAGTTGATTATTAAATTTACATCAATATTTTAAAATATTTATACATAATTAATCAAAAAAATTATATAATGATATAAATATCAGAAAATAAATTTGTATATAATTTGGTAGTTTACTAATCCAATATTTCGATATTAATTTGATAAAATTTGCATTGCATTGAACCGTAGACCCGTCAATTAATTAATATGCATAATTTATAGTATCCATATATTATTTTAATTTTGTATGGATCTTAAAACTATGCATATTAATCAATTGATTATCCAAAGTGGACATTTTAGGAATTACAAATAATTTTACAGGTCACTTTATAGCATGCAAATGATGTGCAATGGAGATCGAATGAGATTTCGTGCAGCATTTTTCTTTTGTTCTCCGCATACATAAATTTTTATATGTGGAGAACTCAGGGGAGATGCTGCCAAAATTTTATTCGATTTCTATTGCACATCATTTGTATGCTGTAAAGTGATATGTAATATTGATGCAATTCCTAAATGGGATAGAACCTATCTTTACCTATTAGTTAGTGATAGGATGTACATATTATTATGTTAGTGATGTCATTAAAGATATAATACTACGATTTTTTTTCTTACTTGTTTGTGTTATGATTGCTAGCTTATTATTCCGATATTGCGTATATAATTCGATAAAATTTGTAGTGCATTGAACATTTCTAAATATATTTTGTTGGTTAAACATATAGGGCATAATGGGAGAAACAATCACGACATTATGTTATATTAATGGTTGTATTATCAATGGACCAAATGGGATTGAGTACAACCAAGATCCAAAAAAGGTAATTAGAATAAATTCCGGTATGACATTTTAAGAGTTTGAGAACAAAATATATAGAGTTCTGCATATTGATAAAACTGAAAAAAATTATTGATCATCTATTGATATCCACAAGTTATCCAACCGATATCTGTAAAATATGTACCCGTTCCACTAACCGATGATGAATATATTAAGATCATGTTTTCAACTATCAATTCACATCAATGTATAGCGGGTGCGGAGTTATACATAGATATCCAAACTATAGAAGTTCCTGACCCTGTCTGTTCTCAGGATGACTATAAAGGAGCTGTTTGAAATATAGTAACAACCCGTGTAACTGAACATGTTTCATACTGTACTCTAAACATCGTAGCTAATGAAGTGAAAAATATTAGTTCAGTTTATCCAATATCCCCGTTATATGCAGTGGACAGTACTGTACCTGAAACTAATATTAGAGCAGCATCAGTATATATAGCTGCTGATTATACGGTGCATCTGGATAATCAATTTTTTAATGAGAATGATGATGAAAGTGAACATGATTTGGCTAATGAAGGTAATCAAGTCGGAACATTACACCTAGTACGAAGTCCAGAGGGCACACCTATTCCAAACTATTCTGTATTTGAAGCTCCATCTAAAATATTCACCCAGATAGATTGAGATGCTGCAAATGTTTCAATGTATTCTTCATTTTAGGAATAAATGTTATATGGCAAAGGGATGAGGAATTGCGTAAAGGATTTCGCTTTATGGATAAGACAGAATTACAAACTACAGTAAAACAGTATTCTGTTAAAAGACATCATGAATTCAAGGTTATTGAGTCTAATCCAAATCTATGACTTGTAAAATATAAGAATAAAGATTCGGGATGTCAGTAGATGGTGAGAGCTATTAAACATCATGATTACTTTGAGATCTCACGATATACTGGTCCTCATACATGTCTATCTGCAATGATGTCTCCGGATCATTCTAGGTTGGACTCCACATTAATTGCAAATGAAATACGGGACCTGGTGATAGAAGTTCCTACAATTGCTGTTGCTGGACTAGGTGCAGTGATAAAAAATAAGTACAACTATACACCAAGTTATAGGAAATTATGGGAAGCGAAGCAAAAGATGATAGCAATGTTATTCGGTGATTAGGATATGTCATATCAATTACTTCCGAAATAGTTACATGCTGTAGAACATTTTAATCCTGGTTCCTGGATAAAATTTATCAGCACTCCTACCGGCATTCTAGCTTGTGCTTAGTTGATCGTGTATTCTGGGCCTTTGGACCCTTAATTGAAGGGTTTAAGTATCGTCATCTGGTTATAAGTGTTGATGCTACTTTCATGTATGGAAAGTATAAGAAGCTGTTGATTGCAACTGCTATAGATGGAAATAATCTGATATTTTCGCTTACATTTGGTATTATTGATGAAGAGTCGGCTAACACCTAGGGTTGGTTCTTAGCTTGCATCAGACAGTTTGTTACATCACGTCAGAAAATTTATCTAATTTTTTATTGACATACTGGTATTCTTGCTGCAGTACAGAATGAATATCTTGGCTGGAAGCCACCGAATGCTTATCATGTATATTGCATGCGTCATGTAGCAAGTAATTTCAATTCAAAATTTCATGATTCCAAACTAAGGGATGTAGTGAAAAAAGCTGGAATGCAATCGCAGCCTAGAAAATTTCAGAAATATATGACGAACACTAAAAAATTTAATCCAGAAGCTGTTCGGTGGCTGAATGAAATCCCTTTATTGAAATGGACACGTTCGCATGACGATGAACGACAGTATGGGATGATGACAACTAACATATCCAAGTATTTCAATGGAGTATTGAAAAATGCTCGATTCCTGCCAGTAACAGTGTTGGTGCAGTTGACATTCTTTCAGCTTGTGTCATACTTTGAAGGTCGACGTGCCCAAGCAAATGAGGCAATGGACAGGAACGAAATGTTTGCTCCATTTATCACGGGACATGTTATTTCCAAGCAAGCTAAAGTAATATCGCATAGAATTACAAGGTTCGATAGAGGAAGTGGCCTATTTCAGCTCCAAACTGCTAAACGTGGTCCTAACATGAACAGATGCAACAAAACATAGGTACCTACTATCGATATGTATTATTGAAAATATATTATATATTTTGTTGTGTACATGCCGAATTAAAGTTTTTGATGTTGTAGGTTGTGTGTCTATCCCAGCAGACATGTACGTATCAGAAATGACAATGTTATCATTTACCTTGTTCTCATGTCATGGCTGCTTGTACATATATTGCCATTGATTTTTATAGATACATTGATCGGTGCTATACATTACAAGATTATCATCAAACATATGCACCACAATTTCAACCAATTTCTCACGAAGAATATTGGCCACAGCAAAGTGGACATGGTATCATTATTCCTGATATCAATAGGTTATGACAAAAAGGTAGGCCACGATCCACAATGATTAGAAATGATATGGATGTTCAAGAAGCTGGCAACAAATGTAGGTGTACAATCTGTAAGGAGGAAGGGCATGACAGACGGTCATGTCCAAGACTTCTATAACCATATCAATAAAAAGATAGTAGTCAAATTGCACATTAATTTTAAGATACATCACTTATTTTTATTATTCATCTGATATTTATTTATTAATTAATATAATTGTACTCATATTATTTTCATTGCTTAAATTATGTTGTAGTTTCGGGATTGGATTATGTTGTTGCTTCGAGAGTCCTATCGGATGTTCGTGGTTCATGTCATTGCTTTGTATTATGTTTGTTGGATTGTAATACAATTATATGGTTTAAGATAAATTATTCGTGGTTCATGTCAATACTTTGTATTATGCTTCATGTCATTTCTTTTTTAAGTTAGATCTTGTATTATACTTATTATAATCATATGTTCTAATTAAATTTCTAAGAAAAATATCATGTTTAGTGATGTTTATGATTGCTTATTTCGTTTCGTTCGAGTTATTGTATATCACAGTTATGGATCCCGGTCCTTCCGATCATACTATATTATATGATCAGGAGATACATAGATCATCTCTGATATGGGAGGGTCATGATACTGTCATTTTGCATTGTCGTCGATGGGAGATGGTTATGCGCAGATCGATACCGCTAGATCGGCACATTTTGCCTTTGTTGATGCATTATGGTTTTTATGGACTTGCTTGTATTGGTTTCATTAAATTGGACTGGCATTTGATAATTGCTCTTGTCGAGCGTTGGCACTCAGAGACACACACTTTTCATTTCTCCCAGGGAGAGCTCAACATCACCCTCCAGGACATTATCATTCAGCTAGGCTTGCCGGTTGATGGTCTATCGGTGACAGGTTCTACACGGGTAGATTATGGACAGCTCTGTCATGGTTTATTAGGGGTTGTCCCACCACAAGGTAGACTCTAGGGATCGCGACTAAGTTTCATTTGGCTTACCGAGCAATTTCAGCAGTTAGATATTGATGTCGACGAGATAGCCATACTGCGCTATACTCGAGCATATATTCTGCAGCTGATGGGTGGGTATCTATTTATGAATAAATCTGTGAATATGATGCATCTCATGTTTCTACCCCTACTGGCAGATTTGGATGATGCTGGACATTATAGTTGTGATAGTGCAGGGCTCACATGGTTATACAGAGAGATGTATAGGACGAGCAGGAGAGATGCCAGTGACATTGCTGGTCCATTACTTCTACTACAGCTGTGGGCATGGGATGGATTCTCGATCCCTGCACCACGCATATTACAGCGACAGGCTCCAGATCCGATGATCGATTTTGATGATGATAGAGCTAGTTTACCACATGGTCCTTTAGGGATGCGGTAAGTTCTGTGTTTATATTAAATTTTATAATGTGTATGATATTTAATGACTTATTTAACAAATTTAATAAATTTATTTTATAGATGGAGAGATGATTTTTGTGTGACATAGGTACCGATACATGTGGTCTCTTCTTATCGTTACTTGATAGATTACCTGAGAGTAGACGAGGTAATCATTAGTGCTTATTTTTAAAATGATTGACTAGTCTTATATGTTTTTGTTTACCGAATTATGCTTTAAATTATTCATGAACAGGTGATATGGCAGCCATATTCTGCTGAAGTACTTGTACAGTTACCAGATTAATGTTTAGATGGTCAGCAGATTTGGTGTGCTCGAGTGCCACTTATTTATTTTCATATAGTGAAGTGGCACTTACCTGATAGAGTGATACGCTAGTTTGGGATTCGACGGGTCATGCCTGAGCAGGTTGATACGCGTTCGGCTTTGCACCATATCTATCTGAGGGGACGATCCAACTAGGACTGGTCTGCCACTTATCACAAGTTTGTTCATTTATGGATGAGTTGACATGATCATATTATAGATGATGCTCCAGATGATGGTATCATGGATTATCACGATCCCTATATGCAATGGTACCGCAGCATCACGTGTTGATTCATCAGTCGTCCCGGCATGGTTAATGATTATATGGTAAGAAATTTAAGTTTTGCTATTTATTAATGTTAAATTTAATATTTCTTGAAATTTATTATTTATTTTTATCTTACAGAGCAGTGCCATCACGAGGATACTTCAGCTTGCTCAGCCAGATTGCATAGCAACGAACTCCTAGACTACTACGGATGTTTGTCATTTTGTCTTTCATATTGTCGGCGAGCATGCACGTGTCCCATTACGGAAGCTTTATCAGGGGGTCGACAGAGAGTACGAGACTCCTTCACCTTACGACTATGCATCTTTATTGGGAGCATCTTCGTCATTCCAACACGGATGAGGTACTCGACATTATAGTACATCTCCATATTCGATGCCCGAGTTAACATCTACTGATGTTGTTGCTGCACATTTTGAGTATACCGCTGCACCGGACTACATGACGCAGCACGATTATTCTGGACATTGAGGATAGACCTATGACGAGGGTTCATCGCATCACATATCAGCACAGTAGGCATCCCAGGTTGTTGAGCATATGACAGAGTATTAGCCACCAACTGAAGTTGCACCTCTACCTCGTCGTGTCTAGCCTCCACGCAGGAAGAGACGGCCACCATGTGGGACCTAGGACCATTATTTTTTTTTTATGTATTGTATTTGTAAAACTATATTTTGAAATAGAATTTAATTATCAAATTCATGATTTCTCATGTGGCATCAACTTCTCATCAATGGTAACAGCAACACAATTATGAAGCATAATACAATAATTAAGACAGAAGATATATAGATTGAAATGATATCCAACCCGGTACCACTTCGGTCGATAACTCGGTGTTAGTACGATTTCCAGTTCAGTCGATAGTTCATGGTTTAAGTGTTTAGGGTTTAGTGTTAGTAAAAAAAATTATTTACATCGAGTGTGGAAGTGGGAATGATAAGTCGTCATGAATGAAATTTTTTTAATAATAATATAAAAAAATTATTGACGATGATACGGTTGCCAGGGTCCAGCCTCCAATCCTGTGATCGATCCAGCCCCCTTACTGCCATCGGTCTTACCGTCGATTCGACGGCTAGAGCCCGATACCACCGATCCGAGCATCAGGATCAGGCCACCAATCCTGCCACCGGTCCGGCCCCAGTCCTACCATTGGTCTTACCGTCGGTCCGGCCTCTAGGGTTCGGCCATCGGTCCGGCCCCAGGTTCTGCCTTCGGTCAAGCCCCCAGTCCTTCCACTGGTCCGGGATGCTAAAAAATTATTTTCACGCACCAGTAATTATAATATAATATATAATTACAACTTATATTAATTTTTATTTATTATTTAAATTTTATATATTTAATCCTAATTAGGTTAATAAAAAAATTCACTGTATTAGAAAGGTTGAACTCATCTTAGCCAAAGACGATTTCAACTCCACCTGGCTACCACGTCCAGACCTAAAATCTTTCTCTTGTATCCGTACAATAGACGTAATCTATGACACCTATTCTCGCAAATAAATATCGAATTACACCAATTTCATAAATATTTAATAAAAAATATTATTTAACAAAAAATTCTAGGGTTTTGTATTTTTGGTATAAGGTTGGGTCAGGGTTTAAGGTTTATGATCCAGGATTTAGGATTTAGGGTTTAGGAATTAGAAGATTTGGGGTTTACGGCACCGGTCGTACGTTTAGGGTTTATCGGTACGTATTGCACGAACCGGACTCGGAACTAATTATATTATTTTTAATTTATAATTTTAATATAATTATAAAAAAATTGGTAAAAGATATAATTTTAATGTAATATTAAATTACTTTCGTAATAATATTTTTTTAAAAAATTATGGCTTAATTTGAAATCGTCTCTGGCAAGGACAAGTTCAAGCCATTTTGAAATCGTCTTTGTCAAAGACGAATTCAAGTCAATTTGAAATTATTTCTGAAAAAGATGAATTCACTATCTGCTGCCATGTGTCCAGATCTGGTTAACATCACTTGAAACTTTTATTCGGGAGTGCAGTCCATGTACATCTGAATTGATTTTAAAAAAGATAATTTTTTAAGTTGAATCCAAGTCAATTTGAAATCATTTCCAGAAAAAATGAATTCACCGTCTGCCACCATGTATTCAAATTAGGTTAACGCCATTTATCGCTTTTATTCATCGAGCACGGTTCACGTATGCTTGAATGGGCTTTGACAAAGATAATTTTTTAAATTAAATTCATCTTTGTCGGAGATGAATTCAGTTCAGCTAATCGTTCATTGTTGGTCACGTGTTATCTATTTTTTTGAAAAAAATATTTTTCTGTCATTTTTATAAAAAAATATCTATTTTCGTGTATATATATATATATATATATATATATATATGGAAACATCTATTTTTATAATTTTTATATTATTTAAAAATAATTCCCCCGGCACAACCTGACAAACCCACCGACGCCACTCCTTCCTTCCGTTTTTGTGTACTTTCGACCGTTCCTCACGTAATGGTACGGTCTGGATCCATCGAAAGGTGCCACGGAGCGACCCTTAGATCGTACGGTGGAGGATGCCCAGGAGGGGCGGTGGATCCGTTCCTACTTGCGACACCCTGGGCACATCACGAATTGATGGAGGTCTGGTCAGTGGGATCCAGCTTGCACGGCGAAGGACGCTTGAATTTGCATCAAGGAGCTGTTAATTTAACGATTTCTCGAAGCATCATGTACTATTTTACTAGTTTTTAATAGTAAATTATATCAGATTTGACCGTAGCTGGTTTGGTTTTAGGTGGTGAGTGAGATACTTAAAAGATGGTGGGGGTTTAGTTGAGAAGACGTGAGTGGCCGGTTACCTACCGATCCACATCACGTTGTCCCCCTCGACAGCTTGATTAATTAATTTCACTTGCCATTAAAAGGTGGTCTCGGAAAGGAGGAACCTGTTGGCATGAGATATGGCCGTAGCTGTATCACGACCACCCACATTCATGCACTAGATGCATGACATGTGTCATGATGAAAGCAGCATTGATGATTGATTAAATTTTTTATTTTAAATTAAAAAAATCGTCAAAAAAAAATTAAAAAAATATAATAGATCGGATTTGGATGGAAAATCCAAAATGTCCCGTTTTAAAAATAATTCATCCCATGCCTATCTCGGATTGGATATAAAAAAATTATATATAGAACGGGTCGGATCGGATTATCAGATCTTATAAAATTTAATTTATTTAAAAGCTAAAAAGATTGGATCGGATATATCCATTTCATATATAATTTATTTAAATATTTTATAAACATAATTTTTTTTATGTAAAAATATATTGGATTCGAATCGAGATATACTATTATCCATATCCGATCCGAACATGAATCAAATTTTTTATATAATCTATATTTATTTATAAATTAGTTGAATCAAATATTACCAGGATTATTAAGACCGGATCAAATTGAATATCCGGATCGTTAAAAATTACCTGTCCCCGGTCCCTCAGCACACATTCAATACTTTTTGCATCAAATATTTTTTAATTATAACTAAGGCAATAGCCAGTAGAGATCGGAAAACAAATATTCTCTGACGTGGTAATTACACTGAAATTTATCTTTCTATCGCTTTTATTTACTAAAAAAATTATTTTTTTAATTATTTTTTTAAACATCAGTATTTTGCACCAAGAATTAAACATGTATACACATTGATGTTAATTTCTCGCTTTCAT
The DNA here is from genome assembly GCA_021397845.1 of Areca catechu. Classification (NCBI taxonomy): domain Eukaryota; kingdom Viridiplantae; phylum Streptophyta; class Magnoliopsida; order Arecales; family Arecaceae; genus Areca; species Areca catechu. Next base: position 154,101,466 of record CM038043.1, read on the forward strand.
TCAATGTAGGCCGTATAAGGTCATTCATATTTACGAGAAAAAGATACAAAGTTTATCATATTCTTTAAAATTAAATGCCTACCTCCTATCAACCATATGGTTAAAATGGAAGCTTTTGTCCTCATAGTGTTTTAATACTTGCAGGTTAGATAGCCTATTTTGAATTTTAAGAAATGTGAGATGAATCATACATCAGCTATTTATTAAATATAACTAAATTTTTACTACTTACTATCATATATCATCTTTTTTTTTTTTTTTATTAAAATTATATTTTTTATATAATAACAAAATTTATAAAAGTAAAGGAATTTGATTTAGTTTGGATTTTTTTAAAGAAAAAATTGACATCAAATTTTTATGACTTAATTTTGAAAAAAAATATAAATATCAAAATTTTAAAATAATTTTAAATAAATTTAGAATAATAGATATAATATAATAAGTTTATAAAATAAATTTTGAATTATATCAAATATCAAAATTATTATAATTCATGCATTATATATAAATATTTTTAAATTTTATTTATAAAATTTTATTTTAATTTTTTATATAAATTAAAAAAATTGGTCATGAATAAATGACTTTTCTCTCTCTCCTGGTTGAGAAGCACGATCTAATCATTCTACATTTTCCAACTACTTTTTTCATACTATACATGCTCATTAGTATATTTTCAGAAGAAGACTAATGTCCCGAATAATAAGGTGTGCCGAAGAAGCTCGCATCGATTGATGAATCCACGAAATCATGTATGGAAATTACCCTCTATGATCAGACGATCCAGGAGGAGGATACGACGAGCATACCTGATACTGGCCCAGGCCAGGTACAACTCCATGACGCGGGATTAAAATGCATGCATAATTATTTTTATTTTTATAGGTTAAGTTATGTATCTAAATCCCGAAGATCAAGCCACGAATCTAAGTAGAGAGTTCTATGCAAAATAAGAAGCAACAGCATACAAAATAGAACCTAAAAATAATAGAAAAGAGGACCGTTGAGGCTGAAAAGTTTCAGTTGGGCTAGTTTCGCTTCAAGAACTCGACTAGCAAGCAGAGGGGGTGTACCTGACAACGATTGAAGTGCCCGATGAAGATCATATACGAAGAGATCGCTCTCGCTCCCGAATACGGCCTGGATGATCAAGTCGAAGACCCGCGGATTCTCGGCTTTGAACCCGGTGATCCGATCGCTGCCCGGTTGGAGTCATTGGATTGGTAGACTTCGAAGGACCTGCAAACAGCCTATCAAAGATTAGAAATTGATGAAGGAATAATTGAAAAACAGCAAGGGAAAGGGATGATTGATATTGGGCGGCCAAGGCTTGGAGATGATGCTTCTAGGATTTGATGGCGGCTGGAGACTGGGTGCAGGAGATAAGGAGGAAGGAGGGGCTCATACAGAATCCCCTTAGCACACAGCAAATAGCACACATCAGATGGAAAACTCAATTATATTCATTAAAAAAGTTATCAAATTTTCATACAAAGGGTCCCTTAAATAAAGTCATGAGACTTAGGGCTCAAGCAAAAGAAAATAAGAAAAATAAAGGGTTGACACTTTCTTCTTAAAGTGTAGGGCTTAATACATGGAAGAAAACACTTTCATGCCATACAAAATTCTTCCAAACAAGGTAGGTAGTGGGCAGCCAAAGGGGGGGACCAAGGGGCGCCAACTTCTTACTTCTCTTGGCTTGGGGTGGACCACTTCTTTCCTAAGCAAGCTGGCATGAATAATGGGATTCATGTTTATCTGTTTTGACTTTCCTTGTCATGCTGGCGTGTAGAGTTGGTGTGCTTGGGGTGTGGAAGGGGTGTGCTGGCGTGTGGTCATCAACTCCTCATGCATGGGCCAACTTCATGATCCTCCAAGTAATCCTAGGTGACAAAATCCAGGGTGTGACTGGGACTCCATGCGACTGCTGAGGTGGCACGCTGGGTGGTGTCCTTCACATGCTTGAGTTTTCTTTGACTGGGCTTGACTCAATACAGACTCAATACAACTGGACATGATTACAAGACTTAAAATATGATTAGCTCAACATGAGCTAATTGGTACATGACTCAAATAATGAAAATGACAACTCAAATTGACTAAGCACTTATTACAAATTGGACTTAAACACTACTAAGTAATCCACAGAGGGTTTAGAAGCCTCTGTCTTATTCTGGTGCCTCTGGTGTCCCCACCACTCCGCCCCAGGGATGGAAGGGTCGAGGAGAGGAATGCCACCAACACCTAGAATACCCAGCCGAGAATCCCGAATGATGAAAGCGGCTCCCCCCAATCTATGCTGAAGGCTTCCATCAAAATTAACTGTAAAATACTGCGGAGGAGGAGGTTCCCAAGAAATAAAAATCTGGTGAGACACTCATAGAGCGGAAGGGGAACCCCAGGTCTTCGAAGATCTCACGGCCAATCTCAAAAACTCCTCGGCAGAGGCCATAGCTCTCTCAACCAGAATCCTGGGAGAACATCTAATAGAGTTGAAAACAAGATCATTCTTTGAAAGCCAAATATGATAAGCAATATATACAAGGAAGGAGGTAGAAGGGAAAACATCAGCAAATCTCAGAAGGCAAAATAAGATATCATGTCTATCCATAACCTAAGAGAAGAGACCCTCGAAGCCCGCCAATAGCCACACCTGCCAAGCCTGATCACAAAAACACAAAGCATTAGCTTGGGTCTCAGCACTATCCCCATAGACAGGGCACGGTGGGGGTAAATGAAGGCCTCTGGCAGCTAAGAATGAGTGGTGGGAAGACGGTGCTAGGCAAGCTTCCAGAGGAAGAAGGAAATCTTAGGATGAATCAGGATAGACCAGATCCAATCAAAAGAGGAGGACGTCGCAGGCTCCGGAGCAAAGATAGACATCAAGTCAGACATCGGTACATGAGGGGAGGAAGAATGCCTCCAAACCCTGATATCCAGGCCGAAAAAGGTGGGCAGAATAATGGATAAAATCCGGTGACCAAGAATCTCCCTAAAAATCGAAGCAACCACTCCATGGTCCCATTGAGACTGCCCCGGAACCAAAAGATCTGTTATCGAGATGAAGTTCGGCGTGTGAACCGAGATAAAGGTGGGCCATTTGGTTAAAGAAAAAATTGAAATCCAAGGATCCAGTATGAATCTGATCGATCGACCATTCCCAATTACCCAAGATAGATGGGGGTTAATCATCGGAGCCCTAGCCAACATCTCTCTCCAAATGGCAGAACAATGCCTGGGAGGGCGTAGAGAGCCATCAAGAAGAGCCTGATAGTCGCCATAACGGGCCCTCATAATAAAAGACCACATGCTATCCAGACATAAAAAATATCTGGCAACAGCCTCCCAAGAATAGCCTCTCTCCTATTGATCAGAGAGTGAATCCCCAGACCACCATGCTGAGTCGATTGGCATACAGTCTGCCTCCTGATCAAGTGGACCCTCCGATGGACTGGAACGGAGTCCCAGAGAAAAGCCCGGATCATCTGCTCCACTTTAAGGATAATAGTCTTCGGGATCACAGCATTATCTAGGAGATAAATTAGGAGCGAAATGAGAAAAGAGCGAATAAGAGTAATCCGATCCATAGAAGAAAGAGATCTACCATGCCATGCCATCAATCATCTCCCGAATTGCTTGTACCATCGAGGAACAATTCATCGTGGAAAGTCTAGATCTCGAAATGTGCACACCCAAATAGGTCAAAGGGCACTGGAGCTCCGCAATGCCAAGAATATCCAAAATCTTGCGGTGGAGGTGAGTAGAGGTCTTCGGAGAAAAGTAGATACCAGATTTATTGAAATTTACTCGCTGTCTCGAAGCCAAACAATAATCCTTCATTACTCTCCGATATCCCTGAGTAGAAATAACCGAAGCTCACCCTAGGAGCAAACAATCATCTGCAAATAAAAGATGCGAGATCGGATGAGCTCCTGGAGCGGGACTATATGGTTGGATGACTGAATCCTGCACCGCTGCTCGCAATGCTCTCGAAAGGAAATCAACAGAAATAATGAAGAGAAATGGAGAAAAAGACAACCTTGACAGAGACTGATAGTAGAATTGAAGAACTCTGCAGGGAAACCATTAACCAGAAGAGAGAAGGAAGGTCTGATGATACAGGAGAAGATCTTGGAAATCCAAGCTTGATGAAAACCAAAATCCAGTAGAGCCTTGAGAAGAAAATCCTAGTTGACTCTATCATAAGCTATTTCCATATCAAGCTTGATCGCCATCAGACTACGACGGACAAGAGCACGATAGAGGTCTGACATGAACTCATGAGCAATTAGAACATTATCAGAAATATACCGAGTGCTGATAAAAACTCCCTCCAAAAAGTTTCTTTAGCAAAGGTATGATCACTGACAATGGGGGTGATGTTAGTACCATAATTGGGCGACAGCTTGTCCGGTTTATCTTCTATTATATATTATACCGAATTTATTTTATCTATAAAATATAAAGAGATCTGGTTTTGTTTTAGAAATTTTTTCTCCAAACATTTTATAGGTTCTTTAAAAAATTTACAAATATCAAAATTTAAAAATAAATTTTAAATAATGAATATAATAAATAATAATTTTATTAAATTAATTTTGAATTATGTTAAATATCAAAATTGTTACATACGGCACAGCGTCTAGTTTCTAACAAAGAAAAAATGACGGGCGTGGGCGGGACGTCTTTATCCTGAGCCCCCTCCTCTCTCGTATACCTACGCCGTATCTCCTCTCTCTCTCTCTATATCCAAAACCTTCGCTCTCTGTTGCCCATGGCGAGCCGGATCGAGCCTTAGACTTCCCTTCCGAACCACGCGAGGCCCCAATGCCCCAAAAATCTAGCCCCATTTCCTTTTCCACCGGTCTTTCGAGCCTTCTCGAGGACGGCTCTGGCCCCATCGCCCTCGCTTGATCTCCAAGCACCAGATCCGGGATTAGGTACTAGCGGGGCGAGCTGTCCCTTTTTCCCCACACTCCCTGTCCACTTCTAGGGTTTCAGCTCTGCTGTCCTCCTGAATCTAGCGGGATCGTTCGGGAAATCCAGGCGCAGTTGCTGGCGTCTCAGGTTTGTGTCGGGATTTTGAATTTTATGCTGGGATTGCACAATGGCACTCTAGTTTTTTGGATTCAGTTGTTGCAAGTTTAATTTGAGGAGCGTTTATGTGAGATTCTGTAGTAGTGGTAAAGGTCCGAGCTTTCCTGGAGAATCATTGCATTCTTTAGCCTGTCGGAATGATTTAGTTCTTTTGGTTCATCCCCGCAAAACTTGAGCTTCTTTGGGGAATCTTTTTGCGGGATCTGATCAGAATTCGGGATCTGTCAAGTGTCGTTTCTCTCAATGAGTTTCCTGTTCTTTGATTCCCCCCCCCCCCCCCCCCCCCCCCCGCCCCCCCTTTTGAAGCAATGCCATTATTTAAGTTTCGGAGAAAAGATGCATTTCTTGAGTAGTTTAGTGCGAATTTATCTTCTGAGTTTCTCACTTTTTACTTGCGTTCAGTACATTCACATGGATCCATCAGAAATTTTTGTTGAATTTCAAAATTACTGGTACAAGTATGAGGGTATAAGGATTCAGAATGTTGATTTTCTCTTTGTTTTATTGCCTTTCTATAAAGGAAATGGGCATCATGGTCTTGCTCGTTGAATTCATGGGAGATCGTTAAAGAGGAAAGGTAGTGTTTTTGGCTGTTAAATAGCTGGTTCTGAGACAATGTCGAGGATTCCTAATTGGAAGGCTGAAAAGACAAAAGTGAAAGCAGTTTTTCGGCTGCAGTTTCATGCTACACTCGTAAGCTCTGCCTTTAAACAATGGCTTTTATTTTTTTTCTTTTATATTAATTTAATTGTTTGTTAATTCTCAAAGATTGGGCATGCATCTTTGTTCACATGCAACCTTGTTCTTTATCTTTTCTTTTTATTCTTTTTATCAAGTGATTACACATGCTTGTGATCTTTCTTTACTTGATTTTTTACTTGTTCATGGACCTTCAGTTGTCACGGAAGTTGTATTTGAAAACTAAAAGATCCTGATACGTTTTTTTTGGTAGAAAAAACATCTTGGACTCAAAATATCATCTTTCAAATATTCTTTGCTTACTTTTTGCTCAGCTAAGCCTTACTATATATGGCAACATTTGATGTACTTTTGCGTACTATTGTGCTAACGGTGTGCATGCATTAGAGCCTCAGGCTTTTGAGTGTATGAAATTGGAGAAGCTACCGGCTTTTTTGCTTCAATGATTTCTGGTACTTCAGCTGTTCTTTTCCCTGCTTGCAACTTCTTTACATGTTCAGGTGCCAGCTTACTGACTGACATGGAAAGGATATATTGATAATCCATCTACATGTTGAGACGGCATTCAAGTTTAATTTTGGGTTTAAAGCATTCGTTCCCAATTATGAAATGTTTCTACTGTGAATTTTGGCAAGTAGGTTGGTTCTCCAACTATATCTTTTTATCAAAATTCTCTTCTGTTTCACTAGGTATTTGTCATATATTGATAAGAGCTAGGCGGATTCCAAAAATTATTAAATTTTATGTCATGTATGTACATAATATTTTCTTATTGACCACTGGCACCCCTGACCATGAATAGCTTGGATATTGCCGTCTAGATTTTTACTGTTCTCATTGTGAAACAAACACAGAAACCATTCCTTGATAGGCTAATCATTGACAGGACTAACCTTCATGAGCTGTAAATATTATATAGAGCTTAAAGAAGTGTAGTTCTAGAAAGTGCTCCTCCTTACATGCAAGGCATGTGACTGTTATGAAACCATTATGCATTTAGATTAAAAAGGTCCCTTCTTTTATTCTACTAGAAGGGCTAATGTTCATCATGATCTTCATATGTGTTTCTGCCATGGGAAGTTTGGATCATGGAATATGGTAATTTAGATGCAGGTTATCACTGGTGCATCCATATCTTAATTCTTTGCATGACTTGGGGAGATGAAAACATATACTCTCTGCTTGTTTCAGATTCCTCAACCAGGATGGGACAAATTATTTGTATCCTTTATACCTGCTGATGTAGGAAAAGTGACTGCAAAGACAAACAAAGCAAATGTGAGGAATGGAAATTGTAAATGGCCAGATCCAATCTATGAAACTACAAAACTTCTGCAGGATACGAGGACCAAAAAGTATGATGAGAAGTTATATAAGCTTCTGGTGGCAATGGTATTAAACTCTTTTATAGCCATGGTTTTCCATTTGATATCATTTATATTGATACCATCACTATTTTTTTCTCCTTAGATTTCTGATCTGAAAAGCTTGTGCTTATATGTTCTTTAATGCATCTCATTATATGCCTGGGGCATTTACTAGTAATTAGTACTCAGTCCATGTTTCGGTGATCTTCTCAATATATCCAGGGATCCTCTCGGTCTAGTCTTCTTGGGGAGGTCAGCATCAACCTTGCCAACTTTGCAGATGCACTGAAGCCTTCCTCTGTTGCACTGCCTCTTCATGGTTGTGACTTTGGGACAGTTTTACATGTGAGAATGCTCTTGATTTTTGTTCTTTTTATTTAGTTGTATATTGTTTTATCCTGTGGTCAAATTCTAGTCAAACAGGAAAATTTTCTATCCAGGCCTATTCAGTTCTTAACTTATGATTGATCATCCAACAAGATGTCAGACAATGAGACCAAAGGTTGACAGATTTTTATTTATATTTGGCAAAGGAATTCTTTTGTGTGCTTCTCTCTCCATTTTTTGAGTTTAAGACTGAAAAGAAATTGCAATTATTATAGTGTAAGATGTTTTTTTATTTTCGATCAAATAATACCTTTCCTTTCTGCAGATTGTGAAACTATGAAATGGATTGCTAAGATATGCTTTCTTTCTAAAATATGGTTCTTACTCTCTATTTTAGGTCACAGTACAGCTCCTCTCCTCCAAAACTGGCTTCAGGTACTGCTTCAGTAACAATACAATCTGGTTTTCAGTAATATTAACTACCAGTCTTATGCCTGGTTATGTTATGTCAGAGAATTTGAGCAGCAAAGGGAACTTAGCGTGAAGAGATTTCAGACAACATCAAGCCAGAGAAATCATGATCTGGATGAAACTGCAGCAGCACCATTTGAGGCAGCCAGTGAACAGATAGACAAGGTTTGATGATATTTGAACTGCAATAATTGTTAGTTTCGAATTATTTTAAGTTTCCAAGTATCTGCTGTTTTCTGCTTTACTCTTAACTGATAGCTCTATCTATCCAACTATCTAATTGCACCTTTGTTATAAAATTGGAAGAGTGCTTCTAATATTCATTGTTAGGTTGACCCTGGGTCTACTTAGAAGTTTGCTTGATAAATTTAAATATTTTACTGTTATTGATCTACTTAGATTATATTTTCTCCAGCGAACAGAAGGATACAAGAATACTCGTCTGTAAGACTGTAACACAGAAGCTAACTAGAAGAAGGCCTAAGAGTTCATTTGGTGATATCCAATATGAGACATCATTTTCTATGACTTCCAATTCCCTCAGCTTGTTAGCTCTAGCAAGTATCATTGATTGATGGGAAGATGATCGATTGATACATTTACTTTGAAGGTTAATTTTACTGACTAATGTTTTTCTTGAAAAAAAATCTCTTAAGGGGTTTTCTCAGGATTCATTATAATAACCTTTTTATAATTAATAATTTTGGATGCCTTTTGCTCAAAAGTGTTCTCAAGAGCACTGTCTTTTCATTAGGTGTAACTGTCCTCCAATTGCCCATTTAGTATATTCCATGAGGTCATCTAATGTGCTTGACATGGTAGTATGGCAACATCCTGTCAATTTATCTTCTGTTTCATTCTCCACTACATACAATCAGATGTATTTCTTTGGCCTCTTAGGGGCAAAATGGCTGATATGTTCCTCTGACAATTTAGTGCCCTCTCCATGAAACGAAAAGGGCACACAGAACTAACTGTTGTTCTTATCAGTAGAATTGTGAACTTCTGATACTCTGATACTTACCCTCCATTATGCTGATGCTACTGGTAAAGTTATACAGGCAAAATTATCATGACATACAATATGATGTTTATTAGTAGCATTTGTGCAATTATTGGAGTAGATAATGTCATCTAGCTGCAACAAACTCCTACATGGACTAGAAGTGCATTGTGAAGGGTTTAAAATTAAAGGACTTTCTGCAAATGAAGAGGGGATTATTTTGGTGTTTTCTTGGACTTCCAATGGGACATATGATGGTGATGTGTATGCCCCAGGGGTTGTTTAGTAAAGAACTGAGCTTACAAATGTTGCTGGTTGGCAAGGTGGTTAAAATGATTAAACAAGTATATGATCTCCAACCCTTAAACAACAAGTATTTGATGTGTCTAAATGTCCTATTAAATGGCTAAGTTATTCAAAGTCAAAGTAATGCAGACTAAAAATCAAGCCATGCATAACTTTGGAGGAGTACAGTCAATGGATATAAATATTAACAAATAATGAATACTAGTTTAGTGGTACTGATGGTGGTAGTAGTACCAGAAGCAAAAAGAAGGGAAAAAATAAATAAAACTTGGAGTTCATGGGTAGAAGTAAATGAACATAGAGGAGAAATCCTAACATGAAAAGGAAAAAGTAATAAAAGATAGAAATACAGAGAGAGGAGGGGGGAGGGAGAGGAGACAGACCTTCATGAATGGTTTATTGGAGTGCCTTGCTTATTGTGAGAACAAATGCTGACCTTGAGTCAATGGATATAAAGTTTATCAATAATGAATACTAGTAGTGGTAGTGATGGTGGTAGTAGTACCAGAAGCAAATACTTGGAGTTCATGGGTAGAAGTTGAACATAGAGGAGAAATCCTAACATGAGGAAAAGTAATGATAGAAATACAGAGAGAGGAGGGGGGAGGGAGAGGAGACAGACCTTCATGAATGGTTTATTGGAGTGCCTTGCTTATTGTGAGAACAAATGCTGACCTTGAGTGTAAATAGGAGTAAAAGTTCAATTATCTTATATCTTACCATAGTTAAGTGTACCTATGTGATTCAAGTTCTAGGTTGATGCTGCAAAAGGAGCCTTGTTCAAATTTTGGAAGTAGAGGTCTAAAACTTATCTTAGATCTGGACCATATAGTTATACTGCTGAAATATGAAAATACATTTAGACTTTTCATTGCAGGTTCTGCACGGTATTCTATGTAAACTCAAAGTTCAAGAAATGACGAGTAATGAGGGTAGGAGAAGTACACATGCATGTACAGCTGTATTCCCATCCCTTAGGGATGACCTTGCCTTTAAAAGTATAGTTCACGAAGGCTTAAAACCTCCCAAATCTAGAATTAGTTTTAACAATTATTGGAGCTAAATTGATCCTTGCTTATAAATCAATCTTATGACTAGATGGTGGAAAAGATGTGGTTGTCCTTAAACCCATTTTAGCGCTTTCAATCTATGATAACTTGCTTTAAGTGAGCTTGTGAGGGGCTTCTAACATCTCTAGAAAATTGGTCTTAGTGAGAGACCCTAAAATCATGTCATTTTTGAGATTGGGAGGGGGCAATCCCCCTCTTTTCCACCTGATACCCACCTCATCCATCGAGGGCTGATCCAGCTGGAATTGAACCCCTGAACCCTCATCTAAATGGCAAGGGGTGATATCTTCGAGCAAGGTCTTGATGGTCCCAAAATCATATGTCAATTCAATGGATGACAGCATTTCAACTTATGACCTGTCAGATTTATGGCTGTAAGTACATCTAAAAGTTGGAAAAATCAAAAATATATTCTAAACGTAAAGATTCATGCAGGCGTATACCCTTCACTAAGCCCATGTCAGACCTGTTGAACCATGAAAATTTCATATCTTCTGGTTCCATTGCTTGATCCTTTGAAGATTCAACTCTTCAGTTCCTACTTAAGTATTTGTTATCTTTTTTAGTCATAGATTGACCTTAACATTCTCATTTTATTATAATCTTGCAGTAAAAAAATGAGATTATATTTTGTTGTGGGATTTTTCCCTAGACCAAGGACATGAGGCTATTGTACTAAAATCTAGAATATTTGTACAGCTGCCCATTCTGGCTTTATCCATGAATGTGTCTAAAACAAAGAAATGTTCTGGAGTGCAAATTGCAGCTAAGCTGTATCCACTACTATGGCTTAAATTTTCCTGAAGTTCCTCAGAACATGGAAAGAATAAGAAAGATACACGTGTCCTGTATAATCCAACCCTCATTTTACCATCAATCTTTATTTGTGAATGAATCCTGTACTTTCATTGTTATTATGCTTTGAAAGATTGAAGAGATATCTAATTCCCTACAAGAAGTGGTTTACTTTCAATCTGTAGTTAAGAATTTTGGGAAGCTCTGCATGCTTACTGTCTCCCTAGTAAACTTGGTACCAAGTTTGAATTTGGATGTATTACTTTCATGGTTTTGTGATCACAAATATCTGCTGAGAGTACCAATAGCATAGTAATATTTGGTCACATTTGCTAATGGTCATAAATCTTTCTGTCATATGGAAATAGGTTAATGCAAGGGTCAGGCTTAGAGAAGATTTTGCAGGGCTTCCTTCACTTGAAGAGGTGGGGGAGTCAAATGAAGATTATGCAGACTCAGCTGCTGGAGTTGATGATTCATCAAATACCTCAGATAGTTTATATGCCGAAAAGAATGATATTTCCAACACCCATGAAATTGATAACTTTAAGAGAATAATATCTGGTGATGTAGGTGAGTTTTCCCTTGGTCACAGTCAGCGTCCTGGACCTCAGAAAGAGGACCAGCATGGGAGTCAGCTTTATACTCAAGGGAGCAATGACTGGACACATGGGTGGAGTTCAGACTACTCTATTGATAATGATCTAGCCACAGCTTATGAAGAAAATAATACACTCAGAGTAAGATTGGAGGTAGCTGAGTCAGCTTTTCTACAGCTTCAAATGGAGGCAAGGTCACTACAACACATGACTGATGATTTAGGTGCTGAAACACAGAGCTTGGCCCAACAGCTTGCAGTTGAGCTTGCTTCAGGAGAACAACTGACTAGAGAAGTCTCGATATTAAAACTGGAGTGTTCAAAACTTAAAAATGATCTTGAAGAAATAAAATTTGTTAGAGTCGAGCAGCAAATTCCAGAAAGAAGTCATTTTCCTAAAAAGATGACATATGACTTGGTAGATACTTCATTTGATGGCAAGCTTAGGGATAATGTTCTTTATGCGGATCAGGATTGTATGTTTCATAATTTGCAGGTCAAATGGATCCAGGATCTGTCAATCATTGAGGGCAAAGTTCGAGAAATTCAAAACAAGGCTTGCCTTGGATACCATGGAACTGATCTTGATTTTCTTCATGGTGATTTTGAGGTTCTTGAATGTGTTCTCAATAATCTCAAGCAAGGTATTGTTAAAGGACTGGGCCTGGAAAGATCTTGCAGTGACTATCATTATCCAGAAGTTATGGTTCATGGTATTAGTGGTTCTGGTCAGGTACTTTACAAACATGAGCCTCTGAGGAAAAATCTTGATGCTGCAAACAAGATGGAGGAGAAAATGAGTGAACTCTTGCAGAAACTGGAGGAGTCCAAAACCGAGAAGGAAAATCTTACCACAAAAATGGACCAGATGGGTTGCTACTACGAAGCATTTATTCAGGAACTTGAGGTTAATCACAATCAAGCACTCAAGGAGTTGGAAAGCCTTAGAAATGAACATTCTTCTTGTCTTTATACAATCCCTGTTCTCCAAGGTCAGATTGAAGAAATGAATGAACAGTTGATGAGGTTTGCTGAAGATAAGAATAGCTTAGAATCTTACAGCAAGGAGCTTGAGAGAAGGGCTATTATATCCGAAACTGCGCTGAAAAGGGTTCGTCAGAAGTACTCTGTGGCTGTTGATCATCTACAGAAAGACCTTGAATTACTCTCTTTCCAGGTTTTGTCCATGTATGAGACAAATGAAAACCTTGCAAAGCAAGCTTTTAGAGATGCTTCCCAACTCTTTCATGAGCATTACCCTGAAGAAAATTCAGAAGAGGCACACTCGTGCATTCACAAGGATCATGTCTCAACTCCATTTCATGAAGAACAGTACAAGCCAGTTTTTACTAGAACGCAGGCAGAAATCACATGTACAAAAGCTGACCTTGAATCATCTCAAGTGCAGAATGGTGCATCAGAGCATATCAGCTACAAATTAGAGAGTAAAGTCTCTCAGACAAGCATGTCCACTAATGTCGAATTGCAACCCCAGGATGAAGCATACATAAATGGATTCACATTAGAGAATTTTGGGCATGATACTTCAGAACATGATATTATTCCAGTGAAGAAGGATCGTATATCTTGTGGTGATCTATTTCCAGAGCATAAGAGAGAGAAACTTCCTGAAAGATCAATCAGCCATAAGTCTAAGCATGGTCCTCAAATACCTTATAATTCTGAACCAGTTCAGACATGTAGTGAAACAGGTGACAACCATTTGGATGATGCGAATGGCATAGAAAAGATGGGACCATCACTTCATAAGCTGAAAGAACTCTTACAAACAGAAGCTGAACTCTCGGAAATGCTTATACATAACATGCACTGGAAAGTTTTCTCAGATGTTTTACAGGAAACTCTTTGTGATGTATATGATGGGATTAGGCACTTGAAGGGCAAGATGGTTGAACTTGTACAGCAGCTAGAACTTTCGACTGCTATGAAGGAATCCTTGATGCTAAAGTTGGCAAATGCCTTGGATGAGGCCAGAACAGTGAGGGAGGATGAAGCTAAATGCATCTGTAGATGTGATAAGCTGTCAATGAAAAATCAAATTTTGGAAGCAAAATTGGAAGACGTCTCAGAAGAGAACAATTTTCTTGCTCAAAAGATTGCAGAGTATGAAAAATTGATTCTGGAGTACAGAGCTTATGAAAGTAAATTTAAGGCTTTTGCTGAAGAAAGGAATGGATTTGAAAACTTGCTAAAAGAGGAAAGCCTGCAAAAAAGAAGTCTTCAAAATGAAATTAGCTCTATGACTGATGACTTTAAAGCAATGAAGGAAGCATATGATCAACAGTCCTCAGCAAATGTCAATTTGCAGAAAACTGTTACTTATCTTCAAGAGAAATTGGCAAATTTAGGTGCAAATTTGATTCATTGCAATGAGAAAATCAATGGATGTGCTTTTGATGGCATAACTCTACAACAAGATTTGGAAAACAAGAATTACTTTGCTGTCTTTATATGCTTTGAACGGTTCCAGCAAGAAGCATGTAAGAAAATACTCCAGTTTATTCAGGAGAAGAAGGAGATGGAAAAACAAAGAGAGAGTGCTAAACTTTCATTACACAAGACGGAATCACAAATGCTTCACATGAAGCAGAAGTTTGAACTGGACTTAGAAGAGATGACAAAGAAGCAAGATTTTTCCAACACACTTGTAGAGAAGCTTCAACTTGAATTGCAAAATGTTGCAGAGCAGCTAAAGATTAGCTCAGAAGTGGAGGAGAAAAATGCATCAAAAAATAGAGTTTTGTCATCAAAACTTGTAGTTCTGGAAATTGAACTACAACATTCTACTGATGAGAACAGGGATCTTGCTCAGAAGCTACTGGTATTTGGGAGTGTCAAGGAGGAACTTGAAAGGACTAAAATCAGTCTTATGAATTGCATGCAGGAAAAAACAGCATTGATGATGTCTATACAGTCTGGAAACGAGGCATCCACCCAGATAGAAAATGAGCTTAGAAGTCTAAAAGAAACTCTACAATGTACCCATCACGATCTGCAGATTGAAAGAGGATTGAGAGAGGAATTTGAGGCTGTGGTTACAAATCTTACATCACAACTGACAGACAAAGATCAGCAGTTGCTATCTTTTGAAGAACAAAAATCTGAAATAGGCCATCTCAGGAAAAGGGTTTCAGATATAGAAACAACAAATATTGGATTGCAACATCTTCTGTTGCAGAATGAAGAAAGCCAAAGAAAAGTAGAGGATGAGAATTTGTTTTTTCACCTTAAAGTTGCTGACATGGAAATTCACTTGGAAGCTATTCTTGAAAATTCATTAGCTGCTGAACTTAAAGTTACGTATATGAGAAGTCAATTCCACACCAGGATGCAGGAGCTTGTTGGCCAACTCCAGGCATTGGAGAGGGATCTTCAGGAGCTTCATTTAAAGCATACAGATGCTAAAGGCTTGCTTGAAATGCATATAGCTAATAAAGCACAATTAGCTGATGAAAATGCAAAACTATCAACCACTCTGCAGTTATTGAAAACTGAATTTGAAACTATTATTTGTGAAAAAGAAAGCCTTGTGGATTACATAAACAAATACAAGGCAATATGTATGGAAGATGAAGATAAGAAGGCTAGTGCTGCAACCATGGAAGTTGATAGTCTAGAAAGGCAAAAGTATGAAGATGAAATTTGGCAGCTGAAAAATATGGTGGTCAATTTCGAAGAAGAGGTGGATAATTTGAAATTCTCTGGATGCGAGCTAGAAATTATGGATATAATATTCAGATCCAAGTGGGATGAACAGCGAAGCCAAATATCATTGCTTAAGGAATTTGTTCATGAGTTAGGGAAATTAAGAGAGCAAAACTATGAGCTGAGTTACAAACTCTCTGAACAGATTTTGAAGACAGAAGAGTTTAAGAACCTTTCTATCTATCTTAGAGATCTCAAAGATAAAGCAGATGCTGAGTGTCATCAAGTTCGTGAAAAAAGAGAGACAGAGGGATCATCATTTGCCATGCAGGAATCACTGAGAATTGCTTTCATCAAAGAACAATATGAATCAAAGCTTCAAGAGCTAAGAAATCAACTGCACATCTCTAAAAAATATGCAGAAGAAATGCTATTGAAATTGCAAAATGCTCTTGATGAAGTTGAAAGCAGAAAGAAAAATGAGGTTGTCCTTGCAAAGAGAGTTAAAGAGCTGTCAAAGAAAATCTTGGACTTGGAGACTCAGCTACAGACAGTTCTGACAGATAGAAGAGAATTAGACAATGCTTATGACAAAATGAAGGCTGAACTGGAGTGTGCTATGTTAAGTCTCGACTGTTGCAAGGAAGAAAAGCTTATGCTTGAAGCTTCCTTGCAAGAGTGCAATGAGGAAAGGACAAAAAGCAGAATTGAACTTGACTTGGTGAAACAATTTTTAGAGAATATGACATCTACAGAAGATATCCAGACACAAGGAGACCATGAATCTGTTATTCCCAGTGTTACATCAATGGGGCCACTTTTGGGAGACGGTAGTTCCGGTTTTGGTTTATCAGGTGTCTACCAAGGGGCACAAATGGGTATCTGTTCTGGAAAAGATTCTGCAACTGCTGCTGCTATGGATCCCTTAGATAATGTAGACAGAGACAAACTCCTGAGCATGAGTTGCATGTTGAGCTCATGTGGAGATTTTGAAGATGTACAGCCAGCATGCATCAATGAAAATTCACATCCAAGTCATCAATTAACCTCACAGGCCATACAGGTAATTTAATTTATTTAAAACAGAAATTTTCTTTAATTCTGTGTTACTGAGTATCTTTCATACAATCGGGCAAGGTGATGCATGGCATGTAATGTTCTTACCGTTGCCAGAAAATGAAACTCATGCATAGGAATTTATAGTAACATCTATGTGTCTTTCCACAATCCATATCATGTTTTTCCAAGACGGTCCTTGCCTATATCATGATAACTATTTTCATGCAAATGGAAAGTGGCTGAATGCATAGAGGCAGGTATGTGATATTTGATTTGGGGAAATGTGGTGTCTTTGTGGGCATCCATGGTCTTGCATATCCCTCTCAATGGATGTTTTTCTGTCATTTGCTTGTTTAAAATATTCACAAAAAATGGAAAGCGAGGGAGAATGATAAAATCGAAAATCATTATTCAGTCTAAAAAATTCTTCAATTTGACAGCATCATCATTATTATATGGTTTTCGTTGATGAAAGGTTGTTTTAGTTTAAGAGTAGATTTAGAGGTTATAGTACTAGTCCAGTTGAATTTGATGACATCATCATTGTTCTTTTTCTTTTTTTTTTTAAATAATTATTTGATAGGATTCCAAAAGTGCACTGGAACCAGAGGTTGTGTTGAAGAGTCATATGGAAGACATTGCTGGCTTCGAGGAGCATGTCAAAGAACAGCAAACATTGAAGGCAGGCATGGACCTCCTTCAAAAAGAGGTATCCTGATGTCTATGAGTTTACTAAATAATTAACCTTCCAATTATGCTGCATAGCATCATTGTGGTAGAAGCCCCTTTACAACATGCTTCCGTTAAATCTGCATCATCAAGATCCCACATTGAGAACATCTCTGGAAATTTCTAATGAACTCCTGTTTATCCTCATAAAGTAACATGTCAAGCTGCAAGAAGTACTGTCTTTCTTTTTTCATTCCTTTTTCTATGTTTCTACTAAACTTTGCTAGGAGGGTCCATTGTCTTTAGATGGGCATCTCTCATCTGACATTATTGAGTGAATTTCCTACATAAGCAGACTCCTAATGGATGTCAGACTGCAAGTCCAGAGAGGTTCGCAGCTAAAAGTTGGGCCAAATTTATTTACATAAATGGTAACAAATCTTTAATCAAATGGCTGATCATTCCCATTCATGTTAAACTAGGAGGCACATGTTAAAAATGGTTAGGGGAAACCCTGGGGTAGTTTTGGTAGAGGATGAAATGAGGGCCATTTTAGATGTCTAGACATTTGCAGTTGCATCAAGTGGAGAAAAAGAGGGCAAATTCTTTGTGATGATTTAGTCATGCGATGTGGACCAGATGGCATAACTAAAGAGGATATTGATTTAGGCTGGAGGATCATAGAGGTGATAGAAATCAAATAACAATTACATGGTAGCATGGATGGGAATCTACTAAAGTTTTAGATGGTTTCAGATCATAAATATTAATGAATGGCAAAGGAGGATCAATATACCGATCCTAAGTGAACAGGCTTAGTCATGCTATGAGTTAATGGCTGTTCTTATTTGGCTTCAGTCTAAGGAATACTGGTGCTGTACTTGCAGCTGGAAAATCTGAAGAATGAAAATTTGTCGTCATTTCAAGCAGAAGATCATCATTTTGATCCATCCCTTCAGGGTTTACAAAGTGAATTATCACAGCTTGAGACGGTGCGTATATTGCGATTGCAAAAAATGGAAAATAAAAAGCATCCTGCTGTCCATGTCATTGAACAATTTTTAACCAATTCCTCTTGATTAGGCAAATGAACATCTGGGAAGCATTTTCCCTTCATTTAAAGAACTTCCTGGCAGTGGCAATGCATTGGAGAGGGTTCTTGCATTGGAGCTTGAGCTTGCAGAAGAATTGCAATTAAAGGGAAGAACAGACATTTGCTTTCAGAGGTAAATGCATTGCTTTTCTTCGTTATTGGATTTCCATGTCCTTCAGTTCCAGTGCATTATCATAGGATTGCAAAGTTCCTTTCTGTTATCCTTTTTTCCATTTACAAAGCATGCTCGCTCTGCTGTTCATGGATTTCCATGTCTCCTATTTAGGGCTGTCACCTTGATGCAAAGGTTTAAAATAACATCCTTTGTAACGTTATAATGATTTCAGGCCCACTCTATTATGATGTGTGTGTGTGTGATGTCAGGCCCTCTCTATCATGATATATATGTGTTTTCGGGCCCCTAATATTGTGTGCGTGCGGTGTGTTGGGCGTGCGTGCACCTATAGTTGTATCATTTTGTGTGTTTTCAGGGGGCGGGCGTGTGCCTATAGTTGTATCATTTTCCCAAGAAAATATTTTCAAATATTAAAATTTTATACCAAGTTTCCCTCCCAAAAGAAAGCACCATCCTTTTTTTAATTATGTGGACAATGATATGAAAATAATGCTGTTATTTTTCAGTTACTGTTCACTCTTTTTCACTATAATGGTCATCATGTTTATGGTAAATAACGTCGAATCACAAAGGAGGGGGTAAATAACAGTCATTATAACAGAAGCCTTGCTTTAAGCTCTGTCAAGACCTCCCATGACTTTCATCCAGATTTTTGCTCTGCGCTTCCTTTGCAACCTATCAATTGACATCTGCGACTCTGCCTCATTTAGGCTGACTCTGATCTCGCTGTGAAAGGGAGTATTGTTAGAATTTGAGATAGGGCAAGCTGGGGCTGAGAAACATGCCAAGAAAGAATTTCCACCAAACACTTTTCAAACCTGCCCTGGCTGCTAATTTTGGTATCCTCCTCCAGATTGAACTATGTTTTTTTGTGCTTCGAGTCTACCAATGCAGGCATATAATCCATAAGAGTTCCTATGATGTCAAACAACTGCTGTCTCTTGATAGCTTACATGCATAATACTCATGTTTGCCTTCTTGGGTTTATTCAGCTCATTTTGGAAGCAACATAATGATAAAGCTACAATATTCCAAGGCTTCAGAGACATCAATGAACTGATACATGACATGCTTGAGGTGAAGCAGAGACATGCTGCTGTAGAAATTGAGCTGAAAGAAATGCAGGGTCGATACTTGCAGCTTAGCCTGCAGTTTGCCGAGGTAGAGGGAGAGAGACAGAAGCTTATAATGACACTCAAAAACAGAGTACCTAAAAAATCATAGTCCTCTGTTGGTTTACCAGTGCCAGGATGGACCAAGCAGTGGTAGCCAATATGTCACTGAAAGCCACTCCACTTTTCAGGAAGAGAGTATGACAACTAGAACAGCCCCAAAATTTCGTATGGAGATCAGGACAGCAGTGAAGCAGAAGATAGATTTGTATATATTTGAGTATAAGCTTGATTTTGAAACATCTAAGGCAGAGCTTTGTCTTGGGTTGTGAATAAGATAAGCTGCTGCATGTCTCATTTGTGTCCAAATGTGCTGATTAATATGTTCCAACCAAAACATAAGACTGATATATGATTTATTTCTTGTATACCTCACGTGATTTCTTGTATTTGATAGTAAATATAGAAATTCATTATTGATCTTGTAGCAAGTAAAGGATTTGCAGTTTAATTTGCCTAAAACTGTCATGCCTGGTGCTTGCAGTACTGCAATGATTTTCTGTTACAGTTACAGGGCACTAAGAGATCAGTTGTAAAACCTTGAATGATAAAATATTAATTGTAGAACTCCAAATGAAAGAAAACATAGGAAATAAGTTTATCAAATAGCCATAAACAAGAGTTAGAAATTCATATGATCATAAAATGCTTGTTTATACAAGAAGCTAATGAAGCTGGGATTCAGATTCCAGGGGTGGGAAACCAAAAGGAAATTCTGATGAGGAACTCGAGGAAGCTTGCTACTGGAGTCCAAGATACCAGACAGGACAGAATGGAAAAGGGCAAACAAAAAGGTGGAAAAAATGATGGTTGCCAGTACTGCATAGATGTTGCCATTCCTTTGATGAAGGTTGAAATCAATCCCTCTAAGACAGCTTAAAGCTGATGATATTCACTCTGGAAATGAGGTACCTAGATATGAGGAATCAGGTAACAATAGTAATTTTACCATTTCTAGGGCAATTTGTTTCACATAGACTGTTTCTTCTAAACTAAGAAAAAACATGTACCGAAAAAACATTAAATCCGAGAAGGATCGCATATAAGCAACAAATAACTAGTTTTTGTCATACCTCACTTATATACGAATGCAATAAAAGTCCCTATTTCTTTGATTTTGATTGCATGCCATGAAAACTAGAATCCAGAACCAAAGAGTAGTGGTTGAAGCCAAATTCCTTTCGTACTGGAACCGCGGTCATGACCAATATATATTCAAAAAGAATGATAACTCCACTTTGATGCTTTTTCCAATGCTCCGTGACAAAGATTGTGAAGCATTTTGTAAAACTTTCCACAACCAGCTAAGTGAACACCGTCAAAAAACTTGAAACAAGCCTTGCTTAACCAAACGTGGCTACCAAATGTTGAACCAGACAAGATTCATCAAGCTATTATTTGGTGTCACAGGATGGTACATGGACAACAGTTCTGCTTTTGTGCATCTCCCAGCTGCTTCTCTGCACAAACTACAAAGTCAATATGCTTTGTGAAAAAAATAAAAAAAGAAGAGGTTTTACTTTTTTTAAATTTTTTTAACAAAAGGTTTTACAACAATTAGCACGCAATCCATGTACACAAAATGTATGTAATACCAGAAAAGAGAATGCTGCTAGCATTATGGATGGATTTGCACAGACCATCATGCTCTAGTTTTAGCCAGGGAGCATTTTAGACAAATGGTTGATCACCCATAGAACAAATTCTAGTCTATGATCTATGACTCGAACTCCAAGTGAAAGCAAAGACAAATTGTTGAAGTTGATCGGCTATACCTCATTATTTACAGAGACCTACTCTAGAAGTACAAAGAGGCCATAAATCCAAAGGATAAGTATAAAGTGTTTAGCTAATAGACATATTGTTGTGGCCCAGTCACCCGACCTCATAATAAAGAAACCTATTCAAACAACTATAACTATCATTCGGTTATCATAACCACATTTAGTTACCATAACCACCTTCAGTTACAGCTATACCTATAAATAAGGATAAGAAGGGACCTCCAAGGATAAGCAAGGTTTAAGGCCAACAAGTCCAGACTAGACCACCTTATTCACTCCTTTTTCATCTATGCTCTTCTTTGAATTCTCCATTCTGTTGCCTAAACCATCCCACTGACTTGAGCATTGGAGTGTCCCCCACCGGAAATCCGGTCTGGGAACCTTTTGCAGGTGTCCATCCGAGAAGAGCGCCCAGGAGCTCGGTTGGAAGAGCGAGCAGGATGCCCGACGCTGCCGAAGTCTCAGCCAGGTGATTTAGTTGCAAGATGATTTAGCTGCAACATATTGGCACGACGGTAGGGGCTCGATTATTCCCCTCTTGAAAAGGAGAGTTCAAAGAAATACATGGAGAAGGCGATAGGGAGAGCGAGGCTGATGGCTCCACCAAGCTCCTCCTCCTCCAGATCCAAGTCCACAGGGCCGAGAAACGGGAGCTCGAGCTCCAGCTCAATACCGTCCTAAGGAGCTCCACCGCATCATGCTAGACACCATGCTGGTCCTAGAGAATGCTCTGGGCCCGGCGTCTAGGTGCAGAGGCCACGGTCTGATGCCTGCGTCTTCACTATCAACCCCACCACCGCCTTCGCTAAGATGGCCACCCAGCTCGACAACTCCATCGCCGACATCTCGTGGCTCCTCCGCATCTCCACCGCGTGGCTGATGATGACCAGCTCCACAGTTTGCCCCCCCCCCCATCGTCCATAATAGGCCCATCTTCTTCCTCATCTAGAACCACATCGCCGCCCTCTCCTCCCTGGCCGGCGACAACCTCCACTATACCAAGTTCATCATCAAGGAGGACGGTGTGGGGCAATTCCTCCGTCTCGTCAAGGAGGGTCGGGCCTATGGCCAGGAGAACGCCTCCCGCGCCCTCGGCCTCCTCGACCGCGACCCGGAGGGCGTCGACCGCATGCTCCATGCTGGCGTGTGCTCCATCCTCACCAAGCTTCTTAAGGACGGGGTCCAATAAGCACCCAGGCAGCGGCCGCTTGGGCTATCACCGAGCTCGCCGCCGACTACCCCGCCTGCCAGGACCTTTTCGCCCATACAACCTCATCCAACTCCTCGTCGGCCACCTCGCCTTTAAGACCATTCAGGAGCACAGCAAGTACTCCATCATCCCCTCCAACAAGACTGATGTCCTCTGGCACGACCTGATCGACGTCGTCGACGTAGTCACCACCTTCCCCGTCGCAGCTCCCCCGGAGATTTCAGGTGCCAGCAACGCCAAGGGAACTGGCGAGCGGAACGCCGAGTGGGCGAACTCCGTCATGGGCTCCAGCGAGAAGCCGCCGAGCTGGTTCGCGGGCACGAAAGCAGAGTCATTGACCTCCAAGATCGTAGCATTGCCGGGGAGCACCAGGGCATCCAGATTGCTGGGGTTCGGCGGGATTAGGTTCTGGAGACGATCCTACACTGTGCTGAGGGACGATGAATCCTGGCCATCGGCCAGGATGTCGGAGCACGGGTTCGTCGGTGACGATCGCCCGCGTCGCTGAGCACAACCCTGACCTCCGCCGCTCGACCTTCAAACCCACCTCGCCGGCCTCCAAGGCGGTCGTCGACAAGCTCTTCTGGATCTTCCGCCAGCAAGATCCATCGCCAAATCTGGTGGTGGGGAGGGTGCCACAGTCCATCGCCTGACCCATTCGAGATGGCCGAAGGCAAGCCCCGGATCATCCTCGTCATCGGATCGCCACCCAACCCTTGCAACCATCCTATCGGCGACCTCTACCTCCTCAAAACCCACCAAGAACAAGATCGACTACTGCCGCCTCCATGGGATTGAGATTGTCTACAACATGGCCCACCTGAATCGGGAGCTCGTTGGATACTGGGCCAAGCTCCCGCTGATCTGCCACCTGATGCTCTCCCACCCAGAGGTGGAGTGGGTCTGGTAGATGGACAGCGATGCCCTGTTCACCGACATGGCCTTTGAGATCCCCCTCTCCCGCTACGATGCCCACAATCTCATCATCCATGGCTATCTGAATCTCCTCTTCAACTAGTTCCTTCGGATCGTAGACAGGGGAGTCTTCGACTTCTGATTCCCAGCATCCTACGCTTAGCTCCAGGTGGCCCAGTCACCCTACGACCCCGATTCCATCCAGTCCGTCGACAAGGTGGTGGTTTCCGAGCTCAAGCACCTCTCCGTTCTCAAGCATTCCTACCTCAAGAACCAGCTCCAATCCCATGCTCCCCCGACCTCTCAATCGGCCCTGGCGGCCCAAATCCAGGAGCAGCACAGCCTCCTTAGGACATACCATATTACTATCAAGAAGCTCAAAGCAGAGCTCCAGCTTAATGACTTCGAGATCCTCTCTCTCCCCAAGCCGAGATCCTCGCCTCCAAGAAGCCCAAAAAAAAGGGTGCACGGCCATCTACGTGTAAGGCCAATCAACGCCCAAGAGGCGCAAGGCCGATTTACGTGCTAGGCCAATCAACGCCCAAGAGGCGCAAGGCCATCTACGCACAAGGCCAATCAACGCCTAAAATAGATCCGTCCAAAAAGGCCCACAAAGACCCACGAAGGCCCACTGAAGGCCATTGGATCCATTGAAACTTATAAAGGCGGGCCTGACTAGCCTACCTTACTATTAATCAAAGGCACAGGAATGGTCTAAGCGGCCTACCTTATGATAAATTCGACGACGTGCCGAGGCAAGCCTGACTAGCCTACCTTACTATCAATCAAAGGCATAGGGATGGCCTAAGCGGCCTACCTTACGGTAAATCCGACAACGTGCTGAGGCGAGCATGACCAGCCTACCTTACTATCAATCAAAGGCACAGGGATGGCCTAATCAGCCTACCCTATGGTAAATCCGACGATCTGCCAAGGCGGGCTTGACCAGCCTACTTTACTATCAATCAAAGGCACAGGATGGCCTAAGCGGCCTATTATATGATAAATCCGATGACGTGCCGAGGCGGGCTTGACCAGCCTACCTTACTATCAAACAAAAATCACAAAGGCTGATTTAATCAGCCAACCGACAAAGTGCAAAGGCTATTATTTGTTTATGTCAATTACTCCCTTCGCCGAAAAATGAATCAAAGCCAAAGCATTTCACTGGCAGCATTTTTCGAGCTCGGGAGTGGGAGGGCTGTGTTGTGACCCAGTCACCTGACCTCATAATAAAGGGATCCAAACAACTATAACACCATTCAGTTACTCTAACCATATTCGGTTACTATAACTACCATTCAGTTATCATAACCACATTCGGTTACCATAACCACCATTCAGTTACCATAACCACCTTTGGTTACAGCTACACCTATAAATAAGGATAAGAGAGGACCTCCAAGGGTGAGCAAGGTCCAAGGCCAACAAGCCCAGACTAGACCACCTTATTCACTTCTTTTCCATCTATGCTCTTCTTTGAATTCTCCATTCTATTGCCTAGACCACCCCACTGACTTGAGCGTCGGAGTATCCCCCGCCGAAAATCCGGTCCAGGGATCTTTTGCAGGTGTCCATCCAAGAAGAGCACCCAGGAGCCCGGTTGGAAGAGCGAGCGGGATGCCCGACATCGCCGAAGTCTCAGCCCAGGTGATTTAGCTACAAGGTGATTTAGCTGCAACACATACATTATTTTTATTTAGAAAAAAGCAGGACTATCAGCAATTCAGCACTATAATATATTGCTGGAACAATTCAAAGTCACATCGACAAATCTTATTGGTGATAAAGGTGTTGCAATAAATGGACTACTGATGTGGGATCTGGTGATCATTCTAGTTCTCTATTTTTATACGTGCTCTCCTCAGTGCGAATGGCATTGTTTGTCTTCATTCTTCTTCCAATGATGGTGCTAGGATTTTACTATTCATTATCGCCTTATCCATGCCTTTGAAGAGTAACAATTTTTTTGGTTTGCTCTCTTTTTTATTTGTATATCTTATTGGAAGTTGTAAAGTTCCATCTTTCCTCAAAACAAAAAAAAAAGTTTTTTGTTACTGCCAACTATGTTTTCTTTCAAGTACAGAGCAACTCGTAAGAAAGCAAATCTACCCTCTACTAAACCAAGATGTATGAGAATGCATACTTCAGAAAGGAATACATAGTAACCAGAGCATTCCAATATACAGCCTAATTTTAAATCATCTTAGTGAACACATTTGAATGCACAATCTTCATCTTCATGTTATCTACGTACCAAAATTATGTAATTCAAGTGATGAATTTGGCTTGTTGTGTTGAACACCTCAAACTAGCTGTGTGTGTGAGAGAGAGAGGCTGAAGTCAATGGCATCTTCATAGTTTGTAGAAATGATGCAAAAGAGAAAAAATAAAACATTGGAAGAAAACCATTTATATCACAAACATTTGAACCATTAGATGGTCCTTCCAATTTTAGAGTCCTGAAAACCTCTTGCTCACTTTGGATATGAGTTTTTTTAATTCAGAATCAACACCAATCCCTTGATCAAGGAAGTCCTTGATCATTCTGCGGAATGTCTGCTACCAATCTAAGATCAGCTAGTGTTATTTTCAAGAGCTTAAATGCCTAATTTTTGAATTTCCTATGTGTAAGATGCTCAAGAAGCAACATTTGTGAATTTAGAACTCCTTAATGAACTTATCTTTGATTCCTTATAAGATGCAATCACTCATGAAGCTTACAAGAGGATATCACTAGTTCCTATACTTTGATGTTTGAATGCCAGGGCTTGCTACATGAAGATACTTTCTCTGAAATTTTCCATCTAAAACAGAACATTAGCAGATAAATGGAGTAGGATTAGTAATTTGGTTGGGGAGGGGCTTTTCAATGAGCGACAGTTACATCACTTCATGGTAGAACAGGGGTTCATGAGGTTGACCATGCACCATGTTGAAAGCATTAAACAGGGCCCATAGGTTGTGGGAGGAGCCATACACCACAGGGGCTCGTAAGATACATGTGGCATGTGATCAGCCCATAGGCAACAATGTCGAAATACTGCAAGGTAACTAAAATGCGGGCCTGTCAAACATCATTCATATATGAGATATGACAACCATTTTATAATGCAATTTATGATATATGCTATATCTAGGCATTAATTATGAGCCCTACAATTTCCTCTATCTTCTTCCTCTTATCAGCTATACATGCCATGCTAGCTGTGGCACAACTGGAAAACAATAACCTGGCACATGACACCAAATACCTGCACATCTGAAACCTATGATGTAAGCTTCTCACTTCTCAGTCACCACATCCAATCCCCCTCCCTCTCCAGATGGGTCGCAGCAGTAGCATTCTATGAAACCCTGTATCACTTCTCCAAAATATGCATCACGGACATTCTTCCATGGATAACATTTAATTTCTAAGTCCTTTGATGTTCTAGACTATACATATTTTCAAGAGAGCATCAATTCTTTCCCCATCCATTAGAAGTCCCTACCAAATCACCGGAATGCTCAAAACTATAACTGCTTCAAGGATGTTACCATGGGTCAGAGAATTGTAATGATGGACGGCTGATTAACAAAGAAAAGAGGACAGAAAGGAAGCAACAAAGATGAACTAGATCTCTATGTTTCATATGGATGGAGAATTAAGTTTATTCTCATAAGGGATGTGATTTAGATACTATTCCTCACCCCTTTAGGACAGCAGGGATTCTTTTTCAACTTAGTTAATAATCACTGGAAACATCAAGAATACTCTCTAATATCGGTCCATGATATAGTTTTTTCCAATCACTGCCAAGTTTCAAATAGTAGCACACAATTAATATCATTTTAGGAAACTAAATGGCCTTGCCATCAACGCTTATATAATCCACCAAAGACCCTTGGATCTGCAACCTGCATCATACCCACTGAGATTCATCAAACCAAAATATTGAACTGTTCTGATCTGCCACCAATTTAAAAAAATGACTACTTTCTTCTCTAAAGGTCTAACATCCTGATAAGAAATATTGTCTTTCAATTGTATTAGAATTTCCTTCCAAATCATTTGACTTTTAGTCTCTTGACTATATTAGGAGCATGTACGTAAATTGACCCTTTGGATAACTGTAGGTTCAGTTTGCATTCAGTTTGTAGTAACAAACAAACTGAATATGGAAAAAGTGTTATGCCAGCATTAGTTTAGTTGTAGAGTGAGCAGGTTTCTGTAAATAATATAAAAATCTTACTCAAAACATTGTTCCAAAATTATCTACGTGAATGCTTATTTTTCTATTAGATTTCTCAAAGTTCTTTTTCCCCAAAATTTGCCTTCAAGGATAACAAAAATTAATTGAACACAAGAAAACAGGGGGTTAAAGATGCTAACATCATCTCAACTAAAGCTGCTAGAAGGGTATCTCATGTGACAAAGCCATTTGAATGATGACTAATCTGAAAGCAGTACAGATAAACAATCTAAAATGCAGGCAGCCTGAAAGCACACAGACAAACAAACAATAAATTGCAGAAACAACAAAACAATACCATTATTTTTGTCATGTTGGGGAGGCCGCACAACAACGTGCATGGTGATGACACCACCTGGAAGCTCTCCAACTGGCACTCTAGATTCCAACAGTGTCTGGTTGTTCTCCAATATTTTTCCAGCATTAATGAGCTTCACATCATTTACAGTTCTTGGGGTAATTTCCTTGTCTGTTGATAATGTGATTTTTTGTAACAGAAGCATTAAATGCATGAACAATTGACAATATCACAACTAGAAAACTAGAGAGAAATAAGAAATAGCAGCCCCTATTGGTAAATTTTAAGTGAGATAAAAAGACAATATGATAAAATGGAGACAATCTCTACCAGTTTGTTAGTAAATAAGTTACTATCTAACAATGCAAAGGTAATATCATAGATGGAAATCAGCAGTCCAGGTTTTGTTTCATTGTGGAAGTGGTATGCAAGCTTTGAGGTGTAAGATCATAGCATCATCCCTAACTGATGAAGCACAGGGTACAGCTAGCAGGTACCATGACTAGCTAGTCCATGCCAATTTAATATTTTTTTTAGAGAAATTTTTTTTCGCCAAGTGAAGGGTTCTTCAATCCAGTTTACTTCTATATGTGTGTTAATCTTCAAAGCATAACCTCACTGAACAAATCACCCCTTCTTCCTTTCCTGCTGCATCACTAACTTAATAGCATGTGATGAAAATCTCATCAATGATGATGCTTGGACATTTGGTGCCACATATTTGTAGCACTCAGTTAAACAATTATAATTCACTTTCTCTATAGCTGGCTAGAAACAGGTGTGGAAATAAGTCCTTCATTTTTTATATTCTCCAACCAGGTGCCCTATGCATTCCCGAATCCTTTGAGCCGCCAGGAGACTTCTGTTTGATTCTCATCCAACAGGTAACAGCTTCAGGTTCACCTAAAATTCCTAGGTTCATCTCTCAAGAGGTCTCAACTCTGAGGCCAAGGCAATTATAAACTAGTCCTAGCCTCTTTGGATCAATGCACCCCATGAAAATATGATGATATTTGAGGGTTTGCATTTATCAGTCAACCAATAATTAAAAGGCTAACATAGCCTTATGAAGAGCCAAAATCACTGCTCAGTTCCAGTTACTAAACTCAGAGAGAGTTCACCAAGAATATATTTTACTCTTAGCCACTCAGCTGTCTTACACAATAGAGTTGCTCTTCTCTAGGATATCTTTGCTCTATAGCATCATCTGCCAACCATAGGAAGCCAAGAACTATTCTCCTTCCCAGTAGACTAAACTGTCAACATAATCAACAGAATCCAAAGTAGTCAACATTTCAGCAGGAAGGAAACTAAGACATCCAGAAAAATGACCTGAAGGCATATACTTTAATAGACAACCACAGGTGTGTTTCATAAGGTTGCAATTGTATACTGGACAGTCTACACCTCCTCAGGACATAGAACATACCAACAAGATAGTCAGCTTCTCAGGCTCATACAGTGATGATCAATATATATTTTGTCCCAATCTGTGAGCAAATGGAAGGTCGGTAGTTAGCTTAGTAGCAATTTGCACATTCACTTAACATGCTATATGATGGGGCTGAGCACAATCACAGCTACTTTGTCTAATTTTCTTGTGCTTATTATATCTGCAGAGACAAACTGTTTTGCCAAATATAAAATACAAATGATGTTTCTTTTCACACCTAGTTTCTATCATTAAGCACCATGATGCAAACACCCAACTACATGCCTGAGATTATTGCATTTTGATATCAGATGCATGGTGTAGAGCCTTAAATATTGATGGTCAGGTAAGAGCTTTCATGTTAAAAGAATCATGGTTATCTAATGAAGCTACATATTTGATCAAGAAAATTCTTAGAGTTGGTTGTTCATCTCATCTGCCTTGGAAGACATATCTGGAAAAATGGACCTTTCTGACAAGCACACAGATTAAGTAGAGGGTGCAATTTGGTTTTACAACCAAAAAGGCCAGATCATGGATTACAAAACTTGACACCTTGCTTTCCAATTTCAGGTCCAACTCAACTAAATAGAACAGAGGAATATTTAACAGCAAACTGCTCTTATGATGCATCAGTCCAGTAACCTTGATGAACTTCTGTGTTATTGTATCTGTGCTGTTAATAACATGGAAATGAAAATTTTAAGCACTAAAGATAGCACATATTAACATTTCAATGAATCCATAGATAAAGGACAGTGCAAGAAACAAGAGAAATGTGGTGGATAGTATCAAATGGATGGATGACACAATCAAAGCACGTGCCTCTAAAGAAAAAGCAGCTTATTGAGAGTGTTGGGTGACAATAGAATTATCATGATATCCTAACATAAGGATTGCCCCATGTACCACATAATATGTGCTCGTTTTAAACTGAGGATTCAGAAGTATTACTTGTCAAAGCTAGGAAAACCACAAAAGGAGAAACAAGAGAAATAAATCCAACCAAGCCTGGTTATATGACCATTTGATTTGAAAAAATATTGCTGAAAGGGAAGCTGCATGAATGGCAAGATTACATATCTGATCACAATTTGACTCAGAATGGTCAATCATTACTAACAAGCATCATCCAATCAAGCTGTGTGGCCCATAACAGTATAGGGGGAAAAAAATCAAAGGCGACACCAGTAGTGTCAATATATATATATATATAAAGATAATAAATTCAATCAATAAGGTGCAATTTTTGGTGAGAAGAACTTAAGTAGTTCCCATGCCAATACAGTTCTGGAATCTACATATTACTAACCTCACATCAGATATTTGTCATGAACAGCTAACTGAAAAGACATGCATACAACCAAGCTATAATCATGGTGCAACATCTGCAAAATTAATAAATATGCTAAGCTAGACTACCTAAAAGATTTCTCGAAAGCCCATCAAATTTTTTTAAAAAAAGAGAGAATATGTTAAACCAATAGGATTAAAATCACTGAACATAAATTTTGCTCACCCTAAATCACCAACAGTACCAAGTGTACAACACATCAAAATTCTTAAAAAAAAAAAAAAATCTAATCCTACTTAAAATTTACAAAAGACCATCATGCTCTTACGTACCGAGCCAGTATGACTTCTTTGAGAGATGAAACGGTGGTGGAAGGATCATATCTACCTGTCCCAATGTCAGAGCCATCAAAAAGCCTAGACATTAGCTCAATCAAATCATCTTCTGCTATGAAAAAAGGACTGAAAAGAGAATTCTCGGCTCACTCAAATTCTAATGATTCTTGCTCTAGAAACATTTGATTCTGCCAAAACCCACAAAATTAATCAAGACACCATCAACAAAGAAAACCGATAAAGATGCAGATCAAACCCGATGATTCCAAGGAAGAAACAGACCATATAGGCGTATCAAAACCACTTCTTTTTCCCCAAACGACAGAAAAAACGTATCGTTAAAGACAACAAGAAGCCACCAAATCGCTGCCTAAAACATCGGAATCTATCCACCCGAGCCCATGGCAGGCAAAAACTCTTATCCAGGACCTACTCAGGACGATCCACGAGAAAACTCGGATCAAATTAACAGAGCCAAGGTCAAAAGATAGCTCCTAAATCCCGTTTTGGCGCAAACCCTTCGTATCCATTTCGATGGCCGGCACCCACCGAGAAATATTCAAGGGAAAACCTCTATTATTCTTTCCAAACACGTCTCTCCGTCCTATCAACACGGGCCCATCGAATAATTTCTGAATTATTCCCCCGTGATATGTTGAGGCAAAATCTCGAACTGCTAGACTACCGTATCAATGATAAATTTATTTAATTTTTTTTGATAAATAAAAAAAAAAAAAAAAAAATTAGGACGTGGTCACTCGGACAGTCTCCGACTTCAATAAAAAAAAGTTCGATACATAGTGTATATTAATTTTGGAAAACCATTTTTTACTTGAAGATGAATAAACGAACCTGTCGACTTTATTAAATTTTTTATTTTATTTTATTTTTAATTTTTTAATTAAAATATATTTAAAATAGGACTCGAACTCCTGCCAACTAATTATAAGAAAGTAGCATCTCACAACCAGCTATGCCACCTTAACAAAGAAGCCAAGCCTGTCAAGCCCAAGAATAGTGACTCCTATGCTATGCTGCCCAATCAATTTTTTTATAAAAATCTTTATACATTCAACACTATTTTATTTAAAAAAAATAAATAAATAAATAAATAATATCTAAAATAATACTTTAATCGATATTAATTATAATTTTAGAGTAGATTAAATAAAAAAAATTATCCTGAATACGATAAAAAATGAACGAATCATCACTGTCGCCGCCGTGTTCAAATATTACTGGCGCCATGAAACTGGTATCTTGAGTCAATTGCTTATTTCAACAAGTTCAAAATTTTGGTTGAGGTCGAGAAGGACAAAAAAATCAAGAATCTAAAAGAAACGAGCATGGCATCAACGAACATCTGACAATCGTAATCATGTCATAACGAAATGGGTATAAGGGAGAAAGCTATTTGCATGTTGAGAATGGCTACGGGAAAGTAGGATTCGTTCATCTCCGGAGTTGTATTTTTTTGATTTTTTTAAATATATTTATATCAAAACTATTAGTTGAAGCATCCATCTTATTAAAATAATAATAATAATAATAATAATAATAATAATAATAAAGAAAGAAAGACTCGTTTTGGACTGTAGTTGCTTCTATGGTATATTTGCCTGGTAAATAAATTATATTATATATTATCTGGTAAATAAAGTTGCTATCGCTATATTTGACAGCAAAATTTTTTAGGGGATATGATCCGGTAAGCTTGTAAATTAATTTTTCTTCGTATGTTGGATTTGATGCTTCTGTATGCGCTCATAAAGATTAGAGAACCAAGTTGGGCTTCAGATCAAAAGGGTGTATCTCTTGGCTTCACCACCAAATTAAAGGTATAAAAATTGTGGTATCCTTTTGCCTGCTAGTGGGATGTTAGTCAAGATGTTGCCTTTGATAAAGATTTTATGAAGCTTGAATAAAAAAGAAGAGATATAATTGAAATTGAAGTACCACATCATCATAATGATCAAGAAGTTGGTATAGAAAATCATCCGGCTGAGGATCATGGGCCAGAACCTAAATAAGAGCATGCACAAGTAGAAGAACTATGAGAAGATCAAGGTAGGCCTAGAAGTACTCGAGACCATGCCACTACTTACGCATGCATTATACAAAAAGGTGAAACTAGTTCATGTCATGAGGCTTATGAAGCTGCTAATGCTAGCTTATAGAGAGCATCCATGGAGGAAGAGATTGAGGCCTTGCACAAAAATAACACTTGGAATTTGGTAAAATTATTTAAGAAGCGAAAAGTCATTGGTTGCAGGCGAGTCTTTAAGTTTAAAAAAGACGTTAACAATAATGTAGAGAGTAACATAGCCCGTTTATGCTTGAAAATTACTTCAATGGAACCGGTTGTTTGCATGGAGATTATTCATATTATTTTGAACATGGCATTTGTTTTTGACCTGAGGCTCGAGCAATTAGATATGAAGATTACGTTTTTCGCATAGGAATATAGATGAAGAGATCTTAATGATTCAATATAAAGCTTTTGCTGAAGCATGCAAGTAAGATTTGGTTTGTAGGCCGAAACAAATTGTCACACGGTTTAGAATTAGAAGCCAAGGCATTGGTACGAGCAGTAGCTTATGATTTCATATATATATATATATATATATATATATATATATATATATATATATATATATATATATATATATATATTGTTGCAGCTAAACCATCCG
Organism: Areca catechu; assembly: GCA_021397845.1. Taxonomy (NCBI): domain Eukaryota; kingdom Viridiplantae; phylum Streptophyta; class Magnoliopsida; order Arecales; family Arecaceae; genus Areca; species Areca catechu. The sequence continues at coordinate 154,135,193 of CM038043.1, forward strand.
TGGCTGAAGTTTCGGGGACGTCGGGTATCCCGCTCGCTCTTTTTACTGAGCTCATGGGGCATGGATGGAGACCTGCAAAAAAGATCCCAGACCGGATTTCCGGCAAGGGATATTCCGACGATCAAGTCAGTGGGTGGTCTAGGCAGAAACAGAATGGAGAATCTAGAGTAAAGCATGGATAGAAAAAGGAGAGTGAGGTAGCTTAGCTTGGGCCTGTTGGCCTTAGACCTTGCTTACCATTGGGAGGTCCCCTCTTATCCTTATTTATAGGTGTAGATGTAACCGAATACGGTTATAATAACTGAAGTGGTTAGGTGGTTGGTCATGGACCTTAATGGGCCTTAGTGAGCCTTGGGCCTTTTGATTGTTACCTTATTAAAACTGGATGAGAGGGATACAACACAGCCCCCCCACTCCCGACCTGAAAAAATGTTGATAGCGAACTGCTTTGATTCCTTTTTTCAGCGAAGGGAGTAATTTCTTTTCTTCGGTCTTGATATTGACATAAATAACAGCCCTTGCACTCTGTCGGATTATGGCCAGCGTATCAGGCCAACCTTTTTAATTGTTGGAAATATCGATTTATGAATACCGATGAGATGGTGGGTTAGACCAACTCAATTTGTCGGATTATGGTTAGCTTATCAGGCCAACCTTTCGATTTATACCGAATCATAAATATCAATGAGATGGTAGGTTAGACCAACTCGATTTATCGGATTAGCACTTCTTGGGCGTTGTTCGGCCTTGCGCCTCTTGGGCATTGTTCGGCCTTGCGCTTTTTAGACGTTTGATCGGCTTTACGTCTCTTATACGTTAAACGGCCTTGGCACGTAGATGGGTCTTGTGCTTTTTAGGCGTTGATCGGTCTAGCACGTAGGTGGGCCTTCATGGGCCTTTGCAACCTTTATTGACTTTGGCCTTTGTGGGCCTTCATGGGCCTTAGGTCTTTTATGAGCCTTCATAGGCCTTAGGCCTTCGTGGGTCTTCATGGGCCTTGGGCCTTTTGTGGGCCTTCATGGGCCTTGATAATATTGAGAATCGCATCAGTCAGAAGCCTCTCCTAGAACTTCTCCTGCTTCCAGCTCCGATGAATGATAAGTACCTGAGTGAGAACCAGGCAATAGTCCTCGCCAAGTAGCTTGTTGCAGTAGTCCGTGATGAAGCTCACCAACTTCGGAACGGCATCATCGGAGGGTGGCGGAGTCTGCCTCTATAGCTCCACTTGAATCAGAAGCTCCCAGAAGATCTCGCAGGCGCCATTGATCACCCTCATGATGAGATCCCTAGTGAGATTCTGAATCTTGATGCAGGCCTTCCCACCAAAGAGCCGGTTGAAGTCCAGCCGGAGCTTGTTCAAGGAGTTTAAGATATCCAGGAGCTTGAGCACCTTGATGGGGTCTTTCTTGGCCTCGGCGACGGTCTTCCTAGAGTGGAGGAAGGCGAGGATGCCCTCCTGAGCGGCGATGTCGGCGAAGTAGGCGGCCCAGACGTCAGGAGGTCCGGCGTGCTCGAAGACCTTGGTGCAGAGCTTGTACTCAGCCTCGAAGAGGTGCTTGATGGCGAACTCGAGGTGGCGCTCGCTGGTGAAGACGATCCAGATGGAGGACCGGGTGGCGTGGATCTTGGTGAGCAGCTTGCTCGAGCTGGAGGTCCGAGTCCTCATGGTGGCGGCCAGTGGCATCGATCTGGTCTCGTTCTTGGAGGATTTGATCTTGCAGAGGCATCGACGAACACCTGGAACCTCTGGAACGAGGAGCACTCGTTGATCTCCACTGTCCTGCCCGAGCGCTTCCTCGACTCGTCGGAGTTCTACTCCAAGGCAGCCCTCCTCAGCTCCTCCCTCTTCGCCTCCCAATGCTTGGTCCTCTTCTTGAGCTGGCCGAGCTCGTCATTCTTGGAGGAGATCTCCATCTCGAGGAGGGGGACGATGGTGACGGTTTCTTTGAGGCTATTCTACTTGAGGAGATGGGTGCGGAGGCGGGATTCCTTCTCCTGGAGCTTCGCCACGAGGTGGAGGAGCTCGGTGATGTCTGGCAGCCATGGCTAGAGGCGGGACTCCTTCTCTTGGAGCTCCGCCATGAGGTGGAGGAGCTCAGTGACATCCGGCAGCCACGGCTGGACCTGCGCGGAGGAGTGGTGGAGCCTTCGAGTACGGCAAGGAGAAAAGCTCCTTCCACAAGATCCACCAGGCCTCCTTTCTGGAATCATCAGCTTCTTTCTCCTTGCCCTTCGCTTCGCCCTTCCTTCTAGCAAAGGTCCTCTCTGGCTGAGGCTGGCTCAGAACCCCACAAATTCCAAGATCCCTTAATTCTTTTTCTAAACTCACATAATCACAATCCGATGACTCCGATTCTGATCCAACTGATGATGAGGATCTCTTCCTCCTTGTTCTCGGTGCCACTATCTTCTTCCCCCTTTCTCTTCGTAATCTGAATCCCTAGATTTCTTCCGACGAGATCCGCTTCTTGCCCTCTTCCTTGTAACCGAGAACTCCTTTTCGTCGTCCAAAACCCTAGGTTTCTTGATCATTCTCCAGCCATTGGAGGGTCCCCTCCGGGGCTTCGATCTCGTGACCTCGATCTCCTCCTCGTCGTCATCATCGGCGGCCCTGGATCGGATCCTTCGCTTCCAGCCGCCGGCCTTTTTCCCTTACCGCCGGTGGAGGAATGTCGGCAGGTGGGTCTAGTTCTTCTTCAGCCGATGCCGGAACATGGAATTCTTCCGGCTTGAACTCCTCCTTAGACTTCACCAGAGCAGTTCTTATTGGTGCAGCCTTCCAGGTTCGCTCCTTCCTCTTCCATCTTGCTTTTTTATGAATTTCTCCTTCCCAAGAGGGGAACAACGAGCCCCTACCTGGCGCACCAATCTGTTGCCGCTAAATCACTCGTGGCTAAAGCTTCGGCGGCGTCTGGCATCTCGCTCGCTCTTCTTACCGAGCTCCTGGGCCGCGGATGGAGACCTGTAAAAAAGACCCCGTACCGGATTTCCGGCGGGGGACACTTCGACGATCAAGTCAGTGGATGGTCTAGGCAAAAATAGAATGGAGAATTTAGAGTAAAGCATAGATAGAAAAGGAAGAGTGAGGTAGCCTAGCTTGGACATGTTGGCCTTAGACCTTGCTTACCATTGGAAGATCCCCTCTTACCCTTATTTATAGGTGTAGATGTAACCGAATACGGTTATAATAACCAATATCATTATAACCGAATAACCGAAATGGTTGTAACCGAATAACCGAATAACCGAAGTGGTTAGGTGGTTGGTCATGGGTCTTAGTGGGTCTTGGACCTTTTGATTGTTACCTTATCAAGACCGGATGAGATGGATACAATATATATATATATATATATATATAATTCAAGATATATATATATATATATATAAATTCAAGAATGATGACTTCATAATTTTACTATTTTCTATTGGCGGTATGTTGGTTGGTGGAACTAGCAAGAATACTTTGCAACATTAAAAGCTCAGCTAGCCAGGGCATTAAGATAAAGAAATCAGATTCCTGGGATTATTGTGTTCGGAGACAAAATGAACAAAAAAGCACAGAAAACTCAGGAGGTTTATGTGGAAAAGATTTCATGTTGCTTCGATATACATAATGCTAAGCCAATTAGTTTTCTAAATAGTGTAATAGCATGGAAGCAATGAAGATATATCCTGAATACCATATCCATTTGCAATCGGGAGCTTCGTGTTCGCTATAGTTTTCACCATGCTTGACATTGCTCGAACAATAAACATGGTCGGTTAGTATACGGCAAATTCAGGTTGAAATCATTGGAATTAGAATTGAAACCAATTGGATACATATTAGATACTAGTGTATCTATATCCATATTTATTTTGTTTGACGAATATAGATACGGATACTAGTATTAATCGGATATAAAAATTTATATCCATATTTATTTTAAATAGATATAGATACAAATTATATCCATATTTATTTTAAATAGATATAGATACAAATTAGATATTGAAAATACATATACAAAAATGGATATATGTCGAATAATTAAACTTGATATTCAGATATGGATTGGATAATTATCTATCTATATCTATTTCTTTTTTTTATGGATGTAGATATGAATATGGATATTAATCGAATATTCAAATTTCTATCGATATCCAGATAGATTTGGATACGAAATCAAATCGATGGAATATTATTCATATTATTTTATCCTGGATAATTATCTATCTATATCTATTTCTTTTTTTATGGATGTAGATATGAATATGGATATTAATCGAATATTCAAATTTCTATCGATATCCAGATAGATTTGGATACGAAATCAAATCGATGGAATATTATTCATATTATTTTTATCCTTAATTGGAATGTTATGAAATGGATACTTGGTTATTTGAGGGATATTATCCGTCATGATGATAGCAATTTGAAGTTAGTTGTTCATGTGCTTGCAGATTTTGCCGGTGATACAGATTAAAAGAGCTCTACCATGAGATGCTCTCTAGCTGGAGGTGCAACGAACTAGATCTAAACTACAATCTTTTTACCATGAAAAATTACATGGTACACAGGCATGCAGGGATGCTACACCTTTGTGGCTCAAGAGATTGCTTAAAAAGTTTATGAAAACTAGAAGGTGATATCGGCCTATAGAGTGAATTTTATTTGGCAAGAAATCCAGCATTTATATATTATTGGGGTATCCCGATCCAAGTACGAACCGAACACCGGTTCGGCTGACCGAAGACCTATCCTCCGAACCAACGACTTCGGACCTAGAAAGTTCAGGCTAACTACGGGCAACTCAAAGCTCTCCGCCGGCCCATGACATCCGAAGGCAAGACCTTCGGATTATGTCTTCGGCCCTAACCGAAGACCAGGCTTCTCGTCAACTTCCGAAGACATGCTCTTCATTTCCTATCGAAGACATGATCTCCGGTTCTTGGTAAACACCAAGTCCTCGACTCATGCAGAAGACAGGGTCTCCGACCGAGAAGATCCGAAGACGAGGAAATTCCCAATTTGATTATGAGAATCTTCCTAAGCGGGGAAAATCTGAAGACGGATCCACAGTCTGTCTCAGATAGGCAACATTAACCAACGGTTACTATCGACTATCTCCATGGCACGATCATGGCGCGCAACTCCAGCTACCATGGCTCCGGTTTGGCCGGAACCGCTCGATGATAGCCTACGATTGCCAATCATGGGGAGGAATTGACTCCCCGTAATCATTGGGAGAGGAGCAAACCCCAGGCTAGATGGCTTCCTATAAATAGCGGTAAGAGGAAATGCTCGAGGTAAGAGGCACAATATACTCTAAATTCACAGAGCCTTTCCTTCTACTTTTAGAGGATCTTTTCCATTTTGTGGCTGGGGCCCGCCTCTGACTTAGGCATCGGAGTGTCCCCTGCCGGAGCAACTCTAGCAAGGGACCTATTTTACAGGTGAACCAAGGAGCGGTCCTGTGGTGCAGCAGCTCCGACCGACCGGAACAGGGACTCCACGCTAATAGATTGGCGCGCCGGGAAGGGGGACAGCAACCAGCAATCTTCAAGCTCCCCTCCCAGACAAGGGGAAGTATCCCGATGGCGAGAGGAAAGACTCAGTCGCTTTCACGAGTTGAAGTCGTGTTCTATCCCAAGGGGGTGCGCCCCTGGGAGAGAACGACGTTCCACCTCCCACAGTTGTCGTGGGATTGCAGCAATTTGAAGTCCTTGTGAACCAGGTCACCAACCTAACGGCCATGGTTCAAGATTTTCAGAACAGAGCTTTTTGGTGGAAAATCCACCGGCCGCCTCTAAACATAGCTCTCGATCTCGGAGAAAGAGAGCCCCTCGGGAGGAATCAACACATATCTCCCCCCATTTCGACCTTCTTCTGAAGGCCGGAGTTTGAGGTTACCTAGGCCCGCAAACTCCCGCAGAAAGGGAAAAGGCCTAGGCAAACTCCCTCATCATCCTCCGAAGACTCTACTCCCGTAGAGAAAGGGTCGAAGTAGGCCCTCCTTGATTATGACGGAAAGTTCAAGGCCATCGAATCAGAGATGGCAAGGATGCAGAAGCAAAGGGGCCACGACGACTTGGCGGCATGTGATCTGCACCCGTCCTTTACTGACCGCATCATAGCCAAAGTCATTCCTCAGCATTTCAGGGTTCCCCGGATGGAACCCTATGACGGCACCTCCAATCCCTTAGACCACCTGGGCAGTTTCAAGGCCCATATGATGATCAAAGGAGCTTCGAACGTGATGTACTACCTCGCATTCCCGGCCACCTTGAAGAAAGCCGCTCGAATGTGGTACCCAAGCCTACGCCTAGGTACCATCGACTCCTTTTCCGAGTTAGAGAAATTGTTTGTCTTGCATTTCAAGACTTGCCGCAAGACCCCCCGGAATACGGACATATTGTTCCTCCTTCATCAAAACGAAGGAGAAAGCCTGCGAGACTACATCTCCAGGTTTAATGCGACCACCCTTGAGATCCCCGATCTCAATGAGCATGTGGCCATCTCTGCACTGAAGAAGGGACTTCGCACATCCAGGCTCACCTTTTTCCTGGATAAAAAGTTTCCTGAAAGCTACGCTGAGCTCCTCTCAAGAGCTCAAAAATACGTCGATACTAAAGAGCAGGCAGCTAATCGACGACTGACCGAAGAGAAGCCCCCTTCAAAAAAGAAGAACAATAGGGGACAAGGTCCCCCGATCTCTAATAACAACAAATATACTGATCTCCAAAGAAGTCCTCCCAGGCCCAGAGCATCGGGAGGAAGATTCAACTCCTACACCCCCCTCAACCTCCCTCGAGAAAAGATCCTCATGGAGATAGAGAAAGAAAACTATCTCCAACGGCCCCATCCCATGAAGGCCTCCTCTTCCATAAGGAATAGGAACAAATACTATTGATTCTACCGGGACCACGGTCACAATACTGAAGAATGCATCCAGCTGAGGGATGCGATTGAGGATCTCATCAAAAGAGGATATTTAGGATGGTACATTGGTCTTCAAGGATCTCGATCGGAAGCTACTGTTCCCCAGCCACCTCCTGAACAGGCCGAACTGCCAAATCAAAGGCCCACCAATGGAGGTGTGGAGATGAGACACCGGCCTATCGATTGGAGGAGAGACGAGGATGATGTCCCAAAGCAACTCAAGGATAACAACGCTATTCTCTTCTCCGATGACGACCTTACGGGAGTCCGGCTCCCGCATGATGATCCCCTTGTAATCTCGGCCGTTGTGGCCAACTATGATGTACAACGAATTTTGTTGATAATGGAAGTTCGACTGATGTCTTGATCTACGATGCATTGTTTAAAATGTATTTGCCTAGACATTAATTACGGAGATCCCCCATACCGCTCACTGGCTTCGAGGGTAATCAAGTTAATGCGAAGGAGAAATAGTGTTGCCTGTGATCTTTGGCACTGAACCTCGATAAAAAATACTGCCGATCAACTTCACGGTAGTCTAGACCTCCTCGGCTTACAACATTATTCTAAGGCGGCCTGCTTTGAACAAGTTTCGAATCGTGATCTCCTCTCATTATCTCCTGATACGCTTCCCCACCAGGAACGGTGTCGAAGAAGTTAGAGGAGATCAAAGAGCAGCATGGCAGTGTCTGATGATCCAGGACAAGCACTTCAATGATTCTGCAACTCTGGATTAGTTGGATCCGAGAGATACAATTACAGACTCTGGTGAACCCATGGAAAGAACTGTCTTGGTACCTTTGACAAAGGAAGACCCCACCAGAGTTGTGCAGATTGGGAGTATGCTTGATGAGAAAACCAGAACGGAGCTGATTCGCTTCCTTAGAGACAATGCAGATGTCTTCGCTTGGACAGCTTCGGATATGCTAGGGATCCATGCCGAAGTAATCACTCATCGGTTGGAGGTTACCCCCGAGTATAAACCAGTCCGATAGAAGAAAAGAAGCTTTGCTCCTGAAAGACAAAGCCGTGGACGAGGAAGTAAGCAAACTCCTTAAAGCAGGGTTCATCCGAGAGGCCTACTACCATGAATGGTTGGCCAATGTGGTAATGGTGAAGAAAGCTAATGGCAAGTGGAGGATCTGCATTGATTACACAGACGTCAACAAGGCTTGCCCAAAAGATAGCTTCCCTCTCTCAAAGATTGATCAGCTAGTCGATGCCACTGCCGGCCACCAACTACTGAGCTTCATGGATACTTTTTCTGGCTATAATCAGATCAGGATGGATCCCCAAGATGAGGAGAAGATGGCTTTTATCACCGACAAAGGTCTCTACTACTATAAGATGATGCCATTCGGTCTCAAGAATGCCTGGACAACATTTCAAAGGCTAATCAACAAAGTGTTCGAAAAGCAACTAGGAAGAAACATGGAGGCCTACATTGACGACATGATCGTCTAGAGCCTCCTCTGAAAAGATCATATCCAAGACTTGAAAGAGTTATTCAGTGCTCTGCGACGCTTACCGTATGAAGCCGGACCCGATGAAATGCGCCTTCGGGGTCACTTCGGGTAAGTTCTTGGGTTTTCTTGTCACCAAACGAGGGATTGAGGCAAATCCTGAGAAGATCCAAGCCTTAAAGAATATGAGACATCCCTCCTGCAAGAAAGAAGTCCAGCAGTTAACAGGAAGAATTGCCTCCCTAAGCAGGTTCATTTCTTGTTCAGCCGAGAAATGTCTCCCATTTTTCAAGGTACTTCTGTAGTCAAAGGGCTTCGAATGGTCCGAAGACTGTCGCGCTGCCTTTGAAGAGTTAAAGAAGTATCTAGAAACCCCGCCACTACTCTCCAAACCTCAAGTGGGCGAGGTGCTTTACTTGTACCTCTCTGCTTCAGATGAAGCAATCAGTTCGGTCCTTGTCCGAAGAGATGAAGACGGATCCCACAAGCCGATCTACTACATCAGCAAGGTTCTACATGATGCTGAAACGCGGTATGCGAGGATGCAGAAGTTGATCTACTCTGGTGATCGCAGGCAAAGCGACCATGGCTGTACTTCCATGCCCATGCCATCATGGTGCTGACTGATCAGCCCCTCAAGGCTGTTCTCCGGTCTCTAGATACCTCAGGAAGGATCACCAAGTGGGCCGTGAAGTTGAGTAAATTCGATATCAGCTTTTAGCCCCGATCGGTTATGAAGGCCCAGGTGCTCTCTGATTTCTTGGCTGAATGCACCTGGAGGTCCGAAGACGAAGTACCTTCGACATAAGATGAAGTCTCGAAGGAGATGAAGTCTGTTTGGGTGCTCATGTGGATGGAGCTTCCAACGCTACTGGATGTGGAGCTGGTCTTATGCTAGCCGAACCTGATGGCCATACCATAGAGTACGCACTTCGGTTCTCCTTCCATGCTTTTAACAACCAAGCCGAATACGAAGCCTTGCTCTCCAGACTTCAGATCGCCAAAAGTTTGGGAGTTCAACAACTCCGGGCCTTCTCAGATTCCCAACTGGTCGTGAATCAGGTTAAAGGAAAATATGAAGCCACGGATCCAACCATGATGCAGTACCTAGAAAAGGTACGGGTCTTATCCTCTCAATTGGAGAATTTTGAGATTATCCATGTCCCTCGATCAGAGAATTCCCGAATGGATGCATTGTCTCGACTGGCTACTACAACACCAGAATCTCTCGGGTGCACCTTTGTTGAACACCTTGAAACTCCAAGTATAGCCAAAGAGGCAATGGAGGTGCACCAGATCGATGCCGAGCCAAGCTGGATGGATCCCATTATCAAATTCCTAAATGAGGGTGTACTACCAGGAGATAATGCAGAGGCCAAGAAGATCCGTTGGATGGCGTCCCAGTATGTCATCTTAGACGGAATCCTCTATAAGAGATCATTTTCTCAACCGCTGCTAAAGTGCTTGGGATCGACGGATGCGGATTACACCCTGAGAGAGGTCCACGAGGGCATATGCGATGATCACTTAGGGGGTAGGTCTTTGGCATACAAGATCATTTGGCAGGGATATTATTGGCCCTCCATCCAGAAGGACTCGGCTGACTTTGTATGAAGGTGCGACCAATGCCAAAGGTATGCCAACATTCAGAGGCAACTTGCAACTCACTTGACTCAATTGACGGCCCCTTGGCCTTTTGTCCAATGGGGAATGGATATTCTTGGCCCATTCTCGTCGGCTTTTGGACAAAGGAAGTTCCTCCTTGTGGCCATCGACTACTTCACAAAGTGGGTAGAAGCCGAACCATTAGCTCAGATCACAGAAGGCAAGGTGGATAATTTTGTAAAGAATTCCATCATATTCCGGTCTGGCATCCCACATGTCATAATCACGGACAACGGGAGACAGGTCGACAATCCGAAGTTCAAGGACTTCTGCGCTTGGTATCATGTTCAGCACCAGCTGACCTCCGTTGCCCATCCACAGTCCAATGGATAAGTCGAAGCAACTAATTGGATCATTCTTCACAGTCTGAAAACGAGGTTGAATGCCGCCAAAGAGCTTTGGATCGAAGAGCTACCTCCGTTCTCTGGGCATACCGAACTACCCCAAGAACGGCTACCAACAAATCTCCGTTTAACCTAGCATATGGTACCAAAGCCGTGCTACCTATCAAAGTCTCCCTACAATCTCTAAGAATTGACAACTACGAAGAGCTTGGAAACTCCGATCGGAGAAGGATCGACCTGGATCTGCTGCCCAGCACCAGACTTCAGGCCTAGATAAGAATGGCAGCGTACCAATAAAAGGTCACCAAATATTACAACTCTAGGGTTAAGGAGCAGATTTTCTGTACAGGGGATATGGTATTGCGGAGGGCAGAAGTATCCAGGCCAACAGAACAGGATAAACTTTCTCCCAACTGGGAAGGCCCGTACCAAGTCGAAGAAGTCATTCGACCAGGAGCATATCGACTCAAGACCCTAGATGGGAAGCCTCTATCCTGGCCATGGAATGTACAAAACCTTCACAAATACTATCAATAAACTAGTTCCTAAATTTCCTGTACAAAATTGCTTAACTCTACTCAACTCCAAATGGCTTGTTGCATCGACTGAACGACAACAGCCCAAGTGGCCCGGTCTAAGAAATCGGCCAACTGCGCAAAGGAGAGTCTGATCCACTCGCCTTATCGGTATGCCCAACGAGCGCAACGGATGGCCTAGCCAGGCCACCTAGAAGATCGAAGGCACAGGGATGGTTCAGATAACCTACCCTACAGGAAATTCGAAAACATGTTGGGGCGGGCCTAATCAGCCTACCTTATACTAAAAAAAAGGTGCAGGGATGGTTTTCGTAACCTACCCTATGGTAAATCTGAAGACGTGCCAGGACGGCCTGAACAGCCTCCTTGATCACGATAGAAATGCACAGGGATGGTGTAAACACCCCACCCTACGGTAAATCCGAAAACGTGCCTAAAAGGATCAATGTCGTCCTTCCTGTCAGCAACAAATATCTTTGGAACGGTCCAGCCGGCCTCACATCTTCCCTATAGATTGCAAATGGTTCGAGGAATCTATGCTCTAGACATGACATAATGTAATATACCGCAAGAGACACATGGAAAGAGATGAGAAAAGTTAAGATATTTTATTCCTTTTTGATTTTACAAAAAAAAAAAAGAAAAAAAAAAAAGAAAAGGAGTAGAAGGATTGCGGGAAAACATTTTCAATAACCTCTCACTGGCTTTTTCTCGTACCGACGGGGGGAGTTCTGGAAGGATGATGAAGGGGCCCCGAGGTTCCTATCCGGACCAGAATCCGACCCCTCATCGGAGTCGGAATCAAACTCGTGTTCGGGAAAGGGAACAGAGGGCTTGATGTTGTCCAGGCCCTTCAAGTCATAGAACTTGAAGGCATTCCCCCTGCATTCCCGGAACCCCTGATGGTAGGAGTCCAGAGCTACTTCGGTGACCTCCTCCCTGAAGGCAGCGGACACCTTGAAGTCTGAAATGGCGTTCGTCGCCTCTTTCTTGGCCTCCTTTGCCTCCGCGACTGCCACCGCGACCTGGGCCCTGGCCTCCTTCAGTTAAGCCTCCAACATGCGAACCTTCTTCTCCAGACGGTCCACAATGGGCTCATCATCATCGATTGGTTCAAAGAACTCCGGACTCCTCTTTCCTTTGGGATCGACAGTCCTCCTCTTCGCTGCTTGTCGAAGCTTGGAGGTGCTGAACCTCATCTTCAACTGAAACACGGGGAGGAAGAAGAAGTCTGAGAGGATGATGGCCCTTGATAGCAGAGGACAAGGTCCTATTTATAAAGACCCTGCACCCACGACTGGTCGCAGGAAGGCGTGCTCCACGTCTTTTCCCAGCCGCATCAGAAAGCGCCACGTGTCCAAGCAACACTTCGAGAACCAGAAGATCGCTTGAGGGTCATTCTCGCGACAACAACTGTCGACGCTTCGAATCCAGATAAATTTCATCGTGCGATAGCGACATTAATGGCTCCTTTTTGGGAAAAGGAGAACTGGCAGCACACAAAGCGCAAGAAAATACGACTATGCGAATATCGATAACCACGTGGACAACAAAAATCGTAATCAAACTTCCCTAATCACCGGTCGACGGGGAGTTGATGCCTGTCTACCCCAACGGACGGGTTCAGTTATGAGAGGAAGGTGACACCAGCCTAATCGACCATAGATGGTCTTCGGCAATGGAGTTCTAACTTATTCCAAAGTTCGTCTTCATCAACTACCAATCAAACGGTCGTTCGACTAAGCAGAAGAAGGAACACTAAACTTTGTTCAAGCTACATCTAAAAACACAACATAGCACATGCAGGAGAAGAAAAAGCTACTTCGAAATCCTGAGAAGTTATCATACAAAAACCATTGACGGCACAAAAAAAGAAAACACACCTAAAGCTACTTAGATTATTCAACATCAATTGGAGGAGACCTAACACCGCAGGATTGAAGCAACTTGTCAACCTGCGCAGAAAGGATCTCGTCGACTTGGGCTAGGACTGGAGAACCTTCAGCTTGGGCTCCCCCAGCCTGAATCTCCTCCTGAACTGGGATCGAAGTTGGAGCCACCCCAAGATCTTCGACTGAGGCAGAGGCCTCTTCTCCTGGACACGACACCTCTTCGACCTCTTCCACGGCCTCAACCTTCTCCTCCTCCTCTTCTTCTTCTTCGGCTATGTTAAAGGAAGGGATACCGGAGAGATCAAGATGGGGGAAGGCCTCCTTTACCTTGGAAAGTCTGTTGTTGAAGCCATGCTGGTAACCGTATAGGGATGCTTCATTCATCTCCTCCTGGAATTGTGAGGATTCCCGAAAATTTGCTACTGCATCATCCACCAGCTTTCTCAGGGACGCGGACTCTCTCTTGGCCACTTTGGACTCCAGAACTACCTCTTCGGCCCTCCTGGCAGCTTCTTCCACTGCTTTGGTCAAACTCTCTATCCTCTCTTGATTCTCCTTGGCAGCTTGTTCCAAGGAGTCGACTTGCTTTTTGCTCTTCCTCCACCCTGCCCCTTGCTCCGCTATTGTCAATTGGGCACTCTTCAGTTCACTCTTCAGCTCTTGGACTTCAGCATCTACTCGAGCGAGACAATTTTCTATGGACTTCTTCAGCTCTTCGGCTACCTCCTTTGCAGCTTTAGCCGTGTAAAGTTCCTCCTTAAGGCCGTGAATGAGACTGTTAACATTTCCTGGACCTTCCTCCATAAAGGTAAGGTCATAGACCAACTGCATCGAAAGTATGGAGTTATGGATCGAACAGTTATCAGAACAAAGGAGACGGCAAGGACCATACCTGTTACAGGGCAGAAAAAGCAGAATTGGACACCCTGGGAAGGTTCCGACTTCAGAGAACTACCAAGTCGTGAGGCAGCAATGTGCTTTTCAGTGCATGCCTGGCTATGGCGGGGACTAGCAGTCCCCCGTAGGAGAAAGCTCTGAAGAATTCACCGGACGGCTTCCAGCTGGGGAAGCCCCATGAGCGAACTCTTCCTCGACTTGCCATGCTTTGTCCCTATCAACTGCAGAGGGGCAAAGCGGTGGCACATCCGCCGCCTGAGGCGGACTCCCCCTTGTGCGAACCGGGGAGGTAACCGCTGGTGGAATTTCAACTGAACGAGGTCTTGACGGGAACCCTTCCGTGAGTACCACATCTTCCCCTGAGGTCCTCCGGGAAGATGAAGTGCTCCGGTCCCCTCAGAACCGTCTCTTCGGGCCTTCTTCCGAACTGCCGACCTTGTGAGAGGGGCTTGAGCTACCCTCTTCTCAGAAGCCTAACGGAGCCAGCTCATGCCAGGCTTCATTCCGCCACCTACAAGCAGAGAAATTTCTTTAAATCGACTGAGCTACAACAAAAACAGGGGAAGAGGGGCAGAGAATTCCGCCACTATACCTAATATGAAGAACTTGCTAATCCCTGCAAGATAGAGATTTCTCTCCTCCAATAACTCACGGATAGGGACGACTTCTGAATTAATCAGAAGATCGTAATCCAACTGGTCAGCCACCAAGACCTTCTTCCCATCATTGGCAGTTAGACGAGGCTTCTTCCAAACTGTGTCAAAGCCCCATGGATCAATGGACAATACAAACACAAAAATAGGTTTCCACCCATGGATGGCGCTGGATATGTCCCTGATGATCTTGCGGCCCGGTCGAGGGCCATCACCCACCATCCGCTACTATGGAAATTCCTCTTGAGTACAAAAAGGGCTGTGAATAAGTTGGTCCTAGGTTTTATGTTGGCGATGCGGCACAGAACCAGAAACCCGCAGATGTTCCGGATGCTATTCGGGATCAATTGCGCCGGCACCACTTGGTACAGACAAAAGATTCTGATGAAAAAAGGATACAGGAGAAGTCGAAGGCCAGCCTTCAGATGGTCTTCGTACATGGCTAAGCACCCAGGAGGAGGTTTGTTTGCCCGTTCCTCAGGTGCCGGGAGAATGAAAGGAAACCCCTCGGGAATGCGATAGCGTTCCCGAAGAAGAGTCATCTTCTCCTGTGAAACTGAACTAGGGATCGACTCCAGACCTACTACGTCACCGGCCCTCGAGGTCCCAACTTGTCCCCCTGACTTTCTACAGCTTCTTCCATGACAAAATAATGAAACGAAAAGGTAGAAGGAAGATTCTACCTGCAGAATAGACTGGTAGTCAAGAACAGGGAAGGCTGAATGAAGAATGAGGCGAGGTTGAAGAAGCTTCCTTAGCTGGACCTTCTCTCTTTCCTAAAAGGAGACCAGGAGCCTCTAAAGTCCCACCAGGTGGATTTGACAAAGGGTCACCCAAGGAGGTAACCCATCTTGAACCAGCGGCCAGGATGAAGCGCATCCATCATCCAACGGGCAGGGAGAAGTCACCACAACCACCCAAATCTCAACTGAAAGATTGGCTGAACTGTCACGTAACAAGAAAAGAAGAGGCGGTCCTAAGGCCGCTCGCTCTTTTCTTCTCCCCCAACCAGGAAGTGACAACTGTCCACCGCCTGATTCTCAAATCAACCAGCAGTCATGATGAGCAGTCTAATCAAAGATCTCATGATCATCCACCGTACTATCCCTAGGAGGAAAATGACAAAGCATTGGTACTCTCACTTCTCGAGGCAAACCTTCGCTTCGACAACTGAGAGTAGGGGGGCAATTGTTGGGGTATCTCGGTCCAAGTACGAACCGAACACCGGTTCGGTTGATCGAAGGCCTCTCCTACGAAACAACGACTTCGGACCTAGAAAGTTCAGGCTAACTATGGGCAACTCAAAGCTCTCCACCGGCCCACAATATCCGAAGGCAAGACCTTCGGATTATGTCTTCGGCCCTAACCGAAGACCAAGCTTCTCGTCGACTTCCGAAGATATGCTCTTCGTTTCCTGCCAAAGACATGATCTCCGGCCCTTGGTAAACACCAAGTCCTCGACTCATGTAGAAGACTGGGTCTCCGACCGAGAAGATTCGAAGACGAGGAGATTCTCGATTTGATTATGAGAATCTCTCTAAGCGGGAGAAATCTGAAGATAGATCCACAATCTGTCTCAGATAGGTAACAGTAACCAACGGTTACTATCAACTATTTTCATGGCACGATCATGGAATGCAACTCCAGCTACCATACCTCTGGTTTGGCTGGAATCGCTCGATGACAGCCCATGATTGCCAATCATGGGGAGGAATTGACTCCCCATAATCATTAGAAGAGGAGTGAACCCGCAGGCTGGATGGCTTCCTATAAATAGCGGTAAGAGAAAATGCTCGAGGTAAGAGGCACAATACACTCTAAATTCATAGAGCCTTTCCCTCTGCTTCTGGAGGATCTTTCCCATTCTGTGGCTGGGGCCCGTCTCTGACTTAGGCATCGGAGTGTCCCCCGCCGGAGCAACTCCGGCAAGAGACTTGTTTTGCAGGTGAACCAGGGAGCGGTCCTGTGGTGTAGCAGCTCCGACTGGCTGGAACAGGGACTCCATGCCAACGTGTATATATATATATATATATATATGGCATTACTTTGATGAAGATGTTGTGGTGAAGTCTCTTTGTGGAAAATCCAAACTTAAAAAAATTCAACTGATATATTAATGAAACCCATTTTAATTTTTAATTATTCTATTATCATTTCTGCTACTCTTGAATCATAACAGCAATTGTATAAGGCATTCCTATTTTCAGATACCAATGACGCTATCATAACATATGCTAGGTGCTGGCTATCAATATGTCCATTAGACAAAAAAAAAATAGTGCGCACTAGTGTAAGACAGAGTTGATCAACAAACAATAATCTTTTGGAGGATTCTCTAATAATTTAAAAAACCCTTCCTATGTCTTGTTGTAGCAGATTCTAGCTCAAGGTCGGAGAAGAGGTTCGATTGATAAGAGTCGTTGCTGGAGTGACATGCAAAAAAATTTCTGACTGGAATTGGTTTCGGCGAGGACTCTCTGATGTTCAAGTCAAAGCTGTGAAACAGAAAAAAAGCAGTGAACAAAAAAGAGTTTAGTTGAGTTCTCGGAGCCCTGGTTTATTTATAAAAGATGGTTGAGGAACTGTACGATCACCAGAAAACCAGGCTGTTAGTCATGCCATTGTGGGCATGAGATTTTAGCCTTTATATACTTTTGCATGAGGAGGAAGTCGTTATTACTGAGCTTATCCATTGGGGTAGCTATTTTTGTACGTTGAATAACTAGCTGTTTAAAATTATAGTGGCTAGTTATGTGATAGGAAGCCCCATGTCAAAGGAAAGAGGCTAACAGCAACTAAGTGCAGACATGCTTCAGTGTAGCCAATAGGTCGGTAGGTGGGTCAACAGATGGGTTGATGGCTTCCAGTGGCTCCCAGAGTTGTGCTTCGATAAATGATATGAGGTATTGAGAATACCTCTATAACACTTATCCCCCTACTTTTGAGTTTGAGCGAAATGAGTGAAATGAAGTGAGTACTGCTGACATCATACCTCGGATCTTGGAGTACTCGCATCATGCACTGCATTTAATGCAGGTGGTGTTTAGATCACACCAGCTATTAGATGTTGAAAAGATTGATGTGACCAAATGTGATGATTGGCTAGCCTATTACTATGGGATTTTCTAGGGATTTTAAGTTAATGATGGTGCCTTTTGTCTTCTCTCTCCTTCTTCCCCTTTTTAAATGTCTTCAACCCTTTAAAGTCTAGAGAGCTCCTTGTCTTCTAAAGCAAACTTTTCTGATGACTTTGTCTTTTCTGCACCCTTGAAGTAGGATGAAGCTAGAAGATCTTCAAGCTCTTGAAAGCATAGCCCGAAGGAAGTGAGCCAGGGCACCAGCATTGGTAGCTGATCTCCCGACTCTAGCAAGCAGCGATGTCAATCCTCTGGTTGTCCTTCCACCAGTTCTGACCTTGACTCCACAGGTTGTCTAGGCTTTAGCTCCATCAAGGAGAGATATTTATTAGAGGTGGGCATTGGGTCTGGCCGCCCATGGCCCGGCACGAAATGGGCCATGCCTAGCATGGCCAGCTTGCTACAATAACGGATCGTGCTAGGCACGGTCCACATTAGGGGACCGAGCTGGGCTGGGGGTTTCTGGCCCACGGGCTAGGCCTGGCATGTCCCATAAGGGCCTGAACTGGCACCACCTGTGGGGCGAGCACGGCATGACCCACATGCCAGAATGGCCCCCTTGAAATGGGCCATGCCAGGCATGACTCATTTAGGCACGACCCATTTTTTTATTTATAAAAAAAAATTTTCTAATAAATTAAAAATATATTGGAGTTTAGGGAATTATTAATACAAAGTCACCTTAATGGTGGAAGGTTTGATATGGACTCCTAGTATTTTATTAATTTAAATTAAAATGATACAGGGAGGGAGAGGGGTTAGGCCCGACCTCCAGAATACAATGAGGGAGAGGGAGAGAAAAGAAATAGAGGTGACTTACCTCAACAATTAAAAAATAAAAATATACAATCATAAGAATTAAGAATTGAAAATGAATGATAAAAATTTTACTAATAATCGGTAGTATTTATATCATCATCATCAGAGGATGCTGTATCATGTCCACCTTTATCTTGAAGTCTCTCACCTTGATATCCAATCAATCTTTAAAGCAGAGAAGCATCTCAACCATATCAGCAGTCATTCTACTTCTCTTTTCATCAAGAACATGTCGACCTATATTAAAAGTAGATTCTGATGCTACTGTAGATGTCAGCATAGCTAAAATATCATATGCAATGGCAAACATAATAGGATATTAATTTTTACACTCTTCCACCATGCTAATACATCTAGACTCTTTATTTGATTTTCATTATATGCAAATTGAAGATTATTTCATAAATAAAATTCTAGTTCACTATTTATAGATAAAGAAGATGTAGATGAACTTGAAGCATGTGTGTATTTTTTATATGCAATAAAAAAAATAGATGATGAATGAGAACTATTAGAAGAAGATATAGAGCCTTGTGCAGGTAATCTAGATCCATAAATTTTTTTTATCATATAAAGTATAAATATCATAAAGAAGTTTTGTTATCTCAGATTTAGCAAATTCAGGATCTTGAATCATGTTTTCACAATATGCATCAAGTAAAATTAGTACGCCACTTAATTTAACTCATGAATCAAATACAACAGCTAAGTTATATATAAGATATATCTTGTCTCAATACTTAGTCCATTTAGATTCTATTTATCTAATAATAGGCATTAAAACATCATTATATCTATACTCTACAAATCTTTGACTAATAATATATGCTTATTATAAAAATGAACATGAAGTTGGATAATAAATATCAAAAAAAATATTAGTAGCATTATAAAATCTAGCCAAAAAATCTTCCAAAATTTTACCTTTATCCCAATCATTTTTGGTTAATATAAATCCTAATCCATGGTCATTAATATATATGCTTAATAAGTTTCTATATGAATATGCATCATATATCATGTTATATGTCGAGTTCCAATGAGTAATAACATCAAGTTTAAATTTTTTAAATATTTACCATGATCTACACATAATTGTTTAAATTTTGAAATCTTGCTCTTAAAGCATGAATAAAGAAAACTGCATTTCTAATTTTTAACATTATATCTTGAACCATACTCATGCCATCTTGAATAGAAAGATTTAAGATATGACATGCAACAAATTTTCATTTAAAATAGGATGCAATGTCCTTCAATAATATAATAGCAGAATTATTATTAGATATATTATCAAAAGTAATAGTATAATTTTATCATCAATGCCATATGAACATGCAGTTTGATAAATGATATTTGAAATTGTTATCTAGAATATAAAAAATCAAAAGCATAAAAAATAAGAATACATTTATTTAATTGCTAATCATTATCAATATAATGAACAGTAACATCAATAAAAATAATTACTACTAATAGATGTTGACCAAATATTAAAAGTTAATGAAATTTTTGTATTTAAGGCAGAGAGAGTTTCAATTAAATTTTCTATCATTGCTAAAAAGTTAGTAATAGCTACTTTTCTAAATGTACGCTTACTAATTCTTTTGTAAGTAGGTTGTAGGGTTAATTGAATGTATTCTTTCAAATTTAAATATTTACATAAATTAAAAGGGAATTCGTCCCTAACTATCCATTTTACAAGTGCTTTTCTTTGATTTCCATGATTATATGCAAAATTACCTACAAGGATCCCCTTGTATATTAAGGATACTTTGAAGATGAGAATTATGCACCCTATGACTCTCTTGATGTCTTCTCAAATGGCCAGTTTTCCCACTACTACTATAACTATAAAGTTTGGTATATTTTTATATTTTGCTTTTAAAAGTCCATCAACTATAACTCTATCAAAATCATCCCATACAGTACTAGTCTTCTTATGGGAAGAGACTTGACTTTCACTTATTCTGGAGGGATTAGAAACATGAGGATTAGTTTTTTCTCTCTCAGAAACAAGAGAAATGTCAAAATAACTTTCATAAAAAAATATCATATCTAAGATTCTAAATTGATGAATGCAAAATATAAAAACTAACCACAAGTAAAAATTGAGTAGAGGTAGAGCCGAGATTTGTGAGCTTCTTCTTGTACTCCTCAACAAAGCCTCTTTCTTTTGTACTCCACAATAAGGACCTTCTCTTGTATAGCACTTGAATACTTGCTAAATGCAAACTAAAAATTAAATTAATTAAATTGCTAAAAGAGAGAAATAGTAATAGTAGAGAAGGAGAGAAGAGTAGTAGAGAAGGAGAGGAGTTGGTTTGGTGTGGTGAGAATAAAGGAGGAGGGGGCTATTCATAGGACTTTAAAAATTTTATTTTTCCAAAATACCTCTCAAAATAGCTATTTTATGGATGTTAGGGGAGTTAAAATGGTAAAAACCCCAAAACTAGCCATTTTTGGTTGTTATGGGCCAAATGGGCCATGCCAAGCATGGCCCACTACCCCTGAGCCTAGGGCTATACCAGGCTGGGGTTTAGGTTAAGCGGGCTGTGCCTAGCACGAACCATTTATTCTAAGGCCTGATGAGCCTGGATCGGGTTGTTCTAGGCATGGCCCAATGCCCATGTGTAATATTTATCCGCCAAAAGAGGTTCCACTAGAGATTTCGGGCACCACCGATCCACTGGAGGAGACACTGGTAGAGGTAATGGATACTGCCCTACCATAGTTATCTCAAATGGAGAAGATGAAGGCTGTTGGTCAATCAGAGGGTGCACTGACTTGAACAAGTCTGTAGGTGCAGGCCGCCATGGAGGTAGTAGAGCTTGCGAGCGGTCTTCCACTGGTGACCCCATCCACCAATGCTTCACAACCCATTCCTTCTACCAGCTTTTGCACTAAAGAACCTCAAAGCTTCTACCAAACTGCTAGGGGGTTTCTCTCACCGATTGTAAGCAATTGCTGATGGGACAGGGCACTGAAAGGCAAATAGTTGATGCCTTGGAGTCATTCACTCGGATAAGAAACTTTCATATCTCTTCTCTCTCTTTTGAGCAATCTCCTCATTATAACTTTGTTTAAAATTCATGTAGCTTGGACACTACTTGGCCTACTTTGCCAATTTTGCCATGGAGGCTAAAGCACAAGAGTTGGTTATGGCAAGGAAAAGGGGAAACTGGCTAGAACATATCTTGGAATTAGAGAAATCAGCTAATGCTAGACTGGTCAAGGAGACCAATTTCCTTAAAGAGGCTCTTCAGGAAGCCCGGGAAAAAAATGACCACCAAATAGTGAAATAAGAAAGGCAGAGGATACAATTAGAGCCCTCAAACGATGGGCAAGCCGAGTGGAGAAAGACTACTCGTGGGCTCATGATAAGGTGAAGCATCTAAGGAAAGCCTTGGATGAAGAAAAGAGGAGAAACAACTAGGGCAAAGCTTCCGCTGAGGCTCGTCCATTAATAAACTTAGCCATTGGATGGTCAAACACTTTGGCTTAGTGATGCGGGATGAAACTAGGACTGATGAAAACCAGAAAATTAATTTTTTTAGATTTTTCTTAGAATTTAATTCAGTGGCTAAAGACCCGAAAATCAAGTAAGGATCAGTAGGAAGATTAGTAATGAAAAAAACTATCATACCCGCAAAATAACTCATGCAGAATAATAAAGCTAGGACCTGGGAATTAAGAAACTCCTGGTTTAGGATAGCGTACATGTCATCAGATCAGAACTTAGGAGGGGGAAGGCTTTTACCAGGCAGCGATTGCAGTTCCTTTGAAAAAGAGATTCCTTAACACTCTGGATGGCGCTTGGAAGAATAAGCCTTTGGTTCCCGAATCTGAAGGCAATTTGGACCTGATCGGAAGGCAAGGAAAGCCTCCTCTGAGGAGAGAAAATATCTCGGGGATCCTGCAAGCATCAAGGTTAGGCACGAAATAGGTGATCAATGAAAAGAAACAAAATATGAAAGAAAAAACAAAGGGAATCAGGGTTAGGGCTGGTAGCAGGGAAGAAGAAGGAGCTCTTGATCTGGGGCATCTTCAAGGCTTCTCTTCTTGGATGTGGCTGCTGCTTGGAGGCTTGATTTGCTACTGGGGCATGGAAAATTCAAGGAAGGGTGGTCGGCCAAGCAAGAGAACAAAGAACCAAAACCAAAGAACCGAAAATCAAAACACCAGAAGCTGAACACCAAAATAACAGAGTTTTATTTCATAAGAGTTGATTGAATACAAGAGGAGGGGTGGGATATTTATAGAGTTCTCATGCCCTCTCCTTATTAGGACTTCAGCCCTCTCCTAGTTAGGATAGGCTTACAAGCTTCGAGTGGGAGAAGGACTACAATATTAACCTAGAACTAGGAGTACATAGTTTAATGAAAGAAAAACTTGTTTTCCTACTTCCACTTGGATTCTTCCTCCTTCCTTGGACCGGTCAAAGCCACTTGGATTGGGCTAGGGTGCCTCTTGGACTTAGCTTGGGCATGTGGGCTCCAAAGGGCAGCAAGGGGTCGGCCTCCTTGGGTTTGGTGCCTGGGCTTTGGGCCCTGGTAGCTGGGGTGCCTCTTATTTGGCATATTCCTGAAATCTTGGTTCTGGGGTGCATGGGCCTTGCTCTTGGGCTTGAAATTTTTTGGACTAAGATGCAGGTATATCCTTGGAATCAAGGGGTGCCTTGGGTTAAGAATATTCCAAGGCATTTGGAAGGAATCTGGCATCTGAAATGGCATCTGGGAGAAATCTGGGTATCCTGAAGGCATCTTGGATCCTAGGGTGTCACACAAAATCCAATAAGCTGATGTAATGGCCTCTGACTCCTGGATGAGACCTGGTAGGACTCCAAAATAGGGTATCCTCCTCTCTCGTACATGAACTGAACTAATATTGGACTCATACTGAAATACAGGACTCAATATTGGACTAGGGTTGAGACACAATCAACTAGTCTCAACTTATTACAGGACTCAATCTTACTTGCTTACAAAATTATGACACATGACTAAGGTTCTAAAATCTTAATCAATAAACCATATAGGATCCAGTGATCTGTATTTGATCCTGATGTCCCCACCAATTCTCTCAGGACAGGAGGAACTCGATCCTATCGAGTAAGGGTCAATTTGGCTCTCATACTGCTCAAGGAGGATCTGGGTTGAGGCACTGCAGATCCTCACCAGTGCTCCACAAGTCCTCAGATTTTGGCTGACCTTGCCATCTGACCAAATACCTTTGATAACCTTCATCTCGGGTACAGATGGCTTGATCATCCAGGATTTGCTCACTCCTTTGCTCACTTATTGGCCAAATTGTATGTGGACACTCTAGGATGGGTTCTCTCTCAAAGGGAGGGATAGGCTCAAGGTGCTCGCTAGGTATCACTGCTGGCTTCCTATACTCTACAAGATTTGAGATGTTGAAGGTGGAGCTAATACCTAAATTAGGTGGTATCTCAAGCGCATAGGCATTGGGTCTAACGCTCTTCATTATTTTGAATGGGCTAGCTTTGCAAGCATGAAATTCCTTTATAATCACATAATCCTCTGTAGAAAATTATTTATCTCTCTTTCGGGAATTAGCCAAGTAATTATATAGTTCATTACTTATGTTCAGTTTTTTTGACTAATTTCCTGATGCAAATGCTATGTAGAGGTTAGTGTAGGTGTGGACAGGTGATCAGGGCTTTGAATTTATTGGACTCAAGACTAATACCTAATAGACTCGACTAAGCATCCCTATCGAAGGAAGTTTTATTGGACTCTCTCGAGCCTAAACCTATCAGACTATAGACTCTCTAGGTTTTATTCTAGTTTGACATGCACATGAAAATTTACAATGAGCTTCTAGTAAATGCCATAGAGCGTATAAGAAGTAAGATGCAAACCTAACATGCGCAATGAATGTATGCAACATGCAAACTTCTATAAAATGTATATGAATGGTTAAAGAAATATAAGAAAATTCAAAAAAAGCCAGGAAATATGAGGTGGATTCTGGATTAGTCTGATGGGGTAGAAAGCAAAAAAAGGGTTCAGGGTTATTTGAAAAGAGTAGGATATAAGAAGGAATGTCAGGGATTAATCCTAGATTAATGAGGTTGACCTTATGGAGTTAAGGTATATCTAAAGGGTCTGTGTAATGGAAAGGGTCGTTGATTTCAGGGAAGAGATCAAGTGGAGTCAAAGAGGTAACTTCATCTTGAGGGTGCTGATTTAAAAAGATCAAGTCCTTAATAAACTCTTCTGGCTCATGAAATTCAGGACTAGACTCTATAATTGGGCTTTTTTCTAAAGTCTCCTCAGGTAGAGTTGCAGTCACAGGGTCATGGATTTCTTCCTCTAATGATTCTTCCACTACGGGTTGGGTATGGTTAGGGTCAGCTAACTCTGGATTGTCTTCTACCTATTCCAACTTATTGGTTAATTGGTTAAGCCTATTGGTTGCTTGGTTATTGGTTTGGGTCATTTGGTTGGTTTGGATGCTTGATTGGGTAAACTGGCTTTGGGATTGGGTGATCATCTGGTCAAGCTGGGCTTGGTTTTGGGTGTTCATCTGGGTCAATTGTTCAATCATGGCCTTAAGGAGGGTTTCTAGATTGGACTCCATGGTTGAACTGGGTTGGTTGCACTGGACTTCCGACTCAACTAATTCTGGGTTGGTTTCATCCGGGTTTAGTCATAGTCAACTAATTCTGGGTCTTCTATAGGTGTATCTTCCTCTAGATCTTCAATGGACTCATCATCTTCATACTCCTCTGCCAAACTTGGATCAGCCTCATATACCTCCTCTTCTAGGTCATCCTGGTGAACCAATAGGGTAGTAGGAGGGGTTTAGCTAAAGAAAAACTGGCTATTAACTGGGGTAGCAGGGATGGGTTGACTAAGGGGTTCCTGATTAATACTAGGGTTCTGACAATGAGCACTGATCCTAGTGGGTTTAGGTTGACTAAGGGAAAGTGGATTAATACTGGGTTCATATCTAGGGGTACTAATCCTATTGGGCTCAGGCAGACTAAGGGTTATGGGTTCATAGGTTATGGGTTCAGTCCTATGGGTTGACTTGAATTCCAAAGCTATGTGATAGGCATCATCTAGGTCTCGAATTTGCCATCTAAACAGTTCCCATTCGATAACTCTACGTTGGCCAGCTTTAAACCTAAATATGATTTTAGACTCAGGTTCAACTGTGTAACATGTCCCATAAAACTCATCAAATTGGTCCATGTATTCAAGCACAGTTTTGTTATCTTGTCTCAAATCCCACCACTGTACTAAAAGTTTGCGATCCTGGAATCTGGAGTCAGTGCATCTGGATAAATAGGGACTAGGGTAATAGGGACTGGAAGGGTAATAGGGTTTGGGTTCTTGGTATGGGTCATGGTATGAGGTTCTCATAGGGTTGGGCTCTAAGTATGGGTCATAGTATTGGGTTCCTATCTTAGTAGTCATGCAAACATTCAATCAATCAAAGTGGAATGATGCAACCAAACATGCAAGGGTTAGTACAATATAGGGCTTGCTAGACCTAGAGTCAAAACTGAATGGGTCAGCTCAACTTACACTTAACCTAGTAGCTAATCCTTTCACTGGTCAGGTAGGGGGTGGGAGTGTGGGAGGCCCCCCTGCTTAATGCAGGGACCCAATTAAGTAACCACAACACCACTTAAGTCGTTTGACTCTGGACCCCCAGCCTTAGGCACCAGCTTCCAGTAATAGCTAAAAGATTAAATGCACTAGTTGGCCCATACAGTTCGGACCCGACCTGTGAGTGCCACCTAGCCTTCTAGGGCAAATTAGGTCTAATTAATTTTAATTAGGCTTAGGTTAGAATGATGATGGTTATTTTGGGCCCAAGACAAGTGGTCAAATCTTGCCATGATGTTAGATAGCAATTGCCCTTAAGATTAGGTTAATCAAATGATTCACATTCAATGAGTCCTAATGCAACTAATAACAATCAGAAAAATAAAATATTTTATGTGTATTTTATGATGTGGCAAGTTAGGTTTGAGTTGATTTGGTTAGCAAACAAATTGGGCTTGGGATTGAGGGGTTTGGAAGTTGGTTAGGTTAGGTTTAGACAAGTATGCAGAGTTCACAAATTCAAAACATTAGGGCTCGGTTTGAAGCAGTGTTTGACATAGATTTTGATGTATAAGAAAATTAAAAAAAAACTAAGACAGAGGATGGACGGTGATGATAACCTCTACCAAATTTGATGAAAAACTAAAATCAAATGATGATGCAAATCCTAGGATTTTTGGATTGATGCAGAATTATTAGGATTTTAGTTAGGGTTTCTAATATGCTAAATTTTAAGACTTTTAATTTTCTATAAAATTAATTAAAAATTATGATAAAATATAGAACAAGACAAAGAACATGTCATGCAAATCTCATAGAAAAAAAAAATTCCTAGGTAGTCAAAATCAGATGAAATCTAGACATCTAATGCAGTGGACATGATGCAGAAAATTCAGGAATTATGGTTTTGTGATTCTAATGTAGATGCAAGCTATCCTAAACCTGCTCTGATACTAAACTAATGCGGGATGAAACTAGGATTGATGAAAACTAAAAAACTAATTTTCTATGATTTTTTTTAGAATTTAATTCAGTGGTTAAAGACCCGAAAATTAAGTAAAGATCAGCAGGAAGACTAGTAATAAAAGAAACTATCATACTCGCAAAATAACTCATGCAGAATAATAAAGCCAGGACTCGAGAATTAAGAAACTCCCAGTTTATGATAGCGTACCTGTCACCAAATCAGAACTTAGGAGGGAGAAGGCTTTTACCAGGCAGCGATTGTAGTTCCTTTGAAGAAGAGATCCCTCAACACTCTAGATGGCGCTTGGAAGAATAAGCCTTTGGTTCCCGAATCTGAAGATGATCTGGACCCAGTCGGAAGGCAAGGAAAGCCTCCTTTGGAAAGGGGAAATACCTCAGGGATCCTGCAAGCATCAAGGTTAGGCACGAAATAGGTGATCAATGAAAAGAAACAAAATATGAAAGAAAGAACAAGGGGAATCAGGGTTAGGGCTGGCAGCAGGGAAGAAGAAGGATCTCTTGATCCGGGGCATCTTTAAGGCTTTTCTTCTTGGACGTGGCTACTTCTTAGAGGCTTGATTTGCTGCTAGGGCATGGAGAATTCCAAGGAAGGGTGGTCGGCCAAGCAAGAGAACAAAGAACTAAAACCAAAGAACCAAAAACCAAAACACCAGAAGCTAAACACCAAAATAACAGAGTTTTATTTTATAAGAGTTGATTGAATACAAGAGGAGGGGTGAGGTATTTATAGAGTTTCCATGGCCTCTCCTTATTAGGACTTCAGCCCTCTTCTAGTTATGATAAGTTTACAAGCTTTAAGTGGGAGAAGGACTACAATATTAACTTAGAACTAGGAGTACATAGTTGAATGAAAGAAAAACTTGTTTTCCTACTTCCACTTGGATTCTTCCTCCTTCCTTCGACCGGTCAAAGCCACTTGGATTGGGCTAGGATGCCTCCTGGACTTAGCTTGGATGTGTGGGCTCCAAAGGGTAGCAAGGGGTCGGCCTCCTTGGGTTTGGTGCCTAGGCTTTGGGCCCTGGTAGCTGGGGTGCTTCTCATTTGACATATTCCTGAAATCTTAGTTCTGGGGTGCATGGGCCTTGCTCCTGGGCTTGAAATTTCTTGGACTAAGATGCTGGTATATCCCTGAAATTAAGGGGCGCCCTGGGTTAAGAATATTCCAAGGCATCTGGAAGGAATCTGGCATCTAGAATAGCATTTGGAGGGAATCTGGGCATCTGGAAGGCATCTTGGATCCTGGGGTGTCACACAAAATCCAATAAGCTGATGTAGTGGCCTCTGACTCCTGGATGAGGCTTGATGGGACTCCAAAATAGGGTATCTTCCTCTCTCGTACATGAACTGGACTAATACTGGACTCATACTGAAATACAGGACTCAATACTGGACTAGGGTTGAGACACAATCTAGTCTCGACTTATTACAGGACTCAATCTTACTTGCTTATAAAATTGTGACACATGACTAAGGTTCTAAAATCTTAATCAGTAAATCATATGGAATCCAGTGATCTGTGTCTGATCCTGGTGTCTCTACCACTTAGGGTGTCGGGACCCCTGATGAGGTTAGCTTTTTAAGGGAATTACTTCACAGTGCTAAGAAGTACTTGGCCGCAGAAAAAGAATGAGTGGCAAAGATAAAAAATAGGCCCAACTCGAAGAGCCATCCAAGCTGTAAGCTAAACTTCAATTGGCCACCTCAAGAGCTGAGTTTCTAGAAGAATAGCTGAAGGAAGAGGGGTCCCAGATAAAGGACCTTTGGTAGAGATTCAAGGATGAAAAGGTCTTCACCTACACTGCCAATGCTAAGGCATCCAACCTGAAAAAGAAACAAGTTGAAGCCATGAAGAAGATACACAAAGCAGCCTTCACTACAGGCTTTGAAAAGTGCAAATCAATAATACAGGCTCAATCTCCTAGTACCAATGCGGAGTCTTTGCAAGCCAATTCTTCGGATGAGAGTCTAACCAGTACCATGAATAATGGCATAGAAACCATCATGGCAGTTGTTTGAAGATTCGCTTATGTCAGCATTGATAGTGCGACCAACCCGACTACCATAATTGAAGTGGGCAAAATTGATGAAGATGGTTTTAGGTTCATGACATGCATCATTGGAGATCATCTTGGTGCCAATCCCTCTCTAAGAATAATCGAGGTAGATGATGCAGGTCCTTTCAAATCGAAATAATGTGTTGCCCAACTAGACAACACAAAAGGGAGCGTGAATTAGGTTTTTCAAAAAATTAACTTAAATATATATTACTTTTGAATATTTATGAAGTAATGGTGAGCAAGGATATGTGTTTTAATTAGTTTAGAATAAAATACTGGAAGTAAAAGCAATGAAACAAGAAAGCAGATACAAACATAGAAACTTTATAATGATTTGATATACCTAACACTTACAACTACTCTCCAAGCCTCTTCTTGAAAATTTCTACTATAATCTCTCCAAGATTATAGTCAGGCTATTTTTCAGGCTCATAATCCAAAATCCTTACAATCAATCCCTGGCTTAAAACCTAACTTCAATCCCCAATTGAAGTTAGAAACAAAAGAACCAAGAAAGGAGAATATAAATACAAAGCTCTTTGAATTGAGTAAGAATAAAAATAATAATGCTAAAAAAGGAAGACTCCTAGGAATCTATGAAATTTTCAAAGATTGTCTTCTTGCTGAAAAGCTAATGATTGGAAGCCTTTAAAGGTGGTTGGGAAGTGATTGCTCTCAAATTAATGTTTCTTGATTTTTTTCTTTGTTTTCAACCATCACTTGATTGCTCTGGGAATATTCTCGGTTATTATTGCTTTTTAATGAGTTTGACAAGTTTTAAATATGTCTTCAAGGTCAAAATGATGTTTGTAGCCATTGAGAGATGAAATAGAGCTGTTAGATTCAAATCTAGATAAATCTAAACCTTTTATAGAACTAGCCATTAGGCTATTAGCAGACCTTGAGTCGACTCGGATTCCATCCGAGTTGGCTCGGTCCAAAAAGGAATAGGCTCGATCTCAATTCATCAAAATTCATCTTTTTATTTTTCACTATTGAGTTGACTTGGATTGTTGGGGTCCACTCAATTTCAATCCTTATAAATTCAGCCTTCCATAAAGCACTATTGGTTGACTCAAATAATTGGGATCAACTCGAGTTCCATCTGAGTTAGCTCGATTGATATTTGGATTGACTCGGTTCTTAGCTTTTAAAATATAGCTTATGTATTTTTTAGCTCTCCCTATTGAGTTGATTCGATTTTTATTTGAGTCGGCTCAGCAATATACCGCCTGAAACCCTTGCATGCAAAGCTAAAACTTTTTATTCCTAGTTGAAACTTTGAGCTTTCAAAGATTTTTTATTTTACTTTCCAAAACACTGTTCTTACTTGAATTTTTCTAGCTTTTCTCTTTCTTTGGATCTTCAAAAATATATCTTTCACATCAAAATTTATCAATCCTAGATCTTTCTTTGAAGACTTTGATATTTTCTGAAATATGAACTTATTCAACATATTGTTACCGATATACTTAAATATTTTGTTGTTCATCAAAATCAATCATTGTAGCCAACATAATGTATCATTTCTTTTTTTTTTTTTGTATGGCCATCCTTTTTGTAATCAAATTTCTTGTTCAATAAAGAGTTAACTTTTTCAAAAACTTCTATCTCAATGTACTCTGTGTCTGCTTTGAACCATAAAGGGTTCCCTGAGCTATTTTCAACTAAATTTATCATATGGATTAATCTATTCAAGTGCTAGTTATTATGATCCATAATATGAGCCATATTCAAACTGGACCAAGACATAACCAGACTGATTTAAGATATAATCTGAGGCATAGACCGAGTCAGCCATAGGCTTTAAAATGAAATCGACCCATAATCTAAAGTAGATGTAATTTGAGGCCGTAGGGTATCTGAAGTAAGTCGATAGAATAATCTGACCCAAAATCTGATTCAGTACTTAGATAAATTCCTTTGAAAGACTTGTATACTTATGATAGGAAGTGATTAAAATTCAAACTATTCTCACGTAGTGGGCCACAGGGTTGTCACTTCAAAGGTAGTGCAAAATGTGATTCACCTGTAAAAGCATTAACTATTGTATCGACAACGGTAACCGTGCTCGGTGGGGGATGCTATGTATCGACCATCCATTTGGGTTCTATCAAATTGTGCCTTTTTGCTATCCTTTGCAATTAATTTGATGAGAGTTGGACGAGGAAAGTGTGCTACCAAGGTGCCTTGGGCTATGGCTTTATTTAAACTCCAGGTAGGGTTTTTCAATTGCACCTACTAATTTTGTGCTTCCAAGTTCTTTCGGTCTTCTTCTTCCTCTTGGTCTATATTTTTTTTAGCTTTCCTGTTCTTCCTTCTTTTCTTTCAATATTCGAAATGAATACCTCTAAGAGTACATAGCTCTTGCCATGCCCGTCCTAGAGGCTGAGGAGGGGGATTTGACTTTGCCCTGATGAACTTCTGTTATGAACTCTTGGATATGGATCTAGTTTTGCTCCATGAGGAATTCTAAATCCCTTTGGGATTTCAACTAGAGATTTCAGGGCCAGACAGTTGGGTCTACCTAACTCTCCTAGGCCGGATGACCCTCCATGAGGAGTGCTTCGGGGCTAGGATGAGGCTCCTCCTCTACCCTTTTTTTTGTATTTTTTTTAATGATAAAAGCTAGAAGGGTTAACATGTCTGGTTCATACAAAATTTTTAGTCCAATCACTTTGGACATGATCTTGATGACAGGTAACATCCAGTCACTCTGCCCTCAGATTTTGTTCATACAACTTATAGCCATAAAATTTGCAGTGGTTGATCATGCCAACATAAATCAAAATGATCTATAGTTTGGATGCTTCTGACATGGCCATTTTGTTGTTAAATGAAGTTTTGAATTTGGAGGCTGGCTTGCTTCGGACCTTATGCTTTAGCTCCAATTGAACGCGTTGACAATTCTAATACTTTGACACGCACCTATTTCCATTTTATAAAAACCAAATTGGGGGATGGCTTGTACGTTGCAGCAATTTGAGTTGTCGTCATCACATGTACACCAACAAGCGGTAGCATGATGCCCAAGGTTTTGCTATGTCGAACGAACCTCAAATCTTTAACAAAAGTTACCATATCTAGTGCCCATGCACAATTTTTATGCACTCCAATTTACGCACTAACATGACAATGTGCGAGGAAGTTTGAAAATCCAATTTTTATCACGCATTGTCTTGTTGACATGTAAATTTGAACATATGGAATATGTGCCTAAGTTTGACATTAATTCAATTTCTAAGCAAAGGGAAGGGAAAGAGGGGAAATATCCAAAATTTCTTGGAGATCTATCTGTTACGGTAAACTGGATTGGAGATTTAGTTGCCAAACCGGGTACTTATTTAACCCGTCCAGACCAGTCAATCAGACGAATCGACACAACTCTTCGGAAGTCTCACATGAGATCGGATCGACACGACACTCTAGCCAACGGCAACATACGACTTGTGATCGGCCTTAGACCCACTTCGTAGAGAATGGCCGATCTATAATTGATAAGCTCCGAAGCAAAGGATCGATCTCCAGTCAGCCTACTCCGAAGAGAATGGCCAACCTACAGTCAGCCGATCTACTTCGAGCTAAAGCCCATCAAGAATGAGCCTAGTTGTTACAACTAACCAATCATATAACTGATAGCCGCAGCATCAGTAAGACCAAGGTACCTTACAACCCACAATAACTATAATTAGCTGAAGGGAAGTTATATTTCCTAACAGAAGTCAAAAAGTCTTAACTACTTTCAATTAGAACAATGCCTAGAAAAGGAGGTAAGAGGGGACCTCCAAGGTAGGCGATCCTAAGCAAGTCTAAGGCTATCCTGGACTATGCCAATTGAACTCTTCTCTTTCCATCTCTCTTTCTTTGAGCTCTCCATTATGTGACCTGAACTCTATTGACTTAGACATTGGAGTGTCTCCTACCAGAGAAATTTCGGTCAGGGATTTGTTTTGCAAGAACCCAAGGAGGTGAACCGGCGACTCAGGCACTTCGTCCGGTCCGTGGGAATCAGCTCAACAGATTGGCGTGCCAGGTAGGGGTTGAAGGCGCTCAGCTGTATGAGTCATCCCTCGTGGAAAGAAGAGCCCGCAAGAAAATACAAGATAGGGAAAGGAAAAGCCCAAAATGTTTCGGCAAGCAGGGGATACCCTACTTCTTAGAGGAATGACCCCCTAATAGAAAACAATATGGCACCTCCCGCATTAATTATGGGGCAACAACAGTTAGAAGCCCTTATGAATCAAATGGATGCACTGACAGCCCTAGTATAGAATTTCCAAGAAACAGCCCTCCATGGATAACACCCGCCAGCAACTTCAAGACACAGCCATCGGTCCATGAGGAAAGAAGATCGACAACAAGAATTCACTCGATGGTCCTCTCGGGATTGGTAATCTTTCGAACCCCAAAGTTCTGGATACCACAAGCATTTGAAAGGCCGACCCGATAGGAAAAGCGCTAGAAGATCTCCCTCAACTTCTTCTGGAGACTCCACTCTAGGAAATACTAGGCAAAAGGGAATGCATGATGACCATGAGGAAAAATTCAAGATGCCGGAATTATAGATTGCAAGACTCAATGACCAGCGAAGAAATGATGAAATCACAGCATATGACTCACGACCCCCTTTCTCCCAAAGAATAATGAAGTCATTCCCCACCACCATTTCAAGATTTTCCAGTTGAAGCCATATGACGGTACTACTGATCCTTTAGATCATCTGGAAAGCTTCAAGGAACATATGATGATACAGGGAGCCTCCGATGCCCTACACTGCCTCGCCTTCCTCGCCACTCTAAAGAAAGTAGCTCGGATGTGGTTTTCAAGCATCCATTTAGGTACTATTCATTCTTTTAATGAGTTGAAGAAATTATTTGTATCGTATTTCAGGACTTGTCGAAGGTTGCCTCGCAATTCAGACAGCCTCTTCCTCCTGCAGTAGAATGAATGAAAGAGCCAAAGGGACTATATCGCCAGATTCAACTCCGCCACCCTTAAGATCCCCGATCTCAATGAACATATGGCTATGTCTGCTATGAAGAAGGGCCTTCGATTATCTAGATTTACTTTCTCCCTAGACAAGAAGTTTCTTGCGAGTTACGCCGAACTACTGGCAAGAGCTCAAAAATATGCAATGGTCCAAGAGCAAGCGGTGAGTCGACGTTTGATCGAAGGGAGTTCGGCTTCCAAGAAAAAGGGTGGCAAAGAATCGATTCTACCCGAACACCCTGGCAATGACAACACATTGGCTTAACGACATAGTCCCAAACCCAAGCAACTAGGTAGCAGGTCGACTCATATACTCCTTTCTCTCTCCTAATGAAGAAGATCCTAATGAAGATGGAGAAGGAGAGTTATCTGCAAAGGCCTTGTCCCATGAAAGTACCTTCGGCATCAAGAAATAAAAACAAATACTGTCGATTAGGGGTGCAAATGGATCAGGTCGGATCGGGTCATGAGTGACCCCGATCCGACCTGGTTCTTTGATCGGGTCGTAATATTAGACCTAGACTCAATCCACTAAAAAATTGGATCGGGTCGCATTGGGTTTACTATTAGAATGTTCAATCCAACGGTCATTCAGGTTGGATCGGGTCCATAAATAACCCGATTCTAATCTAAAAAAGTTAGATATAAATATGATCTAGATAAAATATAGATGACAATATTTTAATTATTACATAGCCAACTATTATTAACCATAAAATAGATAACAAACAATATTATTTTTAAAATAAATTAAGATATAAAAATAATTATAACTCTATTTCTATGTTAAAAATAAGTTTCATATAAAATTTAAATTATAATTTAAAGGATCAAATAGATATGATCCTAATAGTATTAGTATATTCAAGTCGAATCGGGTCGGATCAGATCCAAATTCAATAAAACCAGACCCAACACGGAAAATAGAACGGATCTAATTTTAGAACCCGACCCGGATCCATGGGTCCATAAAAATGGATTAGATCGGGTCTAAACGGGTCGGGTCAGGTCGGTCACTGGTCAACTCGATCCATTTGCAGCCTTACTATCGATTCCACCGGCACCATGGCCATAACACTGAAGAATGCATCCAACTCAAGGATGCAATAGAAGATCTGATAAAACAAGAATACCTGAAAAAGTATATCAGCAACCAGGAACCCGGATTGAAGGTATCGCCCCCAAGAGAGTTATTGAAGAAGCAGAACTACCTAACCAAAGGCCGATTGATGGAAGGGTAGGCATGCTGCATCGTTGGACCAACTGAAGAAGTGGAGCTGAAGAAGATGCTCCAAAAAGATACAGAAGCACCAACGCCATATGCTTTTCGAACAACGACTTGCAAGGAATTCAGACTCCATATGATGATCCTGTTGTAGTTTTGACTGTTATAGCCAATTATGATGTAAGAAGGATTCTAATAGATAATGGAAGTTCGACAAAGGTCTTGCTCTATGATACTTTCCTCAGGATGAACTTACCTAAAAGTAAGTTGCAAAAGTCTCCCATACATCTGTGAGGTTTTGGAGGTAACCAAGTTGGAGTGGAAGGGGCGATAACATTGCCAGTGACCCTCAACACAGAACCATTTCAAAAAACACTCCCCATTAACTTCATGGTCGTACAAACACCATCGACGAACAACACTATCTTGGGATGACCCGCTTTGAACAAGTTCCATGCCATAATATCAACCTACCACCTCCTAGTACAATTCCCCACTAGAAATGGAATCGAAGAAATGAAAGAAGATCAAAGAGTCGCCTGATAGTTCTTAATGCTATAAGACAGATAGTCGGCCGACCACATGACTCTGGAGCAATTGGATCTAAGAGATCGGATGGAGGATTACGAAGAACCTGTGGAGAA
This sequence comes from Areca catechu, assembly GCA_021397845.1. Lineage (NCBI taxonomy): Eukaryota > Viridiplantae > Streptophyta > Magnoliopsida > Arecales > Arecaceae > Areca > Areca catechu. Next base: position 154,171,012 of record CM038043.1, read on the forward strand.
GACTATCCATACCATTGGCAGAGGACGACCCAACGAAAGTTGTATAGATCGAAAATCTGCTCGACGAAGAAACAAAGACGAGGCTGACCAACTTCTTACAAAGTAATGTAGATGTCTTCACCTGGTTGGCTTCTGACATGCCGGGAATCCTGGCTGAAGTCATCACCCACTGATTGGAAGTCGCCCTTGATCACAAGCCCATCCAGCAGAAGAAAAGAAATTTCGCTCCAAAAAGACAGAAGGTGATCAATGAAGAGGTGAATAAACTTTTCAATGCTCGATTCATAAAAGAAGTCCATTATCCTAACTGGTTGGTCAATGTTGTAATGATGAAAAAAGCTAATGGCAAATGGAGAATCTACATCGATTACACTGATCTTAACAAGGCTTGTCCAAAATATAGCTTCCCTCTACTAGACTAGCTGGTTGATGCCACTACTGGTCACCAGCTATTGAGTTTCATGGATACTTTCTCTAGATACAATCAAATACAGATGGACCCTGACGATGAGGAGAAGATAGCATTCATATAGAGAAAGGACTATATTATTACAATGTGATGCCATTCGGACTGAAAAATACTACGGCAACCTTCCAAAAGTTGATCGACAAGGTATTTGAAAAGCAACTTGGGAAGAACATGAAGGCGTATGTTGATGATATGATCATAAAGAGCCTCCAAAAAGCCGACCACATCAAAGATCTAGAAGAATCCTTTGATGCCCTGCGACGTCATCGGATGAAACTGAACCCAACCAAGTACACCTTTGGTGTGACATCGGGAAAATTTCTAGGATTCCTAGTCACCAAACAAGGGATAGAGGCCAACCCAAAAAAACTCCAAGCTATCCGAAGTATGAGACATCCTTCTAGCAAGAAAGAGGTACAATAACTAACTGGAAGAATTGCTTCTCTAAGCCGATTCATTTTTCGGTCGGTCGAAAGATGTCACCCCTTCTTTAAAGCCCTCTGCCAAACAAGAAGTTTCGAGTAGTTAAAAAATTGCCGACTTGCCTTTGAAGAACTAAAGAGGTATTTGGGAAGTCCCCCTCTGCTCTCAAAATCTTAAGAGGGTGAAACTCTCTACTTATATCTTTCTGCTTTGGACAAGGTAGTCAGCTCGGTACTTGTCAGAAAAGAAGCAGACAACCTGCAGAAGTCGATCTACCATACTAGCAAGGTATTGCACGAAGCCAAAGTAAGGTATCCTAGAGTATAGGAACTCATATATTCATTGGTAATTATGGCAAAACATTTGCGACCCTATTTTCAATCCCACGCCATTGTGGTCTTGATAGACCAACCCCTGAAAGCCATCCTCTAATGTCTTGATACTTCAAGAAGGATAGCCAAATGGGTCGTCAAGTTAGGCAAATTCAATATCACATTCCAACCTCGATCAACAATGAAGGCACAAGTACTAGCCGACTTCCTTGCTGAATGTACATGGAGCTAGGAAGATAGTAGACAGGGGATCGATGATAGAGAAACAATCAAAGAGAATTCAAAGTCCACATGGATACTCCATGTGGACGGGGTGCCCAACTCTGTCGGTTGTAGAGCCAAACTCATCTTAGCCTATCCTAATGGACAAATCATGGAGTATGCCCTTCGCTTTTCCTTTCAAGCTTCGAAAAATCAAGCAGAATATGAAGCCCTCTTGGCGGGACTTAGAATCACCAAAGAGATGGGGATTCGGAAGATCAAAGTCTTCTCAGATTCTTAACTAGTGGTAAACCAGTGAAGGGCGAGTTTGAAGCCCGAGATTCTATCATGATCAAGTACTTGGAGAAGGTACGAGATCTACCATCCCAACTGAAATTCTTTGAAGTAGCCCATGTGCCACGGATCGAAAATTCTTGGGCCGATGTCCTTTCTTGACTGACAACCACTACTTCAGACTCCTTTGGTCGGACTTACTAGAGTACCTGGAAGATCCTAGCATATCGGAGAAGACTTCCGAGGTGCATCAAATCAAGCATGAGCCTTATTGGATGGACCCTATTTTTAAGTTCCTGAGCGAGGGTGTATTACCTGAAGACAAGGCTGATGCCAAACAAGTCCGATGGATGGCCTCTATGTACGTTATCCAAGATGTAACATTATACAAAAGCTCTTTCACACAATCCCTACTAAAATGCTTAGGGCCATTGGACACCGATTACGTCCTAAAAGAAGTATATGAGGGCATATGTAGAGACCATCTAGGGGGCAAGTCTCTAGCCTACAAAGCATTCCACCAGAGTTATTATTGACCGACTATCCAGAAAGATGCAGCTGACTACGTCCAAAGATGTGACCAATATCAGAGATATCCTAACATCCAAAGATGCCCTGCAAGCTAGTTGATCCAGTTAATAGCCCCATGGTCTTTCGCTTAATGGAAAATGGATATCCTTGACCTATTCCCTTTGGCCTCTGGATAATGAAAGTTCCTCATCGTAGCCATCGACTATTTCACTAAGTGGGTCGAAGCCGAACCCTTAGCTCACATAACTGAAGGGAAGGCCAAAATCTTCGTCAAGAATTCCATTATCTTTCGGTTCGAAACTCCTTACATCATAATTACCGATAATGGAAGGCAATTCGACAAACCTAAGTTCAAAGACTTCTACACCCACTATCATATCCTCCACGAGCTAACCCGTCGGTCATCCTCAATCTAATGAAGAAGCCAAAGTAACCAATAGGATGATCCTCCACGGTCAGAAGACTAGGCTGAATGATGCCATGGGGCTCTGGGCCGAAGAACTAAACTCAGTCCTTTAGACATACCAGACGATCCCAGGATGGCTACGAGAGAATCTCTGTTTAACTTGGCCTACGACACTGAAGCAGTCCTTCCAGTGGAAGTCACTTTACAATCCCTAAGGATTGACCACTTCACAAAACTAGAAAACTCAGAGTGCCGTAGAACTAACCTAGATCTACTCCAGGGCACTAGACTCTAGGTTCAGATAAAAATGGCTGCATACCAGCAAAAGATCGTTAAATACTACAACTCCAGGGTGAAGGCATGAACCTTCCGACCCAAAAACCTGGTGTTACGAAGGTCCAAAGTATCCAAGTTGACAGAATAAGATAAACTCTTTCCTAATTGGGAGGGACCTTACCGATTCAGAGAAGTCATGCACCCTGGAGCTTATCGGCTTGAAACACTGGACGGTACTCTACTACCTCGATCTTGGAATGTAGAAAATCTTTGCAAATACTATCAATAAAAACTTTCTTTGGATGGCCTCAATAAAATATCCAAATAAAGGTGGGCCTAACTAGCCTGCCTTATCATCAACAAAGAGCACAAGGACAGGCCTAATCATCCTACCTTATCGATATGTCCAACGAGTGTAGAGGCGGGCCTAGCCAGCAACCTTCTCATCAACAAAAAGCATAAAGGTAGGCCTAATCAACCTACCTTATTGGTATGCTCGACGATTGCAAAAGCAGGCATGACCATCCTACTTTACTCACATATGACAAGCACGAGAGGGGGCTTAACTTGCATACACTATTGGTATATCCAACAAACGTGCAGGTGGGCCTAATCCGCCTATTGTATCAGCAAAGCCAGACTTTTCAGTCCACAACATTGATGAGATAGATCAGAATTGGTAAGAAATCCAAAACTATCTCATGAAAATGCTTTGAAGCCATTCATTTATCATGCCGATATCCGTCTACTTAAGGAGGTCCAATGACTCCATACTTAGAATAATTTTTCTCTCAAAATGGGAGTTGAAAGATAGCCGATGACTTCATACATACAATTTTTTTGGAGAAATCCATAAGACAACACAAGTTGAAAAAGAAAGATGTTTTTCATTCATTTCAAAAGATTCAGTATATTTACATCTTATCACTATTACAAAAAGAAGAAGAAAAGCACAAAATCAGTCCATCATCGGAGCATTGTCCGAAGCAGCCATGACAGGAACCTCTTCAGACCGCCTAGGGGCTTCCGGGTCAACCACAGATGGGGCCTCTTCCAATTGTCTTGGAGCTTCTTTGGCTTGAGGTGCGGGTTCTTCTTCCACCTCGTACAATTAATGCTCGAGATTTCTAGACCTGGATAAAGTCCGAGAACCTCTTTGATACCATCATCGAAGCCCACCTAGTAGCTGACTACCCCAGACTTGATCAGTTTATCATTAAAGTTTGAAGACTTTTTGTAGTCCTCGACGGCCTGGGCAGCTTGTTCCTTCATGGCCTCTAATTCCTTGGCTGCCTCTTCAGCCTTTTTCTGACTTTCCTTGGCCGAATGTTCCAAGGAATGGATTTTCTTCTTCTTCTTCCTGAGCTTCGTCTCTTGTTCGGATATCTTCATTTGGGCCTTCTTCAGCTCAGCCTTTAATGTTTGAACATCAGCGACGCTCTTGTTTAGTTTTTCCTCCATGGCTGATCTTAACACTTCACCACCTCCTTTTCGGCTTTCGTCTATTGTAGTTCTTCTTGAAGGCCCTTGCTGAGATTGGCGAACCCTGATATGCTTTCCTCTATCAGGGTCACTTTGTGAATCAGTTGCACCAAGCAACAAATGGAAAAAGTTAGTTACGTTAACTATAGTCTCAAAGAAATTGATAAGAAAAATGATACTCTCAGAATATTCGGATAAATTGAATCGATGACTTGCTCCAGCCAGAGATTCTTTGTCACCTCCCACTCTCTCGGGAGGAGCGTGGCCTTCAATAATTTCTTGGCCAGTTTGGGGTTCTCTAAACCCCTCACGTCGGAGAAGACTACGAAGTCTACCTCGTATTCTCTCTCTAAGGGAATGTCTCTCTCTGACTCCTCTTCTGTCCGAGGAGCTTTGCCTTTATTCTGGGGAGAGAGCCAAACCGTTGGTGCATCGACAATGGAGGTGGGATTCGGCCATTGTGGAGTCTGAGCCGGAGTAAGGCCCCTTGAGTGGAGCTTCGTCAAAGGCATGTCGGCGTCATCCGATGCCATCCTCAACAGTATATTTTTTGTGGCCTCTTCGGCCCGTGCTTTTTTCCAACCTTCCACCCCTCTGAAGGGACCGGCATGGACCTTTTATGGGTAGCTTGGCAGAGTTTGCCGAAGTCCGGCTTCATCTTCTCACCTACAAAATAAAAGAAACTACAGTGGTCAGCTAACAAAGGCATACAAGAGACAAAGCAGAACGGAATGAAGACTGACTATCAAGTATACACAAAGACGGAGACTCGCTGATCTGAGCGAGGTGCAAGTTATGCTCGCTAAGCAACTCCCTGGCTAAAGGAACTTCAGACCCCGACAACATATCGAAGTCTGCCCGGTCGGTCTTCAGGACCTTTTTGCCAGTATTAGCGTCCAATCAGGGTTCTCTCCACTCCATGTTAAAACTCCAAGGATATGAAGAGAATATGAAAAAAAATAGGGTTTCCATCCATAGATGTCGGTTGGCAACCCCTTGAACAGCTTCCGACTAGGACAAGGGCCGATGACACACCACCCCTGGCCATTAAAATCCTTCTTCAGCATGAAGAAGGATATATATAAAGAGGTCCTAGGCTCTATATTCAGACCATGACAGAGAACTAAAAAGCCATAGATGGTCCGAATGCTATTCGGAGTCAGCTGCGCCGAGATCACATGGTATAGATTAAAAATTTTGATGAAGAAGGGATGTAAAAAAACTCGAAGATCAGCCTTCAGGTGATCTTCGTACATCGAGATGGCACTAGGAGGAGGATGATTCACCCTTTCGTCGGGTTAAGGAAGCATTAATGGAAGAATTTCTAGAATATGGTTATTATCCCTAAGAGAAGCCAGTCTAGAAAAAGACATGGAGCTCGCAATGGATTCCGACTTTGACTCGACATTACTTTTCCTAAAAGAACCTACAACACCAGAGGAACTACCTCCTCCCCTACTCGTCGGAACCCCACCGGCAGCGGGGACCTCGAAGACCTCACCATGATAAAAAAAGGGGGGAAAAAGGAGTCTCTACCTGTGGAGAGGGAAGAAGGCCTGAGAAGAAAAAGGGAAAGTTTGGAGCGATTAGAAGAGAAGAAAGATTTATGTGAAAGCAAAGAAGTTTGTCCTATAGAGCAGATGCCCTTTATATAGGCAATAGCGATGGCTCGGATACTTTCCTCGGGGGTTGTAGAGCACCTACAATCGTGCCACGTACGCACGGTGCCGACCGTGGGTACGGATTACTAGAGGCACCAGCTGATTTGATGGGAGAGAAACCATCCTGTCGTCGTGATCTGCGAGAATGCAATCAATGGCCAAGATGGAATTTTCATATGATCCTAGATAAACATGATAATGCCACGTCTCCCAATCTGGGCCAAAGACAAAGAGTCAGTCGAAACACCATAATAAAAAGAGTCGACATGACTCTCAAACCCACGCCGTTTCTCCAAGGACCAGCAGGAGCTTGACACTTGTCCAGAGCATGAAGCTCAAAATAGAAAGCGGTTATTATGGCCAGCTGGAACAGAGATTTGCCATCATTAGCAATCTTATTTTTTACCAGAAGGCAACAAAAGTTAATACTCCTATTGCGGTGTCAACTCCTGGACCAGGGACTGAGGGTGGCTGGATAGGCTGGAACACTCCTTTCTCGGGCAAACCTGCACAAAGTCCCCAAGGGCGCCGGTGGTGTTCCGACGGGGGACCCTCCGATGCTTAAGTTAGCAGGAGATTGAAGGCAATAGAATGGAAGAATCAAAGGATGAACAGCGTATAGAGAGGGAAGGATTCTTCTATCTTCAACGGGGTCCCTTGAGTACCTTATATAGATGCGGAACAGTCCAAAATCCGTTAGGGAGAGGCTGAGAAAGACCGATCTGCCCCTAAGAGAATCTGGAGAGTGGTCACATGGCACACAGATACGGTGGCATCGTGGAAGTAGTGGAGCAAGGTCGTTGTGATAGCAGGATCTCGCAGTAATAGAAAGGTGCTTCTGGAATACCCTGGATGCTAAGGCTCGCCTGTCGGGCGTCGACCGTGGGAAAGTCGGTTGGTCGGACCAAAGGCCAAACCTCCGAAGGAGAGCGATAGGCGGGACCCTAGCTGGAAAGGGTCGTTCAGACCTTAGCTCCGATGGGTCGGACCTTTGAAGGAGAGAGATGGGCCAGACCCCAGCAGGAGAGGGTCGTTCGGACCTCAGCTCCGGTGGGTCGGACCTCTGAAGGAGAGCGATGGGCCGGATCCCAGCAGGAGAGGGTCGTTCGGACCTCAGCTCCGGTGGGTCGGACCTCTGAAGGAGAGCGATGGGCCGGATCCCAGTAGGAGAGGATCGTTCGGACCTCAGCTTCGGTGGGTCGGACCTCAGCTTCGGTGGGTCGGACCTCTCTCAGTTGGAGCCTTGAAAAGGGCGGCCGGGTCGGACCGTAGGACTGGGCTGGTTTTGGCTGAGGGTGAGCCATCATGGTACAACAGTTGTACCCCTTGCCCTTGTGCATCGAGCGAGTCCGTAGGCTCAAAGGGCGAGGGCATTAAATGGCAGTAAATGCACCAGCCTTTCAAATGATGGCGAATCCGGTTCAGCGTGTTGCATCCGACCGCCTCCTGCTCCGATTTTTGCCCCATGATAGGTGTCAGTGCCTGGTTAGCGAGGATAGGGGGAGCAGTTATGGTTGGTATGGTGCGTGGCAGCTGCCTGTTTGGATTCTTGATGCGACATGGGAACGTGGCCCTATCAGGGCGGTTGGTGCACTTGCCAGAATGGCCCATCCGCCGTTGCTTCGACTGTCATGCAGATCACAGTCGGATACGATCCGGCGCGTCCCCTTGGATTCCTGTCCAGCTCGAGAACTGAAGCACCAGCCATCGGATCTCGACACGTGGGGGGATGCATTGGGAAGCGGTCCCTGGAAGCCTATAAAAGGAGGGGAGCAGCGCCCAGAGGGACCTTTCATCGTGCTTGTGCTTGAAGAGAAGGTTGCCTCCTCCCTCCCTGCACTGCTTTTAGCCTCTTTTAGAGATCCGAGGAACCAGGTCAGTCTCGTCTCCATCTTCCCCCACCTCCTTCCTTTTCTGCAATCCATCTTAGAATGGCTTTGGCTCGCGGTCATAGGGAACCTGGTCCTTTTGACATTCCATCGACCATGACATGAGAGAGGGTCGAAAACCTTAGGATTATCTATAACATTCCTTCACTTTACACCTGACCATCCCTAGCCGTGAGAGTAGGGTGAACGGGCCTTTGAACTTAGGAGCTCTCCCCGTGTACGAAGACCACCTAAAAGTTGATCTTCATTTCCCAATTCATAGCTTCTTTGTTCAGATTTTCAATACCTATAGAGTTACACCTTCTCAGCTGATGCCGAACAGCATTAGGGTTCTTTGCGGCTTCGTAGTCCTGTATCGGGAGGTCGACATCGAGCCTAGGATGTCCCTATTTTTGAACTTTTTCCTGCTGAAGTAGGACTTCCGAAATCAGGAGTGGTGGATGTTCAGTCCATGCCCTGGCCAGAAGATTCTAGGGAGGCTTCCATCCGCAATTCACGGATGGAAGTCCCGATATTTTTTCGTAGATAGCCTGGAGCTATGGGGCTTTGAGGCAGCCTGGAGGGAGCCGAGGCCGAATGCTCTGAATGGAAGGAAAGTCTCGAGGGCCGACGATGCTGACTTCCACAAATTGGAGGGTGAGGATCCAAAGTTTGTCGGCTTTATACTTCTCGAGGGGAGCCTTCACCAAGCCGAACTCAGCCGGCACCCGATGTTAGGTAGGACGAGAGTCATAGAGAGAGATCGGGTTTTTATCCTCTGTCGGCTTGGCAACTGCATCTAATTTTAACTTTGGTTGTTGACAGGCGAGAAAATGAAGCCAGATCGGGCAGTCCTTTCGGCACGGTCAGCATAATGGAGGGCCGTTCGGATTGCAGAGCGACACCACAAGAGCAAAAAAAGCGGGAGGCAGAACCGGTGCTCGAAAGGCTGAAGAAACGATGGACGGCAGAACCGTCCACCGTGGTGTCGGTCGAGTTAGGGGATGACATGCCTCTGACCGAATGCCGAAGGGTGATTGCGTCTGAGCGATCCTCTTCGATCGGTCGACTGGTCGCCCAGATAGAAGAGAGGCTCTCGATGTCGACCGGGGCGGAAGTGGCCCCTTCGTCCCCGCCATTGGAGCCGACCGCGGTGATCCCCTCGACGATCCGGGGAACCCCTACAGGGGAGGGGCCGTTGGCCATTGACGAGAGGGCCGATGGTGCCCAAGAGGAGGAGCGCTGAAAGTGGCGCGACGCCGAGGAGGCTAAGGAGCTACTCCAGAGGGCAGCTCCTGACAACGACGGGCGGTCGGTGAATTAGGCCGCAAGGAGTTCCCTTCGTCATCTTCTGTGCATAAGTTTCACTCTTCCTATCTTCACTTCGAATTCAAGATTGGTGATTCTCTAACCGTGAGCGTCTGTCGACAGCTTGTCAAAGACAACCTTCTGATGGATGAGGGACTGGGTGAGCTGCTTTATGTAAAAGAGCAGTTAACCTGGAGGGCCGAAGCGGCTGAGCTGGCGAGGGACACATCCTGGGAGGTGCTGATAGCTTCCAGAGAAGAGGTGCTTGGCTTGAGGGCCGTAGTGGCAGAAGTGTCCCCCCTGCGAGCCGAACTGGAGGTCCAGAAGAAATAGCTGGAGGACTTGCTTGCCCAAAAGGCAGATCGGGAGGCAAGGCTAAAAAATAAGAAAAAGAAGATCAAAACCCTGATCCGTCGGCTGACCGTCGAGGAAGGTCATCTGGCCGAGTGTGATATCCGCGCAAAGGGCTATCAGGCATCGATAGAGAGATACAAGGGCTTGCTGAAGACGACCCAAGATCTGCTGAAGACGGCCGGCGAGAAAGCTGTCGCAGAGTATAAAGCCTTCGAAGACTTCACGGAGGAGATGAACGAAGCCGAGATGGTCGGCATCGACTACGGATACGACGAGTGCCTGGGAAAGGTCAGTGCGGCATTCCCAGAACTTGATCTATCATTCCTCCAGCCGTCGAAGCCGACGGAAGTAGAAGTGCTGGATGGAACGGTTAGACTGCCCAAGCGGCTGAAGCTCCGGTGGAGGCTGTCATGTGGAAGTAGCTGGAACGGACACCCCAGTTGGAGTCGAGGCGGAGGCAATCGAAGGGGCCGAGGAGGCCGAAGCGGTTGTCGTTGCTGAGGGGGCCGAAGTGGCCATAGATGTTGTACTTCCTAGGGTCAGACCTAGTTGCTTGTAAAGGTCTGACCTTCAGTCTTTGTAAAGGCACCTTTTTGAAGTAATGAAAAACCTCTTTCTTAATATCTTGACTTTTTCACTTTGAAATTTTACTAAGTATAGATTAATTGGCTGATCAGAGCAGACGGTCGAAGCTCCAAGGCAAATATCGAATAGTGGCCCAGGCTGAACTAGACTCTCTTAGGATTTCCACTTTAAATATGGGTCGTCGGCTTTCCGAACCAAAAGGTAATTGAGGCAACGGTCGAATTTCAGCTCAGGCCAAAGCAACGAGCTTAGAAAATTTATCCTAAGTGTTGGTTCGTCGACTTTCCGGACCCAGAAGTAGTTAAGGCAGCGGTCGGATTTCAGCTCAGGCCGGGGCAACGAGCTTAGGAAATTTATCCTAATTGTTGGTTCGTCGGCTCTCCGGATCGGACTGTCCTAGAGCCTTTGTCGACCGGAGTCGGACTTTCAGAAGTGGGCTGCCCTAGAGCCTTTGCCGACTGGAGTCAGACTTTCGGAAGTGGGCTACCCTAGAGCCTTTGTCCGGCCAGAGTCGGACTTTCGGAAGTGGGCTGTCCTAGAGCCTTTGCGACTGGAGTCGGACTTTCGGAAGTGGGTGCCTTAGAGTCTTTGCGACGAGTCGACTTTCAGAAGTGGGCTGCCCTAGAGTCTTTGCCAACCGGAGTCGGACTTTCGGAAGTGGGCTGCCCTAGAGCCTTTGCCGACCGGAGTCGGACTTTCGAAAGTGGGCTGCCCTAGAGCCTTTGCCAACCGGAATCGGACTTTCGGAAGTGGGCTGCCCTAGAGCCTTTGCCGACCGGAGTCGGACTTTCAAAAGTGGGCTGCCCTAGAGCCTTTGCCGACCGGAATCAGACTTTTGGAAGTGAGCTGCCCTAGAGCCTTTATCGACCAGAGTCAGACTTTTGGAAGTGGACTGCCCTAGAGCCTTTGCCGACTGGAGTCGGACTTTCGAAAGTAGGCAGCCCTAGAGCCTTTGTCGACCGGAGTCGGACTTTCGGAAGTGATTAGTAGAAGGAATGTAAACTTCATTGATAATACTTGCGGAGGTTGTCTACATTCCATGGACGTGCCATCTGTTGTCCATCCAAAAATTCAAGTCGATAGGTGCCGGCTCGAACCGCTTCAACGACCCGATAAGGTCCCTCCCAATTTGGAAAAAGCTTGCCTTGTTCGGTTGACCTCAAAACTTCGGTTCTCCGCAGGACTAGGTCTTCGACTCGGAAAGCTCGCGCTTTGAATCGTGAGTTATAATATTTTGCCATCTTCTGATGGCATACCACCATCTTCATGCTTGCCCGAAGTCTAGTCTCTTCAAGCAAGTCCAGGTCAGCCCTTCACCGCTCGGAGTTGGCCGGTTCGACATAGTGGTCAATCTGGAGAGATTGAAGAGAGGTCTCGATAGGGATGACAGCTTCACTTCCATAAGTGAGGTTGAACGGGGTTTTGCCGGTCGACGCTCTAGCGATCATCCGATATGCCCATAATACTGAATGGAGTTCCTCCGCCCAAAGTCCCTTTGCCTCATTGAGTCGGGTCTTCAGCCCGTGCAAGATTGTTCGGTTGGTGACTTCAGCCTCTTCATTGCACTGAGGGTGACCAACTGAGATAAGTCGATGAGAGAGACATGATATTGCTGACAAAAATCTTGAAATTTAGAGTTGTCAAATTGTCTTCCATTATCAGTAATAATCGTCCAGGGAATGCTGAATCGAAAGATGATATTGTTCCGGATAAGTTCTCCACCTTGGCCTCCGTTATCTGTGCTAGTGGTTCGGCCTCCACCCACTTGGTGAAATGGTCGATGGCCACAAGCAAAAATTTCCGTTGCCCGGAGGCTGGGGAAAAGGATCCCAGGATATCCATCCCTCATTGTGCAAACGGCCATGGGGCGGTGATCAGAGTCAGCTCATTGGTGGGTCTCCTTTGAATGATGGAGTACCTCTGACACACGTCGCACCTCCGGACGAAGTCCGACGCGTCCTTCTGAATGGTGGGCCAGTAATATCCCTGCCGGATGATCTTGTAGGTTAAGGATCTCCCTCCGAGGTGGTCGCCACAGATGCCTTCATGGACTTCTCTAAGGGCGTAGTTGGCGTCTGCCGGCCCCAAGCACTTTAGCAATGGCTGTGAGAATGACCACTTATAAAGGATGCCGTCAAGGATGACATACTTAGAGGCCGTCAAGCGCCCCCTCTTGGCCTCCGCCGGATCTTCCGAAGAGTTCCTTTGGCCAGAAAAGTAAGGATCGGATCCATCCAAGAAGCTTCATGTTCCACCTGGTGGACCTCGGTCAGCTCTTCGGCAATGCTAGGGTGCCGCAAATACTCTACAAAAGTTCGGTCAGAAGTCCTGCTGGCGACCGTAGCCAACCTTGACAAGGCGTCCACCCGAGAGTTCTGCAGACGAGGTATGTGAAGGATTTCGAAAAATCTGAACCAGAAATGAGGTTTTGTACCTTGTTTAAATAATTTGCCAGGGTCGGATCCCTTGCTTCAAATTTCCCCTTCACTTGATTAACCACCAGTTGGGAGTCGGAGAAGACTCTGAGTCGGCTGATGCCCAGTTTGTTGGCAATTCATAGCCCCGCGAGGAGGGCTTCATACTCCGCTTGATTGTTTGACACCTGAAATAAAAAATGTAATGCATATTCCAAGTTCTCCCCATCCGGGTCGGCCAGGATCAGTCCAGCCCCACAGCCTGCGAGGTTGGACGCTCTGTCCACATGGAGAGTCCAGGCTGGTTCGACTTCATAGACAGCATCGACTTTAGGTACTTCAGCCATTCGAGGAGGCATCTCCTGTCTCCACGTACACTCCATAATGAAGTCAGCAATTACCTGAGCCTTCAAGGCAGATCGTGGCTGGAAAGAGATGTTAAATTTGCCTAGCTTGATGGCCCACTTGGCGAGCCGACCGGATGTATCTGGGCTCCGAAGGATTGCCTTGAGGGGTTGGTCAGTCATCACCATAATCGGATGTGCCTGGAAATACGGTCGGAGTCGCTTGGCGGATGTGACCAAAGAGTATATCAACTTTTGCATCTTGGGATACCTTGTTTCGGCATCGTAGAGGACTTTGCTGATATAATGATAGGCTTTTGCTGTCCGTCCTCTCCGACTCGCACAAGGATGGCGCATATCACTTCGTCTGATGCCGAAAGATAGAGGTATAAAGGCTCCCCCTCCGTTGGCTTGGCCAGCAACGGAGGGTTCTTCAAGTACTCCTTCAATGTTTCGAAAGCTGACTGACACTCGTCAGTCTAAACAAAACCCTTTGACTGGTGCAGGGTCTTGAAGAATGGCAGGAACTTCTCAGCCGAATGGGAGATAAAACGGCTGAAAGAGGCGATTCGGCTGGTAAGCTCTTGCACCTGCTTTTTATTGGTCAGGTGCGCCATCTTCGTGATGGCCTTTATCTTGTCAGGATTCACCTCGATTCCCCTCTGTGTAACCAGAAAACCAAGGAATTTGCCAGAGGTTATCCCAAAGGTACATTTCGTGGGGTTCAGCTTCATCCGATGGCGCCTGAGTGCATCAAAGGATTCCTGCAAGTCCTTGATATGGTTAGCCTTATGGAGGCTCTTCACTATCATGTCATCCACATAAGCCTCCATGTTCCTGCCCAGCTGACCTTCGAACACTCAGTTGATCAACCTCTGAAATATGGCACCGGCGTTCTTCAAGCCGAAAGGCATCATCCGATAACAGTACAAACCCTTATCAGTGACAAAGGCGGTCTTCTTCTCATTTTTCGGATGCATCTTTATTTGATTGTAGTCGGAGAAGGCATCCATAAAGCTGAGAAGTTGGTAGCCGACCATGGCATCCACTAGCTGATCAATTTTGGGTACTGGGAAGCTGTCCTTTGGACAGGCTTTGTTGAGGTTTATGTAATCTACACAGATCCTCCACTTCCCGTTGGCCTTTTTCACCATAACCACATTCGCCAGCCACTCAGGGTAGTGGACTTCCTTGATGAAGCCAGCATCACGGAGCTTCTTTACTTTTTCATCAATGGCTTTCTATCTTTTGGTAGCAAAGCTTCTTTTCTTCTGTCAGATATGTCGGTAGGTCGGATCGACCTTGAGCTGGTGAGTGATGACCTCCGACGGTATTCCAGACATGTCCGACGCCGACCAAGCAAAGACGTCAGCGTTACTCCTAAGGAAGTCAATCAGTTCTGACTTAAATTCCTCACTGAGAGAGCCTTCAATCTGAAGGACTTTGGTGGGATCATCCTCTCGAAGGGGAACAAACAGAATTCTTTCCCCTGGCTGACCAAGGCCATCGGCCTCAGCTCTTGGGTTAAGTTGCTCCAGAGTGGGATGGCCTTCTGACTGTTGATTCACAATGGTCAGACACTGCTTGGCCATCCGACGGTCTCCCCTCATCACTCCGACCCCGCTCCTGGTCGAAAATTTTGCTAACAGATGGTAAGTGGACACTATAGCTCTGAATTTGTTGAGGGCCGGTTGGCCCAGAATAGCATTATGAGGTGAGGTCATCCGAACTACCACAAAATTGATGGGGAGGGTTTTCTGGAAAGGCTTCGTTCCAATAGTCACAGGGAACTATTTCTCCTTCCACCCCGACGGAGTTGCCTTCGAAGCCTGTCAGTGGTGCGGGAGATTCCCGTAGCATGGACCTGGATAGATTCATTCTCACAAAAGCGTCATACAGCAATACCTCTGTCGAGCTTCCATTATCAATAAATATTCTCCTTACATCGTAATTGGCAATCACTGTCGACACGACTATAGAATCGTTTTCAAAAACATGAGTCTCCAGAAGATCTTCATCGGAGAAGGTGATTGCATTGAGCCCCTGGACCTTTTAGCAATGTCGGTCCTGTCCTCATAACTTCCTCCGGATCGTCGATGCAGCATGCCGACATCCCCATCAGTCGGCCTCTGATTGGGGAGCTCTGTCTCCTCCGGAGGGTTTCGGGCATTTGATGCTTCGATCCAGTCCCGATGGGGTCGGACGTACTTGCACAGGTATCCTCTCCGGATGAGGTCTTCAATGGCGTCCTTCAACTGTAGGAACTCTTTGGTACTGTGCCCATGATCCCTATGGAACTGACAGAATTTATCTTTATTTCTTTGGGCAGGAGGGTCCCTCATCGGTCGAGGCCTTTGCAAAAAGGTCTCGTTCTTGATCTCCATCAGGATCTTCTCTCTTGGCAGGGACAGGGGCGCATAAGTCTCAAACCTTCGGGGGAAGTCCCTCGATTTCGGACTTCGGCATTGGGCCGATCGCCAACTATCTCTCGAAGGTCGGACTTCGGGAGCTTTATTGCTCCGCTTCTTTGGGGTCGGCCGTCCTTCAGCTTGACACCGGCCGGCCGCTTGTTCTTCCGCCAGGGCGTACTTCTGCGCTCTGGCCAGAAGTTCACTGTAGCTTGTCGGATATTTCTTGTCCAGGAAGAAAGTCAGCCTGGACGAGCGAAACCCTCGCTTGAAGGCTGACATTGCTACAGCCTCATTCAAATCCGGGACTTCCATGGCCACTGAGTTGAAACGGGCCATGAAATCCTGAAGGGTCTCTCCCTCCTTTTGCAACACGAGGAAGAGGCAGTCGGTATTCCTCGGGATCCGACTGCAAGTCCTGAAATGGGAAAGGAAAAATGATTCGAGTTGAGAGAAGGAGCAGATCATACCTGGCCGGATGGCGGAGAACCACATCCGGGCAGTCTTTTTAAGGGTAGCAGGGAAGGCGATGCAGTGGAGAGCGTCGGAGGCGCCTTGGACCATCATATGGGCTTTGTACGTGCCCAGATGGTCCAAGGGGTCAGTGGTACCGTCATAAGGGTCTACTTGTGGTATTTTGAAGTGGCGGGGAATCATCTTCGCCAGAATCTCATCAGAGAATGGGGGACGAGAGTCGTATACCTGTCCCCCTTTGGCCTTCTGCTGGAGGGCGATCTCAGCAATGCGCTCCTCCATGCGCATGATCTTGCTGGCATAGTCTTTCGGAGGCTCAGCAGCAGGCCGACCGCCGACTAGGACAGATTCAGCATAGGAAGGCGAGGCAGACCTTGCCCTATTTCCGTCGGTGCGATCACCCAAGGACCTCCGGGGCTCTGTGGCGGTGTGAGAATAGTGTTGAGGGACCTTCGACTGTCGGCTTCCCTCAGCAGTTAGAGGATTGGTGCAGGAAACAGCTGATGGCTGCTGACGGTTGTCGGCTGCTTCCTGGAAACGCTGGACTGCAGCAGTAAGTGTTTCAATGCGATTCGCCAAAGTTTAGAACTGCTGCAACCCCAACGTGATGGTGGGTTCTGCGGTGGTAGGAGCGGTGGCAGCGATATCATTCTCCCTAAGAGGCTCCTCAGACCTTGAAGGAGAGATACCCCTTCTGGCAGTGGCATTTGGAGCTCTTCCCTTAGCCATTTTGTTGCCGGGACGATGGATTCCTCCTTTTAGAAGAAAGCCCCTTCCTCTAGCGCCAATCTGTTACGGCATCACTCCTGGACCAGGGACCGAGGGTGGCTGAATAGGCTGGAACACTCCTCTCCTGAGCGAACTTGCACAAAGTCCCCAAGGGCGCCGGTGGTTTTCCGACGGGGGCCCCTCCGATGCTTAAGTTAGCAGGAGATTGAAGGCAACAGAATGGAGGAATCACATGATGAACAGCGTATGGAGAGGGAAGGATTCTTCTACCTTCGAACGGGGTCCTCTGAGTACCTTATATAGGCACGGAACAGTCTAAAATCCGTTAGGGGAGAGGCTGAGAAAGACCGATCTGCCCCTAGGAGAATCTGGAGAGTGGTCACGTGGCGCGCAGATACGGTGGGATCGTGGAAGTATTGGACCAGGGCCGTTGGAACAGCAGGATCCGCAGTAACATAAAGGTGCTTCTGGAATACCATGGATGCTAAGGCTCGCCTGTCGGACGTCGGCCATGGGAAAGTCGGTCGGTCGAACCAAAGGCCAAACCTCCGAAGGAGTGCGATGGGCCGGACCCCAGCAGGAAATGGTCGTTCAGGCCTCAGCTCCGGTGGGTCGGACCTCTGAAGGAGAGCGATGGGCCGGACCCCAGCAGGAGAGGGTTGTTCGGACCTCAGCTCCGGTGGGTCGGACCTCTGAAAGAAAGCAATGGGCCGGACCCCAACAGGAGAGGGTCGTTCGGACCTTAGCTCCGGTGGGTCGGACCTCTCTTAGTTGGAGCCTTGAAAAGGGCGGCCGGGTCGAACCATAGGACTGGGCCGGTTTTGGCTGAGGGTGAGCTGTCATGGTACAACAACTCCCATCTTTAAAAGCAATAAATTATTTTTCAGTTAGGAGTGGGGGGCAAGTGTTATGATAAACTGGATCGGAGATTTAGTTGCCAAACCGGGTACTTATTTAACCCGTCCAGACCAGTCAATTAGATGAATCGACACAACTCTTCAGAAGTCCCACATGAGATCGGATCGACACGACACTCTAGCCAACGATAACATACGACTTGTGATCAGCCTTAGACCCACTCTGCAGAGAATGGTCGATCTATAATTAATAAGCTCCGAAGCAAAGGGCTGATCTCCAGTCGACCTACTCCGAAGAGAATGGCCGATCTACAATCGATATGCTCCGAAGCAAATGGCCGACCTACAGTCAGCCGATCTACTTCGAGCTAAGGCCCATCAAGAATGAGCTTGGTTGTTACAACCAACCAATCATATAACCGATAGCCGCAACATTAGTAAGACCAAGGTAATACCCACAATAACTATAATTAGCTGAAGGAAAGTTATATTTCCTAACAGAAATAAAAAAGTCTTAACTACTTTTAGTTAGAATAATTCCTATAAAAGGAGATAAGAGGGGACCTTCAAGGTGGGCGATCCTAAGCAAGTCTAAGGCTATCCTGGACTATGCCAATTGAACTCTTCTCTTTCCATCTCTTTTTCTTTGAGCTCTCCATTCTGTGGCCTGAACTCTACTGACTTAGGTATTAGAGTGTCCCCCACTAGAGAAATTCTGGTCAGAGATTTATTTTGGAGGAACCTAAGGAGGTGAACCGATGACCCAGATACTCCGTCCGGTCCGTGGGGATCAGCATCAACACCATCATTTTAATTTATTGGACTAAGGTCCTAGGGATGCAAATGAGTTGAGCTATTTGAGATCCGTCCAAGCTTAAGTTCAATTCAACTTGACTACCATCAAATTTGAATCGAACTCGAGTAATACAAATAATTTTTCAAATTAAGTTTCAATAATAAATTATTTAATTTTAAAATTTATATATTTTAAATTTATATATATTTTAAATAATTTTATTTTTATTTATAATATATATTAATGTATATTATAAATAATTTAATATTTAATTTTAAGTTTAAATTTGTGCATGCATATGACCCGACTGATATTCAAGATTGAGTTAAGTTGACTTAAATATTATCTATTTTCATTAGACCAACTTTCTAAACTTGAAATAATAAGATTTACTTAATCTCAAACTAAATTTTAAATTTAAATATTTTTAATCAAATCGAATTCAAGTTTCTAAATTTGGCTTAACTTAATTGCATCATGATTGGGCCGTTTCTAATTATCCATCATTATTCTCGTTCCATTTAATAAGATTTTTTTTAAAAAAATATTATTTTTTAAAATAATATTAGCTATCCCAAATAAATTTAACTTTTCATCGTAGTTTTGTCATGCCAGATCAGCTTTTTTTTTTTTTTTTTTTAACATGCAGAGAAGGTGCAGGTTCGATATGCGCCTTCTCATAAAGTGAACTCCTCCTATAAAATTTTTTTAAAAAAATTAGGTTGAAGGTGTAGGTTAAACCTGCGCCTTTTTATAAAATTAAAAAAAATTAACTGAAGGTGCATGTTGAACCTGCGCCTTCTCATAAAATATCGACAAAAAATTCACTGAAGGTGCAAGTTCAACCTGCGCCTTCAGGTGATTTTTTTTTTGCATTTTATGAGGAAGTGCAGTGATTTTTTTTTCATATTTTATGAAAAGGCCTTCAATGGAATAATATTTTTTTAATTTTATGAGATGCACTTTCGGCTGAATTTTTTTTTTTAATTTTATTAGAAGGCATAGGTTGAATCCAACCTGCGCCTTCTCCGTATGCCTAAAAAAAGTAAAACGACTGGGGGGTGAACCGGTGGTAAAGGCTTGGCTCTCCCTTGCCTGGTCACGGGTTCAAGAAATGATTCCGTGGATGACTCGATTAAAATTCTGAATTTCTGGATATATGTGACTGGGGATGGACCGGCTAATACTTCGACATCGTAGACGGACTAGGCTGATATACTCATCGATTCGAGTAAATTCCGGAAGGTAGAGAAGGTACGCAGAAATCTGTAGCCTGTATCGAATAAAGGCCTAGCGAACTGGAAACTAGAATAGGGCGCTACACCGGGATAAAACCCTCGACCCTTATCGTCCTATCAAAAAAAAAAAAAAAAAACATCCGGCATGGCCATTTTTACAGTAAAACAGTAAATTTATTTAAAATAATTATACTTTGATAATATTTTTTAAAAAAATAATTTTTTTTAAAAAAAAATCCCCATTTAATATGCATCATGTTCAAATTATTTTTCCAACATTTCTTTCTGAAAAGCGCCTTTAGTGCCCTTACGGCGGGAAGAACCGAGGAGCGCGCGAGAGAGGGGAAGAAGCGAGGGAGGATAGGGAGATGGATATCGATTCGGTTCGCTCGACCTTGTCCGGCCTCGCGCTGGGAATGTGATGGCCGCGGCTGCCAGAGATTACAAAAGGTGCCGTTTTTAGATCAATCCACTGTTTTTTATGCCTATTTCGATGCCATCTTCGCGAGGCCTTCACCTATTATCATTATTGAAAGGAGCGATTAAAGCTTATGTCTTTATGGCCATCCTTCTTTTGATGGTTTTTTGACCAATTAATTCCCTTGTCGTTTCATTGCGAAGTAGTTGATTTCGTTATCACTGCTTAGCCATGCAAGATTCTAATCTTTTAGCTTAATTGGGATATATTTCTTGATTTTTTTTTTAAATTTCAAAAGATGGGATTTCCTCGTGATAGGTTTGTTATAATTTGATGAGGTATCCTGGTGTTGTTTTTTCTGTGTTTAATGTGCAAGGTTGCAGTTGAAATGAGATCGGAAACAAGAAAGAAAAAAAAATTGCATTTGAGATTCGAGAACAAGGGTGCTGATGTCTTTTTTATACTTTGATTTTTAGAATGCTAAAAATTGAATTGAATGTGCGAGTATAGAATCTCGGGCAGGAAATTTGGTTCATGTTGGTTTATGAGAATTGGTGCCTTTGGATTCAAAAATGGATTAGAATTTGCAAATTGTTCAGTCTAGTTGGCGATTCACTCTCTTCCATGTTATGGTATTCCAATAATTTAAGCATGGTTTCTATTTCAAGTGTTAGCAAATTGCTTGGAAATTTTTTGGGGCAATGCTTGTAAATTTCAAGCATTTGGTGTTTGTACATACGGAAGACAAGGATCACTCAATTTATATAAGAAAATCAAGTCATAGGGAGGGGGAGAGAGAGGGAAGAAGAGAGAGGGAGGGAGAAGGAGAGGGGGAGAGGAAGGAGAGAGAGAGGGGGAGAGAGGTTGAGACCTCCGGGGATCTTCGAGAGCTCTAGATCCGGTTGAGACCTTGAGAGTGAGGGAGAGGGAGAGAGAGAGAGAGAGAGGGAGGAAGAGAGAGACACCTATATTCTGCTGCCACCCCTATGATGGTGACATAGGGTTTCGAACGAGCTTTCGAAAAGAATGGAGCATCGGATAGCCACTTCGAAGGGGTGAGGCTTATATAATTCATTTCAACAGAGCAAACAATGCTAATAATCACCAGTCCAGTTCGAGATACCCCGAACTAGCTTGCTCAACATGTTTAGGAAACCTTTGTGCTGGCTATGCAATGTGCATGTTCCTTTTACCATCTGACCAAGACAATCCTAGAGGAATTTATAGAGCAATCAGTCCCATAGAAATTTACCCTAGACAAATTAGTCGAGAAAGCTCACAAAAACCAAAGGCCTTCTATACAAAGTAATTATAAATGCAAGATAAAGATAGAAAATTCATCCAAGATGACATCACTGAAGAACTGAATGAGAAGATTTTGGGTTGGAGGCTTCAAATTGCAGGTCTTCTGCAACTACCATATTGATATCTCCGATACAACTGGATGGAATTATACATTCCACAAGTCAACCTAGAAAGTTGAGGCCTTACTAAGCAGATGCCCAAAGAAAAGATGTCAAAACTGTATTATAATGGATGCTTTCAGGAATCCTTTGTACATTGAATTTGAAATTCATTATAGATGACCAGTCTAGTGCTGTATTTGCTCACTGCAGCAAGGCTTGTTGGTCAACAGCGGGAACCAAAACCTAGGTTCTTTTGCATGGATGAAAGAGATTAATAGGATGTGAAAAGACCTAATAAATTTTAAACAGCAGATACCTTTCAACTTGTATGTACTCTCTGTGGCTTCGGTTTATAGAAGTTGGATTATGATATGAATAGATTTTAGGGAATGGTGAGTATGCTATTTAGTTGTCAATCATTCCATATTGTTCATAACATTTGTCAGGAGGCTTAAATCTTGATCGGCATGGACTGCACTCCATCCAATTCATGTCTAATATTATTGCTGTTTTATATCTTCAATAATAAGTTAGAGGTCTTAACATTTAAAACTAGGATCATCAACACTATAACTATAATTAAATTCTTGGCATTTGAGGTGAAGTGCTTCTGCTGTGATGCCTCATCATGTAATAAAAAAGGATTTGTGAATACCATAACCATGACCATCAAGGCTTGTATAGGGTCAGTTTTATAGATCCTCATTAACCAAGACTACCTGTTTAGTATAGATATCAAATTTGGATCATTTTCATTATAGTTGCACATGTTTTCTTGACTAGCTTTCAACCTAATATCAACCCTCCACCTTTCTTTCTTGGTTTGGGCCTAGTAATGATGGTATTATCTATGAATGCACATTCTTTTTAGGTTATTATACCCTTTTTAGGTCTGTCTAAGAAAGTGATGAAAAATGGGATTTCAATTGTCAAAAAATGTGGCTGGGAGGGGCGTTTATAATTTTTTATAAAAAACCTGTGTCAGAGAACTGAAAACACCAAATAATTTGTCTCTTAATGGGGTGAGATATATCCACCATTTCTTTTTGCTTAATTCTTATCAACAAACTGTCCACTTTGTAGACAACTATAATACCACCATCTGTTGAAGGTGCCTCCTCACTGACATCAAGATCACAATCTTTTACTCGTATTGCTTTTCTCATGTGTCATTACAATTTTATACCAATTCTATGCATGGTACATGAAGATCACAGCTGCTGGTAGGGTAGGAAGGAAAAAAGTTCATTAGGTTGTGTGGCAAGGATTTGCTGAGTGAATTTTTTTGGCATGGATGTTTTGCCATTTCTGGGATCATGTTCTGGGTATAGAGAATAACATGTTCTGGGTATAGAGAATAAGATGCATCCACACTGTAGTTTTTAGCTGTTATTGTAGTTTGTTCTTTAAACTGGGCGACTTTCATATTTCATTGAGAATGAGAATTTTACTGATTTTGTAGGAATTGTTAGCCGAAGAGAAGGCTGAGGCAAAACCAGCTACCAATGAAGAGGTTGATCTTGATGAACTGATAGATGTAGGTTTTATGACATCCAATCTAAATCTCGATGCAAGAATTTAGATCCTCAATGAAAATTATTATCTTTGATTTATTTGTTTATTAACTAAATATCCTAAATTATAAATCAGGACCCTGAGCTAGAAAAATTGCGTGCAGAGAGAATTGCATCTCCTAAGGTAATCTTGAGGACCATACCCCTTAGTTTTGGAAGTTATGCATGTACCCCTGTTTTGTGCAATATATTATTTTTTTTAATTTTTGATTTATAAAACACTTTATTTAACAGAAAGAGTTTGAGAAGTGAGAAGTCCTGAAAAGGCAAGGTCATGGAGAGTATAGGGAGATAACTGAATGGGACTTTCTAGGGGAAATCACTGGTAGCGAAAAAGTGATTTGCCATTTCTGCCACCATGAATTCTATCGTTGCAAGTAAATTTTCTCTTATAGCTTTCTATATAGATGATTGCTGGTTCAGTCACTGACAGTATTGTCTTGATGACCCTTGCAGGATAATGGATAAGCATTGAAAGGCCCTGGCACCATTGCACATCGATGCAAAGTTCATCAAGCTGGATGCTGAAGTTAGTCTACATTAACCCTTTGCCTTTGTGTTGCAAAAAAGAAACTAACTGCTTTGGTACTTGATGCAGAATGCTCCCTTCTTTGTGACAAAATTAGCTGTCAAAACCCTGCCTTGTGTCATATTGTTCAAGTGAGGGCACTTCTTGCTTTTTGCTTAGCATCTTTAACTTCCAATTAAGTGGACTTCATCTCTCATCGAATATTATCATGTCCTTTTTATGGTTATAACCTATCAAGGGTTAAATCATTGCAATCCCTCTCGAGGACCAAATTTTCTGTATTTTGCCAGTCCTATGAATGACTTTATATGGTGAATTGTCCTCTTAACACATTTAGTGTCAATGATCCCAGAAATGGCATTTCCTTCGACAGGCTGATTGGGTTTCAGGAATTTGGCAGCAAAGATGACTTCACCATGTGAACCTTAGAGAATCTTCTGAAAAGAAAAGGTAACTGTCCTTCCTTTGATGATCATTTGCGTGATATATCTTGTGGGATGCCTAAAAATAATGAAAACCCAACAAAATATTTCAGGCATCATAGATGAAAGGAAAGGAGATGACAATGACAAAGATGCGGATGATGACACAGACAATTACAGACACAGAGGATCAGGGCCTCTGCTATCCAGGATTCTGATTCAGACTGACAAAATAATCCCACTTTTTTTCTTTTGATTTTTAACTTGACCACATTTTCTGAGAAAAATATTATTGCCACATCCAGTAGGGTTTCTTGAACCCACAAATTCCCACGAACCAGACAGGCTTCAGATCATCTAGGATGTGTACTGATATATCTCCTTTCTAGTATCATCTCCATCCAGGTGCCGTTCCTGTTCTCCATCCAAACTTAAGATGGCTAGGCTTTTTTCAGCAGGCATTACTTGTCAGAAGTACAGTGGATAAGATAGAGAGAAAAATAGTTGGTGTGTCAAGCTGGTTAGTACCTCATTATATGTTTTGCTGCCCATACTTTCAGAATGATTTATTGGGGGCTGTTTTAAGCTTGATGTAGAATTCAAGAGTAAAGATGTTATTTTATTTTATTTCCAAATTTGTTTAGAGAGTTGACTGATCTTGCAGTTTTTCCAAATCTGTGGGCTAAATATTCATGACTAGGTATAAAAAAACTCATGGATCCTCCTCATTCTTTTCATTGCAATCTATTTGTAGTTGTTAAAATTAGTTAGTGTGTTCACCTTATTTGGTGTATGAAAAAAATTGTTGTATGAACACAATTCAATTTAAATGTATCAGTCCCCTAAAATTAAATTGGTGTTCTAGCGCTAACCTTTCCAATACAATTTTTTAATTTGAATTTGAAATATATTAAACAACCTCCTTTGCAGGTAACATTGAAGAATTGTTATATCTTGTCATTGTTGCATTAGGGAAGTTACTTTACATGTGTTTGCTTTGCCGATTGGGTAAAATAATCTAAGCATGTAGATTTTGCTTAGAGCCCATCAACCTCCTTTTAACCTTCCTAACTTGACCATGCATTTAACAAGCCAAGCATGATTAGACTATCATATCCATGTTGGTCTTTGTTGTTGCCAAGATCGCCGTGACTTGTAGCTCTAACATGGCATGGACTCGTCGAGCTCCCATCGGGCGCGCGGTCCTCTTCCGGCGTGGCTTGCAAAAAAGAGAAGACCCAGGCCGGAGATTTCGTAGGGACACTCCGATGGTCAAGTCAATTTGGGACGATCAAGGAAAACAGAATCTCTATGGCGAAGAGCTTGGGGACTCTCCGCGTAGAGGATGAAAGATAGAATTGAAATGGAAAGACAGGGTCGAGTAGAGATCAGAGAGCTAGGAGGTTCTCTTGGATGGTTCCTTGCCCGTTTGCTCTCTGAGTCTTATTAATTGCCTCTCTTCCCTCTCGGGGCTCCTTTCTTTTATTTTTATACGAGTAGGAGTGGCTCAAACCAAGCCTGGCTTCATTGAGATGTCCCTTTCCTTGTATCCCTTTCTGGAGGGGTTCTTCTTTGTCTGCAGCATTCTCCTTGTTAGACCGGTCCTCTAGAGGAGATCCTTCTATTTGGAGGTGGTTGACGGCGTAGTACAGATCTTGTCCCTCTGGTGTTGCAATTTTTCATGGGAGGGGCGGGCACCGTGCCGCTGAGCCCCTAGCCATGGTAGAGATTTCTATTCCAGGAGGGACCGTCGGAGTGTTGCAGGGCCTGTGACCTTAATGGAATACTCCTCTTGGAGGAGGTTTAGGTTCCGTGTTACGAGAATTAATATCCTCGGTTGCATGGTTGTTGATGTGGCGGTGCGCCATAAGGTGTGAAGCCTGGCAGGGCATGCATTGCACAGGATATGGGGGTGGCATGTTGCAAGGTTTGAATTTTCCGATAGGGCGTGCACCACTTCTGGGGGATCGTACATAGCAAGAAACTTCCATGCCATAATCTGTGCTCTGCTGGTCCTCCCTCTTTCTATTGCTGGTGAGAACTCCAAACTCGGCAGGAGGAGAGGGGGAGCCCAATCTGGAGAGCCTGACTCTGGAAACGGGAGCACGACCTCTGCTGGGCGCTCGACCTTGGATGCGGGGACCACCTTCGGAGGGCATGGGCATGACTTCGGCTAGGCACCTAACCTCGGATGCGGGGGCCGCCCTGGCATGCATGAGCACGACCCCAGCCGGGAGCTAATCTTAAATGGAAGGTTGGCCCAATGAGCACGACCCTAATTGGGAGCTAATCTCGGACAGAGGGCTCACCTTGGCATGCATGAGCACGACCCTAGCCGGGAGTTGACCTTAGACGGAGGGCTCGCTCTATGAGCACGACCCCGGTTGGGAGCTGACATCGGATAGAGGGCTTGCCTTAGCATGCATGAGCATGACCCTGGTCGGGAGCTGACCTCAAATGGAGGGCTCACCCTATGAGTACGATCCCGGCTGTGAGCTGACCTCGGATAGAGGGCTTGCCTTGGCACGCATGAGCACGACCCTGGCCGGGAGCTGATCTCAAATAAAGGGCTCGACCTATGAGCACGACCCCGGCTGGGAGTTGACCTCTTATAGAGGGCTCGCCTTTGGGTCTTCAATTAAGCGCCGCATTCAGGTGGCATTTTTTACTCGTGTTGCTGTCAGCTATTGCCGTCATGGGCTCCATGTCAGCAGTTGTGCCATATCAGATGCCCTCCACTCTCGATTCCGGGAAATGAAGCGGTGCTTGGGGCGATGAGAGTAATGATTGTGCTGACATGGAGGGATGCATTTTCTGTGCCATTAATGTCTCGAGCACCGATGCTCCGGAGATTGTGCGTCCGTCCCATTGAAGCGATGCCATGTCAACCTTCCTTTAAGGACACCATAATTGCTACACTAGAACCGACATAGGTGCCTCCGAATCGAAGCATCGTCCTTAGCGGATCTCAATACATGGTGAGCTTCGGTTGGCCAGGGAGATGAAGAGGCACACGTCTTCGACTCGTACGAGACGACGGGACTCTGTAGGTGCTTGAAAGGGACTTGCCCTCTTGCCTCCTTACCCCTTAAGGGTGTTTCGAGCGCAGAAGGTTGTAGTGCTCATCTTCTTCCCCAGTCCTCCTTGCTCCGGAGTCGAAGTTTCTAGCAGGTTAGACCTCTCCTCCTTCTTCCTCCCTTTGCTTCTTCTGTTCTTTTCCTTCGGCCTATGCTGAAGGTGAGTTCTTGTTAGGTCTCTAGGCCTCCTCCTCTTCTTCTTCACTCACCATGAGTTCCTTCAGTGGTGGGCACCGTCGCATGAATTTTTTCGATGAGGCGAGGCCATCCCAACCGAGGCCTCCTTCCTCGGATAGCGAGGAGGAAGCTCCTTTTGTAGTCCGCAAGGGTCCCCGCCAGTCGAGGATTGTCATTGGATGCCCTGCGGCTCCTCCACCTCCTCCTTCCATTCCTGTCAGGGAGCCGGGACCTCCTTCCCCTTCTGCTCCCGTCCAGGAGTCTGGCGGTCCTTCTGGCATTGCTTCGGTAATAACCGGTGGGGACCTCCTCTGCGTCCAGAGAGCGTTTGGGATCATTGACTTCATTCAGCTTTCTGTTCTAGGACTAGAGGAACGGGTTACTTCCAGTGGCCCGGTCCGAATTGTCCTGTATGAAGACTTCTTCGGGGGTCTTCGCCTTCCCTTCCCTTCTTTTTCTCTTTTCCAAGCAATTATCGCTTGGTCCCGGTCTAACTTGCTCCTTACGCTATCCAAACTATCTTCTGCTTCATTGTTCTCTGCCACTTCCACGGGATTGTTGCATTAATTTTCCTCTTCATGGCCTTGTTCACCCTGATGTGCCACCCATCCGACAAGGGGTGGTGGTTTGTGGCCCCCTGCCCGGGGACCCTCAAGCTTGACCTGCCTTCCTCCATCAAAAGATGGAAGGTTAGGTTTCTCTTCGCCTCGATTGACGGGGTGGACTGGGTTTGGAGTGACCCAGACCGCTACCCCAATCGACAATCTGCAGTTGAGCCGATTGATAAAGAGATATTCGACCGACTCGTCACTTCTGAGGTTCCGGCCCTTCGGGATCTGCTGACTGAGCAAAACCTTGTCGATGCCGGAGTAAGCTAGGCCCCACCTCAGGGTAAGGCTTGATACCAGGCTTCTTCTTTTTTCTGAGTTTGATGTCTATTTTTGATAAATGACTAACCGATCTTCTTTGCATTCCACATAGATGAGGTTCTCAATGGACGAGCTCCATAGCATGTCCAGGAAGAGGGCTGCCTCTACAGGGCTTGAAGGGGAACCTACGAAGAAAACATGAGAGGATCCAGGGTGGAGGCCTGTCGGTGAGCCCGCCAGGAGGGGACCTCCTGCTGCACCGGTCACGCCTATGCTGGCGTTCCGTCCTCCAGCCCGTGAGCCTCGGAGGGAGGCTCGACCAATAGAGGGGGCCGTGCCAGCTCCTCCGGCAGCCCCTGCAAGAACCGAAGCTGCACCATAGCCGGAGGTGAAGCAGGTGGCAAGAGACGCTGCTAGAAAGAGCCCGGCACTGTCATCTGGGGATAGGCGTTCTGCCAACCGGTCTACCGCCATCGGGTCCCTACGGCCACTACCCCAGAGCCCTTGCAGCCATCTGAGATGCCAAGGACGGGGTCGAAGAAAATATCCATCGTCATGTCCCGGGATACCAGGCTGACGAAGGATGGAAGTTGGCCAAGGATGTGCTGACCACCCTTGCCCAGCCACTAGACCGCCAGGAGAGGGTCAACCGACCGATAGTGGATGTCTTCACCGGGGTGTTCCCCCAGCCCTTCTCGGTGAGTTACCTTCTTAGTTCACTTTTTTTCTTTCATCTGCAATGGCATTGACTGTCGTTCTTCATGCAGGTGACCCTCGACGTTCAGCTCCTCAGGGACTCCTGCTTGGGGCTGATGAAGAGGGAGCCCCACCTCCAAAAGGAGAGGGACGAGGCTCGGGCCCAGACTGCCCGGGTTCAAGAACTAGAGGGCCAAATGAAGGCCCTCCAGTACCAACTGGCTGGCGTCGAGGCGAGGATGACCGGCCTGAAGAAGAAATCTGCCAAGCTCGAGACTATCCTGAAGGAAGAGAAGGGGAGAGCCTTCGCAGGGCAAAGAAGTTAGCTGCCTCTACAGTGGAGATGGCCCGCCTGGAGGGGAGAGCGCATAGCCTCCAGGTGCAGCTCGACGAAGAGGCGACCAAGACTGCGACAGCCTTAGAGAAGGCCACGGTGGCCATCGTGCTGATGGAGATTGCCAAGAAGGAAGCCACCGAGGTTGTCCCCAAGTTCAAGACGTCCGAAGCCTTCAGGGATAAGGTTGTCGAGGCATTGTTGGACTCTTATCACCAGGGGTTCAACGACTTCTACGGCATCGCCATCCGTCTTATCGGGTCGAAGGGGTTGGAGAACATCCTTCCCGAGCTGCCCTTCCCAGTGTGACCAAGGACGCATGCCGTGGAGATGGAGCCGGAGCCGAAGGCGGTTGTGGTCGAAGCCGAAGCGCTGCCGTCTAGGACCCGCCGCCATTTGATGTGATCACTCGCCGGCCAGGGAAGGAGCCGGCAAGCGAGACTTGTGATTTTTCTTCCCTTGTCACTTAGATTTTGGAAGGCTTCCCAGCCTGTCGGTAGCCTTCATAGGATATAAAGGAAACATTCATCAATGAAGATATCTTTTTTGTTGGCTCCACCCAGTGATTTTGATGAATAACAAAACATTGAGTGCATATTGTATTCTAATTAGGATTTCAAGTTATGAGTTTTCAGAAAGAAAGCACCTCAAAATCTCAAAAACTTATGGTGTATGGCACGTAATGGCACGGAGCAATTCTCACAAATCCGGGCATCCTCTTCATTGAAAAAGGGCATCTAAATGTTTAAATATTATGTGTTTATGTATTTAAGAATTTTTATGTTTTCGAGGCATTTACACTTGAATCTGAAAGTTTTCGGTCTCAAGTGTCGATACCTGGACAGTCAAGTGTCGACACTTCAGCATTTGGCACAGATAAAAATCCTTGGCACGCCAAGTGTCGACACCTATATTCAAGTGTCGATACCAAGTATCGACACTTAGGTTCCAAGTGTCGACTCAATGCCTGAGATTTTTGAAAATATAGAACTTTGTAATATTGAGGATTTTTGTGTCAAGTGTCGACACCTGTGCATCAAGTGTCGACACTTGAACATTCAAGTGTCGACACCCAGAGATCAAGTGTCGACACCTGACAGCCAAGTATCGATACCTGACAGCCAAGTGTCGACACTTGCAGCCTGACAGCTCTAACGGATCTATTTTTCTGGCTTGCAGAACTTGCTTTTCAAGCTCCAAACGGCTATTTCCAATGTACCAATGGTCATAAACCATTTTTTGGAAGGTTTTTGGTATATTTAAGCTCCACCAACCTCATTTTAAAGCAAGAGAAGTGAAGAGAAGTATATTCAAGTGCATTGAAGTCTACTTAAAAGCCAAAAAGCCAATATTCTCTCCATACTTCACATCAAAAGCCTCTTCTAGCTTGATTCCATTGAAAAGCCTACAAGCTCATCCTTACATCATTCCAAAAAGAGGCACCTTGAAGGAGATTCCAAGGAAGAATGAAGACAAAGCATCCACTTGAGCTTCAAAGATTCCAATCTACTCTTGAAGAGAGTTTGTTGTAGTTTTAAATTACATATCTGTTTTTATTGTGATTTGACCTTGCTTTCAAGGGTGTCTTGAAAGAAGGTTATTGTGGTTTGTTGATGAGCCAAAGGGATAAAACCAACTAGGGTTAACTTGTGAGCCCGAAGACAAAACAAGTGTTAAGGTTTGTTGGTAAGCCTAAGTGACAAAACCAACTTAGGTTTTGACTTGTGAGCCTTGTGAAAAACAAGTCGACTGTAATCTAGTGTGGATTATAGTGAAATTCTCAAGGATGGCTTGGGGAGTGGATGTAGGTGCTAGGTTTGCACCCAACCACTATAAACCTTATGTTTGTGTGTGATTGCTCTTTTCCTCTCTTGCTCTTTAATTGTTGCTAACATCTTGCATCAAATTTATCATTGCTCACAAGCACCACTAGACATTCATTTTATTGTCTTAATTTTTTAAAAAGATCCAATTCACCCCCCCTCTTAGGCTCCATTTCTGGGCAACAGTTTTCTTTTTAACTATTGTCCCATTCATTTATCTCATTTTCTTTCTTCTCTTCTCTTTTTTTTTTTGCCTTGAAATACTTTCAAAGGATCTTTCAAATTTTGTAAGGGACTTATCTTTGTAATGAAGGAATAGCCCAGCTCGAATAATGTGCTTAACTTGGACTTATCTTTTTTCTTCAATTCTTTTTCCCTTTTGCATGGTAAGGAAATAAACTTCATGGTCGTCACATGTGTGCGCCTCTCCTAGGCCTTAGTTGCTGCAGGTTGATTTGGAAACCTCAGGATTGGCACAAAGGTTTCTGGGAACAATTCATCTCCATTCTCCTGGTCTCGAAGTCATGCAGACCTGAATACAGGACTTCTGGAGCTTCTTAATTTGCCAAGCTGTGAGTCAGGCGATAGATGATGGGACTTCAAGAGTTTCTTGGCTGACATCTCCGGATTGTGAGCAAGGTGGTTGAATGCGGAACTTCTGGCACTTCTTGATTTGCCAAGCTATGAGTCAAGCGATAGATGGTGGGATTTCAGGAATTTTCCAACTGACATCTTCGGACTGTGAGCAAGGCAATGCGGGGCTTCTGGAACTTCTTGATTTGATTGGCCATGCTATAAGTCAAACGGTAGATGGTGGGATTTCAAGAATTTTTCAACTAACATCTCCGGACTGTGAGCAAGGCAGTTGAGTGTGGGGCTTCGTAAGTTTCCCAGCTTTGAGGTGCGGGGCTTTGTAAATTTTTTGGTTTTGAATATGGAACTTCGTAAGTTTCCCTACTTTGAGTACGGGGTTCGTAAGTTTCCTAGCTTTGAGGTGCGGAGCTTTATAAGTTTTTCAGCTTTGAGTGCGGGGCTTCGTATGTTTTTTAGTTTTGAGGTGCGGGGCTTCATAAGTTTCCTGGCTTTGAGTATGGAGCTTTGTAAGTTTCCCGGCTTTGTCAACTAGACTTGGATAGATGATAGACTTCCAGAAGAAGGATCTGACTTTAGCCTCAATGATCCATTCTAGAGGTTCGCTCTCGACCCACTCGGTGAAGTGGTTGATGGCCATAATTAAAAACTTTCTTTGGCCGGATGTGGAAGAAAAGGGACCTAGGATGTCCATTTCCTATTGGACGAATGGCCATGGGGCTGATAGCTGGGAGAGCAGGGCCACCGATTGTCACTAGATGTTGGCGTGATGCTGACAGCGATCACATCTCTTCATGAAGTCGGCGGCGTCTCCGTGCATGGTCTCCCATAAGTATCCTTGTCGAAGTGCCTTGTATGCTAGGGTCCTGCCCCCCACATGATTGTCGCAGATGCCTTCATGTATCTCTTGGAGCACGTAGGCAACTTCTGAGGGCTTCAAGCACTTCAGTAGGGGGTAGAAATAAGACCTCCGATAGAGCTACCCATCCATCATCACATATCGTGCAGCCTTCTTCTTGAGAAGGCCGGCTTCCTTGTGATCTTTCGTTAGGGTGTCGGTGGTGATATATTTGATGTAGGGGTCTATCCAGCTGGCTTCGACAGCAACTTGTTGGACCTCTGCTGCAGACTCGAAGCTAGGGGTCTCCAGGTACTCGATGAAGGTACATCCCAACAAGTGCGGCAGGGTTGCCAATCTGGAAAGGACATCGGCTTGGGCATTCTCCACCCAAGGGATATGAGAAATGCTGAAGTGCTAGAGGTTCACTGTATACGAGCGCACCGTATCCAGATACTTTGCCATCATGGAATCTCGGGCTTTATACTCGCTGGAGACTTGGCCAACCACGAGCTGTGAATCTGTGAAGACTTTCAGGCATTTCATGCCCAGCTCGCATGACACCTTCAATCTCACGAGGAGCGCCTCGTACTCAGCCTGGTTGTTGGTCGCCTTGAAGAGGAAGCGCAGTGCGAACTCTACAACGACCCTGTCAGGATTGGCAAGAATGAGGCCGGCTCCACTCCCTCCGGTGTTGGAAGCACCGTCGACATGGAAGATCCATGTCACCGCTCCTGGGGTCGGGTCTGGCCCGGGTTCGGCTTGCTGGTCTGCTTCCTCTAGGTTCTCCTCTACCCATGTGCATTCCACCAGGAAGTCGGCAAGGACTTGCACCTTCTATGCCGGTCGCGAGCGATAGGTGATGTCGAACTTGTTAAGCTTCACCACCCACTTGGCCAAGCATCTCGAAGTATCGGGGTGGCTCAGGATGGCCCTCAAAGGCTAGTTAGTGAGGATAATGATCGAGTGCACTTGGAAGTAGGGCCTGAGATGCTGCGCAGATACTATTAGCACAAAAATAACCTTTTCAGATTGGGTGTACTTGGTTTTCGTGTCGCGGAGCAACTTACTAGTATAGTAGACTGGCTGTTGGGTGCCATCCTTATCGGTGCAAAGCAGGATTGAGCTGACCACTTCAGGTGAGACCGTCATGTACAAAATGAGCTCTTTCCCCAGCTCTGACCTGGATAGCAGCAGTGGAGAGGCGAGGAGCTTTTTTAGCCTTCGAACACCTCTCGACACTCCTCTATTCAGGTGAAGCCATGCATCTTATGCAGCACCTTGAAGAATGGCTGGCAGCGCTCGACAGAACATGAGATGAAACAGCTCAATGCCACGATGCGTTCGGTCAAGAGTTGAACTTCCTTGGAGACAGGATGTCTCATATCAGTGATCGCCTGGATCTTCTCGGAATTGACCTCTATTCTCCTCTGGGTGACCATGAACCCTAGGAACTTTCTCGTCATGATGCCAAATGCACATTTGGCGGGATTCAGCTTCATCTAGTAGAGGTGGAGGTTATCGAAGGCCTCCACCAAGTCGGCAACATGATCCGATCCCGAGCCACTCATGACAAGCATGTCATCTATATAAACCTGCATGTTATGACCGATCTAGTCCCTAAAGACCTTGCTTACCTGGTATGTGGCCCCTGCATTCTTGAGACCAAATGGCATCATCTTGTAACATTACGTACCTCGGTCTGTCACAAATAATGTATGCTTCTTATCCTTCGTATGCATTCAGATTTGATTGTATCCGGAGAATGCATCCATGAAGCTGAGGTACTTGTGGCTCGAGGTCGCGTCCACCAGCTGGTCGATCTTGGAGAGTAGGAAGCTATCCTTCAGACATGCCCAGTTGAGGTCGGTGTAGTCTACACAAATCCTCCACTTCCTGGAAGCTTTTATGACCATCACC
The DNA here is from genome assembly GCA_021397845.1 of Areca catechu. Classification (NCBI taxonomy): domain Eukaryota; kingdom Viridiplantae; phylum Streptophyta; class Magnoliopsida; order Arecales; family Arecaceae; genus Areca; species Areca catechu. Next base: position 154,205,136 of record CM038043.1, read on the forward strand.
ACATTAGCAACCCAGCCATGATACCATACCTTGCGGATGAAGCTCGCTACAAGGAGCTTCTCGACTTCCTCGTCAATCACCTTCTGCCACTCTGGGATGAAACTCCCCCTTCTATTGGACCGAGCGACAGTTGGGATCAACATTCAGCCTGTGGGTGATCACTTCTGGCAGGATCCCAGGCATGTCTACGGTGGTCCAGGTGAAGATATCCATGTTGGCCCATAGAAAACTGAGCAAACGAGATCTCTCTTCTTTAGGCAGCAGGGCTCCCACCTGTACCGTCTTCAAGGGATCCTCTCCCAAGGGGAAGGGAAGCAAGGGTTCAACTAGTCCGCCCTTTGGCTCTGGTTCTATCGGGTCCGATTGATCGATGGCTGGGCTCGGATCGGTCCCTCACGATCTCGAGATGGTCTGCAGGCAGTGCTGGACTGGTTGGTGGGACCCTCTCATCTTCCCGGTCTCCTAAGGGGTTGGGAAATGAATGAGAAGATGTCTTGTGACAATGGTGGCATCAAGCAGGTTGAGTCCGGGATGCCTCAGGATCGTGTTGTAAGGCGAGGGAAGCCTCACAATAGTGAATGTTGTCAGCACAGTACTTTATCGAGATGGCGTCCTGGCGCTTCTTGGAAGTATAATCTCTCCCTCAACTCCAACTGAATCTCCGGTGAAGCTCACTAAGGGCATGAACACTGGTTTTATTTGGTTAGTGGAGAAGTTCATCCTTGCGAAAGCATCATAAAAAGGGATGTCTATTGAGCTTCTACAGTCAACCACAATTCTTTTTACAGGATGTTTTGCTATCATCATTTCAATGACAGCATCATTTTTTGGGCTATCTACCTTGGTCAGCCCTTCTCCCTCATAAGGGAGTACATCGTTATTCTCCTCTCTCCCCCTAGCCCTCTTCGAGGTTCTCCCTGCCCTCCAGGAGATCATCCCGATCGGCTTCTTAGTGGCCCGGTTGTCGATGGCGAGCGGTTGAGGTTCTTCATTCTAGACCACTGGGGGAGTTCCTCCCTTCACATATTTTTTGAGGTAGCCGCGCTTGATCAGGTCTTTTATCTCCCCCTTCAGATGGTGACATTCTTCAGTGTCGTGGCCGTGGTCCTAGTGGAAGTGATAGTAGCGAGACCTATCGCGACCAGCAGATGGTCTCAGTGGGAGAGGTTGACGCAGGAAGCGTTCACCCTCGATTTCCATCAAGATCTTTGCTCTCGGGGCGAGGAGAGGAGTGAACTTTTCTTCTTTGGTGGGGTTGACTCTAGGTCTCGACCTCGGCCCCTGGACCGGCACCATCTTTTGGGCTGGAGGAGCGGATGCTTCCCCAATGGCCTGCCTCTTTAACGGCCTCCCGTCCAACTTCCTTCTGGTGTGATCAGCCTCCTCTGCGTGGATATACTTATGGGCCCGGAGGAGGAGCTTCAAGTAGGTCTTCGGAGGCTTCTTGTTGAGGGAGTAGGTGAAGCGGGAGGTCCACAGCCCCCTCTTCAGGGCCAGCATGGCGACTGGCTCGTCGAGGTGGTAGATCTCCAGGGTGGTAGCTTTAAACCAGGACACGTAGTCCCGGAGGGGCTCTCGATCCTACTGACGAATCGAGAAAAGACTATCAGTCTCACGTGATACCTTTCTGCATGTATCAAAGTGCGCCACGAACTTTTTCTCCAATTGGGATAAGTCAATGCTTTCAGACTCAAGTTTGGAGAGCCAGGCTCGAGTAGTCTTCCTAAGGGTTGCCAGGAATACAATGCAAAGGAGAGCATCAGTGGCCTCCTGGACCCTTATAAGGGCCTTGTAGCTCTCCAGGTGGTCCAGGGGGTCGGTCATCCCATCCTAGGGATCAACCTGGGGCATGCAAAACCGGCTGGGGATCAGTTCCTCTTGGATTCTACGGGAGAAGGGATGACAGGTGTCGTAACCGTGGGCTCACTGGGGGAGCCCTGAATCTTTGCAAACTGGCGGGAGAGGTCAGCCAGTTTGTGCTCCTACTCTTCGAGGCGCCTCTCCGCCTGGCAGCGGATGGCTTCATCTGAGGACCCCTCGGTGGAAGCCATTAGGGGTGAAGGTGGTGCGGAGTGAGGGAACTCTCGCTTGAGTTCCCAACCATGCTAGCGCCGCTGGTGCGAGTATGCACCATGATCCAAGACCGGTCGGTCGGGCCATCATGCTACTTTTTCCCAGCCACCGGTGGTCTCCTCGCGGGTGGGAGACCGCATGCAATGGCCCCTCCCGGAAGGATCGTAGGCTGGTACGGGGTCGATGGCATGGGCTGCCAGCATCCCTAGCTGCTGTTGTGTTGCCAGGGACTGGTGTCTTTGATGAAGCTGGCGCACTGCTGCAGCCAGGGCATGGATCTACTGGGCTAGTGCGGTAATCTGAGGATTTGTCGGAGGTGGCAGTGGCGGAGAGGGGAGCTCCCCCTTAGGGTTCTGTAGGTCACTGCGATGGGGGGCCCCCGCTTGGCTGGCGGAAGCTTCACACGCTCTCATTGTCACCATGGAGCTTTAGGCTTCTGTAGATGCTTTGCTGGTGGTGGGGGACTCACCGTTAGACTTCTCTCGGTCACTGGTGTTCTTGCTGTCGTCCTTGTCCCCTATCTGGTATGCCAATCTATTATCGCCAAAATTGCCATGGCCTGTAACTCTGACGTGGCATCGACTCGTCGAGCTACCATTGAGCGTGCGATCCTCTTCCGGCGTGGCCTGCAAAAAAGAAGAGATTCAGGCCAGGGATTCCGGCGGGGATACTCTGATGGTCAAGTCAGTTTGGGATGATCAAAGGGAACAGAACCTCTGTGGCGAAGAGCTTGAGGACTCTCCGTGTAGAGGATGAAAGATGGAATTGAAATGGAAAGATAGGGTCGAGTAGAGATCAGATAGCTGGGAGGTTCTCTTGGCTGGGTCCTTGCACGTTTCTCTTTGAGTCTTACTAGTTGCCTCTCTCCCCTTTCAAGAGTCATTTCTTCTATTTTTATATGAGTAGGAGTGGCTCAGACCAAGTATGGGGCTTTTCATTGAAATGTCCCTTTTCTTGTATACCTTTCTGGAGGGGTTCTCCTTTGTTTGCAGCCTCCTCCTTGTCGGGCTGGTCCTCTGGAGGAGATCCTTTTATTTGGAGGTGGTCGCCAGCGTAGTACAGATCTTGTCCTTCTGGTGGTGCAATTTCTCGTGGGAGGGGCGGGCGCCATGTCGCTGAGCCCCGAGCCATGATGGAGCATTTCTATTCGAGGGACCGTTGGAGTGTCGCAGGGCCTATGGCCTTAATGGAATACTCTTCTCGAAGGAGGTTCAGGTTTCGTGTCGTGAGAATCAGTTTCCTCGATTGTACGGCTGTTGACGTGGCGGTGCGCCATAGGGTGTGAAGCCTGGCGGAGCATGCATAGCATAGGACATGCGAGTGGCGCGTTGCAGGGTTTAAATTTTTCGATAGGGTGTGCACCACTTTTGGGGGGTCGCATATAGCTAGAAACTTCCATGCCACAGTCTGTGTCTCTGCTGGTCCTCCCTCTTTTTGCCGCTAGTGGGAACTCTGAACTCTATAAACAGGAGCATGACCTATGTTGGGCGCTTGACCCCGGATGCAGGGGCTACCTTCGACTAGGTGCCCGACCTCGGATACGGGGGCCGCCTTCGGAGGGCATGGGCACGGGCACGACTTCGGCTATAGGCGCCTGACCCCGGATATGGGGGGCCGCCCTGGCGCGCATGAGCATGACCCCAGCCGAGACAGACCTCGGACAGAGGCCTCGTCCTATGAGCACGACCCCGGCTGGGAGCTGACCTCGAATAGAGGGTTTGCCTTGGCACGCATGAGCACGATCCTGGCCGAGAGCTGATGTTAGATGGAGGGCTTGCCTTGGCATGCATGAGCACGATCCTGGACAGGAGCTGACCTCAGATGGAGGGCTCGTCCTACGAGCATGACCCTGGCTGGGAGCTGACCTCGAATAGAGGGCTCACCTTGGCACGCATGAGCACGACCCTGGCCGGGAGCTGACCTCAGACAGAGGGCTTGCTCTATGAGCACGACCCCGGCTAGGAGCTGACCTTGGACAGAGGGCTCGCCTTGGTACGCATGAGCATGATCCTAGCCGGGAGCTGACCTCGGACGGAGGGCTCATCCTATGAGCACGATCCCGGCTGGGAGCTGACCTCGGACAGAGGGCTCACCTTCGGGTCTTCAATTGGGTGCCGCATCCAAGTGGCACTTTCCACTCGCGCGGCTACCAGCTGTTGCCGTCATGGACTCTACATCAGCGGTTGTGCCACATCGTCTTCATTAAAGAGGTTGATCAGACTTGTCTTGCTTTCCAACAAGACTCACAATTCTAGGCCTCATTTATCAATATCACCTGACCCTCTTTATCGCCACAGTGTAATCTGTCTTGTTGAGAAGTTTTATGGTAATTATCTTACCCAAACCTCTAGATAGATTTGATTTTAATATCATGTTTGATCAGGGATGCAATCGAGCTGAGCCGAGTTAAAGTAATTGGAAGCTCGAGCTTGAGTTGATTCAAAGTACTCGGGCTCTAAACTTGATTTGAGATCAATCGAGTTTTAATATTCCAAATTCAAGCTTAACTAGATAAAAAATAGATAAAAGTTGAGATCGACTTGACTTGATTCAAATATCAACTGATCTGGATTCAAGCTCGAAATCGAACCTTATTATATTAATAATATATATTATAAATAAAAATAATATTAATAAAAAATATAAATTTGAGTAGATTCATGAGATTTTGAGCCGAGCATCCTTCTACTTGATCTTGACTCAAAAATTTATTCAAGTTATTCGAGTTTGACTTGAGCTCGATAATAATCGAGTCAAGTCGAACTTAAATAGCTTACGAGCAACTCGACTTATTTGCATCCCCAGGTTTAATTACCTAGGCCAAGGATCAAGATCCAGAATTTTCATGTTGGATGACATATGATTAGGTGATCGATATGGTAGCATGTTCAACCATACAGGTACCCTAAAAAATATATTATTTATTTTTAGTTAGTTTATAGCATCCTTCATTTAATTTTGAGTGAAAAATAGGATTTTGTGAGTTCATTTTTATTAAAAATAATACAGTTTAGTTTCGTGTTACATGTCTAAAGAATATATGAGTATATACTATATATAAAATTAACAAAGTATTACATTGAAAATATAAAATTCTTATATTAGAAAATTAGAATTGTAACATATAATTTTCAAGTCAAATGTTGATATTCCTCGTACAGGTTTTGGTGGCGAATTTTCAAAAAAGGACAAAAATGTTTGATCCATGTTTTGATTGAAGCAAGAAAGGCTGATACGTACTCGAACATGAAAAATCATATGGCACACATACATATGGGCTAATCCGATTAGAATGATATGATCTCATATAAGCTGATGATCTTATGTACAAGAGGATGATGCAGCACCTCATTAGCCAGATTGATATCATATGCACTATCTTTGGGTTCCCTCCCATATGCTATGATATCCTCACTAGCTCTATGCCTGTGGCCCCTGTCTTGCATCGTGTACTCAAATTTTGGACTGCCTGATTCAAAAGTGACAAGTTGAGAGTTTTTTTTCTGGAGGACTTCAGAACACATTTACATTGTGCATGCATGCAGGAGACCTTGCACATTTTTTCAGAAAACTTTCGAAATATATATATATATATATATATATATATATATATATATATATATATATATAGAGAGAGAGAGAGAGAGAGAGAGAGAGAGAACTTGACTCGGCTATATTTGAATGGATCTCCACTTAGATTCAATCAAATTCAAATTAGATAATGGAGGTCTGCTATTGGTGATCCGGGACATTGGATAAGATTTATTATCTCTAAACTAGCCATGTACCAAAAAGTTATGATGTGAATAGTTTTAGCTTATGCATCAACCAGAAGAAAAAAAATTAAAACATGTATTGTTTTGTACTAGTTAAACTTTTTTTTTTTTTTTTCTGACCATTTGATGCATGGGCCAATCATTTTCTTTTTCTTTTTTGTTTTTTTTTTTTGTTGTTTGTGTACGTATTCTAAAATAATGGATCCTATCTCATAGCTTATTATCTAATCTAGATCATTGTGGATTTCAAGTGTAGCCAAGTCGAGCTCTATCAGCTGCCATCCCCCTAACATGCAACTTTTAACGCCTTACTACTGTACGTGCCTCAGGCCAGCAGTTTGCAATCCCTCGTAAGTGCGCTAGAGGCATGCATTACCGTCCAGCATGGTAGGGGTGGTGCAACCGGGTGTGGCTGCAGAAGAGGCTAGAGCCCGCAAGTGATGGCCAGGCACGACAAAAAATGCGAGTCATTCACATCCTACAGAGAAGTCAGGGTGGCCTATTTTTACATATTTCAAAGATCAAGGGCCATCACGATCCTCGCATAAGCTATCCCTGGAATGAACTGACGATCGAGAGAAGTACCAACAATAGGGAGGGCTACATTACCTACCACCTGGGCACCCAAACAGGTCCCGAGACCTGCGATCGCATTGGATACATAGGATCCATCAATCAGCCTACCATTAACATTAATTAGCTTTGGCTGCTTAGCAAACTTCAGGCACAAAATAGGATTGCTGCTCCAACCAATGTTGATAACTAAATCCGTGGTTTGTTTGCCCATTGCTTAAATAACTGTGCGGTGATGCACCCACTTTCATTTTTTTTTTTAATTCACCCCTTTTATGCACTACAATGGATCAGAACTACCGATTAAGTAATTCACAGCCACGGCTTATGATGCATCGACTTCGTCCATTCCCTGCTAGTTCTTAAGATAAGCAAGGAAAAGAAATGAGTACACCACAAGGGTGCCTGTAGTGCCACAGCAGCTGTAACAAAAGAGAACTACACTAGCGATAAAGAAGTGGGTTGGGTCCAAATGACAGCACTGTTTGATAAGAAAAGCAAGCATCAAGTAAAATGGCTCATGCTGGGCTAATCGGCAACGTAACCCTCCATTATGGAATTCAAGGACAGCCATTTTGCATCACAAACTGTTCAGACAGTCAATCTAAAACCTATATTTGCTAAACATAGAAGAAAATTTCGCCTGCTAATAACATAGTCCTCAGGCCAACAAGAGAAAATGATTAGTCTGGACCTAAGCTCACCCAGGTGCCTGATCTCTGATAAAAAAGGACACAAATCAATGCCCTGTTTAGAATTCGAAGCCATCATGACAAGCGACAAGAGGTAGTTCGCACACATGCCAACTAAAACAGGAATCAAACAAGAGGAATTGCTACTCTCCGATGCTTTTGCCCTGTGCTGCAAGTTTAGCTGCCACCTGTTCTTCAGACAAGGGTAGATAGTAGATCCTTGGATTGGCTTTTGTTTTCTTGAAGAGATCATCAAGTGTCACAACAGGTGGTTCGGGTTTCTTTGGAGGAGGTGGTGGAGGAAGCCGTTCCCTGACAGGGGGATCAGACAAAGGTGGTGGTGGAGGGAGGGGCGGTGGGGGAGGAAGCTGCTGCCTAAGGGTATTTGGACGAGGTAGTTGGGGTGCCTGGGCTTGCTGGAAGGGAGATACCTTTGGTGTAACGGGGCTGGGACTGATGGGACCAGGTGACTGTGGTGGGGCCTCAACATGCATCTTTACTTCCTGAGGATCAACAAACTCGGCAACTAGAAGTTTACCACCATTAGGCGGCCACTGGAGATTGTAGACAGCATTTCGAGTTGCTACAGCTTCCTCAACAGATGAATACTGCAACCAGTAACCAAATTTTATTTCACTTCAGAAATAAAAACTCACAATATTGAAGCATTCCATGATCCAATCCATGAATGACAAAAAGGAAAATAATAATCCCATCAGTTTGAATCTTTTCCCTGATTTATCATCAACATACACTATTATGCTGCAAATCAATCAAATACTTAATTTTTTAAAATCACTAGCTGCTGATGCAAAACAAAATACAAAGAAGCAATAAATCAAGATTATCCTATGTTCTGTTTTAGTGATTACGATGAAAAACACATCTTAGAATGGCTTTTTTGATTCACCTACATTCATTCTTTAAAGAAAAGTTTCAGCTCTGAAATCCTTGAATGTAGCAAAAACTTGTAAAACACATGAATTTCCACATGGAAAAATGTGTTGTAAGCTTCATTAGACAAAAACCATAAAACCAACCTTCCCAAAACCCCTCCATCAAAGATGTAAATTGTAATATTGGAGGCATGGAGGTGGAGGTGGTAAGAAGCACACCCACCATTACGCCAAGGTTGACTAACCTTGTATTTGGTTGGAGTCATAACAGAGAGAATGAATGGGATTGGAAGGATGGATAGCCTCCATCTATTGTTTGGTTCAAAAAATTTTAAGATGAATAAAAATGATGGATTCCCCATCCATCTAGGCCCACCATTTAGTATTCTTCCAAACTGGAAGGATGAGAAAAGATGGAGCATATGAGATAAATTTTTATATTGGCAAAATTATATCTCATTAAATTTTTTAACAAAAATATAACACTTCTTCATTTTTTTTATTTATATATTTTTATTTTATCTATACTATTGACCTTGCACTATTAAATTTTATTACTTATTATTTTAATTTTAGCACATAATTTTCATAATGATAATTAAATAATTAGAATTGTCTTCTATTTTTTAATTTATTTTTATTATTTTTGATTAACTATTTGTATAAAATTAATTAACTATTAAAATTAAATTATGAATTAATTATTTGGTTAGATAAGTAATTTATGATAATTCATTAATAATTAATTTATAAAATCATTTATTTAGTTAAATTAAATTGAAAGTAAATATTTATATATTTTTTATATATTTATAAATTATAAAAATTACAAGTTTGCTTATTTCTTTAGTATAAATAAATATTATAAATTGATAATAATAATATTTTTATTCAAAAAGTAGTTTACTAAAAATGTTATATAAATATCATCTATTCTTTCTTTCATTTCTCCTATACCAAATAAAGAAAGGAATCATTCACATCCATCCTATGTTCCACCAAACACATAAAAGGATGATAGACCTCTCACCATCCTCTCCCCCATTCATCGTTCCTCCTCTATCCATCCTTTTTTTTCAATCCATTTTTCATAGCAAACAGAGGGTTAAAGCTTTCCTTTTTTTTTTTTTTTTTTTTTTTTTTGCTATCATTAAGCTTCTATAGTTTCAAATCAGAAACATCTGACCAAATGGTCACATAGCAGACTCAAATGTGCACAAATGATGTATGTTTCAACAATTGGAACATCCATATTGAATATTCATTACACTATCCCCAAATAAATGGATGGCAGCTTGTATGTTGGCTCTTAAAAAATATATATCATATGTGCCGGTGTTAAAGAAATATCTTTCTCATGCCACTATGCTGGAGCAATATCCAGTAACAGACCATTTTGCTAAAGCTAGCAAAATTCTGCATCTTTATAAAGAAGCCATGCAAAAACCTTATATGAGACATCAAGTTTAAATAAAAGGCCCATTCTTTTATGAATAAATATCATAAAAAAGTTGATCATCTTTTCGATTGACCTACTTATCCATGTTCTTGCACTTTTCAAGATAGGTAAGTTACTTTTCCTGGATAGCATTTATCCATGAATTAGTAAAAAAATCTTATCCATAGAAGATGGCTAAATCATTTTTCCACCGGCCAGAATAAAGTAAATATTTAATTTTATTTCTAAAATGCCCTCTTCCAGATTTCCAATGTCTCCTCATTCAATGCCTAATAACTCAGTTGTCCACTACCCCCAAATTTTAGTCCTTATAAAGGGTGTAATGAAAAATATGGATAAATCTTAGCAACTTATCCAAGAAAATAAATGTAAAGGAACATGGATAACATTTCGAAACTACTTTTTCATGCATAAAAGGGCATGGATAAATCATTTTTCAATATAAATGTTACTTGAAAAATATTTATCTAAAAAAATATTGATTCCCAGCTAAATCTTTTACCCATAAAAGAACGAGCCCAAAAGGGAAAAGGGGAAGGGGGGATGTAAAAATTAAGAGGTAACTCAGGAAAAGAAGGTAAAAAGAAATGTCAAGAAAAACATACTGTTACATAGCAGTGGGTCTTGATTTGGTCCATCCAGAAACTGCAGACGGTTCCAGTTTTTGCAAGCAGCTCCTGAACAGCTTTCAGAGTGAAGGGTCGCAAAAAACGATCTATTCTCAGGGAAGTTGTGGCAGGTTTCTGTGATTGTGGTACTGCAACATAAACACAAAAATTACTCCTTCCAGCTGAATATAATCGTCTAAAACCCAAAAAAAATCTTAAATTCTTGATATATTACCAACACGCTCCTTTGGGGAATCTCCACTAAGTGTTGAGTCAGACCTACTGAATGTACGCTTAGTAGGTTGAACAGCATCCTTTGGTGTACTTGAAGTGCTGAGATTAGATGCTTGCCGTTCTGGAACTTTGATGTTCTCCGAATTCCACCTACGTTGCCGCTTTATTGGCTCATTGCTCCCAACAGCTTCAGTGTCTATCCAGATAAATTAATAAAGAATACTGAGAATTCCAGAGTTTGCTTTGACCCAATAATAGTGGAAACTATAACACTTAGGACTACAGTACCTTGAAATCTCACCATGCAACTACTTTAAAAAAAATTGCATTGACAGAAGTGCATCTAAGAATGCAAATAAAAGATTTATTATAATCTTTATACGGACAAATTTATGTGAGCTTATCAACAAAAGGGATTAAATTAAAAAGTTGCAAACTGCAGTACATCTAAGAATGCAGATAAAAGATTTGTTATAATTTTTATACAGACAATTTATGTGAGCTTATCAACAAAAGGGATTAAAATACACAAGATTCAGTGGAGTTGCAAACCACGGTAGTATGAGCAGAATGTAACTCACCACGAATATTTTGAAATTAAGATAAAAGAGGGAAAGCAAAATCATTACTACTGGAAACAACATAACTATTACTACATGAATCAGCAAAAAAACTAGTTTTGTCACTTTAGTGCTCCACGCTCAAGACCTGTCAGCAAGAATAAGTTCAGTTTATCAAGAATGCAAGTCATCTGAATATCTGATCCATAGTTACCACACATATCATCGCTTGCTACACTCTCGCTCACTAGACTGTATATACAACTACAGCGCTTCCATGATAGTATTCTTGAGGTAGCCAGATCAATGCAGAGGTGAGGTCTATAGTGCTATTAATTCTACTGTTACAATTTATTTTGAAATTTACAGATCAAGTAAATAAATTAAGAAGAATGGATAGAGGATAGCAAAAGCTAAATGTTATGAAGTATAGTAACTAGTGTAGACATAATTAACAATAAGTAACATATGAAGAAAATTATCTTAATAGCTTAGAATCATCCTACATTATTAACGTGAGTTGCACTACCACTTCAAACACAAAATATCACAACTGCCAACAGATTATCCACATTCTCTAAATCATTACATCACTTAATAACCCCTTGTGACACGAATTTTGTTATTCATCCAACTAGGCGTTTTAACTTTTAAGTCCCCATTCTGGTCCTCCAGAAGGCATTTGCCTCTGCAGAAACAATATTATCTAATTATCATCTAAGTGCATGAAAAAAAACAAGTATATGGCAATCTTCTTTCAATCACTCAATTACACGGAAGAATTCAATTTATTGACACTTAAATTCAAGGGAATGGAAGAACAGACAGAAATCCGGAGATACTGGACAAATCATAGAGAATACTAGGATGTGTTTGGTATAGCTTAAAATTAGTCATTTTGTAACTTTTAAAGCAAAACGTACTTCCTTAAAAGAAAAAAGGTTTGATAATGGTGTCCAAGCAGTGCTTCTTCAAGAAAAGTTACAAAGGTGCTTTCCAAATAAGCTAAAAAACCTAGCTTCTGGCTTCTTCTATAAACTTTTAGAGAAGCAGAAGAAACACTAAACATGCCCTTAGTATCTTTATTAGTTTATGGAGGTCAAGCTGTATAAGGCTTGTACAATAGTATCTTTAGTCACCCTCAGAAAAAGTACAAAGCAAATGAGAACAAGCTGAAAAGAATGCACAAACAATCATAAAATCCACTCTGACCACTAACCGTTTAGCTATCTCACACTGGTGGGTGAAGACTCCTAAAAGCAATTGCACACTGAGTTCACAGCAAAGTCACCAAGTTTAGCTGCATGAAGGAGTTAAATAATATTTCCAAGTGGACTCATCAAACGCTACTTAGCCACCTGTTTTTTTATTGAGACATGACAAGGCATAACATAACACCAGTGTTGCTGCTGAGCAACGACGAAGCATGCCATAGTATGAACAAGGTATAGCTACCATGTGCAACAATAACCATGGGCTTCATAGCAAGCTTCACCAAGAGATTCCATAGAAGATGTGACCTATCTAGAAAATAATAAAATTACACTGATTTAGAAGGGCTTTGTGCAAATAAATGGTTATGGGGAAGAGTGGTTTCCTATCAAAAAGCCAATTGAAGAAATTTACAATAAGCAGTTTCCATTTCTATGGTTTCCAAATTTACGGAGATAGAAGTCTAACAAGGGACAGGGCCTTTCAGTGTTATAATTTATTCAGAAATTCTGGAGAATGCAATAACACAAATTTGGCTAAAAATGATGGGTCACTGACATGAATTAGGTGGTTTATCTGCCAGTATTTAAACCTAAGTAATTAAATTAGGGTGCATTTGGTTTGTGATTAGAATCAGAATAGGAATCGAAATGGCTACATCCCCCTAATGTGTTTGGTGAGTGACCAAGATCAGAATCAGATTTAGAATGGGATTTGAATACCAGGGAAGAGCAGGGATTGGATTTTGGGGGATTGGAGCATTTCCATTCCCCCTGGAATCGGAATGGGAATGGGACTCCCCCCAACCAAACTCATTCTCATTCCCATTCTCTAATTCCCCCCAACCAAACATGCCCTTATAGTAAATGCAGGCCACCCTCCCTTTTCTCTCAGGATAAAAAAAAAAAAAAAAAAAGATGGATCATTGACTTATGAGACTTTTGATAACTAATGGGTATAAGGTCATGTTCTTAACATAAAACCTCTTGTCATGTTTGTCGGCTCAATGGCATTCCTCCTAACATGAGTGAAAGTCATAGCAAATATATTTGTCATAAAACCTGTAGTCATATTTATCAGCTCAATGACATACCTCCTAACATGAATGAAAGTAATAGCAACCATAACAACAATATTCACACTTCAGTGACAGAAATAGGCCTCCAAAAAAACTCCAAGGTGCCACATTTTCACTAAACCCTATAATAATGTTTCGCTTTAAACTTCAGTCACTCATGTATTATCACTTGAATTTTCTCATTCCATAGAGGAACTTGAAATCAAATTTTCTTTTGAGAAAAGAGGAACAATGTAAATCATGAAATATGGCTGTCTACTCATCAGCATTGCAAGTTTAATCCACCTAAAAACATACAATCACCTTGAACATGAACAAGAAGCTTTGTTTATTTATACCATGTAGACAAATAGGAAAGCATGACTACATATGAATAAAAGATTTTACTGATTCTAAAATTGGTATGCAATGAATCCTCAAAAGAGGCTTGATTTTCCGATCAATATATTCAAAGTCCATTCGCACCGCTTACCGATGTTTAGTTGGGGTCACGAGAGGGTGGATGGATGGAGTTGGAAGGAAGGATGACCGCCATTCACCATTTGGTTCAAAAAATTTTGATGGATGGATGAAGATGAGAAATTGCCCATCCACCCGGGCCCACCATTTTGCATATTCCCAAATTAGGACGGTGAGGAAGAATGGATAGAATATGTGAGAAGTGAATTTTTGCATTGACAAAATTGCCCCTCAATTTTTTTTAACAAAACTATAATACTTCTTCACTTTTTTATTAAAATTATTTATATATATTTTTATTTTATCTATACTATGAAATTTTATTATTAATTATTTTAATTTTAGCACCTAATTTTCATATTACAATTAAAAAATTAAAATTATCTTCTATTTTTTAATTTATATCTATTATTTTTAATTAACTATTTGTATAAAATTAATTAACTATTTGAATTAAATTATAAATTAATTATTTTTTATATAATTAATATATAAAAATAAGTTAATTCATTAATAATTAATTTATAAAATCATTTATTTAGTTAAATTATATAATATATGAATATTTATATAATTATAAATTATAAAGATTATAAGTTTGCTTAGTATAAATAAATATTATAAATTGATAATAATATTTTTTATCAAAGGATAGTTTAGTAAAGTTGTCGTATAAATATCATCCATTTTCTCTTTTATTCTTCCTATACCAAACAGAGAGAATTGTTTCTATTCATCCTTTTATGTTTCATCAAACATATGAAAGGATGAACAGGAGATCTATCCATCCTCTCCCTCATCAATCCTTCCTCTAATCCATTCTTCGTACCAAACATGGGATTAAAGCTGACAAAATCCAACATTGAAATCTTGGCTACATTAGAATAATCAAACAATTAGCAGCAATCAGTTCAATGCTTATGGCAATTTACCTAAAAGTTTCTTGATCCTAACTTTAAGAAGTTATTAAACATTAGTGATGATGTTAAGTGAAACTAAAATAGCGATTAGGGCACTCCACATATTGCACTTAATGAAAGGAAAGGATAACCAACATCAGAATGAGAAACTGCCACCATATTTCTGATATTGGCAGCCAGCAAAAAAAGGTAAATTTAAGTAAAAGATTTGTAATGAAGAAAAGAAATCTCTCCCCTTTCCACATGAGAGGAAATTATGCACTCAAGAACTGAAGAACTGAGAATTTATCAGAACAAAGTTAAAGAACGTCACCTAAAGAACGTCACCATAACACAGTTAAAGAAACTAATAACCTAAAGTCCATTACAAATCCATTCCAGACCTAATCTGCTTCTGTTCTGGCATAACTAAAGCTATGTATGGTTTGTTAACTAAACCTAACATCTAAACATACGGTCAGCAAGGCTTCAGAGAGATTTATCAGTTTCTAACATGGGTGACCACATTAAAATAACAGTTTCAAAAGAGGCTTTCTGTAAATTCAACAGACAAATAAATGCTCATACAGTCTAGTTGTCAGGAAGCATAACAAAAGGAGATAGAGTACAAGAATTGGTGGTATAGGAGTCTTCCAACTCCTGATGAAGGATAAATTAATCCTTCAGCACCAATTTAAAAACTGGGCAATCCTTAAAGAACCACCAGGGCCGTTGATAGGGATTTTAAAGGAGGCCAATAACCCACTAGTCTGATCTGAAATCAATCCAAAACATATGGTTTGAGTAGAAAGAAAATAAGCCTAATAAGCTACTGGGTTGGGTATGGATTCCAAATTAGCCCAAAAGTCTTATCAGGTCCCAGATTTGGGTTTAGGTAGATCCATAGCTGAAAATCCAAAACTGACCCTATAATCTGCATATATATACATCCATGTATATACATACTCGCAAGCATAAATAAACAAATAAACAGAGAATATATGTACATGGGTTTATCTATCAAATTTTCTTTTTTAATCATAAAAGAAAAAAAAAATCAAGTAAAGAGAGGTAAAACCATAACCCATCTTGCTCCACAAAATTCATACCCGTCATTTATTGTAGTCCTTTTATCATGTATTTCTTTGTGATTTAATATTTATACTGAACTTGAATATTGCAGGACCTTTTTGTCCAATGAAGTTGTCCAAATAGATTTACAGTATTGTTAAGAAAAATATAGTAATAGAAGTATATAGATATAAATAGATAAGGAGGAGAGCTGGTTAAGATGTTGTAACTGTGCAGAGAACTAAAAACTCACATACTAGGGGCGAGTCTCAGATCACATTGAATCGTCAAATATGAAGCAGGAGATAGAAAAAAAAAATGCGGATGGTAAATAGTAAAGTTGAACTGCAGATGCTTATTCATTTTACTGCTTAAGTCTCGGCTCAAACTCAGTCTGAAGAAAAACTGGTTCTAAAAAGAGTTCTGCCCCCTTCAGATCTGGATCATTAAAATCTGAAAATGTATGTTGACAACAACCATATATTCAAAGAAAAATAATTAATTAAGTCAACTCACATTTCGAAGGTGTTAATAGACATGGGCTTATAAAATATGGTTAGAGATGATGAGGGCATTTCCTATAACCAGGAAGGAGAGAAAAAGAAGGTAGCTAATAAAAGGAAGATTCAAAGATTGGATCAGGATGGTTGCTCCACAGAGTTTTGCTCCACAAGTTGCTTCTAGTCAGCTAACGATATCTTATATAGCATAACATTTATGTGCACAGGCAGATATCACAGAACAATGCTTAGCATTGCTAAATTGATGTTTTGAGTGGAGCAGAGGAGGCCCTTTTTATTTCAGAGATTAAGTTTAAAATTAATATGTATTATTCACTTTTCTACATCACTTTTGCATTTACCATTTAGAAAGAGAATAAGAAAACAAAGTTCTTTGATGCAAAAAATTGCAGGACAATGGTTACAACTATAAGGTCAAATATGAGCAATATGGTTTCACAATATCAAAAGGGCGGGATATAATACCATACAAAAGAAAAAATATAATTTGCCTATAAAAGGCAAATGACAGACAACCAATGATGAAAACTAGAACTTATGATAGACGAGAATCACATGCATATAAGTAAACTTAGGAGTACCTTCAAGCTTTCTCTTCTCAAGAGCTGTAGGCCCCACCCTCTCCTCATCAACAGTATCCTTCTTTTCAAGAGAGGACCCACCCACCACAGCATCAACACTGGTCTCCTTTTCTTCAGCAAGCATTTTGCTGGCCTCAGTTTTTTCTCCCAGCTCATCAGATTTAATATTGGACTCGATATGTTTACTTTCCAAGACATCCTCCTCCATCGATTCATCACCTGAACTCCTATCTAAATTTAATTTTTCAGGAGAACCTCCATCTGCACTATCTTCTTTCTTGCTAAGTTCCATATTTGTAGCATATTTGGCATTTGTTTCTTCCAAAGAGAGCTGGTTAGCATTTGTTTCTTCCAAAGAGAGCTGGTTCTTAACCAGCTCTCTGTCATCATCCAACGGGTGCAAATCACCACCAATGGGAGGATCATTGCTGGATGATGTTTGCACCACCTCCGGCTTAACAACTTCTAGATGAAAATTGTCAGCATTCAAATTATCCTTTAGTTTATTTTTTTCAATAATTGACACAGAATCAGTAGAAATTGACTCACACTTTACTTGGGACCCTAAATCTGGGCTGACCTCAGATACCTGATTGTTTGGTTCTGAAGGGCTGAGATTGACATCCTCAATGGCAGGCTTTGAATCCTCGTGCTCTTCGTCATGCCTCAACTCTTGACCACTTGAATCATCATCAAGAGTCACTTTTTTGCTTTCAACCACATTGTCTTCCACAAAAGCTGCATCTAATGATGATTCCCCAGCTGCTGCATCTGATCCCATAACAGGCACTGGATCCCCAGCATGAACTTTGACACTGACATCCAGAGGACTACCATCCATGTCAGCCATAGTGGCATCATTGTCAGTTTCCTCAACTTGATCTATGACAATTTCAGTATGAGCTTCTGCTGGCGGATCTGCTTCTGCTTGATCACCATTGTCCTCAAGATCTGGAGCAGGATCAAGGCCATTATCCACTTCAACATTAGTTGATTCATTCTCATTTCGAACTGCTTCGTCTAACCGCTTCACCAGGTCCTCCTTCAGACCCTTAATAGGCAACTTCCTTCTACGAAGCTCTTCCCTTAATTCAGTGACCTTCCATTGATCAATGGGTTTGTCGTTGAGCACAGAGTACGGTGACGACATCCTTTGTAGCTAATTAAAACCAAACTGAGGTTTATCTTCACAATCCTAACCATCCAAGTAAAATGTTTCACACATTGTAAGTGAACTACATCAATATCTCGAGCAAATCTAAATACCAACAAATAAATAATTTATCAAAGCTGCCCATGACGTTCATCATTTGCATTCGTCCATATTGCATAGGAGTTCTAAAACTAAATAAAGCAAATTTTATTTTTTTAAAACAAGGACAGAAACCTCTACAGGAAGGGAGGTAATCCCTTTGTGGAGAAGAACTTGATGGCTAATAACACAAGAAACTTGAAAAAAAAAAAACCACGAGACCATCCAAGTCTAACCAGGATTTTGCACACAATACAAGTGACACAAATCCTACAAACAATAGCCGAAATCCCTAGGCGATTCGAAGAAGATAAAAGAAGGATCCAGGGTATTAAATGCGATAAAAAAACTCAAAGCACCATCCCTATATGGTTGGTTCAACACAAGCCCTAGTTCTCAAAATAAAAATGGCCTGGCAAGAACCCAAACCCTAACACAGGATCTGGAATCCATCAATCAGAAAGATTAGCGGTCGACAGAACTTACCCAACAGCCAGCTTTCCGGACGAGCGCAGGCGGAGATTAGGAGCTCAGTGAGAAAGCCGGACGAGAAACCCTAATTCCAGAACGGAAAACAGGCATTAGATGGAAACCAGTCAAAACACAGTTCAAACCAAAGGTCGGAAGATTCGATCTTTAGCACCGATCAGAGCCAAACCCTCGGAGTCGATCCATTTTTCCCTGAAAACACCCAAAAAAAAAAAAATCCAAAAAAAAGAAAAAGAAAAGTAAAACGGGGGAAAACAGGCGAAGAGGAAGAAGGACAGGGGAGTTCCAACAGCTCCCTTAAGAAAGGGGTCGAGAAAGAAGGGGGAATCGCCTCCCTTTTTCTAGGGTTTCGCTTTCGAGCGCTTCGGTCCCTCTCGGGCGAGAGCTTCGAATGGCGCTCGAGCGAGAGGGAGAGGAGTTTTTTTTTATGGGGCCAAGGCTCTGGGATGGGTTAGGACTCGGGATGTGAGGACAGTATTTTGTTAACAGAGCTCCGTGTACAAGTCTTATTTAACGTTTCGGGGTAGTCGGAACACACGGGTGCTCCGGAATCGACGAGCCGTTGGCGGTGGAATGGTCGGTTCAGGTTTTCTTTGCGCAAAAACTGTTCGCGGCCCCATTGCGGCACGTTTAAGAGCTTCGTGATTTATATCTCCATCCTATGGTACAGTGTTCTATTTCCACTTGATCGCATAGCATCAGGGTTTGGTCGTGGATCGTCAAAAAAAATTTTGATTGGTTATTTGAATTATCTGTAAAATATATTATTATTGGATAGATTACCAACCATACTGATTACTATGTTTGATATATACAGATATTACTATATTTAATATGATAAACAATTATCAATAATCTAATATTAAATTTTTAAAATATTTTTAAATTAAATTTATTAAAATTCATGTATTATTAAATAAATGTTACTGTTCTTTGACAATATAATTTTTTTAAAAAAAATTAAATAAAGAATTTAAATTTCATAAAAATATTATCATATTGAAATAGAAGGAATAGGTAAAACATAAGTACTATTTTTTTGCATATTACTTATATCAATAATGTATTAATTGAGATGACAAAATTATTATAATGGTGTTAACCAATAATCATGCTATTGTTTAAAATTATATGCTCAGCTAATTAAAAATTAAAATATTACATATTTTGGATATATAATTTTAATATAAACTTAAGTAATATATTACCATATGAATAATGGATCCATTATATTATATCAGTTACTATTCTACTCCACAATCAAGAATTGAATTGAAAAAATAATGTTTTTACTTTTATCATAATAAATAATAACATTTATAAGGCGGCTTGTTGTTTGATAGCTACATATATATCGATTAAGTGTTAGTAGGCCTTTCAAAATCTCGCATTACATCAAGCACTGACTTGGAAGATACGATGGAACCCAGCAATGTGGACCGCCTCCTGGAATTGCTTTCCTTGTTATTTTCATTGAGAGAAGAAAGAATAATGAATAAAGCAGGGCAGCAAGCGGCGCATTGATGGATTACCTGGCGATCTTCCTGATGAGGAGGAGGAGGAGGGGCCGTTGGGGAGCTCGGAGGCAGGGCGGCGAGCGGCCCGATGCAAGGTCGGTGGACGGGCGGGAGGAGGAGGAGGATGGTGAGGTGAAGGCGGGGTGGCGATCGGCCCCAGGGTTGGCGATCTTCCTAAGATGAGGAGGAGGGGTCATTGGGGGGCTCGGAGACGGGGCGGCGAGCGGCACAATGATGGATTCCTTGGTGATTTGGGATGAGGAGGAGGAGGAGGGGCCGTTGGGGGGCTCGGAGGCGAGGTGGTGAGCGGTCCAATGCAGGGTTCGCCTTCTTCTCGATCATCGGCGATAGAGGAGAAGGAGAATGTTTTACAGAAAAAAACTTACTGGTCATCAGTGACGACTTGAATAGCGGCGATTTTCCCAGAGGTGATGCAACAGCAACGCATTACACGAGAGGTGGAAGCGGGGCGGAGAGAGTGCGAGACGACGAAGGTAAAAAGGATCTGCTTTCCTTTTTATCGAAAAAGAAACAAGACATGATACTTTTGTAAAAAAAAATCAAATTACCACTTCATCGGTAATCTAGATAGCCACCTCTTCTTGAGATAACCATTTTATAAAAATACTAAACATAGTAAACTGGTGAGTCCATATTAAAATTATGAGTAATCTGGATAAATTATCGCATACCAAATGCAAGATAATATACCATGAACTCGTTGCTTGGGGTGCTAAAGGGGTGTGGGTTATGTGTGACTTGGAAAGCAACATCACATGCAGCACGTGTTAACATTACAATCCCTTTTTTTTTTAGCAAATTTTTGGAAGTTGCTTTTACTATGGAGAGAGGGAAATATTTGCTTGGGATGGGAATGCTTAGCGTTTTAACTTGACTTGTTCATCTGTTTCAAATTATCTATTTAATAAAATAATTTAGTTTGAATCTGAATTTTTAATTTATTAAATGAATAGGATGAATTTAAATTGATAGATTTTTCGTTTATCCTTGACCTAGCCTAACCATTTAATTGCTATCTTTAATATTTGCACATAATGCACAAGAGACATATCAATAAATATCCATGTGTTTTTTATAGGATAATATGGTTGCAAGTAAAAAGTTAATTTATTGACTCCAAATTTAGAATGGCTAGTGTTGGCGTAGAATCCCCTTCGACCGGGCGGAGTCGTTGGATCGCAGGTTCGCTTCTCTTGGTTCACCTGCAAAATAGTTCCCTGGCCGGATGTTCTTTGGCGGGGGACACTCCGATGCCTAAGTCAGAGACGGGTTCCGGCAACAGAATGGAGAGTGTTCTGGAGAGGAGGGAGATGGCGAGGAAAAGAACTCCTGTTTTTCCTGGGATTCGCTGTGCTTACTTGGAGTGTCCCCTCTTACCAATATTTATAATGGTTGGTCCAGCACGCAGTTTCGTCTCCCATCCTGCGGTTAAGATGGGGGCCAATCGACTCCCCTCTATGTGTAACCGTGGACGGTTGCCAAGTGGTACCGGTCAGGCTAAAGGCATTACGGTTGGAGTTAAAAGCCATGCGACCACTTCGATATAGTTATGCTTCGAAGGTGCTGCCCAGGCAGTTGTTCGTAACCGTCGTGCCCACGTTCGTGTGGGTTTGGGATTGGTCGAAGATCTACCTTCGGGCCTCTTCTTCAGGAGGGGTTGTCGTCAGACTGGAGGGGTATCTTCGTCCTGTTTTTCCTGGGATGGTCCGAAGATACCTCTGTTGTTCATGGCGGGGCTATTTTTTTAAGGGTGGATCGTAGGGTGGAGCTTGCATCATTTTCGGACCATCTCCCTTCGGGCCGACATCTTTGGCTGAAGTCGAAGACCGTGTTTTCGGCTACTGCCGAAGATCGTATCGTTGCTTTGCGCTCCCACTTCGGCTTCCTCCAGGTCCTCCGGTTCGAAGAGTCTGGTTCGGAAGGGAGTGTGTGAGTGGTTGAACCGGCGGCTGACTCATGCTTGAACCGACATATCCCAATAGTTGTCCCACACTCTCAGTTTTCAAAGCGGTGATTTGCCTCAAAGAGTGAGAGTATCGCCGGATTATCGTTTTCTTCTGGGAGGTGCAGCCAATGATTGTAAAATCTCTAGTTTGGCTGCTTGTCATAACTGCCGGTTGATTCGAAGATCAAGTTATGGGCAGCTATCGTTCTCTAATTGGAGTGCAAAAAAAGGAAAGGGTCCATCGAGAGGTCGCTTCCCTTTTTTTCCGTTGTGGCGGTTCAGCCGATCTTTTCATTGGGATCTGGGTGGAGGACGTAGCCTCTTCCTGTCCCTTGGAAAAGGTATGGGCCCCATCTCTACCGTCGATAGGATGAGCAATTTGGACTCACTTCGGCACGTCTTTGGATCTTCCATGGGATAGGGCATCTGGACCATCCCTAAGCCTTCTTTTGAGGTTTAGGTAGGTTGATTAGGCCTGCCTCGGCGTGTCTTCGGATTTATCATAGGGTAGGTTATATGGACCATTCCTGCGCCTTCTTTCAAAGTTAAGGTAGGTTGATTATGCCCGTCCCGGTGCATCTTCGGATTTACTGTAGGGTAGGTTATGTGAATCATCCCTGCACCTTCTTTTGGAGTTAAGGTAGGCTGATTAGGCTCGTCTCGGTGCATCTTCGGATTCACCATAGGGTAGGTTATGTGAACCATCCTTGTGCCTTCTTTTGGAGTTAAGGTAGGCTGATTAGGCCCGCCTCGGCGCGTCTTCAGATTTACCGTAGGGTAGGTTATGTGAACCATCCATGCGGCTTCTTTCGTAGTTAAGGTAGGCTGATTAGGCCCACCCCGATGCGTCTTTGGATTTACCGTAGGGTAAGTTATGTGAACCATCCCTGCGCCTTCTTTTGGAGTTAAGGTAGGCTAATTAGGCCCGCCTTGGCGCGTCTTCAATTTACCGTAGGGTAGGTTATGTGAACAATCCCTGTGCCTTCTTTTGGAGTTAAGGTAGGTTGATTAGGCCCGTCTCGATACGTCTTCGGATTTACCGTAGGGTAGGTTATGTGAGCCATCCCTGCACCTTCTTTCGGAGTTAAGGTAGGCTAATTAGGCCCGTCTCGGTGCATCTTCAGATTTACTGTTGTGTAGGTTATATGAACCATCCCTGCGCCTTCTTTTGAAATTAAGGTAGGCTGATTATGCCCGCCTTGGCGCATCTTCGGATTCACCATAGGGTAAGTTATGTGAACCATCCCTGCGCCTTCTTTTGAAGTTAAGGTAGGCTGATTAGGCCTGTATCGGCGCATCTTCGGATTCACCATAGGGTAGGTTATGTGAACCATTCCTGCGCCTTCTTTTGGAGTTAAGGTAGGCTGATTAGGCCCGCCTCTGCATATCTTCGGATTTACCGTAGGGTAGGTTATGTGAACCATCACTACGCCTTCTTTTGATCATAAGGTAGCCTGGTTGGACTTTTCTTTGCGCTCGTCGGACATACCGATAAGGTGAGTGGATCAGACCCTCCATTGCATTTTTGGTTGATTCATTGAGTGGGCTACTGAGACCATTCTTGCGCCACTAGTAAGGTGGGCTGTCTAGACTCATTCTTGAACGGACCTTTACGAAAATTTCTCTTGATGGGAATGTTCATTGATAATATTTGCAGAGATTTTGTACATTCCAAGGGTGAGGTAGCATGATGCCATCCAAGGTCTCGAGTCGATATGTTCCTAGGCGCACAATTTCTTTGATTCGGTAGGGTCCTTCCCAGTTTGAGGAGAGTTTGCCTTGCTCCATTGGTCTGGACACTTCAGCTCTTCACAGCACCAAGTCCCCAGTGCGAAAGATTCGCTCTTTCACCCTAAAGTTATAATACTTGGCAACTTTTTGTTAGTAAGCTGCCATTTTCATTTGAGCCTGAAGTTTGGTGCCCTGTAGAAGATACAAGTCCGCCCTTCTGCATTCAGAATTTTTAGGTTCTTCGTACTTGTCAATCCTCAAGGATTACAAGGTAACTTCGATGGAGAGGACTACTTCGGTACCGTATGCCAGATTGAACGAGGACTTGCCAGTAGCCGTTCTGGGGGTCGTTCGGTATGCCCAAAGAATGGAGTTCAGCTCTTCAGCCCAAAGGCCCTTGGCATCGTTCAGTCGGGTCTTTAGATCATGGAGAATGGTCCGATTTGTCACTTCAGCTTCGTCATTAGATTGCGAGTGACCGACAGACGTCAGCTTGTGGAGCACATGGTACTGAGCATAGAAGTCTTTGAATTTGGGATTGTCAAACTGCCTTCCGTTGTTGGTGATTATGGTATGTGAGATTCCGAACCGGAATATGATGAAGTTCTTGATGACACTTTCGACTTTCGCCTCCGTAATGTGAGCTAATGGTTCGGCCTCGACCTACTTGGTAAAGTAGTCGATGGCAACGATGAGAAATTTTCTTTGCCCAGATGCTGGTAAAAATGGACCAAGAATGTCCATGCCCTACGAGCGAAGGGCCAGGGAGCCGTTAGCTGAGTCAACTGGTTTGCTACCCGTCTTTGGATATTGGCGTACCTCTGGCACTGGTCACATTTTTGAATAACGTCAGTTGAGTCCTCTTGAATGGTGGGCCAATAGTACCCCTGGCATATTATTTTATATGCCTGAGACCTGCCCCCCAGGTGGTCTCCGCATATACCTTCATGGACTTCTCTCAGGGCATAGTCGACGTCTGATGGCCCTAAACATTTCAGTAGAGGTTAAGTGAACGATCTCTTGTATAGGGTCCCGTCCAAAATAATGTACTAAGACACCATCCAGCGGGTTTTCTTGGCCTCTACTTTATCTTCTGGTAGTGTGCCCTCATTCAGAAACTTGAGGATGGGATCTATCCAACTGCGTTCGGTCTCGATTTGGTGCACCTTCGAGGTTTCTTTGGCTATGCTTGGAACTTCAAGGTGTTCGATGAAGGTACGACCGAGGGATTCTAGAGTGGTAGTAGCGAGCCTAGAACAGTGTATCCGCCCAGGAATTCTTTGATCGAGGCATATGGGTGATTTCAAAGAACTCCAACTGAGAGGATAAGGCTCGCACCTTTTTTAAGTACTGGATCATCATAGTATCTCTAGCCTCAAATTTGTCTTTGACTTGGTTTACCACCAGTTGGAAATCCGAGAAGATCTGGATCCTTCGGATTCCTAAGTTTTCAACGATTCGGAGTCCTGCAAGTAGGGCTTCGTACTCAGCTTGATTGTTTGAAGCATGGAAGGAGAATCGAAGTACGTACTCTACTGTGTGTCCATCTGGTTCGGCTAGTTTGAGGCCTGCTCCATATCCGATGGAGTTAGAGGCTCCATCTACATGGAGTACCCAGATGGACTCCACATCTTTCGGAGTGGCTCCTTCCTCTTCGGTCGATCGTACTTTGTCTTTGGGCTTCCAAGTGCACTCAGCTAAGAAGTCAGATAGCACCTGAGCTTTCATAGCCAATCGGGGCTGGAAGCTGATGTCGAACTCACTCAACTTAACGGCCCATTGGCTATTCTTCCCGAAGTGTCAGGACAACGGAGAACGGCTTTAAGAGGCTGGTCGGTCAGAACCACGATGGCATGGGCATGGAAATAGGGCCGCAGTCACTTTGCCGCGATTACCAATGAGTAAATCAGCTTCTGCATTCTTGCATATCTTATCTTAGCATTGTGCAAGACTTTGTTGATATAGTAGATCGGCTTATGAAGGCCATCTGCCCCTCTTCGAATGAGAACCGATCTGACTACTTCGTCCATAACAGAGAGATAGAGGTAGAGAGTCTCTCCTTCTTGAGATCTGGAGAGCAAGGGTGGGGTCTCCAGATATTTCTTTAACTCCTCAAAGGCGAGGCGACAGTCCTCGGTCCATTCAAAGCCTTTGTGTTGTCGGAGTACTTTAAAGAAGGGGAGACACTTCTCAGCCGACCGGGAAATAAATCTGCTCAAGGAGGTGATCTTTCATGTTAGCTGCTATACTTTCTTCTTGCAAGAAGGGTGTCTCATATCGCGAAGAGCCTGAATCTTTTCGGGGTTTGCTTCAATTTCTCGTTTGGTAACGAGGAATCCTAAGAATTTGCCAGAGGTTACTCCGAAGGCATACTTTGTTGGGTTCAATTTCATATGGTAGCATCGTAAGGCGCTGAATGACTCCTCCAGGTCTTTTGATATGGTCTTCTTTGAGGAGGCTTTTAACGATCATGTCATCGACATAGGCCTCCATGTTTCTTCCTAGTTGTTCCTTGAACACCTTATTAATCAGCCTTTGGAATGTCGTCCTAGCATTTTTCAGTCCAAACGGCATCATTTTGTAGCAGTAGAGGCCTTTTTTGGTGACAAAGGCATCTTCTCTTTATCCTGAGGGTCCATTCGGATTTGGTTGTATCCGGAGAAGGCATCCATGAAGCTCAATAGCTGATGGCCCACTGTGGCGTCAACCAGTTGGTCGATATTTGGTAGGAAAAAACTATCTTTCGAGCAAGCTTTGTTGAGGTCTGTATAGTCAATACAGATCCTCCACTTACCACTAGCCTTCTTTACCATCACCACATTGGCTAGCCATTCTGGATAGTATGCTTCCCGAATAAATCCTGCCTTGATGAGCTTGTTTACCTCTTCGTCTATTACTTTCTGCCTCTCTGGGGCGAAGTTCATTTTCTTCTGCCAAACCGGCTTGTGTTTAGGAGCAACTTCCAGCCGATGAGTAATCACTTCGGCTGGAATCCCAGGAATATCCAAAGTCGACCAGGCAAAGACATCAGCATTATTCTTGAGAAAATAGATCAGCCTTGCCTTGGTTTCCTCATCGAGCAGGCTTCCAATTTGCACGACCTTGGTGGGGTCCTCCTTGGTTAACTGTATCGGAATGGTTTTTCTATGGGCTCACCACAGTCAACGGCTAGGTCCCTCGGGTCCAACTGATCCAAAGTTATAGGATCGTTAGATTGCCTGTCTTATATCATCAGGCATTACCGTGCAGTTCTCTAGTCTCCCTTTACTTCCCCGACTCCATTTATGGTAGGAAATGTACCAAGAGATGATAAGTTGATACTATGGCCCGAAATCTGTTCAGGACAGGCCATCCCAAAATCATGTTGTAAGTTGAGGGGGTTCGGACCACCGTAAAGTTAATTGGCAATATCTTCTATCGGGGTTCAGTGCCGAGGGTTACGGGCAGTACTATTTCACCCTCGACGTTGACTTGGTTGCCTCCGAAGCCAGTGAGTGGCACAGGGGATCTTTGTAGTTTAATTTTAGGTAGACACATCCGAGAGAACGTGTCATAGAGTAAGACGTCTGTGGAGCTTCCATTATCGATTAAAATATGCCTTATATCATAATTGGCTACAACGGCCGATATTATAATTGGATCATCATGCGAGAGTTGGACCCTTGCAAGGTCATCGTCGGAGAAGAGTATGGCATTATTATCCTTGAGCCGTTTGGGGCATCGTCTTCGGCTCTTTTCCAGTTGGTTGGCCGATGTAGCATTCCCACGTTCCTATTAGTGGGCCTCTGGTTTGGTAGCTCGGCTTTTTCAGGGGCCCTCTGGGGGATTGTGGCCTCCGACTGAGGTCCTTGGTGACCGATGTACCGCCCTAAGTAACCCCTCTTGATAAGGTTTTCAATGGCATCCCTAAGTTGGATGCACTCTTTGGTGTCGTGGTCCCGATGGAATCGACAATATTTGTTCCTGTTCCTCACAGAAGAGGATGCCTTCATGGGAGGCGGCCGTTGGAGGTAGCTTTTTTTTTCTATCTCTAATAGAATCTTCTCTCTGGAAAGGTTGAGGGGGGTATAGGAGTTGAATCTCCCGCCCGATGTTCTGGGCTTAGGACTTCGTCGCCAATCAAAATTATTGTTGTTGTTGTTGGGAACTGCAGGGGGGCCCAGCCCCCTATTGTTCTTCTTTTTTGTGAGGGGTTTCCTTTCAGCTAGCCATCGATTTGCCGCTTAATCTTCGGCATCGGTGTACTTCTGAGCCCTTGACAGGAGCTCAGCGTAGCTTGTGGAAAACTTTTTACCTAAAAAAAAAAGTAAGCCTGGACGATTTGAGCCCCTTCTTCAGTGCGGACATGGTCACACGCTTGTTAAGATCATGGATCTCGAGCATGGCCGAGTTGAACCTGGAGATATAATCTCGTAGGCTTTCCCCCTCTTTCTGGTGAAAGAGGAACAGGGTGTCCGTGTTCCGGGGCACCTTGCGGTAGGTCTTGAAATTTAAGACAAACAATTTTTCTAGTTCAGAGAAAGAATCAATGGTACCTTGACGTATACTCGAGTACCACATTCGAGCCACCTTCTTCAGAGTAGCTGGGAAGGCGAGGCAGTAAAGTGCATCTGAAACCCCTTGAATCATCATTTGGGCTTTAAAACTGCCCACATGGTTAAGCGGGTTAGTGGTGCCGTCGTAGGGCTCCATTTGAGAAACCTTGAAGTACCGGGGGATGACTTCGGTCATGATGCGAGAGGTGAACGGAGGGCATAGCTCGCAAACCACGAGGTTATCGTGGTTCCTCTAGTCCTGAAGCTTCGCAACCTCCGATTCGAGGGCCTTAAGCTTTTCCTCGTAATCAGGGCGGGCTTCGTTTGGCAGGTCCCTTTCGGGAGTGGAACATTCGAAGGAAGCAGAGAGAGACCGTCTGGGTCTCTTTCCTCTCCATAACAAATCGGTTGGCTTCGGATTTCAAGAGCTTTGGCTCTCGGGAGAGGGTCGGTCATGGAGGGAAAGACAGGTGGACCCGTACTGATGGTCTCTCTTCCTCTGGGGTCGATGGCTATGTCTGGAGGTGGCTGGCGGATGCCCCACCTGAAGAGCCTTATCTTGAAAATTCTGAACCATAGTCGTGAGAGTATTGACTTGGTTCAGAAGAGCCTCGAATTATTGTTGTCCCATGACGAGCTTGGGAGGCAGGATGTCATTTCCCACCGGAGGGTCGTCCCTTTGAGAGGGGGCGCGACACATGCTTATTGAGGCATTATGAGTCTTTCCCTTTGCCATTAGAACCTCCTGGCACTCCCTTTTTTTTCTAAGGAGGGGAACTAGTAGTAGATGCTTAGGAGCCCGTTTTCCCTACCTGGCGTACCAATCTGTTGGCGTAGAATCCCCTTCAATCGGGCGGAGCCGCTGGATCGTAGGTTCGCTCCTCTTGGTTCACCTGCAAAACAAGTTCCTGACCTGGTGTTCTCCGGCGGGGGAAACTCGGATGCCTAAGTCAGAGGTGGGTTCCAGCAACAGAATGGGGAGTGTTTTGGAAAGGAGGGAGATGGCGAGGAAAAGAACTCTTATTTTTCGTGGGATTCGCTGTGCTTACCTGGAGTGTCCCCTCTTACCAGTATTTATAATGGTCGGTCCAACGCGCGGTTTCATCTCCCATCCTGTGGTTAAGATAGGGGCCAATCGACTCCCTCTATATGTAACCATGGACGGTTGCCGAGCGGTACCGGTCAGGCTAGAAGCCTTACGGTTGGAGTTAAAGGCCATGCGGCCACTTCGATGTAGTTACGCTTTGGAGGTGATGGCCAGGTAGTTGTTCGTAACCATCGTGCCCACGTTCGTGTGGGTTTGGGGTTGGCCGGAGATCTGCCTTCGGGCCTTTTCTTTAGGAGGGGCCGTCGTCGGACTGGAGGGGTGTCTTCATCCTGTTTTTCCTGGGATGGTCCGAAGACACCTCTACTATTCGTGGCGGGGCTATGTTTTTAAAGGGTGGATCGTAGGGTAGAGCCTGCATCGTCTTCAGACCGTCTCCCTTCGAGCCGACATCTTTGGCCGAAGCCAAAGACCGTGTTTTCGACTACCATCGAAGATCGTATCGTTGCTTTGCGCTCCCACTTCGACTTCCTCTGGGCCCTTCGGTTCGAAGAGTCTGGTTCGAAAGGGAGTGCGTAAGCGATCGAACCGGTGGCTGACTCATGCTTGAACCGACATATCACAATAGCTAGCTTGATTCTATTGCTAGACGATGAAAGTTAAAAAATATTGGATAAATTGTAGAGTTAAAATTATTAATATATTTTTTATAATAAAATAATTAAAAAGAAAAAAAATATATTCATGTGATAATGAGTATGGATGTAGTATGGGATAGATGTTCGAATAAGATGGTTTTGAAATGGGGTAAGAAATAAAAATGTACAAATGCATGAATAAATTAATGTTTATAAATAATTTTAAAAAAAATGTAAAAGTTATTATTTTAATATGATGATGGAGAGTTTCACTTGGCGGTCGGAGTGTCTTGATTTCCGCGTCGTCTTCTCTGAGAGTCTCAAGTGGGTTTCGAGGGTTTGGGTTTCTTCTCTGCATTCTGGTTTGGCTGATGGCGGAGTAGGGGGCGGAAGGAAAAGCTTCTGGCTCCGATGGCAAAGAGGAGACCGGCGGTACGTGGGCGAACATCGTGCACGGACCGCCTCGAGCACCGGTGTGGACATCTTACAAGCTAACGGAGGAGGAGATGGAGAGGCTCCAGCTTAGCTTCTCCAAATTTCTCATCATGCTGGATTCTCTGATAGACGAGGCGCGGAGGAAGTGGGAGGGCCTCGCTGTCACCTTCCGCAGCTTGGTCGCCGGGTCCGAACGGTCCGGCTGGCGAAGGAGGTCCAGTAGAAGCTGCAAATGAACATGGATCCTGAGATCTTTCCGGTGGGGGAGGACCACTTCATGGTTCGGCTGCCTTCAAAGGAGGACTGCAATCGGGTGCTCGGTTCGGGGCCGTGGAATGTCGGCAGCCAGCTCATGGCGCTGGCACCATGGTAGTCTGATTTTATTTCGGGAAGAAGCCCTGTCAATCGCACTGTTGTGTGGATGAGGCTGCCTGATTTACCTTTGGAATATTGGAAACTTTCGACAATAATGGCCGTCGCCGGAGAGGCAGGTAACCCTCTATCCTTGACTAACTTTACTGATCTCATGAGGAAAACTGGTTTCGCAAGGGTCCGAATGGAGCTTGATGCCTATAAACCGTTGTTGCCCGGAGTCTTGATCCAAGGAAGGAACTCGATATTCTGGCAACAGTTTGTTTATGAGAGCCTGCAAGCAGTTTGCTTTCGCTGCGGAAGAATCGGCCATTTCGTAGACGACTGCCATTTCAAGGAGGAATAGGGGAGGTCGGAAGCCTCTAACCCAGGGTTAAGCCCTGGGAATTTTATTGATGAGTAGGGGGCCCAAAAATCGGAGGCTCCGGGGTCCAACGCCATGCCGAAGGGGGAGATTCTCACCTTTGGGCCCTGGCTAACGACAGCCAGGGTGCGCCCAGCTCGCACGGGGGGGTTTCCACCAAGGCCGCCACGATGCTGGACCGAGGTAAGGCTCCGGTGTCTTCTCCTGACCCACCTTCTTCCTCCCCTATAAGGTTGTCTCCCAATTGGCACTCTTCTACTCCCACGTCACCACTAGATTCCGAAGGCTGGCAAAAGCCTTCCAAGGTGGCGAGGAGGAAGTCGCAGGTTGCCACGGTGTCATACCTCTTCGAGGGTGGAGGGTCCTTGAAGGAGGTTGAGGGAGCTTCTTCGTGGCGTTGGCGGACACCATGCAGCTCATTCCACCTGAAGAAGGTCACCAGGACTATAACATGGTGGATTATGGCACGGTCTCCCTCAAGCGGAGTAGAAGCCATTCCAGATCTTCTTCACCGTCATCTCTCAAGTCTTCCACTGCACCAAAGGTTAAGGTAAGCCCCATACCCTCTGTGAATGCTAGTGAGGGTGTACCTCGAAGCTATAAGTGGTGTTGCTCTTCCTCCTTCTACGGGGCCATCTGAGAGTAGGAAGAGGGAGAAGAAAAGAGAGTGGCCCAGGGTCGATGTTAAGACCAGGATGAGTAGGGAGGTAGGAGGCCATCTAGGGGAGAGTTCTGGGGTGGGAATAGGAACTCTATCGGGAGGGGACATCTCTGGAACACAGGAGGAGGGGAGTGGACTGGTGGCTGCTACAGCGGTCTCCCAGTCAAGGTTCAATGAGGGAGATGGGTTCGGTGAGGGAGATAGGTCCTCGGGTGTGTGTAGGGGTACAGGGGGTGAGGGAATGGAGATGCTGGAGGCTGGGGCTCTTGGGGGTAAGGAGCTCGATGCTGGGGTCCTTCTGGACGTGGACGTCCAGGAAGTGCAGTTCCTGGGGGGAGCTAGGAAGCTCCCTCGTTTGAAGGCACTTGCAAGGAAGCCGGCAGCTGGTTTGCAGGGTTTCTCAGGCGATCCTAAACAATCGAACGTGGGGGTCCAGGCTGCCAATCTTTTGAAGTCAGAGGGAAAGGCTGCAGGTCAGGGGGCAACGTTGTTGTCAGGGGGAAAGCCTGCAGATGAAGCTTCGGATGCTTGATGCCAGGCTGCCAAACCTTTGAAGCTTTTATCTGATGTCACTTCTGAGCAAGGGGCATATGATTGTATGTGACAGGATCAAACAGGCCCTGGGGATAACTGGAGAAAGTAATGGAGGGGAACAATTAGTCAATATTCCTGTAAAACAATCCACTGTACTTAAAGGAAGGGAGTTCAGACAGGGGTCCGAGCCTCATTTCTGATCTTGTACCTATGAAAGTTTTTGTATGGAATGTAAGGGGGGCGAAAAAATCCTCCTTTTTATCTACCTATCACAAGTATCTACAGTTATATCACCCACAGATCTGTGTTTTGCTGGAGACTCGGATAGCTGGTCCTAGTCTTGAAGGTCTTAGGCATCGCCTTCCCAGGGACTAGGGTTATTACTTTGCGCCTTCTTTGGGGTGGGCTAGGGGCATTATTGTCAATTGGGACACTAGAGCTGCTAGGGTAGATGTTTTCCACAGATCTTCTAAGTTAGTGGCTATTGTGGTCTCCGAACCTGACTATCCCTCCTGGCTCCTCTGTGGTGTATATGCAAGTACGTCCTACAGAGAGAGAAGAGTGGTATGTGTTGGCTCCACCCAGTGATTTTGATAAATAACAAAATATTGAGTGCATATTGTATAGTAATGTGGATTTCAAGTTATGAGTTTTCAGAAAGAAAGCACCTCAAAATTTCAAAAACTTATGTTTCATGGCACGTAATGGCACGGAGCATTTCTCACGAATCCGGACATCCTCTTCATCGAAAAAGGGCATCTAATTGATTAAATTTTATGTGTTTATGATTCATTTAAATTTCAAGAATTATATTTAAGTTTTCGAGGCCATTTATACTTGAATCTGAGCTTTTCAGTCTCAAGTGTCGACACTTAGAAAGTCAAGTATCGACACTTCAGCATTTGGCACAGACAAAAATCCTTGGCACGCCAAGTGTCGACACCCAGAACCAAGTGTCGACACCAAGTATCGACACTTAGGTTTCCAAGTGTCGACTCAAGGCCTGAGAATTTTGAAAATACAGAATTTTATCATTTGAGGATTTTTGTGTCAAGTGTCGACACCTGTGCATCAAGTGTCGACACTTGAAAGTTCAAGTGTCGACACCTAGAAATCAAGTGTCGACACTTGACAGCCAAGTATCGACACCTGACAGCCAAGTATCGACACTTGCAGCCTGACAGCTCTAACAGATCTATTTTTCTGGCTTGCAGAACATGCTTTTCAAGCTCCAAACGGCTATTTCCGAGGTTCCAACGGTTACAAACCATTTTTTGGAAGGTTCTTGGTGTATTTAACCTCTACCAACCTCATTTTAAAGAAAAGGAAGTGTATTGAAGTGCATTCAAGTCTACTCAAAAGCCAAAAAGCCAATATTCTCTCAAATACTTCACATCAAAAGCCTCTTATAGTTTGATTCCTTGAAAAGCCTATAAGCCCATCCTTACTTCATTCCAAAAGAGGCACTTTGAAGGAGATTCCAAGGAAGAGTCAAGACAAAGCATCAACTTGAGCTTCAAAGATTCCATTCTACTCTTGAAGAGAGTTTGTTTTAGTTTTAAAATTGTATATCTGTTTTTTCTTTGTGATTTGACCTTGCTTTCAAGGGTGTCTTGAAAGAAGGTTATTGTGGTCTGTTGGTGAGCCAAAGGGATAAAACCAACTAGGGTTAACTTGTGATCCCAAAGACAAAACAAGTGTTAAGGTTTGTTGGTAAGCCTAAGTGATAAAACCAACTTAGGTTTTGACTTGTGAGCCTTGTGAAAAACAAGTCAAATGTAATCTAGTTTGGATTATAGTGAAATTTCCAAGGGTGGCTTGGGGAGTAGATGTAGGTGCTAGGTTTGCACCGAACCACTATAAACCTTGTGTTTGTGTATGACCCTCTTCCTCTCTTGCTCTTTGATTATTGCTACCGCTTTAAATATCTTGCATTGAATTCATCATTTTTCACTAGCACCACTAGTCCCTCTCTTTATTGTCTTAAATTTTTTAAAAGACCCAATTCATCCCCCCTCTTGAACTCCATTTCTGGGCAACAGTATGGGAAGAAGCCTTTGTGTTAATTGATCAGGGGATTCCTACTGTTGTTGCTGGGGACTTCAATACTATTGAGAGGCAAAAAGACAAGCGTGGTGGTAGATCCTTTGTCCCGGATGTTAGCACCAGGGAATTTTCCAGCTTTATCTAGGAGAATGAGCTGATTGACTTAGGCTTCCAGGGTCCTCGGCATACTTGGTGTAATAACCATTCTGGTCAAGCCAGAATGGGGGAGAGGCTGGATAGATACTTTGCTATGCCCTCATGGCTTTCTCTTTTTCCGGATCACACTGTTCGCCACCTGAGCATGATTGCCTCTGATCATGCCCCCATTCTCCTTATAATGACTGCCCCCTTCCAGACCGAGGCCCTTCAGATTTGAGAAATTTTGGCTGTCCTATCATAAGGCTAAGGAGATAGGTAGGGAGGTCTGGCGAATGCCTGTCCAGGGGGATGCGGCTTACAGGATATCTAGGAGATTGGAGCTTCTGAGGAGATGCCTTCTTTGGTGGAATAAGGTGGAGGTTGGCAATCTAATGAATCATATCAAGACGGTTGAAGCCTCTATTCATGTTCTGTAGATTAAGGAAGATGCCTAAGGCCACTTATCTGAGGATGACCTCAATGCCCTTTGGACTTCTCTTGCTCGACATCATACCCTTCTTCAGAACCAGGAAGTCCTTTGGAGACAAAAATCTAGGATACAATGTTTGCGGGAGGGGGATAGGAACACCCGATTTTTTCATCATGCTACTGTTATCAGGAGACATACCAACACTATCCGGGCTATTTATTCCGACCAGGAGGGTTGGATCGAGGACGAAGCTGACATCCGGAGGGAATTCCTCCAGTATTTCGCAACCAGGTGGACTGTTCCTAATCCTATTTATCCTTTTATCTCTCATGTTCCTCCCCAGATTTATGTTTCTGCTCTCCAGAATTATGTACTTCTGAATCAGGTAACTGAGGATGAACTTAAATCCACTATGTGGTCCTTGGCGGAGGATAAAGCCCCTAGTCCTGATGGCTTCCGACCCTTCGTCTTTCAGTCTTTCTGGAAGATTCTGAGGGCTGATATGGTTGCTGCTGTTCAACTTTTCTTTAATACGGCTACTATGCCTCCCAAGTGGAAGCAGACCTTTATCGCCCTCATTCTGAAGCGACAAGATTCATCTTTGCCTTCACACTTCTGGTCCATCAGTCTTTGTAATACTCTTTACAAAGTTTGTGCTAAATTATTGGCGAATAAGATGAGACCGATACTCCCAAAGCTGATTAGCCATGAGCAAGGAGCTTTTATAAGAGGCTGCAACATTACTGATAATATTTTTATTGTTCAGGAATTTATGCATGATCTTCATCGAGCATCTCAGCGGCACAATCTGATGGTTATCAAGCTTGATATGGAGAGGGCCTATGATTGTATCGATTGGACCTTTCTTTTCAAATCTCTGGAGGACTTTGGTTTTCATCCTTCCTGGATTTCTAAAATTATAGCTTGCATAAATGCTCCGGCTTTCTTTATCCTGATTAATGGATCCCCTACGGAATTCTTTCAATCCTCCCACGGCCTCCGACAAGGTTGTCCTCTGTTCCCTTATTTATTTATCATTTGTGCTGACTTCCTATCCAGATCCCTTTCGATGGTGGTGCAGGATTCTCAGATCCATCCGTATATCACGGTGCCGGGAGCCTCCTCGGTCTCTCATCTCCTTTTTGTGGATGACTGTCTTTTACTTGGCTGGGCCTCTCTGCCTAATGCTAGGGGACTCAGGAGAGTGGTAGAGCACTACTGTTATACTTCTGGCTAGAGGGTTAATTTCCAGAAATCAGGAATTTATTTCAGCCCCAACATTGCCTTTACTCTCCGCTGCAGGATTATTGATATGCTGGGTATTCAGGAGTGACAGGAACCTCTCCATTATCTAGGAATACCCATATCTGGCACCAGGCTCACTAGCCATGACTATGCCCCTCTACAGGCATTGGTGGCTGACAGGATTATGGGATGGCAGGCCAGATCGCTCTCTGTGATGGGTAGGCTTACTCTTATCCACTCAGTCCTTGTCTCTCTTCCTGTTTATATGCTCTCCAATGCTTTTATTTCCAAGGGTATTATTAGCAAGGTGGAGCAGATGATTCGGTCTTTCCTCTGGGACTCCTCCTCTGCTCAAAGGAGAATTCATCTTATGAGATGGGACATTGTTTGCACTCCTACTCACTCTGGTGGCTTGGGTATTCCTTCACTCATTGATAGGAGAGAGACGTTCTTGACTAGACATGCTGCCAGATTTTTTTTATGTCCGGATACCATGTGGTCCTCATTCATGAGGGCCAAATACGGAGATATCCCTATAGATCCCGGTGACTGTCCTAGACCTGCCAGGAAGTCATCAGTTGTTTGGCATGAGTTGCTTGCTAGGGCCCCGATCATCATCCCTCAGCTATCCTAGGTATTGGGGGATGGCCGATCCATCAGATTTATATATGATCCCTGGATATCGGATATTCCTTTGATTCGGTGGCCTACCTTCATTCGGTGCTCACGCCCCCTCCATGACCATTGTTGATCTTCGGTGGTTAGGGCTTGCCAGTTGGGATACGGATGTGGTTCTCTCTATATTTGGCAAGATTCTCGGTTTCAGGGTCCTCTCCATCCCCCTTCCTGTTCATTCGTGCTCTGACATCAGAGTTTGGCAACATACGACGTCCTCCCAAGTGCCCATCTCTGACCTCATTAGACGGCCCTCCTCCGACCATCATTTCTCCAGGAGCTACCACTAGATTTGGACTCTGCTGGTTTACCCTAGGGTTTCTCTTTTCATCTGGAAACTCGCATGGTATCGCCTACCCACCTGTGAGTTTCTCATCTCCAAGGGCATCCATATCACTTCGGATTGTCCTTTTTGTGGGACTCCGGCCAAGTCGCAGATGCATGCTATCTTCCTTTGTGCTCGCGCAAGGACGATTTGAGCTTTGGCGAGCTTCCATGACCCTTCTGACCTCATGCTTGATACCTTTTATGTTCTGTTATGGACGGCTCCTATGATCCAGGTTTCCTTTATTACTTATCTGGCTTATCACATTTGGATTTCCAGAAAAGACCGGATCTTTGCATCAATCAGGTCTTCCCCTAGGATGCTGGTGGAGAGAGCCAGGACTGTTGCTATTGAGTACTGTAGGTCTATAGTGATGCTTGCGGAGACTTGAGGTTCCCCTTTCGCTCGTCGAGCGGCCCGGAGAGTTTTTATTACCTGGGAACCCCCTCCTCCGCCTTGTGTCACTGTCAGCTTCGACGGGAGCCTTCGCTGTAGGTTGGGAGGAGCGAGTTTCGTTATTAGAGACTATAGTCTCGAGTTCCTAGCAGCTGGGGGTATCCCACTTATGGACTCCTCCATACCGGCACTTGAGCTTTACGCCGCATGGGCTGGCATTAGGTATGCCCGGCAGGTTCTTCGCCTTGATCGTCTCATCATCGAGGACGATTCTGCTATCATTGTATCCTAGATTTCGCATTCTTCTTCCATGCTCGTGGCTCACCCCATAATCAGGATATTAGACTTATGTTGCAGGGATGTCATTCTCTGACTATTAGGCATATTTATAGGGAGGTTAACTCGGCTACAAACTGGGTAACCTCCTATGTAGCTCAGCATACGGGATTTGTTATTTGGTCGGATTGGCTCTCAGCTCCTGTACAGCTTAGAGATATTATACTTGCTGACTTTTTAGGTTGTATTCATCTTCGTTCTATGCAATGAATACACCATTTTATCAAAAAAAAAAAAAAATTAATGATGCAAAATTATTTGTTCGAATATAAATAGCCTCCCGGAACAGGCTTTCCATGGAAGCTGCATTTAAAGATTATTTTTTCATTATTTTTTCTTGGTAAATTCCTTTTTATACCTATTCATTTATTTTTTTTTTTCTAAAATTAAAGACTCCATGAGGGCAACCAACATTATAACGGCAGTAATTTCAGGCCGTTGCGGCCCTTGCAGCTCCAGCTACAAATTAGCCTACTCTAATCCCGCGGAACATCATACTCGGAATCGTTTCCCCGATCCCTGAGACCGAAGAAACCCTAAAAATCCCAAACCTGCTCTGTCCCTCGCCCTCCTTGATCTCTCCTCCCATGGCGGAAAACCGGAGACCCTAATAACGCAATATTGAAATTCCCAAAATGCCCCTCCTAACCACCAAAATAGCTCCCCGTTCCCTCCTCCGCCTCCTCCTCCCCTCCGCCGCGCGGTTCCTCTCCTCCTCCGCCGCCCCCGCAGGCGGCGGCGGCGGTGCCGATGTCCGGACCCAGAAGCTGGAGCGCATCGCTGACGAGCTCCTCTCCCTCACCAAGGCCGAGCGCGACGACTACTCCATCCTCTTCCGCCTCAAGCTCGGGCTCCAGCAGTGGATCCCCGCCGGCGGCGTGCCCGCCCCGGGGGCGGGGGCCGGGCTGTCGGCGGAGGTCGCGAACCCTGCAGAGGAGAAGGAGAAGACGGCGTTCGATATCAAGTTGGAGAAGTTCGATGCAGCGGCCAAGATCAAGGTCATCAAGGAGGTCCGGACCTTCACGGATCTTGGCCTCAAAGAGGCGAAGGAGTTGGTGGAAAAGACCCCTGTGGTGGTCAAGAAGGGGGTCACAAAGGAGGAGGCCGAGACCATCGCCACCAAGCTCAAGGAGGTCGGCGCCACCGTCGTATTGGAGTGAAAATGAGAGTAGAAATCTCATTTTCTAACTTTTTGAAATTGGTAGGCCAGTATGATTACTTGGTGTTTTGAATACCTTTTTCTCCTGAAATTCCAAAATCTCTTCTTCGAGCAAATGGGTCTGCACAATGGAGTTAATGAACATTAAGGCATCAACACTGATGTGGGCAAGATTTTGTATGAATAATGTTGAATAATGTTGAAAATGCATTCAATCCTCTACGGAATCACTCATATGATCGACTCATTATTAATGTTTGGATGAATTGTTGTTAGGAAGTGGTATGCTTTCTGAGTTTATGATTCTGAGCAGAAATTTGATGTGTTCAAATCATAAGGTGATTGGTATAAAGCAGTAAATGACCTTTACTTGCAGAAAAATAAGATATACTTAAGGTTGTTAAAATCAATTTATTTACTTGTTTGTTTGATGGGAGCACTTGGGATAGCTACACCAGATTTATCCCTATCTTTTTTTGTTATTAAAAAAAATAAAAAAAATAAAAAGGCCTTGTCCTTCCTTGTTTTAGGACCAATCTACTGGTCCATGAGGACTACCGGTGGCTTAATGGACCATCGAACCGTTTTGCAAATGGATTTTAGATTTTGATTTTAATTTTGATTTAAGTTTCATTTAATTTTTTTAAAATATGAATTGAATTCTTTTCAACTATAAATATTTCTCTTGCAAAAATATAAATAAAAAAATCAATTCTTAAAAAATAAAAATATATAAATATATATTTTGATACTTTAATTGAGATATTTAATATAAATATCCTACCATCCGAATTAAATTTTGTTTATCGATTTTTTTTAAATAATGTTTTTTAAAATTTTATTTTTTAAATTAATTCTGGTTGAAATTTATTTACGGATTTAGGTGTACAGTATCCCACAAAAAAAAAAAAAAAATAAAAAGTGAAATCACAGGTTGAACCTGCGATTTCAAAATAAATAAATAAATAAATAAAATGCTTGAAATCACGGGTCCCAGCCATGATTTCTCCTCCATCTTTTTTATTTTAAATTTTAATAATAAAAAATAATAATATGATACTATAATATTTTTAAATTATTATAACCTATGATTTCGTAGTCCGGTCGTCGATCCGGCCATCGGTCTGATAGCCAGTATGACTCCGGC
This sequence comes from Areca catechu, assembly GCA_021397845.1. NCBI lineage: Eukaryota > Viridiplantae > Streptophyta > Magnoliopsida > Arecales > Arecaceae > Areca > Areca catechu. Next base: position 154,245,264 of record CM038043.1, read on the forward strand.
CATCGATCTGACAGCCAGTTCGGTTGCTAGGTCGGTACCAGTCCGATCGCCGGTTTAGCTACCAGTCCGGCCACTGGTATGACAGTCGATTACCGGTCTGACGGTCGATCCGGTCGCCAGGATCCGGCCACCGGTCCGACCATCGGTCCGGTCACTGATTCGATCGCCGTACCGGTCACCGGTCTGATCGCCGGTCCGGCCACAAGGGTCCAGCGATTGGATCGGTGCTAATCTAACTGCCAGTCCGGTCATCAGGTCGATACCAGTCCGGTTGCCAGTTCGATCAGCATCAATACCCAATCAGATCAGTGATTGGACGGTGGCCGACTTTTTTAATTTTTTTTTAAAAATTTAGATCAGTGTTCGATATCCAATCTGGGTGGCTCGTAACTTTTTTTTTATTTTTTTTAAATTTTAGATTTTATTATATTATTTTAAATATTTTTAATTTTATTATATTATTTTAAATATTTTAAATATCATAAATTTATTATGTTATTTTAAATATTTTAAATTTTATTGTATTATTTTAAATATTTTATTATATTATTTTAAATTTTGTTATTTGTTTTTTAAAATTTTATTAGATTAAAATTTGATTAAAAAAATATTTATGGCATGCATTTAATGGTGATAGGATTTTTTTTTTTAATTTTCTAAATACCCTTTTGAAAATAAGCTGCCAATGACATTTTCAAAATTAAATCAAACATTACGATTATCATTTTTGAAATTAAATCAAATATTATGAAGGGCATTTTGAAAATTAAATCAAAATCATGAATCCCTTTATGAAGGAGTCCATGGCTGCCTCGTGGACCTCGTCGTCGTACTCTTGTGAGGCCCGGAACTTGGGCACGGTCTCAAAGGCCTCCTTATTGGCAGCCTCCATCAACGCCATTGCCCCCTTGCCTTCTCGTCGACTACCGCCAACTCGGCAAGAACTTCATTCACTCGGGCCTCGAGGGTTCGGGATTGCCCCTCAAGGCAGGACACCTCCATCGTGGACTCCTCTACGCGGCACTTCATTCGGGCCTTCTCCTTGGCCAGGGATGCTTTGAGTTCCCTGATATGCCTCTCAGCCCTGGACAGGTCACGTTGAAGGGACTTGTTAGTCTCCCTCATCACTTGCCCCTTATCCATCAGAGTCTTCATGTCGGATGCGAGGGAGCCCAGTCGCTTATCTTTCTGGGCCTCTCTCTTCGCCTAGTTGGCGTAGAAGTCTCGGAGCAGGAGCATGTCGATCCCGATCTGCACCGAAGAGAAGGTTAGTCCCAGTGACCCAATTGGAATATTAAAAAAGCAAAACACTCACCGAGAAGAGCTAGGGAATTATGCCGAGTATGGTCGCCGTGTAGTCCCTGCCTCCCCTCACATGGCGGTCCCAGGGCTGAACGACGTATTCCATCATCCTTTCCGCCAGGGCGGGGTCTTGGATGACCGATGCATTCATCGGGACCCCTATCGGTGTGTGCCGGGGTCCAGAGGATGATGGTGCCGAGGCCGCCTCGATGCTCGATGGCACGGCTCGTGAAGGGACCTCGGCTGATGATATAGGATTTGCCGCCATGGTCGGCGGCACATGAGGCGGAGCAGGCCGCTCGTCTCCCCTCCCCTCCTCGATCTCAACGACTTCCGGGGAGGGTGCTCGCTGTTGTGGAGGTCTGGGAACTGGATCAGCCACCCTTGCCTTTGAAGATGGAGTGGCCCGGACCCCTGGCCAGGCTCCGCCCGGGTCCTCTTCGGCGGAGTCTCTCTGGACCTAGCCGAAGAGCTCCTTTTGCGAGCGGACTCCATCAAACGCTCAGCCGAGTACTTCATTCCTGCAAGAAAAAAGGAAAGAGAGTCAACCCCAAGTCAAAAAGTAAAAAGAAGAGAAGGGATACATCCGGTAGAGACTCACTAAGTTCTCGGATCGGGTTGACCCCAGCCTCAAACAAGTTCTGCTTAAGCAGTAGAACATCGAGGGAGGGGAGCTCGTCACTAATCAACTGGGTGAAGACCTCCCGGTCGTAGACTTTACTTGAGAGTTATGGTTTGGGGACTGATCCGGATCACTCCAGACCCAATCAACACCTTTGACCGAGACGAAAAAATATCGGTTCTTCCACTCCTTGATAAAAGTGGGGAGGTCGAACTTGAGGCACTTAAGCCGGGGTGAAAGAAACAACCACACGTCTTCGATGGGGTGGCGCTTCAGGATGAAGAGAGCCCTGAACAAGAAAAAATGGGCAACGAATCCGTAGAAGTGACAGAAAATGATAAAGGCTGCAATGACCCTGATTGCATTTGGGGCCAACTGGGCCGGGACAAGGCGGAAGTTATTGAGGAAGGAAAGGAAAAAAGGGTGAAGAGAAAAATGAAGGCCCCCAACGAGGAATTCTTCGTAGAAGGCAATCCGACCCGGACGAGATGGCCTGTTCCCCTGGCCTCGAGAGCGAGAGCCGGATAGAATCCGGGACCTCATATGTCTCCCAAATCAGAGAAAAGTCCTCTTCGATCATCGTCGAAACGATGCCGAAGGGACCAGTCGAAGCCACTGGCGCCAGAGGAGCGACAGCACGAACAGAGGAAGAAGGAAGAACCTTAGGACTTTCTATAATGATCCCAGTGGGATGCAGGCTCATTCAGACCGCAAGAGGAACTTCGTCCTCCTCGTCGGAGGACGGAGTCCTTGGCCGAGAAGGGCCTGCTTCGTTGGGATTGCTGGAGGATCGGAGGGTTCGACCCAAAGAAGCCATTCAAGGAAGAAGGAACGAAGACGAAGGGGACGAAATACCTAAAAGAAGGTTTTGGCCTGCCTGAAAGAAAAGGGAAGGACTTGGACACTCCCCGTTGGAAAGAAGAAGAAGAAAAAGGAAGGAAGAATGTAGGGACTGACTTGTTTATCTTGAAGAGAGAGGACGGCCAAGGAAGAAGAAACTCTGAACCGCCGGTGAGCACGAGAAGTTCGAAAGAGCAAGTTTGTGGAAAGTTTTCTCTTTTCAAAACTGATGGACAGCAGCGTACATCCTTTTTGCATCTCCGCCATCAGATGAGCGCCACATGTGGGGGACGGCCGGCGGTGATGCTTCGATGTGCTGAAAACCGCCTCGGGTCTAGCACCAGCAATTATGATTCCTTGGACTCGTGGACGTGGCACCCGTGCATTGGACCTCAAGGCGTGACCTGCGAAGTGGCTGTGATCGCGACAATAATGGCATTGGATTTTTGTCCTTCCACATCAGCTCTGCATTTACTCCCTTCATCCCAGTCACGATGCTTCGATGGGACTTGAAAGTGGGGAGCAAATGATATGGCAAGATCGCTGACATGGAGCATACATCGGATCTAACTGGCAGCGAAGCGGGTAGGTGTCACAATGTCGGATTCCTTCCGAGCACCCTCGCCAAGTGGCTCCCCCAAAGTTGAGCCCTCCTCGGCCGAGGTCGAGCCTGGCATCTCAGCTCCTTCGCCAGGTGGTTCCCCGAGGGTTGAGCCCACCTTAGTCGAAGTTGAGCTCCCTCCACTCCTTTGCCAGATGGCTTCCCAAGGATTGAACCCACCTTGGCCGAAGTCGAGCTCCCTCCGCTCCTTCTCCAGGTGGCTCCCCAAGGGTCGAGCCTACCTCGGCCGAAGTCGAGCCATCTCAGCTCTTCGCCAGGTGGCTCCCCAAGGGTCGAGCCCATCTCGACCGAAGTCAAGCCATCTTAGCTCCTTCGCCAGGTGGCTCCCCAAGGGTTGAGCCCACCTCGGCCAAAGTCGAGCTCCCTCTGCTCCTTCGCCAGGTGCTCCCCAAGGGTCGAGCCCACCTTGGCCAAAGTCAAGCCATCTCAGCTCCTTTGTCAGGTGGCTCCCCAAGGGTTGAGCCCATCTCGATCGAAGTCGAGCTCCCTCCACTCCTTCACCAGGTGGCTCCCCAAGGGTTGAGCCCACCTCGATCGAAGTCGAGCCATCTCCGCTCCTTTGCCAGGTAGTTCCCCAAGGGTTGAGCCCACCTCGGTCGAAGTCGAGTCCGCTCCTCGGAAGCGTCACGAAAAGGACAAAGGCGTCAGCACCAAGTCTGCCATTGAAGTCAGCGCATCCAGTACGGCGTCCCAAAGCTAGCGAGGTGTGCCTACCATCGTTTGCACCAGTTGGGGAGGAGTGCCCTGATCGAGGCACCAATTCCTGAGCCGACCATCTGTACCACCCAAAAGAAGAAGGCTGCATCAGGGACCTCAGACTTGAGGGTGGCTATCCCGGATTGAGGCCCTGCTAAACTTTCCCAACCATGATAACCCACCGGGAAAACAAGGCTCACAACATAACTCCCTACTATAAGGGGAAATGATATCGGGAGCATGGCCAACAGGTGCCGTTGACCTTCGAGCAACCTCCAGGAGGGGGAAAATCGAGGTAAGGAGCGGGGAGAACCCGTGGTCTAAAAAGGGCACCCAATGAGCGAGAGGAAGGTAAGCAAGGAAAAGATGGAGAAGGAGATACAGGCAGAGGAAGCGCATTAAGGCGGTCGCGAAAAACTCCCTACAAGGGTCCCGGTCAACACAACCGACACAGCTTGAGCCTTACTCCTCTTCTACCCATTCTACTCTAACCTTTACTAAAAACTCTCCAAGCATGATGACCGAAGAGGGATCTGCCTTGGGGAATCTGTTCCTCTTTATCGTCCGCTGACTTGATCGTCGGAGTGCCCCCACCGGGATCCCCAGCCTAGGCTCTAACTCTGTTTTGTAGGACCGGGAACAGCTGGATTCTAGGAAAAGAGGCTAATGTCTGACACCACATCCGAGTTGCAGGCCACGATGGTAAGGGCGGCAACACCAGGCAAAAACATCAGCATTCGCTCGGAGGAAGTTTATAAGGTGGGCCCTTTCGTTCTCAAGCAGGTGGGCTCCCACTTGTACCATCTTTGAGGGGTCCATCCCGAGGGGGAATGATAGCAGGTGCTTGACCGGCCCGCCTTTGGCCTCCTGCATTCTTTGGTCCAACTAGTCAGCAACTGGGTCCTCCTCGATGCTCAAATAGTGTTGAACCGGTGGTGGAGTCCCCTTCATCTCACCAACTCTATAAGGAGTTAGGAACTGGACTAGGAGCCACCTGGTAGATATGACCGTGTCGAGATGGTTGAGCCCTGGATGATCAAGGATCATGTTGTAGGCTAAGGGAAGCCTAACAACCGTGAAGGTCATCATGACGGTACTTTGCCGAGGAGGCATCCCAGCAATGACAGGGAGAGTAATCTCTCCCTCTACGCCTACTGAATCTCAGGTAAAGCCAACCAGAGGGGTGTACATCGGCCTCAACAAAGTAGGAGATATATTCATGTTGGAGAAAGTATTATAAAAAGGATATCAGTCGAACTTTCACTATCGACCATAATCTTACAGGATACTTCGCTCATCATCTCAACAACGGCGTCGTTATTTAGATTTCTTGTCCCAGTCTCCCTTTCCCCACGAGGGGGAGTACATTGTCAGTTCCTTTCATGGGGTACCATAAAATGGATGGCCGTGTTAGAATATTAAAAAGGAAGGAATTTATAAACCACAAAAGGGTATTTGGATCGCCGTCCATTTTATAATGGACGACACTTGACCATGCATGACACCCTGGGGTACTCAAGTATCGAAGGGAATCCCAGGTCTTGTATAAGATGCATTTAGCTTGATGATATTAATGTTATTAAGCAATCTCCTAGCTCCTTGGCCCGGATGATGGACTTTGTATTCTCCACTTTTGAGGACATATCTACAGTCATGCCCTTCTCTAATTAATATCTAGGGCTTTGGTCACCAAGTTTAACATAAATAAGAACAAAATAGTGATAACCATTTTGTGGCGGCTTAGATGGATATCTGTGAACTGCAACATGGAGCACATTATCGTATCTAAATTCAAATCATCATGATTGATTCATAGCATTTTCTTTTTTTTCCTTTTGAAGATAAATAATTGCATTAATTGTAAAAGGTAATCAATACAATTAAGGCGCAAGTGCACATACAGTAACACATACGAATGATACATGTGAAGTTCTTAAGAAAGTTATCAATCGACAAGCTTTTTCCAATACTAGTTTCATTTATCTTGGAAATAAGTCATTAAGTTATGATAAAGATTATGTTAGACATGGTAGCTGGATCACTGAAGAGTTAAATCTTGTAACTTGAATCAAATGAGCCAAAATGAAGCAGAGTCGATCCATGAGTATTGGTGGAAGGAACTTTTATGTGAAAACATAAATAGGCTTCCGATTTTAATTTATACATTTCTATTGCATCTTTTTAACATGACACAGAAAGTTTGATGATATTGTTTATAACAGTATTTTTTGGAGGTGACTGATTATGATCGGGGCTAAAATTGGATCGGGCCACGTCCTTATCCAAGCTCAATCAAAAAAAAAACTTTGAACTTCGGGCTGGACTAACTGAAATTTTTTGAAAAATTTAAGCCCAACCTGGTTGGACTTGATTGGGCTACTCCGAATCAACGGTTGGACTTGATTGGATGGCCTGAATAAAAGAACGAGCAACCAGGAAAAATAAACAAGAAATCAAATCTAAGATAAGGGGGTTGTGCTGAAGGAGAGAGAGGGGAAGGAAGTGGCAATGATAGCGTTATGATTGGCGATGGATGAGAAGATGACCGAGTCAAAACTGTACTGATTGAGGGCAGGAGGTGTATTGGAGGACGAAGCGGATGGCGGCTTGGGATCCTTGGAGGTACGTGACACCGAGTAGGGCACGGCAAAGAAGGGTGGAAGCAACTGAGGGTAGCTTAGTGAGTTATAGAACTGAATGGTTTCTCAAAATATCAGCACCACATCTCCGTCTGCCTCCATAGCTACAAAGAACAATAATACTAAGAGAAGGGCAACAAAGGGTGAACGGTTCAGTACGGCAAAAGAGATCACATGAACCTCGACTACGGCATTGAAGAAAGTAACAAGAGAGAACCAGAGAACCTAAATATTTCGAGCTTGGGTTGAATTCAGATTGGGCCTATTTCCAGGCCGGATTTGAATCAAACCAAAGAGAACCTGAGCTTGATCCAAAAATTAAATGTACTCTATTATTAGATCCAAGCCCAGCCTGATCTACTTCAAGCTAGCCTGACTTCGAGCCAGCTTGAGCCTAGTTCCAATCCTCATTATGGCATAAGTAATGATTTACAAGTATATCATTCACAATTAGTGAACTATTGAATAGTTAATAACAGCTCAATTACCTAGGAATAGTTTACAGAACTATTTGGCCAGTTGGAAGTGTGTAAAATGTACAAAAACTATCAATCAAGATTGTTTTAACCCTATCAACTTGCACAGATACGAAAAGGGAACCATCTTTTTACAACCACGAACTTGTTTCCTTGGCACAGAACCACCACCACCACTTGCACCGGGGATCATACATTACAAGGATAAACCAAACATAATCCATATTTTGTTTTTCGTTATCCAAATTAATAGAACATAAATTAGGTCAGGAAGATAACTGCTACAATGAAATTGGCAACGTATCATGTATCCAGTTCATGACCTCTTAAGCCTCCGAATGAACAACACTCTTGTACTCCACAATGAGGTCCCGTAGGCAGAGCGACCGCACGACTGTAGGATTTTTACCTTTTATTCGCTTTCTTCGTCACTTTCTTCACTTTCTTTTAAATTCAAGTGGTTCAAGTTCGCTTCGAGGGGTGGAAGTCCATCTTCAGAATCATAGTCAGATCCCTTGTTGGCGTCCAGACGATCTTCCTCATGCTCTGCAATTTAGCAGACAAGTACTTAAATTCCATGCCATACATAAACTAATATGAGATAATTTGCTTTGTATCCTCTTTGGCAATGAAATGGAAATGAGAGAAGTCCTTTCAGCGTTTCATCAAAAATCTTTATTCAATGATCACTTTACTAGCGGATTGTTTATAAATTAAAAATCACTTTGATCAGATGAACCTTATCAAAAATTGAAACTTTATGATGTCAGCCAGAAGAAAGACCACAATCCATGACAGTGCTGACTGACATTCATGCATACAGTATTGTCAATTTGATGCTAATATAGGTTCCAGAATCCCCAACCCCAATGAGTTGGTCCATACTTTTAGCCACACGAATGCGAGCTGCCAGCTATCGTTCATGGAAACAAATATTCCTACATTTCAACAAATATCCGATTCTATTAACAAGGAGAAATGTATCATCTAAGGGCAAGTGTTGCCATACCTTTGGTGCATGGAGATGTCTTTGGAATTCTGGAGTTGTCAGATAACCAGGAGTTCTGAACAGAAATGATTTCAGAACCATTCTCACATTGAGAATATGCCTTGAGCAGTTCTCTAAAGATGGACAAAGAAACAAAATGAAAATATTGAAGTACTTGACGAGGGATAACATGTTTTTTTTCTAAATAAGAGTTGCACAGGTAAAGAAATTTATGAAAAATAACAAGGACAAAAAGGGCCGCCTCCTTTTGCAAGAAATGTAAATATGATCGGAGATCCAAGTAAAAGAAACTCCTATTTGGTACAGATATTCATCCTTTTAATACAATCCTTAGCACCGCACGAACAACCAAGGGTGGTTCTATTAACTGGTGATGCAAGACAGATGAACTCAGCTAACAGGCATAAGGTTCTTCAATAAGCTTGCCAGTTGCCACCAAATGTAGTCATTGGAAAATATCATGGTTCAAGTCAGTAGCCAAACAAAGTCCACTGTTCACAGAATAGGCTTCAGGTTTGTTCAAGCTTTTGATTCAAAAGGAAGGTAAATCATCCAATCAGTCAATTCTGGCAACTCCCTCAATTCCCAGGACTTTCAAGGGATCTTTAATTCGAACTGGACGAACTCAGCAAACAGTTGGTTTTAGGCATCTTTGTAAAGTATAATTTGTTAAAACAGGTGATGATGATTCCCCAATCACCCATTCATTTACTATCAAGGTTCTTGGCCTCATGGGGAACAAGTAAAAAATGCTCACCTTAAATCTTCTCAACGAACAATACTTTGATGAGCCTTTTTCCCTTTGATGGCATAAACTTTCCCTTGCGTGGCTCTCCATAACAAGAACCAGATATCACCAATACAATCTAGGTAACATTTATTTTATACCGGTACGTGTTTTCTTTTGGAACATCAATGATAATATTATCCATATAAAACAACCAAGCAGAACATTGGCACAATAGAGTACAAACACCTTCAAAAATGTTTAAATTTGTAGTTAGAGCAGGTGCTCCTCTTGTACTTTGCATTTCAATAAAATCATACAGATAACAATATAACAATATAAATCATATGATTCCACATACCTGTTCAGAGACAAGAACGAGTGGCCCCACTTAAATTTGCCTAATAGCAGATGTGCAGTATCCTCCTCACCACTGCCAATAAGCGAAAGGGATGTGATTGCCGCTAAACTTGTGTCTATCTTCACAAATAATTATTGATTACCATGCCTTTCAAAACAACAACTTGCCAAGCTTTTCAGACAATAAGCTAAATATATTTTCTGTTACATGAGACTCCAATTGTATAGGCTGATATTTTGCATTTTCTTGATTTTTCTAATGTAGATCAAGTCAAACTAGCAATTGGCATACATACAAACACAAAAACACTGAGTATTTGTCAGTCCTATTTTTAAGAGTTTCAATTGTTTTAGTATAAAAGAAAATTGTGATGACATGATTCCATATTGTTCACAGAAGTTTTAAGATAAAATATGTCATTGTCAAAATCACTAAAAGCTTTCATCTTGATGAATATTTTAGGCCTTGAATGCTTTATATGGAGTTTGGACATTCTCTCTCTCTCTCTCTCTGTGTGTGTGTGTGTGTGTGTGCGTGTTCTATTTTTTTAATTCTAGTTGTTTAGTTTGCATTGAAAGTTAATAATTAGTTGTAAATCAGCCCAAACTTTTCGAGATTTAACAGACATTTTACACTTCTTGCAAATATTTTTCTAAATTTAATGGTGGGTGCCCATTTGTACTGGAAGAGACGAGCAAGATGCCTCTGGTTATCTTCATATTCCTTCTTAATCAGAAATAAAGAACTACAATTTGATTATTGAAAGCAGAAGATTGCACATTAGTTCTCCTTATTTCAAGATGTGGTATGGAATTTGTCTTGAACCCCCTCTTGCAGGGAGATGATATGATTAAATAATTACATTTTGGATGCTGCATGAACTTGTGTGCTCCTAATATTATCCCCTACTTAGTGAAGGAGGGATGCCAGTAGTATCTTGCAACTGCATACATTTTCCTTTTTCGAGGGGAGTGTAATTTTTGCATTTCATTTACATAGTTACAGGATGTTTTGCCTTCTAGTTCATGTTTTCATGTAGTTCAACATTTGGTTTTTAATTATGTCTACTTTTAAATATGTAACCTAGGTTTGATCTCATAACTCTGAAATTGTTTTTTTTTTTTTGGGGGGGGGGTGGGGGTGGTACCACAATTGACCAGCAACCCTATGTTTCTTCCTTGCAAAAGTATGAGCACTTTTTTTGAAAAATTTATTTTCTTTATAGTAAATAAATAAATTTAAAAACTAGAAAGATCAGCAGAAAAATAAACTATGCTAGTTTTTAGATGAAATAATTTCATCTCCTCAAAAATATGCAAACAGAAGAAATGCTTGCAACCTGTCAAAGATATTCAACAAACTGTTAAAGATACAGTCAGCAATTATAGTGAAAAGATTTTTCCTCCTATTCACAGGTACAAAACTATAGAATTATAATGGTTATAATGGCCATTATTTACCCAAAAAAGAACCATTTCAAACTTTCAATATTTAAATAATAATTCTTATAATGGCTGCCATAATGGCATTATAATGGAAAATAATGGAGAAATAACAGTATTATCTTCCCCTTCACTTTTCATTGAACAAAAAATCTCTTCTGAAGGGAATTTTAGTTGAGAAAATGAAAACCAGTATTTTTTTGGGAGAAATATATTACTGTGAAAAACAGCCATTATTTATGTTATAATGGATCATTATAACCATAAGTAATATGTATAATGGCTGTTGCTTTTGCCACCTATTATTATACATAAAATTATGGGGATGGCAGAAACTGTTATAATGGCCGTTATAACAGTTATAATACTTATTTAAAACCTTGCACAGCACAACTTTTTCCATACTGTGTCTGTGTGTGTCATATAGAGAGGATGAAATGCTAAGATTTGTTTCATTGTGGTTGAACATGATCAAAAGCACTTCAGCTGGTAAATAATTAAATTATGTAAGACTGAAAATCAACATATCGGAGGTCCAAAGAGATAATACCATATTATTAAGGCTGCCGATAATGCTTCAACACAAGATAACTCACATGGACGGCCATAATTTACAGGATTTGCTGCCACCAACCATGGCACTGCATCCCAGTAGATTAGTTAGTCAAACCATCATGCCTCAACATGAATTTAAAGTCCCACAAGGGCAAGCTATGAAAGAATACTTGAAAAAAACAATCTATAAATCAAGAATATCAGAAAAGTTCTTTGACTAATTATTTATGATATCATGGTATAATTTTTTAAATGGCATAAAAAATGATTTCATATTGTGGGAATCACACAAAAATCTTGGTAAGCATATCACATTGAAATGATAGCATACCGGCTTTCAAAACTTTAAATCAATATCTTAGGTCTCAGTCTTATCCAACAACACTTATCAATTGATTTTTGAATAAAAAAACAATCTATCCAAGCTAGTGCATGTTCTATGATCAGCTCTCAACCTCATGTCAATCATATATGATATGACATTAACATATTTAACATTGTTTACAAGTTCTGAAGGATGATATGAGTCCTCTAATATAATGAAGATCAGATTACCAAGAAACTATACTATGTGTTCATTTCTTTGCTGGTATGTAGAATTGCCATCCCCATAGCCTTTTTATTCAATAATACTAATAATACTCCTTTTAATTTGTAAAAATAGAATATGAGGGAAAAAATTATATACTAAGCTTCTGGCATGAAAAATGGTGGCAGGCACCTGAATACCTGGCTTCAATCAGGTGATGCATAGACAAACTACAACTTGGATTTACCTCATCCATATGGAAAATAAATGTCAGCCCAATTGGGTTTGCATTGGGCAGCGAGACACCACTACACGTTTTGCAAGTGAAATTTTGGCAATAGTTAAAAGGTCAGCTTAAAATATAAGGTCCAAGTCATCAGTCTGTTTCTTCCTATCAAATATGGGAATAAGTTTATGTAGCAAGCAAAAAGGGACATGAAAATATATCATTGCAGAGTTGTCAGTGTTCTTACAGAGGCGAGGTGCACCACAACGAAGTTTCACAAAGGGAACATCATTCAAGCGTGCCCACGAGCAATCCACCACAGCCAGTCCTTTTCTCTTGATTAAAAGATGATCTTCCCTTGATACACATTGGGAGCCAACAGGACTGCCAAAACAATGGAAGAGAAGTTTTAACATGAACATTGACTATATATATTCCAAAACATAGAAAGCATTTTTAATAAGGAATCATAGACTACTGCAGCAGGTCTGTAGAACTATTATATTTGATTAATCTAAGATTGCATACAACGAGGAAGGTTTTCACAATCTTAGTACTAGACCGCATACCAGTACCATGTTGGCACAGTGATGGTATGCCCAGTACAGGGGTTGGTTTGGTGTACCAGCACTCATTATGCTCCCATGTTAAGAATGGTTCATTATGGTAGACCTGGTATGGCAATATGCAACCATACTGTGAACCTTGTAAGAGAATGAATCCTGGCAAGTTCCATTCATAAATTTCCAGCTGAAGCAAACAGTGATATGACATATCTACATTCTGCAATATAATTTTGCATATGCAAGTTTTTATGATGATAGAGTGATAGAAGAGTAAAGGTTTTGCTTCAGAATTTCCTGAGTACCTAAGTACAATGCCACCGAAGCTGCTAGTCACCCGCAACTCCTGTAAAGTGGTCGACTTTGTCAGTAATAATAAATGGGCAATGCATCAAGCAGACGCTAATGCAACAGCATGTTATATACTTTATAAACCATTTACATTTATCCTACAGATATTGGAAGTCAGACTTCTCTTCTCTAGCTAGTCCACTTCTGTAAGTCTGTAACTATGAATTTGTAAAAAGCTTTTTAGCGCCAGTAGCTATGAACACCAAAGGTAAAACTCTCATTCTTTATTGCATGAAAATGTTCAAAAAATTAATCAGTAGATTTATTAGATCCTTCAGATAATCTTCCATTTGTCAAAGGTAAAACAAACAAAGAAAGAAAGAAACAATGAACTCCCTTCTGAAAAAAGGTAGTTTCACGAACAAGTATGCCTACTGGATTCAGCAGTTATCAAGATGCAAATGCTCCAAATTTATCTAAATACCGCATAGGACCAGATACTTTCCTTCAAAAAGCCAAATCTTGAGAGCTTGCGGCCAGTGCATCTCTTCACATCACATTGCCCAAAATCCTGAAACAGTAGAAGAATTGAGTCATGCTGGTGAGGGCACTCAGGCAACATACCAAGATCTAGATGATCATACACAAAGAACATACCCACATTGCAAGCTGAATTCTTGGAGCCTGAGATTCCTCTCTACCTTCTTCTGAAACAGAGAAGTCCACATTCCTAGTTACACAGACTAGCTTAAGGATAAAAGGACTTGTGAAACAAGAAAACGAGTTGTTCATAGAACATTTCCACCTTGGACAATCATCCCATGCAATCATCACTGAAAGCTAAAAGCACACTCCAAATTCTATTCTACACGAATGGGAATTTACACAAACTCTAGACTTCCAACAATTTATCAAACTGAGATATATTCAGAATTGTCTCATACTTGAAGATCCATAACTTCAACTACTACAGATAAACATAAATATGATCATCAGATTAATTTATGGTAAAATAACAATGCCAGACATCTACCTTATTACAAACACTAATAGCAAGTCTTATCCTTTCCATTTTTTAGGCTCAATGAATCTTTCTTAGCCAATCAAACCTGCGAAGAATTAAAACCTGATTCAAAATAAAGTCATGTCATATCTTTTTATGGCACTTCTATTTATGCCTTCTTAGCTAAGCTCCAGTCTGGTCATTCTTTGAAGAATCATAATGTTCTTCATCATGCACGCCTGCACCAACTTAGTCAGTTCTCCCTGACTACATACTTTAAGATTCCACTTGTATACTCACATAGAACCCTTGTTAAAATTCTCATATGTTACACTCATGCCATGTGCTTTTTTTAACCTAGAGGTGTACATGAACGTGCCTGATTTCAATGCATTTGGTCTGTGGCTATACCTTACAGCTTCTAATGCTATAGATTCAAGTTCAAGGTTTTGCAGCATACAGTCTAATATGCTTGCATTACCAATGCTATATCCTTCCTTGCCAAAAAGTGACTTTTTTATCTCTTTAAGGTCAATTCTATAGATCATATTCTACAGTTTTGTCCTATCAAAGTAACAGATCCAGTGAACCTTAATATCCATATCCATGAACTCAACTATTGTTTTGATTTTCTGTTTCACAGCCTTTGAAACAAAATCAGCCCTTCAAAACATAACATTTCCCAGACTTTGAAGCATATACAGGAACCCCCCTTAATTGGTCCTCCATTACATATAAGCTCCTTTTAACATGCTCATATCTAATGATGCAAAATCTATGATTCAACATATCCACATCAGCACCCTTGTGTGTGAAAAGTTTATTTGCCTATGCCCTCTTTTATTATTATTTTTTTCTGAGACAAACATATGTGTTATTTATTTTTCATAACCATGACAAGGGCAAAAGTACAAAACTTATAGCCATTAAGTCATTGTCTCCAATGCATTTGCCCTCTTTTATTATTATAATTTTTTTTCTGAGCCAAACATATGTGCTCTTGATTTTCCACAATCACAACAAGGGCAAAAGTACAGAACTTATAGCCATCAAGTCATTGTCAATGTCATAGAGATGCACTGGTCAAAAAATACATAAAAAAAAAAGACTTCACTTGAGCCATCAGTGCAGTTTATCAGAAACATACTAAACAATTTCCACCTTTCTATATAGTAGCACTGACATGTTAGATATTGACCAATAAATTTACTGTCCAATTATGAACAACTTCGATCACATTATCATATCAAGAAGTTTGTCTTAAGCTGAACTAATGTAAAGCTACACCCTGCATGCAGAAACAGGTGAAACCTGGGCAGGTATTGCTGCAACATGCATGGCTAGTTAAACGAAGAACTTTCTTAGGGTGAAATCTCAAATCTGAGGTATAAATGCTAGTGAAGGCTCTACAAGATGTATCTTTTGCATATTAAGAAATATGGAACATATGAAACAAGTAAATGTAGTAAAACTAGCTACTACCTAGAAGGTAGACAAATGCAAAACGGACTATCATATAAAAAGCACACAAGCTCTCCACTTCACAATCCATGAAACATACAAATATTAAAACCTAGCAACTTAGAGACTGAAATCTTGGGAAGCCTGCCTTCATCCATCAAAAGAAAAAGGTATAGATTCCTGCAAATCACTAGGCCCACTGGTAATTATAGAAACTCTAAACAACCATGGAACACCAGCCTTAATTCTGAAATCCATTTTCTTTTATCCTTATGATCTTCATCAACAGAATCTCAACTATGCCACGGATGCATAAGCAAAAAGGAATCTCATCTCAAGCCCATACATGTCTTCAGAAAAATATCGACTATCTACATCTAAATTATAAATTATAAACTAGTTTAAAGACCACTATATCTGTCTCAGGCAGAACTAGTTTAAAGTCACCTTTTCTGACAATGATGCAATTTGTTGATATAGCTTCATGTATTCTGGTATAGATAGTTTTCTTCTGCTAGCCAACAAGACTCAACTATATGTGGAGACTTATAAACAGAACAGTATATACACTATTATCATTTAAAATTAAGACTTTATGAAGACTGCACGTACAATCACAATTCATAACAGTCCAATAATTTTAACTTGTGAGTGAAAAGGGGTTTTTTGATGAGCTGCATAATTTTGAACGAATTTGAATTTCTTTGTCCATCAGCAACCAGGAATTGCACATCAAACACATCAAATGCAAAGAACATTCATCTCAACAACAGATATAAAATCATAACTGAAGTTTGTCAGGAGAACGTAATTGTGTACCTTCGTGGATGGGGAGAGAACTATCGCAACCATCATCCCTGGATAATTCCAAGCAGCACGAGCCAGTAAGAACCAACTCCGGAAACATAAAAATTCAGATAAAACATGGGCCAATCCAGCACAAAGCTCACACTTTCTTTTTTTACCAAATTTGATCGTTATGTTAATTTAAAAGAACTGAAAAAAAAAAAAAAAAAAAAACAAACAAACGCAATCCCATTAATCAAGAAAATCAACGGAATCACACTGAAAACTGAGTACCTGTCGTTAACCGTAAATTGGGAACACCTTTATGAAGCAAAAAATTGAATTTTCCTAGTATTTTGAGGAAATAAATGCAAAAAAAAAATGAATTCACCAAAAAATCATTACAACATAAAGAATCGGTATATTTAGAAAGGAAAATTATATTACAAAAAAACAGAATAGAGAAGGAAAGAGGGCATGGGAGTTTGGGGAGAGGATGTGCAGGGTGGGAAATTACCACCGGAGTTTCCGGTTGTTACTGGACTGCCCGCGGCCGGAGGAGCCTCCCCTGGAACGCCTGGACCGGGTGTATCCCATCGGAGGAGGAGAGAGCGCCGCCTCCGAGCGCCAAAGCCGAGGCTCTCTCGTATAGCCCCGTGGATGAGTTGAACCGGAACCGGATGGACCAGGCGGGTCTGGGCCCAGACCCAGATATAGGTCTTTGTCAGGCCGGGCCGGGTTTAGTTGGGCCGTGCTTTTGATTGAGGTGAGCGGAAGGGCCTTGGGTGCACGGCCTACACCATCTCTAAAAAAGTAAGTGACAAAATTTGTAATAACTTCAAGGCCATGCAAGATGAATGTAATATTGTATTATAAATCCTTTCTTTTTCTGTTTAAATAAATCAATTAATTATACATTATTAAATTGTACTGGACTGCAATTGACAAACATTAATTCTTGTTGGGTTAAAAAGAGAGGAATACCATTCTCGTTAGGGTTGTTTTTTTAAAATAAGAGCACTTTGGTTGTTTTAATAATAAATATGACAAAAAAAACATAGGGATAATCCTGGTCATCATTCATTTTCCTATTGCTTGTCATCAATCACCAACATGTGATGCACGATATGGGTAACATTTAGTTAGGCAAAGAGTAAGCCATCCTTTTACCAAAAAAAAAAAAAAAGAAAAAAAAAAAAAAAAAAAAAAAAAGGAGTAAGCCATCTGATAATGGCTCAGCATCTAATTTATTGTACACGTTAAGTGCAGTCTTGGGGAAGATGATGTACGCACTGCAACCCCCCCCCCTTCTTCTTTGCCGAAAAAAGGCGGGAAACTTTGGCATTTTCAATTGCTTTGTGTTAATTGACTGGGTTTATAATCTTTTTGGGGAATCTTCTCATCAAATGTGTTCTTAATTCATCGTACCACAAGTGACCGGATTCACAATAGTAGACGCAATGCTTGGCATGCCTCATTCCGATAGAAGCACGGATGATTCATCCGTCTCGGTTTTCCAACGATTGGCTCACAAGCCACAATTCACAGTTCACAAGCCTTTTGTGTTTTATATTTGTACGTTGCTAAAACGCTCTCCGCGCTCGTGGCCTAATGGATAAGGCGTCTGACTTCTAATCAGACGATTGTGGGTTCGAGTCCCACCGAGCGTGTTTTAAGAATTTGGATCCTTATGTTTTTTTTATATTAGACGCATGGCATGCGCCCTCTTTTATTTATTTTTTATATTGGTATCATGTAATTTTAAAATTACATCTTTTAAAGAATTTTGAATTTTCTTTTAAAAGATAAAGAAGAGATATTTGTTTATAACTATCTTTTATGATGTGGTTGGATTTTTATTGGGTTCCATGCCTCCTTTTTATTCATTTTTTATATTCGTATCATGTAATTTTTAAATTATATTTTTTTAAAAATTATTTTATTAATAACATGGCATTGTTTGTTGGTGCCCATCCTTTTTCTTTTGGATCTGTTTGTGCTCATCTTATTTAAGAAATAAAATTCATACAAAACATTTTTTTATTTTACATATTTTTTAATTTTATTTTTTTTTAAAAATAAAAATCAAATTAAGATTTCTCCTATTAATAACATCATTAGTCTCATAATTAAATATAAAAATTATGGTATTCTTCCCTTCTTCATTTTTATAATATACTTTTTATTAATACAATATTACATTGCCAAATGATAAATATTAAATCAATTAATTATCAAGAAAGTCAATATATACCTTCAGATAAATTAATATATAGTTTTCAACACATAGAGTTTATTAATATATAATACATGGCTAGGTGATATACAGTTAACAAATTAGTCATCTAGCAATCTAATATATATCTTTAGATAAATTAATGCATAATTTCTAAAATATTATGTTTATCAATACATACTACATGGATTGGTGATACATATTTATCAATTTTTTAATACATACTAAAGCTTCTTTGATATATATCCAATAGTAATTTCATATATATTTTTATGTAAAAATCATGCCCTGAGAACTGCATATGGTTTACCTAAAGATATGTATTAGATCATTGCTAAGTATGTATCTAAGAAGCTTATAATATGTATCAAAAAGTTAATGAGTATGTATCACTATATCATGTAATATATATAGATAAACATAATATTATGAAAATTATGTATCAATTTACAGTATCGACTTATAGAAGCTCGAGCTGATATGCAGGAGAAGTTTTGGATGGCACATATAAAGTGTCGACTCATGAAGCTCAAGTGTCGACTCATGTGTCGACTCAAGGGTTGACTCAAGGCCTGAGACAAAAATGATACAGAACATGATGAAATCAAGTCTTTTTCAAGTATCGACTCAAGTGTCGACTCACCAGAAAAAGTGTCGACTCACCTGAGATTTTCAGAGATCTTCAAAAGACTTTTTTTGAACTAGTATCGACTCAAGTGTCGACTCATGACCTGAAGCATCGATACTCAAAGTTTTGATGAATAGTAATGGCTAATTTTTTAAAGCATAGAACTAGTCCTTTTCGCCCCTAACGTCTATTTTCTTTTCTCTAATGGTCAAAAATTGTCATTTGAAGCTTGGAAATGTATTTATAGTAGACCAAACTCAAGAGGGAAAAGAGAGATGAGAAGTTAAGTGCATTCATTCAAATATTCATTAAAGAACAACTACTTTCAAGTCAAGTTAAGCCTTCAAGCATTCACAGC
Source organism: Areca catechu (assembly GCA_021397845.1). Classification (NCBI taxonomy): domain Eukaryota; kingdom Viridiplantae; phylum Streptophyta; class Magnoliopsida; order Arecales; family Arecaceae; genus Areca; species Areca catechu. The sequence continues at coordinate 154,264,636 of CM038043.1, forward strand.
ATTCAAAAGCATTCAAGTCCAACCATTCAAGAATTGATTAAGGCTTTAACAACTTGAAGACAAGCATCTTTAGCAGCAATTAAAGAGCTTCAAAGAGATACTTGCTTTTAGTTGAAAGCTTTTTGTATTTCATACATTATACTTGAATCTTTCTATTGTTTTTAGTTTTAAGGGGATTGAAACTAGAGTTGAGGTTTGTTGGAGATCCTTTGGATTAAAACCAATAGAGATTTTTGGTTAGCCTAAGTGACAAAACTAAGAAGGTTGTTGGTGAGCCTAAGTTACAAAACCAATTAGGTTTTTTGTTATCCCGTAAAACCAAAGGGATTTTGACTTGTGTTCCCGGTGAAAATAAGTTAGGTTTTGATTAGTGAGCCTGAAAAATTAATTGGCTATAATCAAGGAAGATTAAAGTGAAATACCCAAGTGGACCTTGGAGAGTGGATGTAGGTACTTTGATGTGCACCGAACTACTATATATCCTTGTATTTGTGACTGCTTGCTCTCTCATTATTTTTTCTTATTTATTTTGTATTTACTCATTTATTTTTGCTGCATACTCTTAAATAGCTCACAAACTCTTATAATTCACTAGCACCTAAATTATTTTTGAATTGGCATATACTTGCAAAGTCTTTTTTTAAAAAAACCCATTTCACCCTCCTTCTTGGATTGCTTGCTGGGCAACAAGTGGTATCAGAGCCATGTACTCAGCTTATAGGTCTAACTGCCTTGAGTTAAAGATCTATGGTAGCCCCACTTAATTCTAGTGTTGTTGAGGGACAAGCCTCAAACAGACCTCCTTACTTTAATGGCACAAATTATATATATTGAAAAACATGTATGAGAATTTATATGCATTCTATTGATTACAATTTATGAAAAGTAGTTGATAAAGGTCCACATATTCCTTCAGTCATTGTTAATGGTATTTTCATTCCAAAACTTGAAAAGGATTGGGATGAAAATGATATTAAACAATCCGAGATAAATGCTAAAGCAATGAATCTACTTTATTGTGCATTGGATCTTAGTGAATTTAATAGGATTTTTACATGCACCTTTGCGAAGAAAATATGGGATACACTTGAGGTTACTCATGAGGGTATCAATCAAGTAAAAAATACTAAAATAAATATGCTTGTACATACATATGAGATATTTAGAATGGAGCCTAATGAATCTATTACTGATATATATACTAGATTTACTAATATTGTAAATGGCATAAGAAGTCTTGGTAAGATTATGTCTAATGCTGATCTTGTAAATAAAACTCTCAGGTCATTGCCAACATCTTAAGATCCGAAAGTGACAGCAATTCAAGAAGCCAAATATACTAAGACACTTCCTTTGGAACAACTTGTAGGCTCACTCATGACTTATGAGTTAAACTTGAAGCAAAAAGCAATCAATGTCGATAAAAAGAAGAAGACCATAACATTCAAATCTACGACACAAGATGAGTCTTCAAGTGAAAAATCTGAAGAAGGAGAAAATGAGGATGAAGAGGCTCTTATTGCAAGAAAATTCAGAAGATTTATGAGAAGGAAAAATTTTTCTTACAAGAAGAAGCCTCAACTGAGCAAGGAAAAGATAAAATAAAAAAAAAAGAAAAGAAGAAGAAACAACCAATTTGCTTCGAATGCAAGAAGCCTGGATACTTCAAGGTAGATTATCCTCTCCTAAAGAAGTTCAAGAAAAGATACAAAAAGAAAGCAATAATGGCTACCTAGAGCGATAGTGAAGATTCAAGCTAGGAGGAAAAGCAACAAGAAGTGGCCAATCTTTGCTTCATGGTTCAAGAAGATGAGGTATAATATGACTTTGAACCTGAATTTATATTTGATAAATTTAGAGATGCATTTGATGAGTTCATGCATGAATATATATTACTAAAAATTGAAAAGAAAAAGTTGAAAAAGAATACAAATTCATTTTTTCATGAAAACATCGATCTCACAAATAAAAATAGTGATTTAAAAACTAAGATTGATGTTTTAGAAAAATAAAAGAATGCTTTATCAATGAAAAAAGAGGTTTTGAAAAGATCCAAAGTTATTATTTCAAATGATCAACTTTTAAAGAAAAATAAAGACCTTGAGGCAGAAAATAAAAAATTCAAAGATGAGCTTGACAAAGTTAAGCCATTTGTTAAAAAATTTATATATAGTTCTGAAAAGCTAAATCTTTTATTAAACAATCAAAGAACCATATTTAACAAAGCAGGACTTGGTTATAAGCAACAAATGAAACAAAATTTTTTTAAGAATTTCTTTGTTCTTGCATCATCCTATGTTACTTGTTTTAGTTGTAGAAGATTTGGGCATAAAGCATACCAGTGTGATCTTAAAAAGATAAATAATTCTAGAAAGATTTAGATTCCAAAAGGGACCACCATTAGTACTAACCCTAAAGGATCCAAGATGGTTTGAGTACCTAAATGAAAACTTAATTTATTTTGCAAGTGTGTCTTGCAACCAATGAAAATAAGAGATTATGGTATCTTGATAGTGGTTGCTCAAGACACATGACATGAGATGTGAAGTAATTCACTTCTCTTGAGGAACTGAATGGAGAGAGTGTAACTTTTGAAGATAATGGTAAAGAAAAAATCATTGGTATCGATAAAGTTCACATATCCCCTTCTACTTTTATTGATAATATTTTGTTAGTTGAAGGATTGAAACATAATCTACTTAGTATTAGTTAGTTTTGTGATGAAGATTTTAAAGTTGTCTTTGAATCATCTCTTTGCATGGTTGCTAGTTCTGATGATAATGGAGTAAAATTCATTGAAAATAGGCATGGCAACATCTATCTTATTGATCTTGACAACTTACCTTTACATATGGTCAATGCCTTGTTGTAATGAATTTCATAATTAATGAGACTAGTTGGCTTTGGCATCATAGATTAGGTCATGCAAGCATGCATCTACTTTATAAACTATGCAAAAAAACTTAGTAAGAGATTAACCAAAACTTAGTTTTGAAAAAGATAAAATATGTGAAGCATGTCAATTTGGAAAACAAGCAAAAACATCTTTTAAACCAAAAGATTTTGTTTCAACCACTAAACCATTAGAGCTACTCCATATGGGTATCTTTGGACCAACTAGGACTACAAGCCTAGGAGGAAAGAGATGGATTAGTTATAGTGGATGATTTCTCTCGATTTATAAGGGTCTTATTTTTGGCACATAAAGGTGAATCCTTTTCGGCTTTCATGAAATTTTATTGAAAGGTTTCAAATGAAAAAGGAATTTCAGTTGTTTGTTTTTGAAATGATCATGGTACTAAATTTGAAAACCAAGATTTTGAAGATTTTTGTAATGAAAAAGGAATTGATCGTAATTTTTCTGCACCTAGGACACAATAAAATGGGGTGGTAGAAAAAAAGAATATGATTTTGGAAGAAATGACACGCACAATACTTTGTGAAAATAATTTACCTAGATATTTTTGGATAGAAGCTATTACTACTGCTTGTTATATTTTAAATCATGTTTTAATTCGGCCAATTTTATAAAAAACTCCTTATGAGCTTTGGAAAGAAAGAAAACTGACTTTGAAATATTTTTAAGTTTTTGGTTATCGATGTTTCATTTTAAATAATGGAAAAGACAACTTAGACAAATTTAATGCCAAGTTAGATGAAGGTATCTTCTTTAGGATACTCTACATCTAACAAGGTATACATAGTTTTTAATAAAAGAATACTAGTAGTAGAAGAATCAATACATGTAGTATTTGAAGAATCTATTAACAAATTCTTTAGAAAGGAGGATACTTCTGATGCATGTATATGTGTTAAAGGACTAAAGAAGCTTACTTTGGATGATTCCCCTTCTAAAGAGAGTGAAGAAGATCAAAACAAGGAGAATAAAAAAGAAGCCTCCTGGGTGTGGCGTGCACGGCTCGAGGGACAATCTCGGAGCTCGCGCTCCTGCTCCTCGGAAGCTTCTCTGCACAGGTTGGCCTGCCTCGGCCGAGGTGGACCCCTCCTGGGTGGACACCTGGCAGAGGGGCGCTCGGCTTCGGCCGAGGTGGTCCCGTCTTCGGGCGCCACTTAGCGAAGGAGGAGGGGGCCTGGCTCGACCACGGCCGAGGTGGGACCATCTCAGGGCGCCACCTGGCGAGGGAGCAGGGGGGCCGCCGGCTTCGACCGAGGTAGACCCCTCCTGGGTGGACACCTGGCGGAGCGGCAGAGGGGCGCTCGACTTCGATCGAGGTGGTCCCGTCTCCAGGCGCCACCTGGCGAAGGAGCGAGGGGGCCCGGCTCGACCTCGGCCGAGGTGGGGCCGTCTCAGGGCGCCACCTGGCGAGGGAGCAGGGGGGCCACCGGCTTCGGCCGAGGTGGACCCCTCCTGGGTGGACACCTGGTGGAGCGGCAGAGGGGCACTCGACTTCGGCCAAGGTGATCCCGTCTCCGGGCGCCACCTGGCGAAGGAGCGAGGGGGCACGGCTCGACCTCGACCGAGGTGGGACCATCTCAGGGTGCCACCTGGCGAGGGAGCAGGGGGTCGCCGGCTCCGGCCGAGGTGGACCCTTCCTTGGTGGACACCTGGCGGAGCGGCAGAGTGGCGCTCGACTCGACCGAGGTGGTCTCGTCTCCTGGCGCCACCTGGCGAAGGAGCGAGGGGGCCCGGCTCGACCTCGACCGAGGTGGGGCCGTCTCAGGGCGCTACCTGGCGAGGGAGCAGGGGGGCCGCCGGCTGCGGCCGAGGTGGACCCCTCCTGGGTGGACACCTGGCAGAGCGGCAGAGGGGCACTCGACTTCGGTCGAGGTGATCCCGTCTCCGGGCGCCACCTGGTGAAGGAGCGAGGGGGCTCGGCTCGACCTCGGCCGAGGTGGGACCGTCTCAGGGTGCCACCTGGCGAGGGAGCAGGGGGCCGCCGCTTCGGCCGAGGTGGACCCCTCCTGGGTGGACACCTGGCGGAGCGGCAGAGGGGCGCTCGACTTCGGCCGAGGTGGTCTCGTCTCCGGGCGCCACTTGGCGAAGGAGCGAGGGGGCCCGGCTCGACCTCGGCCAAGGTGGGACCGTCTCAGGGTGCCACCTGGCGAGGGAGCAGGGGGCCGCCGGCTTCGGCCAAGGTGGACTCCTCCTGGGTGGACACCTGGCGGAGCGGCAAGAAGGCCTGGACCGATCTCGACTTCGACTGAGGCGGAGCCACATCTGACTTTGCCAAAAAAATTCCACGTGGCTCGAATCACGCCTAGCGAAATCTGAGATATGCCACGTCATTGTAACGGCCGTAACACTCATAAACATCCCGAGGAGTTAATCTTAGGTGATCCATCGAGAGGGGTAATAACTAGATCATCTATTAGAAATGAATATGATTACATTACTTTGGTTTCTCAAATTGAACCTAAATGTATTGAAGAAGCTGAAAAAGATCCTAACTAGATAATTGCAATGCAAGAAGAATTAAATCAATTTGAAAGAAAGAAAGTTTGGACATTAATAGAAAGACCATCTAATATTTTAATAATTGGTACAAAATAGGTGTATAGGAATAAACTAGATGAAAATGGTATATTAACTAAAAACAAGGCTAGACTGGTAGCTAAGGGTCATAATCAAGAAGAAGGAATTGATTTTGATGAAACCTTTGCTCTAGTAGATAGACTTGAAGCCTTTAGATTACTTTTAGCATTTGCATGTTTCATAAATTTAAAACTATTTCAAATGGATGTTAAAAGTATATTTTTAAATGGATATAATACTGAAGAAGTTTTTGTTGAACAACCACCTGGTTTTAAAAATTATGCACATCCTGATTATGTTTTCAAATTGTATAAAGTATTTTGTGGTTTAAAACAAGCACTCTGTGCATGATATGAAAGACTTAGTAAATTTTTGATTGAAAATAATTTTTCTAGAGGCCATGTTAATACTACCCTATTTTTGAGAAAGAAGAAAGATGATCTCTTAGCAGTATAAATTTATGTTGATGATATCATTTTTAGTGCTACTAATGAAACACTTTGTCAAGTGTTTGCCAAGCTTATATAGGGAGAGTTTGAGATGAGTATGATGGGTGAACTAAACTTCTTCGAACTTTAAATCAAGCAAACCAGAGAAGTGATCTTCATCAACCAAGCTAAGTATACAAGAAAAATCTTAAAAAGTTTAGGATGGAGACAACCAAGTCAATAGGTACACCTATGAGCCTTTCTTGTAAACTTGATAAAGATGAATGTGATAAAAATATTGATAAAAAATTATATAGGGGTGATATGGCTACATCGCTGACGTGGGGCGCGTGTCAGGTCCAGCTGGACACGGTCAGTACCACATGAATTTTTTCTTTCAAAAGATCACCTGTTCGGGAAGAAGTGCTCTTGCTCCTCTGCCAGGTGGCACCCGAAGACGGGTCCACCTCGACCGAAGTCGAGTCTCTCTCTGCCACTCCGCCAGGTGTCCACCCAGGAGGGGTCCACCTCGGTCGAAGCTGGCGGCCCCTCGCTCCCTCGCCAGGTGGCATCCCAAGACGGGTTCACCTTTGTCGAGGTCGAGCCGGGCCCTCCTGCTCCTCTGCCAGGTGGCACCCGAAGACGAGTCCACCTCGGTCGAAGTCGAGCCTCTCTTTGCCACTCTGCTAGATGTCCACCCAGGAGGGGTCCACCTCGATCGAAGCTGGCGGCCCCTCGCTCCCTCGCCAGGTGGCACCCCAAGACGGGTCCACTCTACCGAGGTCGAGCCGGGCCCTCCTGCTCCTTCGCCAGCTGGTACTCGAAGACGGGTCCACCTTGGCCGAAGTCGAGCACCTCCCTGCCACTCCGCCAGGTGTCCACCCAGAGGGGTCCACCTCGGCCAAAGCTGGCGACCCCCTGGCTCCCTCGCCAGGTGGAACCCCAAGACGGGCTTTGCCGAGGTCGAGCAGGGCCCTCCTGCTCCTTCGCCAGGTGGCACCCGAAGATGGGTCCAACTCGGCCGAAGTCGAGCCTCTCTCTGCCACTCTGCCAGGTGTCCACCCAGGAGGGGTCCACCTCGACCGAAGCTGGTGGCCCCCTCGCTCCCTCGCCAGGTGGCACCCCAAGACGGGTCCACCTCCGCCGAGGTCGAGCCGGGCCCTCCTGCTCCTTCATTAGGTGGCACTCGAAGACGGGTCCACCTCGATCGAAGTCAAGCCTCTCTCTGCCACTCCGCCAGGTGTCCACCCAGGAGGGGTCCACCTCGGTCAAAGTTGGTGGCCCCCTCGATCCCTCGCCAGGTGGCACCCCAAGATGGGTCCACCTCTGTCGAGGTCGAGTCGGGCCCTCCTGCTCCTTCGCCAGGTGGCACCCGAAGACGGGTCCACCACGGTCGAAGTCGAGCCTCTCTCTGCCACTCTGCCAGGTGTCCATCCAGGAGGGGTCCACCTCGGTCGAAGCTGGCGGCCCCCTCGCTCCCTCGCTAGGTGGCAACCCAAGATGGGTCCACCTCCGTCGAGGTCGAGCCGGGCCCTCCTGCTCCTTCGCTAGGTGGCACCCGAAGACGGGTCCACCTCGATCGAAGTCGAGCCTCTCTCTGCCACTCCGCCAGGTGTCCACCCAGGAGGGGTCCACCTCGGTCGAAGCTGGCGGCCCCCTCGCTCCCTCGCCAGGTGGCATCCCAAGACGGGTCCACTTCTGTCGAGGTCGAGCCGGGCCCTCCTGCTCCTCCGCCAGGTGGCACCCGAAGACGAGTCCACCTCGGTCGAAGTCGAGCCTCTCTCTCCCACTTTGTCAGGTGTCCACCTAGGAGGGGTCCAACTCAGCCGAAGCTGGCAGCCCCTCGCTCCTTCACTAGGTGGCACCCCAAGACGTGTCCACCTCTGTCGAGGTCGAGCCGGGCCCTCCTGCTCTTTCGCCAGGTGACACCCGAAGACGGGTCCACCTCGACCGAAGTCGAGCCTCTCTCTACCACTTCGCTAGGTGTCCACACAGGAGGGGTCCACCTCGGCCGAAGCTGGCGGCCCCCTTGCTCCCTCGCTAGGTGGCACCCCAAGACGGTCCACCTTTGCCGAGGTCGAGTCGGGCCCTCCTGCTCCTTCGCCAGGTGGCACCCAAAGACGGGTCCACCTCGATCGAAGTCGAGCCTCTCTCTGCCACTCCGCCAGGTGTCCACCCAGGAGGGGTCCACCTCGGTCGAAGCTGGCGGCCCCTCGCTCCCTCGCCAGGTGGCACCCCAAGACTGGTCCACCTCTGCCGAGGTCGAGCCGGGCCCTCCTGCTCCTTTGCTAGGTGGCACCCGAAGATTGGTCCACCTCGGCCAAAGTCGAGCACCTCCATGCCACTCCGCCAGGTGTCCACCCTTGAGGGGTCTACCTCGGCCGAAGCTGGCGGCCCCTCGCTCCCTCACCGAGTGGCACCCCAAGATGGGTCCACCTCTATCGAGGTCGAGCTGGGCCCTCCTGCTCCTTCGCCAGGTGGCACTCAAAGATGGGTCCACCTCGGCCGAAGTCGAGCACCTCCCTGCCACTCCACCAGGTGTCCACCCAGGAGGGGTCCACCTCGGTCGAAGTTGGCTTTCCCCTCGCTCCCTCGTCAGGTGGCACCCCAAGACGGGACCCCACCTCTACCGAGATCGAGCCGGGCACTCCTGCTCTTTCGCTAGGTAGCACCCGAAGATGGGTCCACCTCGATCGAAGTCGAGCCTCTCTTTGCAACTACGCCAGGTGTCCACCCAGGAGGGATCCACCTCGGTCGAAGCTGGCAGCCCCTCGCTCCCTCGCCAGGTGCACCTCAAGATGGGTCCACCTCTGCCGAGGTCGAGCCGGGCCCTCCTGCTCCTTCGCCAGGTGGCACCCGAAGACGGGTCCACATCGGTTGAAGTCGAGCACCTCCCTACCACTCCGCTAGGTGTCCACCCAGGAGGGGTCCACCTCGGTCGAAGCTGGCAGCCCCTCGCTCCCTCGCCAGGTGGCACCCCAAGACGGGTCCACCTCTGTCAAGGTTGAGCTGGGCCCTCCTGCTCCTTCGCCAAGTGGCACCCGAAGACGGGTCCATCTCGGTCGAAGTCGAGCCTCTCTCTACCGCTCCGCCAGGTGTCCACCCAGGAGGGGTCCACCCGGTCGAAGCTGGCGCCCCCTGATGGGTCCACCTCGGCCGAGATCAACCCTACTCTACAAAGCCTCGGGGAAGCAGAGACACGGGTTGCAAGGTCGTCACTAGAGCCGGCGCGGGCCGCGCCCCGTAGGGGATGCCAGTACGGCCTGCAGTGACATGTGAAACCTCATTTACACCAGTCAGACGGGGCCCCGCAACCGAGGAACGGAATCCTTGCGGGCAGTAGCCTGAAACACTGGAAGCCCACCGTCAACACCTCGAAAGGAGAGCTCCCACTCTCGGCCCAAAGGCTCACCAGTCTTCCCCCTTTCGTGACACACTGCGGACGAGGCGGTCCGGCCACTTAACTCCCGGACTCGAAGAAGAAGGGGGAGGAGAAGGTCTAGAAGTCTCAGGGAGCCCCCTGGAAGGAACGTGGGCTGAGGGCAGTTCGGTGGTATAAAAGGGACGGTAAAAACGGGCGAAAAGGTAAGTCGAAAGAGGGAGAAAATACCAAGAGAACGATCCTGGGAGGCCTCAAGAAGTCCTCAGGCATGAGCTCGGTGAACCCAATGCAGGAAGCCGGGCTTCAACTCCCCTCTTCCCCACACTTCTTTCGTTTACATCTCCTCTAAGTACGGGAATCCTTCGGGAACCCTCTCCGATGACGCCGTTGATTGGAGGCTGCTCGGGAGCCGCCACCTCATCACCGACCGTCGCCAAAGCTCCTCCGATGGGCTCCTGCCTCCTACCGCCCAGTACGACCCCACTGAGGTCGAGCTCGGGGTAGAAGGAGATAACCTTCTCCCGATATACCTGGAATTCCTTCAAGAAGGAGTCCATGGCCGCCTCCCGCACCTCAGCGACATACTCCTCAGAGACCTGGAACTTCGGCACGGCCTCCAGCGCCTCCCTCTTGGATGCCTCCAGCAGCCCGTTGACGTAGGAGTTCTTCTCCTAGGCTGCGCTCAGCTCCTTGAGGATTTCTTCTACCCGACGCTCCGGTGATCGGGACCGAGCCCTGAGGCGGGTCTTCTCCGCTGCGTCCTCCTCGTTGCAGCGTTGGTTCGAGATCCTCTCCTCCGACAGAGAGGTCTCGAGCTCCTTGACGCGCCCCTCGGCACGGACTAGGTCGGCTCGGAGAGCCTGGTTATTTTTTCGCAGCTCGACCCCTTTCTCAATAAGGTCCTTGACATCAGCTGCGAGTTTGCCAAGCTTCTCCTCCTTCTTGGCATCCTTCTTGGCGTAGCCGACGAGGAAGTTCCTCAGCAACAGCACGTCCGTCCCGATCTGCATCGAAAGAGACACGAAGTTAGAACGGTCCAATTGGAACTTTAAGGAGTCAGAGCTCGGGACTTACCGTAAAAAGCTGCGGGAGGATCTCGAGCAGCGCCTCGGTGTTGTCCCGACCGCCCCTCAGACGGCGGTCCCGGGAGGTGCTGGCGAACTCCATGACTCTCTCCGCGAGGCCCTGGTTGCGGATCTCAGAGCATCAGTTGGTGAGACTTGGGGGTAGGATGGGTGCGTCGGCAGCAGGTAGGGCGGTCGTCCCTTCGCCAAGCGGTGCAGTTGTCGGTGGAGCTGCCACCACCCTGGTGGCCACCGCGAAAGCGGCCGGTGCAGTGGCTGGAGCAGGCATCGTCCGAGGAGGTTCCGGTCCCCTCTCTTCCCCGGCCCTGTCGAGGTCGATAAGAGGGACATCGGGCGCCCGGACTCGAGGTGGCCTGGAGGCAGGAGCCGTCGCCCCAGGGCCAGTAATGGAGGTGGGTGTAGGCACCCGGCTCACCTCAGTGCGAGCCATCTTCGCCGGGGGTTCAGTCCCTTCGGCAGCATCCCTTTCCGCGATGCCCTCCATCAGGTTCTCCATAGAGAACTTCATACCTGAGGTAAAAGAGGTCAGTTAAGCCAGTTTAAAAGAAGGAAAATACAGAGCAGAAAATGAAATCAAAGGAGGGAGATCCGGGCCTCACCCAGCTCCTGGATGGGACTGATCCTTGTCTCGAATAAGTTCTGCTCTGAGAGCAGAACATCGAGAGCTAGGACCGTGTCACTCAGCAGCTGTGAGAAGACCTCCTGGTCCGCTGGCTCAACCTAAGAGTTCCGGTTCGGAGACCGGTCGGGCTCGCTCCAGGCCCAGTCAACATCTTTGACCGAGGCAAAAAAGAAGCGGTTCTTCCATCTCTTGATCGACGAAGGGAGGTCGAACATGAGGCACCTAGGCCGGGGTGAGATGTACCACCAGCCATCATCGGTGGAGTAGCGCTTCAGGATGAAGAGAGCCCTGAAGAGGGATAAACGGGCAACGAACCCATGAAAGTGGCCGAAGATGATGAAGGCAAAGATGACCCGGATGGCATTAGGAGCCAACTGGGCCGGGACTAGATGATAATGGCTAAGAAAAGAGAGAATAAAGGGATGAAGGGGAAATTGAAGACCCCCAAGGAGGAAGTCCTCGTAGAAGGCGACTCTCCCAGGGCCACTCGAGGTTACTCGATCTCTAGGCCGTGGGAGGGAAAGATGAATTGAATCCGGGATTCCATAGGTATCTCGGAGCAGAAAAGATCATCCTCGGTCATCGTTGAGGCATGACCGGAGGGGCCAGAGGGAGAGGCCATCAGAGGAGGAAGAGAAGAAATGGGATGAGCGGAAACTACGGGGGGAGACCTAGGACCCCTAGGGACACCTATGGTCACAGCCCCAGGCTGGAGCCGCCTATGGACCTCATCCAGGATCTCTTCCCCCTCCGAGGAAGAAGGCGATGGAGTCCTCAACTGAGAAGGACTGGCCTCGTCCGGGTTGGAGGAGACATAGCAGCGACGCGCCATGAAGGAAGAAGAAGCGAAAAAAACTGGCACAAGGACTAGGAGATGGAGGAAGGGGAGAAGGAGGTCGCAGATACTCATCGAAATATTTTGTACCAGAGGAATGGCAATCCCGGGAAGATGAAGGGAGACCACTGCAACCGCCGGTGGAGTGTAAGAAAGTGGAGAGACTTCGTTTCCAGAAAGTCCCCCTCCTTTTCAAACTCAATTGATAGTAGCCATACGCCTCTTTCCGTTCCGAGCCACCAGATAGCTGCCGCGTGGAGGCACGCCCGACATCAACGCTTCGGTTCGATGAAAACTGCCTCATTTTCGAAATGGTATATTAATGGCCCGTCGGATGCCTGCACGTGGTAGCCTCTCATAGGGTCTCGGGCGCAACAGAAGCGGTGGCAGGGATCATGGCAATTATGGCATGAGATTTTTACCTTCTCTACGTAATCTCCGCATTAAATCCCCATGTTCCAAGCCACGACGCCTCAACGAAACCTGGGGATGGGGGGCAACTGATATGGCTACATTGCTGACGTGGGGCGCGTGTCAGGTCCAGCTCGACACGGTCAGTACCACGTGGATTTTTTCTTTCAAAAGATCCCCCGTTCGGGAAGAAGTGCTCCTGCTCCTCCGCCAGGTGGCACCCGAAGACGAGTCCACCTTGGTCGAAGTCGAGCCTATCTCTGCCACTCCGCCAGGTGTCCACCCAGGAGGGGTCCACCTCGACCGAAGCTGGTGACCCCTCGCTCCCTCGCCAGGTGGCATCCCAAGATGGGTCCATCTCTGCCGAGGTCGAGCCGGGCCCTCCTGCTCCTCCGCCAGGAGGCACTCGAAGACGAGTCCACCTCGGCCGAAGTCGAGCCTCTCTCTGCCACTCCGCCAGGTGTCCACCCAGGAGGGGTCCACCTCGGTCGAAGAACTCCAATAATCAATCTCGATCTCCTTTAGATAGAAGAGCTTCGATTTATACAATCTTCATCAGATCATCCTTCAGCAAAAAGGAGAATAATTGCTCGATTGATTCTCCCTGTTTCTCAAGTTCTCTCTTATCTAATTGCTCGGTGGCTAGCACTTCACTGGCTTCTTGCATTTTGAGTGCCATCATGAAGTACTATTGGGCCATCTGCTAGTTTCCATGCATCTTGTTGGCTTCGTTTCTTGTCAGAAATTGGACGAGAAGATGTTTGGTTGAGATGATTGCATCTAGCTTGTTTAACCCTGACCATTCGAGGATGATATTGTATGCTGAAGGAACCCGAACAATGGTGAAGGTGAGAAAGATAGTGCTTAGTCGGGGTGGAGTTCCAATAGTAACTGGAAGAGTAATTTCTCCTTTGATCCTGATCGAGTCTTCAAAGAAGCTAACCAAGGATATAGAGACCCGTCTTACTTGGTTGTTAGATAAATTTATCTGACCAAAAGCATCTAAAACAAAATATCAGTCGAGCTTCTATTATTTACTAAGATTCTTTATACATCATGTTTTGTTATTGTCATAGAGACGACAACAACATCATCATAGAAACTGTGAACCTTGACTAAATCCTTATAAAAAAGAGAATATATTTTCTTCTCTCTCCTCTATTCTTGGTCTCTTTGGAGAGCGCTCTATCCTCCAAGAGATCATATTGACTCATCCTTTTATTGATTGATTGTCAATGTCGGCCTGAGTCAAGTGCAAGGTAGGTTTCTAGGTATCAGGCTAAACTACTCTTTTGCGAACATGCTTCTCGAGATAGCCATATTGAATAAGATCTTCAGTTTCTTTTTTAGCTAGAAATAATCTTTAATATTATGGTCTTGGTCCCAGTGGAAGCGGCAATACTTGCTTTTATCATGGAAGGCCAAATGCTTCATCGAATAGGGTCTTCGTAGATATTACTCTCATTCTATCTTTATAAAGATCTTAGATCTGGGGGTTAGGAGAGGAGTGTAGTTGTCAGATTTGTGGATAGGGTTCCTCGGCTTGGGATACTATCCATAAGACAAGTTGTGCTTCTCGGATCAGACTCTGTTAGGCTCCCTACATGCTTGCTTCTTCCTCTGCTTCCCCTCAGACTCTTATTGAATAAGAGCTCCTTCATCCATGTGAATGTACTTCTATGCATAAGTCAGCATTTCTGAATAAGAGGTAGAGAAAATCTTAACCAATGAATAGGTAAAGCGACAAGTGCAAAGTCCTCTCTTTAGGACCAGCATGGCCATAGACTCATCTAAATGGTAGACTTTTAATGTAGTCTTTTAGAGACTCTCCATCTCACTAGCGAATGGAGAAGAGGCTATCAGCCTCTCATGGTATCTTTCGACTAACGTTGAAGTATGCCATAAACTTTCTTTCTAGATGTTAGAAAGAGTCAATGCTCCTTGGCTCGAATCGGGAATACCATTCCTAGGTTGCCTTACGAAGAGTGGCTAGAAAGGTGATGTGAAGTAGGGCATCGAGGCATCTTGAATCCTCATGAAGATGTTATAGCCCTTGAGATGATCTAGCGAGTCAGAGGTACCATTATAAGGCTCCAGTTAAAGCATCTTAAATCGGCTAGGAATCGATTTCTCCATAATACATTGAACAAGAGGGGAATGAGTGATGAATTTGATCGGATCCTAGCTCCCTCCTTGAAGATCAACATGTTGATGGTTGATCTTATACAGCTTGTGATCATAGTCATTAAGGCATTGTTCGGCCAGTCATCAAATAACCTCATTGGTAGACCTCTCTAGGTGGACTCAAATGATGATTCAGACAAAGATCGGGGGTGCTTCTCTTACTTTAGCTTTTTTCCAGGTCATTGCTCCTCATGCTTGGGGCTTTCTCAATGCGATGTAAAAGACCGCGCTATGAGATAGTCTATCGATGAGAGGACCTTTCTCTGGGAGATCGGTGACTTCCTTGGAGGGATAAGGGGATCATGATTGATAGGATGTCCATCGATGGGAAGATCTTAATAAGAGCGATTGGCGGCTAATACGAGTAGCAATGGCGGGACTGTTGGGATCTCCTGCTACTGCTGCCTTGCCGTGGGCTGCTATTTCGTAGATTCTACATCATCGAGAACAACAGCTAGACCCTCTATGTCAGGGTGGGGAGCAAGTTCTACTAGGTCATCGATGTGGAGGCGGAGGAGCAAGAAGCTCCATGGTTGAGGCGAGCCATTCGTTATGGCAAGGAGAGTGGCTGGTGCAACTAGTGGAGGCATCTTGTGCATACATGGTCACCCCCATGGCTCCAAACTTTGAAAACTTGATGCTTATTTGTTTTCCTCTTGGCGTACCAATCTACTGCCATCAAATCATCCTTTGCTGAGCTATGGCGGTACCTAAAGATCTTCCGGTCTTCTTCGAAGAGTGGAGAGCTGCTTCTAGGTGCATCATTATGGAGAACTACAAGAATACTTCCTTGACCGGTGGTAACCAGTGGAGGACCCTCTGATGCTCAAGTCTATGTGGAGGATAAGATTGACTACAATAACTAGAGCTGAGAGCCAAGAAAGATGATTGAGTGAGCATGAAAGGATAAAGATGAGTTACCTTCGCCGAGGATCCCCTCTTACTAATTTATAGAGTTACGCGAAGTAACAAAATGTCATTAGGGATGTAACCTCTCCTGATAGGTGTAACAGATTCTGATAAGATGTTGGAATCTTGTCTCCTGGAATTCTTTTTATTAGTATCTTTTTTGTTAAGATTACTGATTATGTTAGGATCTTGCTTCCCAAGAACTTGTCCACCATGATCTTGCTTGCCCCTATTATTGTTGGGATAATTGGGATTAGCTATTATCACTTACTCAGGTATCATAGACCTCGAGTATCAAGGTTATTGGATTTGTTTGTCACCAAAAAAGAGAATTCTGCCGAGAAAAAAACCTTACTGTGAGGGAAGGGGCTTTGACATTGTACTTTAGCATGCTCGACTAAGTTTGAAAGTTAGTCGGCCCAAAGTAAGTACTTGGTGGATGCGTGTGAAGGACTGCCAGTTGAATCCAGATAAGTGCCTTTTGGTGCAAGGTGTCAAAGATAGTCGGTATAATGGTTGACTTGATTGTCTCTTAATCGGTGATGTAGTCGGTAGGGTGATCACTCCTTAGTTATCTGATGGACGATTTTATTTTGGTTATATGGTCCAGTAAATATCTTGAAATTGAGTAGATAGTTGCTATAATAATGTTATATGGTCCGGTAAATATCTTAAAATTGAGTAGATAGTTGCTATAATAATGTGGACGCCCCCACTACCACCAACCTCCCCCTCTCATGTAAGAGGGAGGGGGCGTATCTTTCTTTTGCAAAAGGAAAGGGCCGTCGATCTTTCCTAATGTTTCAATTATTGACCCATGTAAAGTTCATTCGATCATCTTTTTAGCACACCGTGAAACATAGGCACCTTGCATCAACAGCTGTTTTCCATTACCTCCATGAAGGCTCTACGAACTTTCGGACCCCACCATTCTCATCTCCTGTCAGCGTCTCCAAGACAATATAATTTGTAGTAGTGCTTGCACTCGGCACTCCATATGATCCGGATTTGATTGCCCCTTTTTCGTGTATATATATATATAATGAAGCCCTTTTCAGAGCTCCTTGCTCTCTCATAGCCTACATTATTTTGATATTAGTTTTCTCTATATTTTTTCCTTCCACCCACCCCTTTTTTTTTTTTTTTGGTGAACATGGTGGGGATGAAAGCCTCAATTACCTAACGACATTGCCATATATATGTAATGTAGTTTTCATTGTTGAATCTAATATTTATGATTTCTCAAGGTCATGATCACAATTCACAAGCCCATGCTTGTTTGAGAACTAGAATTGAAGCATGCGATGTGGTGGAATCTAACCAAACTTTTGCCAGGAGATTGAAAAGACTAAAAGTTCGGGGCCATGTTAACATTCCTTCTTGGACCATTTTTAAGGCGCCCCCTTTATTCTTTAATTTGTACATCTTTTTCCTTTCCATGCCGCCACATATATTTACCAATCTTTTCAGGAGACGGACCTGAACAATAAATACACGACAATAGATGAATATGTTCTTTATGTCCAAAACTAATGGCTCGGTGGACTAAAATTACCTTCTTTTTCATCATGTCTAATACTTGGATGGATAACTTGATCATAAAATTCTGGTGATTTGAGTGAAGTCCGAAAGTCACTAGGAAATTTGGCATCATCCACTTGGACTTATCAGACTGCAATAAGCTTACATTTGAATAATCTATATAGTTTTAGGTTAAACTGTGACCGTTCTTTTACTATATATAACATATATGGTGAGCTACGAGAGTAAGATCCATACTGTTAGTATTGCACCCGTTGCATGTCTATGGCCTCGTGCAACTCGTAGCAATAATTCTACCAACGAAACGACGAACGTAAAATAAATAAAAACATAGCCTTCTCTCTTTTTTAACAAAGCACGGGTGATCTAGTGCATGCAACACGTTGGTGTCAATAACTTATTTAATGGAGAACGTTTTTACAAGCCAACTTTTTGCCCCAAAAGTGAAAAAAAAATTGTTAAAAATATTTGAAATCTATCCTTATTTCAACTTCTTTGATGCATACGTTCGTCTCTCCATGCGAGTCACACTCTGATGGCAACTTTTATAAATCCTTATTATTACAATGCAGTGAGCCTTGAATCTTATCCATGGAACCCTACTTTGCTTGTCACAGTCTATTTACTTCCATATTTTCTCCGAAGATACACCTGTTTTCAGTTCTCTAGATTTTAAAATTGGGAGTGTTTTTTATCCATATAATTATACTGAATATTAGATGGGATCAAAAAGCATACCAACCAATCTTAGCCGGATAATAGACCTGTCAAAATGGGTCAGGGCCCATGGGCCAGCCCATTTAACCCTATAAATGGGCCAGGTCGGGCTGGAAAAAAGTAGCCCATTTATGTAACCGGGCTTTTTGGCCCGGCCCTTGTAGCCCATGGGCTGAAGTGGGCTAGGGTCGGGTTAGCCGCCTTACCTCACTTACGAAGTACGGACCTACGGTTTAGGGTTACTGGGTCTGGGTGATTACGGATTTACTCGATGACGACGGGAAACAGGGAGTCGGGATTCTGTTACTCGACGACGACGGCTCGACGACTCGGACCCTCGGTTAGGGTTAGGTCAAAGCCGCTGCCCGCTGCCGGAGAGAACTGGTGAGTCCGTGAGTGACTCACGGAGAGTCATCGGAGAACGGAGAGTCTCAATTTTGGTTGTTTTGGAAAACTGGAGATGTGAGAACGGAGAACCCCACCCCACAGCCGCCGTTCTTCTTTCGTGAGACCGTGATGCCGACCGGAATCCAGGACTTTGGCCATTCGGTGGTGAGGACTTGTCATTCTTCCATCCTTTTTTTTTTTAGATTTTTCTCTCAACGGATCATTAGAGGCAGTGAGGCACGGGTCCGAGGGGGCTCGGGGGGTGCCGTCGTTGCCGTGCCGGCCTGCCGTGAGGGCTCACCAGCTTTCCTCGATGTCGTGTCGATCCATCATCAGAAATAGTGTAGATTGGAGAGGGGAAAGTTCGATCTCCGGGTTTCCCCTGTTTCCCGGCTCTCACCGGCCACCGTTCTAACCTCCGGGACTGGAAAACTTCCTCCGTGCGATCCTAGCCCACGGTCCTAGTCTACGGTCCTAGTCCATAGCCTATATAGGATGCTGGCCCGGCCCTAGCCCATGACCTGTATAGGGATAGGCCGGGTTTGATTTTTTTGGCCTATTTATGTAAGAGGGTCTAGCCCGGCCCGGCCCATAAAATGCAAGTCCATATGGGTTAGGGCCGGGCCGGACCAGTCCATATTGACATCTCTATCAAATAATTTGTACAATTCCCTTGCATATATATGCGGGTGAAAGGTTACGTATGTAGAACTGACAATTATTTACCAAAATTTATCCCAAGTTTTCACTTTTTTTTATTTTAATTTCGTTCGACGTAAAGTTATAATATTTATACATAGAACATTATTTGATGTACATAGTCTATCAACCCAATTCATAGTAACTTATAATAGCCAAAAATTACCCATCTTGATTATATTCTTGGAAATAAAAATATTCAAAGAAAGAGTTTATTTTAATAACACAAGAAACGATTAATACATCGAATGCTAACACAAATTAAAAATTACTATAGAAGCTAATTTACAAGAGCTTTTTATTGAATATCACAGAACACGATATTTTTTCTTTAAAATACAATAAATTAATTAAGTCAGACCATTTCACTTGCTTTCACATTAAAAGAAATTGGAACTACTCTTTTTGCTATAGTACACAGAGCTATTCTGACATAAGCCATGGCATCATGGGCTGGATGAAATGCACTAGAGATACACCACAGCTTTCTTACACCGGTTTAGTAGGGTAAAACTGAGTAGGGTGAAAGGCTGATTTGAGTTAGCGTATTGACCACCGGTTTACTTAGTGGTCGCAGAAGAAAACTACGTAGCTCTCAATCAGATAATAACATGAAATCAACCTCCTTGCATCAAACTATCTCCATTGTTGCATGATGGAATGTGGCAATCCAGCGGCTAAATCCCTTGGGCACCCAACCTCAATCCCAGAGTGCCCGCTAGGTTGTTTTTTTTGGGAGGCTTTCCCAGGGGTGGCCATCTATTGGTCTTCACTCCGCCCATAGAAGAGGGGGTTTTACTGCTCTCCAACAGCTTCCTTTTACCTCAAGGATCAACTGCACCACTGGTACACTGTAATTCGGAAGCTGGAAGCACAGCAAATATGGTGCAAGTACACTGCCCTCTCCTTTTGGTCTTTTCTACAACTGTGAGGCCTTTCTTTATGCATGTGCTTTTGGCGCTTTAGAGGGTGACAGCTTTTGTAGCTGGCCTGTGCTTTTTAAAAGCTTCCATGAGGGGTTGGGGGAGGAGAAAGGCGTCGGTGAGAGAGAGAGAGCAGTGTGAGTAAAGTCTGCACCTTGCAAGCAAATTCCCAAATTAGCTTCACCATAAATTCTCAGCTTCTAAATTGACATCTCTTCTCATAGGACATTCCTCATTGTTTGTTCAGCTCTTCAATATATATATGGATCCCTTTTAGTTTTACTATAGATTAAGCCACCCACCAATCATAGAAACCCTTTTCCATCCATTAAAACCAGTCTTTTCTGCATCTCTTCTTCTGTCCTCATCACAATATTAAGTTGGTTGGTTGCTTCTGTTTCTGCAGGCCAATTTCAAGAAAAAGTTGACTGTGGTCGCTGTCTGGGACCTTTCAGTGGCTTCCCGTAGGAAAGTATCCAGGCCTCTCTTCTTTCTTTCTCCCACATCAAATTAAATCCACAAATCCTCAGCAGATCTTAGAACCTATTTGCTCCTTGGTCATCTCTTCCTCTCCATTCCTTACCTCAGAAGATCTTCTAAAAATTATACACCACCATGGGTGGCACCTTGGAGTACTTTTCTGGCTTGTTGGGCAATGGTCACAAGCACAAGAAGAAGCAGCAGTTGCAGACCGTCGAGCTCAAGGTCAGGATGGACTGTGAGGGCTGTGAGCTTAAGGTCAAGAAAGCCCTTTCTTCCATGAGAGGTTTGCTCATCTTCTCCATTAGGTCTCATTTGTTACCGATGGGCGATGGGTACGTACCGGTGTTTTTATTCTGAAAACTGGTCGTTTGATGCATGTTTGTGGCCTTTGCAGGAGTTCAATCAGTAAACATAAACATGAAACAGCAGAAAGTGACCGTGGTTGGCTATGTTGAACCAAATAAGGTGTTAAAGAAGGCTCAGTCCACAGGAAAGAAGGCTGAGATCTGGCCATTCGTTCCTTATAACTTGGTCACTCACCCTTACACTGCAGGAACCTATGACAAGAAGGCTCCCCCAGGCTATGTTAGAAGTGTGGAGTCTGTTGCAGTCCCATCCATCCAAGCCAGCAAACAAGATGACCATCTGACCAACATGTTCAGTGATGACAATCCAAACTCCTGCTCCATTATGTAAAGAAGTCATCTCTCTCTCTCTCTCTCTCTCTCTCTCTCTCTCTCTCTCTCTCTCTCTCTATATATATATATATATATATATACTATATATATCTTTTGCCCTATCGTTCATGTTCTAGGCCTAATGACTTTCATTCAGGGTATGAAATGTTGATGTAAAAATTATATATTTCGATCTTTACATTGAACTAAAGAGGTTTGCAAGAGCCTTGCAGCTTTAGGATCAGGAGAAGGGGGTTTTGCCTGTTCTATATAGAATTGTTTCTTGGGAGCTTGTTTGCTAAATGGATTAATACTGCTATATAATGCCATATATTATGGATTTTTTAAAATAATATTTTTTAATAAATATTTACGAAACTAATGTCGTTTGAAACATATTTACTAAACTAGTATAATATCCTATACATGGCAGCTACATCAAAAGCACAGCAAGTTGAACCAGCAGCAACTTCAAATTTTAAAAAATAAAAATTTAAAAAATAGATAAATAAAGTCATAATTTATTACTTTAATAATATCATAAAATATTAATATTATAAATAAAATTTATTATAATATATAATAAATAATATAAATATTATAAATATTATAATAAATATAATAAATATTTATAATATAATATAAAATTTATAATTTAGCATGCACTAGCTCGGTTGCCAGTCCGCTCATTAGATCGGTGCTAGTCCGGTCGTCGAGCTGGTATCAATCTTATCGATAGTCCACCTATCAGGTTGGTGCCAGTCCAATCGCTAGTCCGATGTTAGTCTGGTCATTAGTCCGATCGCCAGGCTGGTACCAGTTCGGTCGTCGATTCGATCGCTAGCTCGGTGCCAGCCTGGTTCCTTGCTTGGTACTAGTTTGGTTGACAGTCTAGTTGCCAATTCCGGTAGCCAAGTCGATGCCAGTTCGGCTACTAGTCTTGTGCTAGTCCGATCGCTAGTCTAGCCACTAGTTTGGTGCTTATCCAATCGCCAATTTGCCCGTTAGGCCGGTACCAGTCCAATCACCAGCCTGATACTAGTTCGGTCGCTAGTTCAATCGCCAGCTTGGTACTAAGTCGGTCACCAGTCAGGTCGTCAAGTCGGTGTCAGTTCGGTCGTTAGTCCGGTCGCTAGCCTGGTGCTAGTCCATTTATTATTCTGATCGTCAGTTCGGTGCCAATCTAGTCGCTAGTCCACCTGTTAGTTTGTGCTAGTCTGGTTGCCAGGCCAGTGTTAGTCTGGTCTCCAGCTCGGTGCCAGTTTGATCTTAGTTTGGTCACCAGGCTGGTGCCAGTCACGTCGCCAGTCTAGTTGCTAGGCTGGTACTAGTCCGGTCACTAGTCTGGCCGCCAATTTGGTGCCAGTCCAGTCGTCAATCCACTTGTCAAGCCTGTGCCAGTCCAGCTAGTAGCTCGATGCTAGTCCGGCTATCAAGCCAGTGCCAGTCTGGTCGCTAGTTAATGTTCAAACTGGTGGCCGGATTGGCATCGGGCTGGCAACTGGACTGGTGACTGGACTGGTACTGGCCTACGGCTGAAATGGCGGTTGGACTAGCACCGGACTGGCGGTCGAACTAGCGGACAGATTGGTACTAACCTGACAGACGAGTTTACCGGACCAGTACCGAATTGGCGATTAGACTAGTAACGAATTGGCAACCGGACAAGCACCAATTAAATTATAAATTTTATATTTTATATTTTTTATTTTTTATAATGTAATATATAATTTAATATATTATAATATATTTATTATGATATTTATAATATTTATTATATATTACAATGAATTTTATTTTATAATATTAATATTTTATATTATTATTAAGGTAATAATTTATAAGTTTATTAATATATTTTTTAATTTTTTATGCAACTTCTCTTAATTTTTTTATTTTATTATATTATTTTTAATTATTTTTTTATTATTTAGAAATCGAAGTCACATATTGAACTTTGTTTAATGAAGCCGCGGGCATTTGATGTGGCCGCTATGTTTATATAACTATATTAGTTATATAAATATATTTCAAATGATATGAATAAATAATTATTAAAAAATATTATTTTAAAAAAATCTCATATATCATAGCGTGTGAAGCCTCTGCTGGGTGCAGGCTATCATGGGATGCCTTGCCAAGAATTTTCTTGGTGTCTGCACAAAATGTACACGTGTCTGGAATCTGGATGCATGAATTATTGGTCACAAAAACCCAAATGAGTATTGTTGTTGCCGAATTCAAATTGATATTTTCGCACCGACTAGATTTCGTTCTACCAGATTTCTTGCAGGTCCTGCAAAATAAATTTATTCGTCAAAAAATTTTCGATGGAAACACTCAGATTCTCAAGCCATTAAGAATTCGGATAACGGATATAGAATCTCAAAAAAAAAAAATGAATAGAAATCCTCTCTTACCAGTATTTATAAGTATTGAAAAATATTTTTTGGTTAGTTCAATATTATTTTATTGAAGACTAATCCAAATCTGTTATAACGGTCAGTAGTTATTCTGATAGAATATTCATCATTTTTTTTTTATCTTCTCAATCCTTCCAGGACTGGTCGGCTTTTAGGTGCTGATCGGATTTTAAGTACCGGCAAACCTTTATGGGCTGCTCGGATTAATAAATTCCTAGCGGATGGTTGGCCGATTACCATTTAATTTATCAACTTCGGGATCCAATACGATCTTTTATTTACCATTCGGACTTATCATAGTTTTTTATCAATCGAATCATTTGATTTCTCAAAGCAAGTACAGTAGCGCCTGTCTCTGAAATATATATAAACTAAGGGCGCATGGTTACAAATGGTGACTTTGTTTATCATTTTATGTTTATATCTCTGCTCCTTCTTGTGATATTAATATATAATTGGTGGTCCGAGGTAAGCTTGGCCAGCACCAGGAATTGTGCGATCTCTTAGATACTGATAACCAAAATAGTGAAGACTGAGATGGTACATAATGTTGATACGCAGCCATAAACAATGTAGTGCTGGAGTATTAATTAATTCTTAGATGACATGAATACTGGAGGGCATAAAGATGTATAGTGAATCTACGCTATTTCTGTTACAGGTACCATAAGCTTTTTTTGGTTGCTCTTGAGCATGAAATCAGGGAAAAGAAATGGAACAAAAATTTTTTTAATAGGATCGCTATTAATACGGCCAAGCATGCAATTATGATATAATCAACAAAAAATAAATAAATAAACAGAAAAACACAAGAAACAAGAATCAAAACCAGCGAGAGACGGAAATTTTACGTTGTTCATCCAAACTGGGCTACGTTCACGATGGCACAGGATCTGCAAGGCTTCACTAAGAGTTGAATCAGGTACAAGCCCTCAAAACACACTCTCTCAGAAACTCTTTTAATCCCTTTAAAAGATTTCAGGATTTCTCTCGAATGCACCCAGATGTACTCATAAAACCTCTCAGATATTCTCTCTGAAATCTCACTTACAAACCTCTCAAAAATTCTTATTTTTTCATCAATAATCATAAACCATCACAGCCTCTGTTTATATAGAGTACAAGAAACATGACTCGTAGGCATCCGAGAACCCAAAAAAATATAAAACTCTAGACTCTCAATCTCCATAAAAGACTTCTGGGCAGTTGGATCGAGACAAACAAGTGCCTCATATGAAGCGACGTCACCGTGCCAAAATCCGTGCGCGTAAAAATGGAACGCACGCCCAGCGCCCAACCACCTAGGCCATAAAAGACTTCTGGGCAGTTGGATCGAGACAAACAAGTGCCTCATATGAAACCACGTCACCGTGCCAAAATCCGTGCGCATAAAAATGGAATGCATGCCCAGCGCCCGACCACCTAGGCCTGAGTCGCGCGACACACACCCTTTCGGGATGAAAATTAGTTTCCATCTACAACAACCAGCTCACCGAAAATACACCAGGAACACATGAAAAGATAATTTGGGCACGGATGAAGCACGATCATAACGTAACCGTTCAAAGACGAAGGAGGCAAAGAGTAGAAGTGTTCAAAGAAGTAAATCATCGACTAATACACAAAAGCAAGTGGAGAGTATCGAAAAATCTGATATCAATTAATAATAAAACATAAAAGGGGAAGCTATAGCAAAATCAAACAAACAGATGGCACCAAGTGTTTACAATCTGGTAAACATACACCCTGATGCAATGGCTAGCTCAAAGCATAGAATAACCCTCTCAGAACGCTAGGAATAGCAAGCAGCACAAGGCCCAGAAGGAAGCATCGCATAAGCGTCAAAATTAAAGAAACTGAGATGAACTCCATATATATCATAATCACAAAACCAAGCCCTCCTGGAGATCGATCCAAACTTATGATCATTTGCTTCAACCGTACGTAGAACTTGAGGTGATTACTTAAGATTAATTGCTAGCATCAGTTAACAATTTGAAAGGTTTTTCTTACTGTGCAAGGAATTTGTCCAGTAGAGTGACTAACCAACTATTATAAAAAGGAACACAATGATTTGTTTTGTGACTCAGATATCCGGATCAAAGATTATAATAAGTAAGAAAAAAAAGGACTGGTACAATCAAAAAAGAAAGATAAGACTTGTAACCGATGAATCAAGGAAAACGCATAGCAGACCAAAAGATTTTTCTGTTTTGGCTTGAAGTCTACGTCCACGAGCAAAGATGATTAGAAAGCATATATTTGAGTTTGAGTTGTAGGTGATTGATTCACTCTGATAACTATGATCTGAAAGCATATGCTATACTGATTAAGAAGTATATGTGGTCCTGTCTACTTCATCTTATCGCCATATGTCTATTTTTAAACTTCCACAATGGGTGCTGATCAAAATTGATCAGCTTAGAGGAGCTTTTTTTTTGGTAAAGGAAATGAGAAAATTAATGGCCCACATTGCTTGATTAGTTAGGACGGTATGGGTTGGGACAAAAAAGGAAGATAGCTTGGGCATCAAAAATCTTGCAAACATGAATCTCTAACCCCCAGTGGGCATAGAATATGTTGAAGAGTCCAAATGAGCCTATCAAAGGGGAGAATAGCTGGAAAACCAACAAATGGAAATGGACTTCTATTTTGTTACAGTATAAAATAGATGCAGAAGCAGTAGAATAGAAGAAGTTAAGGGATTGTTTGAGAAAAAAAAAAAACTTGTATTTTAATAATAGAAGAAATTTGCATGAGACAGTACTATTTAAAAGCACTTTAACTTTCAACCCATGAACTGAAACAGAAAATAAAACATGGAGAACAACATGGGCAAACATAATAGAACACAAATTACGACATGGGCAATTACCACCTGTACACCCAAAAAACTTAGATTACTATTAACCAAAGATGACCGGGTCTATTTCCAAATTCCAGATTACTATTAACTAAAGATGACTAGGTCTATTCCCAAATTCCTTCAGATGAATGATCAGATTTGCATCGAAGTTCATCACTCCCACTTGATGCAAAGTCTATTACAAGAAGAGAATCCCCGAACTTTGAAAATTTCATGTGAAGGGTAGTGTTTTTTGTGAAACCATCTGCAACCCGATCGCTTGTAGAACAGCCCTTCAGCATTATCTTCTCCTCAGCAACAGCTTCTTGGATAAAATGATGCTTGATTTCAATGTATTTTGATCTGCTATGGAACACTGGTTTTTTTGCCATTGCAATTGCAGCCATGTTGTCACAGAAAATCTGCCTCTTGCTCTTGTTTTTGATGCATATTTCCCAAAATTCTTCTCATCCATATAGCTTGACAAGCTGCTGCTGATCCAGCAATATATTTTGCTTCAAATGATGGCAATGCAAAAGTGCTTCATGTTTTTTGAAGCCCATGACACTGCTCCTGATCTGAGATTGAATATAAAACCCCCGGTACTTTTTTGATCATCCACAAAACCTGCCCAATCACCGTCAGTAAAACCAGTTAATTTAGAATTAGGAACATGTTCATACCATATCCCATAGTTGCTTGTCCTTTGAATGCAGAGCAGAATTCTTTTAGCTGCTCCAAGATATGATGAGATGAAGGATTCTGCATCAATCTCGGAACAAAGCTAACAGCAAACATTATGTCAGGTCGTGAATGAGTCAAACACAACAGCATTCCAATCAGACTTCTGGATAATTTTTCATCTGTCTTTGTGATTCGATCATTCATGATCAACTTCTCATTTGCATTCATAGGTGCAGGACAAGTCCTACAATTCAGCATATTGAATATTTTAAGCAAATCTAAAGCATATTTTTCTTGGAAAATAAATATGCCATATTCAGTTTGCTAAATTTAGAGACCAAGAAAATAATGCAATTGTCCTAAATCTGACATTTCAAATTCATACATCATGGTTTTCTTAAAATTATCAATGAGAACAATAGAGGAGACAGTGTGCAGAGGATGTCATTAACATAAACACAAGCAATAAGGATGTTATCATCTTTCACTTTGACATATAAGGTAGGTTCACTTTCACTACAAAGAAAACTATTTTATTAGAGAAATAGGTGTCAAGTCAATCATACCATGCCCTTGGAGCTTGTTTAAGTCCATAAAATACCTTCCCCAATTTGTAGATCTTTTCTTCCTTGACTTGAATGATGAAGCCCCGTGGTTGATGAACATAGACATCTTCTTTCAAATGCCCATTTAAATAACAGTTTCAAATCTTGCTACAGGAGAAAATGTTTCAAAAAAATCCTTACCATACTTTTGTGCATACCCTTTGGCCACGAGTCTTGATTTGCATTTCTGTACACTTCCATAGGCATTGTACTTAACCTGGTATACCCATTTCGCACCAATTACATTTTTTTTTAATGGCAAATCTACGAGTTCCCATGTTTCATTCTTTTCAATTGCTACGATCTCCACTTTCATTGAGTTCGCTACAAGAAAACGAACCTTTGGCAAGGATTTTTATCCTTGTCAAAAGTCAAAATGTCCTTGCCACAAATACTTTTGGCAAGGATAAAAAGTCCTTATTAGGTCCTTATCTATGTGGCCATTGTTTTAGGTGAGAGCAAATAGAGCCCCGCCAAAAATTGATTTATTAGCAAAGATAAAAATCCTTACTAAAAGTCTATTCTTTAGGCAAGGACAAATACAATCCTTGCCAAAAGTTAATTTATTAGCAAGAACAAAAATTCTTGCCAAAATAAAAAAATATTATTATTATTATTTTAATAAAAAATAATTATTTTAAGTATTCAATGTTTGGCATAAATAGTCTAAGCTAAAAGTTGAATATTTAACTTTCTGACAAAGATAATTCGATTAAAAAAATTAAATATTCAACTTTTTGGCAAAGATAATTCTAGTATAAAGACATAATCAACACCTTTTTGGCAACACAAATCCTTATTAAAGATAAAAAATATCAAATTTGTAATAAGAACCGTCCTAACTGAAATTTTCAATAATAATGAGTATTATCTTTATGGCAAGGAAAATCCTTGTCAAAGTTAAACTTTTAGCATAGACTCTCATAATAGATTATTCTTTGTATTTTGTTCATCTACATATGCATATATACAATAACTTCAAAACCTACTTTCAATATCACATAAATCATAATTTATATCTCTATAGTAAACTTGCTTTAATGTCATATATAATATCATTTTCATATTAACAATGCACATGTATTAAATGCCATCATTCATTTCTATCATAATAATAAAGTACTACAAAACAAACATATTTTAAATTTAAGAAATAAAACCTAAATAAAAACTAAATCTACACTAAATACACATAGTCCAATATTAAACTCCAAAATACATATAATTCAAATAAAATCCAAATAAAAATTAAATTATCATAATAGAATGTTTAAAGAAAAACTCCAAAATAATATCGAAGTCTTTATGTCATTGCATCACGTCATTCTTCATCTTCACATCCAAGTCCATGATCGTTTTCATCCTATAAAAATTTAACAACAAACAATCATATTCATAGTCCATAAACCACTATTTTATTTTTATTTAAATAAATGAATTAAGTACTAACTAATAATAGAAGTTATTTTAAAACAACACTTTTATCAGATAAAATATTATAAAAATCACTTATCCTTTGTTGGGATTAAAAAGATGACATCCCCAGTGGCATATATTGAAACATTTGCTGTATATACGTTCTAAATATTTCATCAAATTATTGTTGCATTCTTTGTTCACGTTATTACTTCATTCAATGTTGAAAAAGTTCCTCCATTCAAACTCTCTTAATCTTCATTGAATTACGTAAAGTTTCAAATTTTTTTTCAAGTTCTGTTATCCTTTGTTGATCTGCAAATCGAAAGTTTGGAGCATCCTTAGAATAATTATTCCACCTCGATGTCTTGCTACGAAAATATCCTCATCTTGTACCTAAAACCTCAACTAGTATCTCATCTTAACTCATTTGAGTACCATCAGGATGCTACTATTGGTTAACAAAATCCTTCAATTTTTTCTATATTACATTACAATAGATCATAAACAATAATAGAAGTATATATTATACATTCAAACATTTTTTTATAATAGTTAGTATATATATACATGAATATCTGCAGTTCTTTCATCAACAAATTCTAAGTTTCCTTCATTTATTTTTCGAGTATGCTCATGATACCAAATTTTAGTTACATCATGCATGCTAGGAGGATGATTGAGACGGGCTGCAAACAAGGAGGCCTCAACTACATGAATCACTTACATGTCTCAGATTTTGCTTCCATTACTATAACTAACACTTTACTCATTATATCAATGTGTATCTTTCCATATTAAGCATACCATTTTGTACTAATACAGGACCAAAACTTAGTATGGGGGTGTATCGAGTCTCTAGGTATGCCAAACCAACCTTCGTGCTAGGTAGACTAACATTGTTCAAGCATATAGATGTGTCAATATGGACGATTCGGCCCGGCCCAGCCCTAACCCACATGGGCTGATATTATATGGGTCGTACTGGGTTAAGCCCACTTGCATAAATGGACTGAGAAGATCCAGCCCGGCCCGACCCTATATAGGTCGTGGGCTAGGACCGGGCCAGCCCCTTTATACTAAAACCGTTGAGGGGAAGGGGATGGCACGGAGGAGACCATAGTGGCAGAGACGCAAGAGTCTTCTGAAATGGTGGGAGTCCTTGAAACGGTGGGAGCCGGGAAGGGCCTCGTCATTGTGGGGCGAAGCCGGAGATCCGACATCCGGGCCAAGATCATGAAGGAGTGGAGATTCAACATCGGATGTGGCGGCGACGGAGGAAAAAGATCTAGCCCAATAAGCCCTTCCAGCAGGCCTGCAAAATGATGGTGGCACCTCCCGAACCCCTGTCTCCGACTCTCCGTTAAGAGAAAAATCACAAAAAAATTGAGGAGTGCTCACTATCGATGTTTAGCTGTACATGTCTCGATGCCAATGCCGCTTCCCTCCTCCACCGCCCCTTTGTGATCGTCGGTCCGTTGGCACCGATTTTTCGTTTATCCTTCGCTAGAATGAGAGAGCGACAGAGCCTTAACCTCCGATTAAGCTAGATACGGAAGTGGGATTTGGAAACATCACGGAAGAAGAAGAATGGATGACTCGGGATGAGATAACTCATTTAAGTTTTAATATTTATTTTTTAAAAAAACTCCTGGCTCATGGGCTGGTCCGGTCCTAACCTAGTTAAGTCAATGGGCTACAAGGGCCAGGCAAAAAGTCCGGTTACATAAATGGGCTATTTCTTTCCTGCCCGACATGACCCATTTATAAGGTCAAATAAGTTGGGCTATGGACTCTAGCCCATTTTAACAGGTCTACAAGCATAGTATGGATAGAGGATCTAGTATAAAGAATGTGTACTTTGATTAGTCATTTTGACCTATGGCATGGATAGATGCATGGTCTTGTCTGCAAATCTAACATGATTTCTCCTTCCCTCAAGTTAAACCATTTTGAATAAACCTTATAGTGCATAGACCTGGTTCTAAACAAAAACATACAAGTGCTATAAAAGATTTGTCAACTATAAATGCTTACCTTTATCCAATGTTTTTGTCCGTAACCATCAACAGAAAACACATGTATTATTTAATGTTATTAGCAATTAACAACTCCAAACTGCATACCAAAATTCTACCTTCAAGGAAAGAAAATACTAGAAAAGTATACATTTTATAGATTGTCTTTTCTTTCTTACCAAAAAAAATAAAAGTCTTTTCTGTAATGGTATTAACCATATGCCCACTGCCCATACTTTTTGTTTTTTAAGAAGGGAAGGGAATCCTGCCTGTATCATAAATAGGGCCGGACCTACGTTTAGAGGGTAAGATGGTGCATGTCGCGTATCATATTTAGCTATCTAGGAACAATCTGGTCTTTGAAATTGCGGTCGTGCTCGTCCATCGAATATTAGACAGAGTTCAATCTTTATCTATGGAGTACATCTATTTCGATGCTACTAGCTCTTCCATTGATACTTCCAATTTTTTGGAACTTCCATGTTGCGCCTCTAGTGACCCGAAAAATTCTTTTTATCTCTTAGAATCTCCACCATTGAGATTTATCAAAGTCAGTTTTGATGGTAGCATGAGAGACGACAAAGGTGATGTAGGCTTCATCAACTATGGCCCAGATGCCAGGCTCCTAGTGATAGAGGAGGACTCATCTATTTAAGCGGTTGTCCTAGGAACGGAGCTCCACATTGCTTACGCAAGTATTATCCGTGCTAGGCAGGAGTTATCGGTTGAAAATTTTTTTCTCAAGGATGATTGTACCATTGTCATTGGCTAGATCAGTAATAGGGCAAAGCATCTAGAAACACATCTAATCCTTCATGACATCTGAAGCTTTCTTGGTCACTCTACTGCAGTATTTGTTTGGCATGCTTTTCGGAAAGTAAATTGTATGATTGATTGGGTTACTTCCTTCGTGGCTATGCATACCGAAGATTGGACTTGGCATTTTGGCAATATTTGTTCTCGGGTCTTGCAAGATATTTTATGCTCTTATTGTTTAGATTGTTTTCGTACTAGATCGGTGTTACCACCTGTATGTAAAACAAAAAAAATTCTTGGGAAGTCTAATGCATTACTATTATTTAAAAAAAAAAACTAAGATTTTTTTTTTTTTGATGGAACGAAAAAAGGGGGGAGGAGTTAGATCCCGGGCGTGGCCACCCCTAGACGGTCCCCCAACCCCAGCCAGGGAATGTTCGATACACGGTGCATATTAATTTTTCCGTAGCCGTTCCCTATCCGAAGGTGAGTAGGGATGGCAATAAAACCCAAACCCATGGGTACCCGACCCAACTCGATTGGACCAGGTAGTCAATGCTTTGACCGGGTTTGGGTAAAACCCGAATGCCTAACTTTGGGTTTGGACCGGGACTGGAAAGATATACACCCGACCCGAACCCGGCCTAAATTATTTTAATATTTAAATAATAAATATATAATTAATATATACTTTATTAAATATATTTTATTAAATATTAAATATTAGTTATTAAATTTTAAAATACTTAATTATTTTATAATTAATATATACTTTATAAATTATATTTATATTTTTATTTACTTCATAAGTATTGAATTAAGTCTTGTTGAATTTTATTTATTTAATATAATTTAAATTTAATTTTGATTGAATATGAAATTAATGCTGTTAAATTAAAAATGTAGTTAAATTTTATTTGTTTAATGTATGTATAATTTATAAAATGATAGATAATTTTAAAGTCGATAAAAAAAATATATATTTAATATGACTCAATTGGGTTTCGGCTGGGTAAACCCAATTACCCGATACCCGATTGAGATGGATTTGGGTAAAAAAAATCCAGTTCTGATAGGGTTTGGACCTGGTTTGGGTAGTGTATTGAATATTTGGGTTTGGGCTTAGGTAGTTGTGAATCCGGCCAAAACCCGGCCCATTGCCATCCTTAAAGGTGAGTACGTCAACCTGACTATCACTGGTGTCAGCCAAGTGAACAGGATTTATTATATATATCCCTAACTTTTTTACTATCAGCAGCCAATGGAGGCTTCGGGAAAAGAAAACTATGATTAGCAGAAGTCCATTATAAGGCAATGAGGAGAAGAATAATTGCTGGTATATTTTTTTCTTTTTTTTTTTTTTATAGAAGCACTTGAATGGAGCAAAATCAGGATTTTATATGATTCCCTGGGTATATCTACACATTAAAAGGGAAACAAGGTGTGCGCGTGCTTATCAAAAATGCTTAAACTTTCAAATTGTATGAAATAAAAATTCTAGCCCACAACCAAAAAAAAATCAGCGTGAGGGTTAGTAGAGAGAAAATAAGATTTGATTCGCATGTTTTGCTAGAAATGGTTAGAATCTAAAAATAGAAATATGTTATAATTCTACAAATTTCAATTCGGACATCTTTTTAGTATTCAAATTTTATTTCAATTTTAATTTTAATTTCAGTCATGAATTAAATGGTCGAAAAATATGAGTATTTCGATTCTCATTTCAGTTTATTCTGATTCTGGTTTGAATTAAGAATTATATGCATCCTCAAATATCTTAATATTTCCTTCCTACAAGTCATCCTAGACGTAAACTTATTACACCCATGCTAAAAATCAAATTTTGTAAAATCTTGTGACCAACGATCCTAGTCCAATGCTGTATATTTTTAATTTACATGCCATTAGACTATTTACAAAAAAAAAAAAGAAAAGAAGAGCCTACTATCTTGCCAAAATTCTCTTATTCTCTCATTTAATTTATGGGAAGAATTTTTTTCCTAAAAAATAACTTCTTAATAGGAATAAGATTTTGGTATATTTAGTTGACTATGAAAAAATGACTTATTTTATGATGATTTATGTTTAATTGAGCATCCATTTTTTTGAAAAAAATTATATAAAATACATATTATATCCTTAATAAATATAAAATCATATCTTTTTGCTCACAAACTTTATATAAAATAATAAAAATATATTTATATATTGATATAAATGTATTATAATATAATATCAGATCATAATAATTTATCATATTAACATAATATTAATATTTTAATATAATATTAATATTTTTAATATAATAAATTTATTATATATATAAAAATATAATATTATATTAATATAAATATTAGTATAATATCACTATTTAGTATTTTATTTTAATCATCCATTGATAGTTTGATGGCTTTGGTGATAGTTTGTACCTCGATCTCAAGCTTCATAATCCGAATATTGGTGGACTACCTTTTTGCTAACTTGCTTCCATCTTCTTTGATCGAGAATGAATTTATACCATAAACCAAGAAAACTTTGAATTAGATCAAAGTTGCATTATGGGATCGCTTGCTCTGATACCATATAATATGTACTTTTATTTATCATAACCAAGAGGGTTAACCTTCAACTATGAGAGAAAAGGAAAAGAAGGAAAAGATTTAGAGAAAAAAGTAGGGAATTTAGAGAAAGAAGAAAGAGATTTAAAAGAGAAATGGAATTTTTTTTAGCATATTAAGCCATACTACTTATACATTTGACATAGTACTCTAGCAACAATAAAATAATTTTTTTAATAAAATTTAAAAATAAAAAATACTTCTAAATAATAATAAAATAAAATGATATATAAATAAAATTAGAATTCGTGTATGACTTAAGGTCTTGTTTGGCTAAAAGTACTTTTAAATGATATAGTGTTTGTTAAAAAATCTGAAAGCTATTTTAATTATGCGTGAAGCTAAAAAGTTTATTGGAAAAAAACTTCATTTTAGATTTTTTTCCAAAGTACTTTTTATTTAATGTAAAGAAGCTGTTTTAATTTAAATAAAATTTTTGAATGATCAAAATACTGATCAATAAAATTTCATAATTACATCTTATATCATATCATTCATATTATTATACTATAAATATAATATAATAATAAATTAATATTATGATATATAATAAATATATAGTATAATCTATTATAGTATCATTACATTATAAAATATAATAATACTTAATTATGTTATTATATTATACTAATATATTATGATATGTTATATCATAATTTATTATTAGATTAGATTGTAATCCATTATATTATATTACATAATAATATAATATAAGATAATATAATTAATAAAATTTTAAAATATAAAAATATTTATATTATAAGTATATAATATGATCTATTATAGTATTATAATATAATATTATTATATTATAATCTTTTGTTAGATTAGATTATAATCAATTAGATTATATTATATATTATAATATAATTATAATAATATATATAATAAATAATATGTAATATTAATTTATAATATTTATTATTATTTTATATTATGTAATGTCTATTATTGTCATTTTATCATATTAAAAGTATATTTTTATTTTAGTTACCAAACATGTATTAAAATTCTAAATCATTTTATAGGTACGGTTATCAAATAGTATTTTTTTTTTAAACCTCTACCGTCAAAGATTCTATTTCTTAAAAAAATTATTTTCAAAAAACCTACTATTGATAGAGCCATCAAAATGGGCTGGCCCAGCTCATGGAGGGCTCCCTTTATGAGTCGAACAAAAAAAGTCCTTTTGTTAAACGGGCCATCAAATAGGCAGCATGATCTTGCCTTTTATAAGTGAAGGACCCAAATAGGCTGGTCCTTGTAACTCACTAGAGCTGTCAATATGGGCCAGCCCGACCCTAATCCATATGGACTTGCATTTTGTGGGCCGGGCCGGGCTAGGCCCACTTGTACAAATGGGCCAAAAAAACCCAACCCGGTCCGGCCTTATGTGGGTCGTGGGCTAGGGTCGGGCTAGCCCCCTATGTGGGCCGTGGGCTAGGGCCATGGACTAGGGCCGTGGGCTAGGGATCCACGTGCTAAAAATATCAAGTAGAAAAAAATGAATCAATTTATATTATTCGTTTCTGCAGATGTTGGAAAAGGTGGCCGGTGGGAGCCGGGAAGCAGGGGAAACCCGGAAATCAAACTTCCCCCTCTCCAATCTACACTATTTTCGATGACAGATCGACACGACATTGGAAAAAGCCTGTGAGCCCTCACGGCAGGCCGGCACGGTGACGGTGGCACCCCCCAACCCCGAGCCCCCTCGGACCCGTGCCTTACTGGTCACTGCCTCTAATGATCCGTTGAGAGAAATCAAAAAAAAAAAAGATGGAAGAATGACGAGTCCTCACCGTCGAACATTCGAAGTCCTGGGTTCCGGCCGGCGTCACGATCTCGTGAAAGAAGAACGACGGCCGTGGGGTGGGGTTCTTCGTTCTCCCATCTCCGGTTCTCCCAAACAGCCAAACTTGAGACTCCGTTCTCCGGCGGCTCTCCGTGAGTCACTCACAGACTCACCAGTTCTCTTCGATGGAGGGTGGCGGCTTTGACCTAACCCTAGCAGAGGGTCCTGAGTTTCGACTCCCAGTCTCCCGTCGTCGTCGAGTAAATAAAATCCGTAATGCCTTCAGTCTTCACCCTGTAAGTAGTAATTAGTAAGTCCTAAACCAGTAAACTCTAGGACCGTAGGTGAGTTGACTAACAGTAACAGATTAAGTGAGCTCTGACCCATTAGGCTAAGTTTTTTTTATTATTATTATATCATGGCCCATGGGCTAGCCCGGCCCTAACCCTATTGAGCCCATGGGCTACAGGGGCTGGGCCAAAAAGCCCACTTACATAAATAGGTCGATTTTTTTCAGTTTGGCCCGGCCCATTTATAGGGCCAAATCGGCTGGTCCATGGGCTCTAGCCCATTTTGACAAGTCTATAACTCACCAAAAAATTAAAATAATTTAAAAACTTATAAAAATTGATAATATGATTAACATTCCTAAGAAAATAAGATATAAAGAAATTCACACAACTTCTTTAGTTAGTTTAATTCCTGGGAGCTGAAGGTATTCTTCTTTGTAAATATCTTTTCCTTATTCGAAAGGGGATAGTATAGATCTGGTTATAAAAAAATTCTGGATTTTGGATTTATTGTAAGTAAACAGAGCCAATTCGCAGGCTAGATAAGCTAGTCCGTTAAGATCAGGCCATAAAAGGTCGGGCTAAAAAGTCTTTTTATTAAATGGGCTACCAAAATAATTCTATTATTTTAAGAACTTAAATGGGTTGACCCATCAGCCGTGACCCATTTTGATAGCTCTAACTATTGACAGCAATGCCAGCACTCTTCTATAGAGAAAGTCTTTGTACACCAGTCCCGATAGAGAACAAATATATTGTACAATCTAATTGGGTCATATAAGCCCTGCTTTTTAATATATATTTAATGCC
The DNA here is from genome assembly GCA_021397845.1 of Areca catechu. NCBI lineage: Eukaryota > Viridiplantae > Streptophyta > Magnoliopsida > Arecales > Arecaceae > Areca > Areca catechu. The sequence goes on from CM038043.1 coordinate 154,301,671, forward strand.
TACAACTTCACCTTTGAGTTAAAAATTTTGAATAACAAAAATGCCCCTTATAAAAAATTATAACATCTCATGGCTTGGATTATAAAATCTTGTGGTTGGATTATGACACCCCCATATCATATAAGGCCAAGAAATATTTTTGTCATTGAAAAGTTCAAAATCTTTTCAATAACAAAAATATTCTTGGCTTTATGCCATCCTATGAGTAGGGTTATGACATCCTATTCACAAAGAGGTGTCATAAGGGAAAGGTATTTTTATCATTAAAATATGCATTTAATGCCCGTAGTTTATTTTTTTTAAAAAGTTTTGAACGATGAAAATGTCTTTCCCTTATAATATCCCTTTATGAACAGGATGCCATAATCTTGTAGACTTGTTAATATGGGCTGGCCCGGCTCGGCCCTAACCTACATGGGCTGACATTATATGGGTCTAGTCGAGCTAAGCCCACTTACACAAATGGGTCATGAGAATTCAGCCCAACCTCGCCCTATATGGGCCATGGGCTAGGATCAGGCTAGCCCACTTGCACGTCCCTCTTCCCAAACCACCCCTCCCTCAAATCCAAATTCTCTTATCTCTCTTCCACCATGGAGATTAACGAGCCTGAGTAGGCAACGAGATATGTCACGGTAATGGTGGAACCATCAAGGATTCGATGGATGGACAAGTTGGTGGTCAACCGGATCGCTGCGGGATGGTGATTTAGCAGTCCACGTCCACTATGAAGGGCTAGTGGAGAACAACCTCGATGCCAAGGCCATCTCCATCTCCATCGTTGTTAATGATGGTAGGTGGCAGTTTTAAGCTCATCCAAGTTTCGGACAATGAATGCGATAGCGAAGGAGGAAGAAGACCCAGCCTGATGAGCCCGCCTGGCAGGCTGGCACCCCCACTAACGGCCTCACCCCTATCTCCGATCATCCGACGCTCCGTTGAGAGAAAATTTTAAAAAAAGAAGATTGAGGACTATCCGATGCCATGTTTGTTGCTGTTGGCTTGTTGCATACTACCACTGCTTCTCTCCTCCTCCACCCCCTTGTTACTATCAACGCCGAATGTTCTTTTCTCCTCTTCCAGTTTGCCAAAGCCCCCTAATCCGCTAGTGAATCATTGAATCGAAACAGAAAAGTGGGAACGCTAGAAAATCGAACATGTGAGGGTTTTAATATTTAAGTTTTTTAAAATATTTTTTTCCCTTGGGCTGACTCGGTTCTAACCTTGTTCAACCCAGGGATTGTAGGGGCCGGACCAAAAAAGTTGGGATATGACAAAGTTGATCTATTTATGGTGACCTGCTAAGAGCTCGAAATTGACATTGATCAATGCCTGAAAGGCACGACTACGATCAATGTCTCTTATGAAAGGTATAAAACCGATCAATGTCTGAAAGGCACAAATATGATCGATATTCAAGGGGTATGAAGTAAATTACTAACCAACAAACACAAGACTAACTTGCTTCCAGGTAAGCGATAGATTTGTTTAGAAATAGGAATTGTTAATAATTATGTAGTGCAAGAGACGATCAACTCTAGAGGAGACGATCAATTCTGGAGGAGACGACCAACTCTGGAGGAGACGACCAACTCTGGAGGAGACGATCAATTCTGGAGGAGATGACCAACTCTGGAGGAGACGATCAACTTTGGAAGAAACGATCAACTGTGGTGAAGCTGATCAACTATGAAGAAGTTGATCACTTAAAGGAGAAGATTGATTAACTATGACCAACTTTGGTTGCACGTGCTTACACCATGGATTAACCATTTTACAGATGGATGCCAGCTGTAAACGGTTAATTCCTTAGCCTATAAATACCCACGGTTGCGATGATGAAGGGACTTTTGGCAATTCATGTTTTTCAAATACCTTCCACATAGCCTTCCTTTAGAAGTTATCCGTTCCTGTCCAGATGCCATTAGCTAGCTTAGGAGCTACTTCAATCTCCAAACTCCCCAAGAAGATGGCTAGCAGCTAGATCGAATCAGTTCAATCTGATTCGTTGTTCTTTCAAGCCTGCTGTAATTTTGTTTGGACACAACAGATTGGTGCGCATGTTGTGGGTTGATTACCAACCATCCATGGACATGAAAATCTCATTTTAATATGAATAGAGAAGTAAAAAATGAGATTTTTGGAGTTATATCCGCATCCTTGCAAAGGATCAAGAACGCGCGAATAATCCGAATGCTATTAGGGGTTAGTTGGGATGGTAATACCTAATAAATTTGAAGATCATAAGAAAAAAAGGATGGATCAGAAATCTAAGTCCGGCCCTTAGATGTTCTTCGTATATGATTATGCTACCAGGAGGGGGCCGATCTATTTGATCTTCAGCAAGAGAGAGGATCACAGCATATTCATCAGAAATATTATAATGTTGTTTTAATGCTAAAATCCTATGTTCGGACAGAGAAGACCTAATATTTCCTATTTTTACTTGTTCAGTTTGTTTTCTTTGTTGTCGAGAACTGGATTCTTCAAGATTTCTAGGGTTTTCTATATGACTGGTTTCTAAGATTTTAACCATGATGAAGAAAGGAAATAAAGAAAGATTAACTTGGAAAAGAAGAAGAGAATTAAGAAGCCGACCTGTGAAGTTTTTCTTTCTCTTCTAAAGCAAAAAGACGGAAATGACAGAAAACCTATTTTTCTGAGAAGGCTGGTATTTATATAATACCTTCCAACGAACCGAGATCTCTTTGCAAACAACGAGAATAAGCCAGATTCAGCCATCTATCCATAGGTATTTAATAAAAATTGGGTTTCTCGAAAGGTTGAAATAGCTTTTATGGTATGGTGGTTGCGATCTGCTGATAAGACGAATATCTTTATTCCTTTTCGAAGATATTTTGATTTTCTTGGATTTTGAAAAATTATAATGTTGAGAAGAAGATACGGCTGTTCGTTCTTCTAACCATTTCCTCAGTTGGAATTTGACACGTCATCCGGGCGTGTTGCCCCAGAGTAGCAATTTCTGACAGTTTCTGATTTCCAATTAATGAACTCAGAAACTGGGGGGACTAGTATTGGGATATGACAAAGTTGATCTGTTTATGGTGACCTGCTAAGAGCTCGAAATTGACATTGATCAATACCCGAAAGGCACGACTACGATCAATGTCTCTTATGAAAGGTATAAAACCGATCAATGTCTGAAAGGCACAAATATGATCGATATTTAACTGATCGATATTCAAGGGGTATGAAGTAGATTACTAACCAACAAATACAAGACTGACTTGCTTCCAGGTAAGTGGTAGATTTATTTGGAAATAGGAATTGTTAATAATTATGTAGTGCAGGAGACGATCAACTCTGGAGGAGACGATCAATTCTGGAGGAGATGACCAACTTTGGAGGAGATGATCAACTCTGGAGGAGACGATCAACTCTGGAAGAGATGATCAATTCTGGAAGAAATGATAAACTTTGGAGAAGACGATCAACTGTGGCGAAGCTGATCAACTATGAAGAAGTCGATCACTTAAAGGAGAAGATTGATTAACTACGACCAACTTTGGTTGCATGTGCTTACACCCTGGATTAACTGTTTTACAGACGGATGCCAGCTGTAAGTGGTTAATTCCTTAGCCTATAAATACCTACGGTTGCGATGATGAAAGGACTTTTGGTAATTCATGTTTTTCAAACACCTTCCACTTAGCCTTCCTTTAGAAGTTATCTGTTCTTGTCCAGACGCCGTTAGCTAGCTTGGGAGCTACTTCAATCTCCAAACTCTCCAAGAAGATGGCTAGCAGCTAGATCGAATCAGTTCAATCTGGTTCGTTGTTCTTTTAAGCTTGCTGTAATTTTGTTTGGACACAACACCAGATATATAAATGGGTTGAATTTTTTCAAGCCGATCCGACCTATTAAGAGGGTTAAATGGGCTGGTCCATAGGTTCCAATCTATTTTGATAGTGCTACAACCTTGTTCACATGATATAATAAGGTTAATGATATTTTTATTATTAATTTTTTTTAATTTTTTTAATGATAAAAAGTGTTATAACTTGCGCAAAATATCATAATCCAAATTAACAAATATCATAATTTTTTATAAAAAAATATTATTATTATATAAGTTTTTTAATAAAAAAATAAAATTGTAAAGTAAGATTAATGTTATTTTTACGTGGTCCAAGAGATATGTTTTTCTGCACCGCCTCGTGGACAAAGAATTACTCTACGTGTAGCAACCGTCAACAGTAAAAGGAGTTCTAAAATACAAAGGCTGGTATAAGCGACGGACCGCGAGAGTGATCCAAGCGCCTTCCACCGAGCGCGAGAGGGCTCGCCATCGTCGCCGCCGCCGCCGCCCGTGCCCGCCATGGCTCCGGACCCCGAAGAGGATGCGAACGAGAAGAACCCTCCCCCCCTCGATGAGGACGATATCGCCCTACTCAAGACCTATGTAAGCCTTTCTTTCTCTCTTTCTCTCTTTCTCTCCTTCTCTCCAACCATCTCTCTTGGATCCACTTCGATCCAGGATTTCCTTCTTTATTCGGTGCATTTTATCTTCCAACCCTTGTTGGTTCTCAGTTTTGAACCCTATATTTATGTTGCTCTATTGATTTGTGTCAGATGTTTCTACTACTGTTGTTGATTCTCCAATTTTCTTCCGCGCTGAGTCAGAAATCGAATAACTTGATTATTTTTATGCAAAAAGATCGAATGTTTGTTTGTTATTTTAATTTTCTGCTATTTCTTGGTTACACTGCCTTTTGCTGCTGAAATCTTCATTGTTCTAGGGTTTGTTTCGGTTCAATTTGTACGTGTTCAGATGTTATTATCTGATTTTTGCTCTGCGAGCTAAAAGCCTAATATTTTGTTGGATTTTCTATGAAAAAGTTAAAAAATGTATTAGCTATTTATAGTTTTCTATTATGCTTTTCTCAGTTTTGGGTTATACTGTCCTTTTCTGCCGAATTCTTCACTTCTCTGTGTTAATGTGGTTCAAATTTGTAGGTTTCAGTGCTGTCCTTCCATTGCCTGATGAGTTCATCTTCTTTTTCAAAGTTTAAACTGGATAGAGTTTTTCCTCAATTTGATCTTATTGTTGAGGATTCCATTCTATCATTTGTTTTTTTAATCTTTTTCCCCTTTTTTTGTGTGCAGAATAGGTTATTCATGTTTATGGATCTCTGTTTATTGTTAATTGGTTGTCATCATTTGACTTGTTGTTACGTTAATTTTTAGTCCCATTGTTTTCCTTAAAAATAATAATCTTGAAATTGCTTGATGACAGGGTCTGGGACCTTACTCCGCGAGCATTAAGAAAGTAGAGAAGGAAATTAAGGAGATGGCCAAGAAGGTCAATGATCTATGCGGTGGGTGTTGGTTATATTTATTTCATAGAATGCTTATATACATACATACATGCATACATATATAGATATATGTACATGTGTACATATACATAAGTACAGGTTTGTATATTTATGAGATCTTAAGCTGCTTAGCATACTGAAGAAATTATTAACAGAAAATGATCCCTGCTCTTTCATTGGTAGTAATAGGAAAATACTTATTGAACTAACCTTTTTAATATTCAAAACTACTATGAAGACTTCAGTAGACATGTAGATGCTCTAGATTGGATAAGTTATTTGTTAGACTGGTATGGTGTTGCTGAATTCTATGATTTGTTGAAAACTGCATGGTCACTCTTTTTTCAGGAATGTGGCAATTCCTTTTGGTAGAAGAAGGCATGGGAATCCCCATTATATCCAAAGTTATGTTCTTAAGTTGCTAATTGTCTTATTGCATCAGGGTATAAATATCCCTAGTGATCTTGCATAGTTGCTGCCAGTCTGATTACCAAGCATGGACATGCAAAATTGATACAGTTTCAAGACGGTACTAACAAGCTGATACAACAAACTTTGAAAAAACAGGATATGTTATTAGCTGGGAGCCCTAGGTGATGTGATTCTTATCGCATGATTTCATACAAAATATGAAAGCAGAATATTGGGCTGGTGAAAGTTCTGTCTGGTCTCCTCTTGTTTCCCATTAGATGACCATATCTGAAGTATTCCTGGAGGAAAAGGTTCCAGAGCCTCTCCCTTTGATGAGGCTTTATTTTTAGCCAATCACCTTTCATTTTACTGCTGACAGGCAATATTGATTGCAAATTTTCTTCTACCCTTCTCCTTTTCCTTTTTATGCCTCCTCTGCAGAAAGAACATTTCATGAGGTCTTTAGCTCAGTTAATCCCCAAGAAGCATTTAGGGGAAAAAAGTAAAGCAAAGGAAGGTAAAGGATAATGATAGTAAGGAGAGGTAGTAGAACATTAAGATATATGACAGAAGCTTTCAGAAAAAGGCATCCTTATCTTCTTATATATAAAGACATGCAAAAAAATCATGATCTTATGTGTTTAAGATGCACACTGTAAAATATTTGGTCTCAAGAGGGTCTCTTAGATGATGTCACTTAAAGCTTTCTAAACCTTTTCAGTTGAGAAATATAACTCAAGCAAACAATTAAAACAAGTGAATGACCTCTTGGTGCAAGGAAACATAAAATAACTGGAAACTTAAAGTGAAAATTCAATATCAATACTATACTGGAAAGCGTGAGTTGGAACCATTGAGCCAGGTCTTACTCCTGGTTGAATGTTGAATAATTACATCTTAAATTTTGATATTTTGTTATTCATAGCATGAGGAAATTTGGCAAGATACTAGATCTGCTGCTTTAGTGATATGCCTAATTGGTTCTATCCACCTTTCCAATTGGCGACCTCACTTGGATCTAACATATTCGATCCTATTCGACACCTCAACCTCAACTGATTTGGTTCCTGTCCAATCACTCAGAAAATTTTCTAGCCATTTGATAAAAAAAAAAACTCCTTTTTGGGTTAAATGTACTACATTTATGATAAAAAAACTGAAGACAATATGATAGGTAAAGAACAATGCTAATATAATCTTATAAATGATTAAAAATCCAAAAATAGAACAAGGTAAATGGAAACTGATAAGTCTGTGTTGAATAAAAATACAGAACTATCAAATTGAAGAAAAGTTTAATATATTTAAAGATAACAACAAATAGGATGCCATTTACAGAAAATATATTTCTTATCTTATGTAGCATGTAGGTTTTATAAAACTGTAAAAAATAAATCATTATTCACATTCAACAGAGAGATGTTCAACCACACATTATTTTGCAAGTGCTTTAGAAATCACCTGCCTCAGTAATAGAAATTCTGACAACTGTGGTTCCTGTAAGCACATGGCTCTTTCCTCCTAGTGGAGTATGGTAGGTGCTTATTTCAATTTCATTACTGATAACATGATTTGTAAAGTAAACGTGATCAGATCATTTTTCATATCTATATTGTAGAACACAAGTTACACCACCTTGACCTTCAGGTATCTTACCATCAATCATGAAAATAGAAATATTTTCTTGGTCGAAGTTGATCAAAGTTCGAAACTGTCCTAAAAATTTGTATAGGAGAAAGCTTGAAATGTTGCTCAAACAAAAAATTTTGAAATATATATTACAGATAAACTAAAACTTAACTTGATCCTAAAATGAGAACAATGTAAAAGCCCTAGAAGAAATATAAAATTACTTGGGCAAAATCTTAGTGCCTGTCATGGAATATAAATTTAAGGTAAAACTTTTCAGAACTTGAACATAGATAGTACATGAAATGCAATTATTTAACCATAGAACCTAGTAAATAAAAAAAGGTTTCAATTTAGAACCATAAGAGAAACCGGCAAAACAAACCAATGCAACATTTTTAATAATAAAATAATAAGGTGCTTCATTCTTTTGAAAATGCCATGTCGATGTTATTGACTCAAGGGTTGTAATAGAGATAGATGACCCAGCAGTCTCAGCCTACCTGACATTGAATTTATGTTTGATTCTAGTAATTCGATCAAATGTACCATCAGGTCAAGTTTTGGGGAACTAATTCTATTCTTAACATTTCATATGGACAATGCAATTATTTAACCATAGAACCTAGTAAATAAAAAAAAGGTTTCAATTTAGAACCATAAGAGAAACCGGCAAAACAAACCAATGCAACATTTTTAATAATAAAATAATTAGGTGCTTCATTCTTTTGAAAATGCCATGTCGATGTTATTGACTCAAGGGTTGTAATAGAGATAGATGACCCAGCAGTCTCAGCCTACCTGACATTGAATTTATGTTTGATTCTAGTAATTCGATCAAATGTACCATCAGGTCAAGTTTTGGGGAACTAATTCCATTCTTAACATTTCATATGGACAATGCACAATGATGGTTCATGACTGCAAAGGTAAGTGTGGCCGATGTCAGGATTAAGGGCCATGACTTATGGAGTGATGTTTTCATTATTTAGATTAATTATTGTTGAAAAATGGAGTGTTAATGAAGATATCTGCAACAGAATTAGTGCAAGGTGAATGGATTGTGGGTGTACAACTTGAATGCAATTTTTATTGTTGTTTGCAGTAGGTCTTAGCAAAAATGCAATGGCTAGAACTTTGCTATGGATGATGTTTCAATTTTTGTTGCTGTTGTCATTGTTGTTGCCATGAGAGTTTGTAAGGGATAAACTGATTTTACGGTTTTCCTTCAAGTGTCAGTATCTCTGTTGTAGGACTTATTGTTAAGCCTCCAATTCTAAGACTCATTTTAATCAAATGATAGGAATCAAAGAGTCTGACACTGGTTTAGCTGCACCAAGCCAATGGGATTTAGTTTCTGACAAGCAAATGATGCAAGAAGAGCAACCTCTTCAGGTATATTTACTCTATTTTTTGTTTTTTTATAACATTGAAGACATTTTTTGCATGGCTATGTGATCATTGATGTGAAAGAATAATTTTTAGATTGATGTTTGTTCTTTTGTATTTGCTAAATCATAGTCATATTTTCTTCTCTCTGTAAGGTTGCAAGGTGTACAAAGATTATTAATCCGAACACTGAAGATGCTAAATATGTGATAAATGTAAAGCAAATAGCCAAGGTATATTCTCTGATTATAATGTAATGTTTTATTGGACTGGTTTATTTTAAAAAACCACAGTTTGGAAGACTGATTTATTTATTTATTTTTTGCCATATGCAGTTTGTCGTTGGCTTGGGTGATAAAGTCTCACCAACTGATATTGAAGAAGGCATGCGTGTGGGGTGAGGCTAGGGTTTCTCTCCCCACTAGAGACCTTTTAATGTTTGACTGAAAGCTGTTTACTGAATTTATTTCTTGATTGTGTTAGTCGAGTTGTAGAGAAACATCATTTTATCATTTTGTTTATACACTACGAGGCATGATGGGGATATTGGATATGGATACAACATAGTACACACATACCAGAAGATCAAGTCTTGAACAATTTGAATACTATTGGCTTAGGATAGAACAAGGAATATATGTATCTTTTACAATGTGAAAAAAGGCATCTGGAAAGCATAGAGTATTATCGGAATAACATATTATATATTCTGCATAATAGCATCAAAAGGTACAAACTCCATTGTCTGGTCATTATTCAAATTCATAGGTCACAATTTGTACTCCATAATAATGTTAACATCACAAATTCCAAAACTAGCCATTCATCATTAAAGGTCAATTATTTATAAGGAAGGAAAAAAGAAATAAAAGCCCCTTCTCATCCCTGGAAGTATTGGGGGAATATCTCAGATGTATCCAAGAAGTATCTAAACCTTTTTTTCTAAGTTCCAAAAATTGAATAATTAAATAAGCACCAATATGTGTCCTGGAAGTATCCAACGAGTATTGATATCTGATACATATCCAATATGGGCACAACATTCAATTTGAAATATTTGTCTTTGTAGTTTATCTGTAAATAAAGTTTACTGATTGACTTTTTTAGTTGTATAATTTAGAAGAAAATACTTAACCCCACTCTTTCACTGGCATGCGAGCCTCAAGCTGGTTCAACATGCCATGATAGGATGCAGGTTCATGACATAGTGAATTAAAAAATAAAGGACATTGTCAGTTCTCTATCTCTAGATGCTGCATCTTGATCCCGTGTAATGGAGGTAGTGGGAGCTGCATATAGAGATTTTTGCTCCTAGAAGGAAAGCTAATTTTATAAACTTAGAAAAAGAAAAAATTGTAGCAGCCATTTTCTCAATGGAATTCTGATTTGAAGGATTAGGTAATACACAAGAAGAGGTGATTGCATGAAGTCAATTACGTAGAGTTGGAGACCTGTTATTGTGACAGGGCATGGCAAAATCATATTAAAAGGGACAAAAGGACAGAAGGAATAATAACAGAACATGCTATTTAGAAGAAATCTGAAGATTGTGCATAAGACACCACTAGCAAGGAGCCAAAAGAAAATTAAATATTTCAGCAAATCATGCATAACAGATAATAGAAAGGAAGCCAAAACATTTCATAGGTTATTACTGTGTAAATGGATTAATCATTTGTTTTTTTAATTTTCTTCTTGTGTGTGATGGTTGATCATTCAAGCAGATCTTCAATTTTTTTATAAAAAATATGGTAAGATAAATGGTGTGGATGCCTATTCTAAGGGCACTTTGATATATTATTATAGTAAAAGGTTGGGTTGGAGGCTTTTAAAGTTAAAGGTTTGGATAGTTGGATTTAACACCATTGAGATATTTTTTGGATAATAACACTTGGAACTATATGAATCATGTGAGATTGGAATAATGTTAAGAAGGTTGAGATATGATGCACAAAAAACTTGAATGAAGTTGATCATTTGGATGTTGTGGTCATTAAATTCTTTTTTATGTGCTGGGAGTGGGACTGATTGGATGCATGAGACATATTTAGATGTAAACATTTATGGGAAATGCAGAAAGCGATCCAAAGAGCTTGTGGTGCTTCATGTTCGATGAAATAATGACCTGTATACTTTCCATCTATTATAGATGCAATAAATTACCTCTAGCAAGGTCCTCCAGTGCTATAAAGAGTCATTCAAGTATGATCCTTAAAGACATAAGAAGATGACAGAGCTGGAAGTTCTCTGTTTACAAACAAGGTTTTTTTTTTTAAAAAAATATTATAAGAATCAACACTAGGGTGTTGATACGGATTTTTAAAAGAGTAAGCCTTTCACAGTCCTTATCAAAATTGAGTTCCCAGCAGCTTCTAAGATGAACTTTCAGTACCCTGAAATGTATCTACCGTGCAAATTACATCTGATCAACTAAAGACCTAGTTTTATGTTTCCTCAGATCTTGGATTTAGTTATCTAATACCACTATATAATTGTTCTATTTATAGCAAAAGTGATAGTGGTTGTACCATGCAGTGTAACTATTTCGAGCACAGATTTGCTTGTTCGCTCTCACCATAGAGTCCAATCGCACTATCAGCCCATTTTAGATTACAGATCGTCTTCTTCTATCTTCTGTCTTAATCTTCTTCTTCTTCGTTTGGACTTGGACATAAAAAGTAAGATCAGAACATAACATGAACCATTATAGACATTTGTTTTTAATTGTATGACATGCATTTGTCATTGGTGATTTTGACAAGTCATGTATAGATAATAGTCAATTATTTCTTGTGCTCTAAATTATTATATTATTCTTACATGTGCAATTACTAGTTTTGTGATTCCTCTCTTCTCGATCTAAAATTATCATGTTTTGCTAAAAACTCTTTTTCTTCAGAGTTGATAGAAATAAGTACCAAATTCAGATTCCTTTGCCCCCAAAAATTGATCCAAGTGTTACCATGATGACGGTAGAAGAGAAACCTGATGTCACATATAATGATGTTGGTGGTTGTAAGGAACAGATTGAAAAGATGAGAGAGGTACTATATTTTTTTCCCCATATGTTGAAATCATTTGCTCCCATGGTGTTGCCATTCTTTAGAATATGAATTGTTCCTCAGTAAAACTTTGCCTAGATTTTAAATCTGTGCAAGTTTCTCATGTCTATCCTGTGTGTACTGACTCTAAGATCTTTATTACTTTCGTGTATTTTATAATTCTTCAGGTTGTGGAACTTCCTATGCTTCATCCAGAGAAATTTGTTAAACTTGGTATCGATCCTCCTAAAGGGGTCCTTTGTTATGGTCCCCCTGGTACTGGTAAAACACTTCTAGCTAGAGCTGTTGCCAACAGAACTGATGCCTGCTTTATTCGTGTTATTGGAAGCGAGCTTGTTCAAAAATATGTCGGAGAAGGGGCTCGGATGGTTCGCGAACTTTTTCAGGTTGTTGAACTTCCTGAGATGCAATAGCAAGTTTTTCTCAATAGGAAAATAGTCTTGAGATATATCTTTCAATTGTCTAGCATTTTTCTGATAAATTTGGGAAACTGTGTACTCATAGATGGCCCGCTCAAAAAAGGCCTGCATTGTCTTTTTTGATGAAGTGGATGCTATTGGTGGTGCTCGTTTTGATGATGGTGTCGGGGGCGACAATGAAGTTCAGCGAACTATGCTTGAAATTGTCAATCAGCTTGATGGATTTGATGCTCGGGGAAATATCAAAGTGCTAATGGCAACCAATAGGTATGTCATCTCATTCTGCATGTCAATTGCTTGTGTTTATCAGCATTATGCTTGGTATCTCTTTTTCTTTCTGAAGACTTTCCCTGTATCCAAGTGTAGCTAGCAATGAGCACTTTGGGAATCTTTGTATCACCTTTTAGCATGGGATTCCATATATCTCTTTTTGTTATGGTACTTCCTTTTTTACTTATTATTATTTTTCCTTGGGGGTTGCATCAAACTAAAGAATCTGGTTTAAGCTTGAAGAAGGAATGGCTCTTTTCTAGATATCTAATTATGTCCATAAGCTAGCCTTTTATGTCAAATTGTCTATATGAAGATCTTTTTTTTTCCTCTTTTTTTTAAAGTTTGTTTAGATCCTTGTTGTGCAATAATCATTCTGATTAACAGATTTGATATACTTTGTCAAATTTTTGAGCATTTGGAGCTCAATTATTCAAATGTCTCAACCAAATATACTTGCAGTTAGCCATCATGGACCATTAACAATTAACTGAATTTGAGGCTTGAGTAAGGTCGGTAAACCTGGATTGCAGAATTTTCTACTTTTAGCCTTGTTTGGGTGGTCGTTGATATCAAAAAAAGCAAAATTCACCTCAGGTTTAATTGCATTCATTCCCCAGAGAGTGTTAGATTTTTTAAAAAAATTGTAAAAACAAAGTATGCAAGTTGCGTCATGATGGAGTTAAACTGGGATGTTCGTTGTCTTCTAGCCACTGCTTTTGCTGTTTTGACAACAGCACACGCTTTCATTACCTGTTGACCTGCTTTCTGGTTTCTGGCTTAACTGCAAGCACATGCAAAATCTAACCGTTGTATCTTTTGCTTTGCTAAAAAATTCCAGACCTGACACTTTAGACCCGGCACTATTGCGTCCTGGAAGATTGGATCGTAAAGTTGAGTTTGGTCTGCCCGATTTGGAGAGCCGGACACAGATATTCAAGATCCACACTAGAACAATGAATTGCGAGAGGGACATTCGATTTGAGCTCCTTGCTCGCCTTTGTCCAAACTCCACTGGTAATTGATTGTCGGCGAGTTGTTTCTTACTCTCTTTTCTGGTGTCGTCTAACTTTTTGATCCAAAGAAATGTTTGCCTTCTGCTTAATTCATTTCTTAATGGAGATGGTTTGTTGTATTTATTCTATTCCTTGTAAAAATATATTCTGCTCATGCAAACACCAGTGGCTAATGTTGTGGCTCCCGCCTTGTGACTGCTTGTGACTGTTATATATATATATATAATGTGAAGCTTATATGGTAAGCGCTCAAATCTTCTATGGTACTTCTAATTTACTTTTATGTTTGATAATTTAGGGGCGGACATAAGGAGTGTGTGCACTGAAGCTGGGATGTTTGCAATCCGGGCTCGAAGGAAGACGGTCACGGAGAAAGACTTTCTTGATGCAGTGAACAAGGTCATTAAAGGCTATCAGAAGTTCAGTGCAACACCCAAGTATATGGTCTACAACTAACGAGTCTTGCATTGCACCTGGAAGGAGGAATGAATTGTTTATCTTAATGTCTATCACATAACGGATGCATTACTCGAATTGTCAATTATGGATGTGAAATGTTGACATTTGTGTCCATTGATTTGTTTGTTTTGGGAGAAAAAAATTATCGATTAGCATGGGTTGTTGAATGTATTTCAAAGGATGGATATGGTTTGATGATTTCCAAGACACAAGTCATCTCCTTTGCAATGCCTTGTTTGCATGCACCATTATCCTCAATTCTTTCGTGATGGTGGAGTACATTTAATCGACTACGTGATCTAGATTTCCCTCGTTTTCTTTGACCCGCATAATGTCGAGGTGGACAAAATCAAGGGTAGCAGCACTCTCCAGAGGTGTGAGCTTGTAGATATGATTCATTTGGGATTTAATTTGCCTTGGAAATATGCTCTCGTTTCAACATGTCGGCCAACCGATTACTACTACCTTTCTCGTACGGTGTGAGGTAACGGTCTTCCATTGAAGAAGTACGGTGAGACTTTTGATGTTTTTTTATCACCTTGAATCTCCGCACGACATGTCAAGATTATAAGATTTGCAATCCTAAATTATTAAACTTGAAGTTTATGGTTTACTCCAATGTGTTGGCATGGTCACGCTAAAGCATGTTATATTTTATCTCGTCTCTATTTTTCACCTTTGTTGCCCCAATAAGCAAGGAGGCTGGTTTATTTTTGGCAGATTTAAAAACTGCCTCATTGGCCTAAAGCAAATAGGGAGCAACCCTCTATTCTTTGGATGGTGCTTGAAGAGGAAGATGTTAAGGAACCACATTCATCTCCTAGAAACAAATATGGATCCATCAGATGCCTGAGAATGAAGTGTAAAAAAGGATTTTTAGAATATGCATGCACTGAGAGTGGACGTAGTCATATGTAGAATAGGTGCAATATGGGTATGATCATGGATGCTATATATTGTTCCAATAACAGCGGGACTTCGTTCCATATTAAAGCTTATTACATTCTTCAAGTGAACTCATAGAAGTACAAGCTCCTCCTCCTTGAGACATTGCCACTCTTATGTTATTGTTGCATATAGCCATAAGTTCCAGGACAGGTGATACATCAACAGCCACAGCCGTCATCCATCTTGGCACCCGAACATGCTTCCACAGCTTCACCCACGGTTAGGAAGATCCATGTTTCTCCAATCTTATCCACAAGCCTGGCCAACTTCATCTTGTGAATTACTTGCCAACCAGGATTGGCTATGGCTAGCTGCAACCAAACAGTTTTCAGTGAAAGTTCAAGAGCATTCTCAGATAGGATATAAATGGAAATGTTTCTTCTCTCCTTTATATTAATAGAGGTTTGCTTCTTGTGTATTTCTTCAAGTGTTATGATTCCTTTAAGTGTCAATATTCATAAAATCTGCAATTGAACACATCATTCAGGTGATTATATAGTTCACCTGCATGTTAACAGAGGTGAGCTTCTTGTGTATTTCTTCGAGTGCTGTGATTCCTGAAGTGTCGATATTCATCACATCTGCGATTAAGTACACCATTTAGGTGATTATATTTGGAAAGGATGTACATATGGGTATCATGTTTTTGAGCTGATGAATTTACTTGACATGTCGATAACTGCTGCTTGGAGACTCTTTCCACCTATCTTGGTCTCATCTTTTTCTTCTAACATCCATCGTGTAATCCTGTAACAAAAAAGGGATTCGCTGGAAAAGTAATGTAATGACAGATTGGCCATTCATTTAGTGTCATTGAAGGCTATTTCTAAGGTGTATCTTTCTCGATTCCAGCAGTAGTCTTCCCATGAATCATATTTTCCATCTTTCTCAGTGTATTGCCTTACCTTTCTCTTATGAAATTGGCATTCATGAAACAAAGGAAGGATGAATCGATGTGAAGTATCAGTATGCCTGGTGTTTCAGTGGCCTTTGGATACTGTCTTATACTGCAGAAGATGTCTGTCCCTTGAATTCTTCCAAGCATTTCTATACGAGGTCGAATTGAGCTTATAATGATCCTACAGAAGGAGATAGTTACCTGCAAATGTCATGGCGTTTTAATCAACATAAACTGAATTCACTATCAGAGCAAGCTATGCCTGATCATGTTCATTGTCCATGGAAATACAGATGATTGAATAGGACATGGAGTTAAATTATGTTTATAGTTGTTGAGCAATTAATGAAAGCAAAAGCTGCAGATTCCTCGATGATGACCCTTTTTTTTTTTTTTCTCTTATGATCACAGCAGGAAAATAGTGCTAGAATTACATCAATGAGAAGAAGAAAATTAAACTAAGAATTTAGATTTGGATGATACCTATGTTGATCACATACTTGCTCAACTTAATGGAAATATTAAATGATACTTTTTAGTAAAGGTTCGAAATAAATGATACATTGGATTAAACTGGGTATTTAGGTCCAATGATCTCACCGCAATTAAAAGACCTATCTCCACTGATCCAAATAAAACACCAAGGAAAGCTCCAATGCAAGCAAGGAAGTCCATCTTGTCGACTTCCCATATCCTGCATGCTTCTTTTATATCAATAAGTCCAGGGAGGGCAGAAAGAATAATTGATGCTAGTATCGCAACAGGGGTATAGTACAACAGCCTTGTTAGCAACTCCAAGGCTATAAAAACTGTGATGGCCATGACAATATTGGACATTGTTGTCTTGCAACCAGCGCTGACATTTACGGCTGTTCGAGAGAAAGAGCCTGCGAATTTTCGACAAATCAGTTGAATCAGCTCGGTCAGTGATCCAACAGTGAGAAAAACTTTAGATATTAAAAGAAGGTTATTCTTGTTTTGTCGATTTCAAGATGTCAAGAACCAGATTTTTCTTCAGTTGATTTCATGCTTAGGGTACAGGATGCTCATATGTGATTTGACATAGAACTAATTGTAGTCAGCACATACGAAGCCTGATTAAAGTTGGTTTATTAACAGCTGAAGGAAACAATTTTAATTTTAGTAAACCTCTAGATTGCATTTATGCAATGGTACAGTGTGCTGAGAAGTCTTCTAATACCACCATATTTTCCCCTGATCATACTTTGCCATCTTTTTCCTCAACGGTTGAAGGAAGATGATGCAAGTTTTACCTTTGTTTTATGAGAAATACAGAGGAAATGCCACCTTCTAGTAGGTTAAGAACCTGAAACCTTCCCCCATGCACTGAGCAGGGGTGCCACCTAGAGGACCCAGGACCTCTTTGGTGATCTCAGCAAATTGGAATGAATGCAATGCAAAAGATTGGCCTATTCATCTATCTGCTTTTCATTAATTTTAAATCTAGGACATTAAATTAATTTTCAAGATTATGATTGCCTCTCTCTATTTGAGCAAATTCTCTCGCAATTTATCTTACCACTTGTTCTTCTCGAAAGATCTAACTATTAATTTTCTGAAAATTCTATTCACCTGTCGCAACATAGCAGGAGGTCAAGGATCCTGCAACGTTCGTGAAGCCCATGGCTAACATTTCCTTGTTACCATCAATCTGGTAGCCCTTTATGGAGGCGAAGGATCGTCCAACAGCAACAGCCTCCTGAAATTATTATGGCATATGGTAGTCAGGTCTTGTTAATGATATCGTAATTAAGATGCTAATATACATGATTATTATTGCCAGATTTTTACGAAAACAAACCGTGAGAGCGATGACTGCACAGATGAAACCGATCTTTGCGCACTCCCCGGAATATGGTCCGGTGAGCAGTATTTGTTTAGCTGAACTTGGATTCAGGCCACCATCAACATGTTGTATAATTTTAACACCATGCTTATCTGCTCTCGTCACGAAGACCATAAGAGTTGACAGAATAACAGACAGTAGAGGAGCAACGGCAGACAGCCAGAAGAGCTTCTTATTCCTCCTGGCCTGAGAACAGGATATTATGATATGTTGTTAGCTGAATTCAATAAATCAATATGACAGAGAGAGTTATGCATCACTTACTAGTAATCTGGTGATTAGGATGAAAATAAGGAATGAACAACCGAGAAGGAAATTGTCTGGGTGCCACTGTCAACAAAAAGCCAAAAAGTAATGAAGTTAGAACGCTGTCAAATGAAAATAATCAAAACACGAGCACAAAAAAAAAAGTCCTGATATTCCATCGAGCAACCATGAGGAAGATAATAATTCATGGTTTATAGTTATCAACTCTAATGGGAGCAAATCTCCTTAATTTTCATCATTCGAGGAGTAAAAGCACTAACACATGCATGCATCTACTTTGCAGATGCAGTACTCTCTCCTTTTTTTTCCAATACTCTTTTCTTTTTTTATCAAGAGAAATATGGAAGGAGTAGCACCATCCTGAGCCAAATCCAAACTCACCATGGAGGAGAGAGGTGTCTACTTGCTGAGATAGGTCTGGTGGCAAGTGCAATGATTTCATCATAGTTATAAATTTAACTGGAACGCCCTGATAAGAACTAAATATTCCAGGTGGTCAGAAAAGTGTAAGCTTTCTCTACCATGCACTCTCACCATCAACTTATGACACCAAGTCCACATGCCTAGTAGCCCTCCAAAAAGAAAAAGAAAAAAGAATAAAAAATCATGATGGCATTTGGACATAGAAAATCCGGCCATCTAGAATCTTGGATTTCACTTTTTATATATATATATATATATTTCTCCAAAAGAAAGGGAAAACAGAAAGAACTTTAGGGTTTCACATGACTTACGGGCTGATTGACTACTGCAACCAGAACAGCCTTTATAACCGAGACCACATCTGTATTGTTTGTGAAGTGACCAATCCCAAGCAGCCCTTTCAGTTGCTGAAATCCTATAACGATTGCTGCCCCTCCCATGAAGCCAACAATGGCAGCATGTGAAAGAAAGTCCACCAGAAAACCCAGTCTGAGAACGGGCAAAAAAAACATGACATGTTTTCATTCATATTAAACATCGATCTCAACATGACCGCCAAATTAAAGCTAATTAATAACAAAGATAAAGATATCCACCTGAAAAGTCCCAAGGAAGCTTGAAAGATGCCGGCAAAAAATGTTGCAGTGAAAACCAGCTTCTTGTATGCATTTGGATCAACCGACGGGTCCGCTACTTTCTGTATCATGGAGGATAGAAGAAGAGAAACAACAGCAACAGGACCGATCGCTATATCTCTCGAAGAACCCATTACAGCATAGATCAGAGGTGGCACAACACTTGTATCTAGTGGGAACCAACGAGACTTGATGTAGTTAGTGCCAAGAAACATGCCACATATCATCACAAACATGCTAATAAACAAAGAAAAGAAAGTCCCTAGCTTATTAATTTGTTGCCATATATATTTTTATTCTTGAACATCTCAGATATGAAGTATCGGGCAGTAAGTAAACAAAACTTGAAAAATGGATCGAGATATCATGTGAATTATCGCATGAGAAACGGCACAGGCGTAGATCTGAATCATAGAATTAGACTATCCTTTTCATGAGTATGAACTGGATATTATCCAAACAAACTTACAAAGACCATACTGCGGGCTAAGCTTTGCCAGATTAGCATATCCAATGCTCTGCAAAACAATGAGACAGCTTTAGGAGCATGTTATCATATCTAAAAGATAGAGAGTTCGATGATTAACGTATGGCTCATGATTTAACCTGTGGAATCCCGAGGCTTGCAAGAGTTAAACCAGCCATCAAGTCACTCCTAAATGACTTGAGATCATAGTTCCTTCCCCAACGAAGGATCGGAAATAAGCCATATATGGCTGAAATGATGCATTTAAGCGGTGAAGAGGACTTCTTCTGTCGAGGAACAACTGCTTCTCTTACCCCACTGGCGAGCTCAACCCAAAGAGAAGGAGGCTCTGGAGCGTTCAGTACCAATGATTCAGATGGCTCTTCACCACCATGCCTTGTCACAGAGGCTGCAGGCTCACTCGAGAAGGATTCCATGTCTTCTTGAAGCATTTGGGAGAACTCCTACAGTTCTATATCTAGAAATAGCTATGATTTATGAAGAAGATTCTTACAACCTAGTGAACTGACCATCAGACAGAACGATGGCCTGGTTATTAGACTGCTGTCATGGATGCGTATTCAAAGGCCCCGAACTCCGGAGATTTGAAGGCATGCGAAAAAAGATGGGGGAGGTGAGGTGGCAAAGGTGGCGTGGACCTCAAGCACATAAGACATCCAAGGAATAGCAAGTTGGATGCAAAAATGCTGCGTGTCATTTCTCACGACCAGCTAACGCTGTCAGGGATTCGAGCTTTAATTAAAATATTTTTTAATTAAAAAATTAAAAAATAAAATAAAAATAATAATAAAATAATTATGAAGTTTTTTGTTGATCGGTGAGAAGAAACTAAGAATATATATAATAAATTCTGTTTACCTGGCTGATATCGGTGACAGTAAGATTGGCGTACTCATCTTCGGATGGATGGGAAATGATTGTTGAAAATTAATATGCACCGTGTATCGAACATTTCCTGGTTGGAATTGAAGGACCATCTGGGAGTGACTACGTCCGGGATCTAACTCCTTCCTTTTTTTTTTATTCATAAAATAAAAAAAAAAAAAAAAAAATATTTTTATTTTGGAGTTCCTGAAAAATTATGGGAACCCAATGATTCTCTGATTCTTGAGTAGAGATAAGAATCAGACTAGATGATTGCGCTGTTGATAAGCTCTTTGAAATGTTAGACAATGCATAATATATGCATTGGCGCAATATCTCTTTCATGACGACCATTCACATTCTTTTTTTTCTTTTTTTTTTTTTCTTTTCTTTTCTTTTTTGGTGGACCCTCTACTTTCCACATTTCCTTCTCTGATAATTTTAAAAAGACATTTTCATGATCTCTCAAATAAGCAATGATCTGATAGAACTTGTCGAGGTTCAAAGAAAATCTATGACAAGAATTACTATTAAAAGCTTCCACTATTAGGATATGCTTCTAGTGGGAATAGGGAACACCAATCACGTCCCTCGAAAAGGATTGGTTAGAGATCTCGTATCTTTTTTGCGATATTAAAATATTAATTGAAGAAATATTTTTATAAATTCTCGATTGGATCTTGCTCAATTCCAAAATAGGTCTTTGTATACCTTGTATTAATTGAAGAAATATTCTCTATAATCCCTATAATTATAAATAGTGATTCTAGGTTTGATATTGATGGTTGTAGAATATTTATTTCCATGTATAGATGTCTCTCTCACTATATAAAGAGCGACAAATTACTAAGACACAAAAAGAAAATCAAATTCATTACAAGCTAGCTAACTAAGGTGTAGCATTTCGATTGATAGCATATTACCAAAGTTGGCAAGGGAAGAAGTGACTAAGTTCTCTTATACACGGAAGGGCATCGAAAACATATGGAGAATATAAATTAGTTGGTTCGAATGGCTCTGTATGTTATCATACAGTTCTTTATTTGGGTATCCTTACTCTAATGCCATCTCTTTTCAGTGCAATAAGTTGATGGCTTTTAAGCTCTTTTAGAAGGATGAAAGATTAATACAAAACCAAGCCCCATCTCAAACATTTAAAAGTTAAGGGTGGTGGAGCAGGAGGGTGTATGGCACTACTTGGATGTTCCCATTTCTAGTTAGAGGTTAAGGAGGGCGGACTATTTGGGGTTGGAGAAAGTCATTTAGAAGCAACTTTAGGGATGACAAGCTAAAGCTCTATCTATGATGGGCTGAGTGACTCTGGTGAGATCTGTTCTTAGCTCCATGCCTATGTATCTATTATCTAAAACTTGGATACCGAAGATATATCTATTTAAGGTAAAGTAACTCTTTCAGCATTTTCTATAAGACTCCCACGAGAGGGTCGGGGACTGTATCTTATGGCTTGAGAGGTACTTTGCCAGTCGGTAAGGGATGGAGGGCTTGGGATTCTGTCCCTGATGGTGAGGAGGGAAGTTCTTATTGATAGACATGCTGTGAGATTTTTACTTTGCCTTGACAGTATTTGGAGTTCACTGATGAAGACCAAGTATGGCCTCTAGACGATGCCTGATGGGATCAGACCTCCTCGGAATAGCTTAGTTATATGGAGGAAGATATACGACCATATGATAGTGGTTATGATTTATATTTGCTGGATAGTTGATGATGGGTATATATACTATTGATTTCCTTTATGACCTAGAAGTGTTATGGCTCCTGCGGTACGTGTGCACCTATGCATCGGCCATGAACGCACCATGCATCCTTTGCTGGCCACATGCTTGGGTCAAAATGAGATACACCCAATAACCTCTACCTCGACTCGATGTTCGATTCATCTTGACTCAATGTTTGATCTCCACATAACTTTGAGAGCTCGTAAATGATCTTACCCTCATGCCTTGGAACAAATGCTTGATTGCCTCATGAATGGCAAACATAGGAATCGAGCCAGGCCGCTCGATCCCATGTCCATCATGTGCTGTGTTTACTTTGATCTAAGACTTATTCAGAAAAACCTCATGCATCAATAGAAACTTTATCGTGCAACGTTGCTTGCCATCCTCTCGAGTCTCGTCTTATGCTCGATCCACTTGCTTCTAAGCTCCACGTTATATAAACGTTCATCTACATCAAGAATTTTATCTAGTACTAAATTTTTTGTCAAGATATAATATCCTCTATATTTTTTTTCCTGCAAGATATCCCTACTTTCATGGATAACTTTTAGGATTTCATCATCATCGGCTCTCCACGTATAGCCGCTTGAATCTAGTTTACTTAGTGAAATTTGATTCTTGCTGAAGCTTGGTATATATTGGATCTCATCCAGTTTTTTCGATATTCCATCATGAAGCTTTGAGCTGACTATCCTTTCATCCTTGATCGTACAGCTGAATCTATCTGGTAGATGAATAGTATTTCCCACCTTACCGCTGTGGCCTGTAGCTATGAGTTGGCACCGTATGTCTGTCCCTTTACTCTGGAATCCTAGCATTCCTGGACCTGCAAAACAAGGTTAGAGACCTGGGCTGGGGATCCCGGCGGGGGCACTCTGATGATCAAGTCAACGAGTGGCAAAGCAGAACAGACCCACTAAGGCGGATCCCGATAGGGTCTCCATGCTTAGGGGAATCCTTGATGAGGGAATCAATGAGAATCAAAGAGAACGAGAGGGGGTTAGCACTCCAATTCTTGCAACTGAGCTCATAGGACTCGCTCCTGGGAGTCTCCTCGGAGCCTTTGCCCCTGGGTCGCTTGCTTTCTCCTTTCGTGCCTTTGCCCTCCTGATTGCTTACCTTCCTCTTCATCCAGGGGTGCCTTTTAGATCGCCGGGTGCTTCGGTGCCTCGATTCTCTTGCTATGGGGGGGCTTGGAGGTCAACAGTGTTCGTTGGCCGCTCTCCTGAGGTTGCTTCCCCTCACGGTTGGGAGTTAAGTAGTGAGCTTGTATCGTCTGCCATGCCATCATGAAGGGGGAGCTAGGCGGGACCTCAATCTAGGCACAGGTGCCCTTGGGTTTGAGATGTTGACCGTGGCCTTCCCCTTCAAGGAGTTCCAGGTCACCGGTTGCAGGATCTGGTACCTCGATTGGAGTGTCCCTCCTAAACTGGTGCAAACGAGGCTACGCGCACTGTTATAGATCTGAGGGTGCCATGCTGGGCACGTCGCACCCCGCACGCCGGCCTCAGTAGCATCCTCGAAGCTGGCACCCTCGATCCTCCCGACGTTCCATGGAGAAGGCGCGACTTCGACCGAGGTGGACCCCACCTAGCGAAGGAGCAGGAGTGCCTAGCTCGATTTCGATCGAGATGGACCCGTTTGGGGGTGCCACCTGGCGAAGGAGTAGAGATAGGCTCAACTTCGATCGAGATGGACTCTACATGGGGGCGCCACATGGCGAAGGAGCAGGAGTGCCTGGCTCGACTTCGACTGAGATGGACCCGTTTGGGGATGCCACATGGCGAAGGAGTAGAGGCATGCTTGACTTTGATTGAGGTGAACCCCATTTGGGGGTGCTACATGGTGAATGAGCAGGAGTGCCTGGCTTGACTCCGACTGAGGTGGACCGATCTGGAGGTGCCACCTAGCAAAGGAGCAGAGGTAGGCTCGACTTCGGTTAAGGTGGACCCCACCTGGAGGCATCATCTGGCGAAGGAGCAGAGGCAGGCTCGACTTCGACCGAGGTGGATCCCACCTAGGGGCGCCAAATGGCGAAGGAGCAGGGGTGCCTGGCTCGACTTCGATCGAGGTGGACCCATTTGGGGGTGCCATCAGGCGAAGGAGCAGAGGCAGGCTCGACTTCGACCGAGATGGACCCCACTTGAGGGCGCCACCAGGCGAAAGAGCAGGAGTGCCTGGCTCAACTTCGACCGAGGTGGACCCATCTGGGGGTGCCACCTGGCGAAGGAACAGAGGCATGCTCGACTTTGACCGAGGTGGACCCCACCTGGGGGCACCACTTGGCGAAGGAGTAAAGGCAGGCTCGATTTCAGTTGAGGTGGACCCCACCTAGGGGCACCACCTGGCGAAGGAGCAGGGGTGCCTGGCTCGACTTCGACCGAGCTGGACCCATCTAGGGGTACCACATGATGAAGAAGCAGAGGCAGGCTCGACTTCAGTAGAGGTGGACCCCACCTGGGGATGCCACCTGGCAAAGGAGCAGGGTCAGGCTCGACTTCGGCCGAGGTGTACCCCACCTGGGGGTGCCACCTAGCAAAGGAGCAGGGTTACCGAGCTTGACTTCGACCGAGATGACCTGGGGGCACCACCTGGTGAAGGAGCAAGCTTGACTTTGACCGAGGTGGACCCCACCTGGGGGTGCCACCTAGCAAAGGAGCAGAGGTATCGAGCTCGACTCGAGATGGGCGTGACCGTTGATCAGGCCACCTGGCAGGGGAGCTCGGAAGGAAACATGGCGCGGCGCTGCTTGGCTGCCAGCTGGGTCTGACGCGCGCTCCATATCAGCGATCTTGCCATATCAGTTGCCCCCCACTCCCAAGTCTCATCGAAGCGCTGCGGCTGGGACATGGGAAGTTAATGCAGAGATGATGTGGGAGGACAAAAATCTTGTGCCATAATTGCCACAGTTGCCGTCGCTCTGCTTATCGTGTCCGAGGTCCAATGTACAGGCGCCACGTCCGTGAGTTCGACGGACCATAATTGTGCCATGCCAGACTCGAGGCAGTTTTCACGAAATCGAAGCGACGTCGTCGGGCATCTTCATACATGGCACTTATCCGATGGCTCAGGCAAAAAGAGGTTATACAATTGCTATCGATTGGTTTTGAAAAGAGAGGGAACTTTTCCGAAATGAGATCTTTTGGCTTTCTCACACTTCGCTGGTAGTTGCAGCGGTCCTTCTTTATCTCTTGGATCGCCTTTATTCGCTAAAACAATCCGGTGAGTGCCTGGTGATCCTCATTTTCTCTCCTGTCTCTTCTCGAACTCCAGTCCTCCCTTTCATCTTAAGTGAATCGGTCCTTTCTCTAGGCTCCTATCCTCCTCCTTCCTTTTTCTAACTCCTTCCTTCTTGATGGCTCATTCAGGTCATCGTCCTCACTTCTCTTCTAACCCGGACGAGGACGGTTCCTCTCGGCTGAGGACTCCATCGTCTTCCTCGTCGGAGGACGACATTCCCCTCGACGTCCGGAGGCGGTTGTGTCCAGGTGGAATAACCATTGGAAGCCTTAGGGCCCCTAGGGTTCCTCCTACTATCCTTTCTCTTCCCATCTCTGCCGTCGCCCCTTCGGTGGCAAAGGCTCCTTCCGATCCCTCTTGTTTCGCTTTGACGATGACCAGAGAAGATCTTTCCTGGATCTGGGACATGTATGGGGTTCCGGATTCCATCTAGCTCTCGCTCTTGAGTTCGGGGAAGCGAGTGACCTCGAGCGACCCTGACCGGGTTGCTTTATACGAGGATTTCCTTGCCGGGGGTCTTCATTTTCTGCTCCATCCTTTCTTCCTTTCCTTTCTCAGCAACTTTCGCCTCGTCCCAGCCCAGTTGGCTCCTAATGCCATCAGGGTCATCTTTGCCTTCATTGTCTTCTATCATTTCTATGGGTTTGTTGCCCATTTCTCGCTGTTTAGGATCCTGTTTATCCTGAAGCGCTACTCCACCGATGACAGTTGGTGGTACCTCTCCCCCCGGCCAAAGTGCCTTCGGTTCGACCTCCCCACGTCCATCAAGGGGTGGAAGAACCGATTCTTTTTCGTCTCAGTCGGGGATGTTGATTGGGTGTGGAGTGAGCCAGACTGGTCCCCGAACCGGAACTCCTAGGTTGAGCCGACTGATAGAGAGGTCTTCTCCCAGCTGTTGTGTGACGTGGTTCCCTCCCTCAAAGTTTTGCTCTCGGAGCAGAATTTATTCGAGGCAGGGGTCAGCCTGATCCGGATGATTGGTGAGGCTCAAGGCCTCCTCCCTTCTTTCTTTCTTCTTCTCTTTTTTTTCTTTTTTTCTTCTTTTTTTTTTTTGAATCCCCTCTGACTTTTCTCTTTTTCCAGGGATGAAGTTCTACGTGGATAGCCAGGTGGAGTCGGCCCGGAAGAGAAGTGCTTCTGCCGGGGCCTAGGACACTCCACCGAAAAGGGCTCGGGTGGAGACAGACCAGGGGGCTAGGCCCACTTCGACCTCGGTGCGGAGGGTGGTGGACACGACTCCTCGGCCACCTCAGCAGCAACTTCCTGCCCCGAACATTGTTGACATCAATGGGGGCAGGGAGGAGAAGCAACTGGTGCCGCTTTTGACGGTCGCGACGACCAGTGCTCTGACGGTAGCCGTGATGGTGGCGGCGATCCCGCAGGCCACGTCTTCGCCCGCCGGAGGGACTCCTATGTAGCACTCCTCCGAACCCAGCCAGCACCGACAGGGATTCCTAGTAATGCCTCCATCATCCGGGACCAGGGCTTGGTGGAAAGGATGATGGAGTATGCATCCCAGCCTCGAGACCGCTGCTTGAGAGGAGGCCGGGACTACTCGGCTGCACTGCTCGGGATCCTTTCCCAGCTCTTCATAGTGAGTATCCATCACCCTTCTTCTTTTTTTTTTTAATGTTCCAGTTGGATCTGTAAAGAATCCAAATTTATCTTTGATGCGGATCGGGACTGACGTGCTCCTGCTTTGTGACTTTCTCACTAGTTCAGTGAGGAAGGAGGCCGAAAGGGAGAAGAAGTTGGGTAAGCTCTCGGTCAACATGAAGGATTTCGTAGAGAAAGGTCACAAGCCAAGGGAGAGCAACAAGGCTCTCCGAGGAGATCTGGCTCATGCTGATGAGCACATCAGGGACCTCGAGGCCTCCTGGTCCGAGGAAAGGATCTTGACTCAGCGCCGCATTGATAAGGACGCGGCGAAGATCTCTCGTCTAGAGGGGCGATCCTGGTCACTGGAGAGCCGGGTGGATGAGGTCCTAACAGAGCTATCGGTGGCCAAAAAGAAGACTTCTTACATCTCGGGGCTGCTAGAGACCGTGCAGAGGGATGCCCAGGAGGCTGTGCCTAGGTTCCGGGCTTCTTAGGAGTTTAAGAACGAGGTGCACGAGGCTACCATGGACTTCTTCTTGAAAGGCTATGAGCTCTACCGGGAGAAGGTGGCCTCCCTCTTCCCAGAGCTTGATCTGGCCGGAGTCATCCTCGGTGGCCCCGAGGAGCAGGCTGAGGAGTCAGCGACGATGGGAGCAGTCGATGAGGGGACCACCGGGTGACCAATCGAGGAGGCGACCGATGACATTGAGGCTTCCCGACCTGGGATGGAGCCAACGATAGAGTGACCTCGAGTCCTTCATTTTGTATTTCTAGTGTAGGGCTTTCATTTTGTTCTTTTGGGTTGCTCGGTCTGTCAGATCCCTTTTATTTGTATGGAACCTTTACACTTAGAAATGAAGCTCTTTTTCTTTTTACATCCTAGTGTTCCAATTTTGGCTTGTTGCTTCGCTCCTTTGTGGATAGTGGGTCTGAGTCCCCCGGCTCTTCTCTTCTTTTTTTTTCTTGTGTCGAGCCAGGTCTGCGACTTTGATTTGAAGTTTGACTTTGCCTCTTGGTTAGAAATCAGGTTCAGGAGGCCTCCATGCTTCAACATGGGATTCCTAGAGCTTTCGGCTTGTATTTCATAAGTCTTTGGTGCCGGAACTTTGGTTGCCAAAACTGGGTTTCATGCCTTTACACCTTAACTGGGTCACGTGCCATCTTCCGGATTGAACTCCGGGCTTTCATACTTGGGTTCCGTGCGATCTTCTGGACTGAACTCCGGGACTTCATGCCGAAACTGGATTCCGTGCGATTTTCCGGACTGAACTTCAAAATTTCATGCTGGACTGGGTTCCGCACGACCTTCCAGACTAGACTCTAGGCTTTCATACCAAAATTGGGTTCCGTGCGGTCTTCTGGACTGAACTTCGGGCTTTGTGTTTTCCATGAAATACTTGCGGGACTTTTGCCTCGCCTTTGCTCGTTAGACCTAAGGCCGGGCGATGATGGTTTTACGAGACAGAAACAAGCATTGCGCTAAAGAAAATTTTATTATTAATGTTCAGGGAGTCTTACATCATTGGTAATATATTCTCAAGTTTGCGGCGTTCCACGTCTGCGAAAATCGTGCCCCATCGAGCTCGATGAGACAGTAGGCACCGTGAGGGAGTGCTTCGATCACCCTATAAGGGCCTTCCCAGCTCGAAGAGAGCTTACCGTACTCTCATGGTTGGGAGGCTTCGGCACGTCGCAACACCAGGTCTCCCAAGCGGAACGACTTTGATCTCATCCTGGAGTTGTAGTATCTGGCCACCCATTACCGGTACGCCGCCATTCGAACCCGAGCCTTGTCCCTCGTTTCTTCAAGTAAATCCAGATTGAGCAGGAGCCGTGCTAGGTTCTCAGCTTCGTCGTATTGCTCTACACTCAATGTCGGTAGACTGTGTTCCACAGGGATCACTGCTTCTACGCCGAAGACGAGGTTGAATGGAGTTTCATCCATGGCCGTCCTTGGCATTGTGTGGTATGCCCACAGGATGCTGGAAAGTTCTTTGGCCCATCGACCTTGGGCCTGATCCAACCTAGTCCAGAGCCACTGAAGGATGGTCCGGTTGGTCACCTCGGCCTTCCCATTAGTCTGAGGGTGTGCTACCGAGGTGAAATGATGACGAATGCCGAGGTCGTTGCAGAACTCCTCGAAATCCTGATTGTCGAACTATCGTCCGTTGTCGGTGATGATGGTGTGAGGGAGCCCAAAGCGGCATACGATTGATTTCCAGAAGAATCTGCTGACATTTGCATCCGTGATCCCAGCTAACGACTCAGCCTCGACCCACTTCATGAAATAGTCGATGGTGACTATCAGGAACTTACGCTGCCCAGACACGGGAGGAAAAGGACCAAGGATGTCCATGCCCAACTGGGCAAATGGCCAGGGGACGAAAAGCTGGGAGAGCGGTGCAGCCGGCTGGTGCTGCACAATGGTATGACGTTGATAGCGGTCACACCTCTTAACAAAGTTGGCTGCATCCTCGCTCATCGTTTCCTAGAAGTACCCTTGGCGGAGGGCCTTGTATGCCAGAGTTCTACCCCCACATGATTTCTGCAGAGGCCTTCATGTATCTCCTAGAGCACGACTATCGCCTCCATGGGTCTCAAACATTTAAGAAGGGGGTAGGAATAGGACCTTCGGTAGGGCAATCCGTCCATCAGCACAAAGCGCGCGGCCTTCCTCTTGATGAGACCGACCTCTATCCGATCCTCTAGCAAAGTACCATTGGTGATGTATTTGACGTACTTGTCCATCTAGCTGGGCTCCGGGTTGACCTGCTGGATCTCTCTGGGGGCTTCATAGCTCGAGGCCTGAAGATGTTCGATGTAGGCATGACTCAATGATGAGTCCAGTAAGGTTGCCAGCCGGGAGAGGGCATCAGCACGAGCATTTTCTCCACGTGGAATGTGGGAGATGCTGAAGCGCTTAAAGCCTGCCACACTTGCAAGTACCAACTCTAGGTACATCGACATTTGAGGGTCCGGGGCCTTGAACTCGCCTGAGACCTGCCCGGCCACCAATTATGAGTCGATGAAGACCCTCAAGCTGGTCACACGCCCAGTTCGTGGGAAACTCTCAGTCCCGCGAGGAGCGCTTCATACTCCGCCTGGTTATTGGTGGCAGCGAACTGAAGGTGAAGTGTGCACTCAGCGATAACTCTCTCACTATTAGCGAGGATGAGTCCGGCTCCACTTCCGCCGGAGTTGGAGGCTCTATCCACATGAAGGACCTAGATGTCCTCCTCTGGTTCAGGTCCTGGTTGTTGATTCTGGGGGCTCTCTTCCTGCCCCTCGTCCAGGCCTACACACTTAATTAAAAAGTCAGCTAGTACCTGCATCTTTATGGATGACCTCGGCCGGTAGGCAATGTCGAACATGCTGAGCTTCAGTGCCCTCTTCGCCAGTCGTTCGGACGTGTTGGGTCGACTGAGCATGGCCTTTAGTGGTTGATCCATCAGGACCGCAATCGGGTGCGCTTGGAAGTAAGGCCCGAGATGCTAGGCAGACAC